>JARJIL010000001.1:78694659-80091326 GCA_038502395.1 Dittrichia graveolens | reverse complement strand
TGCCCCTGACGATGTCCCCCCAACATCCCCTGCCCCCGTCCCTGTCCCGGCTCCTCTTCCCGTAGGGAAATCCCCAGCCCTGTGCCCTTCCTTCAGATAATTCCAACAAACATTGCGGGGAAACCTGCAATCCTTCGTTTCATGCCCATGCGCACCACATCGCAAACAACGCATGGTCTGGGCAGTACACTGCCCAATATGACTGGATTTGCATCGGGTACACCATTGAGACTTCGTATTTGTACCCCCTGTAGTCGGCTTCCGACTCTGGTTACCCTGAGAAGAACTGCCCTGCCATTTCTTCTTCTGTTGACCACTTGCCTGGCCATACTTCTGCTTTTACACAACTGCCTCATCTTTATTCTGTTTATCCCTGGCTTGAATGTCTCCCTCAGCAGACTTTGCCAAGGTGAAGGCCTGAGACAATGTCCCAGCCAGTCAAGCGGTGCTCCTGTACTCTGGTAGCAAAGCTCCGATAAAATGTTGAACCTGCATAGATTCATCCGGTACCCACTGAGTCACAAACCTCAGCTTTGAGTTGAATTGTTCAATTAATTCATCAACAGACATCCTCCTGGTCATCTTCAATTCCATAAACTCCTGCCTTATCTTATTCAGTTCAAAGGCATTGCAATACTGCTCGCACAGTTTATCCCGGAATTGGTTCCACGTTATTGAATCCATTTGAGCTCTCGTTAAATGGGTGGTAATGGAATCCCACCAAACCATAGCCTTGCCTTTGAGCATCCGGGTGGCAAAGCCAACTCGCATCTCCTCCTCACAGTTACAGGCATCCAAAATCCTTCCTGTATCTCTCAACCAGTTCAAAGTCGCGTTAGGATCCGTGCTACCATGGTACTCGTCGGGTTTACAATCTAGGAATTGCTTGTAGGTGCATGGCTGTCTAAATCCCATAGCCTGTGGATATCCCATGAACGGATAAGAATAAGATCCTTGAGGCATCGACCCCTGTGGATAAGACCCCTGTGGAACAGATCCTTGCGGATAGGGCCCGTGAGGAAATAACGGATAGTAGAAAGGTTGAGTCATCGGTTGGGTAAACGGTGGTATCGGCATTGACATTGGAGGAACCTCTGCCAATGTAGTAATCACTGGAAAGATAGAAGGTATCGCAACCATAGTTGATGTCACAGTAGCAACCGGGGGTTGAATTACAGGAACTTGTCTTTGTTGCTCCAGTTCCTTTCGCAAATCCTGTAGTTGGCCCTCCAACTGGAATATGTACTCATCTCTTTCATCCCCAGCGGTACCAGATGTACCGGCATTAAGCAATGTTTCCACTGTAGTAGTAGGGACTTCAGCCGAAGATGGGACAATCGGGGCAACAGTCGAGTGATCACGATCAGCCATTGTTATCTGTAACAATCACATCACCTCACGATTTATTAGATAAATCCGTTAGTACACAACATACTAACTACACTCCAATTCACCCCAATCCCACACCCAAGGAGTAATTGACCTACCACGAGCCAAGATTCGGGAATGTAACACTTCCACTATGCCTACACTGCCAAATCAAGGCTCTGATACCAAACTTGTAACACCGTATTTTAACCCAAAAATTTTCATAATCATAATCATAGCGGAAGCGAATAACAAACAAAGTGTTTACAACTGTACAAACACTACTGTTTAAATATCAGTATTACAAAACACGGCTCGCCACAAAATAAAATATCAGAGTCCTAGGTGATTACTCCCCAATCTAACCACTCTCAGCCAAGCCACTGACTTACCAAAACCTGTAAAAAGAGTGAGAGGTGGGGGATTAGCACAAAGCTAAGTGAATGGAGTCAAACCGCAACAGATATATCAGCAAATAACCGCATCAATATCAAAAGCACATAACAGATAATTGTGCCCCGGGAAGACCGGTGGTTCTGCAGGAACCTTCAACCAATGTCGGCCAAAGCAAAGGTTTACCGATAGTTCATTTGCTATTCTCACACAGTATTACCTTAAGTTGCAACAAATGCATCAAAAGATCCCAATACTGATTAGCCGATAGCAAACAAACCCAACCCATATGCCCAGCCGAAGCTGACTTCCCAACCTCATGTATACATATCAATGACGCACAATTAATTAACAACCAACAACTAATCAATTACCAGACAAACAGTCTATCCCTGCGTCAAACCAATAGCAGTCACAACCTAAGCCAGTTACAACTAATAACATCTGTGAGTAAACGTCCACTCACCTCAAGCTTTCAGTTTCTCCACTCAGTGATCTTATATTACTGAGCCTTGCTTGTTCCTGAGAATACAACAAACTGAAATCAGTAACGATTCATAAATATATGTCAACACATAAATTTATATCCTTTTAATCAAACATAAGCATGTATGATTCACATATGCATAAACACATATCACATAGCATTAAACAATGCAACAAACAAATAATTCCACAAAACCCTCGGACGCGTCGCGTCCAAGGCCCCGACGCGTCGCGTCGCCTCCAAGAATCGGATTTCACAAATCCGAATCCCACACTCGGATTTCCAAATCCGGACCTCAAGTCTCGGATTTGCCTTGTAGGATTGCTAGTTTCGGATTTTGAGTCCCGGATTGCACTTTCGGATTTCCATTCGGATTCTCCAAGAATCCGATTACTTTGAAGAACGCGTCGCGTCCAAGAGAGGAACGCGTCGCGTTTCTCGCAAACCTGCATCATCTTCTTCATTTTTCAGCCGACTCCATTATTCCAAATCCGAGTCAAACACTCCAAATCCATCATGAACACTTCTAAAACATTTATAAACACTTTATAACATGTATAGAACATCAAGAATACATCAAATCCTTTTTATCATGGCAATTCATACAAAACCCACCAAGCAAGTTTACTTCTAAACTTCTACCATGGTGTATTCATGTTCTTAGCATATCTTTTCAAAGAAAACATGTTAAGATAATCAGAATCATGCCAGGATTACAACCATACCTTTTCTTTGAATTAACACTACACAAATCTCACTTTCACTTTTTCAAGTATGCTTGCTTCTTGCTTTTCTTCTCTCAAGAACACACACACACACACACACACACACACTACAATTGGTTTTCAAGTATGAGATATTCAGATGTTGATTCATAGAAACCCACGTATATCTTTTCTCAAAACCATAAGCATGAGGTGTCCTTAGATTTTTACAAATATCTACAAACACCACATGAAATTAGACATACTAACCCATATATATGTATATATTTAACCGTACATGCATATATATATATATATATATATATATTTCAACACATATTTCCTTTATCCTTTAATTAATTAAACTAATTAAGAAAAACCATGTAGATTAATATTAACAAGTAATTAATCACAATTAACATACCAAAGTCACCTAAACTACTAGGCCCGATCTGAGGATGTTACAGTTTCTCCTGCCGAGAAGAATGCCATGTTTCAGCATCTTCGGGTAAATGTATTAAAAAAAGTATACTTTGTATTTATTTTTATTGCATCTTACTTGTATAACTTTTTTCTATTTGTAGCCATTTTTTGATCTTCAACGGGTTATGGAGGATCCTACTCAGAGTAGATTAAGAGAGGGTCTTGAATACATGATAAGTGCACGTTACAGAGGCCGCAAAACAAAAGCCAAAGAACATTTTGAGAAAACTGGAGGGTATGAGGATGTTAATAGCGCAAGGGCTAACCCACCGGCTGGTATGAGTGAAAACAGTTGGAATAAAACCGTAGACTTTTTCATGTCGGAAAAACATGTGCATCGTTCTACGCAAAACAAAGTAAATCGTGGAAAGCAAATCATCAAAAATCGGGGAGGGACGAGCTCATATAGCAGCGCATGCTACAAAAAGGTAAGTATTTTTTGCTTAAAATTACATCAAAAATCTAATATTTAATGTAATTTAATGTTAAACAGAACAAGAGTATATTAGAAGCCTTTCATGATGCTCACGTGAATAAAGAAGGGCAATTTGACAGCCCGCTAGCAGAAGAACAATATGTAAGTGTTTATTGCTTAAAATTAAAAATATACTGAATTAGAAGCATATATATTAATCTATTGTATCATCTTTGTAAAATACAGAATGCTGTCTTGCGTGAGCTTGCTCAACAAACTCAACTTTCAACATCTTCAACCAATCCAATTCCACTAGATGAAGCAGCTGTTTTTGAGAAGGTTCTAGGTCGTCGTTGAGGTCATATTAAAGGCATCGGGCATAAACCTTCTACAAGGATGACTATTGCCTACTCTGAGGGACAGTCTCAAACATCACCACATACACAAGCACGGGTATGTGTTATATTCACTTTTAACAGGTCACAATTGTTATGTATTCATTATATTGACTTCTAACGGGTCATAATTGATATGTATACGTTAGATTCACTTCTTACGGGTTATAATTGAAATGTATGAGTTATATTCGCTTCTAGCAGGTCATAATTGCTGTTTATGAGTTATATTCATGTCTAACGGGTCATAATTGACATATATGAGTTATATTCGCTTCTAACGGGTCATAATTGACATTTATGAGCTATATTCACTTCTAATGGGTCATAATTGACATGTATTAGTTATATTCGCTTCTAACGGGTCATAATTGCTGTTTATGAGTTATATTCACTTCTAACGGGTCATAATTGACGTATATGAGTTATATTCGCTTCTAACGGGTCATAATTGACATGTATGAGCTATATTCACTTCTAACGGGTCATAATCGACATGTATGAGTTATATTCGCTTCTAGCGGGTCATAATTGCTATTTATGAATTATATTCATTTCTAACGGGTCATAATTGACATGTATAAGTTATATTCGCTTCTAGTGGGTCATAATTGGTATAAATGAGTTATATAACTCACTTATACCAATTATGACCCGTTATAAGTCAATATAACTCATAGATAGCAATTTTGACCCGTTATAAGTCAATATAACCAATAGATAGCAATTATGACCCATTATAAGTCAATATAACACATAGATAACAATTTTGACCTGTTAGAAGTTAATATAACCCACAAATAGCAATTATGACCCGTTAGAAGTCATAATTGCTGTTTATGAGTTATATTCACTTCTAACGGGTCATAATTGACATGTATGAGTTATATTCGCTTCTAACGGGTCATTATTGACATGCATGAGCTATATTCACTTCTAACGGGTCATAGTTGACATGTATGAGCTATATTCACTTCCAACGGGTCATAATTGACATGTATGAGCTATATTCACTTCTAACGGGTCATAATTGACATGTATAAGTTATATTCGCTTCTAGTGGGTCATAATTGGTATAAATGAGTTATATAACTCACTTATACCAATTATGACCCGTTATAAGTCAATATAACTCATAGATAGCAATTTTGACCCGTTATAAGTCAATATAACCAATAGATAGCAATTATGACCCATTATAAGTCAATATAACACATAGATAACAATTTTGACCTGTTAGAAGTTAATATAACCCACAAATAGCAATTATGACCCGTTAGAAGTCATAATTGCTGTTTATGAGTTATATTCACTTCTAACGGGTCATAATTGACATGTATGAGTTATATTCGCTTCTAACGGGTCATTATTGACATGCATGAGCTATATTCACTTCTAACGGGTCATAGTTGACATGTATGAGCTATATTCACTTCCAACGGGTCATAATTGACATGTATGAGCTATATTCACTTCTAACGGGTCATAATTGACATGTATGAGTTATATTCGCTTCTAGCGGGTTATAATTGCTATTTATGAGTTATATTCACTTCTAACGGGTCATAATTGACATGTATGAGTTATATAACTCATTTATACCAATTATGACCCGTTATAAGTCAATATAACCCATAGATAGCAATTATGACCTGTTAGAAGTCAACACAACTCATAAATAGCAATTATGACCCGTTAGAAGTCAATATAACCCATAGATAGCAATTATGACCCGTTAGAAGTCAATATAACCCATAGATAGCAATTTTGACCCGTTAGAAGTCAATATAACCCATAGATAGCAATTTTGACCCGTTAGAAGTCAACATAACTCATAAATAGCAATTACGACCCGTTAGACGTCAATATAACCCATAGATAGCAATTATGACCTGTTATAAGTCAATATAACCCATAAATAACAATTATGAGTTATATTCACTTTTAACGGGTCATAATTGACATGTATGAGTTATATTCGCTTCTAACGGGTCATAATTGACATTTATGAGTTATATTCACTTCTAACGGGTCATAATTGACATGTATGAGTTATATAACTCATTTATACCAATTATGACCCGTTATAAGTCAATATAACCCATAGATAGCAATTTTGACCCGTTATAAGTCAATATAACCAATAGATAGCAATCCGTTTAAAGTCAATATAACCTATAGATAACAATTATGACCCGTTATAAGTCAATATAACCCATAGATAGCAATTTTGACCCGTTAGAAGTTGACACAACTCATAAATAGCAATTATGACCTGTTAGAAGTCAATATAACCCATAGATAACAATTATGACCCGTTATAAGTCAATATAACCCATAAATAGCAATTATGAGTTATATTCACTTTTAACGGGTCGTAATTGACATGTATGAGTTATATTCGCTTCTAACGGGTCATAATTGACATGTATGAGCTATATTCGCTTCTAACGGGTCATAATTGACATGTATGAGCTATATTCGCTTCTAACGGGTCATAATTGACATGTATGAGCTATATTCGCTTCTAGCGGGTTATAATTGCTATTTATGAGTTATATTCACTTCTAACATGTCATAATTGACATGTATGAGTTATATTCGCTTCTAGAGGGTCATAATTGGTATAAATGAGTTATATTCACTTCTAACGGGTCATAATTGCTATTTACGGGTTTTATTCACTTGTAACGGGTCATAATTGGTATGGATGGGTCATATTCATTTCTAACGGGTCATAAGGGCTATTTATAGGTTATATTCACTTCTAACGGGTCATAATTGCTATTTGTGGGTTATATTGACTTTTAACGGGTCATAATTGGTATAAATGAGTTATATTGACTTCTGATAGGTCATAATTGGTATAAATAAGTTATATTCCGCTCTAATGGGTCATAATTGCCGTGTATGATAAATTAGACTTTGTTTAATATATAATTAATGAATTATATTTATTTTGTAGCTGGAGAATATTGAATCAATTCTTAGCAATCCGGCATTTACCGCAAGAATTGTGGAGATCTTCCGATCGTTGACACCTCGTAGTGATAATGGGTCGGATAATGCTGGAACTGACAATGCGGGGAACGACAATGCGGGAAACGAGACTGCGGGGACCGACGATGAAGTGTAGCTTAGTTATATATATATATATATAAGTATGTTAGACAATTAAACTTGACTTTGTTTTGTGTAAACCGTACACGAATTTTGGTTTATATGAAGAATGTGGCTTAGTTTATAACATATGCGTGATTTATTATATATTTCTGGAATTATCGATTGTATATATACAGGAAATACTGGTATTTTAGTGTATATGTTGAGCTGTGTTGAAAGACCAATAGGGGCAACGGTATTAGGGGCGACACTAATAGGCGCGACAAATTGGACAACAGCGGCGATGCAATAGGGGCGACTCAATAGGGACGATATGTCGTCCCTAATACCAATAGGGGCGACTTTGTGGGGTATTAGGCGCGACAAATGTCGCCCCTAATGCCCTGTTTCCTTGTAGTGATAACTGAAACTATCAGTTATAGTTTAATTTTAGGTATTAACAGATCGACCCAAACCAACTCATACCCGGCCCTAATAAAACGAGCTTCAGATTACATTATAAGATATTGTAATGATGAGTGTTTTAGCCCCTGATATTGTAAAGATATTCTGGAAGATGTTTAATATGGTAAAAGAACAAAATGATGTTTACAGATAAAGTACATGACTCAAGTCATGCGTCGGTCGATATTTAGCGTTTTGGTTATTTGTTTCTTTTAATATTTTATATATCTTGATAAAGGAGAGATCGTTGGTTTTAGATAAATATCAACTCAACAGAAATCTGATGCGGATAGTTGATGAGAATATCGGCCGACATACTGGATACGTGTCGGTCTTCGATCTGCTTCATTATACGGTTATCTCACATGCCATGGCGCCACGTGTACGGTTATCTCACATGCCATGCAGCATCATTTCACCACGTATACCGTCTTTTCATATCTCATTCTCTCTTATATAAACACTCTTACATTCTCATCAAATTCACCAAACAAAGTAACAAAATACTATATATACATATATAAAGTGTTCGCTTGTAGATTTTGATACGTTTTGGAGTGGAGTATATATACCTCTTGTTGAATCTTTTTGAGTGAAATAATGGCACAATACGGCAGAGATCAGGAGTACGGACGTGAAGTTCGTCACACTGATGAGTATGGCAATCCTATTAGGAAAACTGATGAGTACGGAAACCCTGTCCACTCCACCACCGAAGGAACCATGGGTGATTATGGTTCAACCGTTCAACACGGATTGGGTCACGAAACAGGTGGCTATGGTACTACGACAGGTCACCAAAGGACCGGTCAAGGAGCCGGTGGTTATGGTACCACAGGCCACCAAGGGTTGGGTCAAGATGCCGGTGGTACTTACGGTACCACAGGCCATCATGGTCAAGAAACCGGTGGTACTTATGGTACTACTGGGCATCAAGGATTTGGTACCTATACGGGGCATGCCACCGGGATTACAGGGACCGAACAACACAAGTCGGTCGGTCAGACCGGCCACCAGGGGCTGGGCACCGAGGTAAGGCGTGGGGGTACAGGTCTTGGAGGTGAGTATGGTAGCGGTACTGGAACCTATCAGTACCAACCGAGCGCAACTCCTATGGGCGGTGCTGGCATCGGCACCGGAACCGGAGCGGGTTACGGACGTACCGAAACACATGAGAAGAAAGGGATGATGGAGAAGATCAAAGAAAAGCTTCCTGGCGGTCATACGGATGAGCAGCAGACGAGTGGGGGCGGTGGTTATGGTGAAACACATGAGAAGAAAGGGGTGATGGAGAAGATCAAAGAGAAGCTACCAGGTACTGGACATCACTGATTGATTTAGTGACGTGATAGAGCGATGCGTATGTGTACATGATACATGCATAATAAAGATAGCGTAGGGATGGCAATAATAAGTAAATTGCTTGGCTAGCCATAGCAAGGTGGTGATCGAGAGGTTTTAATAATTCGGTCTTGTTAATTTGTGGGTTTCTTGTGTATGTTTTCTGGTCGTGGTTTATCTAATAAATCTGTCAAATTATCTATGTACAACAAGGTTGAATTGACTTGTACGGTGATAAAAAAAGTCATTTAAGGCGGAAATTTTAATTACCAAATTAGGTGGTGCTTAATTTGTTTATTCATATTGGTCACAAACGAAAATTTTAAAAACTCGTAATATAGAAAATATATATACTATAAAAAAAGGAAATCACATTGAAGCTCAAGTAATAGTATTAATTACAGGCTCAAACATATAAACTAATACATAATACAAAAGATTTAACTACTTAAAAAACGAGTTTTAGTTTGTAATCTATTATTTGTAAGTTTAATTTAGTGTTATTATTGTTATGAAAACACAAATCAAGAAATTATTACTATAGAATAATTTGAATTTAAAAGTTGAAAAATCCAATATTAAGATATAGGAGAAAAACAATTAAAATAAAAAAAGTTAGAAAATATTTTAGGGATGTGGCTCGTAATCAAAGCGATTAAAACGTGGGAGGGAAGGGAGGCGCAAAGCAAATAAATGAAGCAAAAAGGAAGCGGATGATCAAACTAGTCTGGTAATTCGGGTCTAGTTTGTTTTAAATGGTTCGTTTCGTGTTCGGGTCAATCATTTTCGTGTCATTTTGTATCGACCTATTTTCGATCCAGTTTAGTTTCGTGTCGTATTCAGTTCGTGTTACTTAATTTGTGTTCGGTTTGGGTCATGTTTTCGTGTCGACCCATTTTTTGGAGAAAAAAAATCAAATTATGTTTTGGGTAAATAACTTGATTTTCATGCCGGGATTCGAAAATCAAAATTATAAAACCAATATAATAGTTCTAAAACACAAATACAAATAAAATTCACAACATAAGTTTGGAAACTCAAACATATGACTAAAAATCCTCAAAAACACGAAAGTTACCGGGGCTTGCAGCCTTGTAGGCAATTACCTTTTAGAAAGCTTGAACCGATAGGCGACTGAGTCTCTGGATGTGTGGAGTGACGGACGAGGGACGACCGGACGGCGGACGACAACGATGAAGGTGGGTTGTTGGGCTGTCGGCGTCGCAAGGGAGACTAGGGTCCCATTTCAATTTCACGGCTCACGACTTATGAGTTTCTCTTTTCTTTTCTAAAATTTTCTTATTTCTATTCTTGTAATTTTGGTATATATTAATTTATCAAAATGAAAATGAAAATAAAAGTCTTTGTAGGTTAAAAAAACTAAAAATTGTAAAATACGAAAACTTAAAAGTGCCGCGATTTAGTTATATTTATTATATATAATTTCAAATTAATAATATATTTAAGTTAAATGTATTTTGGGTTTTTTAGTATTATTATTATAAAAAAATCGTGTTAAACAGGTTATCTTCGGGTTATCGTGTTCGTGTCGACCAGTTTCGTGTCATTTTCGGATAGACCCTTTCTGACCCAATTCAGTTTCGAGTCGTGTTCGTATCAACTTAGATCGTGTTCAGTTCGGGTTGGGTTTCGGGTCGTGTCAGGATGTGCCAGCCCTAGATCAAACTCTAGCCTGTTGTTTCTGCCACTGTTAATATGGCTAAATGACCAACTAATCTATCTATACCAAACTCGTGTAAAACAATATAATATATATAAGGGAAAGTTCAAACGAGAACTGTTTTTCGTACGAGAATTACGAGAACCAATCTTAGCCGTTCAATTCCCCCTCATTCAATTGGATTGCCCACCCATGAATTCTTTACATTTAACATGTCACACTCAATTCCACGCTCTTCATCCATGAATTTCATTATCCAAAATGAACGACTAAGTTTGGTTCTCACAGTTCTCGTACGAAAAACGGTTCTAGTTTGAACCGTCCCAACTTTTTGCAGAAAAATACGTTTTCTTGCTAAACGTAAGGTATAGTATAATGCATGATTAACGTTCTCTCACATTCTTTTTAACGGTTAAAGTAACAAAATGAATTCAACTTCTTTTGTTGTATTGAACTGTTAAAAGTTACTTGCTATTTGATGTATCCGACAAACAATTAATAATTGTTTTGATTCTTCATTTATTTTTAATACTAATCTAATTACCACATCGTTACTGGTAATTTAGTTACTATTGATCGTCGGTAAGCATTTATTGTGTCATTTATTTATACCACTAATTTAATTACCACATTGATCATCGGTTGTTTCTACATCATTAATTAACTCGTGAAGAACACACACGTGTTCTTCCTTGAAGCCTTCACTGTAGTTAAACTAAAAGTGATGTGACGCTAATAACATTTACTATCCGAAGTTTTATTTAACTTAGTACTTAGAAACTGAGCGAGCAAATATATAGTATAAACTGAGCTAAGAATACATATGAATCTTCTAATATAAATAAAAGAATATATAATTTGAATCAAATGTATTTTACGATTAATTCTTATTACTCCTTTATAAGTTGAATTGAATAATGATCCAAGAATGCATTGAGAAGGACAAATGTATAGAACTTATCAATGAGATATTACTTAGATCATAAGTATAGCCTATCTATCATTTTTCTTAAATCAAATGCTAAATTAACGTCACATCATTTTTTTTTCTTTTCTCTCCCTTATCTGAAATCAAAGTATAGTCTAACCTAAACGATCCAAATATTTTTCTTCTCCTTACTCTCTCGTACACGACTATAAAAAAAAGCTCGGGTAGCTCGGGTTGGAGAAACCGAAACCACACCCAAAAGGGGGACATAGTGGTGTTCCCGAACCACCCGCTTGAAACCCAATCTCTCCCGAAGGCATTCGGGCTATGCCGTACTCTTGGCCTTATAGAACTTTTTAATGAGATATGCTTATTCAACGAAATGGAATATATTTCAAACATATATATATATCATGGATCCTTAATTCAACAAGGTATAGATATCTAAAGTCTTATATGAGGATATGACTCAAATAATATATATATATATATATATATATATATATATATATATATATATATATTCTTTTTTTTAGGTGGTCTAATAGTTGTAGCTCAATCAATTAGTTATAAAATACTTAACTCTATATATGTTATCAATATTACTCTTTCTAGGAAGAAAGTGTCATGAGTTAACCCGAAGTAGTAGTTGAATTATCTGCCGGCTATATATACAATGTAATTCAAGACCCAATTAGTAGACATTACATTAGTAGTAGAAGGGAATCAAGAAGTACTCTTGCTTGATCATTATAATCTTTCTTTGAATTTTGGATTCAACGATTTCCAATCTTTTACAAAATCTACTGAAGGGATGTTTAAAACCAAACAAGTATCAAGTGTCCCCTTATATGTGGATATAGCTCAATCAACGAGTAGGAACAACATTTTAGAAAATGACGAAAAGAACAAGGCATAATGCAAAGGCTATATACAGTAGCTTTGAACAAGAAGATTTAAAGGTATTGCTTTTTTAACTCGTTCCAGACGAATTTTTAAGAATTATCATTTCAAGAATAATAATCTTTATAGAAAATTTAATAATCTCTATGCATATTCAACGTAAAATGGTTATTTGGGATCCGTCTCAAGAAAATCCCCGTTTTTTTGGAAAAATTGGAAGATTTTTTTAGCATTAGAGATACGTCGGGTAACATGTCACAATTCAAAATTTTTGTAACACCCAAGGTTCGATTATCCTTAATTAAATATAAATAAATAAGTGTTACATACATTATGAGTTGCCTATATGTGATTAGATGTGTTACATACATTACAAATTATTGACCATAAAAGTGATATTGTAGCCCTCTGAGTTTAGTTTCCGTGACCTCTTGAATCACCTCAATCCTAATTCGTATGAGTGAGATATGATCAAAACGGCGGAGGTGTGTCGAAGCTAACAGTTTTTCTTATTTTCATTAATTTCTTTGTTTTTTGCTCAAAACTTCCAATCATCTGCATTTTTAACCAGAAATTCAACGACTTAAGATATTAAGTATCTTTTAACTTATTTATAAACAATAACAGGCTAAAATAAAACAGATATCACATAAAATATATTTCTAAATACTACGATATCACCTAACAAGTCAAAGGCTCATCAACCACACGTAGCTGCAGTTGACAAGGATAGTTGTGTTCCTAGCATAACCAAGGAAGAAATGATCGCCTCTTACAAATGATACAAGCAACGAAAGTAAATGATCAACTCTGATGGAAACATGACGGGTAAGGCTGATTCACTAAAATCTTGGATCATCGACTCAGGTGCAAGTGAGCATATCACACACCACAAGGAACGGATGACCAAAAGACATTAAGAAAGTTCCTTCATTACCATACCAAACAAAAATTCCGTTCCAATAAAAGGTTTTGGCAACATCCATTTGTAATACCCGAACTTTGAAAATAAATAAAAGAATATTTTATTGAGAAAATGATTTTTGGTGATTGGGTTATGGATTGATGGTGGACTAGTTTAATTGCTTTGGACTTGGGCCTTTTTGGAATTATAAACCAACAAAGGAGTGAATGATGATTTGGGCTTAATCAATTGGAATTGGGCTTAGTGTAACGCCCCAGTTTCGATAAAAGATATAATAGTAAAATATTTTTATAATAGCACACATATCATTTGAAATTCGTAAGCGGAAACATTTTCATAACAAAACAGTGCTAGTACCAAAAGACTTGTTCATAAGTACAGACTTAGTGTACTGTCAAAGTTGAATATTTACACAAATAGGCGTTAAGTGTTTATCGTTTGAAAACTGAAAAGCAGTCAAACAGGAACTTTGTCTTTGCCTTTGCTGCGTCCTGCAAAACATTTTAAAAACAATATCTGATAAGCTGCGAGAGCTTAGTGAGTAATCTAAACAAAACATCATATGAGCACACGTATACAATCACATGAAGATAATACACGCATGTCTGGCAATCAAAGCTAGCCTCTGGTTCTAGAACTAGGGCAGCAACATAGGTCATAGTACTGTACCGCATCCAAGCCTTACTGCACATAGCAGTACGCTTACATATACACATGTATAACATAGAATGTTAGTAATCTGATATGAAACTACACATGCTGTTGATATGAAGAGAAGTCTAGAAGACTCACCTTCTAATATTTATAATCTGAATAGATCCACAAACGATGATGATCAATGTATAGGTCCACAACTTGTTTCTACAACATAATATCAATAGTGTATAAATTAACACCTGCTGACTGATCAAAATAAACTAAACAGGGCTAGGGCACGGCCGTACCTGGCAAAGGCACGGCCGTACCTGGCAAAGGCACGCCCGTGCCTGCAACTAAGGCACGACTAGGCTTGACTCAGGCATGGGCGTACCTATCCTGCAGTCACGCCCGTGCCTATCTAAGGTATGCCCGTGACTATGCTTAAAAGCACGGGAGTACCTGAAGAACTAGGGTTTGCCACGGAGCGAAAGGCACGCCCGTACCCTCCTTGGGTACGGCCGTTGCCTTCCCATGGTCTGCACAGTTCTGACCGACAGAAGCTGTATTTCCGGCCAAAACTCACAAAACTCAATTCTAATCAATCTAAAAACATGTATAGGGTGTTTTCCTACACCCATAACATCTAAAGAACATAACAAACAATAAATTAACATGAATTGATCCTTGTGATCAATCCTTGACCCATAAGAACATGAAGAACACAACAATAAATCAAGCTACACATACCTCTACTAAGATGGATTTCTATGATGCTAATCAACTGATGTTAAGGCTGTGTTCTAAGATCAAAATCACCAGATATGAAGAAGTTTGCTGATGTGTTTGTTTTGTAAGTGCAAGTAGTAATGAAGTCCATGTACATGTAAATCCATCTATATCTATAACTATAGGTAAATTGTATAAATGGTCCCTAAACTTAAATCACATATAAATTAACAATTTAAGTCCCTCTAGTTTTAAAAACACATCTAATCTCATAAAGGCAACTTGTAAAAACATATAACCCTTCCTATTAAATAATATTTTAGGAATTTCGAACCTTGGGTGTTACAACTCTTCCCTACTTGGAATGATTTCGTCCTCGAAATCAACTGTTGAAGAGTTCTGGATAATTATGCATCATTTCCTGTTCAGGCTCCCAAGTAAAGTCTGAGCCTTTCCTGTGCTTCCATTGGACCTTGACCAGTCCAATCTGTTTGTTACGCAATGTCTTGATCTTTCTATCCAGTATAGCTATAGGTTGCTCCACATAGTTCAGTTTATCATCAATAGTAACATCTTCCAACGGTACGATTGCAGACTCGTCTGCTAAACATTTTCTGAGGTGCGATACATGGAATGTGTTATGAATCTGAGACAGTTCGGCTGGTAACTCTAATATGTAAGCAACCTTTCCCACACGTGCAACAACTTTGAATGGTCCAATAAACCTTGGACTGAGCTTTCCTCTCTTTCTGAATCTGATAACGCCTTTCCACGGCGACACTTTTAACAGCACATAGTCTCCCACCTGAAACTCAAGCGGTGATCTGCATCTATCTTCATAACTTTCCTGTCTACTCTGGGCAGTTAGCAATCTATCTCTAATAAGTTGAATCTGTTCTGTCGTTTGTTGAACCACTTCTGTGTTGCCCAACTCTCTCTGACCCACTTCACCCCAGCATACCGGAGTTCTGCGCTTCCTACCATAAAGCATTTCATACGGGGGGTATCCCGATACTGGAATGATAGCTGTTATTATACGAAAACTCTGCTAATGGCAAATAAGAATCCCAGCTTCCCCCGAAATCAATAACGCATGCTCGCAGCATATCTTCCATAGTTTGAATAGTTCTTTCACTTTGGCCATCAGTCTGAGGATGATATGTTGTGCTGAGATGTAGTCTAGTTCCAAGATCCCCATGAAATTTATTCCAGAATCTAGAAGTGAATCTGGTATCTCTGTCTGACACAATTGAAACTGGTACACCATGGCGAGTCACAATCTCTTAAACATAAACATCTGCCAATCTTTCTGAAGGATAAGTCTCCTTGATGGGAATAAAATGTGCACTCTTGGTTAACATGTCTACGATTACCCATATAGCATCATAACCACGTGGGGTCCTAGGTAATTTGGTAATCAGGTCCATAGTAATGTTTTCCCATTTCCAGACTGGAATTTCTAACGGTTGCAACTTCCCGTGAGGTTTCTGGTGTTCAGCTTTCACTTGTAAACAAGTAAGGCATCTTTCTACATATCTTGCTACATCACGTTTCATGCCTGGCCACCAATAATCAACCTTTAGATCCTTATACATTTTGGTAGGCCCTGGATGAATAGAGAATTTGGACTTATGAGCTTCGTTGAGAAGTGTTTGACGTGCATCTCCGTAAACCAGTACCCATATACGACCATAACGGGTCCATACATCACGACTGTCTTTAATAAAATCTGCCACCTGCCCCTTAATTCGCTCTGAGTTATGATTCCCACTTCTGATTGCTTCTACTGATGCTAACTCCAAATCATTTGTTTGGTAGTTACTTTCATGTGGCTTCAACTACCATGAAGCATAAGCAATAACTTTACCTTTCTACATCAATACACAGCCCAATCCACGATATGAAGCATCACAGAATACTACCATATCTTCAACCCCTTCAGGTAAAGCAAGAACTGGTGCCTCACATAACTTCTGTTTAAGAGTTGAGAAGACAGACTGTTGTTCACTACCCCAAACAAAGTCGGTATTCTTTTTAGTTAACTGAGATAAAGGAACGGCAGTTTTGGAAAAATTCTGAATAAATCTCCGGTAATAGCCTGCCAATCCCAGAAAACTTCGGACTTCAGTCGGGTTCCTTGGCGGTTCCCATTTTATCACAGCATCTACCTTCACAGGATCCACTTTAATCCCATCTTGATTAATTAAATGACCCAGAAATTGCACTTCTTAAATCCAAAATTCACATTTAGAGAATTTGGCATATAATCGTTCTCTTCTCAAGGTCTCTAAAACTTCTCTGAGTTGTCTTTCATGATCCTCCGAATTCCTCGAATAAATCAGTATATCGTCAATAAACACAATCACCGATTTATCTAACATTGGTCTGCAAACTCTATTCATCAGATCCATAAATGCTGCTGGTGCATTCGTAAGACCAAACGACATCACCACGAACTCAAAGTGTCCGTATCGGGTTCTGAACGCGGTTTTTGGAATATCTTCCTTTCTGATTTTTAACTGATGATATCCTGACCTTAAATCGATTTTTGAAAACCACGATGCTCCCTGTAGCTGATCAAATAAATCATCTATTCTGGGTATAGGATATTTGTTCTTGATGGTCACCTTATTAAGCTCATGATAATCAATGCACATACGAAAGGTACCATCCTTCTTTTTAACGAACAATATTGGAGCACCCCATGGAGAACTACTGGGGCTAATAAACCCCTTATCTAGCAGTTCATGCAGTTGTTTTATCAATTCTTTCATCTCTGGTGGAGCAAGTCTGTATGGAGTTCTGGCAACTGGTGAAGCTCCCGGTACTAAATCAATCCTAAACTCGACTTGTCTGTCTGGTGGCACACCCGGTAAATCTTCAGGGAAGACATCAGGGTATTCACATACTACTCTTACATCATCTAGGCTTGTCTGTCTCTTTTCTAGTTTCATATCTATCACATAAGCTAAGAAAGTTGTATACCCATGCTGCAAATACTTTTGGGCTTTAGACACCGAACATACACATGATTTTCCCTTTCTGACATCACCACATATAGATAGTTCTTCCCCACTTGGGATATGAACTCGTATAACTTTTTGCCCACACATAATGGTAGCCTGGTTATAACCTAACCAATCCATTCCAACCACTACTTGGAATTCTCTCATAGTCATGGGTATAAGTTCAATAGGGAATCTAACTGTATCTATTTCCAGCACATTACGCTTATACACATCAGATACAATTACAGTTTTATCATCATCAATTTCAACTTCAAGGGGAGAATCTAGCTTTTCACACATTTGGTTAAAATTTTTGCAGAAAGAAACAGATAAAAATGATTTACTTGCACCAGAATCAAATAGCACAAGAGCAGGCAAGTTGTTGACAAGATATGTACCTATTACTACATCCGTTTCAGTTTTAGCTTCCTCAGGTGTAAGCTGGAAAGCTCTTCCTTTCGATTTGGGGGCATCTTCCTTTTTCACTTCTCTTACCCCAAAACTTCGTGGTGGGGATAAGGCTGGAGTAGGTCTTGATCCGGTGGACTGTATGTTTGATGAGAGTTTCGGGCATTCGGACCTCTGATGGCCCGGCTGATAACATTTGAAACATACCCACAACGGATTCTTACAATCCTTTCCCACATGACCTGTCTTGCCACACTTATAACATGCAGAAGACCCGAGCCGACATTCTCCCAGATGATGCTTCTTACAATTCTGACATAACGGGTAAGTCTTTTGCACCACCCTCTTATCTGATGGCTCAACTCTCTGTTTCTTGTAAGCTGGTGCAGTCTTTTCCACCACCTTCCACTCTTTTTCCTGTCTTTCCAACTCTAATTCCCTTGCTCTAGCCGCATCCATCATGGATTTCAAAGTCTGATGCTTATTGGCATCGATAACTCTCTCACACTTGGTTTAAGTACCATCATATACCTGTACATCTTCATCTTTTCGTTTGCAACATAATCAGGGCAGAAGCGTGCTTGTTCTAGAAATTTGGCATTGATCTCTGGAACAGTTTCTATTGTCTACTTCAGCCTATGAAACTCATTGTAACATCCTCGATTTGGGCCTAGTTGTAAATTGTACGTACGCGTATGTGATTAATATAATAGACGAATGATTATGTAAGTACTTGTGTGTACTTGTTGAATTAAATGAAAATAGGTATTTTGTATATTGTGTGTGTGTTATGTGTTAATTGTATGTATGTGTATTATATATATATATATATATATACTAGTAGATAAGTGAATAAAAGAAAAGAAGAAAGAAAAGGACAAAGAAAAGAAGATATTTTATCCAGAGGCGGTTTGCCTCTGGATAAGATATATATGCGCGTGTTGTGATATTTGACTCCTAAAGTCAAAAGTAGCAAAGAAAACACAAACACAAAGCACACTTCTCTCTGCTCTCATAATTCTTGAAGAAGATTACTTAAAGTTTGAAGATTTGAAGCTCTAGACTTGACAAGAAGGTTAGTATGTTGTTTGTAGTAAAGATTTGACATGTAATATGCTAGATACATGGATGTTTATAGGCTGGAAATAGTGATAGAATGGAAACCACCATTAAAGAACATGAAGCTTATTTTATAAGTGGGTTTATCATGTTCTAATGTTTTAAAAGGTAGTAAGTTGTTTATAAGATTCATATAGGTAATATATGAAGCTTAGAAGTGTTTAAAGAGTGAAACATTCGTGTTTAGAAATCTGGTTTTTGAAAAAGAATAACTGAAAGTCGCATGCAAGCTGATGAAAAAGATAATAGAATCTGGGTAATCCATGGTCGCGGCGCGACACCGAATAATTTGAACCATGCGACCTTTTGATCCGACCTTCGCATGAACGGTCCGACCTTTTGGTCCGACAGTCGGATGAACCGTCCGACAGTCGGATGAACCGTCCGACTTATGGTCCGACAGTCGGATAGTTCAAATGTCCCTTTCGCATGAACCTTTCATGTGTGGTCCGACTTTCGCATGAACCTTTCATGTGTGGTCCGACTTTCACTCGTCGCGGGGCGACGCCTTATATGGTCGCGGTGCGACGGGGCCTTTTCAGCAAGGATGTGTTGTTTTGTACATGTTCTTGTTGATTAGGTTATGTAGTGTTTTAAGTAAGTTTAATAAACGAATTGTGAACGTTAGAAAGATGTTGTGAGGTCCTGATAGTAGGATCTAATATATGCAAATGCTTAACGCGATTGCCGATATTTTAGGTGAACGTGTCAGCTGAACCAGAATTGAGTGAACGAACGTTGTGAGCGAAACAGTTGAGTGCCTACTTTCATGAGACTCAGTAGAGAAAGTCTTGCATGCTAAGATGACTATGTGTGAATGTGTGAATGTGTATGTATGTATGACTAACCTGTCTATGCAGGTATGCTTAAGAAGATGAGAGTAAGTTTTCTGAACGATGTTATGATTGCTTGTAAGATGTATAATAGGTGCATGCCAGCGGGTCCAGATTGGAACCGCTTAGTTAATATTTGATAACATGCATGAATGATGGATTGTATGATGATTGCATGTGAAAGTATGAATGAATGATTGAATGACGGATCCCTGTGGGATCCCATGTACGATGTATGACTATATGATGATGATGGTGTTGGTTTTATGTGCAAAAGACACAAATTAATACGATATTACTGATAATAAATAAACCCATAGGGTCACACATTTACAATCAGTGGACACCAATTACATATTTGAATATGATTTAAATATGTTTCCAACTCATTATATATATATATATATATAAGTATATATGCATTGTTGCATATTATTATTTATGTGAAATAATAATATCACTCTTATATATGGATATAAGGTAATGCATATCAAATACATAAATATAAACATATGATTTTATATCTATGTATGAATATATATATATATATATGTATAAATATATATTTGTTACAAGTAAATTGTTACTAGTAACAATTATATAAATGTATGTATATCCTTGTTACAAGTAAAGAGTTACTAGTAACAATCAAGTATGTATATAAAATACATGTAGATGTATTTTATACATAGTATGACATATCTAGTATATCTTTTATATATTTAAAAGATTAATAGCTAGAAATTCTCACAATGAGCAAGAAAGGGGCCATATGGTGTATTCTTGCATAAGACTTAACCAAGACATGCATGTATGGGACAAGTAAGGAAGCAGGAGGCAAGAGGGGACCCTCCCCCCTCTAATTTTCGTCCATAATGCAAGGGAGGGGGTCCTCCCTCTCTTGCTTTGCTTCTTGACTTTTATAATTACATGCATGGTCCCTTTTGTAACATACTTGCATGCTATCACCTTTCTTTGTGTTCTTAGAATTGTTCTAAGTGTTTTATACTTGAAAAACATCCTTACTCTCTAGTATTGGTGTTCTTCAAGTTAGCAAAGGTGATACATAAACACATACTCAAAATACATACATCTAGTTTAAGAAGAAGAACAAAGGTTGTTGCTTGCATTCTTGAATATCAAGGGTTGGAGAGACTAGCATCTTGGAGGTGTTGGACTCATTGATTTGTGGATACCTTGGAGGAAGTCTTCTCTTGGCTTCTCATAGATCAACCACTTCACCAACGGTTTACTCACGCTACAAAGGTTGTAGTTCTAAATACCCTATGGTTGGTTTGTTTCTTAAAGCTTGCATATAGATCATTGGTGGGGAGTTTTAAAAAGTTTAAAATTGTTTTTCATGCTTCCTTTGCTAAAATATATTTTTAAAAACCGAACAAACCCCAACAGTGGTATCAGAGCCACTTATGTATAGTTTTAAGAAACTTTATTTTGAGTATGTATTGTTTAAGAAAATGGACAATTTTTCTTTTGTTAGAAAAGTTGTGGATTTTCTTGTTGGCAACTTGTATATGTTTATATATTTATTTTGGGAAACAACCAAACCACATGCATGTTTGGTTGTAAAAGTTGCCTAAATATCAAGTGTTGATATATATGTGTGTTTGAGTGTATGTTGTGCATAACAAGCCATAGACCTTTTGTGATGTGTTGGAAATTCGATTTGGTTGTAAAATTATTCTTTCATTTGGTATGTAATAATAATTTTAGTTTTGTTTCATCTTGTTGTATTTTGTAAGTAGTAGAATAGTTTAGAGTAGTTTACTTTTATAAAAATGTAACAAGATGAAGAAATGACCAAGTTGGAGTTTTCAAGTGTGGTGGAGTCAACCATGAAGGCTTGGAATCATTTGCACTACAAGGAGTTGTTTTGGCCAGTGAGAGCTTCAAATTCATCACAAGAGGAATATTTGGTCCTTAGTTATGACTTGGTATTTTTGTATGGCTCACAAAAATACCACTTAGGATAAATGGCTTGGTTATGCACTTATACATGTTATTTGTGTGTGTTTATGTTTATATTATTATGCATAGTTGAAAATAGGATTTTTGCATGTTAGATAATATTTTTGACATAATATAAATCACACAATGGGAGTTTGGTATTTTGAGTTGACATACCATAAGATGTAAAATGAATTTTATATAAAAGGAGTTTTGTAAAGATTAAAATTCATTATGTCAAAATATATATATATATATATATGAGTTTTATAAAATAGAGATTTTAAAAACTCAACCAAACTCCATTCAAGCTTTATAATAAAATGGTTTTATTACAAGCTAAAATTGGTCGTATTCGCGCGCTCGAAACTACACACGTTAATATAGGATATTAATACTAGTTTAAAATTGAACGCGTTGAGAGTTCATAAAATATGGATTTTAAGAATACTCAAGACCAATATATATATATATATATATATATATATATATATAAAATATGATTTTATCAAAACGTGGACTTATTATTGTATGCATGCAATATTAGTCACACGACTCGTTTTGTTTTATTTAATAAATATACAAAACGGTAAAAGCCCTTTTTCAAAACGTAAGTCTATGCCATCCCATTTTAAGACACTCGCTTGTTGCAACGACACTCACGTGGAGAGAGCATTAGCCAAACGCGTGGATTGTTTTTGTAACAACCGAGGTGTTTTTCCGCGAATTCCATGAACGTCTTGGGCCGGAAATTCACCGTCTTTAAATAGGACGACTTAATCGGAATCTTATTACGGAGAGAGCATTAGCCAAATGTAAGGAAGCCCGAGGCGTAGATGGGATCAAACATGCCAAAATTGACAATCGTTGTCTAGGATCCCATAAAGATCTAGGAATTACATACGAGATGTAATTGGTAAACGTTACCTACCTTGTTGTTTTAACTTGATGGAGAGAGCATTACCCAAACATTCAAGGTTAAGTTCAACTTGGATCCTAACCTTTAAAAATTAAAGAATTTTATAATTCTAAAGGGTATTAATTATTAAAGGATTAAATATCGAAAATACTAAATTGAACTTTGTTAATTTTGTAGATGGCCCCTAACTCAACTACGCCCGTTAACAACTTATCTCTTCGTTCAATCTTAGAGAAAGAAAAACTCAATGGTACAAATTTCTTAGACTGGTATCGTAACTTGAGAATCGTTCTTAAGCACGAAAAGAAATTGTACGTACTTGAGGATCCCGTCCATGAGGAACCTCCATTGACTGCGGCCAAAGCCGTTAGGGATGCTTGGGTGAAGCATTCCGACGACTCGGTCGAAGTTGCATGCCTCATGCTTGCTACCATGTCTCCGGATCTTCAAAAGAACCTTGAGGAGCATGGAGCATATGAGATGCTTCGCCAGCTTAAGGAAATGTTCCAAAAGCAAGCGAAGCAAGAACGCTTTGAGGTCACTCGAGCCTTCCATGCATGCAAGATGGAGGAGTCAATCCGTTAGAGACTATGTGCTAAAGATGAAAGGATACATTGACCAGCTTGCTAGGCTTGGATCTCCCATAATCAACGAGTTTGCACAGGATATGATCCTTAACTCGTTGACCAAAGCCTATGATCAATTTGTCATGAATTATAACATGAACAATTGGAAGAAATCTGTCTCAGAGTTGCATGGGATGCTTAAAACTGCTGAGAGTAAGATTCCAAGCAAAACACCCCAAGTCTTGATTGTTGGAATATGCCCGCTGACACGAACGAGTTAATGGCACTACCGATGAGCTATAGGCCTATTTGGTCACACACCAAGTATTGATTCCGGCAACACGATCAAGCAAAAGAGAGGAAAAGGCCAAAATGGGTTTTGGCAGGATGATACACGGGCCGTGTTCCTGAACACGGGCCGTGTCCAGTCCAACATATATGAGGCGTATTAGCCCAGTTCAAGGTCGTGTAGTTTGGGCCTACACGGGCCGTGTAGTGCTTGATAAACATGGGTCGTCTTAGCCCAATTGGGGCCGTGGACTTTGGGCCTACACGGGCCGTGTACGTTCGCTGTAACAGCAGAATTAACAGCCTTAAACACTTGGTTTAATGGGGTTAACTTCTCATAATTGTAGTAAACAAAGATACCACGAGTTATCTGCTCTGAGAGAGGCTTTTGGTTCACACTTGGTCCCTTGGTTGACACTTGAACTCTCTCTCTCTTGTTCTTGGTGTTCTTGGTGTTCTTGAGCACAAGAAGCAAACATACACACACTTGATTGTTGTTTTGGTTGTTGTACATCAACTTGCTAGCACGTGGGAATCAAGCAAGCTTGGGGTGGACTTCATTGTAGGAGTTCTTCGTTGGATTCTAAGCCACTTGACAAGGAAGGTTATTTTGTGTTTTGCACCATTGAGGTATAACCTTTCTTCTCATCTTGTTTATATATTTTAGTTGCAATTCCTTTGTTAGATTTTGGTCCATGGAAAGTATTCGTTGTTTGGCACCTTTTTTTTGTTATATACTTTGCTTCCGTTGCTACTTGATTTTGCCAAACGAATACCTTCAGTGGTATCAGAGCCATATCTAACATGGCTTTGCACTATTGAGTCTAGAAAAACCATAAAAGTGTTTTTGGATAAGAAAAGTGTTTTCTTAAAATTGGTTTTTCCATTGAGACTCTTGTTGTGCTAGAATAGATTTATTTGCAGACGTGTTAATATATTCTAGTTTTTATATTTATATATTTGTTGTAACTTGGCATGAAGTGTACACAAATATATAATTATAAATGTATATATGAATATGTGTCTCAAAATGTTTGATACACTAATGCATATGTACAAGGATTGTCCTTTCAGTGCCTTTGATGTTTTGACAATCTTAACTAAAATATAGATATATATTTATATATCATGGTTATGTGTGGCACACCATGTTTCTATTTGATATACTTGGTTTGATTCGGTAACAAGATATGCCCCTAGACCTATGTGTTGTGATGATTGATTATTTTTGGTTTTTGGCGGCCTGCGTGCTGTATTGTTGTAACAATATTGATTTATTTACTTATTGGTGCGGCTTGCACACCGTTTCTTTTATTCTATGTATGTGTATAAATAGTATAGGATTGCGACCTGCGTGTCGTTTATATATATTCTATGTATTTGTATATAGTATAGATTTAAAACCAAAATAGTCAACGGGAGTCATGGTGATGACGTCTTGGCGAGAAGGAATCAACATGCTATTTGAGGTGTTGGATTCAGTGGGAGCTCATCCAGCGAGACCATATCTTGTCCTTAGATTTTTGGCCTCGTTTTCCCCGTTGTGGCTCACGGGGAAAACGCATAGGAATTATGGGCATGTTACCGAATCGTATGTATAGATATTTGGGTGGTTGTATTTTATTATTCTATGCATGGATTAGGATTCGCATGCTAGATAATTTTTTTATAAAATTAAATAAATACAATGTTTGTTAAAATGGTTAACAATTGCGCGTGAATAGAATTGACAAAGGAAATATAAAAATGGTATTATATTAAAAGTGCTTAAAATCGTTTTGACACTTACTTTGTTAATTCAAAAAAGGGTTTTATAAACCGGAAACAAAATCCCGTTTTTCAAAATGTAAATCACGCACCATCCATAAGATGACACCACCCGAATCTAACGAAGCAAGGATGATTGTCGAGCTAAGCACGAGTCATTCCTTGTGTAGTTGTGTGGAAGGTGAGTGGGGTAACTCGCATGATTGGTTGTCGAGCAAAACACGAGCCAATTAATGGTCGAGAGTGCCACCCGTGTGTCTTGTCGGACGATTTACAATTTTAGTATATAATTCTTGGTTAGTTGTCGAGCTAAGCATGAGCTAAACAAAAATTATATATTAATATTGGTGTAAGATAGGGATCAAACATGCCAACCGACATAATGGATGTCAACGGATCCCGCAAGTGTCTAAGAGTTGTAATAGAGATTACAATCGGTAAAATGGTTGCCGGCCTAAATAGCTTCGCCACGTGATCCGCGGCAAACCCGTCACGGTGCGAGGTGAAATAAGGTTCTCAGCCCTTGTTACAAATAAATTGTTTTGTTTAAAACTATGGGTACTTATTTTAACAAGGATTTCCAAACTAATTAAAACTACTTTGCTATTTTAGATGGCGTCTTCAAGCAACACCAACACCACCAACCATTTTTCACTTAGAGTTTTCCTTGAGAAGGAGAAACTCAATGGTAACAACTTCTTGGATTGGTTTAGGCAACTTAAACTTGTCCTACACCAAGAAGGGAAGATGGTTACCATAGAGGAGGCCCTACCCGAGGCTCCTGCTGCCAATGCCACTCGGGCTATCCGAGACGCTTATGAGAAGCGTGTCAAGGATACCGAGGACATTACTTGCCTCATCCTAAGTACTATGATCCCCGAGCTCCAAAAGCAAATGGATCATTTGAGTGCTTTTGACTTGATCGCTCAGCTTCAGGAAATGTTCCAGCAGCAAGCGAGACAAGAGAGGTTTGAGTGTCTTAAGACGGTACTTGGTAGCAAGATGGCCGATGGCGGGAATGTGAGTGCACACGTGTTGCGCATAAAAGCAAACGTGGAGCGCATGGAACGGCTCGGATTTACCATAGGGAGGGAGCTAGCCGTGGATTTGATCCTATGGTCCCTGCCCACCGCGTATGATCAATTAGTTATGAGTTATCATATGCATAGTATGGATAAGTCCATCATGGAGCTTCATGGTATGCTTAAGACAACGGAGTCTAGCATGACCAAAAACAAGCCCGCCGTTCCAAATCCCGTTCTTGCTATAAGGGAGGGGCGAATCCAGAAGAAGAAGAGGACCGCTTATACCCCTAAGGGTAAGGGGAAGATTGGTGCTGCCAAGTCTGGCCCCGCTTCGGAAGGTAAAGGCAAGGGGAAGATGGTTCCCCAAGCTAAGACTCCGAATGAAGCAGAATGCTTCTTCTGCGGGAAGAAGGGCCATTGGCGCCGTAACTGCCCGGGGTACCTAGAAGCTCTTAAGAAGCTCAAGGGGATGAGCATCGCAGGAAATTCCGACTTAAGTACGTACATGATTAACTCCATCATACTTCTACATCTGGTAGTTGGGTATTAGATACCGGCTGTGGCACTCACGTTTGTATCATTGTGCAGGTACTAAGGACAAGTAGAAGGATGGAGAATGGCGAGCTTGACTTGATTATAGGAAACAAGGAGATTGTCCCGGTCAAGGCTCAAGGAGAAATTGAATTATCTTTTAATTCCGGTTTTTCCATATTATTATTGAACGTATGCTATTCGCCGCTTGTGGCACGAAACATTATTTCTTTTCATGCATTACACGACAATGGTTTTGGTTTCTCTTTTGACAATGGGGTTATTGTTTGTTTTAAAAGTGGTATTTGTTATTTTAAAGCTTATCCTTGTCGTGGTATTTATGAAGTAGATGCGTACGTTAGTGATAATCGTTCAATCATGAATATTGATTCAACGTCTAAAAATGGTTTAGACAAATTGTCTTTGTGGCATGGTCGACTTGGCCATATAAACAAGACTCGCATCGCCAAGCTCCAAGCGGATGGGATCTTGGAATCATTTGACCATGAGTCAAATGAAGTATGCGAATCTTGTTTATTAGGCAAGATGACTAAAGCACCCTTTTCCGGTGTGAATGAGAGGGGAAAAGACTTATTGGACATTATACATTCCGATGTGTGTGGTCCATTTAAGCACATCACAAGAAACAATTCTAGATACTTCGTTACCTTTATAGATGATTATAATAGGTATGGGTATGTCTACTTGGTTAGACAAAATTCCGAGACCTTTGAGGTCTTTAAGACTTTCCAAAACGAAGTAGAGAATCAATTGGGCAAGAAGATTAAGATACTTAGATCCGATAGGGATGGTGAGTATCTTAGTCAAGAGTTTCGTGATCATCTTAAGGGTTGTGGAATTATCTCACAACTTACACCTCCTAGGACGCCACAATTAAATGGTATCGCCGAGAGGAAGAACCGAACATTGTTAGATATGGTTCGGTCTATGATGAGTCACACCCAAGTGCCTATAAACCTTTGGGGTTATGCTCTTGAAATGGCAACAAGAATCCTTAATCTCGTTCCAACGAAGAAGGTCGAGAAAACACCTTTCGAGATGTGGCATGGGAAACCTCCTGTTCTTGCCTATCTAAAGGTTTGGGGTTGTCAAGCCTACGTACTACGTGAGGTAGATGACAAGTTGGATCCCCGATCCGAAAAGTGTTATTTCATCGGATATCCAGCTGCGGGTATTGGATATATATTCTATAAACCTTCCGAGAACAAGGTATTTGTTGCTCGGAGAGTGTTCTTTTTAGAAAGAGAGTTAGTATCGAATCAGCATGGCGGGATTAAGATTGATCTTGAAAAAGTTCAAGAGTCAACCGATGAAAGACCTGACGTTGGCACTAGCCAACAACCTAGTGAGGTTGAGTCTGAGCATGACAATGCGGAGACTAACGTACATCCGTTACCTCCCCGTAGATCCGGTAGAACTCGCCATGAGCCAGAGAGATATGGGTTTCTCATATCTGAGGGCGACGAGTTATTGGTGGATCTTAATGAGCCCACCAACTATCGGGAAGCGGTAGCGGGCCACGAGTCTGCTAAATGGAAGGAGGCAATGTGGGATCGAATGTACGTATATGTGTATGTGAATTGTCTGCAGACTATCTGACGCATGGTTAAGGTCAGCCAGTTAGCTGGATCCTAACAGGACTTCGGTCATTTCTAGATTTAACGGTGATTCAGGGTGCATCCCGGATCGAGGTTCTGCAGAACCGCCTTGCCTTAATGTGAGTGGTGATCAGCCGGTTGTATCTGGATTACCTGTGAAGTCTTTGACTCTGTGAACGATGCTTGGTGGACTGCCTTGTGCTCCCCACCAGCACGGATGGTTGTGATTGATTCTCCGGTCTGGGTTATTGAGCAGGACTAGCTCTCCTGCAAGACATGACTCTTACTGATCTTGTCAGCACACCGCTATGTGTTAAGCTAGCAATGTGTGCTTATGTACGATGTGTATGATGCATGAATTACTTTATTGATGCTTATGCTAAGTATGCACTCACTAGCTAGTGTAGCTAATGGTACTATGTTTCCCTTTTCAGGTAAAGACTAGATGGCCTGCGAGGCGGGTTGCTTTTGGGAAATGAATTGCCCCTTGAGGGTGGAACACTTGTAATTATATGTTGTAATGTAATATGATACTATGGTCGGTTCCTGTATGTTAGGTAACACCAATGAATGTTTTGGAAACAAAGATGATTTGATTAATCGTTTGTTAATATTAAAAGATAAATTTCCGCTGCTAAATCTGTTTTGTCATTAAAGCAACTGAATTCAGAAGTGGTGTTACAAATAGGTATCAGAGCCTAAGTTAGAGTGAATTGGGTACTTGAAAGAGTATTCGATCTCAAGCTCGGGCCCCACCATAAAGAAGTGTTCCTATGGGGGGATTGAGTGAGTGTTATATGTATGCTAGTAGTATGTGATGACTTGTAAGAAAGTTAAGTAAGTGAGATAGAGTATTAATTGCTCTTTCTCTGTCGTATAGAAGTTAGAAAAGATGTCCGTCGAACGTGGCAATACCGAACAAGCGTTGAAGGAAATGGAAGATAAGGCTTCTCATATACCTCATCAGGCTGAGGATGAACGTTCTCAGCACCATGTTGGTAGTGGCAGACCTGAGCCAGATCAGGCTGCTATTATTAGGCGATTGGAGGAGGAGCTTCGAGTAACGAAGGAGCTCTTATTGCAAGCTACGTTGAACAAGCCTCGCAAGACTTGTTCATACAAGAAGTTTCTAACTTGCAATCCTCTGACATTTCTGGGGAGTGATAACCCCACTGTTACTATACAATGGCTCCGGGAGATGGAGCAAGTGTTTGAATCATGTGAATGCGAACCGGAGTATTGCATGAAATACGAAATACGTATGTTAAAGGGCCGTGCCATCTTCTGGTGGGATACGGTAAAAGCTTTGGTTCGGAAAGAAGTACTGAGTGCTCTCACTTGGGAGCAGTTCTCTGAAAAGGTGCTGAAGAAGTATTGCACCGAGTATGACCTGGAAAGAATGGAGAGAGATTTTAATGATCTCAAGAAAGGGGATACGCTAATTGAAGAGCATATAACCGCGTTTACTTACAAGATGCGGTTTGTTCCCTATTTGATCCCAGACGAGACCACCAAGATAAGGCGGTTTGTGGCAACTCTGCCACTGGAATTTCGCCCACACGTGCGGACTGCTGTTGAACTGGATCAGGCGTTTGATATAGCCTGACAATTGGAAGGTGACCGTTTATATTGCAAAGGCGAATCTGCTGGTATAGAGTCAAAGAGGAAGTTTCAGCCGTTTGATAAATCGGGTCCTTCCAAAGGACAATCCACTGCAGGCGGGAAGACTGATTCCTCTAAGAAGCCGAGGCCTGATTCTCCTTCGTGTTCTCAGTGTCGCGCTTACCATTCTGGTGAGTGTTCTAGTGCTACCCAACGGTGCTGGAGGTGCGGACAGAAGGGCCACGCTAGTTCTGAGTGTGGTTTCAAAGAAAATGTCTGTTACCGATGCTATAATCCTGGGCACAAGTTGACGGATTACCCGGAAAGACAGAGTACCGGATCTAAGGGGTCTTTTAGAGACCAAAAGAAAGAAGATGCGCCTCGCGCGAAGGGGAGGGAATTTCAGATGATAGCGGAGGATACCAAAGATGAAGGAGATGTTAATACCGGTACATTCTTTACCCACTATTCCCCTGCTTATGTATTTTGACTCTGGAGTTGATTACTCCTTTGTTTCTTGTCTTGTTGTTAGAAGTTAAGATTACCTGTTTTCAAGATGATCAATCCACTTGATGTCGAAATTGCTATTAGTAAGGTAGTCTATGTTTCAAAGAAAGTTCCAATAGCTGTTCTGGATGTCAGGGGAGAGGGTTTCCCTATCTCCTTTTGTGATACGATAGTTGGGATGGATTGGCTCAGCAGTCGTAATGCTGAGATTCTCCGTACCCAAAGAAAAGATGGTTAAGATTCCTCTTTCTGATGAATCTTGTGTTATAGCTCGAAGAGAACGACAGGGGTGTGATATTCCTGTTATCTCCATTGTTAAGAACTTAGAAGTTTGCTTTAAGTATTGTGACTCTTTCTTCGCAAATTTATTTATGCCAAGATAGAGAAACGACCAGTTCAACATATCAGAGTAGTATTTGATTACCCTGATGTGTTTTCTGAGAAACTGCCGGCTTTACCTCCGGTCAGTGATGTCAATTGTGAGATTAAGTTAAGTCCGGGAGCTACCACGATGGCTAGAGCTCCATCTTTGATAGGTTCTCGAAGTTCTTAAATGAGAACAATTGTATGTCAAGTTGTCTAAGTGTGAGTCCTAGCTAAGGGAAATGTATTTCCTTAGCCATGTTATCCGTAAAGATTGTGTTAAGAAGGTCTAGCTAAGGTAAAAGTTATGATGAGTTAGGGAGTTCTTAGAATTCCTTTTGAAATTAAATGTTTCTTTGCCTTAACTGACTACTATTGGTGGTTCATCCGCAGTTCCTTGAAGTTGTGGGTCTGTTGGCTAAATTGACTCGTAAAGGTGTATCTATCATGTTTGTGGTCTGTTCGGAAGGTTTAATTTTCTATTGTGAGATTTGTTACCACCCTGGTGAAGCCAGTGTTGTAACAAATGTCATAAGCCCTAGAGGATCACCAACGGGAGTTAAATTATGAAAATTATGATAATGTCAGATATGCACACAAGTTGAGATGAATACCAGAGATCTTATGATCGTCTGCAGCGATTTGATGTTCCGAAGTTGATGTTCGTTTCTTAGCCACAAATGAGTCTATTTGGTTGACTCATTTGATTCAGTTATGTTAGTGAGACTGTGACACGTCACGGTCTTTCTTGATTGTTTTGATTTCCACTCTTTGTTGTTTCTAGTTTTTAAAAGTTTCTCCTTGAAGAGACGTTATTCGTCTAAGATGTAAGGAGAAGCTAAGTCCATGTTCTATAGACCCGTTCAAAGTCGTGCATAAAGTCGGTGATCAGACGGTAACTTTTGAGCTGCCGCCTGAACTAGTCTGAGTATGTATTATCTTTGACGTTTGTTACTTATGCAAGTGCCACGTTGAATTCAAGAAGCTGCATAAGAAGATAGTCGAGCTAGTTCTCATGAAGTAAGAACACAGCTTAGGTCCAAACCCGACGTGGGAAATCGAGGACGTGATGAAGACAAGGTACACTCGCCTGTTTATCACTAAGTAGATTCTGAGGACGGAATCTTCTTAAGGGGGGTAGATTTGTAACATCCTCGATTTGGGCTTAGTTGTAAATTGTACGTACGCGTACGTGATTAATATAATAGACGAATGATTATGTAAGTACTTGTGTGTACTTGTTGAATTAAATGAAAATAGGTATTTTGTATATTGTGTGTGTTATATGTTAATTGTATGTATGTGTATTAAATATATATATATATATATATACTAGTAGATAAGTGAATAAAAGAAAAGAAGAAAGAAAAGGATAAAGAAAAGAAGATATTTTATCCAGAGACGGTTTGCCTCTGGATAAGATATATGTGTGTGTGTGTGTTGTGATATTTGACTCCTAAAGTCAAAAGTAGCAAAGAAAACACAAACACAAAGCACACTTCTCTCTGCTCTCGTAATTCTTGAAGAAGATTACTTAAAGTTTGAAGATTTGAAGCTCTAGACGTGACAAGAAGGTTAGTATGTTGTTTGTAGTAAAGATTTGACATGTAATATGCTAGATACATGGATGTTTATAGGCTAGAAATAGTGATAGAATGGAAACCACCATTAAAGAACATGAATCTTACTTTATAAGTGGGTTTATCATGTTCTAATGTTTTAAAAGGTGTTAAGTTGTTTATAAGATTGATATAGGTAATATATGAAGCTTAGAAGTGTTTAAAGAGTGAAAAAGTCGTGTTTAGAAATCTGGTTTTGAAAAAGAATAACTGAAAGTCGCATGCAAGCTGATGAAAAAGATGATAGAATCTGGGTAATCCATGATCGCGACGCGACACAATTATGGTCGCGGCGCGACACCGAATAATTTGAACCATGTGACCTTTTGATCCGACCTTCGCATGAACGGTCTGACCTTTTGGTCCGACAGTCGGATGAACCGTCCCACTTATGGTCCGACAGTCGGATAGTTTAAATGTCCCTTGGTCCGACTTTCGCATGAACCTTTCATGTGTGGTCCGACTTTCACTCGTCGCGGCGCGACGGGGCCTTTTCAGCAAGGATGTGTTGTTTTGTACATGTTCTTGTTGATTAGGTTATGTAGTGTTTTAAGTAAGTTTAATAAACGAATTGTGAACATTAGAAAGATGTTGTGAGGTCCTGATAGTAGGATCTAATATATGCAAACGCTTAACGCGATTGCCGATATTTTAGGTGAACGTGTCAGCTGAACCAGAATTGAGTGAACGAACGTTGTAAGCGAAAAAGGTGAGTGCCTACTTTCATGAGACTTAGTAGAGAAAGTCTTGCATGCTAAGATGACTATGTGTGAATGTGTATGTATGTATGACTAACCTATCTATGCAGGTACGCTTAAGAAGATGAGTGTAAGTTTTCTGAATGATGTTATGATTGCTTGTAAGATGTATAATAGGTGCATGCCAGCGAGTCCAGATTGGAACCGCTTAGTTAATATCTGATAACATGCATGAATGATGGACTGTATGATGATTGCATGTGAAAGTATGAATGAATGATTGAATGACGGATCCCTGTGGGATCCCATGTACGATGTATGACTATATGATGGTGATGGATCCCTGTGGGATCGAATGTACGTATATGTGTATGTGAATTGTCTGCAGACTATCTGACGCATGGTTAAGGTCAGCCGGTTAGCTGGATCCTAACAGGACTTGGGTCATTTTTGGATTTAACGGTGATTCGGGGTGTATCCCGGATCGAGGTTCTGCAGAACCGCCGTGCCTTAACGTGAGTGGTGATCAGCCAGTTGTAGTTGGATTACCTGTGGAGTCCTTGACTCTGTGAACGATGCTTGGTGGACTGCCTTGTGCTCCCCCACCAGCGCGGATGGTTGTGACTGATTCCCCGGTCTGGGTTATTGAGTAGGACTAGCTCTCCTGCAAGACATGACTCTTACTGATCTTGTCAGCACACCGCTATGTGTTAAGCTAGCATGTGTGCTTATGTACGATGTGTATGATGCATGAATTACTTTATTGATGCTTATGATAAGTATGCACTCACTAGCTAGTGTAGCTAATGGTACTATGTTTCCCTTTTCAGGTAAAGACTAGATGGCCTGCGAGGCGGGTTGCTTTTGGGAAATGAATTGCCCCTTGAGGGTGGAACACTTGTAATTATATGTTGTAATGTAATATGATACTATGCTCGGTTCCTGTATTTTAGGTAACACCAATGAATGTTTTGTAAACAAAGATGATTTGATTAACCGTTTGTTAATATTAAAAGAAAAATTTCCGCTGCTAAATCTGTTTTGTCATTAAAGCAACTGAATTCAGAAGTGGTGTTACACTCATCCACTATCCTGTCTATCTCAAACTGGGGAACGAACTGCTCTATCACAAGTTCTTTAAACTGCTCCCAAGTCATAGTTTCAATCTGAGTATAGCCCCTCTGCTTCACCTCCATATCCCACCAATCCTTTGCAGCACCCCGCATCTGATTGGTAGCGTACCTCACTTTAAACTCAGGTGCGCATGAACATGTATGAAAAGCACCCTCTATCTCTGAGATCCACCGGTGGTTGATTACTGGATCTGTAGACCCCTGAAACAACGGAGGTTGACATATCGAGAAATCTCTGAATGTGCAAACCTTAGGTGCATCACGTGTAATCACTTGTGGCTGGGGATTGAATCCTTCACCACCTGCAGCGAATCTGGTTGCAAACTCCTGTCTGATCATTTCCATGTTCTGGTCTTTTATCTGTTCAACCACCTGGGTAACGATAAAGGGAATACTTTGTTCTAATGCTCTGCCAATTTCTCTTGCAACTGTCTCTTATACTGTAGGTTCCACAATCCTTTCATTAAGATCTGGTGCTCCCTCATTCATAACCTGTTGATTCCTAACCGGAATCTGTTCACCAGTAACACTGGTTTCTATACCCACTGGTTTTTATAATCGGGGCAAAATACCCAAACTTTTGAAAATAAATAAAAGAATATTTTATTGAGAAAATGATTTTTGGTGATTGGGTTATGGATTGATGGTGGACTAGTTTAATTTCTTTGGACTTGGGCCTTTTAGGAATTATAAACCAACAAAGGAGTGAATGATGATTTGGGCTTAATCAATTGGAATTGGGCTTAGGCCTTTTAAAAAGCAAGTATATAAAGGTGGCTAGGGCACAGCCCCCAACACCACCATCTTCAATGTTTCATTAGTTCAAAAGAAAACTAGTGTGTGTTGCTCACGAGAAGCAGGGAAAGAAGAAACCAAGAATCATTGTGAACTCAAGGAATTGTTGAAAAGATCATCAGGTAATATTCCCTACCTTACTATGATATTGTAGATATCAATTTTATCTTGTTTGAATGGTTATAGAGCAAGTTAGAATCTGGGTTTTGGGGTTTTGGGTTTATGAAGAATAAGAGAAAACAATTTGAGATTTGAGTTTTAATACTTGATGAAATGTATTTAAATCTTAAAGGGAGTGTTTAAATGAGTGGAGAAATGTTTTGAAACAAAAATGAAATGAATTGATTAAGTTTTGAAAGAGTTTGATTCTGGTTATGGAGGTTGGGTTTTTGGAGAAAATCAACTGACAGGGAAGAGAGAGAGAGCCATACGACAGTCACATGGCTCATGCGACTTTCGCATGGCCACAAAATCCCTCATGCGACTTTCAGCTAGCATAGATATGCATTCATGAGACTTTCATTTAGTATATGTGGGTCATGCGACTTAAACATGTACCATGCGACTTATATATGTGTTCCATGCGACTTTTAGCAGTAGTAGATGGTCCATGTGACTTTCAGTACCTATCCATGCGACTTTCAGTAGTAATGTATGCATCATGCGACTTTCGGTAAGTGTCCATGCGACTTTCAGCCCTTGTATTTGTGCCATGCGACTTTCAGTTAGAACTTGGATACATCCATGCGACTTTTAGTAGTTGTGAATACATCATGCGACTTTCAGTTGAGTATGTATCAGTCCATGCGACTTTCAGTTGAGTATGTATCAGTCCATGCGACTTTCAGTTGAGTATGTATATTTCCATGCGACTTTCAGTAATACCATGCGACAGTCGCATGGACAAATGTATAGTTTCATGCGACAGTCGCATGGACAAATGTATGCATATGGTTCATGCGACTTCCAGTATGTTTATGTGACTTCCAGTAGTGTGTACCCATCCGACTTATGGGAGTTGTGTAAGTGGGTAAGAGACTAGTATCCGGAGTTGACCTTTTTGGACTTGGATCAGGTGACGGACAATTAAAGGATAATCACGAGTAAAGTTGTGAAGTAAGAACAGCATGACGAGAACTGCCGACAGGTGAGTATTCTTACTTACATTTCTAAATAGACATAAAATACATTTGATAGTGCCTAAGAAAGTGAATAATAATTGTGGAATACGTGAATACTATGTGTAGACCAACACTTTGGTGTCGGGTATGTTTTAAATAGACTTTGCATACGACCTATGATGTGTAAGCAGATGATAAGTTATGAGACATGTGAATACACTCAATTACATGATAGTAGTATGTGTGACGTGTTATGTATGTGGTATATGATAATTATATCATCAGTATCTTCATTATGATCTAAATAGATTCCAGATGTTTATATATGCATGTGAATACGTGAACAGCTATGAGTTATAACTGAATGTGTTTAGACCGTTTACTTCGGTAACGGGTATGTTAGACCGTTCACTCCGGTGACGGGTAAGTTAGACCGTTCACTCCGGTGATGGGTAAGTTAGACCGCACACTTCGGTGTCGGGAATGAGACCGTACACTTCGGTGTCGGGTATGAGACCAAAACTCCGGTGTTGGGTATGAGACCAGCACTTCGGTGCCGGGTATGTTAGACCGTTCACTCCGGTGACGGATATGTTAGACCGCACACTTCGGTGTCGGGAATGAGACTGTATATTTCGGTGTCGGGTATGAGACCAGTACTTCGGTGCCGGGTATGTTAGACCATTGTGACGACAACGGGTGAGACAAGACCGTCTAACAGGCGGGTATGTTGAGACCACTTACTACGGTAGTGGGTATGGGATACGTGTTATTTGATGAGACCGTCTAACAGGCGGGTATGTTGAGACCACTTACTACGGTAGTGGGTATGAGATACGTGTTATTTGATGAGACTGTCTAACAGGCGGGTATGTTGAGACCACTTATTGCAGTAGTGGGTGCGAAGAATGTGTTTGATGAACTGTTTGGTTTGTAAGTAAAGTACTCGCTAAGCTTTATGCTTACGGTTGTTGTTTAACCATCTTTTCAGGTGATGACCACGGCGGGGCTCCAGCTCGCGTTTGATAGCTCATCCCCAGCAAGCTTCCGCAACGTTTTCACCCTCATGAGTTTTCTAATGTAATCCAAAATGATTATAACTTGAACATAAGGTTTTTATGGGTTTTCACCCGGGATGTAATTGGTATCATACAGTGTTTCAATTATCGTAGACTTTTAATCGTATGATTTAGCATAAAAAAAATTTGGGAAGTTACACCATTTATCAGATGGTTTTGATTTAAAGCAATTTCTAAATGTGTCTGATTTTAAATAAAATCTAATGTACGTCTATGAGTAAATTAACTCGTGATTTAAAATGCTCTCCAACTTTCTTTCCGGATGCATGTTTCATACAAAACTTCCATTCGAAGAACCTGATTAGGATTGGTTAGGAACGCAAACACCTATATTATCTAGAGTCGTTCGAGCAAAAGAAAGTGAAAATGTCAGTTTTGAGTCAACATGCATGAAACCTCGCACAGAAGATTGGGACACGCTTTAGATTAAATTCTTAAGAAAATATGTCAATTAGAATTGCAACAAGTTTTTGTGATTCTTGTATTCGAGCAAAACAAAGTAGGTTGCCTTTTCCTATTAGTTTTTCAACAACATTAGAATGTTTTGTATTAATAGATAATGAATATTGATATGATGGAAACACAATTTGGCAAAAAGGTAAAAGGATTATGGACAGATAATGACTTAGAATTCAAACCTAGTTACATGCTAGTCTTTTATAAAGACAAAGGAATTCTTTTAGAAACTTCATGTCCATACACGCCACAGTAAAATGGCGTAGTAGAACGAAAACATAGACATCTCTTAGAGATGAGTAGAGCATTGCGTTTTCAAGCATCGTTATTTGTAGAATTTTGGGAAGATTGTGTGCTTGCAGCAGCGTATATAATAAATAAATTGCCTATTTGAACCCTTGACTACAAAACTCTCCATGAAGTTTTACTTTGTAAAGTGCCATCATATGATCATTTTCACGTTTTTGGATACCTTGCATTAATACACATCATAGTTTGTGCAAAAAGGATAAGTTTGGAGAAAGGAGGAGACTGTGTGTTCATAGGATATCCAATGGAACAATAAGGATATAAATTTTATGACATGACAGAAGAAAAAACATATATCAATTGATACATCACCTTCATCGAAAATAAATTTCCTTTTTCCGAGCATTGTGAAGGTCATACAACCATTGAACATGAATGTTTAGTTAATTCATTGCCTATGATCCGGTCGACGTTAGATAACACTCAAATGAGCCACATTCAACTAGATACCTACACACATGGGAAAGACTCGAACAACTTACACACTAATATTGATCCGGGTGAATTTGATCTAAACATTGAACCAAGTAATGGTTGACACTGTTCTTGAGGAACAAAACGGATAGGATATCCCACGTTGGGAAACAATGGGAACACGACAAAGTACTCGAAAAAAAGCAAGACCAAAACATCTTGAAGAATTCATTATTTATGTGCAACCCATACTCATCGAATTCTTCAACTGTACATCCTTTTTCTCAATATGTTTCATATAATAGATTTTCAAAACCTCACCAGGCATTCTTAGCGGCCATCATGTCCTAAAATGAACCCAAAACTTTTTTCAGGTAGCCAAAGATTCGAAATGACGAGAGGCTATGAGTAAGGAAATTCAAGCCTTGGAAGAACTAAATACAAACCAAATTAATGGAGAAGTAGAACGATACAAATCACGTTTTGTGGCGAAGGGCTATACTCAAATTGAAGGTATAGACTTTCACGAAACCTTTACTCCCGTAGTGAAGTTGGTTACCGTTCGATGTGCATTGGCAGTTGATGCCAAAATGGGATGTGAACAGTGCCTTTCTACGTGAAGATCTCAATGAGAAAGTCTACATGAAAATACCTCAAGGATTATCTCAAACAAATGAAAATTGCATGTGCAAATTACAAAAATCCATTTAAGGACTATGACAAGCATCTCCAAAATGGCTGACAATCATTTAGCATATAATGACCAAACGGAATGGATGATAACGACTAATTAATGCGGATATGAGTAATTCGATGATTAACTATCATTTCAGATTAATGTGAATTTTTTTGTTAAAATTACTCAAAATTGGGTTAATTTTGTAAAAATTACTCAAAATTGGGTTTTGTAAATAATTAATGCGGATATGAGTAATTTGATGATACGAGAAATGTTCAATATAGTCCTAATTTAATTTATAGCCCCAAAGGATAATTTATAGCAATTAGATTTTAAGATTTGATGGTCCAAATTCAATCTTATATTATAATCAAAATTGATATATTTGTATAAAATAGGGCATTTATGACTTTTTAACTATTGGTCCCCAATTTCTCTCTCCTCTAATTTATTTAAAATTAATTATCTAACAAACCGTTAATCGTTAGACGAAACGAATTATACCGTTGCGATCCTTGTGTTCCCCTCTTTTATTAGAGAGGTCACTTGATATACTTTCGATAAAAAAAAATTTTCTCATTTTGTTAGATTGGACTTAAATTTTATTAAAGTATAATCACATGTGATTCATAGAGGTGTGATCAATATAGTCTTTATAAAATTATAGTTTGGTGTTTGATAATCCGGCAAAGTTCTATGGTTTAGTAACAAAAAAACAACAATTAAAAGTGATTCTAAGTTATTAGTTGTTTCATAACACATGTGATTATCTATCTCTTATACATGCACATAATTACAGCTGATTAGATTAAATGTAGCATTTTTATGTCACATATTTGACAGAACCAATCACATGTGATTGCGTATTCAATCACATGTGATTTTGTACAGAATCACATGTGATTGAATACCAAAAACATAAGATTTGGTATTCAATCAAATGTGATTTTGTACAGAATCACACGAGAGTTTGTATAGATTCAAATGTGAATGAATACCAAAAAACATGAAATTTGGTATTCAATCATATATGATTGCATAGAGGATTGTTCAAACGAGAACCATTCTTATTACGAGAACCAATATAAAAGACATTGAATTCGAATGAGAGCACATCTAAACCTTTGATAGAGGGGATAGGGTGTTGCTAGTACACAATATATGCATTCATGAGTAGACAATGCAATTGGATTGGGTGAAATTGAATATGTACATACATGTATAAACAGTTTTAAGCAAACGTTAATTTATTTAAGCAAACATTCAAAATTAATAAACGTTAAATGATATACAATTTAAGAAGATAAAAAAAATAATAAAACAACACATTGAATATTGTTATGAATCACATGTGATTATACTTTAATAAAATTTAAGTCCAACCTAAAAAAATGAAAAAAAAAAGTTTGTCAAAAGTATATCAAGTGACCTCTCTAATAAAAAAGGGAAACACGAGGATCGCAACGGTATAATTGGTTTCGTCTAACGATTACCGGTTTGTGAGCTAATTAATTTTAAATAAATTAGAGGAAAGAGAAAGTGAGGACCAATATGCAAAAAGTCAGAATTGTCCTTCCTTAAATAAATTTTAATTATTATTTAAGATTAAATCTAGACCATTAATCTTGAAATCTAATGGCTAAAAATTGTCCCTCGGGACTATGCTTTTATTAAGGACTATATTGAACAAAACCCGTCGATGATATAACCAAAAGGAATAGAGTTTTAAAAACCCAATTATTTGCAAAAAATTCCATGTATGAGTAATCTGATGATTAACTATCGTTTCAGATTTTTATATAACCAAAATCGTATAAATCCTCCACTACAAAAAAAGATATAATTTATCCACGTTTTATAAAAAACGTGTAAAAAATTTAAGTGTTGTCATGCTTATAATTGTGAAAAATAGTTTAAAAGGTAAATATTATTAGAAAAAGAAAAAACTCAACACTTATAGACGTGTACATTTGATTTAAAAAGTCCACGCTTTTATATGTGTGAATTTATTAATAAATAGATAATTATAGAAGTTCACAGTTAAAAGCGTGAACTTTTGTAACTCTAGAATTATTTTCAAATTTTCCCCGCTTAGAAATGTGAAAATTTATATAGTTTGTCCACACCAATAAATGTGATTTTTTACTCCAATTTTCATATTTTCAAATGTAAATATTTGATAGAAATTAGTAACACTCAAAATTTTCACGCTTTATCGTAATTCCTCACGGTTTTAAGTGTATTAATATTGCTAAAAAAGTGTGGATAATCAACATCTGTTTTGTAGCGCTCGATCAAACCCAAATTTTTAAATCGAACACAAAACTGTAATTGAACAAACGATATGGAATCACATATCTTGTCTGAATCCAAGAACCAAAATCACAGATGTCGAACCCGGTTCGATCATGCCTCCGTTTTTCGCATTTGGTTACTATATATCTTGATAGGACAGAGATAGCGAGCTGGATTCAGATAAATATCAACTAAAATGAAATCTGATCGCTGGATTGTTGATGAAAATATCGGCCGACATATAGGATACGTGTCAGTCATCTGCTTCAGCTGCTTTTATAAAGTAATTTACAAAACCTAAAGCACCTACGCGTCGCCACGTGTATGGTTATCTCAAATGCCATGCAGCATCGTTTCACCACGTATACCATCTTTTCATATCTCATTTTTCCTATTTAAAGCCCCTCTTAGATATGATTCTCAACAAATTTACCAAACAGATCGAGCATTAACAGAAGCTTCTAGATTTTCAAGTATACGTTGTACTTGTTGAATCTTTTCGACCGAAGAAATGGCACAATACGGAGGAGATCAGCAGTACGGACGTGAAGCTCGGCACACCGACGAGTACGGCAATCCTATTCGGAAAACTGATGAGTACGGAAACCCAGTTCACTCCACCACCGCCGGAACCATGGGTGATTATGGTTCCACCGTTAAGCAGGATAGTCAAAGAACCGGTAGTGGTTATGGTACCACCGGCCACCAAGGGCTAGGTCAAGGAACTGGTGGTACTTACAGTACCACCGGCTATCAAGGGTTGGGTCAAGGGACAGGTTACCAAGGGCTTGGCACCGAGGTAGGTCGTGGGGGTACGGGTCTTGGTGATGAATTTGGCAGTAGTGGAACCTATCAAAACCAACCAAGCGCAACCCCTACCACAGGTGCCGGCATTGGTATCGGAACTCTAGCCGGAGGTACCGGAGCCAGAACCGGTTTTGCAGGTACGGATACCGGAACCGGAGTTCTTCATCGTTCAGGCAGCGGCAGTTCTAGCTCTGTAAGTATACTAGGGAGTACGTTTAATTTTTTATTGATTGTGGTCAAGATATCGAAATATGAATGATAAAGCTATATGTACATATGCAGTCGGAGGACGATGGGCAAGGAGGGAGAAGAAAGAAGAAAGGTGTGATGCAGAAGATCAAAGAAAAGCTTCCCGGCGGTCATAAGGATGAGCATCAGACGACTGGGGATGTTGGAGTGGGCGGTGGTTATGGTGAGACGCATGAGAAGAAAGGGATGATGGAGAAGATCAAGGAGAAGCTGCCTGGTGGTGGACATCACTGATAGAATTCATGTTGGCAGGCGTGAGGGATATATATATATATATATATATATATATATATATAGATGGTAATAACAATCAGTAATTTGCTTAGCAAGGTGATGATCGGGAGGTTTTAATTATTGGGTCTTGTTTAATTTAGGGGTTTCTAACGTACGGGTGTTTTCAAGACGTGGTTTACGTACAAATATTATATAAGATTATGATGAGCGTTAAGAGTTTTTTCTAATTTATGATCTTCTTAGTATCTCTTTATAAAAATTTTCATATCACTTTTTTTGGGCCCATCATACATACTCTTGTATGTTTTCCGAGCTTGTTGAGTTGCAACTAAAATTCCTTCCTAACAACTTAAGAGCAGAAAACAGAGTCGATATTTTAAAGTATATATTTATATCAACAATTTAAAATACATATCATAGTTATTGTTAGATATAGATATTTTAAAATGTTAAGTTACCAGGCCATGACAGAGTATATAATTTTCGAACCCAAATTAACTCAGATAGTTACATCAGTTCTTTTATTTATTTCTTTCCAATCCAATTAACTTAAAACCCAAGCAGCACTTATCTCAAATTAATTTAAACATTTTATCTTTTCTACCCTCTTTACAAAAATAACAAAAAAAGGGAAGATTCAAGTTTGATCAGGTTCACGAAACCGAAAGTGTAGTAGCGGTGCTCCCGGTGGAGCCGCCCTTACCCAAATGAACCCGAAAGGGTTAGGTCAAGGCTTTACGCATGGCCTAAGGAAGTTACAAATAGTTTGACGACTAAACAGGTGAAAAACATATAAGAGTATGTATGATGGGCGAAAAAAAGTGATCCAAAAATGGATTTGACCCCAGAATGTGTTCGACCAAAGATTATACCTACCCAAAACCTGGCACTAAAAAGCGACTCTATATAAGGTTGGTAATTTCTGGGTCGACCCGAAACCCGATACTGAAAAGTGACGAACCCGGAACGGGTTAAAAGCGGGTTGACACGAAATTGACACGAGAATAAATGGGTCATGTTAGGGTCAACCCAACAACCCTAAAATAACTTGTATAACCCGTTTATAGGTAAAACTATAACAGTTTAGAATATTCTTTAATACTTGAAATTTAAATTTTGAAAAGAAAATTATGAATTCAAATAAGAGAGTGATATTTTAGGATAATAAAACCCGTCATACAAAAGTATCAAACCCTTAAACGTTAAAAACTCAAAATAAGTAATAAAAATTTTACAGTTAAAACAATAGTACGTTATTTTAGTATTTGTTATTTTCACTATATGAATTTAATACTTTTACATTTGATTATTTGATAGGTGATACATTAGTATTTGTAATCGATTCATAATTCTATTTAATGATCAGTAATCTTAAATTATTCGGTTATTCAATGACATTATTTATGATATACAATAATAATACATCATTGTTTTTATTATATTTATTTATATAAGTAAATAAAAAAGTAAAATCAAAATTTCAGTCAAACTGAAATAAATACCGAATTTGAAGTTCGAATACAACGAAAAGGAGCATTGATTATCAGATTTAGAATATAAAAGAAAACCGTTTTCGAAATTTGTGTCGAACGTTGGAAAATAAACATTGAATTTGAAATATTGATAAAAAAACATAGTTGAAATGAAAAGCCGTATTCGAAAATCCTACTTAAAAACCGTATTCGAAAACTGAAAAAATATTCGTCGATGACATTTGGCCTAAATGGGTCGACACGAACCCTACCTGAACCTGAAATGAAAATAAATGGGTTGAAATTGGGTCGACACGAAACTGACCCGAACCTGAATGACACAAACCCGACCCGAATTGACAGCCTTAGGTACATCCACATCCAAATTAAATCATAATGACGAGCTAACTATCTTAATTAAACTAGCATGGTATCCGCGTAATGCGGCGGCATCAAATAGTTTCTACTCGATAACTTGTTTGTTTGGGAATTACGTAATACGGTGACAACGAATAATTTTACATTGATTATATATCTATTTTCTTTATTTTCTTTAAATAAACTTTGAGAACAATTAAATAAGAAAAAAAGTCTTTACTTATAAAATATGTTAAATTGCATGAAAATACTGAGTGTAAATTAGTAATTTGAAACTATTTAAAATTAAGAGATTATGAAAATAGTAAACTAATTTGAAACTATTAATTATATGAGCTATTTAAAAAATTTTAAAATATATGTTTATAAATTCTTAATATAGATTATTCAGATTTATGAGTTCTACTTGTACATATTTTCTGATAATTATGTTAAAATATTTATTACATGATATAATATTAAATATAAAAGGTTTGGTTATGAAAGTATTTTTTTAATAATTAAGTTAATTTATTTGAATTTTTTAAATATGGAAAGTTTAGTTATTAAAATAGAATATAACTCTATTTAATAGTTACTTTATATAATAGTTTCCATTTAGTTTATATGAGGGTAATTTAGTAATTTTAAAAGATTTAAAATTTAAGAGATTAAACAAAATGCCTAAGTGCTTTATAATATAGTATAGATTAATATAGTTAACTTGTATTAATTATTATTTTTAATTAGATTGATGTAGTTAACTTGTATTAATTATCATTACTAATATTTAGAAGAAAATATAGAAAAATAATTATTTTTTATTTAAAGTGTCTAAAAATATCTATTTAGCGACACTCTTTTAAAAAAACTCAATACAGAACCAAAAGTTTTAATCGGTACCAATTTGGGAGTACAATGTCTGTCCTCCTTGAAATTAAGCTGGGGTGTTTCATATGTCACTATTGATTTGATATCATTTTATGTATTTAGTTGCAATTGCTTTGTGTGTTTTTGCTGAAACTAGTTGGGATTTGAGCTGGAGATTATATTTATTAAAAAGCGTTTGGTAAAGAAGCAAGAGTTGAAGTTGAAAGTTATGAGATTACGTAAAAGGACATGATTATATATATATATATATATATATATATCCCACCATAAATTAAATAGTAAGTACAACTAATTAAATATGTTATTCTAACATGTCACTAGATTAGCAATAAAAAAATATACTATTATATGAATACATAAAAAAAATATACTATTATATGAATACATAATTAAAATATCCGTAATAATTTATTCACGTTGTTCGATCTACTAAAAAAGTTGTTAACGTTGTGAATTCTATATTAAACTTGCAAATCACTTTTATAACAATAAATCATCTAATATAAAAAACAACGCACTTACATATATAATAATTAAGTGATAATCAATTCAATATATATTGTTGTACACGTGCACATATGTAATATATATATAATAATAACAATCAAAGACCACGAAGAAAGAAAAAAAAATGAATATCTATCACGGCTAAGTTAAAGTTTAGATATGACGTTAGTTATGAAAGTATTATTGTTAATCTTATTAAATGACAATCTCAAGTTCAACCCATAAACTAGTTAGAAATCCTTTTATACTGGGGGTTATGATATATTATGTTTTTAATAATCTCCTCAAGCTTTTAACACCCAAACAAAACTTGAGGGTTGGAATTATGAAAACTATAATCCTAAACGCCTATTATCTCCGTATATCTGTTGTTTAACACATCCTTTGTTTTACTTCCATATTGTTATCTAAAAAAATACTCGCCTGTTTTATTTGCTAAATATTCTGTGATAAATAATAATGAATTAAAAATAACTGGTAATTAAAGTGCTACGAATATACAATCAAATAAAAGAATACAACGTACTCTTAAATCGAAACATATAAATAAATAGAGAAATAAATAATTACATACAAACTATACAGGGATGTTCTATATTAGTAAAAACCGAATTAGTTTCAATTAGTCGAGTGTGAATCAGTTTGTTTGGTTTTCGAGTAGAATACACACACAAACACACAATAGAAAAGACGAACCAGAGACCCAGATGAAGTCAAAGTAATTTTATCACGTGAATCGAATATACATAAACACACACATATAATGTGATCAATAAATAGAAACATGCCATTTTAAACTAATGAAAAACAAACTCGTATTAGATATCCAAAATATTAGATTCATCACCAATTTTGTTGATAAAATTTGGTTTAAACTTTAAAAATTGCACCAAAAATCTATTCTAAGGAGGTGTTTGGTTGGAGGGAATTCTTGAGAATTTCCTGGAATTAGAATCCAATTCCTAGACATTCCTATATATGTTTGGTTCACCTTTGAACTATGGAATTGGAATCTTGAGATGGAAAACATTCCCTTATACAAAGGAATTCAAATTCCTTCCATTTAGCTATGGAATTCAAATTCCTTCACGCAAGCAACGAACGTCAACCGGCGAACTTCAACGGGCGAGTGGCGAATGGCAACAAGCGACCGGTGACTGGCGAGCAACGAACTTCGACCTGCGACCTTCGACCTTCGATTGCTCAGCTATCGACTCGCGAGCGGAAACCTTAGACCGATGACCTTTGATTCGACGACGGGGCTTCAATTTCGACAGCGACTTTGACCTGGTTACCTGTGACCGAGACGGCGGCTCCAACTTGCTTGCTTCGATTCTGACGACGGCGGCTCCGACTTGCTTGCTTCGATTCTGACGATGGTGGCGAGACTTCGATGGTGGTTCGATTTCGACAGTGGGGCTTCGATTCGACGATGGGGCTTCGATTCGATTCGATGGTGGCGGTGGTGAGCTTCGATGGTGGTAGTGGTTATGGATGAATTCCAATTCCTTTTGTACAAGTAACCAAACACAATGAATCAAGGATTTAGATTCCAAATCCAAATCCCTCAAATTCCAATTCCTTCCTACATTCCAATTCCTTCTAAAAACAATCCGTGAACCAAACGCCACTTACATTCCAATTCCAATTCAATTTGGTTTTATTCGAAGTTGAACCAATTACAGATATTTGAATTCGAATTGGTTTTACAAGTAGTAATTGAAGTTCTAATTGCTTTTCGAATTCGGGTAAAAAAATTGTCAAACCCAAAGAATCCAATTCAAACAACTCGAGAAACTCGAAATTCGACTAGCTGAACACCCTTATGTACAAAATACTAGCAGGGAACAATGCATCCTTTCAGTGTTCCTTTTTTCTTTTTCCTCTTCGAGGGGGGAGGGATAAAGATTTTGAGGGGGATCGAGAAAGAAAAATGAAGAGAATTACCTTGCTTGTTTACATATATATATGAGAAAGGATAAGCGGGGAAACTAATCTTTATTTCCAATTCTTCACCAAATCGAAAGCAATGGTGAGAAATTAAGAACAGGAGTCTTTGGAGAAATATAAAAACACGGAGAATTGAAAACATACGTTACTCTCCCTACCAAACCATTCTTCTCAAAAAGACCTCCCCCCACCATAACAGAAGTCTTGACCGGCGACCAATGCATCCATCTGACCATAGAGATAGTCTTGACCAGAGACCGGAGCGCTCTCTCTCTCTCTCTTTCTCTCTCTCTCCCTCCCTCCCTCCAATGGTATCACTCTCTTTCTTCTCTGATTTGTTGAACAAGTATGAATTGTGATTTCGGATCTATGGTTTGACTCGTCGATTTCTTTATGAAGTTTACTAAATTTGTTTATACAAAGCTAAATCGTACCTCGTTAGTTGATCCTTTCATCTCTTTGTTTATTTTGTATGAAGAAGATTCGAAGCTCCTTGCGTGTTTCTTTCCATTACATATATGGAGATGTATGATATATATAGACCAATCGTGATGTACAAGTTTTGATGCCTAAATTAGAGCTAAACCATTTGAGTCAAACTTTGGCTTACTCCTAAATTAGAGCTAAGCCATTTTAGTAGTTTTAATTAAAATTATTGGTTTGGTCCTTTCTTGCCTGGTTTTTTTGTATTGTTGATTGTTGTCAACGAACTTAAAATTTATTTGATGTATATAAATTTATATATATAGGGGAGGGTTCAAACGGGAACAGTTTTTCTTACGAGAACTGCGAGAGTCAATCTTAGCCCTTGATTAAAATTAATCAATGGCTAAGATTTTTTGGCGGCTCATTGATGCTTCATTAATGACGTATTAGTGAAAGTTATTTCACAAAAGTCAAACATCGGAAATTAATGAAGACTCACCCGGACGCAATTTACGGTTTGGGTAAATATATAAATTACCAAAATACCCCTATTAATAAGTCATTAATGACAATAAAACAGTTCTCGTACGAAAAACATTTCTTGTTTAAACTTTTGCCTATATATATATATATATGTATATATATAGGGGACGGTCATGATCATTTATGGCTCTTAGATTATTTGATCAATGGATCATTTATGGCAGTATTGTTGTAAATCCTGTACTTTTATAAAAATATAAAATATACATATAATGTCAATTTACTTGAAAAATAATAAAGTTATGTGTTATGTTGGTATTTAAGGGTTATTAGTAGTGTATTGGGTTTTATAAATAAATGATATATATATATATATGTGTGTGTGTGTAAAGAGAGTGAAAGAAGGGGGACTAATTATGTAAATATGCTTATAATATATATATATATATATATATATATATATATATATATATAGACTCCTCATTTGGAGTCAAAGAAGCAAGGAACGTCTGGAAGAAAAAAAAGGAAAGAAGAGAGAGAAGAGAGAGTTCTAGAGAGGAACTTGGGAAGGAAAATGGTGGTGGAGGGGAGCTTTGCAAGAAATGGAAGGAAAATCATGGAGAAAGCTTGATGATTGTGTGGATGAAGCTTCCATGGTGTAGTTTCTTGAGTTCTTTCACCATAGAGCTTAGGTTTTGAACTTAGAAGGAGACAACAAGCTTGGAATGTTGATCAAGTAAGTCTCAACTTGAAATTTTGTTTGATTTTAGATATATGTGTTGAAATTGGTAGTTTGTTGGTGAAAGGATGGTAAATGGGTCAAAATCCTTGAATTAGGAATTAAATACCCAAGTTTTGATGGATTGTAGTTATAAGGTATTATTAAGGTTGTTTTGTGGTACTTTGGAACCCATTTCATGTTGTGTATGAGTTTTGGTTGGGAACTTTGCTGTATGGGTCAAAGCTGCAAAAAAGAAGGGAAAATCTGGGCTGTGCAGAGGGTGTCGCGGCGCGACAACTATGCGTCGTGACGCGGCGCGCAGCATCCAATTCTTTTCCAGAGATTTTCTCGCGGCGCAAGGCACCCTGAAACCCTCAAAACTCATATTTTTTACCCCAAATGACTATGTACTTGTTTGGGGTTTGATTCTAAGGTTTTATAAAGGATAAATGGAGTCTTTTCAGACCCGAAAGAGTGTTTAAGCATAGAATTGAGCTCATAAGGGTTTGTTTTGGTTAACTTATGTAAGTTAACCTTGTGTTTTATGATCATAGGCTTGTGATCAAGAGTTTGAGCTATGGTTTGGACGGGGTTGTGATCCACATCACACCCTCAGGTGAGTACACCCTGCGGATACCCAAAAATTGTTAAAGTTTCCAAGTCATCTATGTGTTTTGATTGTTTGGCAATTGTTTGATGAATCTTGATGATTCAAAGGATGTGGAATATGAAATTGTTTTGTAACATGAATTAAATGATTTGAGATTGTTTATGAGCTTTGAACTTCTAAATATGGAAACTATGCAACTGTTTTATGATGCGGGAAACATGATTTACAACTGTTTATGTAGCTTTGAACTTAAAGAATGTGTAAACCATGGGTTGTTTTATAATATGGTTTACTTGAGTTACATGTGTTTTATGAAATCTTTGGATTTAAAGACTGTGAAATTGTGAACTCGGTATAAGAAGTGTTTAAATGACGTTTTACTAAAATGAGACCATTGCTCCATTGTGGAGATAGTCAAAGCCAATGACAGTTTTAATTGATAGTTTTGAAACATGTCACTCCATGATGGGGTGAACTTTGATTCTGAAATAACAAACGTGGTTTTGAGAAAAATAAAAGATATGTTTACACTTCTGATATGTTTTGGGCATTGAGATGCCAAAAGTGATTTTATGACCCTTCGGGGTATGTGATTATATGACCCTTCGGGGTATGTGGTTTTATGACCCTTCGGGGTAAGTGATTTTATGACCCTCGGGGTAAGTGATTATGTGACCCTTCGGGGTATGTGCCTATGTGACCCTTCGGGGTATGTGCTTATGTGACCCTTCGGGTATATGTGCTTCGGTCTGGACCACTGTGTGATTTAACTCTGTACCATAGGGTTCCTAGTCATTGAGACATACACAGCGGTTCCTGTGGCTTCGGCAATTGGGGGAACCCCGAGGTACGGGTGGCTGAGGGATCGATGCAGAGAGTGGAGGGGTATGTCATAGCCATCATGACCGTGTGGGTTCACTGGGCTGACGAGCCACCGAACCCGTGGCAACACGAGTGGATTTGGTGAACAGGGCTTACACTCCATATAACCGTTGTATGGTGGACTGCTTCGTGCATCCCCCACCTTGACGGGGTGATGTGGTTATCTCCCATGTGGGCACGTGTTGACCGTGGCTAGCTACACGTGGATACATTGTGGCCCAATGGACAGACCTGCATCCTTATGTGTTATTATGTGGAATTTTTAAAAGGATATTGATTGCCAAACTGATGTTTTCAAAAGTGAAAAGGATGACTTGGTTTTGATAAAACAAATGTTTTTTGTTGTACTCACTAGCTATGTTTATAGCTAACTGGTGTATAAAAATGTTTTGTATCCGCAGGTTGTATAGATGCCTTGGTGAGGCGGGTAGTTGCTATGGGCTTGGCTTTGTCTTGGTTACAATTCCGGTAATTCTGGATTTCCTACTTTATGTCTATGGTCGTGAGATTGACTGTGGTAACACCTAAGGCTTTAGATTATAAATGTTGTAAATGTTTATTGTTGAGATATTTACAGAAAATGAAAATGCTTCCGCGATAAATTTTAAGGGTTTTGTATAAATATGTTTTTTAAATTGATTTTTGAAAAATTTAAATTTGGACTGAAAATCAGGGTGTTACAATTGTAATTTAAATAAACTAAAATGGTATTTATATCAATAAAAAAAGGGTAAAAGAGACTTTTTATAAAACAAAACACCTATCTCCTCTCATTCTCTCTGCTCTCCTCATTTACGTTTCCTATTAAACCCACATTACTCAAAACACTAGACATACAAACACATCCACAGATCTAGTCCGCCGCCTGCCACCTCCGCTTTCGCCTCCATGTTCGCTCCTCTCTGCCTCGCCTCCGCCTCCGTGTTCGCTCCCCTCTGCCTCGCCTCCGTCTCCAGGTCAATCAATATATCCCTCTCTCTCGATGCCCCTATCTTTTTAACTTCAAGCTTAGTTGCAACTACAAAACGTCACCTTCAACCCTATAACCGCCGGGCATGGGTTCTCGACAGATTTGGGGCGACGAGTTTAAGGTTCTCAACAGTGATGGGTTTGGTTCAGATATGGGGCGATGAGTTTGGGGTTCTCAATCGTCACCTTCATTTTTCTCCTTCTGTTTGTGATTATACCTGTTCATTGAGGAACAAGAATCATCAATTGATCTTCAATTTCTTCGCTCCATCATCTATTTCTTCTTCTTTATTTTTTACACATACATTTTCTAGTTTCTTAAAAAGCTAGGTTTGGTTTTATGTGTGCTGTATGTAAATAAGAATTTAGGTCTGTGTGTGTCGATGTGTATGTATGTGTTCTCAGGTGTGGGAGGTGTTCTTGTGATGTGTGAGATTTATTTGATCAATGCATGGTCTTTAATCCTATCCTTGAATGATGAACAAGGTGTTTTAAGTTTTTGTTTTACTTTCCTTAATATGGAGTATCTGATTTTTTTATTGGTTTTAGATGATATGGTTTTTAATATGTTGTTAATTAGTGAACAATGGGTGACTAACTAGAGAAAATTGACTATGTTCATTATTAATATTGCAAAATTTGTAATAAAACGCTTTCACTATTTGGCTATGTTTAGTATTGAATATCCAAAAATTATCTTAAAATGAGTATAGTGTTGGCTATATTCATTATCGAACACAATAGTGTTGGTTGTGTCTTTATCGAACACAAATAGTGTTGGTTGTGTTCATTATCAAACACAAATAAACGTAGTGGTTAGAAATAAGTATGTGGGTGTTTTTATAGTATTTAGTAAATATTCATTAATGAATCTTAAAAAATCAACCAGCGGAGAAAATAATAGTTGAACAAAAATATTAATTGAAATTTAAGTAATAAAAGATAAAAAAATTCTATCAAAATATTATAATTCATTAATGAACAATTGGATATATAAAGAAATTTCTGGACAAAAAAAAAAGAATTAATTTGATAAATAATAAAACAAAAAAATAAACAAAATCTATAAAAAAAATTAATTAGAGAGAATATTTAATTAGAAAGAGAGAAATTAATTAAAGAGAAGAGAGAGAAAATATTATTGTTTACTAATTTACACTTTTTAATTAAATAAAAATATTAATTATAATTAATGTGAACTACAAGATCAAAAATCAATCAATGGCTGAGATTGTTTCTCGTACTTTTCGAAAATAATAAGTTTTTCGCATGAACCCTCCCCTCTATATATATATATCTATACTATTATATAAAGCATTTAAGCTTTTTCCTTAAAACTCTTAAATTTTAAGTCACTTAATATTACTATTCTACCCTCATCTACAAAAAAAGGATTCCATAAAATAAACTTAATAACATTCATTTTTCATAAATTCCAGAATATTCCATTTCCATAAATTCCATAGCAAAACTTACGAAACAGAATATTCTATAAACTTAATAACATTCCATAAATTCCAGAAAGGGAAAATATATAATATTCGTTTTTCACCTGCTAAATAAAAATTACAAAATTACATCTAAATTTTATTCCCTTTTCACCTGCTAAATAAAAATTACTAAATTACGTCTTGTATGTCCTCTTGATTAATACCTACCAAAACAACTCCTTACAAACCATTTTTATCCACCGTCGCCGCATTGCGCGGGTACCCCGCTAGTATATATATATATATATATATATATTAATGCTAAATAAAGAACCCTAAGATTTTTATTTATATTTCAATAGGAAATCTTATCGTATTAGGTTTCTAGTAATTATGAACATACAATAAAGTGACTACCTTTAACTAGCTAAAATAACATTATCCTAATTACTTATAGTTTTCAAGTTGAATAGATATATAATTATTTAAATTAGAAACCAATTAATTAATATCATTTAACATGTTGTCCTTCTCATCTTTCTCATCACCCTATATATTCATCTTAATTTGTCATTTTAGTGCAAAATTTGAAGTAGTGTCACAACCACAAAATTGCATATTTGTATACATGATTTTGTAGAGATACATAATGCTAGAAAGCAATGATTATACACATCAAGTATGAACAAATTCCATTGTTACATGACGAGGTCAATACATTATATACTGATTATTAATACTCAATGATAATGCTAGAATCATTAGTCTCGCATGATCTATGGATTGAGCATGCATTATTTCATGTTGTTGGTTTCAAAAATGACATAAATGTGCTACCTTGCATTATTTCATTTGTGGTGAATGTGAATACACTACAAACATGAGTATTATCTTGGTGATGGGTTATATTATGAATGAAATACATTTGTGAAACCATTTGAATATCCACAAAACGATAAAGAAAAATCTAGGAGGGATATGATGCGAGGATTTGGTGTCCTAAAGAAACGTTGGCATATTGTGCAAAACCCGACACAAGCTTAGTCTCTCATAAAAATATGAAATTTATTATATCTATATGCATCATATTACATAATATGATTTTAAATACGAAGATTCATATGATAAGTAATAATAAAGAAAACGATGTTCAACCATCTAATTAACGAGAAGGAATCCGAAACGGACCTGAAATTTTTGTTAACTAGTGACCACCATATATAGTTTTATCTCTTTATTTTCTGTTAGACTAAAAAGAGAGTGCTAAGGATATTAGACCTTATCTTCATGGTAGACTTCTACTCCCTTTCAATGAATCAACTCTACTGAAGAAAATATCTGTGAACCCGAACCCTTCGACATTTAAGTCCTTAATAAACGAAGTGCTCTTTGAACATCCTTTGAACTTTTTATTTTTATGTCGTTAGTTACGATTGTGAGAAACTGACCTATCAACCAATCGTCATCCACTACTTTATGCGATCCACCAAATACACCTACCAATTTAGCGTCGAATCCTTACCGTAAGGAGTTTGAGGTTAGCATCAAAGATGTAGCATGAAGAATATTATTGGTGTTTCGCGGCTTCATGTCTTGTGGGTCATAGCACAATTGGTTTCTACCTCGCAGATTTCATCCCTCCCTCTACAAATTCTTGAAATTTTGGTTGATGGTCATTCATGAGAGCCCGACGTATACTATTAACCCTGGCCGAAAGTGAGGCCGAGCTGGGAGCCCAAGCATGTCTTCTACCATTATGCTGCATAAGACTTGTTAACCTGTCAAGAATTTAGTACAAAAAAGTGTTCTGTTGTTGATGTAAAAAGCTTGAAAACCCTTGGTTACTTTCATAGTTCCATTCACTGTCATGTTTCTGGAATTTGAAGTCACTAGAAAGACTGCACTGTTCATAAATGACCAAATATACATATAGATGGCTATGAGAAATATATAGGGATTGTTTTCCTTACAAAATGCGTGATTTCCAACGTTCACTAGAACGTATCTAATAACTGTTATTTCCTGCATCACATTCATTCCGCTTTGTAACCAACATAATAAAGACTAATCTCAAAAACATCCATCCAACCCAATTTGAAATAATACAGTTTTTTTCTTCTTTGTTATCAACATACTCTCTCTGTAATGTTCTTAACATGACAAGAAAACCAACAATCAGCAATTTCATAGTATAATGTTTCTACCGACAAGCAAAAAACATGATATAATTAATCATTACTGTCTAAAAACTAAAAAACCGACTCTACACTATAATCATCATCATCATATATTTCCATTCCAATATACACAAACTCTACCTAACTTGAAGGTTGAATCTTTGACTTTTGCAAGTGCAAAACCTCTTTGAGAACAGCAGCAATTCTATTTGCCATATGATGTTCCAGAAACATCTGTTTCACCCTCTCGTATCCTCTTTTCCCCATGGTTAGCCTTCTCTCGACATGTGTAGCCAGCTTCACCATGTTTTTGGCGAGAGGACTCACCCCTTCTTTTCCTGCAGGATGAAGAAAACCTGTTGATCCATTCACCACAATTTCTGCAGTCCCTCCAGCTGCTGTTCCCTGGTAACCAGTAATAATTAGTACAAATGAAATAATAAATAATAATCATCATTATTATCGTGAGGCGTCCACATCAGCATCTTTGGAGCGTTTGGATTTGCGTTTTGAAACAATCAGTTGTGAAGGTTTGGATTAACATAATCACTTTCAAAAAAACATATTCAAACACACCTGCATAAAGCTTAAAGACAGGAAAACAAAGAGCATTTACCAGTACAGGAAGCTGGAATGCCATGGCTTCGATTGTTATTCTCCCAAAGCACTCTCCACGCCCCTACATGTAGGATTAGGTCAGGTAAAGATCATTCTCAACTGCTGATACATACATGAGCATTAAATCACCAAAAGTTTTTTTTAAATTTCAACCCATTACTTATGAATAGGTCAATTCAGCTTATCTTTTCTCTAACGATGAAAAGGGTAAAAGGAAAACAAAAACAAAAAAGGGAGAAGAGTTAAATGGGTTGAAGGGGTAAAAGTCAACCAAATTTATTTCAATGCATAATTCCAAATGATTTTGTTAAAAAACTTCAAATATTACTCAAGTAATATGCCTTTGGTAGTCGTATTTAACAATAACTTGTTAAATACTCGTAGAAACAATTAAAATTTTGAAAAAAAAAACTTTTGGGTCAACCCATATTGGCATGTACCAAAATTACCCGTTTTGAACCATTACCCAACATTTCTAATCCACCCATATTGACATCTCCAGTTTTTGTTTACAAGATTAGGTCATAGTTACCAACCTGAGAATTCTGGACCAGAACATCGATTGCTGCTAGATATGGAGCAACGGTTAAAGTTTTATTCACAAAATGAACCCGATGTTGGATTTTCTTTTGTGCCACAAAGTTGCGTAGTTCTGTTTCAAACTTGGTCTGGACACTCATATCACTGCCTACAATTACAGCATGTATTGATGGCACATGTAGCTTCTTTTCTTGAATCAGCTGTAAACTCTCATAAAACGAGCGCAGGAATAAATCTTGACCTTTTCCCCGTGAAACACCTGCAAAAGTGCAAATCATTAACATTAGAGGAAGCAAACAGACGAAGCCGGTAAGGCGGTAACAGGTCACTAGGTCAGGTCCAGTCATACCACCTGAACTCTTTCTGTCAATTTTTCGTGTTGTAATTTGATTTATCAATGTAATGCAATTTATGAGTACCAAAACTATATTATACAAATAATAAGATAATGTCTTTTCGATTAGAACTATTTAGAAGAATATAAGCATTTGAATACACGTTAGGCGATTTTTGACCCATTTCACACAATTCTTTTTTAGTTAATTTTCTACATTTGACCCGTTATGATCCTGAGGGTTGTTACTTATAAATTATCAAAAAAGTGTAACTCTCATATAAATCATGACTAGAATATCACATTGAAGCAAATAACTTACTATTTATAGCAGCAAAGAGTATATCTTCATTACGAACTCCAAGGGACTCCCGAACATGCTCACGCAAAACCCTTTTTGCCACATTATTTTCAGCAACATCCATAAGTTCTTTGCTGTTGCCAAGGTGAACAACGTATGTCTTTGGCATCCGAATCCTGCAGATTAAAATGGACAACTATGAAGCTAAAAATTGGGAAAACTTCACTTAATATATTCAAATTCATTCAATATCAAGGAGTACAAGGAGATAAAATGATAAATATAATAAGTAAAGCATACTTTAAGCGCTCTTGAGTCCTATTCTTCCAATATTCAGCTGTTACATAGGAATCAATCATAGAACCTGCAACCATTGGGAAATGCTTAACATAATCCAATCTGAAGTAATGACCTCGCATTTCATGAATCCACCATAAGACTTTTGGCAGTACTCGAGGGACATCTTTATTCAGAACAGCATCCAACCATTTTCCAGCAACAGCAGTGTTCAAAACAACCAAATCAGCTTTCATGGCAGTGTCTAGGGCTTCTTTGCCCTTAGCAGAGAAAACCTAAAAACATATCTAGAATATTATATAACCCATAAATATAAAGAATTTAATTCATAAGTCGAATGAAACGTCAGCATAAAGATAAATCAACTTTTTTTTTGGTGGGGGTTTTTTCCTTCTAATATTAGTGTTTGGAATTGCTTATCTATAAATCTAAAAATGCTTATTTGCTTGGTACTTGCTGATCAAAAACTGCCTATTTCGCTCTAAAATAAGCAAATGGTTTTTTTCCATTCAAACTGCTTATCTCTTTCTAGATAATACAATATGCACATAAATGGTTTATATAAGCAATCCCAAACACTCTAAAATTGCTTATGCTTTTTGAAACCATCTTATAAATTTGGAATAAGCAATTCCTAAATCAATATTCAAACCTGCTTAATTGCTTATTTCACCTCGGATAAGCAGTTTCAATAAGCAATACCAAACACCCAGTCACCCCCTACAACCACATGAATTCTACAAACTAATTAAGTCAATAGCTGTAGCAAGTAAAAGTTTTTGGTACATATACAACAATCTGAAGGAAAGGAAAGGATATTAATTGAACAAACGAAATCCGGTCTGTCATGAATCAAATATAAAACATGGAGAAATTTCTTGAACGTCTTCAGGATAATGAAATCATATAAATTCATTCAAGAACATATTAACCATGAAACAGAAAACTTAGCAACAGTATATAAGTGTAAAATATGAGAATTGGAAGATGTACCTGCACTCCACGATCCAACATCTTGTTCTCCAAACTGTAAGTCACCTCATCTTTCCCTGATGGCTTTTGAATTGTAATCCAACAAACTTCAGCACCAACACCTCGTAATAGAAATGCTAGTTCCATAAGAAGCAATGGACCACCTGAAAGATAGATTAAAAAACAAAAAAAGAAAGAAAAAGGATTGCATTAAAATACATAATAAGAGCAATCAGTGTCAACATATAGCGAATTGTGAAATTAGATTACCAGAAAGAGAAAGTTCGTGAGAAACGAGAAGAACAAGCTTCGACTTCATAAAACTGAGGGGGTTAGCTAATTTGACCTTAGGCGGCGGCGAGGCCTTCGGTTTCACCGTTGATTGAAAGTGTTTACCGGCGGCGGTAGGGACGTCGAAGAGATGGCGATCACATGAAGAATCAAAAGCTGCCCTAATAATAAACGCCGCCGCCGTAGAGACGGATAACATGGCTAAGAGTAGCAAAAGCCCCCGTTTCTTCTTCTGGAAGTAGAACGATGGCGATCCCATCGACTGTTTCGCCATGGCTAACGTCTGAGAAAGTGGTTGTCGTTATTGTAGATGCTGTAAATCTCGGCATTGATCTAGGGTTTCTTGAAATGTTGTAGCGCGCATCTGATCCAGCTACAGAAAGATCGCCACTTGTAAAAATCGTTGCAGAGCTTGGAATTTGAAATCTTTCCGGTGAGAATGAAAAAGAAAGAAATTGAATTGGATTAATTGATTTATTATTATTATGCCACCCGACCAAAAAAAAAGGCTCGAGCGTTGGTCTGCGGTCTTGTTTTAACAAAAAAGTCTCGACCAGTCGACCATACGAATCTAAAATTAAAATCGTAATTGTTTTCTTTTAAATTTATTTTAGAGTAAAAGCGAGGTGATAAATCTTCGTATTATTATTTTTATTTATTTTTTATTAAAATGAGAAAAGAGAACGAAGGAAGTATGAAGAGACAATAAGAGGATATATTATTTTTCTTAGAGTAAGCTACAGGTTAAAATATGTTTGTTTTTTAATTAAGATGTCCATTTAATTTGTCGTTTTTAAACTAACTTAGAGTAAGAAACGTATAATTATCGATAATGTATGGACTTTATATAATTTTTAAATTAATTGTACTCTTAACTTTAACAAAGTTTTTTGTTTATATGATTATATGTATAGTCTTGTCATCTTATGTAATGGCCAAATTGACTTTGTTGTTGTATTTAAGAATTTATATGACCTTTTTTTACAACCTTTTTTGTTAAAGTTTAAATGAAAGAAAAGAAAAACAACTAAGACATAATCCTAGACCCTAAAAAACAAATCAATTAATCAAATGCCTAAGATCATATATGAGTTGTGAAATTGTACCCACCTTTATCATCAAAATTTTGAACTAACCTTATTATATGGTGTAAAATCATTTACACATTCATATCTTCACTAGGCCCTAGGGGCATCATATTTTAGGTCCTAGATACTAGGTCCATTTACAGGCTAAAGTTGGATGGTCGCAACATTAATGTCAAACACGGGAAATGAATAGGTGAATTGGAGCGGGATTGTTCTACACGATCATCGATTTCTAGGTAATCGAATTCATCATCATCTTACCTAGGGCGACATTTGTTCTTCACGACCATCGCATGGCTTCCAAGTTCATCATCTCTATCTGTCTATCTCTTATGCTTCTCTAATCCAACCATTATCATCAAATCATCCGATAATCAAATTCAAATGTTGTTAATTCTTTTCATTTAATCAAACTATCTCTTTAAAAGCTCCACACATGGTAAAACCTATAACCAATTAGACAATGAAGTTTTGCAAATTGTAAACTATTTTCTAATTGGAGTTCGGTAATTTTCTAATCTTCTTTTAGTTACAGAAATATTGTTTGATAGTTTGTCATTTGTCAAGAAGCATTTACTCAATTAGATCATAAAGTTTCACAAAATCATTCCATTTGGAGTTACTTCGAGGGGTCTGATATGAATAACTGAACGAGGCTTTGTTTGGGACTGTAAGGTGTAAGTTTTGAGGCATTAGTTAGTTTATGATTAGATATAAGGCAACAAAGTTACTCAAAATGTTTTCTTGTTGTTCAATTTAAACTATAAGTAGGTCTAAGTTGACGATACATAATATTAACACAAGAATCTCTGAGTTAATATATGATATTAACATAAGAATGTCTAAATTGATAATAGTCTTTGTCTATAAACATTACCTTGTACTACTAAAACACTACTTGATGGTAGTTTGATTTTTAAGATCGGTCAAACACTTACAAGTTAGTGCCATTGGGAATAAAATTGGTACAAAAGCCTACTTTCTATACATAATGCATCTACCTCTTAGTCTAGATCAATTCAACATATCACCACATTTAAATAGAATTAGATCCTTATTAATTGTATGTCTGTTGAATATTGGATTGCTAACATAACCGTTAAAGTTACCATATAAAAATAAAACCTATGGGCGGCTAGGCTACTCAATATATAAGAAAGAGGTAGCGTCTTAACCACCGAAAATTCCTTTTGGCCTAATGGTAAGCACCTTGATCCTAACAATAGGTATTAGAGGAGGTCATGGGTTCAACCCTTATCGTGTGCGTAAATTGTTAGAGGCAGATGGATGTGCCATTGACCGCCATCTTCCTAAATCCACATGTAGGTTGTGACAAGTTGGAATCCCATGAGTCTAAGGCATTTGCGGCATATGTGGGGGGGGGGGTTGTTGGATATTAGATTGTCAACATAACCGCTAAACCTAAAAATAAAACCATGGGTGGCTAGGCTAGTCAATATATAAAAAATAGGTAGCGCCACTAGAAATTCCTTTTGACCTAGTGGTAAGCTCCTTGATCCAAACAATAATTCCTTTTGTCCTAGTGGTAAGCACCTTAATCCTAACAATTGGTATCAGAGCAAGTCATGGGTGTCATGTGCGTAAAATTGCTAGGGACTGATGGATATGTCATTGGTCGTCATCTTCCTAAATCAACTTTTAAGTTGTGACAAGTTGGAATCCCATGAGTCTAAGGCATTTGTGGCATATATTGGGGGGATTGTTGGATGTTTGATTGTCAACATAACCGTTAAAGCTACCCTGTAATATGATTCCCTTGGGTGACTAGGCTACTCTATATATAAGAAAGAGATAGCACTAACCACCACAAATTCCTTTTGGCATAGTGGTAAGCGTCAATGTCTTTATGTTATGGTGGGCTAAGGAGTTAAGTAATATCCGCAATAGCAAGTGAGCATTCAATCAAGTTGTGACATACATTTGTTTAATGCAAATCTACACAAGGATGAACCGCCTAGCATGACTCTATTCCACACATATAAAAAAACAATATGTTGTGTGTCTAATGTTTTATTGAGACATTTTTCTATAGTTTCGCTCAGGGCATCAAAATTCTCAGGATTGGCCCTAATCTTCACACCAAATAGTGTTTTATAAAAGTAGGTGTAGACTTGTTTCTCCAAAATCACGTTTACCAAGAAAAAAACAAATAATTACCGGCATGTTTTTAAAACACAATAACAAACGCCGTTTGGGTGTTCATGAACAGTAAAAGCTTTAATTCATTTCATAAGATCCCAAACACCCCTAAATGTCTAATCTACATAGGCCCTCAATGTGCAAATACAATCTACTAATTCTGATTGTGGTAAAGATGTTGGTTTGGAAACATGTCTGTGCATGTATTGTGTTGTTTAATTCAAAGTCCTCACACCAAATATGGAAATGACTAGACTCCCAACAAATTCATACCACAACACATCTCTATTTGACAGGAAAATCTAAATTGACTTTTAAGCAGTAGAAGTTAATTAAATTCTAGTGAGCTTGGCTATAAGGCCATCCGTATGGCATCATCAAATTCGGGTTAACCAACCCAAATGACATATCATTTTCCTCTTCCCTTCACATTTTCCTCTTCCCTTCACATTTTCCAACCCAAAAACTAGTATAGTTTAACCCAATGTTATCCCACTTTTTATTTTATTTTATAATCATATATTGAGAGAGAAATAAGAAGAGAGAGGATAGAGAAGAGTGATGCTTGGGTTCCACAACCCAAAATGACAACACTATAGTGTTGCATGAGGAGGGTGCACGGATGTTTGCATACTACCCAAATCAACCCATATAGCACCCGAATCAATCGGGAGTGGCCATATGAATGGTCTAAAAAGTCACCTTAAATTTTTACAGATTTGACATTTATTACTTGGCATGGAAGTAGCATGTAAAACTTCAAAAATTGAATTCTTGATTTATGTAACTGTAACGCCCCAAATTCTTAAATAAAGTAAAACTCAAAAATAGAAGTAATTAGAATAAAAAGAGTTTACACAAAAGCGGAAGCTACAATTAACACTGAACCCTCTGGTTCAATTACAAAAGTGGTACTCAATATTTACAACAAAAGATTTGTTTTTCATAATACAACTAGGCGTTAGGTTTCAAAACACAGATTTACTCTCAAACAACAAGCTTTGTCAAACTGGGGCCTTGCCCTTTGAGAAATCACGCCCTATAAAACAACAGTAAGCAGTATCTGATAAGCCACAAGGCTTAGTGAGAAAACTAAACTGTAAATCATATAAGCATGCGCATACACATATACGAATGTTGTAACAGTTCTTATGGACACAGTACTGCACCATCTTAGCATCCGCCAAGAAGGCTAAAACGCTGTCCGTAGCACTACTGCACAAAGCAACATGCTACAGCTCTCTCTCTGTGATCCTCTGATCAATAATATATCACATTGCAATGTATTACACACATATCACAGATATGAATCAGAGTTTAGAAAACTTACCTCAGCAATAAATTTCACACAGAAATATGTCACGTAAACTCAGAATACGTCAAATAGTAATCCCTACAATCATATACAGTTATAGTATCAAGATACTCTCAAATCAGCACTTAACAAACTGACCGGGGGCAGGGCACGCCCGTACCCCCGCAGGGTATGCCCGTGCCCCCAGGCCCAAGGCCCAAAAGCAGGCCCTAACAAGCATGGGCGTACCGGATCAGGCACACCGTGAACCGGACCCAGGCATGCCCGTACCCTACCCAAGTACGCCCGTGCTTAGGTACGCCCGGACCTCAAGAACAGAGGCGGTCACGGCCGTACCCCTCAAAGGCACGCCCGTGCCTTTCTACTTACAGCTCCAGTTCGCCGACTGTCTGCTGTGAATCCGATTGAAACCTCCAAAACTCTTACTAACAATTCGTAAAAACACTACTGGGGTGTTTTCCTACACCCCAAACAACTTATAAACCAAAATAAACTACCAAAACATGCTTTAATCTTGATTCACCATGAATCAATCTTAAAAACCCAACTTAACTTCAAGAACAACAAACAAGAACCTTACCTCAGCTTGGTCTAAATAGGAATAGATGGAAATCCACTTGTTCTTGCTCAAAAACTCAAGGAAAACTCTGTTCTAACTCTCTCTCGATGGAAGCAGATGAAGAAATGAAAAGTTTGACTCCTCAAAAGTCAAATCTGCCTATTTATATAAAAACTTTGGAAATTGGCACATTTAGTCCCTGCACTTTTCTAGTTTCAAAATGACAACATAAGTCCCTCAAGTTTCTAAACACCTCCTAATCTCAATTAGGCAATACCAAAACACATCATATCGAAAAGTTACTAATTATAGGAATTTCCGAACCTTGGGTGTTACAGTAACATAGTATGTATAGTCAACAAATATATTCGGTAACGAGACTTGAACATTCTTTAAATTTGTAAATATTTTATTATATAAATTATAGTAAAATATTAATTAAACGAATTTTTTTTGAAAGGATCACAGTCCTCCCTTACCCCTATGGAGTTTCTCCCCTAGATAAATCTTCGGTCGAATTTAAATGGATATTCGTTTTAAGTACTCTTCATCCTCGTGCATTTACCTCAACTAGTGGGGGGTACCCGTGCAATGCGGTTGCGGCAAACAAAGAGGAATGATGGTCAATTGCCGTGGTTGTTTGCAATAGATAGGATGTAGGAGGCAATGATTGTTTGCGAATCTAAAATTACATTAAAAGTAAAATACTCCAATATTAACTAAAATTACAATAAAATAAACTCAAATTACATTAGAGCAATACTAAAAGAAATATATTCCGTGACGCTAACGTAAGTAGATGCCGATCCAGACGAAAACAAATAATTATCTATTTAAAAGTAGGAAAAATAAGTATCAACAATGCCACGTCTATCCGCAAGGCCAATCATTGATTCAAAATTATCGTTAAATAGAAGAATGTTTTTTCAATAAAATCGAAGGGGGCACAAATATGCAAATTGTCGAACCTCCAAAGCATGAACTCAAAAAAATCCAAAATATTCAAGCTAGTAACATCAAGATTCACAAGTCTGTACATCTCGCCACCTAAGTAATGAAGGAACATGTCTTTTTTAACATTACCGCGGTGATAGCAATTCATAGTGATAACTTGATGAGCCGTGAAAATAATCAACAGAAGATTTATTTTAGTCAATAGATTAACTAAACAATAATATAGATTATTTTTAATTAATGGTAGGAAAGTTTTTGGTAATTCAAAAATGCGGAGAAGATTAATATAGTGTGTTCAAATCAGGACAAACACAACCACGGCTCTATCTCTCTAACACACACAAGTTTTTTGATAATTCAGAAATCATATAGTAAAAACAAATATAATTTGTTTTCAAAACGCTATCCTTGTAGGTAGAACAAACTCTCAAAACATTTACCTTGAACAACCATTATGTGGTTTGAATCGAGAAAAAACAATCATAGGTTTTTAGATTTGTGAACTACAATAACAATTAATAATAAACAAATACCTATTAGAATTTACTTTAAAAATAAAAATAGCAAGTCAACGAAAAGAACTTACATATATATAATGAAATAAACGAATTAGTTATGTATATTATTAATCTAGATTACTTATCAAAACAATCTATCTATAAAAATAAATTTTTAACATATACCACAAATAGATCAATATTGTTTTTAAAATATTGGGTTCATATACGATACATACATCGTAGTCATAAAACAACTAAAACTAATTTTCTTACTCTTTCTTCGGTATCCCTTGCATGCCCCTTTTATCAACAAAACTTCACTCGATCAGCGTTTAATTTCGTGGCCGCCACCTCCCATTTGATTTTCTTATCTCTTTCTCTCCCTATGAAGCCACATTGGAGAAAGCTAGCACCGGAGATCTTTAGACTACTACCTCCGTTTACCGGAGATCGATCGTACGTAACCCATGAAATGTTATATTTATTACCTTCTCTCTCTCTCTCTCTCAAGCCACTGAAATTACCATATTTACCGTTGGATATGTATACTAGCTACTACCTTCAATGACCACCGCAGAATGATTAAAGTGTTGCCCTCTTATCGTGTGCTATTTTTTCTGTGTTTTAAGGCAAGTAGCCAATATGATTTTCTAGCTTAGTTTGTCTTTACTTACTTGTTCTTGTCTTAGTTTTCTAACATATTTTATAAAAGTTGAGTTTGTTAGTTCTTATTCATTTATGATTATTTAATGGTTGATTGGAATCAAATTAAACATTGATGAGTATAAGTGCAAATTTTCAATAACTTGTGCATGTTTGATGGTTGATTTGTTGTTTATGCATAATTGAGTTTTAGTTTGAAGTTAAGGACAATAAAATGTACTAAAAACTTAGTCTGTTTCAAAAGAACCACATGCATGTGAGAGAATACAACAATGAAAATTAGTCCTTTGGCTATTAAAGTTAAATATTTGTTTTTTAATTTCTTATTCATATCAATGTTAGATAAAGTCACAAAAGCTTATTTCCAAAAGGTAAAATATAAAATGTGGTATTGGTAGTTTTCATTTTTTTTTATTTTTTATTTAAAGCTTCTTGAATGTAAATGTGTTTTTAACCAAATGATTTGTAAATGTGAATAGAACAAAAGCAATCAAATTAAAAACACTAGAGTAGATTGCTTACTTCTATAATATCTTTAGTTGCCGCTGTAATGGCTGGAGCATCGAGGCAAGTAACATCGGAGTTCAGCTTGAGATAGAAATTGATTACATGTTAACGGTGAAAATCTTTAATGATGTGGTATTTATTAAAACTTAAAAACGAATAAAGTAATGTAGGAGGTAAATAGTTTTCCCGATCACATTACCTCATTTGGTTGACATCCATAGAACTATCAACAATCATTGAAGCATTCAAGGTGTTGGTATCAACTTTGATGATGTTAGAATTCCAGATTTTAGTACAAATGAATAAAAATGTTCGGTTCTATACATATGAATAAAATTCTGGTTTTTAGTAATGAATAAACACTTAAAAAACTAGTTTTGTGAACCAATGGAATTTAAAATAAAAAATTAACCATTCCATTCTATTCTAACTTGATTAACCGACCGAAAATCTCATTATTGTCAATCGAAACTAACCAACCATAAGTACATCTATATATCATCTCATTTAAGTGATATATTTGTGTTTACCTAATATATAACCTAACCGCTCGTATTATTTTGGATCATACTTTTAAAACAATTATTATATACTAATAATTAAAAACATTTTATTTAGTGAATTTTAACCTTTTGTTTTTAATAAAAACGATCATTAGTTTAAATTAATTTAAATGATTTGTGTTGTTAACATCACTTTAACTTAGAACTTTGATATACCAAGAGGTCGTTTAAATAGAAAATTTTCACGTTTGTTTAACTCGATCACGTTGTCCAGTGCATATAACCCTAATACAATATGGTTGAAAGTTGCCCTAATCTTTTGATCCCTATGGTCACCACATCCATAACCAATTGATCATCCCATGATTTTAACAATTTGCAATCAGAACCCCATAGATTTGCATACTTAAAGTTTTAATCTCCATATATGGTTTTAAGAAGGCGATAACACTTGGCCACTATAAGTAATTATTGGTCCACAATTTTGCCACTATCTTCCTTTTGTTGCTATGTATTTTTCAAGCTTAATTACATTGAATTTATTGGACTTGTTAATTAATGTGTTTGGTATATAAGCCTTTTTTTATCGTAAGCTTTAGTTCATTCACTAATTGCCAATGATTGGGATGTCATAATTAGGTGGTTAATCTTGTTTAGTTTATAAGTTAGGACCATTAATTAGAAGGTTCACCAAAATTTATATTCATTTTCTTCCTTTTTGTTCACCTTTTATTAGGTTACTAGACTAGACTAGATAGACTAGATTAAATGTCTGTGTGATATACGGCTTGTTTTAAAAAATAATAAATATTAAACATTAATTAAAATATATTAACTAATTAAAAAACGCAGATGAAATGAGAATTAAAAAAATGACAATAAACGGCGTCAACACTCAGACCAACAGTGAAAACATCGACAAGAAGGGGAGTGCAGACGTGGCGGCGGAAACGTGGTCTCATGGTATGAAGATATATGATTGTATTTCTTGTAAAATTCATCAATCATTATTATTATAACTAGTCGAGTGCCCGCGCAATGAGGCAGTAATTATAAAGAGACATTCATAAGATTGTGTAGTGGTGAGTTTTTGTGATGGATAGCGGTAAAGATTACGAAGAAGATGATGACATATGTAAATAGCTCCTAACGGGTGTTATTGAAGTAATATAGGTAGTACTACATTTAGGTTAAATGAAAGTTTAATCTAATATTGTGGTAATTTTATTTATATACTTTAACTTAAAGTAAAATACTTTTTTCTTATTAATTTATTCTTTTATTTATTAATTACTTACTACATACTATTAAAGAAATTGATAAATTTAAAACACCATCAACCCCTTCCTTATCAAACTCCCCTTTCATGTTAAGGCCAACAACCATAGTCACCATCTTCCCTAATCACCATCACTATCGACTCAGTCATGTCTTAGCCTCCGAGGAACACCACCTAACCACTACAGGCCACCACCCTTTCCCCTTCGTTATACAACCATTGTCACCACCGTCTTTCTACAACATTATACCACCATCGATACCCCTTCCCCATATGAACTAATCAAAAACCCATAGGCAGATTGTGAGAGAAGAGAGATTCAAAGAGTGATGGTGGAGGTGGACGGTGGTGAAGCAGCAAAGAGTATTCGTTAGGGGGTGTTCGTCCTTTTCAAAAGATAATCGCACGTGGAATGACACATTTAGTAAAAGAATATTTCTACTAAATATCATATTTCATCTTTCAACATATTATATCGTGACATATGTAATTTATTAATTTTTTTTAATTTTATATTTTAATTTTTTTTAATTTTATATTTTAATTTTAACACATGTCATAATCTAATAAGTAGAAGAACGAATATAAAATTTTTATAGAAAGATATACGAACAAATCACAATACACAAACTATATTGGTTATTTAATTTCAACAGTAACATAGTAACATAAGAACCTAATTAACAACTACAAGCCTAGTAACTCTATATATAGCATATATGTAAATTCTTTATTAATTATGTAAGGGTCAATAATTGTTAAATCCTCAAAGTTTTTTTTAAACGATTTTATCATAAAGTTTAAATATGTTATGATTTAATCCTCAAAGTTACACCTTTTCTTTTGTTTAAACCTTAAAGTTTTTTCTCAAACGATTTAACCCTTAAATTTTTGTTAAAAATGGTTTAACCCTCTAAGTTTTGTTAAGTTTTCAATAAAATTAAAATGCATAATAAGTAGACAAGGTAAAATCGAAAATCATTCTAAACTTAAGTGATTACTCAGTTTTTTTTAACAAAACTTCAAGGTTTAAATCATTTAAAAAAAACTTTGAGGTTTAAATCATAATAAATACAAAACTAGGAATAGTAAAATTGTTTGAAAAAACCTTTGATTGTTAAACCAGAATTGAACAAAAACTTTGATAGTTAAACCATTATTGACCCATTATTTAAACATGTGAAAATTGTAATTTTCATCATATTTGTATGCGTGTAAAAATGTCTCAAGTTGGCAATTGTTGGAAAGTAATGAAAATTTCACTCACAATTATATAGAGATTAAAATGGAAAAAAAAAACCGCACATATACATCTATACAGAGAAGGGTTCAAACGAGAACTGTTTTTCGTACGAGAACTGCGAGAATCAATCTTGGCCGTTCATTTTGGATAATGGAATTCATGGATGAAGAGCGTGGGGGATTGAGTGTGGCAGGGTGCATGTAAGGAATTCATGGCTGAGGAATCCAATTGAAGGAGGGGGAATTAGACCACTAAGAATGGTTCTCGTACGAAAAACAGTTCTCGTTTGAACTTTTACCCATCTATACATATAGAAAAGTTGGAGATAAAGGAAAAGCTAGCTAATTCCTAAAAAGTGTCTTGAAATAGAACACAAATAGGTCTATACCAAGTAGGAGATACAACACATAGTCTCCTCCTATTTGATTCAAAGGTTGTGAGAAAACGCTCAACGAAACAAATATCGCTAAAAATAGAAAACGGTATTATCTAGGTAAAGATATTAGCGTACCGAATAAAGTGTATATCAATTTGGATGTGTTATGTTTGCTAACGTTTTATTGTATTTTTAGAAAGATAGACATCATTAATGTTATCATAACAAACAAATTAAGGTGTCTTTGGTCAAAGGAGAGTGAAGCCCACATAGTGTGAAGCTAGCCGGTCTCGGCCATTGCATTCATAACACCTCCATATACTGTCTTTGCACCAAACCAAGAGATTATGAGTTGCCGTTTCGTGTCTTAGACATATGCGATATGATGTCATCCACTTTTTAATATCTTTATATCGTTATTTCTTTTCTTTTAAACAGATCGATTTTACTCTCTTCTAATTTTTTTTATCGGTGTAAAAAATGTGTTGGATTTGTTGGTGGAAAGGTTATTTGGGGTGGTAAAAACATAGAATGAGGTGTGTATATATATATATATATATATATGAAGTTGGTGAAAATTCAAGTCCAAATGGTATTAAGAAAACAATGGTGTGCTTGAACTCGTTACCCATACGAGCAATACTCGAAATTAAGCTTTAAACATAAATGAACATCATACTCAAGAAGACACCAGATCCTGAAATATTTCAACACGGGTTACTCGTATGTAATTATTTTCAATTTTACATGACGTTCATATTTGTTATAATTATTTTTATATGTAAAATAAGTAACATGATGCAATTCTTAGATGGTCACAATAAATGTAATTATTATTATATGTAAATAACAATAAAAAAAAAGATTGAATACAATTTGCAAATCATCGATCTCCACTCTTTGGACCCTTCAATTCCCCTTCAAAAAAGCAACCAAAAGTTTTATCGTTTAGCATATGGAATGGAATTGAATGGAACTCCAAAGAGCTAATCAAAGGTGCCAAACGGAAAGGTCAAATAGACGGAGAAAGGGGCAGTTCATTAAACGGTTGATGCAGTTGACCTAATTCTAAAACAAATCTTTTGTTGCATATCTATCCGATTGAATTCAACACACATATACATTTATACTACTATATAAATCATTTAACACTCTTTCTCCTTCTTAATTTTAAGACTTCTTAAAATTTAATCAAAACAACATATCGGCCTTTCATTCTATTTAAATTAATCTCATCCACTCAATCTTTAACCATTCCAATCTCTCTTCTAATTTACTTTAACTTTTTAATCAATTAAAATATACTCTCACACAAACATAAATATACACCCATAACAACACAATTTCTAATATCTTATTAACTTCTCTATCCTTATTTCACAAATATGATTTTTTCCTTATTTTATTGTCTTTTAGATTTTATTTTTAAAATTAATAAAATAGTTTATGCAAATAAAAGAAAAATTGAAAAAAATGGGACATGTTGCTAAAGAAATTTTTTTGTGACATTGAATTTTGCGAATAACATATCATTGAAAGCGACATATTACAAAACAAACACTATTCGGCTCCGTAGCATTGCGCGGGTACGATGCTAGTATATATATATATATATACACTCATGGTTCTAAATGTTGGTGATTTTAGTGTCATCAATTCATTTAGTATAATCGGGATTAATTTGAGATTAGCCGATTCTAGACTTAGTTATAATTCGGGTTTGAAGGTGCGGGGTGCACACTTGAATAAACTAAGTTGGTATACGAGGGTCCGGGGGTTGACCCCTGGAGGAGTTCCAAGGGGCAGCGCCCCGTAGCAAAAATTATTTATATATTTTATATATGAAATAACCGGCAAACCGCCGCTTAGCCGCCGCCAGCGGCCACCGCCCCCTCAACCGTCATTCGGCCTTGGTGTTTTGTACGACGAAACATACGAAAAACGCATAGTATACAAACGATATACAAGAGACGTTATTCTGTCGAAATAGTCTCTGATAAACGAAAGATAAAACAAAGATATTCTGTGTTTGGATTTGAATAAAGCGTGTAATTCAAATCAAGTTTCTTGGATTATCCTATATCTAAATTCGTGATACCCCAGGCAAAAGGTTCAAATTACAGATTACGGAAAGTGTATTAAACACGATCCACAAAATTATCCTAGTTATATATTGTTATTCTCTACCTTGTACAAACCCTTTCATCCAACACTAAATAATGTAACACATGGCGTGACGATAAAGTCAAGCCTCAAGCTTTAGCAGCCATGTCGTTTTTTAAGAGGGCAATTTTGTATATATTTTTTAAAATTTTATATCCAATTAATCCTCTTCTAATATAAATAAAAGACTAACTTTCATTAATTTAATTAAAAGATCTTGACCCTTCATTTAATAAAAATTAAATCCTATCCATTCATTTTTTATTAAAATTGAAAGTCTAATTTTGACTTTTAGTAGTCAAAATTGAAAACTCAATTTTTAAATTTTAATTTTAATAGGAGATAAGATAGTAAGTAAAAAAAATATTATTTAAATTTTAAAATATTTACGTACAAATTAAAAAAAAATTAAACTCGTACATTAATAAATATTCAAACTTTTAGGAATAAATAATCATTACACATTATTATTTTATTTGTGTTAGAATTATTATCTAATTCAAATTTTTAATCAAATACATTAATTTAGGAATAAATATTCAAGTTTTTTATAATCATCTATTATTATATAATACAAATTTTACCGTAATTAAATTTTATATTACTTTTAAAGTTGTCATCAATTACTTTTATATGTCAACTAACTTTAATATAAAATTATTTTAGCTTTCGAGAAAGTCTCATGTTGAGTTTTCTTTCATCGGTACAAAACAATTATATATCTAAATAAACAAATATAAAATAACAATTTTATGATTACCCGTGTATTTACACGGACATTTATGCTAGTTATTAATATACAAATTACACAAAGTTGCACAAATTAAGAGCAAAGCAACATATACAAAATACAAAATTATAGAAGTTCAATACACGTGATCGCAAAATGTATATAAAAAAGGTCAAAAATTGTAAAAAAAAATATTTTCTGAGCGGCACGCCTTAAAAACTCGCCATTTGGCTCGTAAAAACGCACCTTATGCCGCCTTGTCTTATGACACGCCTAACCCCTACCGCCAAGGACTATTTCTTAACGTCAGAGTCACGCCTCGGCGCCGCCATGACGCGTTTTTCAAGATGCCACTCCGTTCAAAATTTTAAAATGCAATATGGATCATTGATGTTATTGATCAAAAGGCTAAAATTAGTCTCTTAAGACTATGAATTAAGTATGAACTATATTGAAAATTCTTCTGTTGTGGTCACCAAAATGCCATTTGCTTTCTTAAACAAGTTTAGATAGAATAGTTAATGTTTTGAATTAAAAATAAACTTTAATGCCTTAAATTAAGAAAAAAAAGTTGAGTATCTGGAAAATTTTAAAAAAAGTTATATACATTAATATGCAATTTACCCTTTAGTAAAAGATTAGATTTTATTACATTGAGTATATTATTATTGTTGTTGTTGTCGTCGTTTGGAATTGTTAGATAAATAAAGGCTATTAACTTAATATACCTTAATTAAATCAAATAATTAAAATTCAACATACCTTAATTAACTAAGTTTAATATCAGCCATTTAATAAAGATCAGCCAATGGTTATAAAGTGTTCTTAATATTCTCACCTTAAAAGGTGCTCTCATTTGATCCTGCCTCATTAATATAATACTAGCATCATACCCGCGCAATGCTGCGGCGGTAAATAGTTTTTGGTTTATAATATTTCGCTTTCAAGAATGTAATGATATGTTATTCGCGCGAGTCAATGTCACAAAAAAGTTCTCTACAACAACATGTCCGGTTTTTTTTCAAATTTTCTTTTATTTACATTTAACTATTTTATTAATTTTAGAAATAAATTCTAAAAGACAATAAAATAAGAAAAAAGATTTATATTGATGAAATAAAGAGAAAGTTAATAAGATTTTAAAAATTATGTTAATGTAGGTGGATAATTGTGTTAGTATGAGAGAATATATTTTGAATAAAGTTAAAGTAAATTAGGAGATAATAAAATAGTTAAAAATTGAGTTGATGAGATTAATTTAGATTAAATGAATGGTCAAGATTTTATATTGATGGAATTTCAAGAAGTCTTAAAATTTAAGAGGACAGAGAATGTTAAATACTTTATATAGTATAGATAGAGTAATGTTATACGTGCTTAATAAATCAACCTAAAGTTATACATAATCTATTCAATGTGATTCACACGTCTTAGATATTTCTCTTTCTTAGGCCATGTGTATGGGCCAACACAAACCCCACATGAGATCACATAACTTTTCGTCCTCTTTTCTCTTTCCAACCCAAATATCTAGTATAGCATGACCAATCATTTCTCCACTTTTGTGTTTAGTATCTAAAAGTGTATCAAAGTTGTTACTTTTTGCTATTATATATATTCATCTTCGAAAACTACCATTTAATCTACCGAAGTTTTAAAAACTACAATTTAAGGTATTGTTACCTTTGATAGTAGGTTAATAGTATTACTAGCAGGTTAACCTCTTTTAAACTCTTATTTTAATTAAAATACCATTTAATTATTACTTTAATATTATTATTAATATTTTATTATGAACAATTAAAGCAAGTTTCTAGATTTTTCCATCCATTTTTTTGACTATCAAGATGAAGACCTTGCTGTGTTTCATCAACAATGGGACTCAACGATTTTGGTTTCTACTATCGAGTTCTATTTCCTCAATGATCTTTCCATCCACGATTTGGCCATCGATTTTCAATTTCCGATTTAGGGTTCTGCTATCAAATGCTTCGATTTAGGGTCTGCTATAGAGTTCATCATATGTGATTCATTCTTTATGTGATTCATCATCAGGTAGGGTTCTAAGAGTTCTTTTTTATGGAATCGATTTTGGTTGTTGGTAGGTGTTCTTTTTCTATTGTTCTCTAAATCTGAGCTTTTGGTTGTTGTTAGATGCTTTATGCGATTCATGTTCAGTAGGGTTCCAAGGGTTCTTGTTTATGGAATTAATTCATGCTTTATACACATGTTCTTGTTTGATTATTCATCATCTATTGTTCCCCAGATCCGAGTTCTTATTAGATGTTTCTCATTTTGATTATTCATAGATCTGTTACAATTTTGGTTGTTTATTAAGTACTTGTTAGATGTTTGGGATTTTGATTGTTCATAGATTTGTTACGCTTTAGATTATTTATTGGGGTTTTTGTTTGGATTTTCTGGTGTTCATATTTCTGATATCGTTTTGATTATGATGATGAAGAAATTGTTAACAACTCAATTAAGATATGAAGATGATGAAGAAATCTTCATCTTGAATTTTAAAAAAATAGCAATAATAACATTATTAATTTAGTATAAAAATAAGTCTAAATTCTTAAAAATTACCTGCAACCTGCTTAATAGGTTTTAGGATATACAAAATGGTAGTTTTAAAAACTTCAATACATTAAATGATAACTTTCAAAGATAGATAAACATAATAGCAAAAAGTGACAACTTTGATATACTTTTGGATACTAGACCATTTATTTTATTATAACTATAATGATTAAACAATATAAAATGTTTATAAATTATATTAAATAATAATATAACAAATAAATAAATAAAATTTCACAACATTAAAATTAATAATAATATTTCGCTTCTATTAAAAAAAGAGATTAATAATAATATAAATAAATTTTATTCTTCTCATCGTACAATTTTCTAATTATCTCATTTCTTGCCAAAGTAGCATTCAAAACATTAAAGTAATTATGCGGGCAATTTGTTGGGTATTGGTGGCTGCAACAAAATGTTAAGGAAGTAAAAACAATTTTCAAGTTCTGAACCAACTAATACATACCCAATAGACCAAGACCCTAACTATGAGCATTATTTTACACTTTTATATATTCATGGTCTTCTACTACATATTTTTATTTATCATACTGTTCATTTGATCAAGACAAGTATTAAAATCAATAGAAGAGAGGAACACATGACATATATACATACATACCCATATATGCACGTACAGATGTCTCATATCTGTGTGCGCGCATGCACACACACTCCATGCACGTACACACGCGTTATAAGTGCAAAATAAAGATTAATTTTTTTTGTTAATTCAAAAAAAAAAAAATTACTTGTAAAATGTTTCTAGTACCAAAAGGAAATGGCATGTGAGTGAGTTGCGACGATGCATTAATAATTTGTCAACATAGTAGGTAGCTCCACTCCATTTTCATAAGCTCCATCTCTAAAATATATAATCTATTTGAAGTCTTGGTTGACCAGCTCGATCGTACGTGTCCATCATCACATGACTGCCTCAATGGCTAGCTAATTCAATCGTATATAATTAATATATATATATCATAATATTATGTATGACTAGCTGTACATGCAGCAAGTTAACTAACTCCATCTATCTATCTATCTATATATATATATATATATATATATATATATATAATAAACCAAAAATGCAAAGAGACTTAATTTGACTTAGAACAGTTAATGTAAGGAGAAAACACTCATTATATTTCATGGTTTAAGGTTTTAAGAAATCATGAATTTTGATGATCATTTTAAGTCGGGGTGAACATATGCGGTCATATTCTATCATAAACATAAATATAAGATGTGATTCTTATTTCAAGTCAAAACGGTCTTTCTATAGGTCGACACTTATGTTGGTGAGAAAATACAGACTGCTATGTTTGACTGTAACTTGAAACGATATAGTTTTTTATAAAATTTTTACCTTTTGACTATATCCAACCCAATCGTATATATGGACCAGGATTTATTAGAGTTTTCATTTATTATACGTATGCGTTATACTTTATAAATAGTGATTATTATAAAACAAAAGAATTTCTGTTATTACAAATTGGTTTGTACTTATTAAAACACTATTGTAAAAATAGATAACTTTGTCATCACATATGATAGTATTAGTTATTTATGAATCCAAACTTATAGATAAAAAAATGTTTGACAAGTATGATCTGTCTCGGTTTGATGCTACCCAAGTACTGGTACAACCTATCCATTTTGTCGCTAATAATTAAATTTCTTATTACTAATATATATATATATATATATATATATATATATATATATATATATATATATATATATATATATATATATAGTTGAATAACTTATTATAAAAGCAAGCAATTCTTGTGTAACCACCCATCCACACCCCACAAATCTCGTCTATAAATACTTCAATCCGGTTTTCCACTTCCATCACATATCCATCCATAAGTGTACTAAAAGCAATTCATCTTTTGACCATTGTACGTGTGTTCATTGGAAGCTAGCTAGCCCAGGTCCATATATCACAACACAAATGGCTCAGTCAGTCAGCATCCTCATGGTTCTCATTTCGGCCCTGGTTCTAGCAAATGGGTCTTTCCTCTACCCTCAGTTTTACGACCACTCGTGTCCACAGGCTAAAAACATAGTTCGGTCTGTGGTCGCAAGTGCTGTCGCTAAAGAGGCTCGTATGGCTGCTTCTTTGCTTAGGCTCCATTTCCACGACTGTTTCGTCAAGGTTCCTTTTTCAACCCAAACTCGTATATTTATCTCTTTTTTAATAAAACAAAACACAAAATGCTGACGTGTCCCTTTGAATTTTAATTGAAATGCTATTGCTTTTCACTACTACAAACACAAACCTTCGTACGTATAGAGATTATTTACCATAATTATGATGGTCATCCTGGCGAAGCCTTTTGGCCGGGATGTAGTGTTTACATATTACTTGAGTGTCGTTAAATTGATCAAAAATTATTTCTTTTGCGACTAAATTATTATTTTGTTTAGGGGTGTGATGCTTCAATACTTCTTGACAACAGTGGAAGTATAATCAGCGAGAAAGGGTCCGTCCCTAACCGCAACTCGGCTCGTGGGTTTGAAGTCATTGACCAAATCAAAGCCGCTTTGGAGAAGGCGTGCCCTCAAACCGTCTCATGTGCTGATATCATGGCTTTAGCAGCTAGAGACTCCACAGTTCTGGTATGTATCGTATAGTATCGTAAAGCATATTCGATACAAGGATATAATTAATGGGGTCAGTTTATCATACACGTACTAGAACCTAATATAGCAACCATGGCATTACTGATCATTTATACGTAGTGTACAAATCATCAATACATAAAGATGTCGGTTTCTTTTTTCTTGCTTTCCGTAAACACGTTTTAAACTTGTGCAGGCTGGTGGGCCAAGTTGGGAAGTCCCATTAGGCAGAAGGGATTCATTAGGTGCAAGCTTAAGTGGGTCTAACCAGAACATTCCAGCCCCAAACAACACTTTTCAAACCATTCTCACCAAATTCAAGCTCAAGGGTCTTGATATCGTTGACTTTGTGACACTTTCTGGTAAGTATTTAATTAAACATGCATGCTTGATCGAAAAATTAAAGCTAGTATTTCTCATGAAAATCTTAAGAACTACGGTTATAGTTCTATCAAATCTTGAAAAACAAGTTTAAAAATCAAGAAATGAGTTTGTTAAAGTGTGACATGAAATTTAGAGGTCTGAATGGCCTAAACAAAGTGAAGAAAACCCAAATGGTGAAATCAACAGGATAAAGTGTTTGGAGTAGGCAGGGGAAGTTAGTTGCTAGGGTTTTCAGTTTTAAATATCCGTAGCTAAGTTTCAGATGTATCACTTAGAATACAACGAGTAATAAAAGTATCGCTGGTTCCTGTCTGTGAGCGTAGTTCAAAGCTTCTTTGGCCAAGCCATGTAAAATCTTTATTTCGTTTTCTTACTTTTCTTTGATTGCATCACATAGTTCGGTGACGACTTTTTGGTGCTTAAATTTCCAGGAAGTCACACTATTGGAAATGCTAGGTGCACCAGTTTTAGGCAAAGATTATATAACAACACAGGAAATGGACGACCGGATTTTTCGTTAGACCAATCATACGCTGCAAAACTACGACAGAACTGCCCGAGATCTGGTGGCGATCAGAATCTGTTTTTCATGGATCCTGTGTCACCAACAAAATTCGATAACAATTACTACAAGAACTTAATTGCTTCTAAGGGTCTTTTAAGCTCTGATGAAATATTGTTTACTCAAAACCAGCAAACAATGCAACTTGTGAAGCAGTATGCTGCAAATCAAGAGTTTTTCTTCCAGCAGTTCGCAAAGTCTATGGTTAAAATGGGAAATATTACTCCGTTGACTGGTAAAAGTGGTCAGATCAGAAAGATTTGTAGGAAAGTCAACAGTTAAAAAAGAGGATGACAGACAATATCGAGATTTGGTAATTACTGTTTTTTGATGTTATATGCGAATTTTCAATTTGGTTGTAATCTTATTTTGTTTATTAAAATAAGTATTTTTAAGTTGAATTTATGTCATGAAAGTTGCTCCATGGACAATTGTCTTCGGGGTGTATCTAGAAATATGATTCGTTACATGAAGATTTGGTTAGTGATTATGCATACGTAAAATGAACAAATCTTGACAAAGTATAAGACTATGCATGAAAATTAAAAGGTTACTCAAGCTACCTATTACGTCTATGTGATCCTGACTGTCTTAAATAAACGGTTTGACTCGTATCATCTTAAAGCACCGTTGTACGCCTATATGCTCTATGACACATCCATATACTATGATCCTTTGATCAATAAGTGTGTTTGAATTGTGTATCTTTAAGACTTGAAAATGAACTCATAACATAATAGAATGCACATGTATCACAAGAGTTAGCATAATTCAACCTCATGAAATTAATCACCATTTTCAAAGATGATGAAGTATGAAAAAGGATTTGCAATGGTTCACTTCTCAGTAAGATTTTGATGTTTATTTGAAAAAAAAAGGAAGGAAATTAAATAATAGGCCTACAAAAGAAGGGTTAGGATCCTCTCATGTTTGGGTCAAACATGATTGATCATGTTCTCTCACAAACATGAGAGTGAACCCTACAAAAGGGACCCATTCTTGACTAAAATAAGATACCCACTCTCATGTTTGTGAGAGAATATGATGAGTTATATTTAACCCAAAAATAAGAGGATCTTAACCCATAAAAGAAATAATAGTTGGATTGGGTTGGAACTTAGTATACCCAAAAAATAGACAGTAGATGAGTTTCACCAAGAATTAGGCCCACAAAATGATTTGTTTTTCTTTTTTGTTGTACTATATTATTTATTTTATGAAGGTATAAAAGATGATCATCTAATGGATACAAAAATCAAATAACATAAGTTCTTCTTTCTAAAGTTAAAAGGATTTAATGGTATAGTACTTATTCATAATCACTAATATGAAAGGTATCTTTAAAAGTTAAAGTAGCGGTAATTGTAGGATCCAAATTATATCAAATATTAATGTAATTAAAACATACAGAATAATGATGCGAGTTTTCTATGATATGTATGAACGAGAAAGAGGATAATAATATGAAAAGCGAAATTATGAATTCTTAGTTTATTAGGGTTTGTGTATATATACCCATAAGATATTTACTAAATATATCCATTACTATGATTAATATCAATAACAATATAAAACATAACTAAAATATAAACGGACGCAACTTTATGTTCTCACAATAATCTTCTTACAATCGAATGGATTCGCTCTTAAGCATACACGAAGAAAGAAAATTACAAAGAAGGAAGAGAAATTGTTTTTCTGTATAAATATAAAAAAGATATTTTCTGTAATCATGAACCAATTAAATAAAATATATTTACGTCATTTAGGAGTATGATTATTTAAGTAGTTTGTAAGTATAACAAAATTTAACTTAAAGCTATCGACACATATTCTTTCCATATTTATTATAAGATATATATTTTTTAAGAATTTAATAATTTTATAGATTAGGGAGATTGTTAAATGATAAATAATCACACCCCAGTGATTTATGTGAACTAAAAAGTTAAAAAAGTAGTTGTCATAGCGTCCAATTACGGCTAGGTGTTTTATGTAGAACGAAACGAACTCAATCGCCAACCTTACTTGTTTCAGTTCCTCTCTTTTCGGAGGTATCTAAAAATTGGAAGCAACCATTGTCGGAGAAACGTAACAATGGCAGCATCTCTGCCGGTGGACTGGCAATGGGAGAACGCCGTCGCCGGATCCGCTGCCGGTCTTGCTACCGTCACCTTTTCGCATCCCCTTGACGTCGTTCGTACCAGATTCCAAGGTGCGTTATTGTACATCCGTTGAACTTGTTATCAATTACATAACCTAATGCAACGTGTTTCGTTTGATTTTAACAGTTAATGATGGTCGAAATCCTCATCTCCCGAGTTACAAGAACACTCCTCATGCTCTGTTCTCCATAGCTCGTTCAGAGGTTTGTTTTAATTCCCCCCTCCACCCAGTGATGCTTAGTTGCACTTTTTCTTTGTATAGATCGTCTCTTTCGTAGCTGAAGTACCCTGAATTTTCTGTACCTGCAACTAAAGAATGCGTTGGAGTTCCATTACATTTGTTCACTTGAACCTTTTGTTCGACTCTTTTTTCTTTCATATTTAGCAACTATCTTGATTTAGGGTTTCACATAGATCCACTCTAGGTGTATTATAAGGTTGAAGAGTGGGAGTTTAATTTTGTGATATCACCTGTAAAGAGATTCAATAAATGAAGCTTGTCTATAGTACGGTGCCAGGGGTTTTAGGTTTGATTTTACAAACTATATCATTCTATGATTTAATCAGTTTTGGTGAGGAGCAGAGTACAATTCTTCGGTTACACAGAAATTTGTTATATCAGGGAATCATCAAAGTGAAACTACAATTCTTACCAATCTATGTGTTTTCATGGTTTGATATGCTATAGTTGCCTTTTTAGAACATTATATTTCTGATGGAACTACGTGATATGATTGATCCTTATGCCATTTGATAAAGTAGTAAAGACCAGGGAATTGTTTACTAATCCGTTAGAAAGCAGGAGTATACAATGATTATTTTTGACAAGATTATAATCTTTTTGAGGTTGATGGCCATTATCTCTTCAGGGTCTCAGAGGGCTCTATGCTGGCTTTTATCCTGCTGTGCTTGGCTCAACCATCTCTTGGGGTTTATATTTCTACTTGTAAGTGAAATGCTATGACTAAATTTACTTCTCCCTATACACGCTCTCTGTCTTTCTACATACTTGATCCTGGTTATGCTGCTGAATTCATCACTATGTGCAGATCTCATTTCCGTGTTACTTAAATGCTCTACAGAGGAACACACACCTATAGCATTAGTGCATATTTATATGGCTTCAAATTGTTAAACTTCAGTTTTCATGAAAACTTTGCAGTACTGGTTTTCTGAGCAAAGTATCCCCTGAAATAGAAACATGTGCTTTTAGTGCTTAATGCATGATCTTTTAGTCACATTCTATCAAAAGTAACTGACTGTCGAATGAACACGTAAATGAATTTACGGTTAGGATCTGTGAAGTGTGGACACAGTGTTAAGTGTCAAGGAATAAAACTGAGCTTCACAGAGTATTGTCAAACCCCCTTTTAACTTCTTAATTGTATAAATCCGTTCTCAGATCCTTTTTCATCAGGTTAAAGTGAAGCTGAATCCACTTGATTTTTTAGGATGATGTTATATATACCTTTATGATCTAGTGGAATTGGTCCGTTTCTATTCTGACACAACATCAGGTGGTAAAGACGTAGCTTTACTCAAGTATACATCAAATGTAAAAAATGAGCTTAAATGAATACATTCTCTGACCAAGCTAACCACTGTCCATTTAATTGGTATTTAATGATTTTGGGACCTAAAAGTCTACACAAATAGACTCCCTTACGACGAGGAAGGGCAGAGATGGCAGTTACTCCTATTTTGAGTAGGAGGCTATCGTAGATTTCACATCTGTAATGCATCAGGCTTTGGTGGGTTTGATTATATTCATATTGAACCTCTTTACACTGTCTTATTCTTTTATTTTAGCTATAGCAAAGCTAAACAAAGGTATCTGAATAATAGAGACGAGCTGACCCCAGGTCTTCATCTTGCTTCAGCTGCAGAAGCAGGAGGTTTGGTGAGTATGTTTGTACTTCTTATACTTTATATCGTCTTTGGAGAGACCAGGTGAGGGTGTGGCATGTATCGATGCCTTCAAGTTGAAATGTTGACTTGATATCAATTGCTCATATCTATAAATTATTCTTGGATTTCATGTTGGTGAACGCAAAAGAAAAAACTGTTAGAATTCAAAAACTGGCAAGTGCAAGTTACAATAAAAGGAACACATATATTAGTTTATGAAGAAAACTATATATCATTCCTGGATTTCCAATCTTATAAAGAAGCTGAACACCTCAGGATATTTGTTAAGCTAATCATGCAACCTACTTGAAATTGGTGGACATAAAAGGAAAAACTGTTAGAAATCAAAAACTGCAAGTTATAATTGAAGGAACATGTATATTAGTTTATGAAGAAAACTATCACAAGGACACTAGTGCCATTTGAATATATCTACGAGTTAATGCAATTTGATGAAGAAATTATTACATCTTGTCTTTCCTTTTTTCTTGTTCTGAAGGTTAAATCTTCTGTCCTTTGTTTCTTATTCTAGGAATCTTGAGTATACCTGTATGTATAAACTACTATCCTGATAATGATAAGGTTTGTTGCTTTTTCCAGGTATGTCTTTTTACCAATCCTGTTTGGCTTGTTAAAACAAGATTACAACTTCAGACTCCCAAGCATCAATCTCGTCCTTATTCTGGTTTCCATGGTCTGCTCTTAATCTTATAGTGAATTGCAAACTATGTGCTTTCTTCTGAATCATCCTTTTCTTTTGTCCTCCTAGTGAATCCAGTCGATCCAATTTTTCTCATCAATAACGTAGAAACTTTGTATACTGGATGTCTTGTTTCATAATATGGTGTCTAATAAACTGCATGTGTTAAAATAGTCATTAGTCTTGACTATAAGCGAATGCCATCAGTAAGTGTGATGAAGAATATCATAATCAACTTCTTGGTTGCAACTTTTTCACATCTTGTCCAAACCCTACTATGCATATGATCGACTCCAGCTATAAAGCCATCGAATTTGGAATTTCCCACAATATTCTGTAGGATACCTCACACATACTAACATTCTAACATATGTTTATTTTCATGACAGAGAATTAATAATAATAATAATAATAATAATAATAATAATAATAATAATAATAAATAAATAAATAAATAATAAAATATGAATAATAAATTATTATAAAAACAAACAAAAAAGAAAGAATATTATACTAAAACTATTAACTCAAAGGCACTATAAGTTCATACCTAATTATTTTTAATATTTTAATTCATTAGTTTATTGTTTGCTCTTTTTTTTTATTAATTTGGAGGTCTTTTAGGAAGCAATCTCTCTACTTCCGGGTAGAGGTATGGCTGTCATCTTACCTTCCCTCATACCCTTCAAGGGCAGGATTTGGTATGTTGTTCTTCTTGTTGTTGTATTCCTAAGTATATGTAGTAACTAAGCCATCAAATAATTTTTATGCGTTTCATTAACAATCTAAGGTCTTTCATAATGTTGTTCATTATAAACTCGTCATTGATACTCCAAAGTATATTTCGTCCGAGTGTTATTAGGACAAAAGACAAAACTGTTCCGTGAGGCATATTATTGACACTTTGACATACCTTTTCTTCTTTAACCATTTATAAGATGATCAGTCCAAAATGGGTGCTTTGTTATATAAGACTAGGATGCACACAGAATGTTTATATTTGCTGTCAGATAAATTTCGTACATGTTGAAATTGTTTAATGTTTTTCTCTTTTTCAGTTTTTCTATAGTTAACTCTTCCATGATTTTGCTGGAACACTCATACAGTCTTTTGTTAACTCTGCTATAATCGAATCAGGTTTGGAAGTTAGAATATTGCAATTATCTTCCCCTCCATCACATACATAAGACACGTATGGAACTTCTGAAGTCAAACATACTGCTCCCAGTATCAAAACTGAGACAGATTCTATTAAGATAAGAGATGGGAATTGCATCAGTGTCATGATAAAGCACTGAAAACACAAAAAGAAAAGGCAAAATGGCTCTGAGAATGTTAAATGATTCATATTAAATTAAAATCGTAGAAGTACTTGATTTGGATAATAACTTATTTAGAGATAGCTGTGGCAAACAACATTTTGATGCATCAAATATGTGAATGGTTGTTGATGGAGATAGTGTGAAGGATCATAGCGCATTAGCGCTTTTACTTTGCTATTCAATGTGAATCCAACTGGTTGAAATTGTTTTTGCTAGGAAGAAGATCCCCATATGGGAATTGTAACAGATTAGGCTCCAAATATTAGGGATGTGCCTGCTTGTGAATCGTGTTATATCATAATGAACTATCTCAGGCAATTCCGCAATTACTACTTTTTATCTATGGCTAGATGCCTACTTCCAAAGGGGAAAATCTACTAAAATGATATCAAGCATATCAGTTTTCCATCCTGCCAGTGCCATCTATAAAGTGTTTGTGTAAAACTTCTGTCTTGTACATGCGCGCAAAAATGCATGTTAATACCAGCAACACTGACGCATATACAACTTTGATGTATGCAATTATTAACTGTTTGATGTTTGATTTCAGATGCTTTAAAAACAGTAGTGAAAGATGAAGGATGGAAGGCATTATACAAAGGGCTTGTACCTGGTCTTTTTCTGGTTAGATTTGGTATTGCTTTTTATGTTTAAGTTTTCGCTATATAATAAGTTTTGTTTTGCATAATGGAACTTTAAAAGAAAGTTTAAGTTGGTTGATGAATGATCAAGTATTTCTGGCTGTTTCTACTTTCTAGAGACTAATATCATTTAATGGATAGTCGATATTCCATTCAGGACCTTTGCACTTTGTTATGGATGTTTGCATACAAATCAATAACTGACTTTGAATACATTTATGCCTGCGATACTTATGCAGCAAGTCACTCATGGCGCGATTCAGTTTACTGCATATGAAGAGCTTCGTAAAGTTCTAGTCAACTTTAGGTCTGAACAAAGCGTGTTGATTTCTAGCAGTGCTGATCTATTGGTAAGTTCTTTGTATGGATCATTTCAAACTTAAGGAGCAACTGTTAGTACGTTCATGTGCTTAAAAAAATTTATTCATGCTTTTGTAAATAGACATATGTGAGATTTGTTTCATGTATATTTTCTGTTTTCTTATTCTAATAGTAATAAACAAGAACCGGAAAGATATATGAAAATTTAAATTGATGAAAAGGTGATCATATCCAGTTGATGCGTCATTTTCATAATTGTACTGTGATTTTCCTTGCAGACAACAATTGATTACGCAACTTTAGGAGCTTCTTCTAAACTGGCTGCCATCCTTGTGACATATCCATTCCAGGTAAACATTGTCATCATGTAAGTTACTCTACATTACATATTACTATACATCCAAGTACAGTACTTAATGATTAACCTGTACTTGTTTCTCGTTTACATGGCGGCATTTTCAGGTCATTCGTGCTCGCTTGCAGGTAAACAAGCCTCTAAATCTATTCATGCTTTGACTGTTATTCTTATTCAGATCTTAAATTGTGAGTTTTCTAGAATTTTATTTTAGGACCCAGTAAAGATTCTTGAGTTTAGTATCATTGGCGGTAGCTGAATTATATCTTTTTACACTGCAGCAACGACCAGGTATAGATGGGGTTCCAAGATATATAGGCAGCTTGCATGTCATGAAGAAAACTGCTCGGTGAGTGTGTATTCCCTTGCAATTCCAAGCCCTTTTCATTTTAGTCATAGTGCATTACAGATGAAGTGAAACTGGCCTTATTTCCTTGGTAAAATGAGGAACAGTAGGTTCATTGGTTCTTTAATTTGAGCTTAATGAATACAAACATAACTTCATTCACATGCTACACTATTTAAGTCTGGTAAATACTACTAACTCAAGTTATCCTGTAGGTTAGAGGGTGTAAATGGTTTCTACAAGGGCATTACAGCAAATCTTCTGAAAAATCTTCCTTCTGCTTCACTGACTTTTGTTGTGTATGAGCATGTTCTAAACATGCTGAAATTAAGAACGGTTAAGGAGTGACACATGTTTGTACTTGTCAATTGCCTTTGAAGAATATTGTATGATTTGTTACGTTGCAAGTGGATATTTTAGGAGAAGTCATATGTATAATATCACTATATTGTTCCAACAGTTACCAAATATTTATCCAAACTTTAATAAACATTTATGCGATTAACTGTGAAGCGATCAAGATACTAAAGAAAGGGTGATGGTAGTTTCCGTTTCCGCTACATTAAGGCTGGTATCGTTTTTTATCAAATGAATGATCTTTCTTTTGTGTTAAAATAATTATCTTTCCATTCATTCACCTTCTGAAAAATGTTCTTGTAGTTACATCTGCTAAGGAGAGGAGCGCCTGGTGAATTTCTTACCTAAAGGATCAATCCGTGAGCTACTTTTACATCATGATGGTTAGATCCCGCAAAACCGTGAACAATTTTGAATTTATGTTTGAAATTACTAGATTCCAAGTAGCTTTATTAAAATAAAAGATTTTTAGCACAAATAAGCTAACCATATAGTGGTACAGTCGACATATAATGACACTAACATACCATCAGAACCGCTCGGACACATATCTTAATTTTCACCTTTTCTGGGAACATAAACATCTAATTTATAGCTAGTTTTTCAAAGAAAGATATGATCTCATCAGAAACTTGTTGAGGTTTCTCTTGGTGGATAAAATGGTGGCCTTCAAGTATTATGACAACATCAATATCAGGAACTAGTGCTTTTTGAGCATCTCCCTCTATGTATTCCTTTGAAAAACTTTCAAATCCAATATCTTGGTCTCCAATAATTAGTTTTGACGGAACTGTTATTTTTGACCCTTGCCATGGTGCTAGCAGTTCCCACGTCCTGCAATTCACTTGTGGTTACAACAAAAAAGTACGGCGCAGATGCTATATATGCATTTAACTTTATTATTACTCTATGTGCATGTTTTCTGTGTGAATTCTCAACTTACAGGTCCATAGCACGGTAGTAGTTTAACCCCCCGGTGAATCCAGACTCCTGAAACTTGTCTGCGTATACTTGAAGCTCATCTTCAGTAATCCATGGTGGTAACCGTGAAGGGGTTTCCAAATAATCAATAATCTCCATGCCAGGTGGTGCAACCAGTACATCAGTCTTATAAATCAGAAAGAACTTTTTCATTACTGTCAGGTAGTCATATTTTGCAAAAGCTTTCTCTGCTCTTCCTGCTTCCTGTTTTACTTGCCATAAGTTCTTTTTTACTTGTATAAAAATCATCTCTACATGAACACACACACACAGAGTAAGAAAAAGAGAACCTGGTACTGGGAGATGTATAAATCATCTCCAAAAGTTTGCTTAAAGAAATCAGTAGGCTTGGTGTTTGGGTCCCTAGGAAAGAATGGAACACAGATAGCAATCATTCCTTTGACTCTATCAGGCCTGAATAGGCTAAGATGCCAAGCAGCTGTTGCACCCCAGTCATGCCCCACCACAAACACCTATTCATATAAACTTAACCAAAGTCAACCAACATAAGAAAACACACACAGAGAGAGAGAGAGAGAGAGAGAGAGATGTGAGTAGGGTTAGGGTACGAGAGGAGGACCTGTTGCTGATTGAAGTGATCAAGAAGGCCAATGAGATCAGCAACTATGTGGAACATGGTGTAGGAAGAAGGGGAGAGTGGGGATTCAGAATCGCCATAGCCTCGGAGGTCAGGTGCAAGCACATGGTAACCATGGGTAGCCAAGTGAGCTATCTGATGGCGCCATGAAAACCATGTATTTGGGAACCCATGAAGGAGAAGCACAACTGGTCTTTCACCTTCACCCTGGCCTTTTCTCTCTGCCACGTGCATCCATATTCCATTGGTTTTGATTCTGTGGTGACTTACATCACCCATCTTCATCATTAATTCCATCTCTATCACCTCTGAAGCGTTTGTCTCTGGTTAGAAATCTGAATCATCAAAGTTTGCTGAATTCACTTATTATGGTCAAAGGGACTACTAATTTTTTAAGCTTGATTATTCACATGGTTGTGCTGAATTCACATGGTTGTTTCCTATGTTTTTATGTTTTTATGTTTTCAAATTGATATAGTTAATTTAATATTATAATATCTTCAAATTGAAACGTATTCTTGCTTTCACACACATGGAATATTTTAGGCTGCGTTCACTTCCACAAAAATCTTTCATTTTTTCAGAAAACTTTTCTAAGAAAATTGAAAATCAGAAAACATGTTTACTTGCACATTTTTTCAGAAAACTCCTTTTTCACATTTTATTTTTCCGAACTTTCAAACAACTTTTCAAAGAAAACACTTCAACCAAACATGTTTTTTATTTTTTTCTGAAAAAGGAAAACTTCACCCCTTTATATAAACACGTTTTCTATTTTTTTCAGAAAATGAAAACTCCACCATTTTTCACAGAAAAACAGAAAAAATTTATCCTGCTAAACGCAGCCTTAGTGTGTTTTCTCCTAAAATAGACCAAACTAGTGGTTAGCTTACCTGCACTTCGCGTCGGAGAGTAATTAGTTTTTAATCGAGTTTGATTAGATTATTCATTTACTATTTTTTACTAAAAATAAAAAGAAAATCCACTCACGCAAAACTAGTAAATTAAATTAAAAAAAATTGAATCGGTTGAATTTTTTAAAAGTAATTTAGCTTTCGTGTATTTTGAAACTACGTAAAATATTTAAATAATGAGTCTATTTCACTACTAACACATGTGACTTGGATTCTATCTAATGACAAATACTTGTATAATAAAAGAACTACACAAATTTAACATAAAAAATAAAATTCACATCCCAAGACCTTAAAGTTTACAATAAACATTTCACAGTCTAAAGAATTACAAATAATATAGAAAAGTTTTGTCAAAAGAGTAATTACAAAACAATTTTTTATGTTATTAAATAAATAGAAAAACAAAACAAATAAAATAGTGTGAGTTGAAGTATAAAGAGTATGACAAAATATTAAACAATAGTATTATTTTTGTAATATATCGTTATGGCAATATGTAATAAAGAATAATATTTTATAATAATAGCAAATAATAAAATATTATAAATCTATTACAAAAACATATGTTTGAAAAGTTAAAAAGAGAGAAAAAGTGAAGAAGCCATGGATCAAACCCAAAACACAAGTTACATATGACGCATACCTTACCACTCCTTTCAAGATTTCTTTATGTGTCTTGTTTGAAACATTAGATGTATAACCATTTTTTCTTTTTAATGTAAAAAAAGATGAAAAAAATTTCTCTTAAATTGTATGGTATATATTACAAGGAGATTGAGACTCAGAAAATTCAAAAGAAAATAGACTGTCATGTTAGGAAGCATATAAGGGTGTGTTTGGTAGAGAGAAAAGAAACTGAGAGAAATGAAAATAGAAATAGGGAAGAAAAGGAAATGGGGAGAAATGGAAATGTGTGAAGAATTGAAATTGATTCCACTATTTGGTATCATCAAAGAAATAAAACAGAGAAACAGTGGCTCAAGTCGCCGGACGACGGTTGAGGCGTTGGCCGCCTCGCCGGATGTCGACGATGATGAGTAGAACGCCGAAAACACATCACAACCGAACATTGACGATGATAAGTAGACATTGGCTGCCATTTCTCTACAATTTGAAGAGAAATGAAAATACAAAGGAATGGGAGAAATGGAAATGGGTGGAAAAACCATTTCTCCTCCCAAAACTATAACCATTTCTCCCCATTTCTTTTTTCTCTACCAAACACCCCCTAATAAATTATAACTTTTTTAGTCTCTCACATTGTTACTTTAATGGTTTGGGACATAGAATCTATAGTAAAGGTTGAGGTGATCAAATCTTGTCATCCTGGTAAGAATGACAACGGGACGGGTTTTGACATCCCTGTTTCCGACCCATATTTCAAAAATTATTTGCATCTTGCCCTGATCCTCATCAAGAATTTATTTGGAGCAACAACCGAAAAAATCCTCGACCTCAAACCTGAACCCAAAAAGTGTGTTCCTGACCCAATCCAAAAACAATCAGGTTTCGGTTTTCCTCATTGGATTTACGTTCTTTTGCCATCCTTAAGGTATAAGCCTTTTTTTTCTTGGGCATTTGAACTTATCAACTTTATCATTTTGGCTTATTTTAGCTTATAAGCGGCGAAAAACATTTTTCGAAGTTTCAATAAACTAATAAACCGAAAAAATAACATACTCCAAACACTCTCATAAGAGCGTGATGCTAACGATATAAAGGTGTTTATCACTACTATATGACGCTTACATACTAACAAGGTACCCGCTTAAGACAATAAGTGATTATCAACCTTCATTTTCATTATTTAAGCTGCTAAAGTTAACTTTCAGCTTGCTTCTTTAGTTTGTGTCGACGTACCGTTAAATGATTGATCATTTATACTACTATATAAAACATTTAACATTCTTTCTCCTCTTAAATTTTAAGACTTCTTAAAGTTCAATCAATATAAAATCTTGACCCTTCATTTTAATCTAAATTAATCTCATCCACTCAATCTTTAACTATTTTATTCTCTCATAATTTACTTTAACTTTTTATTCAAAATATATTCTTTCATACTAACACAATTATCCACCCACATCAACATAATTTTTAAAATCCTAATAACTCTTCTCTTTATTTCATCAATATAAATCTTTTTTTCTTATTTTATTGTCTTTTAGAATTTATTTTTAAAATTAATAAAATAGTTAGATGTAAATAAAAGAAAATTTGAAAAAAACGGACATGTAGAAAAAATTTTCGTGACATTGAATCGCGCGAATAACATATCATTACATTCTTGAAAGAGACATATTGTAAAACAAAAACTATTTACCGCCGCAGCATTGCGCGAGTATGATGCTAGTAATATGTAAATGGTTGTGAACTTGTGATTAATGAAGTCCTTTCTTGTTTTTGATTTTGTATTTTATGGGGGTAAATTTATTTGTATTGACTTTTAGATTTTGCACATGGAGAGTGTATTTATTAAAAAGGCATTTTAAGACATAAATAAATTCTTCTAATATAAATAAATGAATAATATGAATATAATATATTAGACAATCCTTATCGATTTAGATAAAAAAATTAATTATCAAATCTAAACGTATCTTACAACCCGATTTTGTTCTTTCTATCATTTTACTTCTTAGTTCAAGTTAAAAATATAAAGCATCGTGATTATCTTATGTCCAATGTAAATGATAGTTTGAAGATTAACTTAAATTAATGAATCCTAACATTTCATTTAGTTAAAATTAGATCTTAACCAATTGAAACATAGATTTGAATTTAAGTCAATTCGATTTGTGTTACTTTTAAATTTATATTTAAAGTAACAATATTCAAATTTAATAAGTTGTAAGTATCCACAACTGAGGTCGAAGTTTCTTCGATGCTTACGAAATAAATTATCAAAAACAGTAACTAAATAAATTCAAGAACGCTTTCATGAAATCAATTTAATTCATCAAATTAATAAACTATCTTTTATCTTTTAATATTAACAAATGACTAACCTTCATTAATTTGTTAGAGACTCATAACCTTTTATTTAGTTAAAATTAACATCTAAGTGTCCCAGTATAGTATACTATACGGGTAACAACGCATATTTGATGTAAAATAATAATGAATGAATAAATGTTAGCTTTTTGTTGATATAAGAAATAATAGATCATCTTTCTAGATTAAGATAAACATTATGTAGATAAACTATCACGGCATTTTTAAATATTATGAATTGTAACTTTCTTTTAAAACAATGTTATCATATCTAATTAATAATTTTATTATATAATAGATGATAAAATAAATAAATATTATATAATCTCTTGTTTTAGAATCAAAATGAAGTTTTAATTTTGACCTATTAAATGACTATAATTGCATACTTAGAGAATGAAGTTAATTTAGACTAAATTATAGGTTAGGATACACTAATTAAATTGATGAATGCTAACCTTTTATTAATATTAAAATATTAATAGAAGATATTAAAAGAAAATATTTAAAGAAAAGATATGAATTCATTGATAAATTTATGTTAAGATTTTTTTTAAATTATAAATTAAATGTTGACTTCTCTTGAATTTTAACCACGTTTTTACCTTATCTAAATATTAAATAATAAATATTTACCAAAATTTTGATAATATTGTGTAGTACACGTTAGTTCTCAAAATGTATTTAATTTTACATGTTTTGCTATTGTACATATTAAACTTTAAAATTTATATTTTATATATCAAACTTTTAATTTATTTCTGTTGTATATATTTTGAATAGATAAAAAAGGAAAAAAGTTTAAATTTAGTACATACAATAGGATGTTTAAACACATCATGTGCTCGCATATAATTCTCGCATAATGCATAATCAATATAATTGCTAGTATACTCACCAAGCTGCAAGCCTCCGGTTTGACAATTTTCAAAACCATGGTTCAAGTCTAGACTGTGCATAGCACACATCCAGATCTCTCAAACCGTGGCTCTGATACTAAGTTGTAACGCTTCAATTTAATAAAACTGATATTTGCAGTAAAACCACATCTGAACATTCACCTCTGAAAGTTTATTATAAAAGCGAAAGCGTAAACTATTCGAAAATTTGTTGTATCAAAAGATACTCACATATGTACTACCACAAGTTTAAAACCAAAACTTGTCATTTACAAACCGGACGTTAATCGTTTCTAAAATGTTTATCAAAATGTAGTCAAACCGGAGTTTTACCCTTTTCTTTGCTGTCCTGCAAAATATATGAAAATAATATCCGATAAACTTCGAGAGCTTAGTGAGTAAACCATACTAACAAATCATATAAACACATATAGGAAACACATTATGATAACCTGTCAGCCACTGGTTCTAGACCCAGGGCAACAAACTGAGCCACAATATTGTGCTATTTTTTGAGGCCACTACTACACAAAGCAACCGGCTAAACAACACATATGATGGATACATGCAAGTATTCATTGTAATAACACATATGATGTACATATGAAAGATAGTCTAGAAGACTCACCTTGTAATTGTTTTAATCATAATGCAATGTAAAATATTGCTTCAGGTATCCGAACATGATCCTACACATATAATATAACAACATAATATCAAGAACACACTCTTCTGTTCTGAACTAAAGGCTACACGGGCCGTGTACCCTGTGCTCAACATGATCCGACATTCGAACATCACAAAAGTCGGATCAAACAACCCTACACGGCCGTGTACCCTATACACGGGCTGTGTAGCCCATATGCTACACAACCATGTATACCAACATGGCCCTATAACCGTCATTAACTCTACACATGCCGTGTATATCTCATCCGACCTTTATACACGGCTGTGTAAGGCTATACGGGTCGTGTTCGTCCCATCCGACTTACAGTTTAGCCGTTGTACAGTCGTTGTTTTCTGGCCAAAACATCCCAAAATTCATTCAAATCAGTTTTTAACATCATGGGAGTTTTTTTCAACATCCCTAACAATCTAAAACACTTAAAACTCATATATAACATACTTTGATTCTTAAATTCATCATTTGACCCATTTGAATCTTGAAAACCATAAACCAATCTTACCTCATGTTTATTTGAAGAAGATAATGATGAAGATAGCTTCTCAACCCTGATTTCTTGATCATAACTTGAATATGAAGAACTGAACTATAGTTGTACGAATGAGAGGATGTTGCTATGAATTTTGGCTTGTTTGACATAATGAAGTCAAACACACACACATACACACACACACACACATATATATATATATATATATATATATATATATAAGTTTGATCTAATTACATAAATAGTCCCTTAGCTATTTAAGTTTCATTTCAACGATTTAGCCCCCTCTAGTTTATAATCACATATATCCAATTATAACTCATTTAACACTTTGTATATTTCTCGTATAAAATATTAACAAAATTCCGAATGTTACAGATATCAAATTTTGATTTTTCATGTCAAAATTGGATTCAATTTTAATTATAATTCAAATCAAAATTATTAAAAAAAATTCATATATGACCTTCTTAGACCTAAAAATATCATATTTGTCTATTCTAATCTCTAAATATTATATTTATCCTTTATAACATTTTAAAATATATATCTAACCAAATTCTTATTTTTACCATTTTCAAATATTTATATATTTTATAAATTCTTTTTAATTATAACCAATAAAGAGTTGACCATATTATCTCTAATTGTAAAAATAACGATCGATGGCTTGTAAAAGAAATAAATCACGTCTCTTCGTATCATTATACCACATTTCCGCCGTCACGTCTGTGGTCTGCTCTCCCCCTCTCGTCAATGCTTCCACTGCTAGTCTGGTGTTCACACCGTTTGTTGCAATTTTTAAAATTCTTATTTCATTTGTGTTTTATAATTATTTAGTATTTTTTATTAATAGTTAATATTTATCATATTTTTAAGTCAATCAGTGTATCTCACGAACATTTAATTGAGTTAAAATCTAAAAGTTTAAACTAAATGCATAGTAACATAATTAAGAAAAAATTTATTTCGTAGTAATTTACAAGTATAACAAATGTAGGATGAATAAACTTTCATAATTCGGTGAATTTGATGGAGACATAAGAAACTTTGGAGGGTGAGATAGTCAAATCACAAATATCAAGTTTGGTGGCTGAAAAATGGATCAATCACTATTTATATCTAATGGTAACGTGGCAGATTCAGGGTGGAGATTGGTTTTTCGTTTTTGTCCTTGTTTAAGAAAACTGTCTCTGTTTTCGTTTTAAAAACTGCGAGGATTTAACGGAACGGGTAAATTCATCGTAGAAATTCGTCACCGTTAAGATTTCGTCACGAGTTTTAGAAAACGATTATACTAGATTATACAACATCATCGAATACAAACATATCCAAATTGAAACTAAAGTCTTAAAGAGTTTAAATGCATTCAAAATATCAAAAGCAAACAATCCAAATAAAATGACATTGATCAAAATTATGTTGTGTGAAAGTCTATAAAAATATATATTTTTTCTATTTAAAACTAATTTTATGTATATTAATATATATATATATGTAATTAATATTAAATTATTATGTAATCGGGGCGGAGATGACCAAACCCGTCCCCGTTAAAAATAATTGGGTTTTTTCTCATCCCAAACCCGTCCCGTTTATGTCGGTTTTTGGTATTCTGTCGATTTCGGTTATTTCTGCCATCCCTAGTTTGAATCCCTAATATTTGGTCTAACTTTTAAAATTAGGGATCGACCAGGGTTGCTAGTTTGCTACCAGTCTTGTAACAACTTAGATTTGTAAAAGAAATACAATCACGTCTTTTCGTGTAATGAATCACGTTTCTACCGTCACATCTGCCCTCCCCCTTTGGTCGTCACTTCCACCGCTAGTCTGATGTTTACGTCATTTATCGTCATTTTTTAAAATTTTCATTTCGTTCATGTTTTATAATTATTTAATATTTTTTAATGGGTACATTGCATGAAAATAGAATGAAATATAACAAACGAAGAAAAAGAATGATGTGAATTTGACGGAGACAAGAGAAACTTTGGAGGTTGAGAGTAGTGTCAAATCACAAATGTCAAGTTTGGATCTCTATTATTTGGTCTAACTTTGAAAATTAGGGATCAATCAGGATTTTGCTACTTTGAAAATTAAGTCTTGAAACAACAACTTAGATGCGTTCATGGATGTGCATATACTCATCAAACTCCCATCATGCTTTGTCATACTACATACATGCTATGCACATCCATCTTTATGTTCAAAACTTCCTTATAACACACACACACACACACTTTCTTTACTTAGAAAACTTTATAAAATCAAAAGCATGTTAATGTTAAACAAGAACTAGTTAGAACTATTCCTTGATTGTTCACCAACAATGGCTTGGAATGGTTGTACTCACAGCTCAAGCTGTACCTACCTTGTCTTTTCATTTTTCCACTCGCAACCAGCCATTGATTGTTTTTGAAGGTAAGATAGGTGGAATGAACTTGAACAACAAAGATACCTCTATATATTTTGCTCAAATCGTTAAAGTTGTTCATTGAATCGAATTTCGAGTTTCTCGAATTGTTCGAATGGGGTTGTTTGAGTTTGACAATAATTTACCCCAATCGAAATTTGATTTGAATTTGTATTACAACTAGATTTGAGTTTAGTTATTTGAATTCGAATAAAACAAAATTCGTAGATAATTACAGTTTAAACTTCTAAAGAAGAGTTAGAAGAATATTTATAGGGTTTTTAATTAGTAGTCTTATAATTTAACATATTATCATTTACGAATTAGGAAAGAGAAATTAGAAATTGAAATAAAGTAACAACACACACACACATATATTCGAATTTTGAGTCGGGTGACGAATATTTCCATAGATTCGAAACTCGATTCAAAAACCAATATAAACTTTCAAATCGAGTCCAAAACCAATTTGAAACCAAACAAACAAATTCAAATCGTATTATTCAAGTTTGGTTTGGTTCGAATTTGGTTTTTACAAATCACATCCAAATATTGAACACCATTACAAATCGTGGCCTCCAAGTAAGTACGTGTATGCATGCGTGTACGTATATTAATATATATTATAATTATATATTGTAAACTTTACATATTGACTTTTAATTAACCATCGTGACTTATGATATATGTCTCTAAATACTATTTTAACACGTACATATTTTCATGAAATCATTATCACATCTTCATATCCATAAATAATATGGGTGTTACATTCAAGTCATGGTGAAATTTACGCATAAATAACAAAAGTTGGATGTCATAGTAATAAATCACATTAATTAATGTTACACTACTACTAGCTAAGTGTACGTACGTTTGATGTTACGGGATTAATATTCTAGGTGATAAATCAATAATGAGTTGAGAGATTTGATACGTAAATTAAGCTGTACGTTATAGAGATCACCGATGTTATAAAACATGGCCTACTCAGCCGAGTAACTTTCCAACACGTACCTTGGGAAATTGGTCGAGTAGAGATGATCGAGGCCATTTGATCAATAGGCTCAACCGGATGTGGAACCCTTCTTGAACAATTAAGCCATTCAATTCAAAGACGGCATGAGATGCATCAACTATGTCGGCTAATAAGATCATAATGAAGATAAATTAAATCAATTACCAAAATAAGCAATTTAAGTGTGCAATAGCAAAAATAAGCATCAAAAGATCAATATTACCAATTTAAGCATGATTTCGCCGATAAAAGTGTCCGGTTTCGCTGATAAAAAACTCCCATTCCGCAAACCAATAATATCACGCCACGTGAAAAAAAACAAAAAAAAACCCATTTAGCCGATAAAAGGTGCCAGTTTAGCCGATAAAAGATGCCAGTTTAGCCAATAAAAGTGCTCGGTTTAGCCGACCAATAAAATCTATCCACGTGGCAACGGGAAAAGAAAAAAAAATTCATTTCGCCGATAAAAGTGCTCGGTTTAGCCGATAAAAGTGCTCGTTTAGCCGATAAAAGCAAAAAAAGTAAAAAGATGTGTTGTCAAATCAAATGTGTTGTCAAATCATTATTGAGTTGTCAAATCATTTTTGAGTTGTCAAATCGTATGGGAAACAGTGTATTTACTATTGAAAAATAGTAAAAATTAAAGTAGATTATATGTTTTGTAATTTTTTAGGTGGTAAAAGAGGATAAATAGAAGGGGTAAGTGTAAGAAATTAAATCTAAACTCTCTCAAAAATTTCCGGCGACCAAAAGCTTTTAAGTATGAACGACGGGTTCCGGCGACACCTCCGGCGACCAAATACCCACTTTGTTGAGTTTTCCGGCGACTTTTTCCAGTGACTTTTCCGGCGTGGGGACTTTTCCGACATCTCTTTCTCCAGCAAACCTTATATTAGAATGGTAAACCTTTTATTTCAAAAAATAAAAATTATATTTATGTATATGTATATAAATGTATATTTGTTTTATTTTAAATAGCATGTATATTATGTTTGTTGAAAAATTGTTATTATGTTTATTTATTGTTTATAAATTATTAGATGACATGAGTTTTAGTATTTCTTTATTTTCCAATAATTAAAAAGTTGTTAATTTGTATATATGTTTGTAATATTGTAAAAAATTAAATATTTGAAAGACTTGAAAAATATATATTTAGACTATGAATGTATGTTACATTTTATTTTTTTTAAATACCATGTGTATTATTACTTTTAAATGTATGTTTAAAATGTTTTATTGCGTTTGTTAAATTTTTATTAATTGTTAGATGAAATTAATTTTAGTGTTTGTGTATTTTCAAAATAATTAAAAAGTTGTTAACTTGTATTTATGTTTGTAATATTATAAATAATTAAATATTTAAATGACTTGAAAATTAATATATGACTAATTTATACAGAGAAATATATATTTAATAGACTATGAATGTTTTAGAAAATTGATAAAGAATATAGACAAGTTTAGTTATACATGATAGAAAAATTAATATATTTATAAAAGTATGAAGTTTTATAAAAAAAATCTAGTTAGATGAGATAGAAAAAATAATATATTTATACAACTATAAATGTAGATGTCATAGAGAAATTAATTTAATTAAAATAATATAAAGTTTATTAACAAAATTGCATTTCGATCTCATAGAGAAATTAATATAGTTATAAAAGTATAAATTTTAAAAAATATATATTTCAATGTCATAGACAAATTAATATAGTTATAAAGTTTTTAAAAATCAAGTTAAAAATGATAGACAAATGTATATATATATATATATATATACTAGCATCATACCCGCGCAATGTTGCGGCGTTAAATAGTTTTTGGTTTACAATATTTCGTTTTCAAGAATGTAATGATATGTTATTCGCGCGGGTCAATGTCACGAAAAAGTTTTCTACAGCAACATGTCCGGTTTTTTTTCAAATTTTCTTTTATTTACATTTAACTATTTTATTAAATATAGAAATAAATTCTAAAAGACAATAAAATAAGAAAAAAAGATTTATATTGACAAAATAAAGAGAAGAGTTAATAAGATTTTAAAAATTATGTTGAGTGGGTGGATAATTGTGTTAGTATGAGAGAATATATTTTGAATAAAGTTAAAGTAAATTAGGAGAGAATAAAATAGTTAAAAATTGAGTGGATGAGATTAATTTAAATTAAATAAAGGGTCAGGATTTTATATTGATTGAATTTTAAAAAGTCTTAAATTTTAAGAGGAAAGAGAATGTTAAATGCTTTATATAGTAGTATATATATATAAATCAAGTTAAAAATGATAGACAAATTTAGTTAGACATGATAAAAAAATTAATATATTTATAAAAGTATGAAGTTTTATAAAAAAATATAGTTAGATGAAATAGAAAAATTAATATATTTATAAAACTATAAATGTAGATGTCATAGAGAAATTAATTTAATTAAAATAATATAAAGTTTATTAACAAAATTGTATTTCGATCTCATAGAGAAATTAATATAGTTATAAAAGTATAAATTTTAAAAAAATATATATTTCAATGTCATAGACAAATTAATATATTTATAAAGTTTTTAAAAATCAAGTTAAAAATGATAGACAAATTTATATATATATATACTAGCATCATACCCACGCAATGTTGCGGCGTTAAATAGTTTTTGGTTTACAATATTTCGTTTTCAAGAATGTAATGATATGTTATTCGCGCGAGTCAATGTCACGAAAAAGTTTTCTACAGCAACATGTCCGGTTTTTTTTCAAAATTTCTTTTATTTACATTTAACTATTTTATTAAATATAGAAATAAATTCTAAAAGACAATAAAATAAGAAAAAAAGATTTATATTGACGAAATAAAGAGAAGAGTTAATAAGATTTTAAAAATTATGTTGAGTGGGTGGATAATTGTGTTAGTATAAGAGAATATATTTTGAATAAAGTTAAAGTAAATTAGGAGAGAATAAAATAGTTAAAAATTGAGTGGATGAGATTAATTTAGATTAAATAAAGGGTCAGGATTTTATATTGATTGAATTTTAAAAAGTCTTAAATTTTAAGAGGAAAGAGAATGTTAAATGCTTTATATAGTAGTATATATATATATATATATATATAAATCAAGTTAAAAATGATAGACAAATTTAGTTAGACATGATAGAAAAATTAATATATTTATAAAAGTATGAAGTTTTATAAAAAAATATAGTTAGATGAAATAGAAAAATTAATATATTTATAAAACTATAAATGTAGATGTCATAGAGAAATTAATTTAATTAAAATAATATAAAGTTTATTAACAAAATTGTATTTCGATCTCATAGAGAAATTAATATAGTTATAAAAGTATAAATTTTTAAAAAAATCTATTTCAATGTCATAGACAAATTAATATATTTATAAAGTTTTTAAAAATCAAGTTAAAAATGATAGACAAATTTATATATATTTAAAATAGTAAGAAATTGATTTAGGTTATTTTCGTAATTGATTTAAAAATTAATATAGTTATAAATTTAAATGTAATAGATAAATATGTATACTTATAAAATTTAGAGATTAAGGTTATATCTTTATAGTTAAACACGAAAGACAAATTTATATATATTTAAAAAACTATTTTATAATAAAGTTTTAGTAATGTAGTTAGACAGTATAGAAAATTTACTATACTTAAAATAGTGTAAAATAATTTAGAGTTAATAGACAAGTTAATCTATTAATTTTAAAGGTTTTAAAATTTTATTTAAAATGATAGACAAGTTTTAAAAATTTAGAATTTTTTATTGTTTTATGAATGTTATATGTAATAAAAACTCTAAAAACTCATTTCATTTGTAGGAAATTTACAAGGCGAGACTAACTTCTCTAAAGCTGGCTAACCCGGGTACAGTCACAAAAATATTGACCGATGACTGTTTCCGCTTTGAGATATTGCTTGTCGCTCTAGGACCCGCGGTACGTTATTGTCTCTCATATGGTACTTATAGTTTTAACATCGTACACACAAACATTTGTTTATAACGGAAAAACTGTTTTTCAGCTTCAAAGCTTCTCGAATCACCTACGCCCAGTTATTATAGTAGACACAGCCCATCTGAAAGGAACATACCTTGGCACCAACTTCCCGGTGGTTGCAATGGACGGTAATAACCAGATCCTTCCACTCGCGTATGAGATAGGCAAAACCGAGAGTGGGGACTCTTTGACGTGGTTTCTTGAAAAACTACGATCATGCATCCCATACAAGACGTATACATTCGCTTATGACAGGGCCGCGTCTATTGAACTAGCCATACGCAATGTTTTTCCAGATTCCTACCATGTTCTGTGTTGCCATCATCCGCAGGTCAACCTAAACCTCATGGCATCCAAATCCAAAAGGAGTGCATTCTTATTCTGGAAGGCATGCAAATCTTACACCATGCTTGAATTTCAATACTAGTATGACAAGATTGGCAGGGCTGCCCCTCAGGTTTTTTCTTATCTTGAAAACATTGAGAAGAGCAAGTGGACGAGATCATGCTTCGCCGGTAATCGATACAACATCATGACCTCCAATAGCGCCGAGTCCATGAATTCTCTGTCTCGTCATGCGCGTAAACTGCCGGTGGTCATGCTTATTGATTTCTTCCGGTCAAGTGTTCAGAATTGGTTTTATAATCGTCGGAACGCGGCAGGTAAAGATATTTCGATAAAACTATCCTATATGCGACGTTTGTTTTATTATACTTGATTTTATTTTCATACAGAGAAACTCCAGCACCGACTCACGATGTGGGCTGACAATAAGATACGACGAAGGATGAAGAAGTGCTCTAACTGGCAGGTAAATGGAATTACAAACTACCGGTTTCAGATTGTTGATCACAAAAATAACGTCAATATTGTTGATACGGAACAAATGAGTTGTGACTGTCGAAAATGAGAACTTTCCGGATTGCCTTGTGGTCATGCAATTGTTGTTGCTAGTTACCTAAGGCTTACCGATGTAAGTCACTGGGCGTCATTGTGGTTCACTAAAGAAACGTATCTTGCTACGTATACTGGTTGTATAAACCCGGTCCCTAACAAAAATTGTTAGGAATTACCTTTTGATCTTAAACCTGTACAACCACCGTTAATGAATAAAAGGCAGCCTGGCAGACCAAAACTTGTCAAACGTATACCGTCAAGGGGAGAACAAGTATTGCCTACCCGCTGCTCTCGCTGCGGTGACAGTGGACACAACCGAGATGGTTGCAGGATGCCGTTTCCGTCACAACAATCAAGTACGCAACCCAGTAATACCTCTGTTCAACAACCAACTCAACCGCATTTGTCACAATTTGAGCCGGATTTGTCAAAATTTCAATTTTATCACCAACTATAACATCCTTGTATAGTTGTATTATATTTTAGAGTTTTTATCTAGTAGATAAATTCTAATAAAATTTTTCACATGGGTGCTTTTTTGCTTATTTTAGTAAGAATATTATTATTTTACTTAATTAGGCAAGCTTCTCTTAAAATATTGGTATTTAAAAAATATTATTTTATGTAGATTAAATGACCGTGCGATATACATATGTGCTTAAAAAAGTAATAAATATTACAAACTAATAAAAAATATTAAATAATTATAATACGGTGAAAAAGTGAAAATTTAAAACTCTGATAAATAATAAATATTTAAAAATAGTATGTTTAAATAGTAAAGAAATACATATATAATACACAGAATTTAATTATCTACTGAATTGAAATAATTTTTACTATTAAAAACAAAATTTAAAATTTTCATAGATTTGATGTAGATTACTCTTTTATTTATATTAAAAGATTGAATTATGTGTAGATATATGGGGTAGATATATTTTAAGAAATTAAAAAAAATTGAATTATGTGTAGATATATGGGGTAGATATATTTTAAGAAATTAAAAAAAATTGAATTATGTGTAGATATATTTTAAGAAATTAAAAAAAATTGAATTATGTGTAGATATATGGGGTATATTATATTATAGGGTAGATATATAAAAAATTTAAAAAAATCACTATGCACGCTTTTCAATAAAGTATCGGCGAAATGGGGCACTTTTACCGGCGAAATGGGAAAGCGTGAACGACGGCTACCGATTGTTATGCCACTTTTATCAGCCAAATGGGTCACTTTTATCAGCTAAACCGAGCACTTTTATCGGCGAAATCAAATTTTTTTTTAAAAAAAACACGTGTCAGCATATGGTTGGTCGGCAAAATGGAGACCCCATCGGTGAAATTGGTGCTTATTTTGATTTTTTTTGCTTATTTTTGTAATATTGCTTTGTTTGTTGCTTAATTTGGTAAATCCCTCTATAAATTAAGACAAGAATGAAAGTAATGGTAAACATTCAAGTCAAAGCATGTTCTTTTCAATTTCCTATATATATTCTACTATCGAGCTAGCGCTCACTAGTTCAGCTAACTGCTTCAACTTTCGACTTGGGCAGTAGAAATGTAATCCCATTAATATTCTACTTATGAATGGGTTATCATTTTGTCATTTACTATCACTTGTGATATTCAATGCAATCCCATTAAAATTCTACCGAAATTTGAAGTAAATGCAATTCAGATTCAAACTAAATCCACATTTTGAACTTCAAATATATGAATGTTTTCATTTTCATCCAGACATTTTTTAGCGGGAACAATGCTTTCGATGCATTTCTAACACAAGAGATACTACGTACATTTAAAACCTTCTACAAGTTTTTGAATTCAAACATAATCTTTTGATCGTTCTAAGGCGCGTGAGAAAATGATGCGTCCTGGATGAGCCCCGGGAGAGGCCCCACCTGCCAGAGCCACGCTAGTAGTGAGGAATGCTTAAAAAACATTTCATAACCTACCAAATTTTGGCTGCTTGATATTTACCACCATGACTCTAGAGCTACAAACCAGTTTGATGTCATAATACATGATAAGATATTTTCTAGTCTAATCTAAGATGGTTTTATGATCATCAAATCTTATGTATTTCAATAACATGGTTTTAATTATCGGGTTAAAATGATTATCCCCCTAACAATTTTGCGGACCTTTCTAGAGTTTTTGTAAAAACAAGGAAACATCTTTCATATCCTTTGGTTTATCGACTATTAAAGCTAACATTGATTTTGTCTGTTGCAACTATGCTTTTCGACAATGAAGATTGAGAAGACTTATTTGCGTACACAATTGTTTAGCGGTGAGATGAAAGTTTACTCAATAAAAGAGTGGTGGGTAGACTTGTTGTGATGTGGGGGTGAGTGGTGGAGACATGTCAAGCCATTAGTGTTATCTTTCTCATCCTTTTTCTTTTTCTTTTTAATTTTTGATTGGTTAATAAGGCTAATAAGTAGGTTTTAAAATTTGATATTGCATTTGTGAGGATTGATCACTACAAGACTGAATGGTGGGTAGGGATGACAATGAATTAAATATGGGTCAGGTAATGTCATATCCACATCCATATCTATTTAATTATTTATTGTCCATATCTATTTAATTGTTCATTGTCCATATCTATTTAATTTTTCATTGTTCATATCTATATCTATATAAAATAATTTCATCCGTCCATATTCATATCCATTATATTAAACGGGTAATGGATATCAATTGGATTTCGAAAGAAACTTTTCCTCAAAGAAAATATCATAGTTAAATATATATTTTAGGGCAAATTGTATTAAAATACAATGAAATTTGTCTTAGTTATCATTGTATACAATCAATTTTATTTTTTTAAAAATAATACAGCTAACTTTCATAGTCGTCACATTGTATGCAACTTGTTGTATACTATGAGAGTTATGGCAAAGTTCATTGTATACAATGGTAACTAAACAACAGACACATAAAAATGTTGTTTGCATACAATGAGAGAATTATCAAAGTTAATTGTATTACTTTTAAATTTTTAAAGTTGGTTGTATACAATGGTAACTAAGACAAAGTTCAATATATTTTAATGTAATTTGCCAATAAATAAAAGACTAATTAGAAAAAAATTATTAAACGATCAGGACCTTTCATTTAACAAAATTAAATCTTAGCCATTCATTCTTTTAATTCTAAAAAAATCAATTTTGACTTTTTTAAACTCAAACTAATATTTACTAATAGGTACGTACATTGAATATAGATTTTGAAAAACAAATAAATGCAACATTTGATAAAACGTAAAACATATCTTTAATTAAAATTTTGAAAATATAATCTTTTACAATTTTTAGAAAAAAGTGAAATTATGTAAACGTTTACAATTTTTAAAATTTTAAAAACTTTAAATAATATCTTTTACAAAATTTTGTAAAACATATCCTACATTTTTTAGTCTAAAATTTTGATAAAATAATTTTTAATTGTTATATATTTACGATATTTAATTTTTATGAAAGATATTATGAAATCATGTCTAATAATTTGTATCCAAATTAAAGTTAAATTGAATCAAATTTTGACAAAAAGTTAAAATTGGATTTCAGTTTTTAAAAAAATTATTAGTTTACATTTGATAATTTAAAATTTTTATCTAAATTAATGACTATGATTGTTTAATATTTTTTTGCATTAGTCTTTTATTTATATTAGAAGATTTATCTTTATTACTAAATATAAATAAAAGACTAATTTTAATAGTCTCTATTAGATAATCTTAACCGTTTATTTTGGTAAAATTAAATCTCAACTATTAATTTAAATTAAAAATTCAATTTTTAGAAGTTAAAGTTCTTTAATTTGAATCAAAATTAAATTTTAACCGTTCATTATTTTATTATAGATAATTTCATATATGTCATTTTTAAACCTTAAACATTTCAAAATATCATATTTAACCAAATTTTGAATTTTATTATTTTAAAGTCTTCTTAATTATAACCAGTAAATATTTGACCTATTGTTTATAATTATAACGATAATGATTGATGACTTATACAAAAAAATACAATTACGTATTTTCATATTATGATACCACATTTATTTCATCACGTGTGACCTTCCCTCACGTCGACGCTTCTACCGCTGGTCTTGGTGTTGACGCCGTCTATTACCATTTTTTAAAAAAAATCATTTTTTCGTGTTTTATGATTATTTAATATTTTTTATTAATGTTTAACATTTTTTATTTTTTAAATCAACCTGTGTATCACAAAAGTATTTAATTTAGTTGTAGAATAATATAATATGTAATATTATAGAATAAAGTCTAAATTTAACGTATATGATTATATATATAAATATATAATAGTATATTTAAATGTAAATTTTAAAACTTCAATGGAATTATTATTACTTAAATATATAAAATTACACTTTATAACAAGTTTAATTTGACATTAATTGATTTATCTATAGATAATAGATCGTAATTAATATCCCTTTCACTAAACATCTATATCCATTAGACCATCAGTATCCAACCCAATTTACCTCATAGCACATCATCTTTCACCTTCAACCCTCTCTAACCCATAAATCCTCACATCCAACCCGACATCAAATATTAATAAAAAAATATAAATTATAAGAGAGAGAAAGAGAGAAAGAAGAAATAAAAAAGTAGCCGCAACGGTTTCGGCGACTCAAAGGCTCGGAAACCCGCCATCACCCTAAGGGGGTGATGATGTTCCCATCCAACCTAACACAACCCACCATCGAGTATACATACCGATACGGGTGGTCTTATATATCTAATCTTGACATTGAGGTGATGAGGCCCTATTTGGGTAGGCTGATACTTGCATACTAAAATGATCGGATCGGGTCGGGCCTTGTACATCCCGGCGGGTAGGAGGGCTTCCATCAACCTTCTCTCCCTATCCAAACAACATCCTCCCATCGGAACACACACAAACTCCTTCAGTCGCATCGCATGGCGGCCTCTATCTCCTCCATCTTCACTATTCACCCTCACTTTACCCTTCGCATCAAACTCCATAGGCATTCCTTCACTCACAGGCTTATTCTCTCCGCAAATCCCCAACAAAATTTCATTTTCTCACCCCATCTCCCACAAAAACGCCATTTCAGAAGCCCTATCTCCCTCAATTTCTCCACAAGTTTCTCTAAAAACCCTATGTTTAATGATGATAGCAAGAATGCTATCCCAAGCTTTCACCATTTCCTCCCGCTACCACAAGCTACTGCTCTCACCGCTTCTGATGCTACCCAATCTGAGTAAGTCTATGCTTTAACTGAATTTCCAAGTTTAATTTTGATGAACTAGGTTATATAGAGAGGGAAAAAAAATAGAAACTGATTTTGATACTTTTGAAATTAGAACTCGTTATAAATGTTGGTAGAAGTATAACCTGGTTTAGGGATGTTTGGGATTGCTTATAGTTATGCTTTAAACAAGCAGAAGCTGAGAAGCATACAATCTTCTAAAATAGAACACAATGTAGGAGATGATGTCTGGATTTGCTCCTAACAACAGAGCGCAATGATTAGATAAGCACTTGTTTGAATGTATATAAGTTGTACTCATCTAAGGATTTAAGAGTTGAGTTGGTTTAAAACTGCTACTTTCCCCCCTCAAACAACAGATTGCTTCTATCCAGTCAGCCTAAACCAGAATGCAGTAAGCACATAAAGACTTTTAATAAGCAAACCCAAACACCCCCGTATTCTATAAAGATGGACTCAGTGTATTACCCTATATGCGGCTAATGTTGCAATTTTACAGTAGAAAGTTAAAAAAGTCCATGCCAATTTCTGAACTAAAAGATTTGAGGTTTGAAATTTATGTTATTTATTATAAGAAAGAACAAGTTAACCACAATCTCACATGTTTGGGTTTTTTTCTTCTTTTGCAACTTTCAAATGTACAAGTATTGCAGTGTAGTTGAGAAATGAACCTTCTAAATTTAGTCTAATATATGTGCCAACACAGTAAGTATAATCTAATTGATGTTTGTGTTTATTCTCCTGTGGAAGGAGTTTTTGTTTATCTACAGGTTTGTTTATTAGGGACATTTATTTCTAAAATTTGTCTACCATCTAATATTGTAGTATAACTCATTTCCAAAATTTTACATCTTTTAAACAATACCCGTTTAGTTGGAGGTCTCTAAGGAATTAGTCTCTCTACTCTCTGGTACCGGTACAATTGTCTACATCTTGGTTTAAAAAGCGCGCCTGAGACGTTTTGATGCGCGAAGCATTGCAAGTCGTTGCCTCAAACGCATCCCATATGTGATGCATTGTGATGCGTACACTTTTTACGCATCTTGTAGTTTAGGACTTTGGGCTTTCTTTTATATTCTAGGCTTCTAGCTATTTTAAAGGGTTGTTTTAGAGGACTACTGAGTTTAATTTTTGTGGAGTGAGCCAATTATAAAGAAAAACGCTTTTTAATCATAGCTTAAACTCCTAAAGTCCACCTGAAGTTCTCCCTACCATAGTTATTGTCTCCTACAATAGTTCAAATTGCCTTCTGAACTTGAATTAAACTAAAAGGTCAAATATTTTATGTAGAAGTAAATTATAAGTATTTTCTTAATACCGGATGCAATGGGTGCATGATGCGAGCCCATCATGCATCACACATCACTTCTCGGCTTCCAAACCGTTAACGCCTTAGAGCGCCTCACGCTTTTTCAAACCAAGTTCTACATCTTACCTTTCCCATACCCTACTTAGGTGGGATTGAGTATTGTACTATTGTTGTTGTCATATGACTCATATCGACAAATAGCTATTGCGCTTATAAATTCTCTTGTTCAGTACCCAATGTCCCAATTATAGTATTAAGTGGTGTTTGGATGTTCGTTTTAAATTGGTATATCGGTCTAGAATAAGATAATAAAAAATTACGATCCTTATAGTTTGCAGATAGTCTAGCAATTTTGCATTTATTTAATTAGTTTTCTCATAACTGCTTCTTACTTCAACAAAATCATTAATCATATTATTTTGACCCTTAGCAACGAGAAAATCACAATTTGTGTTCTATTTTTCTGCACTTTCTAGTGATATTCCATCCTCTGAAGTTCTTCCAAAAGGTCGTATATATCAAGAAACCTATGGATGCCAGATGAATGTGAATGATATGGAGATCGTATTATCTGTTATGAAAAAAGCTGGATATGATGAAATTGTAAATGACCCTGAAAGTGCCGAGATTATCTTCATAAATACTTGTGCTATTAGGGACAACGCTGAACAAAGAGTATGGCAGAGACTTAATTATTTTTGGTTCTTGAAACGACATTGGAAAAGCAATGTTGCCACTGGACGGTCATTCTCTTTTCGTCCTCCAAAAGTAGTTGTGCTTGGTTGTATGGCTGAGAGGTTAAAAGATAAAATATTAGATTCAGACAAAATGGTCGATGTTGTTTGTGGGCCAGATGCTTATCGGGATTTGCCACGTCTTCTACAAGAAGTAGACAATGGTCAAAAAGGGATCAATACTCTTCTCTCTCTTGAAGAAACTTATGCTGACATAAGCCCCGTGCGGATATCCAAAAATTCTATCTCTGCTTTTGTGTCGGTGATGCGGGGTTGTAATAATATGTGTTCGTTTTGCATTGTTCCATTCACTAGAGGCCGAGAGAGGTCTCGTCCTGTTGAATCTATCGTTAAAGAGGTTGCAGAACTCCAAAAGGAAGGAGTCAAAGAGGTCACGCTTCTTGGTCAAAATGTCAACAGTTACAATGATGCATGTGATGAAGAAATTGAACCAAATGTTAATTGGAAATTAAGTGACGGGTTTTCGAGTAAATGCAAAGTGAAAAAAGTTGGGTTGCGTTTTGCTGATCTTTTAGATAGACTTTCACTTGAGTTCCCAGAAGTGCGGTTTAGGTACACATCCCCACACCCTAAAGATTTCCCAGATGAATTGTTGTATATAATGCGAGATAGACACAATATTTGCAAAAATATTCATTTGCCTGCACAATCTGGGAATAGCAACATGCTTGAAAGAATGAGACGAGGGTATACAAGAGAAGCATATATGGAACTTGTGAACAAGATTCGGAGTATAATTCCAGATGTCGGGTTAACCAGTGATTTCATATGTGGTAAGAATCCTTTTTTGCAGTATATTGTGTGATAGGGGGTGTTTGGACGTCTGTTATGAAACTGATTATTGCGGCTTCGTATCGTAATAACCAGGTTGTAATGTCCGAATAAAGTGATTCTGATTCTAGTTATCCTATTTATAGGTCTAATGATTGCTTTTGGATAATCAAGATTATCCCAAATGCAACGAAACTGGTTTGTCAAGGACATTATACTACTTAAGTATGACCCCTCATTTTTATTGTTTGTATAACTTTTCACCCACCTTTTTTCATTGTTAATGATGGCATTAGGAAAAAAATGACAATGGTTGGGCTTACAACAGCAAATGTTTTTGAAAATTTATAATTCATTTATGATGGTTGTTTACAAGATTAATACCATAAAAAACCAACTTACTTTCTCAAATTTTCGCGAAAGAGTCCCTCAACCAAAATTTGACATATTAAAGTTTCTGAACTTCTTAAGCTTATACAAAGCTGTGAAATTAATAGTAAATGCAGGCTACTTGAACAGTCAATACGTATAACTGTATAAGACTCGTAAGCGTTTCTTTTTATGTTAGAATAATAAGAAATGAATGTCTGTTAGGGTCAGCAAAAGAGTCTGTGACATCCTTGTTAACAAAGAAAAAACAAATAAAGGATGCCCATGTATGTCCTGAGTGTGCAAGTAACCGGGCATTACCACAGGTTTGAAGACCTTTAACGAACTCGGGGATTATTAGATGTCAAAATTCACTTGACGGGTTTTATAATGCAAATTGAGAAAACATGTTTGTCTTTTATGGTATTAACTCTTAAAAAAAACAAGATATAAGAATGTCGTTCTAGGTCATTGTATTTATTACTTCTTTCAATAATCAATTTTTTTTTCAAACATTGGAACTGATTATATGATTATTACAACTTCAAGCAGCGGAAGCACTTCCAAACCTTATCCCTTGCATCATGCTTTATTACAAACCACATTTATTACTATGGATTGTCTTATGCAGACATCGTTTATCTGATTTATTTGTGCTCTTCTATTAAATTTCATTAATTCTATTCTACAGGCTTCTGTGACGAGACAGAGGAGGAACACAAAGACACTTTGAGTCTTGTAAGAACCGTTGGTTATGATATGGCATACATGTTTGCCTATAGCATGAGAGAGAAGACACATGCTCATAGAAATTATACTGATAACGTTCCCGAGGAAGTAAAACAAAGAAGACTAACGGAACTTATTGAAGCATTTCGTGAGAGCACTGGCCAGTGTTTCGACTCTCAAATTGGGTCAGTTCAGCTTGTGCTAGTTGAAGGACCTAATAAAAGAGCTCCTGAAACTGAGCTCATTGGCAAGAGCGATAGGGGCCATAGGGTAATTTTCACTAATTCGCCGGTTCCCGATTGGGTGGACAGTGATGGTGATCGAAACCCAAGAGTTGGTGATTATGTACAAGTTAGGATATTAAAATCTTCACGAGCATCACTATTTGGAGCTGCACTTGGTATCACCACAATGAGCTCGTTTTACAATATCACACAACAAGAAGCTGTTGCATCCTTGTAAGTTACATCCATTTTGTTTAATTGATCTTGGGATGGCCTTTTTCTGTAGTTTCACGAGTTTTTTACGAGTTTTATTTATTTTTTAATATACAAAAGCTACTCTTCGGTACTGATTGTAGTTCAAAGCTTATTCACTATGTGAAGATATCACTTACAAGCTAGATATCTGCAGAGTGTTGTAAATTCTTATAACCAATATGCTTTCTATCCCATCTCATTTGATTTAGGTTGTTTATCTTCATTTAGTAACATTTGTGCATAGAGGTGACAATTTCGACCCTTTCACTTAAAAATGGATCTATTTACGGGTATAATTGAAAAGGTTAACTCAAAAGGAAACAAATTAAAATGTAATTGTAATGCATATGATCTTAAAATTATTTTATTTTATGCAAGTAGATTAGTATTGATATAATACGAGTTATGATTATATCTCACACTAGTTGGAGACCATCCGGGTGAAAAAGGTTGAATGAAGTCATAAAATTGGCGTGATGGTTGGCAACTGATGTCGTGATATGTGAACCTTTGCTGGATTCGTTCCGAAGGAAAATATAAAGTATGAAATTTTACAGATCAACTGGAGAGAAATGAGACCTTAGTGATGGAAATTGCCTAACCAAATAGTAGAACTGAAACAAGTTCACAGGGGTAGAATCTCAGGCTAAAATGCTTTCTTCCATGTGAAACTGGAGTTTTAGCTAGCTTTATGTAGATCCACACAGCTCTAAGGGCCTGGACCTTTTTAGTTTGCAAGTGAATGCGAGTTGATAGACTGTCTTCGCAAATTGCTCTAACAAGAATGAGAGGGTTGCATCAATATACTCAGGCTCATGTGGCGAATAAACTCGAAAGTGCAACAATATCTTGCTTTTTAGATGCCCGTAAACCAGTTGTTATGTTATAATTGAAGCAGTGGTCTTGAGTACTTTTAGCATCGCCATTACAGTTATGGAAGGAGTATCCAGCTAACCTAAAACACAATTATCAGTAGGGAACAAAACAAACCAAAATGTTGGGTACCCTTTACGTACTTCATCCTCTTAGCAACACGCACATGTGATGGGCGTGAAGATTCGATGTATCTACTAATCAATCCAACTCTGTAATGTTGTGTTGTCAAGTTTCATAGGAAGCGAAATGAATGAATTTGAGAGGAAACTGAGAATTGGGGTCTTCCGGTTTCATTTCGGGAAGGAAATGACAGTGCAGAGGGGAAGTTTAGCTTGATTTTTCCTTTTAAAAGTGAGAGCATTTTACAGGAAATAAATGTTTTCATTATCTCAACAACTTCGATCAGATGTATGCAGAAATCTACTTCCTCTCTAGATCCATTATCTTTATCTGTGTTTGGCGCAATGTGAGGTCCAACTAGTCGTTTTCGATAGTCTGTTTTATTTAAGTATTGTTATGCTAGTAAAAGAGAGTAGGACAATTTTACGTACGAGTAAATAACACGAAACATAGCTTCACTGAACCTAAAAGCAGATCAGCTGCCTAATAGTCAGTGTCACACTACTTAAAAAAGAACCTTTAGACCCGTTTATTTTAAGACCTTTAAGCCTGGTTAAAAAAGCCAGGTCCGAGAGGCTAAGACTGGTTATTAGTTTTAAAAAACGGTTCCTATCCTTTTCTCGAAAAAAAAACAATACAGAAAATGAAGATTTCACTCCGTATCTACTTCAAGTAAGATGTATGCAAGAGAGATACAGAGCCAGAAACGCAAACAGATGCACATGTACACAAAAAAAGATGATGGTTTCATTCTATATCTATTTTCAACAAGATGTATACACAAACAGAATGTACATATACATCCATAAACACGGCAAAAAACAAAAAATCAGTAGAGAGATACAAAGAACGAACAGTTGGGTCTGGCAGAGCGATATGATGGTCAGAAGGCAATTTCCGGCACAGAGAGATGACAGAGTTCGTGTAGTCGACAATGGCGACCTTACCAAGCAAACATATACTGTTATTATATAATTGTTCTTGGGTTACCGCCCTTAAATAATAAAGGCATGAGCACTGATTCACAGCAGTCGAGAGGGAATGAGAATCAAGCAGACTTAAAAAACTACAGAAATACCATCATGTTAGTATTTGGAAACACGATGACTATAAATATAGCATTACAGTGTGTCAACAAAGACAACTTTTGACCCCCAAATAGTTGCAAATAGATAGGCATTTGTACCAAATATGGCACAAGTTTAAGCATATTAGCTTTTTAAATATACACTAGTTTCAATTTACCCACCCACAAGGCCTCTATGTCGAAAACTAGGATACATAGATAGATAGATGGCAACAGTTAAAAGGTCTTTACTTTACTCTTTCCCGCTTACTTCTTTTCTTCTCCCTTTTCCTCTTTTTATTTCTAGACTTGTCTTTCGATCTGTGTTTTTTGGAATGATGCTTGCTTGAACCACCTCTTTTGGCCCTTTCCCCACAAGAATCTTCATCCGAAGATGAGTTTGACTTGAGAAGAAAAGGATTTTCAGGCCCATGATCAGCCCAACTTTCTTTATACCCCATTCCTTTAGAATCAGGGAGGTACGGGCCTGTCTCATCCATCCTCGACCCAATGGTACCCCTACCACGTTTGGCCCTGCCAACCAAGTACCAATGTACCATGTTAATAATATGTCCATAATACACACATACAACAACACAAAGGGAGAGAGAGGTTAGATTACCTTGAATGCAAGAATTCCTCAATCTCGTTGTCCCTCAGTTCATCTTCAATTGCAGTACTGCTTGACGAGCACAAAGAACCATGCTTACTTTCATAATCTTCAAATCTTGTACTCGTGTTCTTTTGGGAGTCACGAACACCATTACTTCTAACTCGCTTCTCATTTTTCTTGAGCTGATTATCCATTTCTTTTTCCTTTTCTCGTGCTCGCCACATCTCCTTTACTTCCACAGCTCGGTTAGCTGGAATATTTCATTCGTGTTAGAAAAGATTTAGATCAGGGTTAAGTAGAGATTTGATTTGCTAACAACTTTCCTACATTATAGACACTCTGTTGGAAAGTGGCAACACTATGATTTTCTGTCTACATGTTTGTTTCACAAGAAAATCAAGCATGTTTGGCAACATTGTTTCTTTGTTTCGAAAGAAACTAAGACTTAAAAATACATTAAATAGGTAGGATTTCTGTTTTACTGGGTTCTGATAATCAAACATCATTAATGCCAAATAATCAATGTGTGTCCTGTTCTAAACCAATTTTGCAAACCGTAAAAAAATTTGTAAGAAACCTTATTTTGGTTTTGGTTTTGTAAATAGATATAAGTTTGTTATACTTCAGTTTTTTGACATTTTGAACACTAAGAAAACAAATAAAAAACAGAGAGTATTACCCAAGAGACCAATATAATCATGTTATCATACATATTTTTGTTTGGTTGACAGCTAAATTAAGCTGCCTTGATAGTTCAAAATTCAATAGGCAGCAGCTGGCAAGTATGTCATAGACTCATATCCAGTAAATTAAGTCTATCATAAAAGAGATAAGATATATAGCAAAAGGAACCCCGTAAAGGTGACCAACCACATGTGTGTGTAATTCCAGTTATTTTCAAACTAGCACCGCAAAGCAAAATCCATTTATCATCATGCAGAGAAAAGTAAACAAAGGAAGGAAAACAATATAGCGAGTGGTCCATATTTAGCAGCAAAACAAACTTACACTGTTGCACACCAAGAACAGTTGCAGTGAGAAAGCGTGAATTTGGCCTACCCCTTACATTGGGAGGATGAAGATACGCATCTATCCCATCTCTTGCAGCTTGTCGACGCAATTCTGCTGCCTCTTTCATCAGAATTGCAGCAATTCTATTTTCTGTCTCCAGATCCATCTCTAATCCTGAAGAATACATATATTAAAAAACACGCACACACACTTAACGTGCCGTTTAGCAACCAGATAGGCACAGGAAATCAAGTTTATATTCATGCATCATAACAACTAACAGTTTATCTATCTAGTTGAAGTTTGGTTCACTAATTTTCAAGCCATCAGCTTTCTTTCACTTGTGATAATTCCATGTAAAGTTTGAGCCATTCACACGAGGATAATCATTCTTCATTCATTGCAACTTGCAAAAATGTATAGAAGATTCTTGCTTGATATGTAAAAAATCTAATATCTACCAAATAGCAATAAACACAAGTGTATCCGGATAAGGTTCCCCTCTTATGACTTATCTGACTCACTAAATCGATAAAGCTACAAAGATACAGTTTATCCACTTGTGCTTCTTGTCATTGCTAATATTATTCAAAGATACAATTGATATCGACGAAAATGACCATTAAAGAATCCTCCCTCCTCCCCCACAACTCCACAAGCAACTGACGGAAGCTCTTTTATAAGTTTAACTAGTTGTACTAGTATTTTAGCTACTCTGTTAGATGCATTACATCAGATTAGTTACAAGAAGTCATGCAGGGAATATTGACCCATGTGATGAGGTCCTAGTAGTGGTATTCGAATGTATGCTAATACACTGTAACCACAAGTCTATCTACAAATATCTATCCTCTATATTAGCTTTCAGAAATTATTATGAATGAAATGAATTACCTCTCTTCTTGAATTCTATCTGTTCTTGTTCTGTCGATAACCAGCTACGAAAGCTATTCTTGATTCTAGCCTTTCAGATTGATTGATTATCAGCCGACTGATAGTTGAATTCTCTGACATCAAATCTAGTTGTTCCACATCATAACATTCTCAATTAAAAGTGACAACTAAAAGTATTACGTTAGTTTCAAATTCGCAACTAAATTCATGCCTATTTTGCGTTCTGAGTACTGTACTAAATACCGAGATTCATCAATTAACTAATCAAAAAACAACCCCGTTTTTTGTAAACCCTAACTACTGAAATTTTTTACAGTTTAAGAATATAAGAATATGATCAAATAATAGAGATATAGGTTACCTGAAAGGCAGAATAAGAGAGTTGATATGACGGTGGCCGGAAGTGACGGAGACGTTGGTGGTATGCCGATCGCAAAAGGGCGGAGTTGTAGCTTTGGAGAAGGGGCAACCGGTACGATGAATAATCGACAGTAATTTAATGGGCAGGTCTTCCGGTTTTTTTAATCTCCAATAATGCGTCTTTTGTATTTCTAAAATATAACCGGTGTTAGCCTCTTTGGGGTAAACCGTAATTTTAAGAGTTATTTCTGTAAAATGTATTAATCTATACCTAGATGTTATATGTATATTTACCTTTTAAAAATATTATTATATGTATTAAACTTTTAAAAAATATATTATTGGGTATATTAAACTTTCTATTATATGTATTAACTATATTTTTGTATTTTTTATATAATCAAAATACATACAATAACAACAAATTAAAAGTTTAATACACACGGTAACATTTTTAAAAGGTGGATACATACATTAACATTTGGGGTGTAGTGTAATACATTTTAGAGAAGCAAACCCTAAGTTTTAAATAAGGATGTATTTTGTAAAAATTGAAATTCAAATAATTTAATTTTAATTGGTTTGTTTTGTTTTTGAATTTGATGTGAAAGTTTACAACGGTTTTTGAATCAATAAAAAATTTGCACCCGAATCGAAATTCAAATTTATATATGTATATATATGTGTGTTATTACTCTATTTCTACTTCTAATTCCTCTTTGTTAATCCATAAATAGTAATATATTATTTTAAGACTACTAAAAATCCTGTAAATATCCTTTTAACCTATCATTAGAAGTTTAAACTCCAATCAAATATTCAAAATCACAAAGTTTTTTGATTAAATTTAGTTTAAATTTTAAAAATCAGAACAAATCTATCTAGTTTACTTTATTTGTTTTTATTCAAATTCGAACTAGTTTTACTAGTAGTAATACGAATTCGAATTGAGTTTTGATTCGGAGTAAAAAATTGTCAAACTTGAACAACCCGATTCATATAACTCGAAAATCGATTCGATGAACAACTCTATTACACTCGTCTTTCTATCATTATAAATTAAGAAAATTCCCTAAATCCTCCTACTTCATTAAAGTAGGTCGGGGATATTAGGAACTGTTTTCCCATCCTCGTTTCCCATCATTCTCATCCTTATCCCCATCCCCGTTCCATTTTCGCCCAAAAGAATACAAATACATCATTATCTATGTCCTTATCGGGAATTGGGAATTTTCCCCATCTACAAAATGTTATACATACACATGATAGTCTTGATATAAAATTAGAAATTTTAAATCTAAACATAATTTTTAACCATTTTGCATCAAAAGATGATAAATCGAGTATGTTAACTGTTTCGTAACATAGATAATGTGATCATTAAAAAACATAATGATAATATCCGTTTATTCATGTATAAATTAGAATAATTCATCTAATGAGATGTTGAGTAAATATGATACTTGAAGTTAAGGGATTATTTGTGACATCTAGAAACTAGGGAAGGTATTTATACCAAGTTAGAGCACAAGGCCCAAGATACCATTGCTACACTCGCTTCTTTCAATTGATGTGGTGTTTGTGTGCTTAAGGGAGCTCAGACAAAGGGAAGATTGGAATCAAACTTCAGGTAACCTTCCATATCTCCTTGTGAATGTATATACATCGCTATCATGGCAAGTGGTTCTGGTTAATGGGGTTTTGAATTTGGTTTCTTGTTATTCCAATGGAGTGGAAACCAAAAAGGGAATAAGTGAGGATTTAAATCATTAAATCTTATTAAAAATGCAATTATTTTTCAAGGTTTTGTATCCGTGATGTTAGGGATCATATGGGATCAGAATTATGAATTTTGGTTGAGTTTTGAATTTAATCGGATGTGATTAGGATCGGTTGAACATACTGAATAGAAAATGGTCTTGTGTATGGCTTAATCGTGAATCAATGTTAGACTTGAATCGAAAACCATACACCGAATAGGAATCATAAATTGTGTTGTTGATATAAGGCAATTGAAAACTGGGTTAAATGAGTATGTGAATCATAAATTAGAGGGGCTTGAGTCTCTTCATGAGATTCCCCAATCACAAATGTGAACCGTAAATTGAAAAAGGGGTGTCAAACTATGAATCAAAAACCTTACAATTGTTGCTTGTATTCGAAAACATGTGTTAAAGAGTAGAATCGCAAACTAGGAGATAATTTTGAATCGAAAAGTTTGTAGATCCTCTATTGATAAAAAACTAGGAATCGAAATGTGCAATCGGGAACCTTTGTACATGGATCGCAAATCGCATAACATCAGAGTCGTAAATTACAACCAGACTCTTAAGTAGAATCGTAAATCTGTTAAGGGGTAATCGAAAAGTTGAATTTGTGACTCATGAATTGAAAACAGTAAGGGGGTGGATCGTAAATTAAGGTCAAGTGAAATCGCAAATCGTAAATTTAATTGAATCGTGTGTTAGTAGGTGTGCTTGCTAAGCTTTATGCTTACTTTTGTTTGTTTTATCCTTTTCAAAATAGAACCGTGAGAGAGCTCCGGGACAGTGAATGCAACTCAACTCCAAAGAATATTTTCCACAGTTGATTTCAAATAGTTTTGAATGTTTACTTACTAGGATTGAATATTTAAAAAATGTACTCATGACGTGTAGTCCGGGTGCGAACCCCGTCTTCGATTTCGTAATACTAAATGTTTGCTTTTACTCTGATAATTGTAAAAAAAATTAGGGGCGTTACAATAATATTCGTATTACGTAATAATCATTATATAATATAGATAATGTTATGAATTTAACATAGAAACAATGTCATACATATGCATATTCATGTACCAAACTCAATATCATATAGTATTATATACATGGTGTTTTAACCCCTAAACTTTGTATTCAAATTGGTTTAATCCCTAAATTTTTTTAATGAATGTTTTAATCCTTAAACTAGTTTTTATAAATAATTTAAGACTTAATCTTATTTTACGTAAATATTTTTATCCTAACTTAAAGCTAAAATACATATTACCTTCTTAATCGGTATAGCTTCGGCTAAATTTATCGATTATAACATCCAAGGGCAAAAACTCCTCGAACTCAAAAAAATGTATGTTGACTGCATGTTGAAGCCATAGTTCGTTGACTAACCCTAGTTCTATAGTCCGTTGACTAACCCTAGTTCTATAGTTCGTTGATTGCGATGATCACCGGTAATTCTTCTTTGTGTGTTGAAGCCATTTAGGATTCGAACACCCAAAAACTAATAATATTGATACAAATTTGACCAAACTAACCTATATTGCTTCGTCGATTATAGCAAACATTCTTGGCTTATAAAGTTCCTTTGCCACCTCCTTCATTTTATCATGCTTTTCATGTACATGGAAGTTTCACAAACTTTATTAGGCTTTTCACTTAATTAGGCTTCCATTCACAACTTGTGTGATTTGCAATATATATCTTCACTTTATTAGGCTTTCATTCACGATTTATTAGATAGTTTTGCTATCTCCTTCACTTTATTAGGCTTTTGGAAAAAAATTAATGTTGCAAGAATCAAGTGTTGTTGATGGGAATGTATGTATTTGTGTAACACCCGCAAACCAGGGCTAGTAGATTAGCGGGTTTACGGTATGTGTTTGTTTGTGTTTTAAATTCTTTAATTTAATTATGTGATTAATTAAGTGGTATTAGTTTATTAATTAACTTACTAATCATTTAAATTTATTATAAGTATGTGTATATGTATGTATGACCGTAGGTGTGTGTATGTTTGCATGTGTGTGAGTGTATTACACGTGGGGGTGTATGTGGGATTTGGTTGACACCTAACTTTGCATGTACACTAGTGAGTGTGTGTGTGTGTGTTATTGCTTCATTACCTCAAACAAAAGTGTGTGTGTGTTTTATTTCTCTGCCAAGAAGAAAACCGAGAGAAGCAAAGAAAAGAATCGGAATTCCCATTTGTGTGTGATTAATCGAAGGTTTAAAGGTTGGTGTTCATAAATTGACATGTAATAATCTTTCTTAAATGTGTTATATGATTTTAAAAACATGATTTATGTTTAGATTGAGGATTGCATGTTAGAACACCATAACCGGTTTTTGATAGAATATGATTTTGATGATTCATGTGTTTATATGATATATGTTATATGTTGATCAGTTGCATGAAAATGTGTTTTAAGATGTTAAAATTATGATCTGATATGAATTGATGTTTATTATGAAATCTGGGTTTTATGAGTTCTTGGTGAAACTATGAAGTTATCGGATTGTTGGAAAACCGATTGTGACTAAAACCGATTCTTATGAAATCCGAAGGAAGAAATCCAAATCCTTAAATCCGGAAGTATTGAAAACCGAAACTTGAATTATGGGAACTCCAAATCCGATTGATATATATAGAGGAACATGAAAATCCAAAACAATGAAATCCGACACATGAAATCCGATACCCTAATCCGGGACTGTGAAATCCGATACTCTTGATTTTGGAAACTTGAAATCCGATTAAGACAACAGATTGGAACCCATCGGATTCCTAAATCCGACAGTTGTGAAATCCTTATAGATAGTTACGAATTTTGGGAAATCCGATACCTTGGTTGCGGATTTTCAAGAATCGGATAGTTTTGGAATCCGATACTTTGTGTTTGGATTTTTAATTATTTATTGATTGTTGATATTATGAATGAATTATAAATATATGTCAGATATATTTATAAGATTTGAGGCTGATTGGTTATTATTTTATTTCAGGCAATCCAAAGGCTCAGTAACATTAGACTTCTGAGTGCTTCGTCTGAACTTGAAAGGTGAGTGGATGTTGGATGCGAATGGTAAATATTGTGTTTAATATTACTGATGTAAGGCATGACTGTATGTGATGGTTTGATATTGGAACTGTTGATTGTGATATTATTGATGTCTGTTGCATGACTATTTGTTCGATACACACTCTTAGTATGATTTTGAGTTGCGTTTGAGAAGTCAGCTATACGTGGAATTGGGCTGGGCTCGTTTACTGGTTGGTTGAACAGTGGTAGCCTTACTGTTGCATATGTTGCTTCAGAGTGGGATTTCATTGTGCCAATTCAGTAGAGGGCTATCGGTAAACCTTTGTTTTGGCCGGCATTGGTTGTAGGTTCTGCGCCGAACCGCAGGTCTTCTTAGAGTTGTGATTACATGATTAGTATTGGCTCAATGTTTGATTTTGGGTTTAGCCTCTACTCAATTAGCTTTGTGCTAATTCCCCACAGTTGTTGATTTTGCAGGTTTGTGTTTTGAGTGCTCGTGGAAGGAAAAGTTGACTTGACTCTGATGTTTAGAATTAAATGAAACGAGCCAGTTTATTTTGTAACACAGACTTATGCATGTTGAATTTTAAGAACAGATATTTTGTTTATGTATGTTTGTAATTATTTATAAATGGAATGATGTTTTAAGTTAATCAAAGCTTCCGCAGCGCAATTTAAAAAAAATGGCTTAGATTTTACGGTGTTACAATTTGTATAGTACATCTCTATTTTGGATGTTTTAGAAAATCTCATAGTTGTATTTTTAAAGTATTTTTGCTAGGATAAAAAGCTTAAGGATTAAATTATTTATGGGTTAAAGTTTAGGGATTAAAATGTTTATGAGATAGGTTTAGTGGTTAAACTGTTTATTTAAAAGTTTAGTAACCTTCTACAGCAGACCAAGTGGCTAAAACAATTGATTGTGACCGTTATTAATGAGAGAACCGTCTGTAATCACCATTAATGTCTATTAATGACTTATTAATAGGTGGATTTTGAACATTTATATTTTTACCAAACCGTGAATTTAAAGACTCAGTAGGTAAATTATTATTTAATTATGCTTGATTTTTCTAAAATACCCTATTAATGAGTTATTAATTAATGAGCCATTATCATTATAGTCATTGATTTAATTTAATCAAGGCCCAAGATTGTTTCTCGCACTAAGAGCGTTCTTATTGAGAGAACCGCAAGAACCAATCTTGACCATTGATTAAATTAAATCAATGGCTATAATGCTAATGACTCATTAATGCATCATTATTAATGCACATTCATAACTCATTTAGGTGGTATGAGGGGTACCACCATCCTTACCCCTATTCCCGTTTATAAGTTTGGGGAATGCCCGTCTCAGTAACATTTCCAGTCAACTCAAGGATTCCCTGGTCAAACTATGTGCGGGGATCGGGTTTTCCGCCGGGTACAAAGTTTTTTTTGTCTTCTCTCTTCATACTCTTTAAATTGTAACATCTTTGAATTTACTAATTCTTTTTTTATCATTATTTCTCTTGATTTTGACACTATTTTAATCTAATGAGTAGGAAGATTTAGTATGAAGATATACAATCTCTTATAAATTAATGCTCTCCTTGTCTTTCTTTAAGACTGTGCGATTTACCTTTCCCAAAAAGTGAAATGAGGTTAAGTTCACTTAGGTGCTCGCAAGACACACCTAGTTCAATTCCTAATATATGAGATAATGGTTTATCGTAATTGGGTCTTTCCTCGTATGTTTTCTATAATTGCGCGCCGACGCTACGATTTTTCATGAAAGTGATGTTATAGATCTAAAGTGATAAGCTTTTGGATCGGTTAGATGTTTTGGATTGTATTTGCATTGATCAATATTTGGTTGTAATTTAGGTTTTAGTGTCGTTTATGCATAGCTTGAAAAGGTAATTCCTATCGATTACTCACTCCTTTATGTTGGTTATTTGAGTACAAAATTCACAATTTATCTCGTTTAGTAACTTAAAAGTATATATTTATATTATTTTATGCATGTTTATATTCGTGTAGATGTATGGCTAGCAAATAGTATGTCGAAGTTACTCTTTTTCTTATAAAAAGAGTAATTGCCGTTGAATGGTACAAACCCAACACAGAGGCATTCAAACACAGAGGAAATCTTCAAATAACAGATGCAATTTCAAACAGAAATAGAGTCAGAGAAGAAAACAATCAAATGGTACAAACCCAAGCTTCAAATTAGATACCTGATGGAAGGATCGTGCTGTAGCAGACTGAATGGTGTCTGATTAGCCGCCGCCGAGCTCAAATCAGATGTAATTGCTGTCTACTGGTTCAAAGGGTTCGCGAGGGTCCGACTGTGCCACAGGATTCGACGTGGAAGGATTTGACGAGGGGTATTCGGTCTACGATGGGAAGGGTCGACCGACGATGGGAAGGATCGACGATGGAGGGCTTCGAGGAACTCACGGTTCGCGTTTATGGCTTCAACAATGGAGGAAGGATCGATGATGGAAGGGCCGACGGACGAGGCGATGGAAAGGTCGATGATGGATGTGCATTTAGGGCTTCAGTTTCGTTCCAAATGTCTGCAAGGTTAGAAGCTTATTTTTATTTTTATTGCTTCACAAGATCAACAAATATAAGATAAAAAAAGACCCTTTGTCTGCGAAAAAAAAACAATCTTAATTAAAAATGTCTGCTCACCCGCAGACCTTTTATAAAATAAGACCTTATTCATAAAAACAAACAAGGCCTTAATCATGATAATTATCGCTTCCCTTTCCATCTTATGAAGTAATGTGTACTTCTACTTACCAAGTTTTATAATTTTTATTTTGATTGAAATCTTACACTAATGTGTGATAGATTGTTATAATTTAGTCCAATTATGTGATCAAAAAACTTATTAGTTGTGTAAAACCCATATCCTTTTATAGGAAAAAGAATACGAGATGCTGCAACACCTAACCTACTTAAATTAGATGTCACACTCATATACTTGTTTAAAGAATAGTAATTTGTCATTTCAGTATTTACTTATTAAATAGGTATATGAGTGTAACAATATACAACTTAAGTGTTACTAACAATATATATCCTTTGCCGTATATGAAAAATTACGTATGCAAAATAACTTATTAATCCGGTATTAAATAAGGCCATATACATCACCTTCATATCCATAATGTAAAAAGTTAAGAGTTGCCTATACTTGCACTCTAGTATGTGTTTTCCAACCGTCACCCTTATAATACAATCATGTCAAATAGCTTAAGAAATATAAAACGTAGCCTCAATCTTTGATGGAAGGTGATCAAATAGAGTAAGTTGTAAAAAAAAAAAAAAACTAGATTAGGGTGATGTTGAAGAGAAAGCCAAATATAAACATGTAAAAATAATAACAAAAGTTTTATTTTTTTCTATGATATTCTCCTTTTCATCATCCTATTTAGGAAAAGACATGTATAAAATCTACTAATTTATCTTTTCTTATATAGCTGTTGATTTTAACACTTAGAAATCCCCAAAGAACAATTACAAAAAGAACATTACTGTACCAAAAAGGCAAATATATCTTTGGCCTAGAGGTTGGGCTGTTACAAAAAACCGAACCCGACTTACCCAACTCGACTCGAACTCGAATAAGAGAAATAGGGTCGGGTTTATTCAAGTCTAAACTCTAAATCGGGTTTATTCGGGTCAACCTGACATATTAATAGAGTCGGGTTCAGTTTGTTTGTATGCATTTTTTTCGGGTTCGGGTCTACCCGACTAACCCAATTTAGAGTTTATTAAATTGTAGTCAATATTATTTAGGATACAATTATAAAAAACCCATAAGATATTTAGCCCATCTGAATGAGTTAAATAAAAGTTACAGCCCAATAGTTAGATTAGACAAATACCCAAATTAGGTTTAGCCCTTTGATGGTTCTTCCTGTTGGTCGTATACTCATTCTATCGTATATTTACTAAACTTATTATGTCTAATTGCTTATTTCCTTTATGATATGTTGCAAAATTAAACAATTAGGTGTCATTTATGTGATGCAATAAACAGGTATTCAAAACCTATAATTTCTAGTTCACTCGTGCTTTTACTAAGAGCAAAGTTCATAAACACCATATAATTCAAATAAGTAGTTATACAATCAAAAATCACTATAACAAAAACTATAAAAAAATACAATTAACCCGGTATACCTGACCCTACTAACCCGAAACCCGATCGGATTAACCCGATTAACAACCCTACTTAGAGGTACCAAAATTTTTTAAGATAGTTCTTTTATTTAAAAGTTGAGTGTAAGTTTGCTTTAAAAGTTATTGAATCCAATGAAAAAAAGGAGGAAAAAGAATTCTATTTTTTTCTATTAAATTCTTATATTTGATTCTCTACTCATCACATGATCTATTAATTATATTTTCTTATTCTTTTTATTACTTTGATATTTTTATTAATTTTATGAATAAAATTATAAATACGAGTTTTATAAAAAAAATATAAAATCATTAAAAAAACATCATCAATTACAATTTACAACAAAGGACACCATTGTCCTTTCCTTCTTTCTCTCCCTCCAAGTCTCCAACTCCAGTCTCACACATTACTACCCAAAAAGCCTCTTTCTTTTGCTGCTTCATTTGGATTTACAAAATCTTCTCAATTCACTCACTTTTTCTTCTTTTATTTCTTAAAAGAATTTAATACTAAACATATCTTCCCAACCCCACAAACAAAACCCAAGAGACAGAGGAGTTCCTGCCCATTTTCATAGATTGAAGCTTTTGTGGATTCAAAGAGAGAGAGAGAGAGGAAATGAAATGGGTTTTTGGAAATTGGGAAGTAATTTGCATACTAGTGGTTCTTGGATGGTTATTCTACAAGTATTTAATGGTTAGAAGATGGGGTTTGGGAGAAAAAGATGAGATTGATAGTGGTGGCCGCCCCCGCCGCCTGCAACCGCCGAGAGGTAGCTCAGGTTGGCCGTTGATCGGAGAAACAATAGAGTTCATTGCCTCTGGATATACTTCTCGTCCGGTCAGTTTCATGGAGAAACGAAAGTCTCTGTAAGTCGTTACAAATCTATCTCCCACTCTGTATTACTGATGCTAATCCCATGTTTTTGCATGCTTGTACTTTGTGCAGTTACACTTGTACCGCACTTCATTTCAACATATTTTGTGTTTTTTTTTTGTTTACCTGCAATGTTAATTACTTTTTTTCATCTTTAATGTAAAGCAATCACATTTTTTTGTGGAATTATATATAAAATTAAATTTTAAAATATCATTGTTTGTTATAAAGTTGGTTGTGATAATTATTCTGACACTTGACCATAGTCTAATATTTTATGATAAAATCATATGCACAAGTTGTAAAATAATGTTATTGATCTGAATATAAATTCTTTTTTTTTTTTTGCTAGATAATAAAATATTTGTAGGAAGTTTACAAGTATAGCTAATAATTCAACACTTGCTTGATAATTAATACTATTATTAGTTGTCATATTTAAAGTGGTCAATGGAATGTAAAGCAAGTTAGGGATTTGTATATTTTACTAAAAAGCATAAAGTTTTAATATAAAATAAACAATATCATTTATCAATAAATAATAAATTAAGAGAATAAAAGCCTTATAATAATAGTTGAAAGTGCATTTGATCATCCCCACAGCATCATGCTATGATCACACCCTCCCCCAATGTGATGAGCAACCACCATGATCCTGATCTATGTATGATAGCACACATGTGTTTTTTTTTTTTACAAAAGGTACACACTCTAACCGGTTTTACCCGTGGCCGTTTCCTAAGCATCCCATGGCATTGAAACCCAGTGAGACTAGAACCCTTGACCTCCCCTATGGAGTACAAGTGCTTTACCCACTAGCCCATCAAGAGCGGCTTTAGCACACATGTCAAAAGTTAAAAAAATGTGTCAAAATTGTGACTTAAGGTAGTTGGGGACCTGGGACTTGGACTTGATAAGTTTTTGTTTGTTCTAGAAGATTTTTGCATTTATTCTAATAGATACAAATTTAACTAGTCATCATACCTCATCATCTTACTAATACTTGTGTTTCATAAATTTATCTGTTTATATCATCCTATGTTCACATAAATTTTAACTTATTAAGTCCTAAAAGATATGTGTTTCATTGTTCATAGTTATGGGAAGGTGTTCAAGACACACATTTTGGGTAGACCAATCATTGTATCAACTGACCCAGATGTGAACAAAGTCGTTTTACAGAACCAAGGCAATGTTTTCATACCATGCTATCCCAAATCGGTCATCGAGTTACTTGGTGAATCTTCAATACTGCAAATGAATGGAGGCTTACAAAAGAGATTGCACGCGATTATTGGAGGTTTCTTGAGGTCTCCTCAATTTAAAGCTCGTATCACCAAAGATATCGAGAATTCAGTCAAGCTCACATTGTCCTCTTGGATGGATCGGGCGAACTCCCAAAAACCACTTTACCTCCAAGATGAAACCAAAAAGGTATAACCTATGACTTTATGGTCAAACATATCGAGTTTAGGACTTAAACATGATAAAACCAAAAAGGTAAAACCTTTGACTCTTGTGGTCAATCAGATTGTTTCTAGATTGATTGATATGATCATATCAACATATAATTCACCAGCTCAGTAAAGATTGGTACTTTTTATACATCTGATGTGGTAACCTTTCCCGTGTATCTTTACATCTCAAATTTTATCTTTTTTATGATTTAAGCATAGAGTTTTGAACATGGTTGACCATTTGATGAGGATGAAATAATTTTTTTTATGGAACACAGATTACTTTTGAAATTCTTGTGAGATTGTTGACGAGTGTGGAGCCGGGTGAAGATATGGAGTTCCTCAAGAGAGAATTTATGGAAGTCATCAAAGGCTTGATTTGCTTACCCATCAAACTTCCTGGTTTCAGAATGTATAAATCTCTCCAGGTAACTTATTATAAATGCAAATAACACTGTATCGAATCTCAATGGATCGTGATTGTAAGACCAACTTGTTGCAGGCTAAAGAGAGAATGTTAAAGACGGTGAGAAAGATTGTAGATGATAGGAAAATTGCAATGGAGAAGAATGAGGCGAAGGGTTCAAGTTTGCCAAATGATGCCATTGATGTGTTGCTACGGGATACAGGTGAATCAGATGGGACCCAGCAACGGCTACCGTTGGATTTCATCAGTGGCAACATCATAGAGATGATGATCCCCGGGGAGGATTCGGTGCCCATGATCATGACTCTAGCAATCAAATACCTAAGCGATAATCCTACAGCTCTTGCGTGTCTTGTGGTCAGTAGCTCGCCTTCGGTTGTATTATCTCTAATGGGTCAAAGTAAAAATATTAGATGAATGCAGAACCGGTTGAGTAGCCCAAAAATTCAATGCTTATATATGTAATAATTTTCTTAAAATTTCTAAAATGGAAAGATTTTTTTTGCGGGTGATCCTGAACCGGCCCATCACCCACCTCGCCCTTTTCCACCTCTATTGAATACATTTGTGTTTTGAAGAACATGGCTTGCTTTTTGAACGAGTTCTATATAAATGGCAGGATGAAAACCACAAATTAAAGAAGCAAAAGGACGAATCTTGTGAAGAATATGCTTGGACTGATTATGTGTCGTTGCCGTTTACTCAAGGCGTAAGTTTCGTGTCTCTGAATATATCCTTTTGAAAGAATTAGGATTATAGCAGTAGTTTTAAAGTAACCTGTTTAACTTTAGGTGATAAGTGAAACTCTACGAATGGCGAATATCATCAATGCCATTTGGAGAAAAGCTTTGGAAGATGTAGAAATTAAAGGTTATTTGATCCCGAAAGGATGGTGCGTGTTAGCATCGTTGACTTCTGTTCATATGGATGAAGAAAACTACGAAAAACCTGACGAATTTGATCCTTGGAGATGGGAGGTAAATAATGATTGTTTGTGTTATACATTTGATCACATTTATATACAAACATGTGTAAGTTGGATTGTATTTTTTTAAGAGGTAAAAAGGGTAATATGTATAAAAACAATAGTGAAAAATGAAATGCCATATGGGGTCAAAATGGATTAAACAGGTCAAAAGTCAGCTAGCATCTATTCAAATGCTAAGTTTTCTGACCCAAGACCCGCCTCGCTCGTTTTGCCACCTCATGTACTACATTTTCATTAATCCGTAACGTGTGCAGAAAACGGGGGTGAGTGTAAATAGCAACAAGTTTACACCATTCGGTGGTGGACAACGGTTATGCCCTGGTTTGGAATTTTCAAGGCTCGAGATCAGTATTTTCCTTCATCATCTTGTCACAACTTACACTTGGGTGGCTGAAGAAGATCAAATTGTGTATTTTCCAACTGTTAAAACAAGAAGGAAGCTACCCATCATTGTCACACCAAGATAATAAGTCAACATCATTTGATTATGTAAAAAGGGAAAGTCAACTTAAAGTCAAAGGGAAAAATGTGTGAAAGCATGCTGAGGTGTCAAAATTGTGAACTTGATTGTATAGTTAAGTTTTGAATTTAGTTAGTGAGAGGTGTATATAAGCTTTGTGTGTTCTTTGTGGAGTTGGATCATAAGTTTTGAATTGTGAACGATATCTTGTAACATTATATATGGTCAAATTGACCTTATTCGAGTTAGCAAAGGAGGACGTATCTCTAACCAATCATACCCGTGGTCGTGGTCGTTTCTTGATTAAAAAAAAAAACCTCCTAACCAACCCTTGGTTGAAGTCTTCAGAAGTTGATCACTTAACTTGTCCTGACAAGTGAACTATCTACTTATCTAGTAGATCGCCAAGTTGATTTTATGTTTTATAATTTTAAAAAAGAAAAAGTTAGTTCAACTGATAATCCTTTTCACTTAAATTCTTTAAATCTATAAGGAATTGTAAAAAAGTTAAGTCGAATAAATGTTAATTTAGTTAGAGAATCCTAAGATTTTGTTTAGCCAAAATTAACATCATTATTTGTTTTGGCAACCCTAACAATTCATTTTATTAACATTGAAACTCAATTTTAACTTTAAATCAATATAATTTGAATTAAACTATTATTAAATTTCTTGTTCACTATATTAATTTAGGAATAAATTTGTTAAATCTTAAGGTAAATCAATAATAAAATAATTATATACCTTCAAATTATTTGTCCTTATCTAAGTTTATTATGTATATACACTACAAATTCTATCGTAATTAAATTTTACATCTTTTATAAACTTGCTATCATTTACTATTATATGTCGACTGAAATTATTATAAAATTTAAGAATGTTTCATATTGGGCTTTTCTTTCGTTCAATACAAAACAATCATTATATATTTAGCTAAATGAATATAATATAATACTTTCAAATAATTTATTAATTATAATTACCCATATGTTTACACGAGCATCTAAACTAGTATATAAATAAATATACGGGAATTCTATATATCAAGCTTTGTTATATTCACAAACACTTCACAATTACTAAGTGGTCGAAACTATGCAAGCGTGACGGTTCATAGTATATATTGATTTTAACACATAAATATATAGTAGTTAATATAAAAATAATAATAATAATATATTAAAAATTAATCAAATTTTCTTTCTTTTCTTGGTATTCATGTACATGATACCACACGATTCTCAATTCTTTGTCCAATGTCTATCTAAGGTTGAAAACAAATCGAACGTTCGATAAATTATTCGTGAACCGTACTATAGGAAGTTTGGCTATGTTTATTCATTTAATAAACAAAGAAACGCAAACAAAAATCTTTGTTCGTTTAGTTAAATGAACGAACATGAACAACGGTCTCATTCATTCATTATGTTCGTGAACGTTCGTTTATCCGTTCGTTTACATGTATGTACATCTAAATATATGTGTGTACATAGATATATACATATATACATACACACTCTCTCTCACGCACACATATACGTAGTTAGTGTTTGTTTATATCTAATAATGTTGGGTTTATATTATATTTGTGTATGTGTTTGTTCATTTGTGTTCGTTTATGTTCGGATAAAGATAAATGAACGAACATGAACACAAAAATTCATTCGTTTATCTATTAGTTTTCGTTTATTTGTTTGGCTAAAGTTAAGTGAACGAACACGAACAAACCCCGTTAGTGTTCGTTCGGTTCGTTTACAACCCTGCTATCAACTTCTTGCCATAGACTTCTTAGTTGAAGTTCAACAGTGTAGATGTCCTTCCTATGGATGACACGATGACTTAATATCTAGATTTGTCTATTAATTACGAAATACCATATACTATATATCAATTGGAGAAGTTAATTATACTATATATTAATTGGAGAAGTGAACCAACATTTTCTCATGATAAACTAAGAGGCATTTTTGTAATTTCGTCTTCATCTCATTATATGATACGCGTGTGAGATTTTGAAAATCTCACGGGACAATAAAAATCAATACAAAAAGTAGAGAGATGGGGGGATTTTTAGTGCTTTTAAGTCTTCATAAAACTACGTCCCTTTATGTCCCTCTTAATATTATTTTCTTTAGTTATAACACAATTATTATAACTAAAGAAAATAATATTTATTTAATACTTGAAATCCATCAATTTATTAATTGTTTTGAATATTAAAACTTTTTAAAGAAAAAATTATATATCCTCCTACTATTTATTTTTAAATTATCATTTTACTCACCACAAGATGACATGTAGAATCCACTAATTCTCTCCCTAAACACACCAACCCGTATAATTTTACACTAAGGGTGAGCATGGTTCGGTTTTGGCATAAAACCGAAACCAAACTGAAAATTCCGGTTTTTGAAAAACCAAAACCAAAACCATTCGGTTTTGGAGTGGTTCGGTTTCGGTTTTGAAGTTAGTTTTTGGTTTTTGGTTCGGTTTTACAGCTTTTCCATTTTAACTATCAAGATTTGAAGTCATACAATCGTCATTGTAAAGCTATGAAATTAAACGAAATTGAAGCTATATAGAAAAATCAAGATGTGTGCCACCTATTCAAACTATATATATTTCAATTGATATAAGTAAAATGACTGTCATATGTTTAAACTTTAAAGCCAAAGTTGAAATAAATCAAAACTTAAAACAAATCGATAAATAACATATTAGCAAAATTGAAAATCGAGATGAAAAACTAACTTCAGATGAACTTCATACAACTCAGAAAACTAGAATATGTAGAATTAGATATCTATATTAAGTGAAAATGGATAAAATCGAAAAGAAGTGAACTCGTCGACTCAAAATGAAGTGATGTTGGTGAACTCAATCAAATAGTCCAATGACCAAACAAAGTTACAATTGCGAAGGATATTTGAATTAGTGTGAACCCTCTTTGGTGGAACCCTAATGTAAATAGGAGGTGACTATGTAAATGAGAAAAACATAGAGTATTTGATTTTTTGGACACGTATATTTACATTGTTGTCCCTTGGAATGGTTTGGTTCGGTTCGGTTTTTTTGGTTTTTGAAATTGTAAAAACCAAACCGAAAAAGTCGGTTTTTGAAAACTTGAAAACCAAAACCGTCGGTTTCTATATTGGTTCGGTTTTCTTGGTTTGGTTTTTTCGGTTCGGTTTTTTCTGCTCACCCCTATTTTACACCATATTTTCATTACCGGGACTTGAACCCACTAACTTAAGGTTGGGAGTACCTTTTTTCAAACTCCAATACCGCTACATCAAAACCATTTGATCGACACTTGTGTTAATCTTATAAGTAGAATGATAAATAGGAGAAAATAATATATCGACATATGACTTCTCTTTTTAAAGTAGTTTAATCATTGCGACAAGAATAGCAACGGAAGGAGCATTTGTGAGGTTCAAACTATAATATGGTAGCTTCATTCATTGATGCCAACGGAAACGCACATTACATAACGGTAATATTAAATTGTACCGACAGTTAAAACGGCTAGCCGATAATGGAGGTTCAACGACCTTATACTTTTTTAATCATGAAATTTTATATTAAAATTGTGATCCAAGATTAGTTAGTTATTAGTTAAGTTGTATACAACTTGAGTTAAATTTTTTGAAGACAAGTATCGATAGAAAACTAAAATCATCAGACATGACACATGAAAACGAATGAAGAGATTATTAGTGTAACATACTTGTATGTATTTTAGATTAGTTAGTGCGATCTTATTTAGGCTTATGTATACTGTTAGGTCTTTGTATAAATTTGTAACATCCGTCCAACATCAGTTGGAGAGGAGAACGAAACATGTCTTATAAGGGTATGTATATGTCTCCTAGCATAAGATCTTTTGGGTGGAACAAGTGTTTCATACTAAAAACAAAACCGTGAGCCAGTGAGGCAAAACGTACAATATCGTATTACGGGGTTTGGGTTGTTACAAATGGCTTCGTACCTCTCCATTCAAGCTTGAGCCTGGAAGATTTCTTTCAACTGGAGGATCAAGTTGTATGATGAAAACTTTAAATCCAATTTTATAAAAACTTACTTCGTATTTCCATTATAACATCGCGGTTTCTGTTTAATAATCTCTATTATTAAAACCCGTTTTATTTTAAAGTTGCATTCAAGAAGAACCATAAAATTAAACAACCACACAAATTATAAACAATAAAAGCTTACAGACTTGACAACTAATCCCAAAAGCAACCTAAAGTACTAACAAAAACACGTGGCAGTCCCGTCTCGATCGTCTAGCTCCCATTTGCCTCGACACTCTGGTGAAGCCTCCAAGACTCCTTACTTATTTACGTCTGTCTCTTCATCTTGATTTCTTCAAAGTGTCACACAGGTATTCTCGAAACAAAAAAAAAGATATAAATAAAATAATCAAATCATAACCACTGGTCTAAGTTGACATGATCTATAACTATATGTCATAACCAAAAATTAAAATTAAGAATTATCATTGACTTGTTTAGATAAAAAACATTTGCGGTAACCATTCTAGTTCTACATTCAACAAACATATATATAAAAACGCAAAAAAATATATTAGAAAGCAACCACGTAAATATGAAAATGAATGAATGCGAGAAAAGAAACTTTGATTTGTTCAAGACTATTTTTTTACCTCCCAATTAATCCAATTAATGGAGACAAAAAATAGAAAACCTATAACATTCTTAATCGTTTCAACCAAAATATATATATATATTTAATGAAATATGTTAAAAATCGATTTAATTATAAAATATTTTTAAAAATAGATCATTATTTCATAAAAACTGGTTGCAAAGAAAAACGACACGATTATTGTCAAATGTAAAACTAACGATTTTATAAACCTGTAAGTTTTAAAACTAAAGAACTTAAAATATAAACGTTATCGTGTTTTATCTGATTTTTCACCGGGATATCAAATTTTTTTCCAAAGTGTTATTATAAGTCCAACTTAAAATTTTTGAATAAAATATAACAGGGTAAAAAACTTAGTTTTTGGTTGTTCAAGATTGCATCTTATCTTGTTTTAAATCCCAATAACCTTGAAATCTAACAATGGGTTGAACCGATTGTGGTTTTCGATCCATGAACATGGATCGGCCCATGGGGCCTTATTGCAATCATCTTTAGGTTTTAAAAATCCAAAATTGGAAAACTAGGTCTACGGGCTAAACCCGTTCCCGAACCAACCGACTATCAAGCTGACCTAGGCTCAATACTTTTGGACTCTAGGGGATGAAAAATTCAGCCCTAACACTGGTCCAAAAAGCTTTGGTTGAAAAATCGATCCATGACTAGGTTTTGGTTCGCGCGGTCGGTGTTGTTTCATGAATAAAATACTTTTAATCAACCCTAAATGTGTACAACATGTTATGGAAATATAAGTTCCAGATTTCTCACATAATTCAAATGGTGAACTTTAAAATTTTCATCTGTTACGAAAAAGCGTAAGTCTTTTCGGATAACCATTTTATCAAACCGAACTTTTTTGGTGCCAAAGTGATCAAGAATCCTTTAGATCACTTATCCAACATATTTCTATGTGTTCTTGGCATAAAAGTATAAAATTTTTACATGATTGAATAATCAAGTTTCAAACTTGATCTTGAAACTGGCTGTTTGTGGTTAATCATTCAAACCGAAAACTGACCCGGAAGAAAAACGAACCTTTGTGATTTATGACCAGCCAGAAGAAGAGAAAAATAAAATTGTATTAAAGCTTGAATGAATCACAATAAGTATTTGAGATAAAATAAGCCGAAGCTCTGATACCACTATTGAGCTTTACCAGATAAACAATCATCAAGTACAAGACTTGGCCAATTTAGGTTTTATAAAATTATTATTATTGTTCTTATTCAAAATCGATGATCAAGAACATAAAGATGAAGCAGATGCAATTAAAAATAAAAACCAATTAATCTTTGTAAAACTCGAAAGTTGATATAATTAAATCTCAAATACTACCAAAGAAGGTTTAGTCAATTACCTTGGTTGCTCAAGAACAGAGATGATGTTTACAAGTTTTTTCTAGTCAGACTTTGCAAACCCCGAACAAAACCGAATTTGGATCGTTAAATATTTGGTAAAAAATAAACTGAAAACTCGGTGAGGGTCCTTGTATTCAACGCCGAAACCCCAAACAAAACCGAATTATCCATCACTTACTCGTATTTTTTAAAAAATTTAAAAAATAGTAAATAAGTTTAAAAATAATTTTTTAACAATAAAATAAAATTCCCTTTTAGAAGAAGAGTGCAAGTTTGTGTGAAGGCATGTTGCCATGTTCTGAAAAATAACTTTAAACCTGTATTATTTTACGTATATACTTTCTAAAAGCATTAAAGTCAAAAGTTAAATAATGTTAATTATTTAATTACACGTCGTCACGTGAGAATTGTTTCATATACAATTTATAAATACTTGAGAGGTAATATACAATATTTTTAATCTATCTACTTATTTTAATTACTTACACAATTAAAATTATCAACATCAAAATAAAACTATTACACATATTAATTATGAGTCGTGTTCAATAAAGTCTATTTAAAAAACATAGTTTTAAAATTTTAAAATTAATCACAGGTGATTCAGTATACAATCACATGTGATTTGTAAAAGCATCACATGTGAATTACAAAAAATTACGAAAATATCACCCTTCCAAATTTTTAAAGTTTAATCTGAACCATTGATGACATTAATCCAAATGCTAAAATTAGTCTCTTAGAACTATGAATTAATTATGAATTATATTGAACATTTTTTATTACTTATTAACTAGATAGGAATTATATAATAGGAAGAAATATTTTTTTTATCAAAATCAAAAATTGAAATCTAATTTTAAGCTATTATAGAAAGTTAATAAGTTTTTTAATGGATAAATTGCATGAAAATACAATAAAATTTGTCTAAGTTACTATCGTATACAACTAACTTTAAAAATTTAAAAATAATACAATTAACTTTATAATATTTTTATTGTATGCAAACAACTTTTTCATGTGTCTGTTGTTTAGTTATCATTATATATAAGGAATTTTGTAATAATTTCCATAGTATACAACAAATTGCATACAATACGAGGATTATGAAAGTTAGTTGTATTATTTTTAAAAAAATAAAGTTAATTATATATAATAGTAAGTAAGTCAAAATTCATTGTATTTTAATCTAATTTATTATAAAAATAATATATCTACCAACTACTACTTCTCTTTTAATCATCATACTAACCATAAATATATTAACTGTAATTTATTACTTCTCTAGATATAGATTCATACATCTTGCTTACATAAGGGTACTGGGTACCCTACCTTGCTGTCACGCAGTAGAGTCGAGACTCTGTAAATGAAAACCTGTACGTATATGTCACCATATGTATGTATACATTTACACACAGTACACAATGCACTCTTACTACACACACTCTCTCTCTATATATGCACTCTAGATCTCAGTGTCAAATGGTGTTCTGTCGAGTGAAAAATGCCCCTTTTTTCGGTTTCTCCAAACATACAATCTCTTTCTTCTTAAGTTTAAATAATTGCTCTTAGTAAATTGGGATTTCTCCCTTCCACATTCACACCATCCACAGTAAAAAATGATGGAATCTAAAGCAGTTTCCAAATGGGGTTTGTTGTTCTTGATGATAATTCAACTGGGTTGTCAAATAATCCATTGTACTGTTACTTACGATAGCAAAGCCATTGTTATCAATGGCGAAAGAAGAATTCTCATCTCTGGTTCCATACACTACACCAGAAGCACCCCTGAGGTACCCTGAAAACCCATTCACATTTTATAGAAATAAATGTTTGTTTTTTCAAATTTCTTGGTGGAAATGTAGTAATTGATTAACTTGAATTTGTGGGTTTTGTTGATGAAATTCGAACTGTTTGCAGATGTGGGAAGATCTTATAATGAAGGCCAAAGATTGTGGGCTTGATGCGATTGATACTTATGTGTTTTGGAATGTTCATGAGCCTTCTCCTGGCAATGTACCTCGATTTTTAGTTATTTTTTGTGTTCTTTAGACAATTTTTGATATAAAATTAAAACTATTTGTCGTTCATTGGGTGAAATTTCAGTATAATTTTGAAGGAAGATATGATTTAGTGAGATTCTTGAAGACGGTGCAAAAAGCAGGGATGTATGTTCATCTTCGAATTGGTCCTTATGTTTGTGCTGAATGGAATTTTGGGTAATTTTCTATTTTTTAATTCTCAAATTGCATAACAAATTGTAGTTCAGACAGTGATTTAATGGTTTACAAGGGTTTAACTATAGAGAATATCCGCATTTGACTTCTGAAAGTCGATTATTCCCCTCTTTTTAGGTCAGGACTCATAGAACTTGCTTTGATTTCAACAAGAAAAGGAATTTTGCAATGTTTTAGGAAATGTGGGTCAATTTTGGGTACAGAAATCAACCTGATTGACTTCAATTTAACTGAAGTTACTGAAATTGTCAAATTTATGATCTTTGATGCAGAGGATTTCCAGTTTGGTTGAAGTATGTTCCTGGCATTAGTTTCAGAACTGATAATGAACCATTTAAGGTCCCAATTCTTGAATCTTTCTTTTCTAATTGCACTTATGAACAAGAAATTAGTTGCTAAAAACAAGCTATATGCTAAAGCTTAAAATTTTAAATTTCTTTTATTATATTTCAGAGGGCAATGAGAGGGTTCACTGAGAAAATTGTAAACATGATGAAGAGTGAAAAGATGTTTGAATCACAAGGAGGGCCGATTATTCTTTCTCAGGTGTGAACAATTTTCAATCTAGAGCTTATTTTTGTGTAATTACATATTTTGTGACTGTTAGTCTTGATTTCAAGACTTTTTCATGACAGTTTTTTTTTGTTGTTAAAATGAGGTTTTGAGGTTGAGTACAGTTGGTTTGGTGATGTTAATTTGGTGCAGGTTGAGAATGAATATGGATCAGTAGGAAAGGCATATGGAGGTGATGGTTATAACTACATGACTTGGGCTGCAGACATGGCCGTTGGGTTGGGTACGGGTGTCCCGTGGGTCATGTGCAAGCAAGATGATGCTCCTGATCCTATTGTAAGCTCTGATCCCTTGGGCTTAAACCACTTTATATGTTCTAGGAAGCAATAGAGAAACACACTTTAAGTTGAAAATCAGTACTCAATATTATGCATGAAATATTAAAATTTAGATTGAGCGTCATTGACGGAAATCCTTGATTTCACATTATATACATATATAAAGACTGGAATAAACAACTACAAATTCTCCAAATTTGGAAAAGTTGAAATCTTAGCCCAAACTAATAAACTTCGGGCCAGTGGTTGTCCCAAAATGGCAAAGAATATAGATCTCTAAGCATGAAATATTTCTTGAAAACTAAATTGTTTAGCATGATTATTTACTACTTATTTTTCGGTTTTTGTTGTCAGATAAACACATGCAATGGTTTTTACTGCGATGAGTTTTCTCCCAACAAGCCTTACAAACCCGCAATTTGGACCGAGGCTTGGAGTGGATGGTATTTAAATTTGTTATTTTTCTTTCATCATACTATTGATATTACATGCATAAGTGTTACAAACATCCATTTCTTAATGTTCCGTCAGGTTTACAGAATTTGGTGGTCCCGTCTATGAGAGGCCGGTTCAAGATTTGGCATTTGGTGTTGCCCGATTCATTCAGAAGGGTGGATCATTCGTCAACTACTACATGGTTGATTTACTTATTCAATTATTTTTTATAAAAGTTACAAACTTCTTATAACAGATAAACAGTATATGCCAATATCACTCAAGTAACATTTGAAATCTTTGTGTTTGAAAACAAAACAGTACCATGGAGGCACGAACTTTGGTCGCTCCTCTGGTGGCCCATTCATCACTACTAGTTATGACTATGATGCTCCAATTGATGAATATGGTGAGGTTAAAATTTAAAACTATGTATCTGTGCTTTGACTTTCGAGGTCAAATCTTGAGAAGTACATACTTGACCTCAAGAATAAAACCCAATTGCCCGATTAGAGGGGGCAAAATGGGCTGGGTGGGCAGATCGGGTAACAGATTAGAACAAGTTAGGGTCAAATGGATAATTTTTTTTACCCGTCAAAAGGGCGGGTAGGATTGAATTATCAACATTTTTCGTCCCTTTTTAAAATTATTTACATTATTACTTATTACATATGCATACAAAAACTACAGTATTCGAAAATAGTTTAATGTTGTTAAATATAATGTTTTAAGCATTGGATGCCCTTTTGGCATCTTTCGACATGTTGGAGATGAACTATAACCTAAATCGACCCTATTCTCGGTAAATGGGTCGAAACTTCATCTCTACCTCAAAAATTGAATTTTTAATGCTTTACTTCAAACTGATTTAGGCTTGATCAGACAACCAAAACATGGTCATTTGAAGGAGCTTCACAAGGTTATTAAACAATGTGAGCCTGCTTTAGTTTCAGCAGATCCCATCATCACCTCTTTGGGAAGTCTTCAACAGGTTTTTTCTTCATGATCTAACTTCATTTTTCCAAAAAATAACCAACAAACCATCTTATTAAACATTTAACACTTTCCAGGCTCATGTATTCTCTCCCAAGTCACAACCCTGTGCAGCTTTTCTCTCAAACTACGACCCTGAAAATGCTGCAAAAGTGATGTTCAATAACAAGCAATACACGTTACCTCCATGGTCCATTAGTATCCTTCCCGACTGCAACAATGTTGTTTTCAATACAGCAGATGTATGTAACCTTGATCAGATTACACGTTCTGTTACTTTTATGGATGTTTTCTTTTTCTTTTTACCATTTTTTACAATTATTTGTGAAATCAAACAGGTTGGAGTTCAATCTACACAAATGGAAATGTTATCAAGTGATTCAAAGATGATTTCTTGGGAGACGTATACTGAAGATTTAACTGTAAGTGACGAAAGCTCCATATTCACTGCAACAGGATTATTGGAGCAAATTAATGTTACTAGGGATACGAGTGATTATCTTTGGTATACAACTAGGTATGACTTTCAGTTTATAAGGTGTCATTCTCTCAGTAGTCACATAATTAACTGTTCTTTTTTTGTTTTCTATATATATATTTTTATTTTGTTTGGGGGTTCAGCGTTGACATCGATTCATCTGAATCATTTTTACGTGGAGGGGAGCTCCCAAAGCTCCTGGTGCAATCAAGTGGTCATGCTCTACATGTTTTCATAAATGGAGAACACTCAGGTATGTTTTTTGGATATTGTTTTTTTAGCTAAACATATTATCTTTTCAAAAGGTTATGTAAAATTTGAATCATTTGATAGGTTCTGGTTTTGGTACAAGAAAACATAGAAGAGTTACGTACAAAGAAAAGATCAATTTACGGGCTGGAAGCAACAAAATTGCACTACTTAGTGTGGCCATGGGATTGCCAGTTAATTTCTTGATTTTTTCTATTTCTATATGCTTCAAAATATATTGGAAACATCAGAAACTTATATTGTTTTTTTCTGTGCAGAATATTGGAGGACATTATGAAACATGGGAGACTGGAGTCTTAGGTCCAGTGGCTCTATATGGTCTTGACAAAGGGAAACGTGATTTGTCGTGGGCCAATTGGACTTACCAGGTTCAGCATAATTTGTTTCCCTTCTCTATCTTGTTTCGGCGTTTAGATAAGATCTCTGTTAGAGGTGGCAAAATGGGTCAAATCGGGCAACTTTTGTCCATGTCATGTTGACCCAAATTTTTGAACAAAATGATTTCAAATGTATTCAGCATTAAAAATTCACTTTTGGGTAACTTTTGGTCCATTTGATATTATCTTTTAGTTTTACCCACTTGACGTTTGACACGTTAGAAATAAAACTTTAACTGAATTCGTCGCTAATTTCCATAATGGGTTTGTCATATTTCTTGATTAGGTTGGTCTAAAGGGTGAAGCTATGAATGTTATCTCCTCACATACTGCTTCTTACATCAAATGGACTCAAGATTCTTTGATTGCTCAGAAACAGCAACCGTTAACATGGCACAAGGTATGTCTAGCATATAGAAATCAACACCATTAATAAAACATCACTGAAGGGCCTTTTGGACTAACGGTATCCATAGTTGTCAACTCGTGAGTCAAAATCCTAAATTTTGACTCGTGACTCAACTCGTAAGAGTCATGACACAAAAATTATATCATTTTGAATTAACAAAATAAAAGTTGTCTACTTAAGCAAATTTACTAATATGTTACAAATTTGCTAGTTATAACTCATAGACTCACAACTCATTGTTGTATATGTGTCCAAAAGTATCAAAAGGACACATATATAGTTTTCAAATATAAAATAACTAGCGATCTAGTAACAAAGCAAATGACAAAAGACTTGTAGAGTTAGAATCATAAAACTAATCTTACAGATCAAATTGATCATCTTCATCTTCTTCAACCACCACTGTCTCATGGAGACCAATATCACCTCCCTCCTCATCATCCTCATCATCCGAATCGTCTAAATCAACAATTGGGCTTTTGCTTTTGTCATTAGCATTAGGCAATTTGATTAGATTCTGTGGTCCTACAAATAAATAAAAGACATACTTATTATTAATTAACACTCTCTAGAAGGTTAATACTTATAATATTAATATATATATATATATATATATATATATATATATATATATATATATATATAGGGATGGGATCAAATAAAAAGAAAAGTAAAGTAAAAAGTGTAAAAAGGATGATTATTTGATCATTTTTCGGTATATATATCAACTGATAATCGTTAGTTCATCATCTTTATTGATTAAAACTAGTTCTTCATCAATTTCTTTTTGATTTCAAATACAGATTTTGAAAACAAAATTTTGGAATAATTTGTTGATGAACAAAATACTTTCATCTAAAAAGTGATGAATATGTTGGATTCATCAAAAAGAAATTGATGAAGAACTATTTTTAATCAATAAAAATGATAAACTAACTATTATCAGTTGATATATATACCCAAAAATGATCAAATAATCATCAATCTTAGCCGTCCAATTCCCCCTCCTTCTATTGGATTGCCCATCCATGAATTCCTTACATGCACCCTGCCACACCCAATCCCCCCACGCTCTTCATCCATGAATTCCATTATCCAAAATGAACGGCTAAGATTGGTTCTCGCGGTTCTCGCAATAAAAACGGTTCTCAAATGAACCTTCCCTATATATATATATATATATATATATAGATGAGTTCTTAGTGTATAATTTACCTCTTCCTTTTATTAGCACTAGATCCTTCATCCTCTTTAAAGCATTCATGAACATCCATCTATGAGATATCTTCGGGGAGATATGCATCCTCATTTCAGATGAAGGTGTAGAATTTAGGAAGTATGTGAGTTTGCTATTCAAAAACATTTTCTATAAAAAGGAGATTTTTTATGAGGATTTCATAATCATATTGAATTTTTAAAGGGTAGCCAAAAAGACTCATCTTTAAGTGCAAATCATAACTTCAAAAGCCATAAGAATCTTGAAATCTTTTCAGGCTTACTTCAATGCACCTGATGGCGATGAGCCATTGGCCCTAGACATGAATAGTATGGGAAAAGGTGAAGCATGGGTCAATGGTCAAAGCATCGGAAGATATTGGACAACTAATGCTAATGGTGATTGCCAAGGGTGCCATTATGCTGGAACTTATCGCCCGTTAACTTGTCAAACTGGTTGTGGTCAACCAACCCAAAGATGGTAAGACCTTGATTAGTGAACAGATGACACAAAATCACAAATATATCACACATGTAGTGACTGAGTAGCTATTGTTTCAGGTACCATGTGCCTAGATCTTGGTTAAAACCGACAGATAACTTGTTGGTGATTTTTGAAGAACTTGGAGGAGATCCTACTAAGGTTTCACTATTTAAAAGATCAATGGTGCGGTGACCATAGTGGATAGTAACTTTGGTCAAGACCCGTGTCCACACAGACTCAAATGGTTGTTGGTTGAAGCCATTTGTGCTTCAAGTTCAAGGCATTGAGGTGAAGCTAAAGAAACAAACCAATAAGTTCGCGCAGATTGTGATTTGAGAATTTAGTCAGTTCTTCTAAAGCAATTTTGTTTAGTTCAAAGTTAACTTACAAGTATGTGCCCATGTAGACTAGTGAAGATCTTTTTTTTTTTTTTTGTTTTCTGAAATCTTAAACCAGGTAAGTGGTTTATGTGAGTTGTTTTTGTTATAATGGGGAAATAAGTGAACCCCCACAGTTAGGTTCTTATTATCATTTAGGGTGAAAGTGAACATCAAGTCTTGTAAGCAGTTGCTAGCGATTTATGATGGAATAATTTTGGTCAAATGTAATCCAGATTTTGTAGTTGGAATGTTATTGATAAATTATATGGAAGTTAAGTTACTTTAGTGCTTTTATCTCACCAAAATTTGTTGCCCATCGTTGATTCGTTGAGTAATATAGCAACAACCAAATGTAGCAAGATGGCCGTTCACGTGGGCTACAGGTCAAATCTGGTGTAAGTTGAAATTGTTCATTTTGTAGGTGCTAGTGAAGTGGGCACTAGACTTAAATAGTTGACCTGGTCCAATTTTTTATACATAATTATGCTGATAATACCAAAGAGCCTTTGGTCTAACAGACTGAGAGTATGATGTTTCTCTTTTTATAAGCTTGAGAGTTCAAGCCCCGTATGGCAATAGATGTTTCCAATGGGCCTCATAGCATCCCATCTAGCAGTGTGTTCTTGAAATACAAACCGGTCATGGGAAGGTCTCCTTGAGACTTGAGAGGGTGTTTAATGACTTGAATGTACTAGTGTTGTATTGTTTGAGATGATGGTTATGATCCACTTGACCTCTTACTCAAGTAAGCATTTCACAAGTAACTTGACCTTACGCTAGATAATAGCCTTTATCCTTTATCTCGCACGCATCACATTGCAACTGTCGTCTCAAGCCTACGGCCAGACTGTTCTCTTTTACACACACACTAATTTTGATAAATAAGAAGATGAACAACAAAACCATCTTCCAATTTGCGTTTCTGAGGATAAAAAAGATTATTAAGAATAGTTCTTTCTGAACTCAGCCCTAAGCCATAATCTCTTTATTGTTTGAATATCTTGTCCTAACCCATGTTATTTGATTAAATCTCTCTCTAGTCAAGAAAATGGAAGTTCACAGAAACACATGACATGAAAATGCAGGATCAGAACCTTCTAATTATAATTCGATACCAACTTAAATGGTTCTCTTTTCTTGAAGCACAATGCATCATCCACTTGTGCTTGTGTTACCCGTGTGTTTGATGATTGTCTGTTGAAGTTCTTCTTTTTTTGCGCCCACGACCTTGGCAACAGTCTTCTCGTCTTTCAACAACAAGAAAGTTGGCATTGCTTCCACACCCCAATCTGATGCAATTTCCTGTAATATTAAAAAAAGATAATGCTTCATGCATTCAAATATTGTTCAAGTATAACTGTTTCAACTGTATTCAAATGAGGATGACCCATTGATCTTTTTTATTCTTTTTTCTATGAGTGGTTTACTTTTGAACAAGTGTATTTGATTTTTCACTGCTAAACACCCAAACTGGTTCCTAAACATGGAAAAAAAAAAGTCTTTGCTACACATTTTAAGTTATTTTTAAAGGGATTTTCCACTTTAGCCGTTTCCGAGGGAGTCAACCTATACTTTGATATACAAGGCCTAACAATTTCCACGGCCGTTTTCTACAGTCTCTCGGGCATCTATCTACCCATGAAGGATTGAACCCAGGTCTCTTTTGAAAGAGACCTTCCAGGCCACCTGCTACTAGACTATATTGAATTGAAGACTATATTGAGATGATTTGCAGTTTGTTACGCGTTTTAAGTGGGATGACCAAAGAGAGGAATGAGATTCTTGGTCAAATTTGATAAACATAAAATTCTAAGAAAAACATCTAAGTTGACCCCTTTTATCCATAATCACTGTTCCTAGATAAGGTAAAGTTTACATTATGAATTTTTTGCAAAAAGCAAAAAAGAGTTTTTTTGTTACAAAGAAAAGATAACACATTAATAATGTCATGGTTATAATTAACAATGTAAAAGGTATCACAACAGATACATTCTAAACATGGAAAGTAGAAATGAAAAGATTTAAAACATTTGAATATTTAAAATTAAAAAATAAAATTTTTTGTTGTGGACAGAAATCTGTTTTTACCTTTAACTCATCTACATCAACTTTGAGGAAGGTAACATGGGGCATTTTTTTAGCCAATTCTGCTACAAATGGAGCAATGACTCTGCAAGGTCCACACCAAGAAGCAGCAAAGTCTACAACTATCTGCATAATTAACATCTAAATCAAACTTCAATTCGCGATATGATAAAACTATGAATAATCATGTTACCAAACGTGATACGAATACCACATCTTTTTCAAGAACAACGGGTGTTTGGGATTGTTTATTAAAACTGCTTATCCGTTTATTGCATTCTGATACAGAAATATACAATTCGATAGTGTTTGGGATTACTTATCCGAATTGATTATATGTAAGTGACACAACTGTTCTGAAAAAAGAGTTTAAAGTTGATTTTTTCATATTCCTAATCATAAAAACCAGTAATCACATAACCAGTTTTAATAAGCAATCCCAAACACCCCCTAATTGTTGATCAACATGAGTAGGCTATCCTCCTTGAGAATTAAACATCATAATTTGCATTAATCTGTCATGAGATTGAGTGGTTTAGAGCCCAATTAGAATAGGAGTCATCCTTAAATTTTAGTAAACAGGGTCCTCAGAGAAATGTAAACAGAACACCATAGAATTAGAAGCGGCTACAGAAAATGAAGATCATGTGGCTAAGAACCCTAATCAGAACAAAATTGGGATTGTAATAGACACGATTTAATCATTTCAATCACAATTTTCTGGGCGACCAGAGAATATAATCGACGTATATTTTGTGTGTCATTGAAATCTTAAGAAATCAACGCAAAAAGGGAAAGAAAAACAAATTACAGAAACAGTCATGTAACATTATGAAAATTAACGCACGTATAAGCGAATGAATGCATCAAATCATGATCATAAATGTTAAAAAATAAACCACATTCACATACCAACTTGTTCTTGTCCTTCTGGATGTGGTGATTCCAGGCGTCAACTGTGTGGCAACTAATCACTTGTCCTTCTTCACCCATTTTGTTGATCTCGATCGAAAATGGCTTCCAAGTTACGTTTTGGTTTGAATTCAAGGATCTATTTATGCTCCTTTCTCCTTTGGATTAATTAATTCGATCGATCGAACAAAGAAGCGTAAACCAATCTTAACCGATAACTAAAGGATTGTTTACGTAAATTTTATATATTTGTGGTGTGAAAGTTTAATTATATATTAAATTCATATTCATATTTATATTCATATATCTAATAAATTAATAAATATTTATGAAAATTAATAAATATGTCGGTAGTTGTTAGTAGAATTAGTAGTTAAGAATTGACATTTGATCCAATAGTTTTTGGTGAAAACTGTTCAATAGAATTGCAATCGTTGGATTAAGGTTGAAGAATGTTTCCGAATGATATGAGATCGGATTAAGAAAACGGGTAAACTGTTTCTACTTAAGATCCGCATCCAACTCAAAATTCACAGCTTAAGGCTTTTGATGTATAAGAAAATTTTCATTTGTTAGTTATTTTTAAAATAAAAGAGGATGATTAGTGGAAAAGATATTCTAAAAGTAGAATGATAATATTATAACCAGTTAATAATAAAGTTTATTTAAAAAACATAGTTCTAAAATTTAAAAAAAGTATCACATGTGAATTACGAAAAATTACGAAAATGTCACTCCGTCCAAATTTTTAAAATTTAATCTGGACCATTAATGCAATTGATCCAAATACTAAAATTAGTCACTTAGGACTATGAATTAATTATGAACTATATTAAACATTATTTTTCTTTTAATATATATTAAAGATTAAATATTACTTTGTTTTGCATAATAAATTAATAAGTTCAAACATGTTATTTTGTAAAACGTTGTAAACTAGGAAAATGTACGCACGTGAATGCTTTAAAAACCCATAAAATCTAATGTATAATTAAACACAAATAAAATATATAAAATAATTTTAAAAAATTCATATTCATAGAAAAATAAGGAATGAAATTGCATATTTATTGAATGTTTGAAGTTTGAAATTAATAAGAATTTCATATTTTTGGTAGTACTCCTTTGAATACTATATTAGTATATTTATAATTTTATTTGTTGGGTTACAATTATTATCATAAAGAAGAACCTTTAATCCGTTCTTTTAATCATAATATTTTCATTAAAGCTGAAATAATAGAAAATCTGTTTTAATAATCTATACCGATAGTACTCATGTTTTTAGTATAAAAGGAACAATATGAACAACCCTATATAGATCAAAATTATTATTAGTTGTTTTAGAGTTCTTTTTCATTCAATAAAAAATATATGTTATTATTATTATTGTTCTTATGATAATAGTTAACAAAATAGTACTGCCATCACAATCGCCACAACCATAACTACCGTTGCCCACGATTGGTGGTGGCGACGATTAATAGTGGTAGCGGTTGTTGCAACGGTGATTGATAGTAGCAAAAGGATTGGTGTCAACACAACTGCCGCTGCTCACGATCAATGGTGGCGATAATCAGTGGAGATAGTGGTTAGTGGTGGTAGCAGTGGCTGGTGTTGGTTGCATGGTGCAGTGGGTGGAGGGTTCATGGTAGCACAATTGTGGTTGCAAACGGTGGAAGTGGTGGCGACGAAGGCGTATATAGCAATAGACAATGATAGAAGCAGAGGTAAAATTGTGGGGTTGGTGGTAGTAGCAGCAAGAGAAGCTGAAAGTGGTGGTGGTGTCGGCATTTCAGGTGGGTGGTGGTTGTGGCTATGACGACAGAGGCAACATGTGGTGGTGTCAAATGGTATGATGGTCGGTTTTGACCGTTGTGGTGCAAGGTGATGGTGGTGGAGAGTGGTGTTGGTTTTGGTGTCGAGCGGTGGTGCAACAAGTAATAGTGGTGGCGGTAGAGGCTGTAATGGCGATGAAAGAGAAGGCGGCGATAAGGACACCGGGTAGTGGTGGCGGCGGCAACAAGTGGCAGGGTGACAACATGTGGTGGTGATGGTGATGTCATTGGCACTTGTGAGTGGTGGCTAGTGATGATGGCGTTCGCAGCTAGCGGGCGGTTATGACAATGGTTTGTGGGATGGTGAAGGGATATATGCCGGTGCTAAGTACTTTTATATCAATTGAAGTCTTTGAGTAATTTTGTTGATCCGTTAGTTTTCAAGGCGTGCTAAATTTGTTTAAAAGACTCTTATAATTAAAATAAATATTAGATGACAAAAAGAACCAAGCGATGAATATAGTTTGGATAAGTTAGTAAATGACTATACTCATGATTAAAATCAAGTCATATAAGAAGAATCAACATCTCCTTTTTATTCTTATATGACCCAAAAAATAAACATACAAAAGAAACCCTGTTTATGAATGAGACAGAGACAAGGTACAAAAATACATGAAACGACAGATTAATATAATACTGAACTTAGATATAATACTTGAAAAGTCAAGGATGATATTAAGGGATGTGATAAATAACTGACCGGAATTGGACCGATTTACATACTTTTGGGTCAGTTCTCGGTTCCTATATTTATCTTATTTCAGTTTTCGGTTCCACCAGGTTCGGTTTATACCCGGAACCAGACCAGGACCAAAGTTTAAAAAGAAATTTAACCTAAAAACTAGAACTGAAACCAGAACCGATTAATATATTTCGGTTCAGTTCTCGGTCTTAACTTTTAGGCTTTTTTGGTTTCGGTTTTTCGGGTTCGGACTAGTTTTGGAACCAAGCTCATCCCTAGATGATATTATTTAGGATGAAAAATAAAGAATAAAATTAACATTTGAGCATTATATATACTGTATTTTCACAAAACCCAGATGTGAACACCTTGGCATACCCAAATTCTTAGTCTTGAATACTGTCAATATCAAATCAAGACGTATACAAAAAATGCTACCTACAGCTTTATAAAGTTTTTGAAACAGTAAGTACCCAAAACATACCATCCAACAAGAAGAAACGCAAAGAATGCCAAAAAAGTAAGAAAATTAGCTCCCCCGAAAGTGATTCCTACAAAGAATATGATCACGAATGGGGTGTAAGATCGAATCATAGATGCCGTATTTACCCATTGTCCCTTCAGCAGAATCAATGCCGCCACGTTAACCACATTCCACCCACCACCCTGAAATCCCAACCTGTTGAGATTATTGGCCACAAAGGAATGGCAGTTGCAAGTTAAGATGTTATATGTTCGGTGTTGGTATTCTTGAGTGCTCTGTTTTAAGGCAGAATCCCATGTCTGTTGGTTTCTTCCCATCTCTACTAAGTTGTATTCTTCTTCACTGGTGTGCATGGTGTACGGATGGGGAGTTATGGAGCACTGTAGCAAAGTAACCACAAGCGTAAGGCTTGATGTTTGTTAACTATATGTAATGTATCTTTAATACCCTTGAATAACAACAAAAATACCTTTTCTTTGTTTATTTGGATGTAACGAGCAACAGTCCCGAATGTGAAGTTATCTACACACACAAAGTTAGGTCCTGCAAAGTCTAGGATGACTCCATCCTCTCTGGCAATACCCATATGACCAACAAAAGGAAGGAGCCATGAAATAACAGGGAGGGGTGTCCATACGATGCAGCATGGAAAACGAGCTCTTGATGGATCAATCTGCATGTTAAGTGGAACATCGTGCTCAATCATCATTGTGTGGTTAGGTTTTGTATCTGATTCCATTGCAAGATCTGCAAATATTAAGTTGCTTTAGTATTATTTATGCTGCAGAATATAAATCAATATCACGATAATCATGTAACAAGTCACCTTCCTGAACCAAAAACAAAGGTTTACACGTGTGGCAATAGACTTTCTTATTTGAAAATTAAAAGTGCCGATACTGCTTCATGGTTTGTTTTTAACTGTTGTCTGAAACACATTTTGCAGTCACCTCACCACTCTATAGTTTGGATGCTTTATCTGGTTAGGCTTTGTTATTAAATGCTAGGATAAAGCATATAAATCAAATGGAAAAACAGAAAAGACTCGGACAAAAGGATCTAGGAAGTTCTTGCAAGAAAAAGAAAGTGAAGAGACAAGTTACAAATAATACAGAAGTTTTAATAAAAACAGCTGATCAATCTTAAATAACATTTCAGAAAGAAAGAAATGACTGAACATTTTGTTCTCATATACCAACACCACGGCCACGGGATTGTGCCCCATACCCACCCATTAACATTTCTGTTCTTAAATAACAACACAAAACCTCATTTTCCCCCTCTTCTTAGTTGAGTATGAATATAAATTCGGGTTTGGTAACTAGTCAGTCTATGATGCATTCAACATTTCTAACATGCTACTGCCCTGCATCACTCAAATACTGTGATTTGAGGCCCCCATATGAAAAACAAAATCCCTGATTTATCAGCAACAAGTTAACATTCCATCATCATCTAGAAAGTGCAACAAAATCAAGCATTCATATAATAATCCGAGCATCTATTTTACAGAACTGTAGTTCTTAGTTAATCACAGGTAGATTTGGACGACTTATCCACTTCGCCATAATGTTAAAATTCTAAAATGTAGCATCTTAATCAGATTCGTCAACAACATTAACAGCTTCTCAATCGAGCTTAATACTGCGCTCTGTAACCATAGCAACATGAACAGTGCAGAACGTCCATGATCATCAGTTGATAAAAATGAAACCATAAGTTCGGCATACATCCAAGAAACACAGGATCCATAGGACGAACAAAACAAAACATTGACAAATTTGAAGTTACAGTTGCAATTGAACAAGATCTAGAACGAAGAAACATCTTGAATTTAAGATCCGATTATTGGAAGAAAAAGAAATTGATTAACATAATGAATTCGTAGTACCTGCGTAGCGTTCTTCAAACCCTAAAACAGGAATTTACGAAGATGCCAGGATCCAGGAACTGCGAGATGAGAGGCACAACCTCTTTTAGGTTAAAAAGTCAAGATCGTGCTTTGCAGTTTGCACAAATATTAGAATGAAATACAAGACGAGTAGACGATTACATATCTGGATTTGTGGGTCGAGAAATGGAATATATTATGAAGCTAGAAATTGAGACATGTTTGTAGACTTTTTTCTAGGGAAGAAGTGAAAATAAGAAAAATTGTGTTTTAAGATTATTTTGTCTTTTTTCTTATCCTTTTCTTATTGTCCCTGTATAAATTACAGTGGTGAATAGTTTTTGTTTTACATGTTATTTTTAAAAATATAATGATACGTTATTCGAATGATTCAATGTTAATTTTTTTTCAACAACATATTCGTTTTTTTTTATTTTTTTCTTTTACTTGCATCAACTATTTTATTAATTTTAAAAAATATTAAAATAAGAAAAAAAATTTATATTTATGAAATAATGAGAGATAAGTTAATAAGATTTTAAAAATTATGTTGATAACTTGATATGGATGGATAATTGGTGTGCAAAGGATATTTTAAATGAATGAAAAATTAAAGTAAATTAAAAGAGAGAGTAAAATGATTAAAGATTGAGTGAATGAAAATCATGAGATTAATTTAAATAGAATGAAATGTCAATATATTGTTTTGATTGAATTTTAAGAACTTTTAAAGTTAAGAAGAGATAATATGAAATGGTTTATATATTATTATAGATATAAAATTTTAAAAAATGAGCAAACATAAAATGTAAATGATTAAACTATTCTTTATTTTAAAATTTATAAGATGATGCAAACTTAAGTTAAATGTTAATAATCTAATATTTTCTTATTTAAATTTATGTATAATAAAAGAATAACTAAAGAGCATGTTTTTATTAATCATCTCGAAGGGTGTAAACTGTAAACACATCTTAACTAGGTTCTATAAATAGGTCAAGTGACGAGGAAAAAAAGTTTTGGGGCTCAATTGCTGATATTCGTAAAGCAATTTAGGTTTCGAATATTGATCTTAAAAGACCATTTTTTTCTAAGAAACGAAGTATTGATGGTCGTTCCGCAAATAACCATGGTTGACTTTGAAAGTTCAAGTTTGTTGCACCAAACACCATGATTTGGTATCCAATTCGACCTAAACTTGGTTCCAACTCAGGATACAAGTATTATAACATTAAAGCACTCTAACAAATGTAAAGACACGTCAAAATTTGCACCAAATGCAAAATCTCTTATTAACCTATAAGAATCAATATGCAATAAAGTTTTAACAAATTCAACCAAACCCATGAGTCTAAATACACAATCCATAATTCCAACCGTTGAGTATAAAATCAAATTACACTACACTTAATTAGTGGTCTCCAACCATTCAACACCACAAGAAGCAACAACACTTCAAAACATCAAAGATTCAAGCTAATGGTCACATCAAGCTCCAAATCTTAAAGTATCACAAAGTCTTGATCTTTCTCCTCTCTAGTTCAACTTCCCACATAAAATGGAAGGATAAATAGGTCTTTTGATCCATTTTGACTAATCAATCTTTCGACAACTAGGTCAAGTGACTAGGAGTAAAAAAAATGAGAGTCTGGAGCTCAATTGCTAATGTTCACAACGTAATATGGGTGTCAAATATTGATCTTAAAGGGCTTTATGTTTCTAAGCAACGAAGTATTGATGGTCGTTTCACAATTGACCACGATTGACATTGAAAGTTCAAGATTTTTGCTTCAAAATGCCAGCATTTGATATCCAATTCTTCCTAAACTTGTATCCAACTCAGGATACAAGTATTATAATCATTGGTAAAAAAGTATTATAACATCAAAACACTCTAACAAACATAAAGATCGCCACAATTTGTCACAAAAATTCAAATCTTCAAAACATCAAAAAATCAAGCTAATGGTCACAAGCTCCAAATCTTCAAAGTATCACATATTCTCCATCTTTCTCCTCTCTAGTTCAACTTCACATAGAAAACAAAAGGATTAATGGGTCTTTTGACCCATTTTGACTGATTGGCGTGTTGGTGTCTAATTTTTATAGAAGCCCCTCAGGATTTCAATTTAACAAGATTGTCACTAGCTATAAAGACTTGTACCAGGTGCTTTAAGCTTTAAAATATGCCATCTATTACCCATTAGGACTTCCGTATGGCCTTCGGGTAAAGGCTTCGGGTAGATGGAGGTTTGGCCGGCTCCTTCGGGAGCACCGCTACGGTGGGTTTCGGGTTTCGCCTTCTTTTCCTATTTCGGTTTGGCAAACCTGATCAACCCGGCGAATCTTATTTTTTTTTGGTTTTGTAGAGAGAGTAGGAGAGAGAAAATGTTTGGGTTGATTGGGAAGGGTTATACTTGACTTTTGAGTTGATTTGGGTTGGGAAGGAAAAAGTAAAAAAAACCAATGTGGCATTTGGGTTGGTTTGGGAAGAGGAAAGGCCCTACGGAAGGCCTTGGGTGCTTTTATGCATCAAAATCTTGTACAAAAAGCTTTCTCACGAATACATTTGCCACGAATCCATAAAGCTACAACTCAAATCCACTCAATGCATGCACAACTTGTACCTAAAGGTTAGGAGCTTGTACAATCTTACACAATACTAAACTCCCTAGACAAACTAGTTTTTGAACGGCAGGACACACTCTTCGTAAACCTAAGACACACTCTTCGTAAACCTAATTCTAAATCTATATATAATTAGTTCATCACAAGATTTGAACGCATAACTATATAAACATCTTACACACCTGATACTGTTAGTCCGTTGGACTATAAGATAAACTAATCAACATATAAATTACAACAAGGTAGTTCTTTTGATTGTAAGTAATTCACCACCGATAATAATAAACTAGTGTAATATTCGTGCGTTATCCAGATATAATAGGTTTGGTGATTCCTATACTTGTAGCTATAATGTGTATATATTCAAATCTTATGTTAAAAAAATAGATATTTCATATCTCTTATAAAACATTAAGATACAAAAATACAAAACTAAAATATTTTCTAGTTCAACTAAAATATAGATTTGGACTATTTTGGAGTCCTTGTGAAAATTATAGTCAAATGACAAGACTAACCTTCTATTCTTGAGTTTAAGAATGAGAGGAAAAGAAAAGAGTCAAAATAAGCATAAAATCCCCCTCCAATTATCTCCCTTTTGTAATTTTTCTAGTTTTCCTTTCGCATCATTTCCTTTGTTAAAAAACTTAAGAACAGGGTGTAAGAGCTCGGGAAGTGCAAATTAAGGTCAATTGCATGATTTTAGCATGTTTTAAAATATTATACAAAAACCTCCTCCCATTTAAACAGATAGAACTGATAGTAAAAAATGCCATTTTAAAAATAGATTGAAGAAATTCTTAAATATTTCACTGTGTACATTCTTATATCAATTTTGGAAAATATTCCATGGTTCAAATACTTATATCCATTCAAATATCCCATGCAAAAATCACAAATGAATGTAGAAATATCTAATTACTAATTGACCAAATTGAACACAATAACAATTCTTGAAGCTGAAAAATCAAGGGCCAAGACCACCTGTGTTGGTGGGGGTAGGGATGAGCTTTTTGACCGAAAAACTGATCCGGAACTGGAACCGGAACCGGAACCGAACCGAAAGCGGAACCGGATTAGAGTTTTCGGTCCGGTTATCGGTTCTCGTAAAACCTCATTTTCAGTTTTCGGTTCCGGTTCCACGTGTTATCGGGTAATTTGGTCTTAGAACCGGAACCGGTTTGTATGAAATTTTGTATTTGTCATATGGTTGGCTATGAACAATTATTTTTGGTGATATTGTTGGTTATTGAACTATTATCATTAGCGATATGGGCCATATGGCTATTGGTAATTGTTTGTAAGAAGAAATCAACAAACTATTATTTATTGGTTATATGTTAGTGTCGACGATGCATGCATGTTCACTTACGATTTCAAGTATTTTTAGTGTTAACGTTTAGTTTTTTGGTTATTAGTTAACCGTTATAGGTAAAAAATAACTAATATAAATATATCAAATTTGCCTTTAATAACAAAAATATTCACCGGTTATCGGTTATTTCGGTTCACGCTCTTGAAACCGGTTCCAAAGTAAATTTTTGGTCTTATCCGGTTCTATACCCGAAATAACCGGTTAATAACCGGAACCAAAACCGGTTCCCTTATATCGGTTCGGTTTTCGGTTCTAGCTTTTACCAATTTCGGTTATCGGTTATATCGGTTCCGATCCGGCTCTAGAACCGAACACACCCCTAGGTGGGGGTATATATGTTTCTAAAACAATTTTTATAGTTGTGACTATGGAAGCAAGAAGGACTAGTATGGAGTGGAGATAACTTTCCATTTGACCAAAATGGAAAGAACAACAAAAGATTACCAAAACACTCTTTCCTTTGGGGCATGCATGGAACTATTGACGTTTTTTTGACTTAGGGGGCTTGACGCTGGTGTTAACCAATGTTTTAAAACCCAGGTTAACCAGGCCGGTCGAACCGGTTGACCCGGGACCCGGCCACAAGAGCGGGTCAATGTATACCCATTTTTTGGCATTTTGCGGCTCGGAGCAACCCGGACGGTTTAGCGGTTGAACCGGTCGAACCGGTCAATTTTAACCCGGGTTGACCCGGTTTTATATTAAATAATTTTTTTTATTATTTATTTTAATCCTAAAATTTATTTTTGTATAAAGGAATTTGGGATTATAATCTTAGTTTACTATTAGTCTTTTCAACAAGGTTATATTTTTTTGTTTTTACATAAACTTAAAAAACTCAAGTGGTTATGTTCTTGTTGTTGATGAAGAAGAAGTTGGAAATGATAGTGAATTTCATATACTAAGTGATTGTGAGCTTGATGCGTTACTTTTTTTTTTTAATTTTTTGCACTTTATATATATGTATACACACAGATATACATATATAAAAAATAAAAAATAGAAACTAGAACCCGAGTGTTAACTGTTAACAGTTTGAGCATGAAAAGAAAGGAGAAACAGGAGAAGTAATCAAGCACGGGGATAAGCGACAATTGTTTTTAGGAGAGTTTGTTCAAAGAAAAGGGAGCGTGTTTATTATCTACGCGAAGCCTTTGACCCAGAATGATTGTTATTTAACACGGCTTAAATCTATTTAACATTTGATCTAATAGTTTAGATTTAAGTAGGGATGTAAATAAGCCGAGCAACTCCTGAGCTATTCGAGCTCGGATCGTTAAAAGCTCGAAACGAGCTGAGTCTTAACAAGCTCGAGCTCGAGCCTAGATTAAAACTCATTTAATAAACATGCCGACCTCGAGCTCCATAGAGTGGGCTCGCGAGCTTAAACGAGCTCTATATATAAAATATAATTTATATTTTATATGTTTAATTTTTAATAATTATATATATCATTTTAATAAAAATATCAAAATAATACCTGAGCCTAAACGAGCTGAGCCCGAGCTTCATAAATATTAAACGAGCCGAGCTCGAGCTCAACATCATAATCTCTAAACAAGCCGAGCCCGGGCTTCATAAATATTAAACGAGCCGAGTTTGAGCTCAACATCATAAGCTCTAAACGAGCCAAGCTCGAGCTCGAGCTTAACAAGGCATAAACGAACCCGGCTCAATAAGTGTCTGGCTCGACTCGGCTCGACTCGTTTACATCCCTACATTTAAGTAAAAGAGGCAATGAAAACACCAATTGATACTATTGGTTTGAGAATGATCATTCTCTCAAAAATAACAAAAAGTAAAAAATAATTTAAGTAAAAGAGGATAATTACTACAATTTTTTCTCTGTGTTTTCATTCGATAATTTAAAGTAAAATAAGCAACTCAAAGGGAAACATGATCTAGCTAGGCGAGTAGTAGCTAAATTTCATCTTCTGGCCTATATCCATTTTCAACTAAGTTTCTGGGTCGGGTCACTTCAAACCCATATCAGAATGCATGTATATATAAGCTCCATCAGCATCAGACAAATAACCTAAAATAGAGGAAGAGGATAGAGGTGACAACAAGTCTCCTTGCATTTTGGATCTTAACATATTTTTAGAATGTTTTTCCCTCATCTTCTATCTCCACAAAACACCTACCTCACTTTCTTCTTCTTCTTCTTCTTCTTCTTCTTCTTGCTTTCTTTCTTATTTCTCATTTGACACTAATTATATATGGCTGTTGGAAAATCTCGTGGTAGTAAGAGACCTTCGGGTGGTTCGTGTTCATCGACAGCCACACTACTCGTCTTCGTGTTTGTATGCCTTTTCGGTGTATGGATGTTAACCTCTAGCACCTTCGTTTCTTCACCCCGCTTAAAGACGGCAACTTCATTGCTTGATTCTGTCATTGATAAGAATAATCTTCCACAAAAGATCCCTACTCAAAGCTCTACTGTTTTTGAAGACAATCCAGGCGATCTACCAAGTGACGCTATTAAAAATGATGACGATTTGGAAACCGATCAGACCTCCAAACAAGAAGATCAAAACACAAGTGTTGTATCAATGGAAACCGATCAACATGAAAGGGAAATCATAAAAGAGAACCAAGATAATGTGCAAGAAAAAATGACCAGTAAAAAAGATCAAAAACATAAAACAGAAGAAACACATGAAGTGTTTGAGAGAAACACAATACCATATAAACGACATACCGAGAAAATGATAACAGCCAAGACAGATGTCCAACAAGAAAGCAATAGGAAAAAGCAACGAGATAGACAAAAAGACTCGAACAAAGGTAATCACAAGGGTAATCCAGTAAACAACCATATAATAGACGAAGCAACATATTCCGAGACATTAAATGATTCAAAGAGCGAATGGTCGACTCAAGCTGATCAATCTAGAAACCAAAACAGAGGAAAACAAGCAAAAGGCAATGTTTCAGAGTACAATTGGGAGTTATGCAATGTTACTGCTGGAACCGACTATATTCCTTGTTTGGATAACGAGAAAGCAATTGAAAACCTACATGGTAGGCACCATTTCGAGCATCGAGAGAGACATTGCCCTGAAGAAAGCCCAATGTGTCTTGTTCCACTGCCAGAGGGATACAAGACACCTATTCCATGGCCTGAAAGCAGAAATAAGGTACAAGTAATGTTATTCAATTTTCAGTAATCATTATTTAACTCTTGTGGAAGTCCAAATTATAAATAGTCACAAATGCTTAATGAATTTTAAGGTGTACAACGCAGATATGGTTCCACAATGTGCCACACAAGGGCTTAGCAAAAATAAAAGGGCACCAGAATTGGGTGAAAACAGAGGGGAAGTTCCTCACTTTCCCTGGTGGTGGAACTCAGTTCATACATGGTGCTCTTCATTATATTGATTTTGTGCAAAAGGTAATATATTAAGTAGTTATAAAATTTAGTAAAAGCAGTTAAGAACTCAAACTTGTTTTGGCTTTCTATGGGGTGTAGATGGTGCCTGAAGTCGCTTGGGGAAAGCATACTAGAGTAATACTGGATGTAGGTTGTGGAGTAGCAAGTTTTGGAGGTTACTTGTTTGATAAAAATGTGCTTACAATGTCATTTGCACCAAAAGATGAACACGAAGCTCAAATTCAGTTCGCTCTTGAGAGAGGAATACCGGCGATTTCTGCTGTTATGGGGACTCAACGACTTCCATTTCCAAGCAGCGTTTTTGATCTTATCCATTGTGCTCGTTGTAGAGTACCATGGCACAATGAAGGTTTGAATATTTAACTTATTCGAGTAATTTATTGTTACCTAAAACATGCAACTTACTAGTTGATAAACAATTAAAATCAAGTTGCTAGTTTATTTGTGAAGGTGGTAAGCTTCTTTTGGAGCTCAATCGAGTGCTTCGTCCAGGAGGTTATTTTGTGTGGTCTGCAACACCTGTTTACCGGAAAGGCAAAGAGGATGTACAAATATGGAAGGGTATTATTCGATCAACCCTTTTAACTCATTCCGATTTCGTTAGTTTCATGAAATAACTAACATAAGATCTTCCTTTTAGAGATGTCTGCCCTAACAGTGGCAATGTGTTGGGAGCTTATTACTATCAAGAAAGACAGATTGAATTTGATTGGTGTTGCTGTATACCAAAAACCAAATTCAAATGATTGTTATAATGAAAGAAAGAAACAAGAACCTCCTATGTGTAAACCAGATGATGACCCAAATGCAGCATGGTAAGTGAAAACAGAGAAAACTTATAGATCAGAATTCACTATCAATCTAAAACCGTGTAAAGAAGGCTAATGGGAAAATATATCAATAATCTTTATGTCAAAGTGAAATAATTAGGGTATATTTTGGCAGGTATGTACCTCTGCAGTCATGTATGCATAAGGTCCCAGTTATGGACACAGAAAGAGGTTCACAATGGCCGGAAGAATGGCCTGCTCGAGTTCAAACGCCTCCCTACTGGTTAAGCAAAACCCCATTAGGGATTTATCGGAAACCTACACCAAATGATTTTGAAGCAGACTACACACATTGGAAAAGGGTAGTCAGCAAGACCTATATAAGTGGCTTAGAAATTGACTGGTCCAATGTAAGAAATGTTATGGACATGAGAGCAGTCTATGGGGGGTAAGCGTTCATGCATATACTCTTCATCAATTTGGTGATTTCAAAATCATACAACAAACTAATTAACCAGTTTTCAATTAAGTAGGTTTGCTGCAGCCTTGAAGGATTTGAAACTATGGGTGCTGAATGTAGTGAACATAGATTCCCCTGATACACTTCCCATAATATACGAAAGGGGTCTTTTTGGGATTTACCATGACTGGTGTGAATCTTTTAGCACATATCCTCGAACTTACGATCTTGTTCATGCAGATCATTTGTTTTCCAAGTTAAAAAAGAGGTCATCCTTTAAAACAAATCTACATACACAAAAAAAACTCAAAAAATTGGCATGTAAGGAGTGATTGATGAGTATATGTTTGATATGATGTATGCAGATGCAAGATCACACCTGTGATCACAGAGGTAGATAGAATCATTAGGCCAGGAGGGAATTTGATTATTCGAGATAAATCTGACATGATAGAGGAAATCAAGAACTTGTTGAAGTCGCTACACTGGGAGGTTCGTTTAAGTTCTTCCAAGAACTTAGAACAAATACTCAGCGCCCAGAAATCAAGTTGGCGACCAAAGATATATGCAACCCCTTCTTGATCTTGATCAACTATAGACTAGTAATTATAGGATTTAGAATCTTAATTTGAGTTCTCACTATAGATTGAAATGTAATACCATTTGCTACAGAAGCACGACATTATATAGATTGATAGTTTGCAATTTTTTAATCGTCATTAAGTTCTAACTAACCAGTTAAACTCCAACAAGTAATAGGCACAAAATTAATCATTGAACATTGCCAATAATCTCAAACCAAATACTTGTGCTTGTGACATTTTTGGATTTCTCTCTAGTCCCTTTTTTCATGACTGTAAAGAGGCCAGGGAGATTCAACTTGATAATGATCTTTGTAATATTACCTTTGGTGATGAAATGACCTTGGACTATTGTCAACTCATCAAGCCGATCTCCGATCTCCTTGCTATATTAATTCTCCAGTTGATGAAAAGATCTTGGTGACGAATATGGTTAATGGTATTATGGAGCGGTATGAATTGCTAGCATTAATCATCATCAAACACTGCTGCCCAGTTTCTTGAAGCTTGATCCATGCTCGTTTTACAAGAATAGAAACTGTCCAGGGGCAGAAACTTCTCCATCAACATACCATGGCGATCACTCTTTGTTTTCATCTATTTAATATGTGCAAGATAGTGTAGCCTCACTGTGACAACACGAACACTAACAGCAGCCCCGCTATTCCTCTGTGAGATCTGACAGCAGCTGGCGTGGGTAGTCTTTGTATAGCAATAGCTAGCAAAGCCACTACAAGAAATATCACTTTTACGCACGTCCTAAAACTTCAACATTTGTTTGTAAGAGTTTTAATCCCTACATGTTCATTTCTAGAGCTCCGTCGCTAAAGAATTACCAAATTTATCAGAGAAGAAAAGAAAAGGACTTTGATCTCTAAAAGCAATGACCACTTAAAACAAGTTATTATTTCTATATCAACTTCTGAGAACTAACTTGCCATCAAGATTATGAAACAGACAACATATAACAAGCAACAAATAACAAAACTATAACATACATTTACTCATTTAGACTACATGTATGAGTAGCTTTTTATGGTCAAAAGCAGGTGTGTGAAAATAAAAGAGAACTTTGATTTATATTGAATGTTGTCATGGTGGATCCTTAAAAAGTGGGTTGAATTGACATTAAAAGTTGTAACTTGCTTCTTTGCTTCCACCACCTGGAACTGCAAATGGTCTAACAAACCCTAATTGGGATGATATTGAAGAAAGAGGGAGAAGAATATGTTAAAAAGGAATAGTCAATGGGATCAGCAAAATTGGTGGTCAATCACATCATCTCCCATGTAATTAGGAAATTACATATTTCCTTTCCATACTTCAAGAACGACAGCAGCAACCATTGATTTTTTTTCTTTTTTTAGATCCATTGTAATTATGTATAAATAGTGGTTCTCTTCTCCTTGTAAAATTAAGAAATAAAAATACAAACCATTCTCTGTCAATTCTGTTTTTTATCATGGTATCAGAGCAGGTTTGCTCATCATCTACCTCATAAGCCTGTTCAAAAATATTCAATCCCAACTAAGTCGCCATGTCCGGAGACGGCAACTTAGAAACCAATTTATCATTGCAGCTTGCCAATCTGTTAAAAAATGGCGTCAATTCTCAAACCCAGACCCCAAAACTTTCAAATAATCTTCAAATAAACCTCAAACTCAATAGCCAGAACTATGCTTTATGGACTCGAATGATTCGAGTTGCCATTGGCGGAAAATCCAAGGCCCTGTTATCTCATTTGACCTCTGATCCTCCAGACCAAGACAAAGAATCTTACGAGCAATGGGAACAAGAAGATTTGATCGTATTTTCATGGCTGATTCAGAATATTGAACCTACTATTGCAGGAAACTTAACCGAGTATCCCACTGCGAAAATGTTATGGGATGCCTTGGTGGTCACCTCCAGTAGTGGCAGAGACAAGCTCCAAACTTTTAATCTCCATGTCAAGGCAAATGAAATCAAGCAAAATGACAGCCCTCTTGAAGAGCTTTGGATTACACTCCAAGGGGTATGGGGAGAGATCGACAGGATTGATCCCAACCCTATGAAGTGCCCGGATGATATTAAGACTTACGCAAAAATAAGGTCAGAACATAAACTTTTTCAATTCTTGAACTCCCTTGATCGAAAATATGAATCAATCAAGAGAGAGATTCTTCGATCAGAACCATTGCCTTCCGCGGAGGCGGCATACACAACCGTCCGGAAAGAAGCCGCTCACCAGAATATTCTGGGAGCAACTAATCATGGTTCACAAGGTATAGCAGCAGGTCTCGTCACCGGCGAAACAGGTGGGGTGGGGCTTGCCACAAAAGGACATCGCCGACCGGAGGGAAAGAAAGTAACAAAGGAAGACAAGACAAACCTGAGATGCGACCACTGTGGCATGTCAAAACACACCAAAGATCAATGTTTCCGGCTTGTTGGTTACCCGGAGTGGTGGGCTGGCGGCCATAAAAGGGGCACCAAGGGTTTCGAACCAGAAAAACGAAGAACCTCGACCAACGCCAACAATACTGATCGGAAAAATGCCACCGGCTTTGGAGGTGTCGCAGCGGCGGCGCTTGATGAAAGAGATGAAGCATTCACGGTTGAAGAAGGTACAGGGGGTGAGAGAGAGGGTTTCTCGATAACCCCATCAAACCCCATTTACGTATCTGATCATTTTAATGCTTCTGATTCTTTTTGTAAATATGGCTCAAACAAACAAATTAATACATGAGCCATCGTGGATTTTTGATTGCGGAGCCACCGACACCATGACATATGATCTTTCTGATTTTACCATGTCAACAAAGCCAACAAAATCCTACATTCAAACCGCAAATGGAGAAAAAGTGAAAGTAGAGAACGGCGGAACCATTGAAATCTCACCGATACTTAAACTCTCTAATTGTCTCTATGTTCCGACATTATCTCATAAACTCCTGTCGATAAGTCATGTCACAAAAGATTTAAATTGCTCGGTCCTTATGCAACCTACTTTTTGTATTTTACAGGATATCAGGACGGGAGCGATAATTGGGCGTGGCACTGAAAGACAAGGGTTGTATTATGTGGATGAGGTAGCTCAAAATGGAACTACACTATTGTCTCATGGAACAAAGGAACGAGAGGCGTGGTTATGGCATAGGAGATTGGGACACCCATCCACCGGTTATTTGCATATGTTATTTCCGAAAATTTTTCCTTCTAATTGTAAGCCACATTGTGATACTTGTGTGTTAGCCAAGAGTCACCGAAAAACGTTTAAACCAAATAATACTAGAGTTGACCTACCTTTTTCCTTGATTCACTCAGATGTGTGGGGCCCCGCCCCGGTCATAGGGGGGCAAAATTTTTGATTTTTTGTCATATATGTCGATGATTGCACATGTATGACTTGGATATATTTATTAAGAAATAAATCCGAAGTCCTTGATAAATTCAGTATTTTTTTTCAACATGGTTCAAACTCAATTTCAGAAAAATATTCAGATTTTCAGATCGGACAATGGAGGAGAATTTGTCAATTCTGAAATGAAATCTTTCTTTCAAGCCAAGGGTATAATTCATCAAACTACCTGTCCCCATACTCCAGAACAAAACGGTGTTGCGGAACGCAAAAATCGATTTTTGTTAGAAATAACTAGAGCTCTTCTCATAGAATCACAAGCTCCCAAGTCTTTTTGGCCCGAAGCCCTTGTTACCGCGGCATACCTTATCAACCGTCTTCCAACCCGAATCCTAAAAACCAAAACCCCATTACAAACCCTCACCGAATACACCAAACTTCCTTCGGTTCTTACTCTTGAACCACGAATATTTGGTTGCACTGTCTTCCTCCATATACCTAAAGCCAATAGATCTAAGCTTGACCCTTGTGCTGAAAGATGTGTGTTTGTTGGGTATGGTGTAACACAGAAAGGCTATCGATGTTATAACCCAAAAACCAAGCACATGTTTACTACGATGAATTGTGATTTTCTTGAAACTGAGTACTACTATGCATCCCAACACAGTGGTCAGGGGGAGACGGAGTATACCAATAGCCAAGACACACTGAGTTGGTTAAGTTATGCTACACCAGGACAAGAAAGAATCCATGGTCCTACAAAACGAAACACCTCTTCCCACACAACCTGAAAATGTCAGTGCCACTATCCCAGAAACTGCTCCTGACCTGATCCCTGAGGTAAGTAATTCTAACACTGGTCATGATCATTCTTCATCTTTTGAGACTTCCGATCATACAGGACAAAGTGAGAATATACATGAACAAGAGCGAATGGAGACTGTTGAGACAGTATCAGAGGGGTATGTACTCCCGCCAAGATCAAACCGGGGAGTTCCTCCGAAGAGATATTCACCAGAAAAAAAAAAGAGTCCAGAAGGTGTAAATATCCGGTGGCAAACATAGCAAAAGGAAACTTATCCAAAGGTGCCAAGGCCTTCGTCTCATCGCTATATTCCAATGAAGTCCCAACCACAACTGAACAAGCATTAAAGTCAAGACAATGGAGAGAGGCAATGGAAGAGGAAATGAGAGCTCTCGAGAAAAACAAGACATGGGAAAACTGTGTCTTACCACCGGGAAAGAAAACTTTCGGGTGTCGGTGGGTGTTCACAGTTAAATACAAACCCGATGGTATAATTGAAAGATATAAGGCGAGATTGGTAGCTAAAGGTTATACACAAACCTACGGTATTGACTACTCTGAAACATTCTCTCCGGTTGCTAAGATCAATACAATCAGGGTTCTATTTTCTGTAGCAGCAAATAAAGGATGGCCCTTACACCAGTTTGATGTGAAGAATGCCTTCTTACATGGAGAACTTAAGGAGGAAGTTTATATGGAAGCCCCACAAGGATTTACAGAAAGATTTGGAGAAAGGGAGGTGTGTCTTCTAAAAAAATCCCTTTACGGACTAAAACAATCTCCAAGAGCTTGGTTTGGGAAGTTCACCTTGGCCATGAACAAATATGGATTCAAGCAAAGCAACTCAGATCATACATTGTTCCTTAAACGGAGGGGAAATCTCATAACCTGTTTAATAATCTATGTTGATGATATGATTATTACAGGAGATGATAAAGAAGACATAGCTAAGCTCAGAAAAAGTTTGTTGACAGAGTTCGAAATGAAAGATCTCAGGAAGCTTAAATACTTTCTTGGAATCGAAGTCCTAAGATCTAAGCAAGGGATCTTCATGTGTCAAAAGAAGTACATTCTAGATTTACTTGCAGAAACTGGTATGGTTGATTGTAAACCAGTTGATACTCCAATGATCATAAACCAGAAACTGTATATGGAAGAGATGGCAGAGCCGGCTGAAAAAGAAAGGTACCAACGAATGGTAGGAAAACTGATATACCTTTCACACACTCGACCCGACATAGCGTATGCTGTTGGAGTGGTAAGTCAGTTTATGCATCAACCTCAAAAGACACACATGGAGGTAGTCTTGAGGATTATACGATATCTTAAGGGAACAACTGGACATGGGGTCTTGTTTCAACCAAATGAGCATCTTGAAACACAATATACCGACGCAGATTGGGCAGGAGATAAGAATGACCGAAGATCAACCTCGGGTTACTTTACATTGGTTGGAGGAAATCTTGTTACATGGAGAAGCAAGAAACAAAAGGTAGTAGCTCTTTCAAGTGCTGAAGCAGAATTTCGAGGAATTGCAAGAGGGATAACCGAAGTTTTATGGATACGGAGACTCCTAACTGAAATAGGATATCCCCCACAAGAACCTAGCAAAATTTTTAGGGACAACAAGGCAGCCATTCAAATTTCAGAGAACCCAGTTCAGCATGATCGAACAAAACACATAGAAGTAGATCGACACTTCATCAAAGAAAAACTGGAAGCAAAAATCATCACACTCCCATTTGTTCGATCAGAAGACCAACTAGCAGATATTTTAACCAAAGCTGTTAATGAGAAGAATCTACACGAATGTTTGGGCAAGTTGAATTTCGGAAATCCCGTAATTCAACTTGAGGGGGAGTGTTAAAAAGGAATAGTCAATGGGATCAGCAAAATTGGTGGTCAATCACATCATCTCCCATGTAATTAGGAAATTACATATTTCCTTTCCATACTTCAAGAACGACAGCAGCAACCATTGATTTTTTTTCTTTTTTTAGATCCATTGTAATTATGTATAAATAGTGGTTCTCTTCTCCTTGTAAAATTAAGAAATAAAAATACAAACCATTCTCTGTCAATTCTGTTTTTTATCAGAATATATAGTCCAATTATCAAAATCAGAACCCCAAGGCAACCAAATAAAACATAACCAGATAAGAGAATAAATACCTAAAATCAGGCAGCCACAGAACTGAGAATCAAAACCGAAATCAAGATGCAATTAACCAAGTGAAGTATTATTACCAAACTAAAAGTACTACACCTCTAGCTAAGAAGAGGGGCAAAATATATCAGCAAAAAACTACACCATTAGAGTGAAATTAAACAGGTACTCGATCGATCTTATGAGCAGATGAGCTTACTATAAATACGACGAAGGCAAGCCAAGCCAAGCCACCCAATTATACCATGCTAGCGTACCTTGCTTTGATCTCGAGGACATCCATTGGAAAGATTTTAGCTCAAAATTTCCTAGACTGCCATATTAGACACATAACCGCTGGTATCATTATTTTCCATCGACTCATCACTCATGTCAAAAGAAATTCTGAAAGAAACTTTAGAGTAAGGATTATAATTCGGTTTGAGTTCAGATTATTGTCCATTCATTTTAACTTATTTATTTTCATATTATATTGAAATATGGTGAGAAAGAGAGAGTTAGAAAGATAGAAGAGAGATAGACGATGGCGATAGTGATGGTGGAAATTACGGTGGTGAAGGAGGAGTCTTACGAGAGAGAAAGAAATGAGTGGGAAATGAGAGTCGAATGTGAAGAGAGAGAGAGAGTGTGTGTTTTAGATTTTAAAAAGATGCCACATGTTAAAGCTGTATTAAAAAAATTGAAAAAAATGTCACATAAGAAAATTAGGTGTCACCTCAATGAGTTTTAACCGGGAACCTGCACATTCGGTTACCAGTTTTCTTTTTCGTTAGAAATCGAAATTTATAATCCCTTTTTTTCCTAAAAAATTGAACATTATCTTTACAGACAAATTTTGATATTTAAGTTACTTTTTTCGATAAAATTTGCACAAATATATAATACTAAATTTATTTAATGTTTTTTAAATTTAAGTCATGCAACCTCACTATTTTATCAGAAATTTGCGACTCAAATTGTAATAAAGTATACAATCTAGTACTAAAGTAAATTTATTTAATTGTATTCTGAAACACTTTAAACAAACGTTGCTATATCGTTAAATGATGTCGATTATCTCGTATTAGATAAATTTAATTGTTTTCAAAATCGTGTTTTACTAACCGTTATCACTACTAGAAAATATGCCCAACTGCACCTAATTTCGTTGTTAAATAGAAAACATCTCAACTGCACCTAATTTCGTTGTTAAATGGCATAATTTCTTTGCTACTTGCCTTTGACAACTACTTTTGCAACGAAAAACGGTTCGTTACTATATAGCCCTAAGTCCACCAAGTCGTTGCTAACTAGCAATGAATTTCAGTTTGTTGAGAACTTTAAATTATTCATAAGTTGTTTCTAATTCCGAATATAGCAACAAAACCACATCATTGCTATTTTTAGTTATCAGCATCAATATTACGTTGTTGTTAAACTATTAGCAACGACTTCATTTTGTTTCCAAATCATCAACGAACTATTTGGTTTCTAGTTTCATTGCTATACATTTTTTACATATAAATAAATCACATATTTATAAAAAGCAAGTCTATAAACTATTGCTCAAATAAACCAGAAGTAAATGCTAAAATGAAACATTAATTTCCATATAAAATTGCATCCACTTGTAAAATATGAACCGATACGCAATTAATCTACCAACCGTTTCAAAATAACAACCCATCAGTCACCTCATTGCTGACTGGAAAATGTGATAGTGGAGAAATAAATAGTTGTGATTGGTGTGAATGGAAGAAACCGTACATTTAAGTTGATTAGGGAGGGGGTTTGATTAAAATTAGAGGGTGTTTTATGAAATATTTGGAGGGTTTTATGAAAATACGAGGGGGTTTGATGAAATATGTGGAGGGGTTTTATGAAAATACGAAGACTTTTATAAAAATTATATATTAATTTAATTATTTATATGTTGTTTATAAATTATGTTTAATAACTTATAATATATTTTGTTTAGAGAAAAAATAGTTATATATTTACGACCGTCTCATTTTTATCTACGTTTTGGTATAAATTTTATCCTAATCTGACATTATTTTAAAAAATAGTATATTCTTAATTTTTTTATCCATCAATTAGCAGTAGGTAGGTAACTATTAATTTTTTTATCCAAGTAAACGCTGACCAGAAATTATGACATGGACAATGATGGGTTTTGATTGGTAGAATGTGATACGAAGGGGAAACCGTTCAATTTTAAATGAATTGGAAGCGGGTTAAATGAAACATTTGAGGGGGTTCTATAAAAATGTGAGTGAGTTTTATAAAAATTTTATATTAACGTAATTAATTATAGGTTGTTTATAAATTATGTTAAATAACTTGTGATACATTTGTTTAGAGAAAAAATAATTATATATTTACGAACGTCTCATTTTTCTCTACATTTTGGTATAAATTTTACCGTAATATGATATTTTCATAAAAATTAGTGTATTCTTAATTTTTTGTTAATTGTTATCCATTAATAGCAGTAGGTATGTAATTCTCAGAACAATTTATATGTTTTCATATTAAATCCCCCTACGTATCATAGTTGATATAATAATCGATTTCTTGGTTTTCGATAAAAAGGATTAAAAATATATTATTTTTAAAAATTTCGTTTTATTATGATCAAATTTATATAAAAAATAAATAAGATTTATCGTGAACTAATGTGTATGTTAAATAGTTGATGCACTCAAAATATTATTAAAAATATATTATATTGACATGTCATAGTTTAGTAACATGATGTTGTAAAATATTTAAAAACTTATATTTAAGAGTAAGAGATAAACGTACATGTACCAACTTACAAATAAAATATCTTATCATAATAGAACTCAATCCGAATAATGAACACCAATTAATATCATATTATAAATAATTATTTAAAGAATTATATATATATATATATATATATATATATATATATATATAATGGTCAATAAAAATACCTCTCTTATATAAATAACTTAAGGAATCATTATGAACCATTAGATCTATCCATCAAGTGCTTAGATTAATATATATATATATATATATGTATATATATATATATATATGTATGAATGTATATGTATATATACATATGTATGTATGTATGTATAACTCAGTCGAATAATAAACACCAATCAATATCATATTATAAACAATTATTTAAATAATTATATATATATATATATATAATGGTCAATAAAATAACCTCTCTTATATAAAGAACTTAAGGAATTATTATGAACTATCATATCTATCCATCAAGAGCTTATATTAATATATATATATATATGTATGTATGTATGTATGTATGTATGTATGTATGTATGTATGCATGTATATGTATATATACATTATGACAAGAAGTATAAGATAAAAACCTACTTATTATAAACAATACTTTAATATACGTAAAATCCATGAATAATGAATTATAAAGCTATGATAATGAGTTGTAATAATATTACGATACATATTGAAAAAAATAATCGTACATTTTTCAAATGGAATGAATTTGTAGGAAAATGGACAGTCCTTTCTCATTAGAAGTGTTCTCAGAACTTAGAATACCGTATGTATGGTGAAACTTCGGAAAGGTTTTCGTGGAATTTGTTTGGAAGAACGAAAAAAATAGATTTATTTATTTTTACTCGATAAGAAGGTAAATTATTTAAATATCTAGGTTTCTATGTTATCATTCTTATTACCATTTCTAATGTATTTACTAAACATTACTTTGTATTTTAGAGAAACAAAATGACAACACTTATCCATCGTGACTTGATTCCTTCATACAAAAGCAGAGATTTGGTTGGAAAAGTTTTTCTTTTGCGCTTTTTTCAAGTGCAACCAATTTTTGACCGCATCCGAGGTATAAAGGTTATAGTTTTGTCTGCAATGTGGACGATAGTGATTAGCAACAAAACAAATCTTGAGGCAACGCTGGATAACAACTTTCATATTTACTCATTGGTTCCTCCAATCAAAACTCTGGTGCGTGACAAAACAATACGCAAAATGATGATTGGTATGTATACGTTTGGTGATTAGCAAAACTGACCGGGCCAACGGCCGGGTATAGCACTAGTTGGTTAGGTGGCTAGAGTTACAAATCACATAACAACCTCGTTATACTAGGGTGAAAGTTGTCCGGACATCGCATCACACCAATCACCTTCACCTTTGTGTCTTATGCATCGATCTTTTGATGTTTTTCCCTAGTATTTGCTCCTACATAAATAGCCAAACATTGTAACTCAAAAAACCAGTACTTACGCATGCGATATATCATGGAAAGTGTTAAAAAGTTGTTTTGACCCGTCACCAACCCAATCCGAACCTGTTTGATCGATCTGTAACCCGACCTACATGGTGATTTGGACTTAATGGTGCTTTAATAATTACAGGAATTGTTGTCCATAGCTTTCAAGGTGAAGTAGAAACCTTTGTCATAGTTCTGGAAGAATTTCCCATGTGTTAACAAGCTTTAATCCTCCAAAATGATGAAATCCATTAGAGAAATATTTTTGTCAAGAATTGATGGTTCATTTTTAAGCCTAAAACAGAATAACGCAAGACATACACATAGAAGTTGGGAGACATTACATTTTTTTTGAAAAACAGAGCACACACACAATAATCTACTCATAAATCGACACCCTTTGTCCATAGTAGAACTTGAACACATGAAGATAAGCCATGAGTAACCCCTTTCAACACCTTAATACCGCTAGTCTACAACCCCTTTGGTAAGAGACATTACATGTTACCTATTTCTACCGCGCGTTGAAGTAGCAGATGACAAATATGAATAAATTATGAATGATTAAGTATTAAAAAATCTAATTGTTTTTTGAATTATTTCATACAAACCACCACAAAATTATGACGAAAATTGTACTAAATTATTAAATATCTAGTATTTTAGTGTTTTATTAAATTATTTTATATAAAACGTTGCTACACCATTGGAATTATTGATGATTTTCTGGCAAAAATTCTAATATTTATGACTTCAAATGTTTCGCTAGGTATTTTGTTGGTAAATTATCGTGAAATGGTTATGATTTCCAACATATCAAATGGTTGTAAAAGCGTTGGTAAATAGTCGCTAGTGGTATTGTACTTTTAGGCCATTTTTGTCGCAACGATGTTTTAAATTTGTCAAAAATTACTGACATGGTTTTTAGGTCACAGAAAAATAGTCCGAAATAAGCAACTTCCTAACGCTTCCCTCACCTTGGTAGTCAAAACCAATCGTACCCTATCTATATACTTTATACATAAAGTTAATACCTAGATAAACTTCCAAAACGATTTCTATTTTTCAAAGACAATAACAATAAGTCAATAACCATATCCAATTCTGTAAAAATAAGGTATAGAAGGTAATATATAGAAAATCATGCATCTACTTACGGATAAAGACTGATTTCTAAGAGACCTCGATTTCGGTTCTTCAAAGGTGATTTTGAGTTTTCATCTTTTAGTCGAATTAATGGGTCTTTCTTTGTAATTTTGAGAATATATTGTGTATTATTTAGGAAGTCTCTCAAACGTGTTCTTTTAGACTGTATTTGCTTCCCTTCTACGTCAAAAATAATGGTCTTTTAATTAAGGCACCACTTTCTTTAACTTCATTGGTTCATTAAGCATATATTATGCATATATGTTGGAATTGAAGACTCGATATTAACAGAATTATTGAAACTTGTAACATCTCTTGAAGTAGAAGCAAGATCAATGAATGTGATACACATGCGTATGATTGGTTAATACTCTCTCTTTAGGAGAGGGTTCAAACGAGAACTGTTTTTCGTACGAGAACCTGGCCGTTCATTTTGGATAATGGAATTCATGGATAAAGAGCGTGGGGGGATTGAGTGTGGTAGGGTGTATGTAAGAAATTCATGAGTGGGCAATCCAATTGAGGGAGAAGGAATTGGACGGCTAAGATTGGTTCTCGTACGAAAAACAGTTCTCGTTTTAACTTTTACCTATATATATGTATATATATATATATATATATATTAAGAGGGATACTAATATACATTGCATAGTATGGGAATGGTGTACATGTTAAGTGAAATATGAAAAGGGAAATGAAGAATAGACACTTCATGTTACTTCAAAAGATCCAAACCCTTATAAATGAAAAAACACTTTCACCAAAATAGTAAAAGCACTTCTACTTACTCAACCCTCTTCCCACTTTCCCTACCTTTCTATATTTAGTAACCTTCTTTATGTATTCATCCTTTCTCTTTGTACTACTCCTCCCAACTAAGCTTGCACACATATCTATCACCAAATTCAGGTTATATATGAAAGGATCTGGTAGTTGAAATTATTAACTAAACCCCAATCTTTCTCTGCATTTCTTCATCATGAGCTAGTATGCAGTTGTTTTCAAAAGAGAAGATTTAGAGAGAGAGAGAGAGAGAGAGAGAGAGAGATATGGGGAGAGGGAAGATAGAGATAAGGAAGATAGAAAACAATACAAACAGGCAAGTGACATACTCAAAGAGAAGAAATGGGATATTCAAGAAAGCTCATGAGCTCACTGTTCTTTGTGATGCAAAGGTTTCTCTTATTATGTTCTCCAATACTGGGAAATTTCATGAGTACATCAGCCCTTCCACCACGTACGTACGTGCACTTAATATATATTAATTAGTATATACATACACAACTTCATTAACTAGTTAACAATATTCTGTATCTATATCTCTTCTAGCAATCATGCTTTCCTAATTATTAATTATTGCTTTTAATTAATTAAGAAATATATATATATATATATATATATATATATATATATATATATAACTCAATCTCATATCTCTCAAAATTAATTAATAATCTAGTCGGGCAATTTATACAGGACTAAGAAGATGTATGATATGTATCAAACTATTCTAGGGTTTGATCTTTGGAGCTCACACTATGAGGTCCTCTCTCTCTCGATCTCTCTCTATGTGTGTGTATATACATATTTTAAACATTTGTTTAATTATATATATATAATATTATGACGCAGTTGGATATATAGGATTAAGTGTTTCGAATTTTGTGTAATATAAATGGTGATATTGTATGTATATGAATGCTTATTAGAGGATGAAGGAAACAATGAAGAAGCTTAAAGATACCAACAATAAGCTTAGGAGAGAGATCAGGTGAGTCTAATACATTACTTAAGACTAAATTTTACTTGAATATTAATTGTTAAAGATATAACTAAATTAATTAATTCATCGAGATATAAATATGATGGGAATTTGCAGGCAAAGAGTTGCTGGTGAAGATTTAGACGGTTTGGACATAAATGATCTCACCACTCTCGAGCAACAGATGCAAGATTCACTTACACTTGTGCGAGAACGCAAGGTTAATTAAACCCCCCCGGCCATGCATGCATACTTTGAACAAATGAACATTTTAGATTTATTATCAAAATTCAAGCTTATTTTATATATATATATATATGGTAGAGTTCAAATAAAAACTGTTTTTCGTACGAGAACCAATCTTAACCTTTGATTAAAATCAATCAGTGGCTAAGAAATTTAGGCGGCTCATTAATGATGCATTAATGACGCATTAATGAGAGATATATGGAAAAGTTTATTAGAGAACCATTTTTATTGCGAAAACTGGAAGAACCAATCTTAGCCGTCCAATTCCCCCTCCTTCAATTCCATCGCCCACCAATGAATTCAATCATGCACCTTGTCACACTCTATCTCCCCGACGCTCTCCATTTATGAATTCCACTTATAAAATGAATGACTAATATTGGTTCTCTCAATGAATGCTTATTAATAAGGGTATTTTGGTATTTTATATAACTTTCTAACCGTGAATTGCTTCGGGGTGAGTTGTCATTAAAGATCAAGCCTTGATTTTCCCCAAATACCCTTATTAATGCATCATTAATAAGCCGTCATTTTTTTGGCCATTGATTTATCTAATCAAGGGCCAACATTGGTTCTCACGGTACTCACAATAATAACAGTTCTCAAATGAACCATCCTATATATAAGGGACGATTCAAACGAGAATTGTTTTTCGTACGAGAACTGCGAGAACCAATTATAGACATTGATAAAAAAGATGGAGGGTTCAGATTAAAAAGTTGTTAATGGATAACTTTAAACTATTTAAACTTATCCTTAATTAATTAAGAGCAATTTGGACATTTTCACATTACCCTCACCTTTTTTTAACTAATATATCCATCGAATGGAAAGGTGTTAAATTATCAAAATTATACAAATTAATGAGAAATTTATGCTCTTTAATTTGAGACCGATCTTGTTATATTTTATAGGAATTTTTTTTGTGCTTGCTGTTTTTTTTTTCAATACAGGTCTCGACATGTGCACATGTGCATATATGCACATGTCCAAATATATGCACGTGTCCATATGTATAGATTCACCTAGTCTTTTTTCCAGCATAGATGTAGATATGCAGGTGTGAAAATAGATGCACGTGTGCATATGTCGAGACCTATGTTAAAACAACCAGCAAATGAGAAAACATTTTCGAAAAAATATAGCAAGATCGGTCTCAAATTAAGAAGCATAATTTTCTCATTAATTTGGTATAATTTTCGTAATTTAACACCTTTTCGTTTGATGGATATATTAGTTTTAAAAAGTGAGAGTAATGTAAAAATGTTCAAACTACTATTTTGATTTAAAGTTAAATAAAAAGGACAAGAAATTAAATGATTGTTCCATATTGGTGAAAAGATCATTTAAGAATCGTTTTTATTGCGAGTATCGCAAGTACCATTTGTAACCGACATTAATGCTCATTAATATAGGTATTTTGGTCTTTATATAAATTTTCAACTGTGAATTGTGTCCGGGTGAGTTGTCATTAAAGATCGAACCTTGATTTTACCGAAAGACTCCTCGTTAATGCATTATTAATAAGTCATTAATTCATCATTAATGAGCGGTCATTTTTATTGGTCATTGTTTTATTTTAATCAAGTGTAAAGATTGAGTTCTCACAATAAAAACAGTTCTCGAATGAAAGGGATTTTGAACCATTAGATTTCATCAAATGTTAACTAAAAATTGTCAAAAGCTAATTAATAGTAATTGCCAATTTAATAAAGTGTAAGGGTAGATTAGAAAATCTAAAAATATTAACAACTCCTACAATCACGTCTATTCCGAATTAAGAATTAATGAAAACTAGATTATACAATTTTACTAAATATGATAAAAAAAAGAACTCTATAGTTATTAATACTCCAATATACAAATCTCTAAAATTGATGAATAAAATGAATTTATAAACAACCTTGAACAAATGATCAATTATACAATAAAAAATTACCGTTAACAGATTTGATGCTCAAATCATCAAGCTATTCTTGATATACAAATCCTCAAATTTGTATTCGATGAACACTATCAATTGAGACGTAGAAAACCAATACACATACATTTGATGAATGAAACAAAACAAAAAATGGATGAATGAAAAGAGTTTATGAATCAGTTCATGTTCTTGCGCTGGTGATGACCGTAGTCATAATTGTGGGTGAGATAAAAGAGGAAGAGTTACCATTTTTAAAGGATTTTAATTAATAGATACTATAATTACAATTATAAGATACCTATAATATCCTTTTGATTAAAATGTCACATGTCACTCATACAATTACTCTTACCATTCTTACATTTTTTAACTCTTATTTGATCCTAATCATACTATATATATATATAGGCAAAAGTTAATTTGAGAACCGTTTTTATTACGAGAACCGCGAGAACCAATCTTAGCCATCCAATTCTCCCTCCTTCAATTGGATTGTCCACCCATGAATTCCTTACATGCGCCCTGCCACACCCAATCCCCCCACGCTCTTCATCCATGAATTCCATTATCCAAAATGAACGGCTAAGATTGGTTCTCGCAGTTCTCACAATAAAAACGGTTCTCAAATGAACCTTCCCATATATATATATATACACACACACACACACCCCTATATATAGGGAAAAGTTCAAACGAGAACTGCGAGAACCAATCTTAGCCATCCAATTCTCCCTCCTTCAATTGGATTGTCCACCCATAAATTCCTCACATGCATGATGCAACTTGCCACATTCAATTCTCCTACGTTTTTCATTCATGAATTCCACTTAGCAATTGAATGACCAAGATTGTTCTAGCAGTTCTCGTACGAAAAACAGTTCTCGTTTAAACCCTCCCCTATATATATGTGTGTGTGTCTTGTTAATTCTTGCTTCCGTTGTTTGACAGTATCACGTGATCAAAACTCAAACCGACACTTGCAGAAAGAGGGTACGTACGTACGTTAGTAATCTGTTAGTGTTTAATTAGTTTTAATAATATGCAGACACTTGTTTTTGTCCTAATCTTAATTGGTCATGGTGAAGGACCCAGATTTATTCTGAAGATCGAGGTTGCATAAATATTAAAAAAGTTAGAGGTTTATCAATACAAGAACATGAGATATAAGAAACGAATTTCTTACGTGAAAATTTTAAACTGTTTTCTCATAGATTTGAGTCCGAAAACAAATTTTCAATAGAATTTTTACGGATTATGTGAGAAATCACTAAAAAATCCGAGAAAAATGATTTTCTCACGAACCTTTTATCAACGGTCGATTCTGTGAAAAATCTATGAGAAACATATTTTTCTTATAGATTATCCACGAATTTTTCTATCACAAAAGAAGGTGTTATGTTATAGTGTATGGCACATGGGTTATACCAACCCTTCTTGTTTGTTTAAATTATTATACTAATTAAATTCACTTGATTTTCTTGAATAATGGCAGGTGAAGAACTTGGAGCAAAGAAATGGTAATCTTCGCCTAGACTATGTAAGCACCTAATTAACCAACAAAAAACGTACTCTCGTTAAAGAAAAAATGGGATTTTTGGATTTTCTTTTTTATATTGTTATTATTAAAATGGGAATTTTGCCTTAGTTAACAAATGCCATTGTTGAAATCTTAAAATGAGCGTCATTAAAAAGTGGTGTGTTTGGTGTTAAACCTTACTTTTCATCACATCTTTACGTTAGTTTTTTTCTTATACTATTTAATTCACCACTTACTCACATAGTGGTCACTTTTGTCACACTCCATCCACTCTAATGTGTATTGCTATTTGTAACTAGTATTAGTTAGCTTGTTTGGTTGCTAAACAAACTTCATTTTTCTATTTGCAAACTTCAGGACACAGTATGTCGATTAGAGAAAAAATATGGCATGGTGAATGAGGGAGGCTACGGGTCTACTATTGCATATTCGAATGGCGTACCAAACCTCTATGGCTTTTGTGCGTACCCTAACGACGACATTCCCCATGGCTCGGGATATTAGTAGCCTATTCATAATCAAACTTGAATCTTCAATTCATGCGGATGTTATATGTACTAGATTTAGGTGCTCGATGGATTGTAGTCACTAGGAATCCGTAGTATGTTAACAGACTTGCTAGTTGATCAATATAGATAATAAGATGACAATCTAACACTATATAAACAACATTTAGTTAGTATGCTATCTTGAACTCTTTTTTAAAATCTTTTGGTAACATCAATTTCTTTTTCTGTTTTGCAATGACCTACTTTAGACACATTGCAATCACAAAGATATCATATTAGAATATTATTTATATACCTCTTTGTTTTCCTTTTCATCATTCTTGTCAAATTTTAGAGCAAAAGGAGTACATGAAGCATTAAATCGACATGTCTATGTGACGCTTCAGGCGTGAAGTAAATACCACCCTCCACCTTTTAAGTACCGGAGCATGGGATGCTTCTCGGTATTTCACTACCATAGGAGAGAGGAGAGAGAAAGAGAGAAAAGAGGGGAGAAGAGAGAAGAAAGAGAAATTAAAAACTTTTGAAGTATGTGAAACATATATATTTTTCGGGTTTAAGTATAGTATGGAGAAGTAAGAGAGTGTATTGATGATATGACACTGATATGTCAGGTGAATCATGAAGCATGGAAATGGAGCACTCTTGATACTTTTTATGTCATATCACTTCCCATTTTTATTTATGAGAAATAATATATCCTTCTAATTTTTGTTCCTACTTATCCTTCTATCCACTTGATCAAAACAAGTGTCAAAATCAAGGAAGGAGATAAGGAAAGAGAATTAGTAGAGTACACATGTCATCTTGTGATGAGTAGGAATATGAAGTAGGAACAAAAATTAGAAGGATATTTAATTTCTCTTTATTTTTTACCTCATGTTATACCTATCTTTCTATCTCTCCTTCCCAACCACTTCTTTTTGTTATTTTCTATTACAACTAATTATCAATATAAAAAAGACAATTACCAAATGGTTGTTTGTTAAAACAAAATGATTAAGTACTGAATGATTTTATAACCTGAATAATTCAAAGGCTCTGTATGAAACTGCATCGAAATGTGAGATGTAGTTTGATAAGGATTCTGAAAGAACAATCTGAATGATGCAAATTACCATTTAAACCGTAATAATGATTTATTATATTATTAGATATGATTGTTTAACAAGACAATATGTGAAAGAAAAGGTATTATAGTAAAATAGTTAATGCTTAATGATTCAGAATGTATAAGGTAGAATGATTCAACATGATTATTCTGTTTCATTCGGAACAATTTTTATTCGAAGGCTTCAATCAAACACGTTGAATACTGAATCAGCGCTGAATATTTCTATTCAAGAACAAACAAACAACCTCTAAATAATTTTAAATTTAATACACGACTAATATTAAACTAAAATATTTCATTAGTTAAAACTAACTTTTTAAAAATTACATAATAAAAGTTTAAAAATTACTAAAATAAACGTAAAGATAAAAAAGATAACTACTCATCGAGTCATCGTCGTTGTGGGAAAGTTGAATTCGTGAATGGCATTTGCATCGAATCTACAATCGAGTGACCTTCGTCTTCCGAAATCATGGTGTATAATATGATATAAGGATACATTATGTTTCTTAATTTCACAGGATGTCATGCTTGTGTTGGGTTATGCACTATGTGCCAACGTTGTTTTAGGATGTCAAAAGCCCGCTCCACATCCTCCATTGTTTATTCTTGCGCAGACTTAAACTTTAATTGTTTATCATCTTGTGAGGTATAAATGATTTGATGAAATTAAGTAGTTCATTCGGGATATATATCTCACTTGCAAGATAATATTCATGCTTGTAGACTACTCCATTGCTCTCAAATGGACCCTCGAGTGGTTCATGTTATCGACATTGTTAAAAACTACATCAAAAAGTTTTTTATCTTAAAGTTTTTTTAATAAAAAAGCTTTAATTTTTTCATTTGAACAAGATCTGTAACTTTTTTTTTACATAAAAAACTATCAGCTCTAAAAAAAACTTTAAATCTGCATACAAAACACACCCTTTGGATGCAAAACAACACATAAAACGAATCATACAGTTATCTGTGTTAAACTATATTATAAAAAAATTTAAACCTCTCATGAGCGTTATCTACTTTTACAAAGACCTAGAATTTTTTTTTTAATTTTTTTATTTATTTTTGGAAAAGCACCTGAGATATTTTCAATTTCGAATCTTTATAAAATAAATAATTATATTTTTATTATTTTATATTTTTATTGGTCGCAACCATATTGTAGTCTTTTTTTTATTATTATAACTTAAGAATACATCGCATAATATGCAAAAAGCTTAACAAATTCTCGTTAAAAGCATCCATACTTGTAAAAAAAATAAAATAAAAAATAAAATAATGAACCAACCTCTTCAATTCCCACTAATCACTCTCCCAGTCTCATGTTCTTCTTCTTCATCATTCCAATTCTCTGCAAATTTCAATGGCGATTCACACTTTCTCTATCATCATCTTCTCTCTCATCTTTCCTCCATTAACATCACAAGCTTGCCATTATATTGACCATCAAGCATTACTTGATTTCAAACACAAAATCACCTTTGATCCTTCAAATCTTTTACAATCATGGACACGTCAATCTGATTGCTGCAAATCATGGAATGGCATTGCCTGTGATTCCGCCGGCAGAGTCATTAACGTCACCTGTTCCGGTCTCGTCTCTGGTGAAGATTTCATCCTCGACACATCCATGTCCGGTACTCTCTCTCCTTCTCTCGCTAATCTCACATTTCTGCAACTTCTTGATCTCAGCAACCTTAAAGACTTAACGGGTCAGATCCCGCCGGAGTTTGGAAAACTTACACGTCTAACCCACCTGTTTCTTGATTCAAATAAGCTTTCTGGTTCAGTTCCGGTAACTTTCCGACTACTTTTTCGATTGGAAAAGCTTTATCTTAGTAATAATCGGTTTACAGGGGAGATCCCATCGGTGGTTTTCCGGTCTTTTAAATCGCTTTCCGAGATTGGTCTTTCCGGGAATCAATTCTCCGGGAACATTTCATCGTCGATTGGGGAAATGATTTCGATTACAAAGCTTGATTTACATGAGAATAATTTATCTGGGTTTATACCAGAAACGATCGGAGAGTTAAAGAAACTTAAATTTCTTGACTTGTCGGAAAACCAGATCACCGGAATCATCCCGGAATCTCTTGGATCGTTATCTGAATTACAGATTTTGTACCTTAACCAAAACAAACTTTCGGGTCTAATTCCTTCTTCAATTGACGAATTAATTTCTATACAATTCTTTCGTTTATCGGAAAATAATCTAGCCGGAACGATCCCGCCATCAATCGGAAAGCTTCCGAAGATCCAACGGTTGATATTTGAGAACAATAAGCTCACCGGAAAGCTACCCACCACCATTGGTGATCTGATTACTCTCACTGATATATACTTTTCCGGTAACATGTTTACCGGGAATATTCCCGCAAGTTTCGGCAAATTACAGAATCTTCAAACACTAGATTTATCAAGAAACAGAGTCTCCGGCAAGATTTCATCTGAGCTTTCTAAATTACAAAATTTACAGACTCTTGATTTGTCTTTCAATCCTCTGAACTTAATAACATTACCAAATTGGTTTTCAAAACTGAAACTTTTCCGGCTAAAGATGGCCGGTACCGGAATCCAAGGTCGACTTCCAAGATTCCTTTCTTCATCATCAACAATCTCAGAGCTCGATCTGTCCAGCAATTCATTAACAGATGAATTACCACATTGGATTGGAAACATGACTAATCTTTCATTTCTGAACTTATCATACAACGGATTCAAAAACCCAATTCCACCGGAATTCAAGAACCTTTCACTTCTAATGGACCTTGATCTTCATTCCAACAACTTTTCCGGCGACATAAACATTATTTTCAAGAAAAATGTACAAGGCCCACTTGGTCATTACAATTCAATCGACTTATCGTATAACTCGTTTTCAGGACCGATAAACATTGATGATGAAGCTGCCATGGATTCGATTGTTTCTTTAGTGTTATCTCACAATCCGGTGGGTGGAATCATACCGGAAAGATTGAGTAATGGGAATGAGTTGGTTAGAATCTTGATTTCGAGGAATAATTTAACGGGGAAGATACCCAAGGAGTTGTTGAATTTGAAGAATTTGAAGGAATTTAATGTGTCTGGGAATAGATTGACTGGAGAAATTCCTGTGCATAATGTTAGTATTCCTGCTTCTGCATTTTTGGGTAATCTTGATTTGTGTGGGACCCCACTTCCGCCATGTAAGCATTCTTTTTGACACCGTGTCATTTAGTTATTTAATTGAGAAATTCATATGTGAAGGAAAATGCAAAGACAAGTTATTGGTTCATATTATTAGGTGTTATTACTCTTTTAAGTTAGGAGATAGCTCGTATATTAAAGTATATTAAAGTGGCTTATAATTTAACGATATCAGATATATTAAAAAGATATTCTTCGTGGTTATGTTACTTATTTATCATTTCTCATTAAAACATATATGATAGCATATCATATAAGTAGAAACAATATTTAAACCATCTTCAATGCATGACCACATTGAATATAGATAGATAACGCAATAAATGCATTCAAGTCATGTGAAATCACCATGGTTCCTTAAATTAGCACTTCACGACTTGAATCGTAGTGTTTGGACCTAGAATTGTAAATAAGCCGAACGTTCGGCGAATCATTCGTGAATTGTTCAGTGGGAAGTTCGTTTATTTATTAAACAAACGAATACGAACAAAAATCTTTGTTCGTTTAACAAACACGAACACATACATTGTTTCATTGATTTATCTTCGTGAACGTTCTTTTATGTTCGTTTACATGTGTGTATATATATATATGTGTGTGTGTGTGTATAACTGTATACAGAGATACATATACATACATATACTACACACTCACTCACACACACACACATGCACATATATATATACACGTAGTTAGTTTTTGTTTATATCTAATAATGTTGAGTTTGTATAATATTTGTATATGTGTCCGTTCATTTGTGTTCGGCTAAAGATAAACAAACGAACATGAACACAAAAATTCGTTCGCTTATCCGTTGTTGTTCGTTTATTTGTTCGGCTAAGTTAAACAAACAAACACGAACAAGCCTCCGTTCGTGTTCGTTCGATTCGTTAACAACCCTATTTGAACATGTATTACACCTATAATCCAAACTAGATCATACTCGATCTTTATGTAACTTCAACTCTATTTGAACATGTATTTAAACATTATTTAAAACTATTATAACACCAAAAATTAAACTTTATAGGGATTGAACTTAATTTTCCCAAACTCAATTTAGAATAATAGTAATTTGGGCTCTAATTTGTTCTAGAAGAGGTTTAAACATACTTTTTTTTAATCCTTTTATAGTTTATCAACACATATCTGTTGGTAAACATAATTATTAATGAAATTAGCCTATAATAACTTTTGTCTATTGGTATTGACATTTTTTCTACCATACCTACATGACTAATCATGTAACAAAATGTAAATAACAATAATCATACCCAAAAAATTTATTACAGTTAACATGAAAATCACACTTTTATAGAACTAAACTTCATTTGTACAAATATTAATATTTCAACTACAATTAACATGTCATAAAAGATTATCCACCATCAAAATATCTTCTTTAGAAAAAGTAAAGTAAGTGAAAATCAGGGGCTATAAATTTTGAATAGGAGCCTTTTCTTTGTCTGTTTCTGGAAAAGAAAAAGAAAGAAACACAACATCATAAGTATTTTGCTTAGTAAGTACACAGTCACAAGCTAACAAACATAGAGAATTAACATCTTGTATACATGTATATCACCATCCATCTTATAACAAACATATGGTACCATCAACCATTGGTATTCCCTAACTACTGAAGTCACATATACTTCTAAGGTCACATCGACCTGGATACTACATCACAATCTGACTAGTTGCAATGACTAACGGGGGTGTCACATCAACTATCATCACATCATATATCTTCACATAATACACAACATGCACACATGCATTGTAGCACGTTAAGTAGGGATCGTGTAACTCACATTGATTGACTAAACATGTAATCAATCCACCGTCAAAACTGATATAAGATGGCTAACAATTAGTCAATGATCACCTACAACTAGTTCATTGATATCGTCTTATATATATATTGTTTATTTTTAGTCTGTATTATTCATAAATAAATCAAAAGATACTTAATATCTTAAATTGTTAGTTTTCAGGTTAAAAAGCTGGATGGCAAGAAGTTTTGAGTAAAAACTGAAGAAAATGAGAAAAGTTGTCCGTTCCGACACACTTTCATTGTTTTGATCATATCTCATACAAACAAACTTGAATAGAGGTAATTCTAGCGGCCACGAAAACAAGACTAAGAGAGATACAATCTCCTGTCGATGGTCAAGTCGTGATAAGACGAGGTCGCGACGCGACATGAGTTTTGGTCCAAAAACTTCGCGAATGATTTAATGGTCGTGACTCGACATAAATCTAACACGACGCGACATAGGCGAAACATGAAATCTATAAATTCAGCTCTATTTTTGACCTAGGGGACATATATGTAGTTCTAGGGTTTCAATATGACGTTAGGGAGCTTCCAGAAGTGATTTCAAAGCTTGAGAGAGGAATGGGAGCTCAAGATTGAAGAATCATCTGGTTTCATACAGTTTGTTTTGTTGTATATGTTTAGCATACTATCTGTGATTTCCATATGTTCTTTTCTTCTTATGGCTTAAATACCGTGGTTTTAATTTTACCTATATGAGATTACCTTTGTTTTATGGTTTGATTTCTATGAATTGAATGTTAAAGTAGTTATATATTTGTCATCTCTTGCTTGATCTAAAATTCATATGTGTTGAAGTTTCAATCTTTATTGTTTATTGACTGAGTTTGCATATGTTTGAGAATAATTTATCACTCTTCTGTAACAGACACATGTAGGACAAGCCCGTGTCCCCTCACACACCCCTCAACTCACTTATATGAATACTGCCATACCATGTGCCATGCCCTAGCCCTACACATTCGTGTCTGGCTTAACACGCCCGTGTCCTATCCTTAGAGCACGGGTGTACCCCAAACCCTATCGTGCGTCATCCGGGTCCGACACAGCCGGTGTCCCCTTGGATACGCGCGTGTCCATTTTTGGACATCAAGTGTTGGATGAGAATAGTTGAATTTTATCCACAAACCATACAATTCACTACCATAGTGATTCCGGTACTTGATATTTATCATTTAACAACCAAAATACTAAAAACAAAATCTTTAACATAGATTGATCATCCTATGATCAATTTACACCATTTAATTCAATTGACCCATTAACAAATTCAAACGTCATCAATTTGATAAACAAGCCATAAAAATCATCCGTATTCCTTCTTAAACTTATGAAGTTCAAAATCGAAGTTGCTACCTACTAACTAATAACACTAAAGTAGGTGTTTATGACTACACGAACTCAAATCTCCACTTAGGTTACTAAAACTCAATAAAATCACTAAATTATAGTAGAAAAGCTTACCTTTAAGATTTGGCTAACAATAATTCTTCAATTGTTCAAGAATCTCCGGTGTCTTCTAGCATTCTTCCCTTCGTTGACTTTTATAGACAATAAACTTAAATTACTTATTTTGGGGCGTTAAAACCATACTGTGGTCAACTATTTTCTCCACTCCATCAGAATGTTCTCAAAGATCTATGTGAAGATGAAGGCAACTTTCATTGCTGTGTAGTGTAGTTCTAGTGAGCCTTCAAAGCCGATATTCTCTCTCTTCTTTATTTTTAATTTCTAATTGGATTGTAAGATATTATGTGAGCCTCCAAAGCCGATATTCTCTCTCTTCTTTATTTTTAATTTCTAATTAGATTGTAAGATATTATGTGAGATTTAGAATTTGGCATGATATGAAACAATCACTATGGCGTTGAGTGGTAGGTTTAGTGTTGGGATATATAAGACCATCCAACCAAAAATAAAAGATGACCTCTAAATTCCCACGGAGAATGGGATACTTCAAACACATTAGCCAAAGATAATAGAAGTTACACAACCTTAGGATATAAATGAGCTGTTCTTAGCCCAAGCACGATGCTTATTGAGCCGTGTTCGTTTCTGCTTCTTTAAGCATGAATTTGGCTAGTTTAAAATTTATGAAGCTTGGGCTCGGCTCGTTTAAACTCGGGTATTATTTTAAAATTTTCTTGCAAATGATATATAAATAAAATATAAAATACAAATTATAACAAGCTCACTCTTTGAGGCTTGAGCTTTAGTCCAGACTGGAACTCATTAAGGCTTGACTCGTTTTGAAAGTTTAACGATTTAAGCTCAGAAAGCTCGCGAACATCTCGGCTTGTTTCGAGCTTTTAATGATTCGAATTTAAGTAGCTCACGAGTATCTATGCTCGTTTCAAGGTTTTAACAATAATATATTATTCAACACCTCTAGTTTATTATGTAACAATAAATCATCATTTTAATATATACATCTAGAGATGAAACACACTAATTTTTTAAATCATCATGAGTAACGTTTTAAAACCATACGACCATATGTTTTCTTCTTTTGTGATTATAATATGTAATGTTATCTTATATATATTACACATATTATACTGTTAAAACATCAAGCACCAGTGGTCTAGTGGTAGAATAGTACCCTGCCACGGTACAGACCCGGGTTCGATTCCCGGCTGGTGCAATATTTTTAGTTTTTGTTTTCAACATTTAACGTGGTCAGGTCGTACTCAGATGGGCCTGTCTGTGATTGTGGGCTACTTACTCAGTTAAGAAGTTTAGCCTGTTTTTATAATTACAATAATAAAATTAATTTAAATTAAGAATGTTGTTTGGGTTTTTTTCTTGGGTTTTCAGTTAATTAGGTCGGATTAATAAGGTTTCAGTTGTTGTTTTAGTATTTTTGGGCCAAATTTAAAATAAAACACAATTTATATGAAGCCTTTAATTAAGTTGCTATTTTTAAGGTAAACTATATTATTTTAAAGGTATAAATCGAAGATTGAACTATATCTTATCATTTTTTTAAAAAGATTTTCATTTTTCCTTTGATTTTAGTGGCATCAAAAAATCACTAATGACACCTCAAAATTTGACTGGTGACACTAGCTCGAAAACGTTGAAATTTTCCTCTCTATCTATAAAATTGACCGTGCCACCACCAATGGACACTTGGGACCGCCCCTGTATGGGTCCCCCCCCCCCCAACCAACAACTTTTATAAACTGATACACGAACCGTATGTATTATGGTTAACCCGAATAATCGAACAATACCACCCTTCACCCAATTAAAACAACTTGAAATACTTAGGTAGCGTTTGGTTGGCAGGAATCCTTAGGATTCTGAAGGATTCCTGAGTTTGGTTCACTTTAATAAGGCAATCTGAAAGATTTGGAATCCATCAAATAAGGGAAAGTGAATTCTATCACTAGATAGAGGGATTTTAAAATCCTTTGAATGAGGAAATGTGGAATATTACCTTGTTATCTTTAAACATCTCTATAGCCCTAATATATTTATCTCATTCCATCATCATAACATGTGAGCCGACTTTACCCTCCAAACACCGACGCTTTGCCTCCGCCTCCGCCTCTAGACCCTCCACCGCAGTCTTCCTCCGTCGCTCTTCCAGAGCCTCCACTCCAGCCTTCCTTCGTTGTCTCCTATAGACCATCCACAGCAGCCTTCCTCCGCCGCTGCCTCCTGACCCTCCGTCGTAGCCTTCCTCTGTCGCCGTCTCCAGACCCTTCGCGGCAACCTTCCTCCGTCGCCGTCTTCCTCCGCCGTCGCCTTCGGAGCCTCCGCGACAACTTCCTCTGTCGCAGCCTTCCTTCGTCACGTCTTCCTCCGCCGTCGCCTCCAGACCCTCCACCGTCGCCTCCGGACCCTCCGCCGCAACCTTCCTCTTTCACCGCCTCCAGACCCTCCGCCGTAGCCTTCCTCCATCACCGTCTTTCTCCGTTGTCGCCTACGAACCCTCCGTTGCAGCCTTCCTCCTTCGCCGCCTCCAGACCTTCCGTCACAGTCTTCCTCCGTCGTAGTCTCCGGACCCTCCGTCGCAGCCTTCCTCCGTCACAACCCCCATACCCTCTGCCACAGCGTGGCGCCTCCGGACCTTCCACCACTGCATTTCTTCATCAGTCGTAGTCACAGCCAGGTTTCGCCATTCCGTTGCTGGCTTCCGCCTTAGCCTCAAATGAATCTCTCTTTTCTCTCGGTCTGTTTTCCTCCACAATGTTTAATCTTTTCGACTTACTATGGGAAACAGATTATTTGAGACCGATAAGACCTGAATTTATGCATGTGAGTATTGTAATAATATTAACTTATGATGTTTATTAGCGTGATTTTCATAGTTTATTGATATTAACGCTCAATCAATAAAATAAAATTTTAATATTTTTAAATTTTATATAAAAGTTATAAAACAAACTAGAAATAAGTAAAAGAATAAGAAAGACAATTCTGTCATTTTACATTACTGAAACCAAATTCCAATTCCATTTCCTGCCAACCAAACAGATCACAGATTCAAATTTCAAGACAAATTCCAATTCCTTCATAGATTCCACATCACCCAGAAACATTTTGCGAACCAAACGACGCCTTAATCTTCAACAGATCGATTGGTTTTTCTAGGTATCGGTTATTTTTGACAAACTAAAATCAAGCCTTCTTTCGATAAAAATAGCTTCTAAATATTTTATAAGTGATAGAATGAAGCGCTAATTCAAAATCAATTTTGAACATTTTTCCTTTTCTTATGGACACCCACTTTATTACTTCATTATTACTCTAAGGACCGTCAATTATTTGGCATCCACCTATGAATGCCGACTGTTACGTTGTTAATAATCACGGGAAGAATAATCAATATTGTAATTACATAATATATTTTAATCTAAAAACTACTATCATGAGACAAATCTTAAAAAATTGTTAACGAGAGGGTTTATGAGGAGTGAAATCTTATATTGTTAAATTTATATAATTGTTAGTTATTCTATACAATTTAATCCCCTTGAACCATGTTTCTTTATCTGTGATGACAAGTGGAGTTGGGAGGTCTAAATTCGTCGAAAGTTCTTAGTTAAATCCATGAGACAGATTTTAGAAAATCTAATCTATCCATCTTATGCAGATTTTTTTTTTGAAATAAATGGCTTCCACTAGAGCTAATTGTTTCATATGACGTTTGTTACTAAAGCGTATTCCTACCTGTTAAATCTGTGTTTAAGAAGAACCTCGCTCTTCTCGGCAACCCTGTCTCATCTGTCGAAAAACAAGAATCGTATCTTTACTCAACCACCATGGTGAAGGAAGTTTGGGTTTGGTTGCAGGAATGATGCAATATCGATACGGGTCATCACACAAATCTTGATCATCTATTATTCAAATTATTGCAATGTGGAAATATAGATGGGAAAAGAAAGATTTTAGAAGCTGTAGTAATGTGCTTACTTTGGTTTGTTTGCAAGGCTCGAACGACTTGGTGTTCAAGGGGAAGAGATTTCATGGTGTCGCCGATGGTGATTAAAATTCAAGATACTTTTTCAATGTGGTTCAAATGTAGAGCCAATTGTAATTCATTGAATTGGTCCATGCAGCATTGTAATCCGTTATTCTTATTCTAATTTGTATTTTTTGCTCTTTCTTCAAGCGTCTTGCTTGAAGTATTTTTAATATATTCAGGTTATTTGGGTTTGGATGACGGTAATATCGAAGCTCTTTGATTAGCTGTTTAGTAAGTCATTGAATTATGTTTAGTTAATATATAAAAAATAGAAAAAGTGAGAGTTGTTACCCAAAGATAAAAGTGGAAATTAAATAGGATGTAGTAGAATCAAAGTATTGAGTAGGCTGAGGAGGTTAGGATGGGGACAAAAGGCAAGACAAAGTCATTTTGTTTGTAACACTTTATGCACTCTTTGCTTCCAAGGCATGCATAATGCAAGTGACCCCATTTTCATCATTTATTCTTTATCCCCTAACTTCCTACTTGCTCTTGCGGTTTATAACGTCCTAATTTATGCCAAATATTATCTAATAATATTAAAAAAAAAGTGATATTCTTTATATCTTAGGACATAGCAGATAAGTGGATTTAGATTCTCTCAAATTAAAAAAACATGATTGGTTATGTTCTTTCATAACAAAAACCAGTAGGTCTTATAAAAAGTCTCAATTTACTTTAAACAATGATCCACTGATTTATTTTAGAGGGGAAGTGGAGTGGAGGGAGACATGACCGATTATAGGGTGTGTTCGGCAACGGGCTTATGTGAGATTATAGGGATTGGGATTTTAGTTTTCATAATCCCAGCCCCTAGCCTTGTGCGGGTGTTAAAATTTTAAGAGGATTATTAAAAACATAATCTCCAATAAACCCCTAAAATAAAAGTTTTTTCAAGTAGCTTATGGTTTAAGATTATCAATTAATCAGCCCAAACTCTAATCTCCGTCAGCATCAGCTAGTTTCATCAAACACACCCATAATCCTATATAAAATCATGCAACTTACCCACATTCACGTGTTGTTGCCCACTTCGCACTCATATCACCACTCATAAGCAACCGTTGCCCACCACTTTCGCATTTCAAGTTTGTCAATGAATATTTAACAATGACCTACCACCACGCAGCAATGACGTTACCAGCCATCATCATCCTCGATTGTGGTATTCTTTTTGTCCCAAAAATATCGTACACTTTGACTTTTTGAAGTTTTTTTTTAACTTTGACCTTACATTTATTTGTTTTTGTTATATAATACTTGATGCAAAATACTTGAATGGATTGTGTTTTAAATGTGTTTTCATTCTTATAATTTTCATCCAAGTATTATATAGCACAAACAATGCTATTTAAGGTCAAAATTAAAAAGAAAGACTTCAAAAAATTAAAATGGAGAATATTTTTAAGATAGAGGGAGTATATATTTTTTTGTTTTGCTAATGTTTTCTTTTAAAATACCCTTTCTAGATTTTTATATTTTTTTTTCAAATAACAAAAATAGAAAACTTTCTAGAAACTTGAGATAAGGAAATGAAATTTCATGTTATATTACACACGCCCCTTACCTCCCTAAAAGGGGGTTGTGTTTTAAAGTCTTAGAATATACATCAGTATAGAACCATATCTTATACATAAAATCTATAGAACTAATCTCGAGCGTTGATTTCATCTGATATCCTTAGAACGCAGAAGGGGATGATTGGAATTCAACGCTAACCGATTTCCACGTTCGACAGTTGCCATGTTTATCTCGCACGTCAGTTTTCATTGTTACAACTTAAGTATATTCTTCAATACCATAAGTTAGGGGGAGATTGTTGGGAAATAAGGCTAAGTAAGTTAAAACTGTTGAACATGCAAAAGCAAAACTGTTGGAGTAAGTTTTGAGAAAACAGTTTCAAAGCTGTTAGTACAAAAAGATTCAGAACTGTTAGTTATATCACATCAACTGTTGGAAGAGAATGAAGAGAAGACTGTTAGAAGAAACTCAAAACTGTTTATTCTACAAACTGTTTCTATTGAGATATTTATGAAAATCACTATCTTTGTGGATTTCAAAGATATCTTATCAAGATTGGAAGATTATCAAGATTATCTCGCAAAGATAGAAGATTAACAAACTTCAAAAACCTAGAGGGTTATAAATACCCTGTTTAGATTAGTTTGTTATTATTGCTTTTGATTTACACTTATTTGTATTGTTTAATATTTTCAGAAAGTGTATTAACCTCCAAGTTTCTCTGAAACCTAAGAACAGTTTGTGTTCTTCGTCTAACAAAAGAGTTAGATTGGAGGTGTTGGTGAATATTGTAATCATCTTTGATTATTAATAAACATCTTGTGTTTAAAGTTATTCTTTAAATTGATTGAATTTTTCGTGTGATTAAAACCTTTATTAATCAATTAAGTGTGATTCCGTAACTTCTTAATTGATTGTGATTAAATTCAAATGTTGTCTTTTCATACAAGTCTGATTTAAGATAGTAAAAGATAATTTTTGTTATTTTGTTTATTTACGATCCTGACAAATGGTATCAGAGCCTTAACATTAAGGTTCTCTTAATCACCAGTTAAAGGTTTTTCACAATCTGCTGTGTTCTTATTGATTTAAAGTCTTTTTATTGTGTAATTGATAATTCTCAATCACTGAATTACAATGGAGTCTGGTGGATCTTCTGAAAACACTAGATCTGGGTCAAACATTCGTGTTCCCATGCTCAAACCAACTGATTTTGAGATGAGGAAACTGAGAATCAAGCAGCATGTTCAATTGATGGACTATGCTGTTTGGGAAATGATTGAGAATGAGCCCATAACTCCTGTTGATTTAGATGAAACTGGAAAACCGAGGAAGAAACCACCACCAAAAAACAGATGCTGAAAGAAAAGAGAGGATGCTAGAGATGAAAGCTCTAAGCATTCTTCATATTGCTATTCCTAATGAATATCAACATCAGTTTAAGAAGTTTGAGAATGCTCATGAATTGTGGAATGCATTAGAAAAAAGGTTTGCAGAGAATGCAAGCTCCAAAAGAAATCAAAGGGATCTTCTCAAACAAGCTTATGAGAACTTTTCCAGTGGAAAGAATGAGAGTATCACTCAGATCTTTGATAGGTTCTATAAGCTAGTAAGTCAACTTGACAGTGCAAAGGTTAGAATAGAGCAAGATGAGATCAATAGAAAGTTTCTTAGGTCTTTAGGTGATGAGTGGACAGTATATGCTGCACAATGGAGGACTAAGGACTCTTTGGAGGATATAGAATTAGATGATCTCTACAACAGTTTAATTGTGTTTGAAGGGGAAATTGAAGGAAAAAGGAAGTCAATGATCCCTATTCACAATGCTGCTCTTCTCTCATCCTCAGGTATGGACTCAAATCTTTCTTTAACTAACTCTGCTGATGGTTGTGTAGGTGATGTTACTGGAGTAGATATGAATACTTCTGATGCAGTGCTTGAAGCATTCTTAGCAAGTCATGCACATTCAACCCTTACAAATGAGGATCTTGAGCAAGTGCATCCAGATGATCTTGAGGAGATGGATCTCAAATGGCAGATGGCTATGCTGACTGTAAGAGCAAAAAGGTTCATCAAAAGAACAAGAAGACAAAACATGAACTTCAGGGCTGATAGTCCGACTGGTTTTGACAAGTCCAAAGTAAGATGTTTCAAATGTCAACAGCATGGTCACTTTGCTAGAGAATGCAAATCAGGTGGACAAAGCCAGAATCAAGGTCAGCAGTCAACTCCCACCTCATCAGCATTGGTCTCTTAAGAAGGCTATGGGTTTGATTGGAGTGATCAGGCTGAGCAAGCAACTCACAACAAAGCATTAATGGCATTGACCGACTCCTCCATCAACATGGATTCATCAGAGATAGAAGACATTCAGGTATCTTCTAAACTATGTCCTCATGAATGTAGAGCTATAGTTAAAAGGTTTAGAGAATACAACAGAAAGGTTTGTGTTGCTCTAAGCAAAATGGAAGAAGGAAGGTATGAAACCAGTGCTGTAATTGAAAGCTTTGAAAAGAAAATCAAAGATTATCAGGCTAATGAATTGCAAATGGACTATGATAGAAAGTATCATAAGTGGCAGAAAGAGCAACTTCAAGAAAAGATTGATAGTCTTAAGGAGAAGTTGAGTGAGAAAGAGAATAAAATAGATGAATTAACCAAGAAATTGAATGGTGTGGACATAGATTTGAACATGTTTAAAGCTTCATCCCTTAAGCTTGAAACTGTTTTGAAATCACAGATCTCAAATAAAATAAAATCAGGCATAGGCTACAAACAGACTCCTCCTCCATACAATCACACCTATATAACTCCCATGACTGATGTAGCTGAAAGGTATGTTGATGAACCACTAGAGGAAGAATTGAAGTCAGCAGATCCACAGCTAGAAAGTGAAGATGAGGGAGTTGTATATGAGATAATTGATGAAAAGAAGGAAGGATTTGTGAAGAAAGAGGAAATCATTCCAATTGAAAATCACATCTGTTGTGAACTAAAAGCACCTAACTCTTCTTCACAACATGTGATGTTTGTAAAAGCATCCTCAGAACCTTCCACCAGTGAACCAAAACCCTTCAAAGCTGTTACTTCTATAAACAGTTTCACTACTGTTGAAAATAGTCCCCATCTTTACACTAACAGTTCCAAGGAAAGTCCAAACAGTTTTCATCCAAAAACTTCAACTATTAGTATTAAGACTAAAGGAGAGAAGGAGATTGATGAAGTTGCAGTTGCAAAACAGAAGAAGAAGGCTTCAAAATTAAAATCCAAAAACAAACATGTGAAGAAGCATACAGAAATGTCTATTTGCACATGCAAACAACATGGTGTGCAGAAGTTTCCTCCTTCAGCACCAGTGAGGGGGAAGCAAAGAAATAGAAACAAATTATGGGCACAAAGAAGTGGGATACCTATAGTCAAAGCTAAAAATTGTTACATTTATGGGAAAGCAAATCACTTGGCTCACAACTGTTATCATAATCAACAGCTATATAGGACCCAGAAACCAAGTACTAGAAACCAATCTAACAGTTCTTCAACTGTTAAGCCAAAACAGTCTAACAGTTCTTCAACTGTTAAGCCAAAACAGTCTAACGGTTCTTCAACTGTTAAGCCAAAGACAAAGAATGGTTGTTTGGCTTGGGTAAAAGTGCAAAAACAAACAGTTTCTGAAGAAACTAAATCTGATAATTCTTCTGAAAGACAAACCAAGTCACATGTAAATCACAACAGTTGGAAACCATATGTTCTCACTAAATATTCTTCACACAGAATAGATAAATATGATTGGGATGAAATTAAGAAAACTCAATGTGTTGTTAAATACTATGACATGAATGGTGTACCCAAGACCTGCATGGCCTGGGTACTTCCTACTACTAACTGAGTTTATTTTGTGCAGAGCATTCATAGGACCAATCAAGGAGCAATCTAGCATGTGGATAGTGGATGCTCAAGGCACATGACTGGAAATCGACAATGCTTGAAGGATTTCAAAAGAATCAATGGAGGATTTGTAGCATTTGGAGGAAATCCAAAGGGAGGTAGAATCACAGGTAAGGGAGCTGTAGATGCAGGTAACCTTACTTTTAATAATGTTTTCTTTGTTGAACAATTCAAATACAATCTGTTGAGTGTATCCCAAATCTGTGACATTGGAAACAAAGTAGTGTTTACAGATACTGAATGCATTATCCTTTCAAAAGATTTTAAGTTATCAGAAAAGGACATTCTTTTGAGAACACCAAGAAAGGATAATGTTTACTGCTTGGATACACAAAAGGTTGCTCAGCAGAATGTTTTAAGTTGTTTACTCTCCAAGGCATCTCGGGACGAGTCTGCCACTTGGCATAGAAGGATGTGTCACATGAACTTTAAAACCATGAATTTGTTAGCTAAAAACAGTTTGGTAAGAGGTTTACCTTAAAAGGAATTTTCATGTGATGATCATTGTATTGCTTGTCTCAAAGGCAAGCAACACAAAACTTCTTTTAAGACCAAAGAAGTTTCTTCCATCTCTGCACCTTTACAGTTATTGCACATGGATCTTTTTGGTCCTACATATGTGGTTAGTATAGGGAAGAAAGCTTATTGTTTAGTCATAGTTGATGACTTCACCAGATTTACTTGGGTTCAATTTCTTAGATCTAAGGATGAAACAACAGAGTTAGTTAAATCCCTTATTCTTAGAATTGAAAATCAGTCCGATTTAAAGGTGAAAGTCATTAGGTCTGACAATGGGTTTGAATTCAAGAACTATGAGCTAAAGAGTTTTTGTGAAGAGAAAGGGAATGAAAGACAGTTTAGTGCTCCTAGGACTCCACAACAGAATGGAGTGGCTGAAAGAAGGAATAGGACTTTGATAGAGGCTGCTAGATCAATGCTAGTTGATTCTAGGCTCCCAATGACATTTTGGGCAGAAGTTGTGAACACTGCTTGCTATGTTCAGAATAGAGTACAAGTTGTCATGTCCAAAGGGAAAACTCCCTATGAGTTATTTCTTCACAGAAAGCCATTGATCAATTTTTTGAAACCATTTGGATGTCCCTGCACTATCCTAACTACCAAGTCCCAATTAGGAAAGTTTGAAAGCAAGGCTGAAGAAGGATTCTTTGTAGGCTATTCCACTCAAAGCAAAGCCTATAGAGTCTTCAACAATGTGTCTAGGATCATAGTAGAGAGTATGCATGTATCGTTCAATGAGAATAAAATTAATGCTGAAGGTAATGGTCCTAAGTGGTTATTTGATATTGATGCACTAACAAATCTTTGTCTTTTGAGTTCTCCACAGAAACAGCTACTGACATTCCTACATCTGTTGGTACAAATCAACAAACAGTTTCCAACAGTATCAACAGTATTGAGACCGTTTGTTTGAATCCAACAACTATTGATGAAAACACAGTGAATAAAGACTTTGTGGTGCTTCCTCTCACTGAAAATAATTCTTCAAGTGCTGATGGCCAAATAAATGATGATGCTGACAAGGAATTTCATGTTCCTACCCATCACCATGCATCTGAACATCAAACAGTTTCCGACCAAGTGTGTATCACTTCTGGGAGTGCAAGAAACTCTGAGGTTGATATGTCAAATTTGGAGAATTCCTTGCCTGAAGAGAACATTCCTACATCAAGAGTTCACAAGAATCATCCTACAATACAGATTATAGGTGATCCTGCCACAACCATTCAAACAAGGGGTATGCTGCAAAGTGAAAACAGTGGCGTAACTCTTGACCAGTTTGATGTGAATGCCTGCTTTCTATCATAGATAGAACCAAAGAAAGCAATAGAGGCATTGAGAGACCCTTCTTGGGTAGAAGCTATGCAAGAGGAACTTTACAGTTCCAAATTCAGCAAGTGTGGAAGCTGGTAGAACTACCTCGAGGCAAACGAGCAATTGGCACCAAATGGGTGTTCAGAAATAAGAAGGATGAAAGAGGTATAGTCATCAAGAATAAGGCTAGACTTGTTGCACAGGGTTATACTCAGAAAGAGGGTATAGATTATGATGATGTCTTTGCCCCAGTTTCCAGAATAGAAGCTATCAGATTGTTCCTTGCCTATGCAAGTTTCAAAGGATTTAAGGTATATCAAATGGATGTCAAATCAGCTTTTCTCTATGGAACCATTGATGAGGAAGTGTATGTGTGTCAACCACCTGGTTTTGAAGACTCAAAGTATCCTGATAGGGTATATAGGTTGGATAAAGCCCTATATGGGTTACATCAGGCTCCTAGAGGTTGGTATGAGACATTGTCATCTCATTTGATTGAGAATGGGTTTAAAAGAGGCACAATTGATAAAACTTAGTTTACAAAGATAGTTGAAACAGAGATCTTACTTGTACAGATCTATGTTGATGATATAATCTTTGGATCTACCAATGATAATCTTTGCAAGAAATTTGAAGCCATCATGCATAAGAGATTCCAAATGAGCTCCATGGGGGAACTTACATTCTTCTTGGGGTTACAGGTTAAGCAAAAGCCATCTGGTATCTTTCTCAGTCAGTCAAAGTATGTCAAAGACATTTTGGACAAGTTTGGCTATTAAGATGTAAAGCTGGCAAGCACTCCCATGGAAACACACAAACAGTTGGGAGCAGATCCTGAGGGGGAGGATGTAGACATACACTTGTATAGGTCTATGATAGGTTCATTAATGTACTTAACTGCTTCTAGACCGGATATAATGTTTGTGGTGTGTGTTTGTGCCAGGTTTCAATGTAGTCCCAAGATGTCACACCTCCTTGCTGTAAAAAGGATCTTTAGGTATCTCAAAGGCCAACAAAAGTTAGGTCTGTGGTATCCTAAGGATTCACCTTTTGAATTAGTGGCATATTCTGACAGTGACAATGGTGGAGCAAATGTGGATAGAAAATCAACATCTGGAGGATGTCAATTCTTTGGCTCAAGACTGGTGTCATGGCAGTGCAAGAAACAAACAACAATGTCCACTTCAACAACTGAGGCTGAGTACATTGCTGCATCAAGTTGCTGTTCTCAAGTATTATGGATTCAGAATCAGCTTCTGGATTATGGTATGACTCTTTTGAATACTCCTATCTATGTTGATAACACTAGTGCTATCAGCATTGTGAACAATCCAGTGAAGCATTCAAAAACAAAACACATAGAAATCAGGTTTCACTTCATCAGAGACTGCAATGAGAAAAGGTTAATCTAAGTTTTAAAAGTACATACTGATGATCAGTTAGCTGATCTGTTTACCAAAGCATTTGATGTAAGTAGATTTAACTTTCTAATCTCAAATATTGGCATGATTAACTTAGAATAATGCTTTGTTAGCTATTCTATCTATGATTTTTGTGTTTTCACACTAACAGTTTGAAACTGTTAATTATCAGTCTAACAACTGTTTATGAAAGTGTTCAGGGCTTTATAGTATAAATTATAACTAACAGTTGTCAATTGTTAGTACTTTGGTGTTACAACTGTTAGACAAGCAGCCTAATCAGTTAAGGGGGAGTGTTACAGTTGAAGTTCATTAGCCAAACAGTTGTCAACTGTTAGCTCCATACTCTCCGTCAACTATTAGTCAAGGGTATTTAAGTCTTTGAAGATATTCTGAGGAATTTTGAATTGCATTTAATATGCATTACATATATAAGTCATTCCCTCCTCGCAGTTTCCTTTACGCTTACTAACCTTCAATCGAACGCTAAAACCCTAGACGCTCTCTTCGAAATCGCCATGGCTCCCCTTCCGTTTGTCAAAGAACACAACATGCTTGCTTTCCTCTCCAAACCAGCTGAGTTGCATGTCTTTCATGACATGATCGAATATCTCACCCTGTCAAATCTCAATACTGCCCTCACCATCAATCCAACCATTTACACCTCTCACCTTGATCAGTTCTGGAAAAATGATACACTCACTGAAATAGATGGAGTACAATGGAATACCCTACAACAATGTTTAAGTCCTAAAAGAACCGGCTGGAATGAGTTTGGAAGCAACATTGCCTTGGCCTTAATCTGTTTGACCAACAATCGCTGCTTCAACTTTTCTAAGCTAATTTTTAATGGAATGGTAAAGCATCTCGGGACCAAATATGGTCTCTTTTTGATGTACCCCAGATTTGTGCAAACATGTTTAAACTTTTTATTGCCAAATCTTCAAACTCACAAGAGGGTTCTGATTCCCTCTGCTCATGTGGCCTCCACATTGAGCGAACTGTTGATAAATGGGAAGAATTTCTCGGGTAACATCACTCCACCACTCTCTGCAATGGTGGAGTTTCTTTCAAGAAACAGAGCTGCCAGAGTTGAGCATGAAGCCCAAACAATTGCCACACCACCAACTCTAGAACCCACAGCTCACGATACTCAAATATCTCCCTCTGCTACTCCTTCTAAAGCTACAACACAAGCCCCCTCACTTATAACATTCAGAAAAAGGAAAAGAACTGTTGGTGCTCCTTCCACCACAGTCCCATCATCCCAAACTGTAAGCCCTGCACAGGTGCATTCACCTGTGCAGAATATCCAAAGGGAACTTATTGTGCTGTCTCCCAAGCACACTGAGGAGGTGATCACTCACAAAAAGGGTGATCATGTGGTTCTTGAGGCTGACACTACTATTTCATCCGCAAGGGGTGAACAGGGAAGTGTTAACATAAGTAAGACCTCACCTACGGCAACAAAGGCTGGTCAAACAACTTTTGGAAATCCCCAGTACCAAGAACAAAGGGGTACTGGTGAGGGATCTTCTAGGAGTGACGCACCAATTTTATCTGTCGATGATATGTTTGAAGTGGCAACACTTGCTGACATTGAGGCTAGCATGAAACACAAAGCATTGACGAATCCTGATCTAGTACCATTTCTTGCTGCCTTTCTTTATCTCAAAAAGAGGAGTACCTTACAAGACAAGCTGCTTGCGAAGCATAATGAGCTAATTATTCAGAAACACAATCAAATCAAGGCTTTGTCAACCTCTCTATTGCAAGCAACGGAGGTTCTTCGAATGCATGATCAAATGTTTCAACAAATGCATGCCTCTCCCTCTCAAACAGTTCCAATCAAAAAGGGGGAGAAGGAAATCATAAAGGAGCAAGAGAAGGATGTGCAAGGTACACAAACAATTGCACCAGAACTACAAACAGTTGTAACTCCACTAACAATAGTTGCTCAAACAGTTGCAAGGGATCAATCACAAGAAGAGAAATTATCTGCGGTTGATAGATTGTTGATCAATAGGATGATCATGTCTGGGGATTATCCGACAACAGAGGCATTCAAATCATGGTCCAAAGCTAAGCAAAATCATTTGATTGAAGTTGGTGCTCAAACGCTTAATATTAGCACATTCAAAATGGCCCAAAAGATTGATGATGGGTGGCTGGATGGGAAAGTATCTAAACTAGAGCCGATTGCACCTAAGCCAGGATTCAAAGGCATTGCAATTCAAGAATCAAAGAAAGATGAAAAAATGCCTCCTGTGCTAGGAAAGGGAAAGGAAGTTGTTGTTGATATTCCAAAGTTAAAACTTTCAAAGGAACAACAAGAGGAGTATGATCATGAGCTTGCTCAGAGGCTAAATGCTGAGATGGAGCAACAAGAGCAAAAAGATTTTAAATTAGCTCAAGAGATGGCTGCTGAAATAACAAAGGAGATTGAGGAGGAAGAAAAGGCAAAAAAGGCTGATAAGGGAGTGAAAAGAAAGAGAGTTGAAAGAAAGAAAACAGTTCCACTTTCAAAGCAAACAGCTGAAAAGAAAAAGCAAATATCTCAACCTAAACAATCTCAACAATCCTAAACAGTTCAAAAATCTAAAGAGAAAGATACAGCTGATATGGTTCAAACCATCTTGAAAGACAGGCTCAGAGTGGAGGTTGAACAGAAATTGGAAAAGATGGTGGAAGTTCAACTAGGTCAAAAATCACACATAACTGAGTGGAGATTTGAGTTGTTAAGGATTGAAATAGGAAAACAAGGGGTAACCATCGTAAGAGAACATGAACCTATTGAGAGCTATACAAGCTTCTTGCAGTTAATGGAGAATGTGACAAGAAGAGATGTGCAAGAAATGTATGAATATGGTCTAAGGCACTATGGAGAAGCTGCTGGAATTGAAATCAGAGTGCTGATGAGACATTTAACAAGCATATGTGATCTTCTGAGAGTAATGCCGATACTGATAGCTGAGGAGGCATTTCCAATAAGTACTGTCAAGGTGTATGCTAAGTCAAAGACTTATCACATTGTGATGGGAAATGCACTGACTCAATGGTTTGATCTTGAATTCATAGAGCATAATAAAACAAAGCTCACATATCTGATAAAGGTAAAGTTCTTTGGCCCTGCTAAAGTTAAAGAAAATCTACTTCAGAGGCTTAAAGAAAGGTTGGAATCCCTACAGTCCAAGAAAGGTTAACTTTCAAGTTTTGATTGAAACAGTTTTGCATAATTTACTTATGTTAAGTTTTCTGTGGTCGAACCCTATAAACAACTTAAGTATATTGTTCAATATCATAAGTTAGGGGGAGATTGTTGGGAAATAAGGCTAAGTAAGTTAAAACTGTTGAACATGCAAAAGCAAAACTGTTGGTGTACGTTTTGAGAAAACAGTTTCAAAGCTGTTAGTACAAAAAGATTCAGAACTGTTAGTTATATCACATCAACTGTTGGAAGAGAATGAAGAGAAGACTGTTAGAAGAAACTCAAAACTGTTTATTCTACAAACTGTTTCTATTGAGATATTTATGAAAATCACTATCTTTGTGGATTTCAAAGATATCTTATCAAGATTGGAAGATTATCAAGATTATCTCGCAAAGATAGAAGATTAACAAACTTCAAAAACCTAGAGGGTTATAAATACCCTGTTTAGATTAGTTTGTTATTATTGCTTTTGATTTACACTTATTTGTATTGTTTAATATTTTCAGAAAGTGTATTAACCTCCAAGTTTCTCTGAAACCTAAGAACAGTTTGTGTTCTTCGTCTAACAAAAGAGTTAGATTGGAGGTGTTGGTGAATATTGTAATCATCTTTGATTATTAATAAACATCTTGTGTTTAAAGTTATTCTTTAAATTGATTGAATTTTTCGTGTGATTAAAACCTTTATTAATCAATTAAGTGTGATTCCGCAACTTCTTAATTGATTGTGATTAAATTCAAATGTTGTCTTTTCATACAAGTCTGATTTAAGATAGTAAAAGATAATTTTTGTTATTTTGTTTATTTACGATCCTGACAATGTTTGCGATGGTAATGTAGCACACCACTATTCTCATTCGTCTGCAATCACGGCTGTTTTTTTTTTGTGTTCTTATGTTTTATGGATGTTTGGATATATACAATACATGTAGACAATACATTTTTTTGTGCGTCTCATTCGCCTGCAATCATGGCTGTTAGTGTTATTATTAGTTTATTCAGTTTGGATATTTATATTCATGGGAATGTATTTGAATTGATATCTGTAGCATGGGAGGTTCTAGTTATTTTTTGCATTTTGATATGTTCGACGTCATTTTTATACATTTCTACATGTATTGTTCTTTTTCTTGTTATAATAGAATAGCTGTGCAGGATATCGCATTTTTTTGTTTTAATGTTAATAGATGATCATGTTTTGGTTTATCATTTTGGCATGTCTCGTCATTTTGGCATGTATAAGAATTTGCATTTTTGCATGTTTCGTCATTTTTTTGCATGTATAGGAACTTTTAAATATACAAACAGCAATTCAATAGACAATGTGAATGTAACAACCTTTCTAAACAGTAAAGGAAATGCAAAATGCATAATAGATGATCATGTTTTGTTTTTAACATATTGGCATGTTTCATCATATTTTTTTAAACAAGAATTTGCATTTTGCATTTTGTCATGTTGCATCATTTTTTGGATGTCTGATGATTTGAATTTCTTTTGTATGTAGATGAATTTGCATTTATAGTCGGATTCTGCATTTATATCTATGCATACTTTATGTGTTGTTGTATGTTTTGTTAGGTTTCAGTAATGTTCCTTCTTCGTTGCAAATTGGTATAGAGAAAGTTAATGTTGTTGGAGACAGGTTTTGGATACCCAACGTCGATGATTGTCAAAGGCCTTTTGTTAATAAGACTTTTGATTCTTTATCGCATGCATGGACATTTTATAAGGAATATGCCAGGATTGGTGGCTTTGAACCTATTAAATCTACTCAGAAGCCACCTGCTGGGAGGTCTTCGATTGTTGGTGGTTTGGTCAAATTAAAGGTGTTTACATGTGCAAAAGCAGGTAAAAAACCTGAAAGTAAATGTCTTGATAGTGATTTGAAAGAATTGCATTCTGATGATCAAAGTTGTCATAGTGAGGTTGGCTTAGACGATCCTGCTGATGTATCAAAAAAGGGTAAAAAGAAAAGAAGGTGTTCTTCTAAGAAGTGTGAGTGTCCTGCTGAGATTAGATTATCCATTACTACAGATAGTAAGTATTGTATATATATGTTCAAGGAGGAGCATAACCATTTGTTGGTTCACCCAGAATATATGAAACATTTAAATGCATTTCGTACAGTTAATTTTTCTAAAAAATTATTGTTTCATAGTATGAATGATGCTAGTATCGGGTCTTCTGCCGGGCATAGAATTTTGTCAAAAGTTGCTGGATCAGAAGATATAGGGTTTACAAAGACGGATGCTAAGAACTACAAAAGGGATGTCATGTCTTTTATTGGTGATTATGACAGGCAGATTGTGGTTGATTTGTTGAATAAGAAGAAAGAGTCTCTAGCGGACTTTTCTTTCGATTACTTTGTTGACGATAAAAAAGCACTTGCTGATCTTTTTTGGGCTGATGAAGCTGCCAAGCGGAATTTCCATGCATTTGGTGATGTTGTGTCATTCGATGCCACATACCGTACTAATAAGTATGTTTTATACAATATTGTTTTTTATCATATGTTTTATGTTTACGAATAATTTTGCATTTTATATATTTCCAATGTTTTTGTTTCTTTGTTGTAGGTATGATATGGTATTCATACCTTTTACAGGTGTTGATTATCATAAGAGATGTGTTACATTTGCTGCGGGTTTATTGAGTAAAGAAAATGTTATTTCGTACAAATGGTTATTAAATGCATTTTCAAGATCATTTCCAGAACATCCTCGTATGGTATTAACCGATCAAGACCCTGCAATGAAGATAGCGATTGAGTCTGTATTTTCGCATTCAAAACATCGTTTATGTATGTGGCACATAATGGAAAAAGTCACCACCAAGGTAATCATTGATTTCTATAAACCTTGCATTTTTAATCATTTTTTGTTTTTTTAAACATAATTTTTTTTGCATTTTAACTCGTTTATCAGTATTTTTTTCACTCTATGTAGGTTGCTGTGTCTGTTTACAACAATGGGTTCAAAGCTAAAATCTGCAGACTTGTATGGACTGATAAGCTTGAACCGGAGGTTTTTGATTTTTTATGAAATTCTTTAATTCAGGAATTTGAGCTAGAAGATAATAATTGGTTATCTGATATGTTTGGTGTAAGGAAGTTCCGGATTCCTGCATATTTTCGTGAATGGGAGTTGTCTGGTTTGATGCGGACTTCTTCAAGATCTAAGTCTGAAAATCGTATGTTTAACCAGTTGATGCGTTCAAGCAACACGCTTGTTGAGTTTTTAACTCATTTTGATACAGCAATGTGTGAGCAGAGGTTTGTCCAGTCAAAAAATGACCATGAGAGTTCGTATAACATGCCTAACTTTAGTCATGACTGGCCGTTGGAGCAGGATGTGTATAGTATTTTTACCAGAGCAGTGTTTAGTGATATTTCTAGGGAGATTGGTTTTGCTATAAAGAAATGCATGTCTCTATCTTTTTCGGACGATGGAATGCAAAAGATCTTTAAGATTGTTGACACAAGTGTTGTGGCTTGTGAGATTGATTACTCTATAGATAGGGTCAGTGACCCAAAAGTTTTTGATGAATTCTTTCCCATCCATAGTGAGGTTTGTTTTATTATTATCTTTGTTGGTTATTTTGTTTCTTTTTTTTATTTTTTACGAATTTGCATTTTGCATTTTGTTGATTTTTTATCATGTTCTGTTTTTGCATTTCTGATTTGATCAGGTGATGTTCATACCTTCCGATGGAGATGTATCATGTTCATGTAAGAGATATGAAAGATTTGGATTCTTGTGCAGACATATTTTCTATGCTCTTCGTTTATTGAAGGTTAATCAGTTCCCCCGTAAATATATTTGCAAAAGGTGGACGAAGAATGTTGTCCCCCCTATGATGTTTGATAGGTCGCTAAATAGGTATCCTGTTGCATTTGAAGATGTTGGGTTAAGAGACGTAGTTCGCCGTGTATATCACCATGTCGAGGAAGCATTGGATAAGGTAATTGGTAACAAGGAGAAATTAGTCAGGTTTCTTGAAGCGCAAGAGAAGTTGTCTAAAGCATGCATCAAAGATTTCTGTGAAGATGATCAGATGTTGAATAGAGATTTTATAAGTGAAATGCTAGGTGTCGAGCATCCCGAAAATATTGATGTTCACAACCCATCCGGTATTCGCAATAAAGGTGGTGGAACTAGGAAGAGAATGACAAGTTCACATGAAAGAGCTATTGATAGTCAAGAAAAGAAGGGTCGGAAATGCAGCTATTGTGGTAGTTATGATCCTTATAACATCCGGACATGCCCCGAAAGAATCAAAGCAAATTTTCCTAAAGATTCTTCTCAGTGTGAATCTGGTGTTGGTCCTTCTAAATAACACTTTTAGTTTTAGGTGTTTTAAATTTTTATAGTTTTTTATCTCCCAGATATGTGGAATATGGAAAATGCAAAATGCAAAATGCAAGATCAACACTATATCTTGTGAAAATGCAAATGTTTTATTCGTATTACGCGCCTGACTTAACAATTTTACTTGAAATGCAAAAATTACATTCAAAGTATGTTGTGTTCACAGTAACACTGTGTTTCAAATTTTTTTTTTTTTGCATTTTGATGATGTAGCGTTGAAAATCTCGTTTATCGCTTGGATTCCCACCTTTTTTACATTTTTAGTCATTTTTTGGCGGTTTTTTCATCGTCTTCCCGCTTCTTCCTTTCCTTTATATATGGAAGCATATGGGCACAAAGAATACCAAAAATTTCATTTACTCCCAAGTAGTTACAAAATTACGTTCATGGATTATCCCGTTTTTTATTCCCGTCAAGAGTGTAAGAACAAGAAAGTTTTCGGTGACATTTCGTTTGTGAGGAAAGAGGTAGATGTGCAAATACTGAAAGACAAGGCAAGGTTAAGGGATTGCGAGAAAATTATTTCTGAAATCCAGGACAAGATTCATCATTTAGAATCTGTTGAAGCAAATCTTCGATCGTTCCCCAAGCTGTCGAGCATTGAGAAAGGGCATGCTGAGTTATATTCTTCACAAATCGAACATCAGAAGGCAAATCTTGTTGCTGCCGAAGAATTACGTGGCAAGATTATAACTTCTATCGAGAATCAGAGTGCTTATTATTATGGTCTCGAGAAATGGTTAAGCTAGGGTTTTAATGTTTCGTGATGTCACGAGGATTTGTTCTTCTTAATGTTTTTTTCTAGGGTTTATGGCTTTTGCAACATGTTATGGCTTTAATGTATGACAATTTCATATTCAATATTATGTTTTATTCATATTTTTTTTGCGAATTTTGTTATCTTTTTAAGTTTTGTTATTGGTTTTGCATTTTTGAATTATTTTACGACAGTGTCTGCTTTACAATCTGTTTTGTGATTACATTCCTGTTGTTTTTTTATCTGTGCACCTGTAAATGTAAACACTCTGTGATAATTTCTTGCATGTAGAGTTACATGTAAATGCAAAATTCTACTTGAATGAGTTTCTTGGTTTGCTGTCTCTAAAATGCAAAAAACTTTATATTTGATGCTTTTGAATTCATTACGTAAATGCAAAAGTGAAATTATACATCTCACGACTAGTGATTTAAAAATATGTAATCTGTAACCATATTTTTGTTTTGTGCAATGGTAATCCTAAATGCAAACATTGTAACGATTTTAGACATGTAAACTGACATGTCTAAATGCAAGTATGTAAATGCAAGATTATTGTAAATGCAATATTATTGTAACGATTTTAGACATGTAAACTGACATGTCTAAATGTAAGTATGTAAATGCAAGTTTATTGTGATGACATTTTTGTAAATTGATATGTATAAATGCAAGTATGTAAACATTGTAATGATTTTTGTAACCATATTTTTTGTAAGGATATGAACGTGATGACATTTCCTGTTTGCTATTTTTAAATGCAATATTTTTATACCCGATTCCTTTTGAATTCATGTTGTAAATGCAAAAATTCTAAATGCAAGTATGTAAATGCAAGATCAGAAAGCAAATTTGTTTGCACATTGTTGAATATAGCGGTGAAACCTTGATATGTTTGGTCATTTTCATCAAGATAAAAATAAAACAATTATCCTTTGCATTTAACAGCAAGAAAGAAGACTAGATCAAAAAAAATAAAAATGTTAGCGGTGTCATGTTTTCCAAAACTTTGTTTCCATCATTTGTTTCACAAACCATCTCTCTTATCAATTGCCCTAACCCCACAAGTCCACGCGGCTCTTTATCCGCTCTTCAGCATCTTCGAACAATTTATTATTCTCATATGCGTCTAGTTGTTGATACACTCCCAACTCCTTCAGGATTACATCCCGCTTTTCATTACATTCAGAAAGAATAATTTTGGCGGCATATTTTTCCCTCAGCCTTAAGATTTGTTCACTTTGGTCAAATCTTTCCATCCTAAATCCAGATTTCCAATCAGTCTCAGCCCCTCTGAACATCTCCATGTGCCGCATGATGAACACTCCACAATCTGTGTAGTTTTGTTTTGTTTTCCAGGACAGATTCACCAGCTTTGGCTCTTTGTTGAACATACCCACGTTGCATTGTACCTTCTCTTGAGTTGTATATTTCTCCAGGTCATGCTTCTGTATAAGGATGTTCATATTATCACATTAAAATGCAAATTTGACAATAATGCAAAAAACAGTGTTTGAATAACATAAAGAAAATTAGCATATATAATACCCATTTTAGACTGTAAATACTTAAAATGCAATTTAGCATATGAAAACTTCAAATTTTCTAAATGTAACTCAAAACCTAAAAACGATTGATAGCAAATATTCCTATTTTTTAAAGGCGTATGGATTTTGCATTCAAGAGTAAGGAATGCTTACCATTACTGAATAGACATCCTTATATCTGAAATTTGCATTTTGTGGCCTTGAGATGTTGTCCAGTATGTGGATATTTCCTTTCTTCAGTTCAAAAACGAAAAGAAAGAAGTGGCTCCCGTCGATTATTGGGATGAATACCTGTATAACGTCAACCATTATCACAAATTATTATACATTTTGTTTTTTTTTTCATTTTTATAAGTAAACCTTATCACACCTATATTGTTGTTTCCACATACCATATCTACTTCTTGGATTCTGTATGGGCTTGTTCTCAGGCTCATCTCCATCATATTAGTAAACACTGGATATCTTTTTTCATTCTCTTCTTCTCGCTGCTTTTTTTCTTCTTTCTGTTGATCAGCATTTGTTTTTCGAGGTTGCTTTCTAATTTCTTTTTTGAATTTGGGCTGCATTTTCCAATTTCAGTGTATGAGATTACTAAAATATGCATTCAGAATGAAGTGTACAATTTATACATTTGTAGTACCTTCTGCGTGACCTGGCAGAATAATCGTTTACTTGAGTTTTTGCCTCTGAACGTCTCCTCATGGTTCAATACACTTGCTCATGCATCTACAACCGAGGCATGTACATGAGATCCTGGTATCAAGCTCTCTAGTAATGCCTTGGGTAATGCAACCCCTTGTTGTTTTTCGAATACAATATCCCTGCAAAACATGCTGATAGTGAATTTTCTAACTATTTTTGTAAAAAAACTCTTTTTTTGTGTGTTCTTACATTGCATCTCCCGTTCCGGAAAACAACCAACTTGTCACTTCAAGCTCATCAACACTTGTTTTTGCATTTATACTCACTTATCAGTTCTTGTAAGGCGACAACAACGCAGTTGCGGGTCTTATCTTTCTTTTCCTCTTGTTATCATCTTTGGCTTCTACATGTTGCATGTTTTCCCCACCCACGCGTCCCAAGCTAAGTGCCAAGTCTTTCAGACCAGCCTCTTCTCGCATCTTTTCCAACTTTGCTAACACGTCTTCAGCTGTTTTTGATGTTGTTTCTCTCTTCTTGTCCTCTACGTATGTGTTGACTGCATCACCACCAGTTGCCCTCTGCTGTCGTTCTTTTTCGGTCAATGGTTCACCAAGATCTGCATGTTCATATGGGTGAACATTCAGAAATGAAATGGCTTTGATTACGTTCTCCATGCGTTGTGGAACATCTTTGAAATTTAATTTACCTTTTTATGATTCCGTCTAAGGTTGTGTTTGCGTCATTCCAAGGCTGAATGACGGGATATTATCTAATTTCCTTCGTTTTCCTGGACTTTCTTCAAAGAAAACAATGCAAATGCAAAATACAATGTACTATGTGAGTGTACAATACAAGGTACTATGTGAGTGTAAAATACAAAATGCAAAATACAAGGTACTATGTGAGTGTAAAATACAAGGTATTATGTGAGTGTAAATGCAAAATGCAAAATACAAGATACTATGTGAGTGTAAAATACAAGGTACTATGTGAGTGTAAAATGCAAAATGCAAAATGCGAAATACAAGGTACTATGTGAGTATAACAACCTTGTCAAATAGTATGCAAAATGCAAAAGACTAAGTGAGTATAGCAACCTTTGCAAAAATCATCAAAAAATTCAAAATACAAACATCCTTTTCAAACAGATGATACCAAAATCATATTGCTTACCATGAAACTGTAGTTATTTACACCTGATAGATGTATCGGTGTTCGCTGGCTCATCTCTTCATCATCATGTCCTGCTCGATCCATCCCCTCACCATCATAATCATCTTCGGCTTCCTTTCCACCACCATATTGATCATCATCATGATCTCTTGAAGTTACCGGTTCAGCATTTTCATTTAGAAACTCTGTTTATGTGTTTTACGTATCAAATTCAATATTTTTTGCATTTCAAAACTAATTGTTTATGTAAATGCAATTTACCTATGTTTTTCGTATTCACAATAACTAGTTCTGTACCAGCTTTCACCTTACTCTGACTCTTGTCTTTGGGGTTTTCTGCAAATTTATACGTTTTCAAATATCAGATTAACGTTAATATATATTAATTCTAGATTCAATATCGAGTCTGCAAACCTGTGCTCTTCTTTTTCAATTTCCTTATCGAGGCTTTTATCATTTTACGCGTATGTACATCTGATTTAGCCTTCATCGTTTTCAAACTTACTCCTTCTTCATTTTGTTTAGTTTTCAAAAAATTTAACATATTGAAGTTTTGTTTATCTGATAAGGAAAACAGTGTGAACTCAATATTTATCATTTACCTTTCATTTTCACTGTATCCTTTCTTGTTGAAGATACCTTTCTTGATGTTTCTCCAGATACCAGCCTTCGTTCTTCATTTTTTAGCATTTCTGTTGTCCAGTAACTCACTGCTGGTAATGCAATATCTCTTTTTCCCTCCATCCTTCTGAGTGTTGTACAATACCACAACTGCATTCATATTATGAAATTGTAAGTTAGTAGAACTTATTTATTATGGTCAATCAGTTATATAGTCATTTATGTACTTACCACCAACATTAACAGTGGTCCTGTAAACCAGCTTTTCTTGTTGTTCCTATACCATTTAAGCTTGCATCTCTTTGCACATTCAAGGACATATGTGCACTAGTCCATATTTTTTATTTCTTCAACACTCTTTATGTATGGCAGAAATTTCTGGTTTACAGTACCACACTTTATGCCCTCTGCAAGGAGTGTCATTATCATCACGATTGCATTCATCTGAAACAGTTCACCAGGCTTCTTATCTGACAGCATTCTTTCGATCAACTGCGTCATATATATAGTCTGGGTTTTCTTTGGTTGTGATGGATACTGCTTCCTCCAAGTCACTACATTTTCAGTATCCTCCATCCCTGCTTTTGTTACTGCCTTTACTTTGATTTTTCCCATAGGTAGTCCCAAAACTTCCTTTATTGCATTTTTATCAAATTTACATTTTTTGCCCCCAATTTGCATTTCCATCTTTTCAGTATCAAAATTGTCCACGACCCAGTAGGCAAGCTTGCCTGGTATAAAACCAATTTTGCAGTTCAAGATACCCTCAAAACCCATTTCCTTTATGATTTTCTTTTTAGCATCGCTTAACTCCTTGCACATGTTCACAAACTGGTGTGGTGTAAGGTATTTCTAAAGGTGTACTCTCCCCTTGTTTTTCAGTTGATTTCCTTATATCACTATCGACAGGGCTGATCCTTTTCCTCTTCTTCGTTGCTGTTGTCTTCATTCTAGTACTTGTTTGTTTCGGGGGAGGTTTAACGAAATCATCATCCGTCTCCGTCTCTTCTGCATTTAAGGTTAAAACATGTAATATTTTAAAAATATTATGTGCAGGACATAATTTTTTAAATGCATATAACATTATAATATGCAGAACATGATGTTTTGTTTCTGGAATATGAGAACAAATGATTGCTATTGTGAATGTAACAACTCTTCTGTTAACTAATGAGTTTTTACAAAGGATACCTGAATGCAAAATGAGTCATATTTTTACAAAATTGTAAACACTATGTGAAAGTAACAACCTTTATAAATAGCAAAAGAAAATGCATAAAATGCAAATTTCACTTGAGTATATTTGTGTCAAATGCAAATTTCAAATGGATGTGTTTTTCATATTATCAGAATGAAGTTAAATGCTCCCTAAACAGCCAAAGTAAATGCTAAAATGCAAAATGAGTTACTCGGACAAAATGCAAAAAATAAAAGGTGCATAACATGAAAAGAAAATGCATAAAATGCAAAAAATGTAAATTCCACAATTAAGTTTATATTATCACAATAAAGTTTATATATTCTGACAATCTGAATGCAAAAATGCAAAATTTCTTATACTACAGTACATAAAAATGCAAAATCGACTAAAATGCAAAAAATAGGGTTTGAAGAACATAAAAAGATTAGCATATATAATACTCATATTACACTGTAAACATTTAAATGCTTCCTAAACAGCCAAAGAAAATGTTAAAATGCAAAATGAGTTACACGAGAAAAATGCTAAAATTAGTAGGTTCAGTACATCAAAATGCAAAAAATGCAAAAAAATGCAAATTTCACTAGAGAATTTGTGTCAAATGCAATTTTCAAATGGACGTGTTCATATTCATAATGAAGTTTATATTTCTGACAATCTGAATGCAAAAATGCAACATTTCTTATGCTACAGTACAGTAAAATGCAAAATTGACTAAAATGCAAAAAATAGGGTTCGAAGAACATAAAGAAGATTAGCATATACAGATATACAATACTCATATTACATTGTAAACATTGAAAATGAAAATTAGCATATGAAAATTTCAAATGATCTAAAATGCAAATCAAAACCTAAAAACAATTTACAGCAAATATACCCAATTTTAAAGGCGTATGGATTCTGCATTTGCGATCATATATGTTTAATTTTTTCATAACATGCAAATAAAAATTAGATTGAAGTTATCTGTAATACCTTCATCTTCACTGTTATGAAAATTATCTTCTCTTTCTACTGTTTCCGTATCTTCGATTGGCTTTTTTGCGTTGCTAGGTTGTTCAGCATTTGCATTCTGATCTCCGTCACTTCCATTATCGTCCTCAAGGTCTATTACCTTTCCATCATATGTAATAGTCTTTCCGAATGCTTCAAGCAATCTGCCGCTTCTTCTCAACGGTGTATCCCCTGAGATTTGTACACATTAGAAGAAAGTTTAATCAAATGATTTGCATTGCAAAAATGTTAGTATCGAAGGAATACTTACTCGTTTACTCGTTTGAAGATTGAACTTCTTCGTCTTTAGCTTCTTCGCTATGAACTTCTTCGTTAAACCTAATCGATAATGGGGCAATTCGACTCTGGGTTTGCAATGGTTTTTTGGTAACTGATTTTGCATTCGTTTTTTCAAATATACGGTTTCCGGTGTTTTAGCGTGAAAACGGAAACGATAGAAATGGGCACTGGAAATTTACCTTGTTGCTTTTTAATGAATACTAAATGGCGCCTTTTCATTAATTTAGAGGATTTGTTTTTAGATGCAATCCTAGCCATCTATTTGTAGATCTAATGGTTGAAAATTGTTATTTAGGTTCTATATATAATAAGGGTTCTATGAATAACCTAACCCTAAAGTCTTATGTGTCAGCTTGTTCGGTTCTATCACGTTGTTATGGCACGGGATAGCTGGTGTGAGGGTGGTGTGATCAGGCCACCGTGATGCTCACCACATTGTGTTTGACGCTTTTTGTTTTTTATTTATTTTATAAACCCGTCGGTCATATTTAATTTAAAATATATTATTTTTATATTATTAAATTTCAATGATAAAAAATAGTTTTGTAATCCTCTCCAACCACAAAATAAATACAATATCTTCTCAAATCATCCACACTCTTTAAATCATTTTCATATTCTCACGATGAAAAAGATAAAAATTACACCAAAGGATGTTGAACATACATTTGTTATCCTCCAAGAATGTAGGACACTTATTAAAATTCTAGTGAGACCTATTACCTTTAACAAAATATGAAGAATAATGTATACATACACCATATTATATGACATGATCGTAGAAGACATGAGATATGGAATAATCATGCCGAAGACAACATGGCTCCTACCCCGAGTCATGTTTAACAAACTTTAGAGGAAATATGTCAAATAAATTTCCACAGAAGTAGAGAATTATGTGATACATTACTGGATATATATATATATATATATATATATATATAGAGAGAGAGAGAGAGAGAGACAGAGAGAGAGAGGATCTATTGCAAACGCCAAAACTAATTGCGAATGTAAACGGCTCAAATGATAGTTGCTTTGGATTTGTTTTGCAAAAAAGTGGCTGGGCGATGAACCCGAACTTTGCTTTCAAACATTGAGGTTGCAAAATCATCACTTTAATTCTCATTTTTTGTGCAACTAAATATCCATTTAATTCTCGTTTTTTTGTGCAACTACATATCCATTTAATTCTTATTTAGATAAAAACAACAAAAACAAAATAAATTATATACGAAACAACCTTCAGATGTAGTGTTTATAGATAAAATGTGGTGATTTTAAGCTGAATGTAGTGATTTTTTTGACAAGATGCAATATTTTTAGACGAGATACGATGTTTTAAGATTAGATGCACTAGGTTTTAAAATAGGAAATATTAAATTCTTAACCAAGATACACTAGTCATTTAGATTAGATACATCTTGGTTAAGGATTCATTATTTCTCATTTTAAAACCCACTGCGTCTAATCTAAAAACTCTACATCTTGTATAAAAACACTGCATCTTGTCTAAAAAGTAATTGCATTAGGCTTCTGTATCTTATCTAAAAACACCGCATCGTAATGTTTGAAGGTTGTTTCATATATAATTCATTTATATTAATTTGTTGTCATCATCTAAATGACAATTAATTTGATATGTAGTTGCACAAAAATAAGAACTAAAAACACGATTTCCAGCCGCAATTTTGAAGTTCACCTCTCGGCCACTTTTTTGCAAATCAAATCCAAAGCCACCGACATTTGCTCCGTTCGCATTAGCAATTAGTTTTGCCATTCGCAATGTATCCTCTCTCTCTATATATTCGAAGGGGGTGTTTGTTTAAGCTTTTTTTAAGGACTTAAGCTTATGAGCTTAAGAGCTTTTGAGCTTATAAGCTTTTTAGAAGAAAAAAATGTGTGGATTAGTTTATAACTTATGAGTTAATAAACTTCTTTTAAAAATGTAGAAAATGACCAAAAAGGGCTTCCTTACATTAACTTATTAATGTATAATGACTAAAAAGAGGGTATAAAGGTAAAATTGTAAAAATAAACTCACATAAAAGAAAATAAGCTAGTTCAAAATGGCTTATGAAAAATGGCTTATTTTTAACAAAATAAGCCAATAAGCTTAAGCTAATAAGCTTAGCCAAACACCTAAAGCATGATAAGCTCAAAATATAAGCTCATAAGCTAATAAGCCAAAATAATAAGCTTAGACAAACATCCCCGAAATGATCTTGTGAAGTACCGGGGGACTTCCAAAAACATTTGCTTGATGCGTTTGTTTTATTACATTAATTTTTGAAATTTAATTAATGCCTTTTTAAATATCGTAGAATTAAATTCGTACTTGATGTAATCCGAATTTATTTATAATTAATGTGATTATTTTTATAAAAATAAAATTAAAAAAATTAGATGAGCTTCAAATTTCAATATGATAGGTGTGATTATAAGAGATTCAATGTGATAAGGATATGAATAAAAAAAATAAAACACTCATATGATATGCTTTTCAAAAAAAAAAAAAAAACTAATATGATACTACGTGAAGGTATAGTCATGTTTTTTAAGGATGCTTCTTGATTACTTAATCTTTCAGATCATGTATTATTGTAATACGATGCTCTAACATCTTGCTAAATGTTTTTTATATATAAAATCCTGGATATTTAGGGGAGGATGATAGCTATGCTGAAGCTTTCCTTCTAGTTTATTCTTTTTTTACCGTTAAAAAACATGTTATTTCACATCGCTCCTCTAAGCCATGAAGTCTATAATAGTAGAGAAAATAAAAAAACACTCTATAACAATTTCCAATCAAATATTATAAGGGGATATAATAAATACTTTTAGGAGTGTGTATCTTATGTATTTCCACACTTTCAAATAATTAAAATGAGTGGTAGTTATTTCATCATTTACTCTTTTAAATATTTGTGAGTGTGAACGACAACTAAAATAAATGATTGTAGGTTCCTAAGAGCAAGGTGCTTACTTGTTCTCCCTTTGCTAACTAAACACTTCTACTCATACACCTCCTTTTATCATATTATAAATTACAAACCTTTCATTTTCCCCAACGTTAGCCACACTACGTTGATCATTTCGTTAGCCATCCAACTATCAAGTAACACTAACAAAAACCAACTTTAAAAATGTCAAACACTCCACATCTCAAGAGTGGTCATGAAACCATATCTCATCAGCCGCCACATAAGCTTTACAATCTTACCATACTGTATATGGTGTGCTCACTTCTTACCACATTAATTTATATGCACCATTGTTGCGTTTTCGGTTGAGTACTCAAATTTCAGGAATAGATTCTTTACGTGCATCAAAGCATGAAGAGTGGAACTCATACTCATCTCCACCGGCAAACATATTACTTTTCTTATGCAATCTACTTCTAAACTAGTCTCTAGGCTCTTCAAGTGGTTTCACCAACTCTTGGTTGGATGTCCTTGACATAAACTAGCTACAGATCTTAAATAAACACTTGTAACATGCAATTTGTAAATAATAAAAAATAAAGCAACTATTTATAGAAAAGAATTCTGAATGAAGGATGGAACTACAATAACTTTTAGATTTCGAGTTAATTGTGTGATAGAGATAATGTAACACCCAAAGTTCAGAAATTTTCTAAATTATTAACTTTATTAAGTGATGTGTTTTAAGTGATTGCCTAATTAAGATTATGAGGTGTTTAGAAACTTGAGGGGTTAAAGTTGTCATGATAAAACAAGAAAAGTAGAGGGACAAGTAGTGCCATTTCTCAAATTGTACATATATATATATAGGGAAGTTCATGCGAAAAGTATCTTATTTGCGAAAAGTACAAGAAGCAATCACAACCATCAGATCATGTAATCAAAGATTAGGATGATGTGTGACATTTTAGTAATTAAATACATCTTAAAGGAGTATTAAATTAAATTAAAAGGGTAAAAAAGACATTTATCACTAAAATAAATTTGTCTTTTTTAATTCAACCATTTAATCTCATACTCCTATAAAAAAAATACTTTTCAAAACCCTATTTTGAGATGGGGATTCACGGTAGCCACCACACTAAAATTACTTTTAGAAATTAATCCCATCTCTTTCTCCTACACTCTTTTCCAACCTTCTTTGATACAACCGCTGCCACCATCATGCGAGCCACCATGCCGCCACCATCATCGGATCCACCATGCGAGAAGTTAAATCCACCAACTCTGTCGATGGCAGCCCCATCGGAAAAGATAAACCAACCACCGCCGCCGGCCTTGCCGGAAACACACAGCCCATCGGGTCGATAAAACCATCACCATCAGCACTGTCGATCGTCGCACCCCTCGCTCCGCCTCCGCCTCTCTGGCGGCGTCGCCACCCCTTCTCTCCGGCGCCCCTTTTGCCCTTCTCTCCACCGCCTTTTCCAACCCTAGATCAGTACATTCTGTTTTAGTTCAAGTCGTGTGTTACATGAAGGTTCCTGATCTGCTCAATGATTAAAGGTTTACATTTTGTTCTTTGTTTGTTATCAAATTTGATTTTTTCTGTTTGTGATTAATTAATTTTCTGATAATGTTTTGATAGTTGGTGATTATATATATGATTTTTTGGTGTATTTGAATACCTTGTTTTGTTGATGTTTATTTTTTTTATTTGTTAGGTTTGTAAGTTTATAAGAGAACAAATCTCTATTTAATAGTGCTTTTTTATATCTGTAATGATTTATTAGTGACTGTTTTAGTTGTTTATGGTTATTCATTAATGATTAATAACAAGAATGTTAGTTTTCTATAATCATTTATTAGTGAATTTTTAAATACTCTAATTTTTAAATGATTCATTAGATTACTTTTGTGCAAAAATATTATAGTTTGTTTATCATAATAAAAAATAAAGTTGTTTTTAGTTTCTTCATAGTACTTTTTAGTTTTGGTTGTTTATGGTTGTTAACTAATGGACATAAAAAATAAAAATAAAAATAAAAAATGATTAGTTGTTTAGTAATGAACAAGAAAATAAAGATTTTTTTGGAGTATAGTATGTTGTTCAATAGTAAACAACCGTTTATGATACTTGAAAAACTTATACAGAAAAAAATGTACACAACGAAAAGAGAAAGAAAAAAGTATTTAATAGTGAAACACTATAAACCAAGAGTTTACTAGTGAACAAAGTGTAATGAACATATATAGGATTCAATAACTAAAAACTTGTAAATATTTTTTGTTGTGTTCATCATTGAACACCGTAAAATTATTAATTTACTATTAAATTATTTTCAATTTATTTTGTTTAAAAATTCATAGAGAAAGAAAAATAAAAGAAAGAAATAGATTGAAAAGAAAAAAAAATATCTTTTACTATTATACCCTTTTGAATTAAAAAAATTAAAAAAATAAGATTAATCTAAGCCATTAGATCAATTACAAATAAAAGGCCGGGATTGCTTCTCACACTTTTCGCAAATAAAGCACTTTTCGCATGAATCCTCCCTATATATATATAGCTTTGATCATTTGAGAGTCAAACTTCTCATTTCTTCAACTAAGTTCACTTATACTTTAGAGCACCCAAGTTTTTCTTTGGATTTCTATCAAGATCAGTAGAAGCAAGGTGTTACAAGTGAGCCTAGCATAGATTCAAGCTTGAGGTAAGATTTCTTAATCATGTTCTTGAAGTTTTAAGTGGGTTTTTGAAATGATTCATGGTGAATCAAGGATTTAAGCATGTTATGGTTGTTGTTTATAGTTTATGTTGGAAAAAATAGGTTTAAAAATATATCCTCTTTTGTTGACACAAAAATATATAACTTGTTTATATAATTGTATGTACTAACATTAACATATGTTCACATATACATATATATATATATATATTCAATCAAATATATTCTCATCTATGATCTACAAAATAAGCTTCATCAAATGGCCAAGCTCCAATCGTCAAGATCCGAGTTCAAGTAGAAGCCGATGTCGAAGATTCCTACAAATAAACGTTCAAAGTTTTATGAGCTTACAAAATATATAATTAAATGAGTTTAAGTTTTTATAAAATAATTTTTATAAAAACTTTTATAAAAATTGAGAAACTTTTTATAAAATCACAAGCTTGATAGTCAAAGCAAATGAATTCCTATTTTGGCAAATACTAAACATAATCTTCTATTGAAATAAGCCAAAACCATATTTAGCAAAAGGAATCTCTCAAATAGGTAAACTTCCAACATGCTTTGTGCATTTGGTTTCTAAACTACCATTTTTATGATTAAATTCAAACTTAAGAAGTATAGCACTAACCCAACTTTTCTAAAGCTTCTTTTCAGTGCATTTTTATGGTAAAAATGGGTTGTGTGTGGTTTTGGTAAAAGGCCAACGTCTATATTGACAAGTCTCAAAAAGTTCCAGCAGGCCGACGGTCGATGCCACGGTCGACCGTGGATCGACCGTGGACAGTCTGGACACTTTTTGAGCTTGCATCTTTTTCCTTATTTAAGGTAACTCAAGTCTTGTGTTTTACCAACCTCTTGCAATCTGAAAAACACAGAACATATACAAAAACTTGTGAGCTCATATTCTTGATACAAATTCAACATCTCAAGATCAAGAATGAAGCAAGAGTGAAAGCCTTCAAAGTTCAAACACTACATTACCTTCTTGTATATTTGTAACTGTGTGAGGATCATCTCTAGCCTTAGAATTAGAGAGAAGTGAGGATCATCTCTAGCCTTAGAATTAGAGAGAAGTGAGGATCATCTCTAGCCTTAGAATTAGAGAGAAGTGAGGATCATCTCTAGCCTTAGAATTAGAGGGAAGTTGTAAAAGGTTTATCTCTACTTTCAAAGAGAGAAGTTAGTGGAGCAACTCTTGGTGGGTGAGGCCAAGGAGTGGATGTAGAGCAAGGTTGTTAACCCTTGCTTGAACCACTATAAATCATTGTGTCCAAACTACTTCATTGGTGATATCTTTCTTCCTTAAACTCTTTAATTACTTGCAAATATTGTTAAAAACTTCAAAAAGTGGGCATATAACCTATTCACCCCCCCTCTAGGTTCTAACAGTTTAGATGTTGTTTGGGGTGTAGGAAAACACCCTAGTAGCGTTTTTATGAATTAAGAAGTGTTTTTTATGGATTTGGTCGGAGTAAACAACAGACAGTCGGCGAACTGGTGATGTAAGTAGAAAGGCACGGGCGTGCCTTTGAGGGGTATGGTCATGCTTAGTGGCCGTGACCGCCTCTGTTCTTGAGGCTCGGGCGTACCGGGGCACGGGCGTACCTATGTAAGGTACGGGCGTGTTCAGCCAAGTACGCCCATGTTTGTTAGGCCTTGTTTCTGGGCCTAGATCGTGAGGCACGGGCGTGCCTATAGGGGGTATGGGCGTGCCTTGCCCCTGTTCAGTTTGTTAAGTGTTGAGTTTAACTATGTGATTAATACCATGATTATATATCTGTAGGAATTATTGTTTGACGTGTTCTGAATTTATCTGACATATCTCTGTGTGGTATTAATTGCTAAGGTGAGTTTCCTAAACTCTGATTCATAATTGTGATATGTCTGATACATTGAAATGTGTATTATTGATCAGAGGATCATGGGTGGGTAGCATGTTGCTTGGTGCAGTAGTAGTTACCACATCATTTTAGCCTTCTTGGTGGATGCTAAGATGGTGCACTACTGTATCCATAAGAACTGTAGTGGCATTCGTATATGTGTATGCGCATGCTTATATGATTTACAGCTTAGCTTTCTCACTAAGCTCTCGTAGCTTATCAGATACTGCTAACTGTTGTTTTGAAGGGCGCGATAACTCCAAAGGCAAGGCCCCAGTTTGATGGTTGTTGGTTGACCGTTGAAAAAACTGATTTTGTAAACCTAACGCCCGGTTGTGTTTTGAGAAACTTTTTTATGATGTAAATATGTTAACACTACTCTTTTGTATGAACCTGAGGGTTCAAAACTATTTATCTTACTTCCGCTCGTTTATTTAATAACTGTTTTAGTTCCAAAAGACTTTTATTTAGAGTTTTACTTGTATTTCAAAATTAGGGGCGTTACAGATAATGAGATTTGTTTCACCAAAACATGAGGTTCCATTATTGATGAAGAAGAAAACATCTTGTAGAGTGCCAAAAGATTAAAGATATCTACATTTTGGATATCGCTTCAACTGACCCAACCAAAGAAACACGTTTATACACTAAGAACAACATAGATGTAAATTGGTTGTGGCACAAAAGACTTTGTCACCTAAACTTTAAGAATATCAACAAGTTTAACAAGAATGATCTTGTGTTAGGCTTGTCTTCCCTAACCTATTCGAAACCTAAACCTTGCAGCTTGTGAGAGAGGAAAACAACACAAGACTTCATTCGGATCCAAATGATGTTTTTCAATCAACTAAACATTCTATTTGTTGTATATAGATCTCTTTGGTCCTGATGCTACTTCAAGCTTTAGTGACAACTAGTATCCTCTAGTCATGGTAAATGAATATTCAAGATACACTTAGGTAATCTTTTAAAGTTACTATAGATAAAGATTAACATTTCCTCAACACAATATATGAAGTTTTTTACACAAGTATCCGTTAATATCTATGAAAGTGTTTTACATGTGTAAAAAACAATAGGCTTAAACAAACGTTTTTATAAACATTAATTGGTATAAATACACAACTTGTGAACACTAAGGGACATAAAGAAAGGTTTGTAAACTTAATGTATATATTTGGCCAAAAATTATTTTATGTACCATATTAAAACACAAGAATGATTTCTTGAATGTGGATGCTCAAACATAAGATCATCAGCATCTAACCTGGAGTTACCCTGTCAACCTCACTATCACATCAACATCCACAAACTCTCATATCTAACCCTCTTCAAACCTATATCTTTTCTATAATTTATTTCCTATTTTTTGTTTTAATTTAAATAATTTAATTATTTCAAAGACAATAAAATATAAAATAATTAATAATATTTCATAAATTTCATTACATAATTTCAAATACATAATTTCTAAATCAAAATAATATTTCACTTTATATTAAAATAAAATAGAAGTATGTAAATTAAAAAACAACAACTAGTTATCTTTGCCGTTGTGTCTTGCAAGCCGATTAATGTGCTCGATTAAATCCGATCAAAGGTTGCGATGCGTTTCTGTGTTTCAGACTTCTCAGATGTTAGTGTCATATTGTTGTTCGCTAATCTCTACTTCTTCTTTCTCGTTCGCTTGATTAACGTTTTCGTTGAATAGACAAATCATGTGGCCTTCATCTTCCAATATCATATTGTGTAATATGATACAAGCGTACATTACTTTACGTATTTTATTCGGGTGCCACATTCTTGTCGGGATTTGTATAAAGTGTCACAGTTGTTTAATCACACCAAAAGCCCGTTCCATATCTTTCATTGCCGCTTCGTGCAGGGCATTAAACCTTATTCGCTTACCATAAAGAGAGATGATATCTTTGAAGAGGTTTTGTACGCATAGTCGTGCGGTTGATTCCGCCATCTTCAAGTACTCGTCAATTCTGTCGGCGAATATCCCATACGTCATTTTCCGAATTGCCGAGGTACACTTTTGCAAAGTAGATAGCCCTTTCCTACCTCTAGTATCGTAGCCCTATACAAAAAATGTGTCCCATCCCTCAAGATCCGCGATTATCCGTGTGAATAGTCGTTTGCTCATGCGGAAACGTCTCCTAAAAATCTCGTAATTGTAGTTTCGTGGTCTCTAACTTGATCCGGTCCCTTCTGTCTTATTGGACGCGAACTATCTTCATCATCGTCGATAAGCCTATTCACAGCCGACGTTAGTAATGCACGAAAAAAATACCCACTTGTTTGACGATACACGGCGATACGAGATCCATCGGAAGACGAAGAAGACGAATCATCGGACTCCGACGTATCATACGACGAAGAAGACGTTTTTTGTGTATGTAAAAAATAAATATATAAGTTTGAGAGAAAAAGAATAGAGGAAGTAGAATGGAGATGTGAAAAAATGAAGTGGATAATGTATATTTTTTTTAAAGAATGAGAATTAGAAGAATGAAAGATAGTATATAAAATATAGTAGAGAGGAGAAAATGTTGTGTAAAATATGTATAGATGTGAATGGTATTTATAGGAGAGATCGAAACAAAAGAAATATATATGTGTGTGTTACCGTTTTTCAACGGTCAAAAAGAAAAAAAAACACCCCGTAACAGGTTCGAGAGCTAGCCGGGTCACGAGTCAGCCCCAACCCGAACGACGGCGATGGTGTTACCGTTGGGTTTCACCCCAACCCGTGTCGGGTTCTAGGGCCGATGCGGGTGGTCTATAAGAACCTAATAGTCTCGGTAGTCACTTCTGAATGTGGATGCTCAAACAATTAATTTTATTCTTTGGTCCGTTTTGGGAATTATATAAAAAAGTTTAAACTACTAAAACTTAATCACAAAAATATAAATCAAAAAGGATCTGTAATTAAAGAAAATAGATTGCTATTTAGTAATTTTATATAAAATTTAACTGATTAGCTTGTTTTAATTATGATGTAGCTTGATTTCAATTAACTTATCGTGTTTTGGTTCATTAGCCTTATGTACGTGGTATATGTACATTTGGTTATGCATGTATTTGGTTTAATTAACTATAGTGTGTTTTCAAAATGTCGTTTTAGTAATAATATGGAATCTTTAGAATTTACAAATTGATAAATTCAGGAAAATTTGAAATTTAAAAATTTTAAAATTAAAAGGAAACCAAAATAGCGACAACATGTCGTTGTATAATATAAATACCATGAAGAAATCTTTTTTGTTTCTCAATATTAGCGAAGATTTGTTAAGCTTTAGTGATGACCACTGTCGTCACAAATGTTATTTTCTTGTAGTGATGATGTAAATAGAAAATGCTATCGTAGGTGAAAATCTAAAAGCTTCTATAAGTTCTATATATAAGGTTGCTGTAAATCTTTGTTATATATATATATATATATATATATATATATATATATATATAAAATATTAAAATCGAAGAGATGTGAATTGAGTAGAGATGGGAAGGAGGGAATGTGAACATGACATGTATCATAATTGTTGAGGGTTGTATTAGGTACGTTTTATTCTCTCTCCCAAACGATTTGCCCGACCCCCTTTTCATTTCAAAAGTGTTGACTACCCTAATTTATCTAGCATCTGAGTTTCAATCAGCCCCTGCCCTCTTCCGTCCACTTCTGTTTTTTGTTCCGCCGACCAGCGCCAATAGCAACGGTCGTAGATATCGAACAAAGATTTTAGATCCTCCGACTAGACAACCTATGTTTGTCTTTTGAAGCAACCTCATCGAGTAGCGGTAGTCCATCACAAGCATCGTGCTCTCGCGTCCGCAACCCCATCTCTTTTCGACCTCTCTTTTTCCGCCGGCTTTAGAGACCGACTTTTGGTGATTTTCAGACGACGAATCAATATGTGACTAAAAGCATGTCAAATCTACGTAAATGATTGATTTTTTATATAAATACACTATGGATATGTTTGGCGAAAATAGCTTGTTGCTCATAGTAAAAAAGTCAGTAGCTGAAGCTGAAAACTGTATATTTTAGTTGTATATGCGTTTGGCAAATTAGTTGGTAGCTGGAATTAAATAGTGTAAAATGACGTAAAGGACAAATCATAAAAATACGAGGAATTGTAAAATAATAAAAGAGGGTAATTAGGTAATTTGGTATACAAAAAGCTTCAAGCTAGTTTTAAAAACTACTTCAAAAAGCTTTTTATTTTAGAGTTTTTTGTTTAAAAAAAATTTCCGGTTTTTTCATCTAAACATGACTTGTAGCTTTATCTTTCAAAACAAAACGTTACCGTCTCTAAAAAACTACGTACTGAACATACCCCATATGTATAAAGTGTATGAAATTTATAGCTGATGTATATTGAACAATGAATTGTTATCAATTTTTTGTATTAATGGTTGTTGTGCGGCATTTTTATGGTGCTTGTGCATCAATTTCCTTGGTGATGTGTTTCTGAGATTTGCGTCACATGACAAACGTGGAGTAATATGTAGGAGATAATTAAATAATTAAAAGACTATTATACTCTTAATTTTCATGTTTAGTTAATTAATGACGGTTTATTCGGACGTAATTTACGGTTGAATAAATATATATAGACCAAAATACCTCTATTAATAAGTCATTAATGGTGTTACAAACAGTTTTCTGAGTTCTCGTACGAAAAAACTGTTCTCAATTGAACTTATTCCATATACATCTTACTCCTATATAATGTAGTTAACACCTAAAAAACTCTTAATTTTAAGAAGAGTAAATTTACCAAAATACCACTCCTTTACCCCTCATTTAAGTCCACAATTAATGAATTTAAACAAATAAATATTGAAAACATAACCGACAATTAATGAATTTAAACCAATACTTATAACTGAATTATTTCTAAGCATATATTTTTAATATTAACTTTTGATTCATGAGATCACCATACTTATAACTGAATTAAGTCTAATAATATATTTTTAATATTAACTTTTGATTCATGAGATCACCTAAATTCCTGTTTTCAATAAATCAAGTTCAAGAGATTTCACAAACACCAAACAAATGAAAGAGTCAAAGAGTTGAAATTTATAAACATTGCATTCTAACTCAATTACATAATAATTGGAACTAAGAAACATTACACACACACACATATACATACATATATATAATCAGTAACTTTATGATTCAGCCATGCGACAAAACTCTTCCAACAAACTGAAACACAAATAACTCAAAGTTAGCAATTTAATTCTTAATTTCAAAGTGGCTCTCGCAAAGAATCTTCACAAACTTATATTAGCTCTTTGAGATTATTCTGCACAAAACTAATCACAACCTCCTCTATATTCGTTGCCGCCGCATTGCGCGGGTACCACATATATGCATATCTTACTCCTATATAATGCATTTACCACCTAAAAAACTCTTAATTTTAAGAAGAGTAAATTTACTAAAATACCTCTCCTTTATACCTCTCATTTACCCCATCTTTAAGTCTACAATTAATGAATTTAAATAATTAAATCTTACTCCTATATAATGCATTTACCACCTAAAAAACTCTTAATTTTAAGAAGAGTAAATTTACTAAAATACCCCTCCTTTATACCTCTCATTTACCCCTCCTTTAAGTCCACAAATAATGAATTTAAACAAATAAATATTGAAAACATAACCGACAATTAATGAATTTAAATCAATACTTATAACTGAATTATTTCTAACCATATATTTTTAATATTAACTTTTGATTCATGATATCACCATACTTATAACTGAATTAAGTCTATTAATATATTTTTAATATTAACTTTTGATTCATGAGATCACCTAAATTCCTGTTTTCAATAAATCAAGTTCAGAAGATTTCACAAACACCAAACAAATGAAAGAGTCAAAGAGTTGAAATTTATAAACATTGCATTCTAACTCAATTACATAATAATTGAAATTATGAAACATTACACACACATATACATACATATATATAATCAGCAACTTCATGATTAAGCCATGCGATAAAATTCTTCCAACAAACTGAAAGACAAATAACTCAGAGTTAACAATTTAATTCTTAATTTCAAAGTGACTCTCGCAAAGAATCTTCACAAACTCATATTATCTTCATCTCGCAAGGAATCTTCACAAACTCATATTAGCTCTTTGTGATTATTCTGCACAAAACTCATCACAACCTCCCCTTTATTCACTGCCGTCGCATTGCGCGGGTACCCCACTAGTATATGTATATATATATATATGTATATGTATATATACACACACATCACATCACATTTATTTAAGAAAAGAACATCCACACAAATTAATAAGCATCGACTGATCACATAAATGTTCCACCGTCCAAAGCCACAAATTCCATAGTAATCGATTACCACATATATCATATTCATATTACAGAATAAAGTCAAAAATGATTTATGTAAGAGTAAAAGTTGTAATTATTATTATTATATAAATAAAAAGGTAAAGCAATTTTTTTGTAGTGACCAAATTAATATTGGTGATTGCTTGTAATGGCTCTTGTCGTGGAATTAGTACTTGCCTTCTTCCTATATCCATATCAAGAACAAATCGTAGCAGATGCCATTATGCACCAACATCTGTAGCAAACAAAAATGTTTCGCAAACCCAAACTCGCCGTCTTGCAATTTATGATCAAACTATTTGGACTCATGATTTTATTGAAAGCTTGGATACCAGTTTCCCTGTAAGTTGTCATACGTACCATTTATATATATTAGTGATAAAAGTGTTTTTCTTTTTCTTTTTTGGGGTTTAATTTAATTGTGCAATAGTCATTATAAGAGCAACTATTGCGCGTATATATAGTTAGGAACAGGTGATTGAATTAGAACCGGTGCACACCTTTGGGATCTTTTAATTGGTTCTTGAAAACATGACCTACATGGGGTTCCAAGGATAACTTAATCAGCTAAACTGAGTGTTAATGGCTGTTTTTTTGCTGCTTAATGGAACCATTTATCACTGAATGTTGAATCATTCAACATTCAGCGTGTTTGATTACTGTTTCTGAATGAAGACTGTGCTGAATGATTCAGCATAATGTTATCAAATCATTCTACCTTAATGTGCATTCTGAATCATTAAGCACCAAGTATTTTACTCTAATATTTCTTATTTCATACGTTGTCTTGTTAAACAATCATATCTTATAATATAATATATCACTATTAAGGTTGAAATGATAATTTGCATCATTTAGATTATTCATTCAGAACCTTTACCAAATAGCATGTCACATTCAGAAGCAGATTCATTCTGAGCGTTTAAATTATTTAGATCACAAAATCATTCGGTGTTTAATCATCATGTTTTAACAAACAGCCCCTTAGTTAACTAGATAACAATTAATTTTACTCTTTGGTCCGTTTTGGTAATTACACATGTATTGATGTAATAAACTATATATATATATATGCATGTTTTTTTATTTTAAGGTGAACTGCAAGGAGAGTGGAAAAGCTAGAGGAGAAAGTAATCACCATGCTTATGAATTATGAAAATGGTGGTTCGAGTACTACAGAGTTGCTTGAGCTCATAGATGAGATAGAAAGGTTGGGCTTTGGCTATCGATTTCAATCATACATAAAGAGACTGCTCGATAAAGTAGTGTCGGTAGATGAAATCAAAGAAGACGACAATCTTTATGTAGTTTCTCTTAAAACCAGGCTTCTTAGACAACATGGTTATAATATGTCACAAGGTAATAAGATGTTATTTAATTGTTAGTGAACTAGATTAAATATCTGTGTGGTTTTAAAAAATGATAAGTATCAAGCATTAATTTTAAAAAGGATATTGAATAATTATAAAACATGGAAGAAATAAGAATTAAAAAATTTCAACATTGAAAGCAACGGTAGAAGAGTCTAAGCGAAGGGGAGGATAGACGGAAACGTGATGTCATGATATGAACTATGAAGAGACGTAATTGTATTTATTGTAGAAGTCAGCGTTCATTATTGTTACAATTAAATTCAATTAATCTTAGTATTTATTTGTTATAATTAAAAAATTAAAATGATTATAAAATATTCTTAAATGATAAAACTAATAATTTGGTTAAATATAAAATTTGAAATATTAAAAAACGTAAATATGATATTTGTAAAGGGTGGGTAAAAGTAATATTTTAAGGTTTAAGAAGATAATAACATAAGAAGTTATGTATATATAATCATTAATATATAAAATATTTAATATGATATAAAATATATTTTAAAATATTATTACTTATATAATAGATTTTTTAAATTTTAATCACTACAAATAAAATGTTATTTAATGGCATACAAAAAGATCCACAAAAAAATAAAAAAAAGTGCCACTAAAAACTAGTTTAGGAATCACCGGCACACAAAATAGTGTCGCTAGAAGCCCACTAGCACTAAATCTTTTAGTGACACTTTTTTGGTATGCCGCTGTAATGTTTTAGGCTTTTAGTGACACTTTTTTTGCAACAGTAAACACAAAGACATTTTCAGCACAAGTTTTATGCCAGTAAAACACTTGCTTATTTAAAAATCGGTACTACTTTTAGTGGCAGTTATTTTTTGCCAAAAAATCACATTATCAGTTTAAATGTAATTTTCGGCAATGTTGTTGTGCTATTTGTTATCTATTATAATCATTATTTATTCACACTATAAAATGAAAACAATACTATAAGATATAAAAATCATTATGACATCACTTTGACTAAAAGTTCAATCATATTCCAAAGACATGTAAGCAAATATCTAATTGCCTAGTAAGTGTCAAAAAAAGTCTAAATGTCAAACTTAAAACATAAGTAACTTGTTCACAAACCTTTCGATTCCTTACACATACACAACCACCGTAATATGCCCCCATCGATGCTATAATCAATTATAGCTTGAAAATATTAACCCACGGGCATCGTCGACCCTTTGTGCACTAGGAAGTCGAAGATGGCCACCAAAAGTGGGGTCACAAGTTTCACAGCAAAGGCAAGCTTCCTGGCCCTTGACCTTCTTGCAACATTCTCGCGACACAGTGGCATATTTGGGATGATGGACTTGCAGACATCGGCTGATCTCCATCGGAAATAGCAACACCATCACGGCCACTCTCTTGGAAGTATGAAACTTTGAGAACTAGACGAAGTAGGGATAACTGTCATGGTGCAAGATTAGGATTTAGGGAGCATACCGGTAGTGAGGAGGGAATGAGAGTAGTATGGCAAAATTAGGGCACACATTTGGCCATTTTGTAATGTCACTTTTTACAATCTTTTCATCTATAGAGGGATAGGTGATAGTTAAGAGCGAGGGTAGAAAATTAAAGTCGTGTTTTACTTTTATTTTTTAGTTTTTAATTTAATAAAACGTTGGAAATTTATGTCATATTAGATTTTTATGCCACTATCCAATATAAATAAAAGACTAACCTTCATCAATTTAATTAAAAGATCTTTATCTTTCATTTAATCAAAATTAAATCTTATCAATTCATTTTATTAAAATTGAAAGTCTAATTTTGACTTTTAGTAATCAAAGTTGAAAACTCAATTTGTAAAATTTAATTTTAATAGGAGATAAGATAGTTAGTAACAAAATATTATTTAAATTTTAATATAATAATATTATTATAAATATTAGTTACGTTATTATAAATCATTTAATTTTCCAACTTAGTTTTGTTTTTAAATTCCATTTTCATTTAAAATAAATTTAATTTGTGTTATAATTATTATCTAATTCAAACTTTTAATCTACTACATTAATTTAGGAATAAATATTCAAATTCTTTATCATCATCTACGGTTATCATATGATACAAATCTTACCATAATTAAATTTTACATTATTGTTAAAGTTATCAACAATTACTTATATATGTCAACTAACTTTAATATAAAACTATTTTAGTTTTCGAGAAAGTCTCATATTGAGTTTTTCTTTCGTCGATACAAAACAATTATATATTTAAATCAACAAATATAAAATAACAATTTTATAATTACCCGTGTATTTACACGGGCATTTAAACTAGTTAGTTTTATAATACTATCTATAATACATAATTTATTGAAATCCATAAAATAGATTTAGTACTAAAAATATATAAAATAAATCCAATACTAATAATTCTCAAAAAAAATGTAAGAACGTACCTTTATATAAAAATTTTGTTTAGTTTTTATAACTTATTAAAAATATCGCACAACGTTTTAATGTAATAAGTCAAAATCTTTTATCTAATATAAATAAAAGACTAATCTTCATCAATTTAATCGGAAGATCTTGACTATTTATTTAATCAAAATTGAAATCTAACCATTAATTTGATCAAAACTAAAAGTCTAATTTTGACTTTAGATAGTCAAAATTATAAACTTAATTTTAAAATAATAGGAGGTAAGATATTAAAGTTTTTGAGATGATTTATTTCCATCTGTAAAAAGATAATAATCAAATAAATTAGATGATTAATTATTTCAAAATTAAATTTGGCTATTTCAAACGTTATTATCATTTTAATTTATAGACTAGAAAATATCTTCTATATTATCTTATCTTACTTATTTATAATACATTTACAACCTTAAAAACTATTAATTTTAATTAACCTGAATGTACTAAAATACACATTCATAACCATTGCATTCTCTATCCTAATTTACTTTAACTTTTAAAATATCTCTTTTAACCATTCATTCTCTCTCCTAATTTATTTTAACTTTTTATCTATTTAAAATATCTTGCTAACACTAAAATACCCTCTCATATAAACACAATTATTCACCCACATCAACATAATTTTTAAAATCTTATTAACTTCTTCCTCCTTATTTCATAAATATAAATCTTTTTCTTATTTTAATGTCTTCTCAAATTTATTTTTAAAATTAATAAAATAGTTTATACAAATAAAAAAATGACATTGTACGATACTTTTTCGTAACATTGAATTGCGCGAATAACATTTTATTACATTTTTAAAAACAACATGATGTAAAATAGAAATTATTTGTCGTCGTAGCATTGCTCGGGTACCTTGCTAGTTATGATATAAAGCATTTAGGCTTTTTGTAAGTAACTATTAGATATAGTTAATAAGATTCCTATATTCCGTTTTAATAACTAAACTTTACATATTTAAGAAAATCAAAGTCAATACAATATCATCAAACTATTTTTAGAATTATTTTTACCAATTAGAATCCTCTATTTCAAAATTGCTTCAAATCATTTCTAAAATTTTTCCCATTAATCATCCTTATTTATTTTCTAAAATGGCTAACAACTATAAGCGCAGATCTACGAGTAACTCAATTTTCTTTCTTCATCTTTCCATTTTCATGAATATTTCTTGATTTGTTATTGATATATGAATTTATTAATGTTTAAAAATCTAACACCATAAACGTTTAAAATTTACATAAACAATCACCGTGTTTATACACGGGGTATTAAATAATCGACTTATTCTATTTAAATTCAAAATATATGTGCATTATTTTGACCTCTAAAAGTCCATATTTATTCTGTAATTTTAAATAAATAGATGATCAAGATCATATAATACAAATTGATTTGTTAATTTAAAAGTTATGATCATACAATAAATTTTATCTCAATTAGTATTTTATTTATTTCGATGAGAAGATAAAGACTTCAATACGATTAACCGGTTGATGACTTAATTGGAGCTATTTAGATTTTTTTAAGAGATTCAAAGACAACCATGGTGGCTTGGTAGGATGTCTACATACAAGCGTCAAAACACTGTTAAGTATATATGAAGCTTCATATCTTGCACTCGAGGGAGAATTAGATTTGCATGAAGCCAAGTTATTCGCGACGGAGAATTTTTCGAAGCTAAATTTTCATGAAAACGGAGTAATGAGGGACCAGATAAATCATGCATTGGATGTCCCTTTGTACCATAGGATAAATAGGTTAGAAGCAAGGTGGTACGTTGACGCATATGCTACATGACAAAAAGATGCTAATCAACTTTTGCTTGAACTTGCTATATTAGATTTCAACATGGTTCAATTGGCATATAGGAGAGATCTTCAAGAAGTGTCAAAGTAAGTAAAAACATAATCTTTTTTCATACTGCACAAATAAAATAAAAAATCCAGCATATCTGAATGTTGCCTATTAGGTTAATTCCCTAACAATCTTTCTTTATATTTGTGTTCAATAGATGGTGGAAAAATATAGGGCTAGCAAACAAACTGGGCTTCGCCAGGGACCGACTCATAGAATGTTTCTTTTGGAGTGTCGGGATGGTATTCGAACCTCAGTACTATTATTGCCGTGTAGGAATAACAAAAGTTTGCACATTAATAACTACAATTGATGATATCTATGATGTTTATGGGTCTCTGGATGAACTGAAGGTCTTCACAAATGCTATCAAGAGGTTTGAAATACAAGATCATCATGCTCAGTTGTAGAATATTCACATGCCTTTTCAGGATTTCATGACTATGCATATTGTGATAATAATTTCTTATTTAGGTGGGACATTAATGCAGTTGAAGATATGCCTGAGTATCTACAAGTAGGATTCCTAGCTCTTTACAACACCATTAATGAAATGGGTTATGACACTTTAATGACACAAGGAAGAAACATCATTCCAGTCCTTGCAGAAGTGGTTAGTATACTAGTAGAAGCAATTCTTACTGTTTTAATGATCAAATTGGTTAAAGAAACACTTGTATTGTGTGTTTTTTTTCTTTCTGAAAGACAAAGATGCATATATAATTTTATACCTATGGTCTTCATGTATCGTGTTCCATCTAATCAGTGGGGAGAATTATCGGAAGCATTTTTAATGGAAGCGGAATGGAATTGTAGCAATCACATGCCAACATGTGAAGATTATCTTGATAATGCATGGCGATCAGTTTCTGGAGTGGTTATACTTACACATGGGTACTTACTCATGAATCAAGAAGTGAAAGAAGATGCAATTGAATCCTTGGAAAAATGTCGTGATATTTTTAAATGGTCATCTATGATTTTTCGACTTTACAATGATTTAGCTACTTCATCGGTATGCTTAATTTATATATGTTTTAATGCATATATTGATAACAACTTTTACTATATATATAGTTTTTATTTATCCTAATATCTTATTTCTTTGCGTAGGATGAGATAAGGAGAGGCAAAAATGTGAATGCAATATCGTGTTACATGCACGAACATGCCGTTTGTGAGGAAGTTGCACGTGAATACATCAAAACCCTAATCGACAAAGCGTGGATGAAAATGATCGAAGCACGAGTTATATGTTCCGAACACTTCTCACATCCATTCCTTGAGATGATCATTAATCTTGGTCGAATTTCACATTGTACATACCAATACGGGGATGGACATGGAGCTCCTGATGCTAGAGCCAGGAAACGAGTATTGTCTGTGATTATTAAGCCCCTTACTATAAACAAAAAATTATGTTGCAAAAACTATTGAGCCCTTTATTATTTGAGAACCACTTTTAATGCTACAATCATGAGAACTATTTGTAATAGCTATTAATGACTTATTAATAAAGTTATTTTGGTTATTTATCTAATTATCAAATTAACCCTGAATTGCGTTAGGTAGATAAGTCATTATTTAATTAGTGTTGATTTTCTCAAAATATTCATTATTAACGAATCATTAACATTATTAGTCACTAATTTATTTTAATCAACTGTAAAAATTAGTTATAACAGAGGAATGTTCATTTGAGAACCGTTCTTATTACGATAACCATGAGAACCAATCTTAGCCATTAATTAATATAAATTAATGGCTATAATGCTAGTGGCTAATTAATGACTCATTACCGAACCTTCACTAATGACTCATTAAGTGAGCCTTCGTTAGTGACTCATTAATAGGGGTATTTTGAGAAAATTAGCCTTCGTTAAATAATGACTCATACACCCGAACGCAATTCATAGTTGGATAAATATATAAATAACCAATATATATATAGAGAGAGAGATCAGAGAGAGACTTCATCTAAGAACTGTGAGAAACATTTATAATCATTATTAATACTCATTAATGATTAGCTAATAAGGGTATTTTGGTCATTTATATATTTACTCAACCGTGAATTGGGTCCATATGAATGAATCATTATTTAATAAGTCTTGATTTTACCAAGAAACCTATTAATAAGTCATTAGCATTATTTGTCATTGATTTAATTTAATTAAGCGCCAAAATTGGTTCTCGCAATTCTCGCAATAAGAACGGTTCTCAGTTGAATATATATATATATATATATAACACGTATATATATGTATATATATAAACGAGAACTAGTTTTGATGCGAGAACCATGAGAAATGATCATGGTCATTGATCTTCAAAATCAACAATTCAAGATGATAGGGTGTTATTTGAACAAAATATAAATTGGGGTAATATATGTAAAGGCAATTTTGACCTTTTGACATTTACCCTAACTTTCTAAAACAAAAATATCTACTAAACACAAAAGGTTTTAAAATATGCAAATTACACAAAAATACAAGAAAACTATGCTCTACATTTATATATATTTTCAAAGAAAAAAAAATCATTTTTACTAGAGTTTTTTTTTTCAACACCGTTTTGGTTATGTACACATATGTGTAGATAGGTACACATACGTATATGCATAAGAGCACATTACTACACGTGTGCACATGCACATATGCACCTAGATACAGGTGCGTACTTTGAAACATTTAACCAAACATTTTTTGTGCACCTCCAAAAGCGCAAATTTGTTTGTAGATTTCTTATTTTTGCTTTTTGGAAACTCTAGACCCATTTGTGATCGTCAATGACTTCAACAAGAAAATAATGATATTATTCTTCAAAATCACCATACAACTCATATTTATTATTCAAAAGACGTACATGTGTAACTCAGAGTTGATGCAACTTGTAACTTTATGTAACTCATGAAATCACAAATTGGAATTGTTGGATTTAAAAGAACTTCAATCATGTTAAAACAAGATGCTATCACAAGCATCCCAACATTTTGTTGCTAAAAACCATAACTAGTTGCTATCACAAAATGCCATGAACATAGACATAACCAAAACCAAAAGTTGGTTAATTTCTTTTGTCTAACATAAAGAAACAAAACTTTTTTTGTTGGATCTAAACGCATCACTGCAATCAGTTTCACAAGTTCTTTGTAGCTTAATTTTCCTTTGATATTTCGAAAGGGTATTAATCAATACCACACATCATATTGTAGCAAATTAACAGCAGTTACTAAGTAATTCACTAACAAACACATCGATGGATTTGGATAATCATTGTGAAATGAACTAATTAATTAAAATCCAAAGGTATAAAATAAAAAATAAACCCATCACCTTGTAATCTTGTATACTCCATCAATTTAATTAAATCACAAGATTCATACAATGGATTTCAAATATTATGGTTAAATGTGATGATAAAGATGGGAAAAAAAGACAAATATAGAAAATTAAAAGCACTAACCATATGATTATGGTTGCAAAAAAAGAGGACCATACGACAACACCGAGAGGAAGATTCCGTTTCCTAGTCATCAATAAATGCTGGATACAATAGAAAGTAATGGTGTCGATAAGGAGATAAGCAAAGATGTTTCGAGGAGATAGGCCAAATGGTGGTCTTCACACACACACACACACACAATACACTCAGTTCAACCACAAAACCTGATGTGAAAAACATGAACTAAAAAACCCCTAACCAGACATGCATGGTGTAAATTAGAATCCCTAGATGTTGACCTCATTTTTTGAATGAAATTAAGGACGAAAAAATCAAGTTCAGAGGGGAAAAGAGCGATATTTAATAGGGGGTGTTGAGATATGGTGGTAAGCTAGAAACGCAGCGAAAGCAACAAAACCAAGAAAATATACACATAGAAAAACTTTTTCTACCACATTCCGGCCACCCAATGGATCTTTCTACAAAAGATAATGCAACAAGAAGAGGAGTGGAAGTGTTATACCTTCTCTGGAACACAACAAAAAGGTGATGATGAAACTTGTTGAGAATGACAAGGTCACAAATGAGTTCTATAACACCCCAATTTTTTTTAAATAATATGAAAACATTTAGATAGAAGTCGCATTAAACATGTCTATATATATCCACCTACCAAACACATTGGACTTACGGTATTTTCTAATGGTTCCAAAAATAACTACATCATTTCAAAATTCGAATCAAAGTTTTAAATATAAGTTTTAAAATTCAATCAAGTAATTTAATAGTTTCATCATAGATAATATTCTTGATAAAAGACATAATGTATTTACTAAATCATTCTATAATATACATAAATTATCAATCAAATAGATGTTTTTTTTACATATATGTACATGTAAGACGCTTATAATACTTTGATAGATGATAATACAAAAGTTATATTAATAATTTCATCGTATTAGTTTTTTTTTCATTCTCTATGTAAAACTCGGGGATTCCGCATTTTGTGTTAGGTGCGTGAGTGTTTTACAATTAGAGACGAGACAAAGTGGGGGTTGAAGGGTGCTAGGCAAAAATCCTTGTATTTGATAAGCTTATGTGCAGCCACCTTTTATTATCCCCTCCCCATTTTAAAATTAGAACACCAGAAGTCTTTCATAATATTTTATTCCACTGCCAATATATATTCATCTATATTTTATTCTCTATTTTGCGATTATGCATTTGCATCGTTTTAATTTGAATCTATATGTCTTTTTTGATCGAGTTTATCAACACAGAAAATAGACGACATCAAACCATCACAGAAACTAGAAACTAGAGGAAAGATGCACAAGTGAGATATTAATTTACATAAGAGTAATGTATTTTACTATTTGAGTTTATAAACATTGAATTATAAATTTTATCATAATAAATAATATTTTGTTATCGGAATCATGAATTATGTTCATCAAGCTTGTAGTGAACAACTTTTTTTGTTATTGAATTTTTTATTAATCACCAAACATGAGTCAACATTATTTAATTAAATCGTTATTATTTTATTTTTCAAATCTAAAATATTGTTTTAGTTAATAATTTGTTAGTAGGAGGTTAATTAATGACAAAACGAACATGGTGATCATAAGAAAAGGTTAAAGATTAATTTTGTCAAAGATTAAGCGTTATTTTAACAAGTAATTTTTTATGTCTCTAAACTTTGTTTCATTATTTACTTATCCTACAAATAATGAAACTTTTTTACATCATTTGTATATTATGGATATCATTAGTATTATGATAAAGGAATCGCTCCCTGAGTACAACTAATGTTGATCATTGTTAACTTCATACGATCTGTTCATGTTTAATATAAATGACATTATTAATAACCCTAATTAATTTATATATGCTACCAAAGACAATTTTAATGTCTACTTTCAAACAAATAGATTCAAACCTTTTTTAGCATAATATTAACTCATTGACAATTATAACTCCATCCAAATTTGGCATCTCTTTAAGCTGAAAGCCACTTTTGATATTACCTTAATTTACCAATATATTTGCCAAAAGTAGTTTTAATTTGAAAGATTTTTTTTCACTTTTTGGTCATGAAAGATATCATTTGTAAAAACCTCATGATTTATTGATTTTTAATCAAACAAAAGCGAACTCATGAGTGTCATTATTTATTTACCTTTACAACTTCAAACGGCTGCTAAACCTTCTTATGGAAGCTTTTTGAAAACCTATTTTAGATGTTTTCACACTTATAAATTCTTTAAATAAGATTATATTAGTCATTTTATTATTTACTCATTTTAAATATTTATTAGTGTGTGAAAACACTGATCATAGAGACTTCTAATTGCACACATCTTTTTCTCGTAATTAAAAGCATATAAGTGAATTTTATTTTTCTTTTTTATGATTTTCCCCCCTTACAAGTTACAACCCATTTGATCCTACATTTTTGGCTCAGGGAATCACGTACGTGCTGTTTTATCAATTCTACATAGTTTCTCGTAATGAAGAATTGAAAATGTCAACCAAACGAGGGCATATCTATACTAATATATAAATCATTTAACACTCTCTTTCCTTCTTAATTTTACGACTTCTTAAAATTCAATCAAAACAATATATTGGCCTTTCATTCTATTTAATTTAATCTCATCCACTCAATCTTTAACCATTTCAATCTCTCTCATAATTTACTTTAACTTTTTATTCAATTAAAATATACTCTTACACAAACATAATTATACACCCATAACAACATAATTTCTAATATCTTATTAACTTCTCTATCCTTATTTCACAAATATGATTTTTTTCCTTATTTTAATGTCTTTTAGATTTTATTTTTAAAATTAATAAAATAGTTTATGCAAATAAAAGAAAAATTGAAAAAAAATGGGACATGTTGCTAAAGAAATTTTTTTGTGACATTGAATTTTGCGAATAACATATCATTACATTTTTGAAAACGACATATTATAAAACAAAAACTATTCGACTCCGCAGCATTGCGCGGGTACGATGCTAGTTAACTTAAATGTACCTTTTGAAATATTAAATTAGAACTACTAAAATTTATTTAGGGTAAGCATGGTATTGGATAGGACAGAAACTGAAAATGTGTTATTCTTCAAACCGAAAACCAAACTGATTATATCTATATGGTTTTGGTTTGGGTTTGGTCTCAGTTCAGGATTTCGGTCCTAGAACCAAATTAGGACCATTAAGTGTTAAATTAAATTTAGGTTTTAATTAGGTAGACAATTACTTCACTTTCCTTTTAACATCCAATGGCCTCATCCACTTTAAATTGTAATATCATTTCCTTTCAAAACAAAACTTGCTTTCTATCCTTCCTATGTGATTTAATCAGACCAACATGCAGATTGGTTGTGCCGTTGTGCCATGTTCTTTACTTGAGAGCATATAATTACAAAATGAAAATAAGATCCAACAACACCCATAAGAGCATGGGGTGTGGGCTCGGCATGGCATTGTGGTACTCGGTACAGCAAGTGAACACCACCCCGTGGGTATGGTACCGAGCATTTCGAAATTCATTCGACGAGTGAATGCCGATGATACCGAGGAGAGAGAGATCATTTACTCTCATCAATTGTCAAACGATTGTTTCAAATTAAATAAAAAAATTTTACCCGCTATTTATATATACTCCTCACTTTTAACCATTTTACACCATAATCTTCTACCTATTCTCTCTACAAACTTTATAAAAATTCTATTTTTTTTACATTTTCACTTCAATGGAGTTCTCTTCAAACACCCCAAACTCATCTTGATTAAAAACCGTCAACCAACTCCGTCTTTTATGTACTCTTTTTTTATTTTAATGGAAACTAGTTATTAATCTTATTTTATTTGTATAATCTAATTTTATAATTTTATATTAAATTTTGTAATAATTAAACTTAAATAAAATAATATAATTAATTTAAAATAAAAAAAGTTTTGAAGCGTGTGAAGTGTAAGTAGCACTAGTGTTTAAGCATTGCTAAAGCATAGGATGAGTTATGTTGATGTGACGCTGATGTGGCTTGAAGTACGGGATGCTTAAAAGGAAGTACACCTCATGCTCTAAATACCAATTTAATCCCTTTGCCTTCCATGCTTGTTGATTCGTCATAAGATTTCTTAAAATTCTTACCGAAAGGACTAACAAAACATATGAAGTAGTCATAAATCAAACAATGTTATACGAGAAGATAAATTGTTCACAAACAAGTACAAGCCATAAACCATCAATCCATGCTCGCTTCCATTTTTCATTTCCGTTATGTTCATGGATCGTCTCCTCAATTTCTATATAACAACCCAAAGTCAAAAAAAGTTAATATACGATCTTATATATTTTAAAACAAGAAATATGTTATTAATTATTACCTTTTGCTATGTCATCATCATTCAAAATATCATCAATTTTGTCTACAATGGTTGTCTAGTCTTCCTTACGGCTGCAAATCAAGGCTTTCGACTATTGAGGTTGACAATCTAGTTTTATACGGATCTAATACACGTCCACCGGTGCTAAAGGCCGACTCGGACACACGGTGGATATTTGTATTCCCAGAATATCTTAAATAAATAAATAAATATATAGGGGAGTGTTCAAACGAGAACCGTTTTTCGTACGAGAATTGCGAAAACCAATCTTGGCCATTCAAGTGGTAAGTGGAATTCATGGATAAAGAGTGTGGGGGGATTGATTGTGGCAAGATGCAAGTAAGGAATTCATAGGTGGGCAATGCAATTGAAGGAGGGCGAATTGGACGACTAAGATTGGTTCTCGTAGTTCTCGTACGAATAACAGTTCTCGTTTGAACTTTTGTTTGTAGATTTTAAACAAATTATCCATTTTGTTTTCGGTGTCTTTAACCAAAAACGCGACTTTCAAATACCGAAAGCATGTTCAATAAATGAGGAATTCACTGTCGGGTCCAACAATACATCAGCAAAATACAAGAAGTAATTAACTTTCTCAAAATCTACCGGTACTTGTCATACTCTTTGCGCATTATTTCTCTACCCATTAAACAAAATATTGTTTTTTTCCCGGTCTAGTAGATGTTTATTGACATCCAATATTTCTCTTAAAAACAAATGTGCCAAGGGTTTTGAAGTTCCTGATACAAGCTTGGTTTTACTTTTGAATTTCTCAAAAAATACGACAACATTTTGACAAGCACTAAGATTTAAATGATCGGGATCTTTTCCTAGATCACCCGCATATGATTTTTCTATCACCAAAAATCATAAAAGTTAGTACACCAATTATAACATCAAAAAAACGATAACAAGACATAAAATTTAAATTTTACCTTTAATTTCATACTTGACAAAAACATTTTCTAACGCCATGGCAATTTTCAATAAATCATGAGTGGAGTTCCATCGTGCAGGACAAGCACCACCAGGGGCGGACCCAGGATTTGAAATTGATGGTAGCACCGGACCTAAAATTTGAAATGGATGGTAGCACAATCTCGAAAAAATCGAAATTTACACTACGCGAGATCGAAATTTACACTACGCGTACAAAATTGGATGGTGTCCCGTGACCCCGTTACCTAAGCCTTAGGTCCGCCCCTGAGCACCACTTAAAAATTTCCTTGATTCCACCTCCACAATCTTTCATGCACTTCTTGAATTTCGTTATCCATTGTAATGAGTTGTTGTAACACCGCTATTTCGAGAACCAAATTTTTCTTTTTAAAATACTAATTTATCATTTTCATTCAAAATACGCAGCGGAATATAAAACAAGTGGCTAATATTTTACATTTAAAAATTGCCACATACTAGGTTTGGTGTTACAGTTACTGAACCGGCCGACCATTATCTGCTACAAGATAAACATAATATCAGAGCTAAACAAAATACAGTGTTCCTCCTAAAACATGCAACTACCCGCAGGCACCCGAGCTCACAGCCTAAGGAACACCTGCACATGTGGAGAGTAGTATCTGTTAGCTATAATAGCTAGTGAGTACACAATAGCATGCAATCAATATAAACATACCACATATCATCAATCATGCTCAAATAATTTTATTCTAGCATCTCGCGATGAGTTGGCGTAGTCAGGAGGTAGCATATCTCGCAGGGGGATCAACCCGACTCAATGCACCAAACTGGGGTACCAGACACATCAACCGCTCCGGTGGGGGAGCTGTTAAGCGTCCACCGTTGCGTTTTGGAATCCGCAGATTCCTCTGTTATACAGCCGCAGCTATACCCGAAAAGGACAGCTTTGTCCTTAAGTAGCATCACTTGTTCCGGGGTAAACCATGCCCAATAGGTTAGATAGCTTTGTCCGGGCAAACCTTGCCCAATCACAAACACATAATCTGATTCAACCGAATCATCAATCAATCAATAATCATGTCCACATAACATACACCTAAACAGATGCATATTATTTATACCAAACAAATATCTAGCATCATCATGCCATTCATTCTTTACCTCATTGCGCGCACGCAATAATGTATATATCTATCATCATAACATACACCTAATCAAGTGCATGCTATTATGTATCAATAAGTTAAGCCTAGCATCATCATGCTATACAATCTACACTTAAACAAGTGTGTATCATACTGTGTCAACATGTTAAATCTAGCATCGTCATGCTTTAATAACCATACTAACCACACTTAATCAAGTGCGTATAATATCCTGATAATCATTTATCATACATACTACAAGGTATAGAACCTCTTATCAACATATTCAATCGCTTTATCGATGGTGTACAAATCATTGTATTCAATTCAATTCATTGTTAATATATGTTATAGATATATTAATTGTTATGTTATCAGGCACTCACCTGTCGAGTTAGAATACTTTACTATTCGACACTGAAGCTTCTGGATCAACTGGAATACCTAAACAAGGTTTACAGCTATTAAAACCTTGTAAAACAGATTCTGCCAGGGGCAGGGCACGCCCGTACCTTGCCAAGGCACGCTCGTGCCTGGCGTGGCATGCCCCGGGTACGCCCCGTACCTGGGTCTCAGGTACACCCCGTGACTTCAGGGTACCCCCGGGCTCGCTAGGGTTAGGCACGCCCCGTACCCTTGGGAGGTACGGCTATGCCTCCTAGGTACGCCCTAAGGTACGGTCTGTTCTTGAGAGGCACGCCCGTGCCCTTCAATATACAGCAGCAGGTTCGTGCAGAATCTGCTGTTTTCCCAACCAAAATTACCAAAACTCATTCAGAGCATTACCAATCGGTTTCTAATGTTCATATATGAAATAACTCATCAAAAACAACTTAAAGACACCATTTTTTACACATCAAAACATCCAATTCAGTGTTTGGGACCAAAATCATCATTTTGACCCATTTGACACTTTAATTCTTGAAATCAATCCAAACCTTCAATTTAATTCAATATTCTGATTTCTATGAACCATATAAACATCTAGGAACAGATTGGTAACTCTAGAAACACAGATTGAGATCAAAATCATTGAAACCTAATTTGGAACCTAACTTGAAAGTGAAGAACAAAGAATTCAACTCACTTGAATACTGGAGATGATTAAAGAAGATTACAGCAGATCATTACTTGGATTATTACTTGAATTCAGCAACCACAAAATCAGATTGGTGCATGATTCTTCACTTGAATCTCTTCTTGAAGGGCACACACACACACAAGAACACAAGATAAGAACCAAGACAAATGAAATTGTCTGTGTATGTGTACGTGGAGAGGCAAGGGCTGCCTACTTGTGGGTTATCAATATCCACAAGTGGGTATTTTGTTCCGCTTTCCAATTTACAACTTAACGCACGAGTACCCGTTTTAACCAACGGGGATATTTTTGGAAACCTCGTTCTAAACCATTTGATAATTTATTATTCTTATCTATTTATCATAATATTTTAATATTATCATTTCTTTATTATTTTCTTCTATTTATCCCATTAATCCATTATACACATTTAATTCCTCTTATCCAATAGGTAATTAGAATTTTAACGTATCAAATTCGAACACGACTAGGCCCATTTTGAGGTTGTTACAGTTGTCTTATATTATGAACCGATTTTTACAAAAGTTCTACGTGACAACTTTGTTCTTGCAAACCTTCTTTCAAAATGAGATTCAATATATGAGTCATGCACCATATTTGGAAGTGTTTGCCACTGTCATACATATTTGGAAATTTCTTAATAAAAAATTCAATTGCATAAGAGTTTGTTGTTGCATTGTCAAGCGTCATGTTCATAACATTTTTAATTCATCATTTGTGTATGCAATCTAACAACTCACGACCAATATCATTACATTTATGACTACTAATGGGTCTAAAGTTAATAATCCTCTTATACATTACCTAGTCATCATCTATAAAATGTGTCGTGACAACCATGTAATTCACTCAATGACACGAGGATGTCGAAGTGTTTGTGGTCAAAAGAACCGTATTGGTTGGACTACTTAAGTAAGTAAACAACTTGTTTCTTTCTTCAATTTAGTACTTTGCAACACCTCTGCTAACTTTATGCTGTTAAGGCAAACTAAACTTCCCTTTTAAAGCACCAGTATACTCGATAAAAGCTTCATCTTCAATAAATTTAAACGGAAGTTAATCCACTACAAATAAGTTTATTAAAGCTTTCCTGATTCTCTTTTTATTATGCTTCCATGTGCTTACAATTCCCTCCCCCCGTTTGCTTCTTTCTTAAATTCTAATATACTTTGTTTTTTATTAGCTTTCTTGCTTTCCGGATTTTAATCACAAATAGAAAAATGTTTTTCAAGCTTGAAGTTCCGTTCCTATACAGATCCGCTTTATAAACAATAGAACAAAACTTAAATTTTGCATTCTTCCATTCAACTCCATCCTCTTCTTTTATGTATAGCATATCAAAGTAATTCCAACATTCGTCTCTTTCCTTTTGTTTTCCTTACTTTACAGGTTCGTCTTGCTGTTGTTGGGTTTTCTTGACATAAAACATCATCATTCTAAAAAGATAAAAATACTAATTTTTATTAAAACCGATAGTGTAAAGATAAAAAAAAAATAGAATTGAAAAAAATAAGACAATAGTGGTCATATGATTATTTAGCTGCAAATGATAATAATGGATTAAACTGATAATCCAATTTGAAAGAAAAGATGATCAACGTGAACTTATAATTAAGTCGAACTAGTGACACAAAATATAGAAGGAATTATGAGTGAACATAGAAATTAAGCATAATAGCAAGGGCAAATTGCATGAAAATACAATAAACTATGTCAATATTGTCATTGTATACAACTAACTTTATTTTCTACCTAAAAATACACACAACTTACAAATTTGGTTCATTGTATGCAAGTTACCTATGACAATAGGTAACTTACTGGTAATATAACAATAAATAAAATAATTTTGGTACCGAAAAATAAAAAAACTTTCAAATTTTGTTCATTGTATACAATCGATAACCGGTAACTTAGTAATCAGGTTGTCAATTGTATACAATGAACAAAATTTGTAAGTTGTATGTATTTTCAGATACAAAATAAAATTAATTGTATTCAATAACAATATTTACAAAGTTTTTTATATTTTTACGTATTTTACCTTAACAACAATGTAGAGCAGAACCAATTAATATGTGGACAGGAAAGAAGATGATTATATTGCAAGATAATTTTTTTGAGTTTGTAATATACTTAGAAATAGATTACTAATCATCCGTTAGATTATTTTCTTTAAGGGGAAACTTCATATAGTAGTAACTAAGTTTGAAAACGGTTTTATAAAAATCATTCCCTCTTTTATTATTTCATATTTTTACGAGTGATCTTGATGGAATAATTTTCAAACTTGGTTACAATTATGTGAAATAAACTTTTTCTTTAACTGCGATCTTTTTTGTGAAGCAACCATCTATTATCACCCGACTAATCTTGAAATTAAGAAAACCAAAATTTATGAAAATAAAAAACCAAAAACTGAACCGGTGATCTTATACGATGCTGGTTGGGTTCGGTACTAGTCGGTTATTGGTCGAGTTCGATTTTTTTCTGCTACCAACTTTGTTCGTACTATTCCTAAGACTACTTCTCAACAATAACCTTTTTTTTTACTTCTTTTACTCTCATTGTTTAATTCATTTAAACAAAGGACTATTCATGTATGATAAATGTAGTTTTTTTTAACTCATAAGAACTATTTTGAACATTTCTTTATTTTTAAGAAAAATATTCTATCAAACTCCGTCGTGACACGTGGGTAGAAAAAACTCGTGGTTATGAATAGTAACCAAAATAGCTTATCCCCATACGTAATGGTTCCTTATTAGTGTTAGAAAAAACTCTCTTCGTATCATTACGTTATGTGATACGTATCTCGTATTGATAGTGTGAATTAGGTTAATAAGAGACTCCTAGAACAAGTTTTTAAAAAACTTGTACGTGTGATATATAATTGAATTCAAAAATGTATTTAGGTTTGTTTTAGATTAGATAGGAGCATAAGTAGCAAAGAATTAGTCATAGCTTATACAACCCTCCCTCAAACAGATCGAAAAGAAAAATGAAATCCATTTTTAGAGGAAAAAAGGTTTGTGCAGCTAAAAATAACTAGCATACCTTTTATTTTAATGAAGGTTGATTGTAAAATTGTGCATTTGAATGCATTTTTAATATCTACTCAATGCCGACAATTTTTGATCTAACACAAATTATAAATACGTCTAAAACTAGTTAATACGAAGTCGACACAAAAAATAAATCAAGTTCGGGTCAACCCTACATTCAAAAGCAACTTGCATGATTGTTTATGGGTAAAATTGTAAAATTATAAAATTCTATTTAAAATTTAATTTGGGAATTCAAATTGGGAAGCAGCTAGCTTCTGCGGACAATAAGATCCAACAAACAAAACTACAAAACCTTAAAAAGGTAAATCTTATAAAACATAGAATAAAACAAGAAAAAATTTAATGTTGGAACACTTTATTTCGAAAAGCATTTGAAGTTAAGACGTTAAAAAAATCTTCTCTCTCGTATAGTTGTCACTATAAAATATAATGTAATCGCTAAGTTTTGCACTATAAAGGTTTTTCCTTGGATTTTTGTAACAATGTTTTAACCCTTAAAGTTCTATTTAATAAATATTTTAACCACTGAAGTCCGATTTTATTGATGTTTATGTCCTAATTAATATCAATTTTTGTGTTCTACAAGGTTTCCGACCATGTTCTCCGGCACCGGCAAGTTTCCGGCAACACCAAAATCACTCAAGCAAGATTTCGACCAACACAAACTTACAACAAACACCATGAACACAAAATCACCATCAAGATTCAAGAGCATCATAATCGATGTTGTCAAGTTTAAGTTGAAAAAAAAGGTACCCAAAAAAAAAGATAATGAAAATATTTTTTAATAATTAAGTTAAGTTGTATTGGCTTTTACTTTAAAATAAATTGTATTAACCTTGATTTTCTTAAGGGTCAATAAAGATTTAACCATCAAAGTTTTCGTTCAATTTCGGTTTAACCATCAAAGTTTTTTTCTAAACGAAATTACCACAAAGTTTGAATTTGTTATGATTTAAATCTCAAACTTTTTTTCAAATAATTTAAACCTTGAAATTTTGTTAAAAAACTGATTAATCACTTAAGTTTTGTATGGTTTTCGATTTTACCCTCTCTACTTAATTATTCATTTTACTTTTTATTAAAAAATTAACAAAACTCAGAGGGTTAAATCATTTTTTAACAAAAATTTAAGGGTTAAATCGTTTGTGAAAAAATTTAAGGCTTAAATAAAAAAGAAGTTGTAACTTTGAGGATTAAATAATTATAAATTCAAACTTTATGGTAAAACTGTTTGAAAAAAAAACTTTTTTTATTAAACCAAAACTGAAGTAAAACTTTAATAGTTAAACCATTATTGACCATTTTCTTAACTATGTAAAGTTTGGTTATTAAAATATAATATAAGAATCTTATTAACTATATTTAATAGTTACTTGATTTATTTTATATGAGTGGTAATTTAGTAATATTAAAACACCTAAAATTTAAGAGTTTAAGCAATAGCTTTATAATATATATATATATATATATATATATATATATATATATATAAGAAATGTTCAATATAGTCATAATTTAATTTATAGTCACAAGGGACAATTTATAATCATTAGATTTTAAGATTCAATCTTAAATTATAATCAAAATTGATATATTTGTATAAAAAAGGGCATTTATGACTTTTTAACTATTGGTCCTCACTTTCTCTCTTTTCTAATTTATTTAAAATTAATTATCTTACAAACCGTTAATCGTTAGACGAAACGAATTATACAGTTGTGATCCTTGTGTTCCCCTCTTTTATTAGAGAGGTCACTTGATATACTTTCGACAAAAAAAAATTCTCATTTTGTTAGATTAGACTTAAATTTTATTAAAGTATAATTACATATGATTTTAAATAAATTAGAGGAAAGAGAAAGTGGGGACCAATATGTAAAAAGTCAGAATTGTCGTTCCTTAAATCAATTTTAATTATTATTTAAGATTAAATATAAACCATTTATTTTGAAATCTAATTGTTAAAAATTGTCCTCGAGACTATGATTTTAATAATACTATATTAAACAAAACTTATATATATATATATATATATATATATATATATATATATATATATATATATGCAGTAAATTCGGGTAATCGGGTTTTCATGGAAAAAGCATATATACGTACTAGCCAATATATGTAACTATATATACTGTACGTAGCTCCTTTATATGATTGTACAACTCAAGGAGGATGATCATGATGATTATTTTCACTTCCTACACAGTAGTAATTCATCAAAGATGAAAAAGGGTAAATTTTGGTTTTCCCAAATGACCGAACTAACAACAATATCTAAATTGGCAATATATATATATATATATATATATATATATATATATAGAGAGAGAGAGAGAAATAGCATCAATATAGAACCACTTTTAAACATAAAACCTAAAGAACCATTTTAAGCCTTTAGATTAACTTGATCAATGGTTGATATTAAGTTGTGGCAAAATTGTAATTATCATACATAATTATGATGCTATAATTAAAAAGAAGAACAAAAAAGGAATTGAAAAAACATCATCGGCTCCTCCTCACGCCTCCTCACATTTATTTTAAAAAAACTCATTAATCATTCTAATTATCATAACTATCTCATGTTTAAGATTTTTAACAAAAAAATTATACCATTAGATTCAGTTTTTCTTGCTCTTTAATTCAAAACCACTCTTCCCATATTTCTAAAAATTTTATTTTGAAAATACAAATTACGAAAATGCAAATTACGAAAATGCAAATTTCATGTCTGAACATGCATATGTCGATGAAGATGATAATCAAAATGCAATTCTTCATACTCCAAAAAATTGGTTGATAATTCAATGATTTTTTAACTGATGTAGTGTTTTGTGTATGAAATTTACATTGTAGTGTTGTATATGGAATTTGCATTTTGGCTTTGAACACGTAATTTGTTTAGCATCATCTGCATTTTAGTTAATTCAGTTAATTCAGTGACGCACTATAATGCATTTTGGTTTATTTGATGTTATATTTTACATTTTTTGTTTATTGTATACTTTCTTCATGAATTATTGACCTACAATTTCATTGAATCAGATTGTTAAATGCATATGAGAGTTGTGAGTTTTCATTTTCATTTGCTAATCTGTATTTTCATTGAATGAGTTTGTAAAGTGCATTTTTATTGAATCAGATTTGTGAAATGCAGATGAGAATCATGAGTTTGCATTTTTGTTATATGTTCTTTTTTTTCATTCTGTGTAGCAAATATACGAACATGCATATATATGAAAATGAAAATATATAAACATGCATTTTTGATGTGATAGTGCTGCTATTTGCATTTTATACTGTTGTTACTTGCATTTCACATGTTGCTGTTTGCATTTTAGACTGTTCTTACTTGAATTTCACTTGTAATATCAGCCCTTGAAAATGTTGCTGTATGCATTTTGCATACTGTTGTTTGCATTCACATTTTAGGTTTGAACATGTTTGCTGTTTGCATTTGCAATTATATGTTGCTGTTTGCATTTGCAATTACATGCTGATGTTTGCATTTCACATTTGAAAGTGCTACTGTTTGCTTTTTGCATTTTAGGTTTGAACATGTATTATCAGCCCTTGTTACTTGCATTTCACATGCTGCTGTTTGCATTTTAGACTATTTTTTTATTTGCTAATCTGCATTTTCATTGAATGAGTTTGTGACGTGCATTTTTATTGAATCAGATTTGTGAAATGCAGATGAGAATCGTGAGTTTGCATTTTTGTTATTAGTTCTTTTTTTTTTCATTTTGGGTAGCATATATACGAACATGCATATATATATGAAAATGCAAATATATAAACATGAATTTTTGATGTGATAGTGCTGCTATTTGCATATTATACTGTTGTTTCTTGCATTTCACATCTTGTTGTTTACATTTTAGACTGTTCTTACTTGAATTTCATTTGTAATACCAGCCCTTGAAAGTGCTGCTATTTGCATTTTGCATTTGCAATTACATGCTGTTGTTTGCATTTCACATTTTAGGTTTGAACATGTCTGCTGTTTGTATTTGCAATTATATGCTGCTGTTTGCATTTGCAATTACATGCTGATGTTTGCAGTTCACATTTGAAAGTGTTACTGTTTGCTTTTTGCATTTTAGGTTTGAACATGTAATATCTGCCCTTGTTACTTGCATTTCACATGCTGCTGTTTGCATTTTAGACTATTTTTTTATTTGCTAATCTGCATTTTCATTGAATGAGTTTGTGACGTGCATTTTTATTGAATCAGATTTGTGAAATGCAGATGAGAGTCGTGAGTTTGCATTTTTGTTATCTGTTCTTTTTTTTCATTTTGGGTAGCAAATATACGAACATGCATATATATATATATATATGAAAATGCAAATATATAAACATGCATTTTTGATGTGATAGTGCTGCTATTTGCATTTTATACTGTTGTTACTTGCATTTCACATGTTGTTGTTTGCATTTTAGACTGTTCTTACTTGAATTTCACTTGTAATATCAGCCCTTGAAAGTGCTGTTGTTTGCATTTTGCATTTGCAATTACATGTTGCTGTTTGCATTTCACATTTTAGGTTTGAACATGTCTGCTGTTTGCATTTTCAATTACATGCTGCTGTTTGCATTTCACATTTGAAAGTGCTACTGTTTGCTTTTTGCATTTTAGGTTTGAACATGTAATATCAGCCCTTGTTACTTACATTTCACATGCTGCTGTTTGCATTTTAAACTATTTTTTTATTTGCTAATCTGCATTTTCATTGAATGAGTTTGTGACGTGCATTTTTATTGAATCAGATTTGTGAAATGCAGATGAGAGTCGTGAGTTTGCATTTTTGTTATCTTCTTTATGTGGGTTGCATTTTGCATTTGCATTTTCGTCAAGCAATTTGCTCATTTTTATTATCAGTTCTTTTTTTTTCATTTTCGGTAGCAAATATACGAACATGCATATATATGAAAATGCAAATATATAAACATGCATTTCTGATGTGAAAGTGCTGTTGTTTGCATTTTAGACCGATGTTATTTGCATTTCACATGCTGCTGTTTGCATTTTAGACTGTTGTTACTTACATTTCACATGCTGTTGTTTGCATTTTAGACTGTTGTTACTTACATTTCACATGCCGTTGTTTGCATTTTAGACTGTTGTTTCGTCAAACAATTTGCATTTTGAAAAAAAAATTAAAAAACATATCAATCCTGGTCTTGAATTAAAGAGGATAAAAAACTGAATCTAATGGTATTTTTTTTGCTAAAATTCTTAAGGATGAATATATTATTATGACCATTTGAATGTTTAGTAGGATTTTTTTTTTAAAAAAATGGAAGTTTCCCGGTTTGAAGGAAGGGGGCATGAGTTTCAGTTTTGCCCTCACCATTGATGCCACGTGTCATCATCAGGTTTGTTCTTTAGGTTCTATGAATAAGTAAGGTTCTATATATAACCTCACCCTATATATATATATATATATATATATATGAAAAAGTTCAAACGTGAACTGTTTTTCGTACAAGAATCGAGAGAACCAATCTCAGTCATCTAATTACCCCTCCTTCAATTGGATTGCCCACCCATGAATTCCTTACATGCACTCTGTCACACTCAATCCCCTCACGCTCTTCATCCATGAATTCCATTATCCAAAATGAACTACCAAGATTGGTTCTCGCAGTTCTCGTACGAAAAACAGTTCTCATTTGAACCCTCCCCTATATATATATACACACACACACACACTATCTAAGCGACCCGTGTGTCAACATGGGGACGATATAAGTTAAATTTAAACTTAAGGAGTACTAACACGTATAGTAAAAATAATTAGAAATAAATTAAAGCAATTCTGATTAACAGACAATTATGATTGACAGATTCGAGAAACAATTTTAATCATGGCAGTAAGTTCAAATTTATTAGTTTATTGTAATTCATATCTTTAATTTTACTTAAAAATTTCATTAACTTTAATATATACCTATTGAAAATATCTGAAGATTAAAACGATTAATGACTATAAAATGACGATGGGATCATTTACTCAATCATATGTGTATATATTTACACAAGTATATATATATATATACTCTCATCATAAAGCATATAAAATGAATATAAATCTACTGGACTTTATGTAAATTTTGAACTAATTTTTAATTTAAAATTAAATGTACCGTTAGATGTATATCATTTAAAGTAATCCATAAACTTGTTCTATCATTTTCAATCATTATTGAACTGTTATGAACAGAGTTGGCATGTTAGAATGAATCACCTTTGATTTCTTCCTTTCTTTTGAATGTTCTTTCAATGAAAGTCGCTTTGGAACAGATGAAGAAAGTTGTTCATTCTCCATAATTAATGACTATAATAAAAAGAACAATATATTAGATTAGCATATGTGAATAATTTTCATGAAATATAAACAAAACTTATTTACCTGAAGAACAATGAATAAAAGGATGACAAAACTAAATTTCCACCAATCAAAACCTCCCATTAAAAAAAACAAAAATCGTGGTTAAATATACAATGACGTCACACATCTCATTCCAATAGCTTAAGAAAAAACGTGGGTCACGGGTAACCCGGATTTGAAACAGATTACTCATAGGGTTACTGGAAACAAAAGGCGACTCCTTCTGCATTACCTTCTTCGACAGCCCGGCTTCCTTCCGACGCTTACCCCTTCGACAAACTGTAACACCCGCAAACCTGGGTTAGTAGATTAGCGGGTTTACGGTATGTGCTTATTTGTGTTTTGATTGCGTTAATTTTATTATGTGATTAATTAAGTGGTATTAGTTTATTAATTAACTTATTAATCATTTAAAATAGAATGTATGTATGTATGCATGTCCGTAAGTATGTATGTATGTTTGTAAGCACACGTGGAGTATGAGTTAGGAGATGATGACACCTCTTTGCATGTAAACTTATGTGTGAGTGAATACCACTATCTGCTCCTTTTCTTAAAACAAAGAAATAGTGTGTGTGTGTGTATTTCTCTGCCAAGAAACCGAGAGAAAGAAGAAAAAGAATCGGGATTTGAATTGGTGTTTTGATAAATCAAGATTTAAGGTTGGTATGTTTAAATTGACATGTTATAATCCTTCTTGATGTGTTGTATGATTTAAAACATGATTCATGTTTAATTTGAAGATTGCATGTTAATAACATCATGATCGGTTTTTGAAAGAATAGGATTTTGATAGTTTCGAATGTTCATATGATTCATATGGTTAATTGCATGAGAATGTATTTAGAAATGTTTAATGTATGTTTCTGGAATGATGGTTATGGATTTATAAAACTGGGTTTGTATTATGATACTTTGAAGTTATCGGATTTGATAGTTATGAAGCTCTCGGATTGTTGGGAAGAAGAAATCTGATTCTTGCTTAAATCCGGAAGTATTGAAAACCGAAACTTAGAAAACTGAGACTTTGAAATCCTTGACTAAAACCAATACTTGGATTATAAAAAAACCCCAAATCCAATTGCTATATATTACATGAAATCCTAAAACTTCGAAAATGACAAGTTAGAATCCGATACATGAAATCCGGAACTTGAATCCGGGAATAGTGAAATCCGAAACCCTTGAATCCGGGACTATGAAACCAAGTGCTTGAAATCCGATTAAGGTAAATCCGACAGTTTTGGAATCCATCGGATTCCCAAATCCGACACTGGTGAAATCTAACACTTTGAGTTGCGGATTTTCAAGAATCCGAGTGTAAATCCGATAGTTTCAAGAATCCGACATTTTTGAGTTTTATTTATATTTGTTTATTGATTGTTGGATGTTATGAATGAATTATAAATATATGATGAGATATATTTATGAGGTTTGAACTGATTGATTGTTATTATGTTTTCAGGAAATCCAAAGACTCAGTAACATTAGAATTCTGAGTGCTTCCCCTAAGATTGAAAGGTGAGTGGATGTTGGATGCGAATGGTAAAGATTGTGTTTAATATTACTGATGTGAGGCATGATTGTATTTGATGGTTTGATACTGAAATTGTGGATTGTGAATTATATTATTGATGACCGTTGCATGACTATTTGTTCAATACGCACTCTTAGTATGATTTTGAGTTGCGTTTGAGAAGTCAGCTATACGTGGAATTGGGCTGGGCTCGTTTACTGGTTGGTTGAACAGTGGTAACCTTACTCTTGCATATGTTGCTTCAGAGTGGGATTTCCTGTGCCAATTCAGTAGAGGGCTATCGGTAAACCTTTGTTTTGGCCGGCATTGTTTGTAGGTTCTGCGCCGAACCGCCGATCTTCTTAGAGTTGTGATTACATGTTTAGTATTGACTTGATGTTTGCTTTTGGATTTTTTGGTGGCTCATTAATGCTTCATTAATGACTCATTAATGACGTATTAATGAGGGTTATTTTAGGAAAAATCAAGTCTCGCAAACTAATGATGGCTCACCCGGACGCAATTCATGGTTGGGTAAATATGCATATTACCAAAATACCCCTATTAATGAGTCATTAATGACATTAAAAACAGTTCTCGCAGTTCTCGTACAAAAAACAGTTCTCATTTGAACTTTTGCCTATAAATATACATACATACACACACATATATATAGGGAGGTTCATGCGGTGCGAAAAGTACGAGAAGCGTTTTGGACCATTGGATCATTTAATCAATGGCTATAGTACCTTATGGCATTTTGGTAATTAAAAACAAATTAAATGGTTTTAGTTTAATTAAACAAAGGGTAAAAAAGACATTCCCCTTACCTCTCTCCTCTCTTATATCTTTGAGCTCCCCCATTTTAAAGAATTGGAAAACCCTACACATCTTCCCCTCTCTCTCTATACACCCTCGCCGGCCACCGCCGTAGCCGCCGGTCACCTACACCACTTGCAACTGCCGCTTATCTACCCTATTCAATAGTATGCGGTAGTCGTAGTTACCTGCTTGTTGTTAGTAACCAACTCATTGACGGTGATAGTGCTTCGCTTAACCATTGTCGTTTCCCGTCAAGAGCCATTTCCGATATTCTCTTCAAGAGCCATTTCCCGTCAACCATCACCGCCGCCGCCAGTGGTGTAACACCGTAAAACTTAAGCCATTTTTTTAAAACGCTGCGGAAGCACATACTTAATTTCATTTAATATAATATCACAAGTACAAAGTACTTTTACAAATCTCAACATTCGTTTGTGTTACAAAAGATTATAAAATGTGGCTCGTCTCTTCTCAAAACACAATATCAGAGTATTGGTCAAATTCCCCTTTCCACAAACAAGCTAAACAGCTACTCACATAAACCTGCAAAAAGCAATCAACCGTGGGGGATTAGCACAAAGCTAAGTGAATGGAAGCTACAGACAAGCACATAACAATCACTGTTACCAACGGAACCTCTGAACATCAATCCTCAAGCAAACCGTCAATTCATCAATCTCTTACATCCCGAGGACCGGTGGTTCTACCGAACCTACAACCAAAGCTGGCCAAAGCAAAGGTTTACCGATAGCTCCCTGCCGATTGGCACAGTAAACTTCCCTCTGAGCAACAAATGCAACAGAGGAGCTACTACCGTTCAAATAACCGCAAGCGAGCCCAGCTCTAGCATCAGCAGCTGACCCCAACCAGCTCTTACACAGAAGCTGATCTCTTCCGACCCGTAACACAGAAGTCGGTTTCTCAAACAATCCAATTACTTCTCCAGTCACAATCACAATCAAATCTCTTTCATATTTAACATAAAAGAACATGTAATTCTTATTTAGCAAATAGCAGACTAAACAATGGCATGGCCATCGTTCTATCTTCGCATAACAACTTATCAGTCAAATGTCTCATATTCAAATCAACAGGCAAATATTTCATTCAAACAATCCTTCAATCATTCAATAATGTTACCAACGTAACCACCCGTGAGTAAACTTCCACTCACTCCAGTCCTCGTAACACGCGTACTCAGTTGTCTAATATCACTGAGTCTTCGTTGTTCCTCACAACACAACAAACCGAAGTCAATCTCGATTCATAAATATATATATCCACATATATTTATATTTAATCATAATCTTATTCATCATGTTAGTATTACACATAAATAAACATACAACATGCTCCATAATCGAACCAACATTAAAAGCTTCAATTTCTCAAAACAGCTCGGACGCGTCGCGTCCAAACTCCTGACGCGTCGCGTCGCCTAAAAGTGTCGGATTTTCTTTCAGATTTCAAGAATCCTCCGGATTTCAACTCGGATTTTAAGTGTCGGATTTCAGAGTCTCGGATTTCACTTGTCGGATTTAAGAATCGGATTTCGGGTCTCGGAGTACAAACTATCGGATTTTCCATTTGGATTTCCTGAAATCCGCAATAACAGACGGACGCGTCGCGTCCAACAAGAAACGCGTCGCGTTCTCGACAATCCTGCATCATCTTCTTCAATCTTCCAGCCGACTCAAATTTCCCAAAATCCATTTCAAGTTATATTTTCAACCCAAAACACTTTCTAAACATGTACAAACGTTCCATATCATGTATACAACATCATAAACACTTTAAAACTCAATAAAACACCAAATCTTGCAAAACCCACTTATCAAGTTTTTACCTAAGTTTCAACAATGGTGAAACCACATATAAACATGTGTTTCAGCAGATTTATGCATTAAAACGAGTAGAATCATGATATACACACATACTAACCTTAACTTCAAATTATCAATCACAAATCCTTTACTTTTAGAAATTCAAGTTTCTTTTCTTCTTGTTCTTCTTTGATCTTATTTTTCCAGAGAAAAACACCTACACACACTTCTTTTCTTTCTTTCTTTCAAAAAAAAAAAAACAGATGTCTTCAATTGCTTATTTACACACACGTGTACCTCCAAACTCATTTATCACTTATGAGGTGTCCTCTTCTCTTTATTCATACACATATACCCATATACATACATGTTTAACTTCATACATACATACATACATACATAACACCAGTAGCACTCTTCATCTTAAAATCAATTAATCCCTTTCATTTAATTAATTTATTATTCAAGACAATTAATTAAATTAACCATATAGTTAAATTAAACACATACTAATACATACCAGTAACCTGTTAGCTACTAGCCCGGGTTCGCGGGTGTTACAAGTGGTAATCGGTTTACCTCACATCTCTCTTTATTTTTCCGCCGCACCATCGCCATTGACCTCCATCTATCACCAACACCATCGTCGATCAGATCTGGGTGTTGAAGACCTCCGCTTCGCCGTTGCCATTTCCGATCTGCTCTTCAAGAGCCATATCCCTTCAACCATCAGCCGGTGATAGTGCTTCAGTCACCGCCGCCACCGGTGGTAATCGGTTTACCTCACATCTCTCTTCACTCGCCGGCCTCTCCGTCGCCGTCGACCTTTACCTATCGCCAACACCGTCGCTGATCAAATCTGGGTGTTGATGACCATCACTAGGTTTTAGTTTTTTCATTACTGAATATCCAAAAAATTGATTTTTTAGTAGGTTAATTGATTTAAGTCAATAGTTGTTCATTAGTGATTTAATAAGAGGTTTAGTTTTTTAACTTATTCATCGGTGAAATTTTGAAAAAAAATTAATTAATTATATTAGTTCATTAGTAAACGTTTCTTTTTGAATTATTCATTAGTTTTTTTAACTTGTTAATCGGTAAATGATAAAAATATTTGCTAGAAAAAAGTTAACGAAAAAAAGACATAAGAGAGATAAAATTTGTAAAATAATTAATTGTATAGAGAGAAAATTAATTAGAGGAGGGATAAAATATTTTTGTTTACTAAATTACCTTTTGAATTAAATAAAATTATTAATTATGATTAATGTAAACCACAATATCAAAAGTAAATCAATGGCCGAAATTACTTCTCGCACTTTTCACAAATAAATCACTTTTCGCTTGAACTCTCTCCTATATATCTCTCTCTATATATAAATCTAAACTCTGGATTTTATATATATATACTATATTATAAAGCATTTATGACTTTTGTTTAATATTTTAAATTTTAAGTGTTTTGAAAGTATTAAATTACCCCTCATATAAACTAAATTAAGTAACTATTTTATATAGTTAATAAAATTCTTACATTCCATTTTAATAACCAAACTTTACATCTTTAAGAAAATCAAAGTCAATACAATTTTTTGAAAGTCAAAGCCAATAAAAATTAACTTAGTTATTAAAAAATATTTTCATAACCTTTTTTTATTAATTATGGAGAACAGAAAAGTAAAAGAAATAGAAAAAAGATAAAGAAAATAAACATGTCACCAAACGAAAACTATTTGCCAGTCACCGTATTGCATAAATACAATACCCCCTACGTCTTGAAAATGGACATATTAACAAGTAGAAATTATTCGTTACCTTCGCATTACACGGGTAACACTTGATAGATGGATCAGATAGTTCAATTAATTGGCTTAATTACTTGAGTTTTTTCTGTTTTGAAGTTTTTTTTGGCTATGTTAACTAACAAAGTAGAGATTTTAATATCTTTTAGAGCTGGTTTTTGTGTTAGTATTTTTTCGCTGTGTTCACTAACAAAGTAGAGATTTTAATACATTTTAATATTGTTTTATTTTTTTTCTTTTTCAATGATTAAAATAATTTGTATTTTAATGTCTTCACTGGTGAACATAGTATCGATATTGTGTTTAATGGTGAACACGATATTATTTTTTTCTCTTTAAATGGTTAAAACAATTTATGTGAACATAACATTAATGAAAAAAAAACTAGTAAACATTTGGTTGTGTTCAACAGTGCACACCATAAAATTCTTAAAATACTAGAAAGTTATTTTTAATTTAAAATTTAGGATAGAGAAAAAAATGAGAGAGGAATATCAATAAATTGGATAGAGAAAAAAATTAATTAGAGAGAGAAAATATTTGTGTTTAATAATTTACTCTTTTGAATTAAATAAAAAAATTAATTATAACTCATGTGAACCACAAGATGAAAAATCAACCAATGGCTAAAATTGTTTCTCTTGCTTTTCGAAAATAAAACACTTTTCGCATAAACTCTCCCCTATATATACACACATATATACAAACACATATCTATATCCTACTAAACATCTAGCTTTTACTTCATGTGCATTGAGATTCTATGCCGAGATAAAATTTAATGAAATAGAATTGATTGAAATTTTATCTAGTTCATCATATGAAATGGAATTTTCATTGCTCGATGGAATGTAAACATTCCAAATAATGTGATTTTATTCATAAACAAGTTTACGGAACGCAATATAACACGAAATTGAATTTCAATTCCATTTCATTCATTTGAATTATGCGAAACAAACTTTGATTTCATTTCAATATATATTGTAGTTTCGAAGCGTAGTGTCAATTAATTAACTATATTTTGGAATATATAATTAAATCCTTCCGCATAAATATACAATTTTCCTCGTTTATACCGGAGATATATATATATATATATATATATATATATATATATATATATATATATATATATGATGGCACATGTTTGAGGAGTGCTGCATGCTACTCTCTCCAGAATCAAACGCACGTCTTATATTCGGACAACATGGTGATCGATCATCAGTTTGCCCGGCTAAACGATAGAGCTTAAGTTAGTACAATTTCATGAAATAAATAAGGTGTGTTTAGTAGAAATAATTGATATATAGTTAGGACAAACGACCAAGTACGTTGGTGCTACTCCTAACAATGTTCGAACAACCGAAGCTTTTATTGAAAAGCACACAATTGTTCTAAGCTGATCTCCTGTTTATATACTCCATCAAGCGTTAAAAAAATACGGATATCAAACAAGACAAGAAAACACAACATATAACGTGGTTCTGTCAGGATCACGACCTACGTCAAGCGGCAGAAACAGAGACTTCTTTATTAACTTAGAGTGTTAGATGTGTATATATAACTGAACCTCAGACTCGATATTTGTAATCATTAAGTACAAGAAATCCAAGAAACTCTAATTATCAAGGAAAACATAATTAATAAATATAGGAAGATATGGCCGCCGCCTCTTCAAGCAATCAACTTGGGGCTGAAGTAGCCTGCTCCACGACGTGGAGCAGGAGCCCACACCGAGCACCCTCGAACACTTCGCGCCGAGTTATCTTATAAGTCATTTCAATCCCAATGTATACATATTCAAGTGTAAAGCTAAAGTCTGTCATTAGAGAGAGGTTTCTCATGGATTTGGAGCCGAAAGAATTTCTAAAAAATATTGTTTGAAAAATTAACTTGTAAAATTTAAAACTGAAGGGAAAAGAGAATTTATTGAAACTTAAAAATATTAATTTCACGTGATTTTTTAAATTAAACTAAAAACTATACACCTTGATAAATTAATTTGTTGAAAACTTAATTATATCTCTTTTACGGATTTTCACACAGTTTTTTAATTAAGATAAATAAAACATAAAAAATCATGGAAAATTTGTTTGAGAAACATCTTTCATGGATTTAACGAGCAACCAATTAAACTTTCAATTTCCCAATTTAAGAAGTAATGTACTTATAAGCAATCCATTTCTCAAAATTCTTTTAACTAAATATGAATTTCAGAAAGAAGAAATCAACATGCCTATATACCAAAGATCTTGTGTTCGATTTCCGTCATGAATAAATTAGGGTAAATTTAGTAACCGTTAAAAAACTATATATAATCTCTTATCCATAGACATGTCTTCAATACTATATAAAAATGGAAAATGATAAGGATACACCGTGCATATTTATTCCAAGGGAGACGGAGTTGGCATTAGGGAGTCTAAGAATGACAACTAAGATGAGATTGGTTCCGAAACCAGTCTAGAACCGGACCAAAAAAAGAGTCTAAAAGTTATGACTGAGAACTGAAACGTAATACACTAATTAGTTACATTTTCTCGGTTCATGCCAAACTTTGCTCATTCCTAATGACAACATCTATTTCTTACATACATCATCACATATTCAAATCACATTGTAGTTTATGTTCTAGTGTCATTAAATGAATATAGTTCCAATCTCTTGCCTCATCACATTGATCACCTTTAAGTATATAGGATACAAAGTCCTAAACTAACCCTCCTATCTGTATGAAACGGATTACATCAATTATGACAACTATATACAATATACTAGTAAAGCCTGTAAGCCGTGCTACACATGACCCATGACGATTTATATTGATTTTTTAAGCATGAATACGAAATTATGCAATATATATATATATATATATATATATATATATATGACACTTGTCCCGCCTATGTTTCATTAGTACAATTTATTCAACTGAAATTTTTATTGCTTTCATAGTTTAAAATCTTTTCTTATAAAGTAATTTATTTAATTTAGGATTATTACCGTAACAATCTAATTTAATAGTAAGCTATAAAAAGGTAAGAAAAAAATGTTAGTAGATAAACTAGATAAAATTTAAATCAATTCTATTCTCATCCATAGGTGAAAATTCGTTTTTGTCTTAGCTAGCGATGTCTATAAGAGATAACCATATGCTTCGACCCGCATTGAATACGCCACTCCATGAGCCCCGTAAGGGAAGGAGTACTTGAATAGTGGCTTCACATGTGTAGCTCAAGTTGAGTATTAAGGATTTATCTTCATTGTGAGAACTATCTCAAATGAACCTATCTTACTTCTTTATAATACATTTATAACCTAAAAAACTCTTAATTTTAAATAACTTGAATGTACTAAAATACCACTTTTTAACCATTTCATTCTCTCCCCTTATTTAAATGAAAGATATGTAATCATTTTAATATTTTATTGATTTAAATATAGTATATAAGTATAAGAACAGGTGAACTAATTGCTCACAACACATGTCATTTTCTTACATAAATCATAATACTAAAGTAAGCGCATTAATATGTTGTATTTACTACAATCAATAGATGTTGATTCAAAATTTGAAAGGCTTTTTAACAAACATAATAATTTTAAATTTGAATTGTTATGTGAGGTTGAGGGAATAATATTAAATTATATTATTATTAATATTAATATTAATATTATTATTATTATATAAAATAAATAAAAGAAACTGGCGCTTTGTATAAGATGTTATACTTTTGATGAGATGAAGTCGTAACACTTGAAAAGAGCCTCTCATTCAATGCTTTACCAAACACACCACGATATTACTACTACTACTACTACCGTCTTCTTTTCCTTAACATCCTCAATTATTCTCATCTTTTTCCCCTTTATCTCCTTCAATTCGCCGGTAACTTCTCTTTCCTCTAAACCCAATCTGTCTTTCCTCTTCTTTTTCTCTCCCTTGATTCAAGGTTTTAAGTAGCCATGGAATGCGTTGAAGGGGCCTTGAAAAGCAGTTTTATTGGTGTGAAACCCATCAACCTACATCACCCACAGTCCTTTTCCGACGATTTTACGGCCGTGATTGGTGTAGCCGGTGATGATTTCTTCGTTGACGGCCTTCTTGACTTCTCTGAGGACGTTGATTTCGAGGAACAAAACGAGGATACCCATGTTATTGACACAAATAACGACAAAAACATTTCAATTTCGCCGGTGAAAACAGAGATTAACGAAACCCCCATAGGTTTCTCCGTTCCGGCCAACGACCTTTGCCTTCCGGTAACAAATTTCTAAACGAATTAAAACCGGTTTCCATTTTCTAAAAAAGGTTTCTTTTTTAAGAAAAAGGTTTTTTTTTTCTTTTAATTTTTGCAGGCGGATGACGTTGCAGACCTTGAATGGGTTTCTCATTTCGTCGACGACTCATTTTCCGGCGGCTACTCGTTAACATGTCCGGCCGGGAAGTTTCCGGAGAAGAAGTCGGAGCCTGAACCGGAAACTATTGTAACTGTTAGCGTAAAACCTGCCTTCACGACTCCGGTTCTTACAAAGGCTAGAAGCAAGCGGGCTCGAACCGGCGGCCGGGTCTGGTCACTAGGGTCGTACCCGCTGACCGATTCGTCGACTTCAAGTTCTTCCTCTTCGTCTTGTACTTCAAACCCTTGGCTGTTATTCCATGACTCTACCCAAACCGCCGAGTCAATTCTCGGCAAACCGCCAGTCAAGAGACAGAAGAAAAGAAACCCGGCGGCCGAGCCGGCCGGTCAGCCTAGGCGTTGCAGCCATTGTCTCGTACAGAAAACCCCACAGTGGAGAGCCGGTCCGCTAGGAGCCAAAACCCTCTGTAACGCATGCGGGGTCCGATACAAGTCGGGCCGACTCTTACCCGAATACAGACCCGCATGTAGTCCGACTTTCTCCAGCGACGTCCACTCTAACAATCACCGGAAAGTTTTGGAAATGCGGCAGAAGAAGGGGGCCGCCGACGCCGGTCTAAATCTTCCGGTCCAGAGTTTTTGAAGAAGGATTTAGCTAGGAAACAGAAAGAAATTAGAATGAGTATGAACCGGGTTTAGTTAGTCACCCGGTTCGATGCGGTAGGTTTCTCGTAACTGATTAGTAAGAGACTTTAATGTAACTTTTTAATTTATTAAAGTTGAATTCTGTTATTTTTACTATAATTTTGTCCTCTGTTGAGCTTGCAAGTTACAAAAACATGTGGGGTGATAAAATAAAAGACAAAGTTTGGTGTTAAAAATGCCATAATGATAAAAACGAGGGACTTGTTTGAAAATAGTTCAAAATTAAAACCGTGAGGCCGTTGAAAAGCGGAGAATTTATGACTTTAGAGGGTGGGGGATAATGTTTAATGTATAAAAGGAAAGCGTAAGATGTTGGTTTCCACCGTATGATCGGAGCCGTTGGATTTAGATCGGAGGGTTGAGAATGGAGGGGATGTTTGGACGTCATGAAGATTGGAGGAGGTATCTTTCACAGGGCACGAGAAGATTTAAAAAGAAGTGGTGGGGCCAAAGTTTTTTGTTGGATAAGGGGATTGTACGGTACAACTTTCTGTTACAAATTTTACTTTTTTACTTTAAACATGGTAAAAATCACAAGACATATTTATTTTTTAAAAAAAATTCTTACAATTTTTATTTATATATAAAAAATTAACACATGTTAAACTTAAATCGAATAAGATAATTGGGTGTTGAGTAATTATATAACAAAACACACATACTTATAATTTGATATCAATTTTTATGTAATGTTCTAAGAGGGAATATAAATAAAGGACAAACTTTATTAAATTAACCAAAGTTTGAAATATAATTTTGACTTTAATGGTTAAAAATAAACTCTATTTTACGTTTAAATGATCAAAAGTAAATTTAATTTTGACTTTAAATCAATTTAATATGTTTAATTATTTTTTTAATTCAAATTTTTTTATCCATCACATTAATTTAGAAATAAATCTGTCAAATCTTAGAAATAAAATATTATATCCATACAAATTCTTTGTCCTTATCTATGTTTATTATATAATAATGAAAATCTTAATGTAATTAAATGTTATATCATTCTAAAGTTATCATTTACGTTTTAATGTCGACTGAAATGAATGTAAACTTATTCTAGTCTTTACTAAAGTTTCATATTAGACCCTTATTTCGTTTATCTAGACGAATGTAATATAATACTCTCACATAAGTAATTATGTCTGTTTAAGATACTTTAATAAAGTCTTTTGTTTCAAAATGTAATAAATCGACTTAAAGATTTAAAAAATTGACATCAACCTAAGTTGTCTTTTGAATAGTGCTACAACTTAAACCTATTACTTAATCCTTTTATCCTTTTACACTTTTGGCATAGCAACATAGCGTATGTTGAGAGCCAAGTATTGATTCTATACCTCATTCTCTTCAACCTAAACCCGATTCTCAAGTTTCACAGACAGTAAAGATACAAAGACAACGACTTTCTTTGGAACCAAGTTGTTGATCTTTGTTTCAATCGTTATCCCATCCTCGATGCATGAAGCTTCATCAATGACTTGACTCAAGTTTTTTTTATCACACACTCCGGACACAAAAGACTTTCTCAAGTCTTTTTAATATATTTAACTTTACACGTTTTTCTATTGTGTGTATGTGTATTAAACTTCTTATTGTATGTACTAAAATTACATATTTTTTTTTCTTTATTATGTTACCAAAGTATATACAATTACAATAAACTAAAAGTTTGATACACATAATAGAAACTTTTGAAATCAATACTTATAATAGTAAAATGTGTAAAGTTAAATATATTTTTATAAAAATTACTTAAAATTATATTCAATCGCTGTTTAATCCCTAATTTGAAACTAATTAACATCAAAGTCATGGCTCCGGCAGCCGCTCTCCTCCGTTTCATGACGGTGGTCAGCCTGATATTCTTAAATTAAAAAATCGAATCTAGATAACCAAATCTGTCCAAAAGCACAAAATCACAGAAGACTTTCGTTTGAGAAATGAGACATTTTATTTATATATATATATATATATATACACACACACACACCACACACACATGTATGTCTTTGTCGCCATGATAAGATCGATGGGTTTGGATGGATTTCGTCTCACCCCCAACCATACCCAACTACTTTCCATTTGTATTGCGTACAAAGAGACTTCTATTAATTAAGTACGTAAGAGGCTTTAAAAAAAATCAAACATATTCGTACCGTGTTTAGTTTATCAAAATTTATTAAACTTGTCATGTTTTACTATTGTATGTATCGGATTTTAAAATTTTCTATTGTGTGTATCGAACATTTAATTTGTCGTTATTATGTATATTGAGTATTAAACGTTCTACTGTATGTATTAAACTTATTACGTTTTTTACTTTTTTATGTAACTAAAATACATACCGTAGTAACAAATTAAAAGTTTAGTACAATAGATTATGATGTAATTATCACCTTTAATTGCATATATTAGATTATTAGAACTAGCGTATAATTTTCCAGACAAATTATAGCTTCGTATAAGGAGGTTTAACAATTTCTTCTACGTACGTTTATACTTTTTAATAACATGGTTGATGATTTCTGACCAAAGCTAGCTATTCCATCATGTGTTATACGTACGTACGTGTTCTCCATGCTTGAAATTATAAAACGATCGTAAAATGCACTTGTAGATTTTCGACCGAGACCTAATTAATGACTATATATAGATCAAACGATCGTAGATAAGTTAAGATAAAAAAATAATTAGTTGTCTAAGATTGGTTCTCATAAAAATATTAGTTCTCGACTGATATTCCACACATGCATGTTTGTGTGCTTGTATGTGTGTATGTGTATAAGAAGTGAATATAAATACGAAGTGTATGATGTAAGGATCGAGGTGATGCCAAAGTGTAATCCTCTTACGTACTTTGATGTAATTGAAGTTATTTTTGAGCAATTTACCTTAACCAAGATGAAGATGATAACGAAAATACAACCCAGATGAGAATGATGATCAAAATGCAACTCAAATGAAAATGATGAACAAAATACAACCAAGATAAAGATTATAACGAAAATTTTGTGATTGTTGCAAGATACATATAATTGCTTCAAGGCACACAACTACAAAAGGAAAATGAAACAAAATTTATTAGCAAAACGTGTAAATGAAGTAAGCGTTCAATGGAGACACAAAATGATCATGCAAAATTCATGCAACTCGATCCATATATCCGATATGATAATCGATTATTTTCATCCCTTAATTAAATTAGCCTGTGGATGTCCTCCTCCGCATCCCCAAAGCCAACAATTTTGGTTATCACCTCCTCCCCAACCCCATCCACCACCTTCACCACCACCACCGCCCCCGCCACCACCACCTTTACCTCCACCACCACCTCCCCCGCCTCCACCACCACCACCACCACCTCCTCCTCCTCCTCCACCACTCCCACCTCCCCATCCATGCCCTTCCCCTTTCCCACTTCCTCCCCCTCCTCCTCCTCCTCCTCCTCCTCCACCACCACCACCGCCACCACCACCACTCCCCCTCCCACTACCACCATTATGCTTTCTCTTATGCTTTCTTTTATTTCCGTCACTTCTCCCGCTCCCCCCTCCACCACCTCCGCCTCCACTTCCGCCACCTCCGCCACCGCCACTACTACCACCGTTGTTTATTGGCATTCTGCTTTCATCCACACCAACCTCCGATGAAGTTATGTTCTTTTCATTCACATTCAATTCTTTCAATACCTTACGGTTATAAACAGCCTGCTCATGTGTCTCCAGGTTGAGCCCATCAACCAAACATAGGCTCAACACAACCACAAGAACTAACAATGGCCGTCTAAGCTCCATGTACGTGTGAATCTTGCTGGCCAATATTGAGCTCGTGATTAACTCCAACCACACTACCACGCTTATATACACACACACATGCCACCAAAGTGCTTTTACATTATGAACTTTGGATACTTGAATTCAAATTCAATTAATTGTTTGCATCCATTCACAACAAGCTTAGCTAGCAACAGTCCCCACATGCACCTCGCTGCATAGCTACTCAATCCATTAGTAGCTAGCGGACCCAAATTTCCATTAGGTCATGCGTATATTTTGACTACCCGACCCAAATTTCATAGCAGCATCATACCAATTTTTTCTTCTCTTTCTCTTTCTAACCTAAATGCCTAGTATATATAGCCTAATCCAAACTAACACAATTTTCCCCTTATTTTTTTAATTTATTTTATTAAACATTCAATTATAAAACAAAATAAAAAATATACAAATTGAATAAAAATAAAAATATAACAAATGATAAAAATAAAAGTTTCATAAGATTAAAATTAACTAATAATAACATTTTGCTTACATAAATAATAATAAAACATTTCATTCATCTTATCCGTATAATTTTCTAATTCTCTTCTTTCTCGCCAAACTAGCTTTCAAAACATGTCTAGTAAAATGATTATGTGAGGCAATGTAAAACTTGAAGTCTTCTTTGAAACGGGCCTCTTGTTGAGCAAATTGTTGGAAGCCGGGGATGTGTCTTATTACGGGGTTGAACCCGAATTTTCTCGCTAGGTTGCATCGGGATGTAGGTGTGATGAAATTTAAATCCATGATAAGGTAAATATATAAAAATTGATGGAAGAAATATAGAAGAGATTATAGAAGTTGATAAGTTTAATTTTGCATGAAAATAACAAGAAAAATTGTGGATATATAAATAGTTTGTAATAAAGTGAAAAAAGAAAAAGAAAACTAGTCATTGTAACGGCTAAATTTTAAATAAAAAAAGAATTTGTATTTCGGGTTCGGGGACTCCGATCAGGTTAATTAGGGTGGAGGGCGTACCAGTGTGCTCGAGAGTACCCGGAGAACCTGAAGAACTTCGGGTGAGGTCAAACAGGTGGTCTTTAATTACATAAATTTACTTGTGTAATTCTTTTTAATAACATGGTATGGTATAATCCTATATATGGAATATATATTTTAGATTGTGACAAATTGTAATAAAATAAAATGGCAAATTGTCGATATTTAAGGTAATATATATTAATTTTACTAATAAAGGTAATGTATACTTTTATATGAGTTGTGTTCAATATAGTCCATGTAAAAAACATAGTCCTAAAATTCAGTATACAATCACATATGATTCCGTATACAATCACATGTGATTTGTAAAAGTATCACATTTGAATTACAAAAAATTACGAAAATGCCACCCCGCACAAAATTTTAAAATGCAATCTGGACCATTGATGTTGTTGATCCAAGAGCTAAAATTAGTCCCTCAGGACTATGAATTAAATATGGACTATATTGAATATTTCACACTTTTATATATCAAGAAAGGATTATAAATATTGATTTGTTATAAAAACGATTGTAACTTTTAATTTTGTATAAAAAGATATTGCAACTTTAATTGTTATTAGTAAGAGTATGTCAAAAACATAACGCGTTACCTTACTAAATTTTTTTTGATAATTATGTTACATTTCTCTGCAATTTGTGTCTTAGGGTGTGTTTGGTAGAGAGAAAAGAAATGGGGAGAATTGGTTTCTCTTGTTTGGAAGAAATGAATATAGTTTTGGGAGGAGAAATGGTTTCTCCACCCATTTCCATTTCTCCCATTCCTTTGTATTTTCATTTTTCTTCAAATTGTGGAGAAATAGAGAGAAATGACAACCAATGTCTACTCATCATTGTCGATGACCAGTTGCGATGTGTTTCCAGCATTCTAATCATCATTGTCGACGTCCGGCAAGGCAGCCAACGCCGCAATCGCCGTCCGGCAACTTGAGCCACCATTTCTCTGTTTCATTTCTTTTCTAATACTAAACAAGAAAATCAATTCCAATTCTCCACACATTTCTATTTCTCCTCATTTCCATTTCTCCCCTATTTTCATTTCCATTTCTCCAAGTTTCTTTTCTCTCTACCAAACACCCCCTAAGTTATTATTACATGCACTAAACTTTATGTTTTCTAAAATAATGCAACAAAACTGTTGAAATGCTACATTGCATGCAATAGCAGTTTATTAACTTGTAACCTAACTTCGGTAACCATCTCGAACGATATTAGATTTGGGTGACCTTAGTAAACTACAACCACCATTTATCTACGACCACCCACCCACCTTCACACCATCAAACTCAACTACTGTGACCTTCAAACAAAGTCCTATGACAACAACAAAAACTCTGACTACACTCATAAAACCCATCCACCAATCTCTGTCGTCCACAACCCAAAATAACCTCACCCATGGATGACCTTCAAACTTGACTCTATAACCTTAAAACCCAATTCTAGCAAATTGCAAGTGAAACTAAGTTCATTAGATTTTCATTACTAGAAAATACCAGAAATTCCAAGTCAATTCTAAGGAAAATAGTAATGTCAAAAAATTTCCAAGAGAATTCCAACGCATTTACGACAAAGTTAAGTTTAAGAAAGCTACCTAAAATTTTCGGAGGCCGAAAAATCCCTATGAATTACCCTTTTAGATCTTCATACGAGACACTTTAAATTAATACTAGCCTGACACCCCATGTATATAAAAACACGGGTTAGTTAATATAAATTTTTAAATATATACGTACGGTGTTAAAGAGTACTAACGTATATACTAAAACCATTGTAAAACATACATAAGGATATAAAATCTCTTAAAAGAGAGGTAAATCTAATAGAAGTAAATTCTAACATAATATCATCATTAAAATTTCTAGTAGAACATTTTTATAATCAAATTTAAAATTTTTAATTATACCAAATTGGTATATGTGTTTACATAAATAATCACGAAAATAGGTAGATGTATGTACTTAATATCGTCGTATTTGGATATATATTTTATTTTAACAAAATATTGTTCATAAATGAGTCAAAAGATACTTATTATCTTAAATTCTTGAATTTCAGGTCAAAAAGGCTGACGATTAAAAGTTTTGAGCAAAAACCGAAGAAAGTGAAGAAATTAGAAAAACTGTCAGCTCTGATACACCTCCACTATTTTGATCATATCTCACTCATACGAACTCGGATTGAGGTTATTCAAGTAGCCACAGAAACTAGACTCAGAGGGCTACAAAATCAGTTTTATGGTCATTGCCTGAAAACGTATCGTCGCGATGCGATGGTCCATTTGCACGTGACGCGACGGGACTCCAGATCCAAAAATATCGTCATTTATCTGCTGGTCGAGACGCAACATAACCCGGTCGCAACATGACACCTTAGAAACGTGAAATCTATAAATTTAGGAAAGATATATGCGGTTCTAGGGCTTCAATATGATGATAGCGGACATCCAGAAGTGATTTTTGAAGCCTGGGAGCGGATTTGGAGCTCAAGAATGAAGAATCAGAATTAACGAATCATCGGGTTTTCATTCAGTTTGCTTTATTATCTGTGTTTAGCATTCATATATGATTTCCAGATGTTCTTTTCTTGTGATTATGGCTTAAATACCATGGTTTCTACTTAGATGAGATTATCTTTGGTTTATGGTTTGATTTTAATGAATTGGATGAATTAGTAGTTATATAATTATGATATCTTGCTTGATCTAAGACCCATATGTGTTAAAGTTGTAAACTTTGTTGTTTATTGACTGAGTTTAAATAGGGTTGAGGACCAATCTATCTATATATCTTTTTATCATGATTATCTATGACCAAAGTAGTTAACTTTAATGTGTATGAACGATTGCATGTGATGACCATTGTATGTGATTGATTGATTGAATGAATAATAACAATCAATATTGATTAAGTCTTTCATGATTCGAAATCAATTAACTAATTATGATAATACTTGATCCCATGACCATAGGATTATTATTTTTCATGATCACAGGGTTAGAGTTTCTGACCAAAATATCTAACCAGTTTAGGAATCGGTATATGATGAATAATATCCAATGCACTATCTTGAAATCAACCATAAATAAGGAGTAATCGAATCTAAGTAAGAACACTTCTTTTCTTGATCCTTCCCATTCCAAGCTCTCAGCTTTATTGTAATACCCGTGATCTCAAAAATGTATAAGAATATTTTAATGGATATTAATGGTGATTTTATATACTTTGTGATTGGAAATTTATTAAGATAGTTGGGCTTTTATATATATATATATATATATGTATATATATATATATATATATTAATCCAATGTGAGTTATAGTTGTAATTTGGACTTGAGATGTGGAAGTGGGCCTAGGCCCACAAGAATGGTGTATTAAGGATATAAATAAGAATTTAGGACACAACCTTCAACACATTCTCTATCAATCACTGTTCCATTCATTAAGGTGTGTGTATGTGTGTGTGCTGGGTGCCATTTGAAGAAACGAGAGGAAGAAGGAGGTTAAATCTATTGTTGGAAACTTGAGATTTTGACAAGGAAAATCATCAGGTAATGTTTCTCTACCCTTTAGGATCATGTAGACATCATTTCTTGCTATGTTAAGGTGATAGTTGAATGTTTAGAATCTGGGTTTTTGGGTTTTGAGGGTTTAAGAAAACCCAGGAGAAATACCTAATCAATAACACCTTGTAAGTTGATAAAATATTGTTTTAAGTTAGAAGGAAAGTTTTAAATAAGTGGAGAAATGTTTTGCAACAAGAATGAGTTGAATTGGTTGAGTTTTATGAAAGCTTGATCTTGGCTATGGAGTCTGGATTTTTCAAAATGATGAACTTACAGGGAAGAAGATGCACCATGCGACAGTCACATGGACACTTGAGTGTGCCATGCGACAGTCACATGGGTGCTGGATAAGTTCATGCGACTTTCAGATGAGTTTGTGTATACTCCATGTGACTTTTAGTAGTAGTCCATGCGACTTTCAGCTCTTGAACTTGTGCCATGCGACTTTTAGTAGTAGTCCATGCGACTTTCTGCTCTTGAACTTGTACCATGCGACTTTTAGTAGTAGTCCATGCGACTTTCAGCTCTTGAACTTGTGTCATGCGACTTTTAGTAGTAGTCCATTCGACTTTCAGCTCTTGAACTTGTACCATGCGACTTTTAGTAGTAGTCCATGCGACTTTCAGCTCTTGAACTTGTGCCATGCGACTTTTAGTAGTAGTCCATGCGACTTTCAGCTCTTGAACTTGTGCCATGCGACTTTGAGTAGTATATGTGTATACTTCATGTGACTTTCAGTAGTGTATACCCAGCCGACTTAGGTAGAGTTGTACAAGTAAGTGAAGGTTAGTACCCGGTATTAACCATGGTTAGACGTGAACCAGGTAACAGTCAATTAAAGAGCATACAGGTAGAGTCTTACAGTAAGAGCTGAGTAGCAGGAATAGCTGACACGTGAGTATTGTCACTTATAACCTGAATAGATTTCAGATGTTATTATATGCATATGAATACGTGAATACCTATGAGTTATATTTGAATGTGTTTAGACCGTTTACTTCGGTAACGGGTATGTTAGACTGTTCACTCCGGTGACGGGTATGTTAGACCGCACACTTCGGTGTCGGGTATGTTAGACCGAACACTTCGGTATCGAGTATGTTAGACCGTACACTTCGGTGTCGGGTATAAGACCATCACTCAGGTGCCGGGTATGTTAGACCGTTGTGACAACAACGGGTGAGACGAGACCGTCCTAGTGACGGGTATGATGAGACCACTTATTGCGGTATTGGGTATGAGCCTTGAGCAGTTACTTGAGCTATTTGGTTGTAAGTAGTATACTCGCTAAGCCTTGGGCTTACAGTTATCCCTTTTCAGGTAATGACCATGGCGGGGCTCCAGCACGATGATGATAGCTCAAAACTCAAGCTTCCGCAATTTATTAACTTAGTTTTCAACAGTAATAGTTTCAATTTCAAACATTGATGATGAATGTAATCTAAGGGATATTGTGTGTTTATTTCAATTGTCATGTAACTACGCTTTCAGTAATTATTGACATCCTTTATGAATGAGACGTGTTTCAAAAAAAAAATAAAAAAAATTGGGACGTTACATTTATCTTACTTTTGGATTGTTTTCCCTTTTGTCTAATTATTGTTTATCACATTCTTAGATTTATTCCCAGTTCTCTACTTACTCGCTTTCTTTAGACTAATTAATAATTAAATCATTTAAATCTGAAATTATACTCGTTGCCCAAGTGTTCGACACTCGGTCTTACCAGAACTATATTGCGATACGATTAGGTACACCTACCTATTTCTGTTGTAGTCATAATTTTGGTGATTTCAATTTATAAATTTAAAACCTGATCTGATTCACTCACATCAGTACTAATAGACTTGAATAAATGTTTTTGTTATGATATTTAAGTTTTAACACAGTAAATTACCTAAAAAATAAAATTTGAGCAAACAACTCATTCATAATCCATTTAAAAAAATAAGGATGCTTGATGAAAAAAAATTAAAAAATATAATAATAACAACATCATAACATCTTTTTCTTTTAGGGTATGTTTGGTTTCGCGGAATGAATATGAAGGAATTGGAATTTAGAACAATTTGAATTTATAGGAATTGGAATCCGTGAAAAACTATGTCTTATTTGGTTAGTAAAGTTAGAATATAACCAACAATAAATTAATTCAATATATATAAATCAAAATAAATTATACTGTCAACCGCCCAGGACCCGCTATCCCCTCCATTACCGCCAGTCCGTCACACCTCTTCCGCCATCCTACCCATCCCCTACCCCCGGCATATCCGTACCCGTACCCCTACTCTATCATCTTTCCCTACCTCTATCCTCAGCTCACCTTACTCTGCCTTACTCACCCTACCACCAGCCCCACCACCTACATGCATAAGCCCACACATGGTAACACATGTCTTTTGTGTAGGTAAAGACAAATACTCACATATGTTTGTATTTTACCCACACGTAAGATGTGTTGGTAAAGACTCCAATTTCTTGTAATGTACCTTACTCCAATACACTCCCACCCTACCACTCTTTACCCCTATTCCTAATCTACCACCCTACCCTACCCCTACCCTACCCACCCCACCTCACCGTACTTCACCTTACTACCCCACAATCCACATCTGCCCCACCCACTTACCTACTATACCCTACGTTTACTCTAGCTTACCTACCCCACCCTACCTCTACCTACACACCTACCCCACCCTACCATAAGGTAAGGTAGGGCATATGATAGGGGTAGGGGTAAGGGTGGGGTGAATAAAAATGGAGTTAGATAGGGGTGGAGTGGTTAAGATGAGGTGAAGTAGAGGTTGGTAAAGGTGTCATAGAATAGGATATGGTGAAGTAGGTATGATAGGGTAAGGGTAGGGTGAGTAGGATGCCATAGAGTAGGGTAGGGTGGGGTAAGGATTGTATGAGTATGGTGAAGTAGGTATGATGGGGTGGGGTGAGGTAGGGATTGGATGAGTAAGGTGAAGTGGAGTGAAGTAGAATAGGATGAGGTAGGTGGGGTAGGAGGGTAAGTTAAGATGGAGTAGGGTGAGGATATGGTAGAGTAGAGTGGAGTGGGATGGGATGGTGTAGAATAGGGTAGGGTAGGGTAGGGGTGGGTAGGGTATAGTAGGGTGGGGTAGGTAGGAGACAACAATTATGTTTTGAGATTACTTATAAACTCCTTAATTTAAGGAATTTATTGGAATGATCAAATTTCATTTCATAAGTTTTGCGAACCAAACACAAACAAAATTTAGGAATGCTCAATTTCAATTCTGTTCAATTCCAACCAATTTTATCGAACCAAACTCCCCCTTAATATATATTAAATTAGTAGCTTGTATGCGATGTATATACTTCATAGGAGGTTAAATAGGAAGGAAAGGCTTAAACTACAAGTTAATTAATTTATTTATATTTTATATATAAAAGGACATTAATTTATATGATAAAAGTTGTTAATTGGGGAGGGATGGGGGTGTTAAACTGTTAATGACGGGTATTCAAGCCCAGTTAATAACTGGATCTACAGTTTTAAAACCGGGTCAGATGGCCCAATCAACCAAGTCTATAAAGGGCTTTAAAGCTTGATTCATTGTTTAAATACCAGGCTTGTTGTCTTCATTAAGAAAATAAATAAATAATACTACAAAGAGGTCCAATATTTTCTAAAACAATCTCTAATCTTCAAGTATAATAATAGACTAATTTTAATTATAAGTAATAAACACTTGACCTTATATCTTCTTATTAATATTTAATATTTTTTAAACCAACTCATGTAACACACAAATATTTAATCTAGATCTTTTATATACATATTGTTCCTAGCTAGCATTGGCTAACAACACATGAATATACGTTATCGAGTGATTTAGAAGTACTCAACCTTGTTCGAGAGTAAGGTATCATGCTAGCTAAGGGTTCACTTCTTCGTGCTTGCTAGTCTTAATAGTTCCTTAAATCTAATCATTCATGTTTAATATATACATGGCTAACTTAGGATCTTTATTAAGCACGTTAAAAACTCAAACTTAATATATAGTTAAAGTTTCTTTCAAGCGACTCCATTTGTGCTTTTGGGATACATACTCCACTCTGCCAAAGTCACTTTTAGTATTGGATTTTTTTTTTTTTTTGGGTTATGGAAGTGCTATGTACTCTCCATTTTCATTTAGCTTCTTCCCCTAAAAAATTTCACAACATAATTAGAACATAGCAAAGGACATTTGCTGCTCCAGCTCTAAATACAAATGGATTTAAGGGATACAATGAGTTTGATCATGAAAAGAAGGTAGAATGTAAAATTACTCATGTAGTCATGTCTAGATCTCTTGAATCTAAGATTCTCATCATCTCATACTCATATATTGTAACAATTGACATTTATTTGAAGTTTGAATGACCTACCTAAAGTTTTATCAATCTATCCATTCTTTCGAATTCCGCAACATATGGGTTACATGATGCCTTTTTCAAGAAATGATCTACTTATCTAGTAGGCCTAAACAACGTTTTTTTGACTTTGGACTAGTTAACTATAAGTAGTTTTTGTAAAGCTGAGTGACTAAAGTAATAACTTTGGCTTTACTTAGAATTATGCTTTCCTGGCAATGGTTTCAAAATGGAGCTTCTACTTCATTTAGAGACTGCACACGAATAGACAAGTGTACCTATCGATTAGTAGTATCGCTTTTAGTAAATACCAAATCTTGTGAAATTTTCATAGCAAATACCGGGTCCTGATACCTAACTATCACTATTATCTAGTTGAATAATTCAAGATGTTGTTTATACTACTTTTCAGCTAAATTAATAAGAAAACTAAAAGACATGATTAGAGCAAATTCAGAAGGAAAGGTCAAGAATTAAAGCAATTAGTGTGGCAATGCATATATTCTTCTAAGATGAGATTATGTTGACTTATGAAGCAAAAGATAGGTTAGGCTCATGTCAGAGTTACCTAATCATTTAATTCTTTGGAAAGTTAATAACTTAATTATTATAATGTTGACATATTAACCAACTCAAAAGTAACCATGAAAGACAATTATATATAGAACTTCCCAACCTGTAAACATCATTATAAAAGGTTATAAATTAAATCCTTACTTTACATCCATAAATTCCAAATTTATCACACAAAATAGTATGATCAATTCAATCCAAACATATGATCAGCTTTTCAACTACATGCATACAACATTTATGACTAACAATCCTTAAGATAAACCACCATTTACTATGCCTAGTCAAATGCTATAAACATGCACAAACATATCTATTAGATGTCTCAAAACATACCCTTTTTCTATATTATATGCAAAAATACACCCATGAGATTCAAATCTTTCATCATATGTTGGGTTTAAGATGTTGATTGTTGGGGAGATTGAGTGAAATGAATGTTAATACTGTTTGTACGTTGGAGTTAATATTGGTGAAGAATGTTGATGATGTTTGAAGAAATTAATGTTGTTGCAACAAAGTCAATACCGCTTGGTGAAAGTTAATACTATTAGTTATCAAATTTAGTGCTGCTTCACTGAAGTTAATGCTGCTCAAGACAATAACAGAATTAATGTTGTTGTTCATGATAAGGATGAATTCCTTAATTTTGGGGATGATAATTATGGATAAGTTGTGTGTTTATCTATCCGTAATTAGATGATTCTATTAGCGAAAATGGATGATTCTGTTTTGTAATTTAATCAAATTGTTATTCCGCAAACTTCTTTTTTTTATTTTTAGATTATTCTTAATATATGTGTTATTAGTTTAATAAATCAAATCCTGACATCATATTAACCAAATGTAATTCTTAGTAAGAGAAGCATACAAACTTCCTTATGAAACAACAACATAAGAAATAATAGTTTGGCGTTTGTAGAATATAACCATTATTGTATATCTATATATAACTATTGACGTTTGTAACTTGAGATTTGAATTTATTAATTCGCAACATGAAATTGAGATTTCTAAATTAAGATAGTACTGTTTTTATTGAGAGTACCGCAAGTATTATTTGTAATTATTATTAATGCTTATTAATAGAGGTCTTTTGGTCATTTGTATGTTTACGCAACCTTGAATTGTGTCACAGTGGATGAATTTTTATTTAATAAGACTTCGATTTTTCTTAAAACACCACTCATTAATTAGTCATTAATGTGCCATTAATGAGTCACCAAAACTATTGACTATTAATTTATTAATTAAGGACCAAGATTATTTAAGGTTTTAACCCTCCTCTGTACACACACACATGAAAAAAATTATTTGAGAATCGTTCTTATTACAAGTACCGTGAATATCATTTCTAACCACTATTAATGCTCATTGCTCATTACTGACTCAACCGTGAATTGTTTCAGGATTGATGAGTCGTTATTAGATTAACTTAATTTTCCCAAATACCCCTCGTTAATGAGTCACTAAGAGTTGTTAATGAGAGCTCATTAATGAGAAACTAGCAATATAGTCATTGATCTAATTTTATAAATAGTCAAAATTGGTTATTGTGGTTCTCGCGGTACTCACAGTAAGAACTGTTCTCAAATGAACTTTTCTCATATATGACGTAATATATATATATATATACACTAAGAAAAGATTCATTTGAGAACTCTTCTTATTGCGAGAACCAATCTTGGCTCTTCATTACATTAAATCAATGGTTATAGTGCTAAAGACTCATTAATGAGCACTTAGTAATGCTAATAAATGACTCGTTATTAAGGTATTTTGGTAAAATAAAATCTTATTAAATAAGAAATCATTCATCCGAACACAATTCGCGGTTGGGTAAATATATAAATAACTAAAATACCCCTATTAATAAACATCAATGATGATTTTATATGATTCTCGCGGTTCTGGCATTAAGAGTAGTTATTTTCAAATGAAAATTTCTCATATATATTATATAGGCAAAAGTTCAAATGAGAACTGTTTTTCGTACGAGAACCGCGAGAACCGATCTTAGTCGTCCAATTCCCCCTCCTTCAATTGGATTGCCCACCCATGAATTCCTTACATACACCCTGCCACACTCAATCCTCCCACGCTGTTCATCCATGAACTCCATTATCCAAAATGAACGGCCAAGATTGGTTCTCGCAGTTCTCGTACGAAAAACAGTTCTCGTTTGAATCCTCCCCTATTATTATATGTAAATTAGAAAAAATAGGTTAATCAACTAATAATAATAATAACCAACTAACAGTCACTCACCTTTGATTACTCAAGTAATTCGGTTATCTTGATTCGATTATTTAGATTATGCGTTTTTAATAATCATAATCAGATAATCAGTTATAAGAGAACATGTTACTAAATAATAGTGTAAGGCTGTCAATTTGAGTCGGGTTCGTGTCGTTCAGGTTCGGGTCAGTTTCGTGTCGACCCAATTTCGACCCATTTATTTTCGTGTTAAGTTCGGGTCGTGTCAGCTTTTTTCATGTCGGGTCCGTGTCGACCTTCGGGTCGACCCATTTAGGCCAAATGCCATCGACGGGAATTTTTTCGGTTTTCGAGTACGATTTTTTAATACGGTTTTCGAGTATGATTTTCGAATACGATTTTCCGTTTCAACTACGATTTCTTTATCAATATTTCAAATTCCATGTTTGTTTTCCAACGTTCAGCACAAATTTCGAAAACGATTTTCATTTATATTCTAACTTTAATAATCAATGTTCGTTTCCGTTGTATTCAAATTCAAATTCGGTATTTATTTTGGTTTGATTGAAATTTTGATTTTACTTTTTTAGTCACTTATATAAATTAATATAATTAAAACTATGATATATTACTATTCTATACCAATAAATAATATCATTGAACAACCGAATAATTTAAGATTATTTATCATTAAATAGAATTATGAATCAATCGAAAATACTAAAGTATCACCTATCGAATAATTAAATGTAAAAGTATCAAAATCATATAGTCAAAATAACAAATACTAAAATAACGTACTATTGTTTTAACTGTAAATCTTTTATTGTTTATTTTGAGTTTTTAACGTTTAAGGACGTTGTACTTTTGTTTGACGGATTTTATTGTCCTAGAATGTCACTCTCTTATTTGAATTCATAATCTTATTTTCAAAATTTAAATTTCAAGTATTAAAGAAAATTTTAAAATGTTATAATTTTACCTATAAACGGGTCATCTTCGGGTTGTCAGGTTGACCCTAACCCGACCCATTTATTTTCGTGTCGATTTCGTGTCAACCCGCTTTTGACCCATTTTGGGTTCGTGTCACTTTTTTCGTGTCGGGTTTCAAGTCGACCCAGAAACTGCCAGCCTTATAATATAATAGTGTTTGAATTTGATTATGCTTTTCATATCGCAATAATCAGATAATCAATTTTTTAGTGCTTAGCAAAGTAGATTAATTGATTTTTAAAGGATAAAATCAAAATAATCAAGTTTGAAAAAACAACTCAAAAGTAGATTCTCAAAACTTCATTTTATAGTCTCCAAAACGCAAATAATTAATTTCTGAAAACAGAACTCCAAACACTTTAAACTAACTATACACGAAATCATAATAAGTAGATAATCAATGTTTAAACACAATCCCAAACACACTCGTAGTTCAATTTTCTTGCTCAACATACTAAATTAAAAATCAAGAAAAAATCTACTAAAAGTGGGGAAAAAAGCCACATGAAAATGGAATTGCATAGATATATAATTATAGAGGTATGGTGGGTGTATGTAGTGGACTAGTGGCGATGTCTTTTGCTTGACGAATTGCAAAGAGTACTCACGACCACGTGACATTTTATCTCCACATATTTCTTGAATACTTTTTTTTTCCTTTCTAAAATTCGATTATTTTTTCCTTCTTAATCACACTTTATATAAAAGGGTAATAGACATAATCCTATAAAAATAGTAGCATGCTTAACTCGATATCACATTACTAATTAGTTATGTAATTCATGTCAATTTAATCATCATATATAACAATTGTGTTTGGTTTTATAGTTTCACAATGACTAATATGAAACATTTAATAAATAAGTTGTTATTTTATTATATTACTATACTATACTAGATTAAATGTCTGTTTGATACGCGGGTTAATTTAAAAAAAGGATAAATATTAAATGTTAATTAAAAATATATTAAATAATTGTAAAATATAAAAGAAATGAGAATTTAAGAAAACGGTCTCTCACAGACTATATGTCAACACCCAGACTAACGGTAGAATCGTCGACGCGAGGTTGAGGCATAAGTGATAACAGAAATGTAATATCATGAAGAGACATAATTGTTTTTTGTACAAACCATCATCATTATTGTTAAACTAGGATGGACAATTATAATATTTTATGTTTTAAGAGACCATATATGAAACTTATCTAATAATTTTGTTTCAATGTTGACCAATAAAAGTCAAAAATCAAAATTCAATTTTGATTAAATGGATGTTCAATATTGAATAATTAATTTTATTTTATTAGATAAAAGGTTATGATCGTATAATAAATTTGATATATGTTATTCTTTTGTTTATATTAATTACTGTACGTATGATAGAAAATAATTTATTTTATCGATTTAATGACCGAATTGGTGCGGGCAATTGTATAATAGACAACTAGCATGATACCCTGATACCCACGTAATATACCGGCGACGAATAAATTATACTCAATAACATTTTCGTTTTCAACTATGGTGACATCAAATAATTTCTATTCGCAACATTTTTTTTCCTTTTCTCATTTCATGTATCTCTCTTTTCTATAACAACTCTTCTGTTAATTTTCATATTAAAATTTTGAAAACAGTAAAATAAAAAAAAATCTCTTGTTTATGAAATGAGATATGATATCTACACAACAACTATTAGTCACACAATAAAAAATTATATTTACACACTTATATACACTTAATTATATGGATTAGAAAATGCATGAGAATTAAGTGAATGCATAAATGTCAAATTTATTGTGTATAGTCAAAAGTTGTTGTGTAGAGAGTAGATCTCACCTCCCTTGTATAATATTATGAAAACATATAATGGCTTTAGATTCAAGTCTCGTCGTGAACAATGAAGTAGATTTAAAAGTAGGTTTAATGAGTGTGTGTGTGTTTGTCATTCAAAATAATTAATGACATTGGAATTGTTTTAATGTGAATGAAGAATTGTATTAGTATGAGAAAGTGTATAGTGGGTTTGTGTGTTCTAAATAATTAAAGATGCTTAATAGTATATGAGTCATTTCCATTACTTTAATTTAAGAGTTTAAGTAAAAGTAAAAGAGAAAATATTGAATATATTATAAATTTAAAGTTTTTAACTTTAATTATATGATTCATTTATAAAACTCTAAGATAATTATAAATTCTGCTTACATGTTATTGGGTTTATGAAATTTTAGTTATACGTATTTTTAAATACTTAAATTAAAAAGTTTATACTGTGACCGAACATTTAAAATATTATTGTCATAGAGAATTTTTTATTTAATTTTGAATTTATATTTAATATCGTATAGGTAAACAAATAATTTGTATTGACTTGTTATTCAAAGAATTATTTATCATACAAAAAAAAACCATTTAACAAGACCATTAATCCATCGATAACAACTTACAACTAGAGTTAGCGGGTCAATAGGCCGCCACAAATATTAAAACTTACCAATCAATGGTTGTTGACTTAACTAGCTGTCTACTTGTCTTGTAGTTTGTGTTATGGGCTGCTCTATTATAGAATGCAACTTGCAAGATATATTAAGCCCATCGACAGAGTTCAATCCACTGGTCCTTCTCTCCTAAGTCCTTACTACAAACTCATACATACATATATATATATATATATATATTGAAAGGTTCATTTAAGAACCGTTTTTATTGCGAGAACCGTGAGAACCAATCTTAGCCGTTGATTTTGGATAATGGAATTCATGGATGAAGAGGGCGGGGAGATTGAGTGTGGCAGAGTACATGTAAGGAATTCATGGGTGGGCAATCCAATAGAAGGAGGGGGAATTGGACGGCTAAGATTGGTTCTCGCAATAAAAACGATTCTCAAGGAATTCAAACGAGAACTATTTTTCATACGAGAACTGCGAGAACCAATCTTAGTCATTCAAGTGGTAAGTGGAATTCATGGATGAAGAGCGTGAAAGGATTGAGTGTGGCAGGGTGCATGTAAGGTATTAATGGGTGGGCAATCCAATTGAAGGAGGGAGAATTGAACGACTAAGATTAGTTTTCGCAGTTCTCGTATGAAAAATAATTCTCGTTTGGCTAGAGGAAGGTGATGAGATGTAGAAACTCTCCTAGTTCAACCTTTTGCCGCTAAAAGGAAAATATAAAAACATAGTATATAATTGTAAATAACTATATATACACACATCCATATATACGGCGTATATATGCACGCACGCGTGTGCATACTAAGTTTTATTAAATATATTAATTAATAATAATTCTGTGGATGGTATTATTTTTTTTATTATATGAATAAGCACTTAGTCAAACTACTAGATTTATATACATTAATTTGTATTTTAGAATTACTTTTAAGGTTATTATTATTTAATTTTCTTTGATATTTTAGATAAAATTTTATTAAAAGAAGATTTTTAACTTTTAAATGGGCTTGTCAAACATCCATAAAATGGGCTAGTGACCCACATAATATATTTGCTATACACCAGTGACCAGGCTGTATTTGCACATATGTGATAAGTACTGATAACCTAAGTTTTATTAATCTATGAGACAAGTGTTCCAGTTGACATGAATTATGTACGTCCATAAAGTTTTGCACCAAAATGATGCATCAGATGCAACATCTTTTATTGCATCTAAATTTTTTTCTTAAAGGCTAAATTCAAAAGCTTTCCTGTTTTGCATCGGTCGCTTTTATCTTATAGGTACGTACTGCATCTTGTATATGCAGTATTTTTTACACATGATCAGTATGTTTTACTGCATCTTCACTTTTTTCACCGTTCGTATCGTACAGATGTGTGCAACGAAACTTCAACCTATATACGTCTTATCATTTGTATACTCTATCAAGGTGCAGATAGTTTATTCTTGATTTATATATGACAGTAGACAAGTTAAATGATTTTAAATGTAACGGGAACAAGCCGTCCACGCATCCAAGTTTTATAAAATTACATAAATTTGACCAAGTTAAATTAACATTTCATAATACTCGCCGGACATAATGTGTATAATATTATTTTGTATCTTCATAGTAAAATAAAAATAAAAATAATCGGATAATATAAAGTACAAAGCACGTAAGTGAAGGCTTTTAATTAATGGCAGTATCGGAATTGGTCAATCATAATTTTTTTAGAACGTAAGAAGGATTTTAATATTAAAAAAAACAAGTTATAAAGAGGATTCAGGTGTCAATCACAATCAAAAATTTGAGTTTGACAATTCATACCATTTAAGGTGTTACTTTCTCTAAAAGGTTAAGGGTTCAAATCTCGATATGAACATAAAGATAAATAGGCAAATGCATGTGTTTATCGCGTTGCCAGATTTACAATCTAAGTATAGTGTAACATAGAGCTAGCAAGATAGAAGACAGTAGTCGGTGGTGACAATAATGATGATCTGCAGGGTTCATGACAATGACGGTCAACGAATTCTTATAAAAACATCGACTTTTATGACAATTTAATTTGATTTTTATATATTCTTTTTAGAAAAGCCAACCCAAGCAGAATATTATTAATAGTTAATTAATAAAGAACATATCCGGTACAAAACTATAAGACGTACTAGATTAAATGTTCGTATGATACACATAGTAGTTAAAATAATAGATATCATATAATTATAAATCGCGAATGAAATAAAAATTTTAAAAAATGACGACAAAGTGTAAACATAAAACTTCAAATGACATATATGAAATTATTTTTAAGAACTTTAATTTAAATTAATGTCAAAATAGAATCCAATTTTTATCAAGAAAATTCAAAATTGGATTTTAATTTTTATTAAAATGAATAGTTAAGATTTGAATAATTAAAATTTTATCTTAATTTAATAGTCAGGATTACCTAAAAGATTTTATTAAAGTTGGCTTTTTATTTATATTAGAAGATTAGTTCCAGTTATTTACAAAGTGTAAACATAAAACTTGGAAGTCCTAACTACTTCTTGGTCTATTCTCCACTACCTAAAAAGTAAAAATTTCTTTCCAAATCAAATGCACTTCCACTTCGAGTAACGAATGTTCTAATATTTCAATTTTTTCAACGGATCTTGGACATAATACCGAATTAATATCGATACCTTGGCAGTAGATCTATGTACCATCTAACCAGGACCAATATCAAACTAGCTTGGTCCATCGATCAACCTTTCTAGTTCCCCTACTTCTCTACCGGTCGAACTTCCCTCTTCTGATCCCAAGCCCAAACATATGAGTTATTTCTCCATAAACCTCTTTGATTGAATCGTTGTCTCCTATTCTAACTCTAACATCTTGAATCTGTCTTTTAGTTGAAAATGAGTTGATTTATACCCCGAGTTACGGTGGGGTGTTTAGTTTACATTGAATATAGAACTAACATTTAAACTTATATATTTAAAATGATTCGGGCAAATTTAAGCACTTATGATTGGAATGTTTCAGTATCATATCTAACATAACTATATAGTGTTATTAATCTTTATAATGGAATAGATGCTTTAGCAAAGAAAAAATCTCCCATAAACTATTCTAACTTATTAATATAAAATATAAGAATTAAACTTTGAAATTATAATGTTTAAAACATTATTTTTAAAATGGAAAAAAAATTCTTATATAAATTAAAAGTTACAATAGTAATATTGATAAAACATTTTTCTAAAGCTGAGAAATAATTCTATTGTTATCATTTAAAACATTATAATTAGGCTTTAAAAGTATAATATTTTAAAATTTTATTTATTAAAATAAAAAAGAATATATAAGTTAAAAGTTAAAATGAAATCCAAAAAATTATTTGATAAAGTATAAAAAAATATAAAAAAAAAACAAAATAACGTTAACATAAGAGGCAGACTATTAATACATGCCCTACAAAGGATCGAACATTAGATCTCCCAGCATGTTTTAACTATTAATCATGGTTCTAAATAACGCAATGCGTAGCGTGACAGTGAAGTCAAGCCTCAAGCTTTAGGAGCCATGGTGTTTTTAAGGCGGCAATTTTGTATATATTTTATAAATATTTTTATCTAATTTATCATTATTAATATACAAATTACATAAAATTACACAAATTAGGAGCAAAGTAACATATACAAATTACAAAATAAAAATTTATAGAAGTTCAATACACTCGATTGCAAAATATATATAAAAAAAGTCAATATTTTTTAAAAAAATATATTTTCTACGCGCCACGACTTAAAAAACAAAGGCGCGCATTATGCCGCTTTGCCTTACAACACGCCTAACCCCACTACAAGGGGCTATTTCTTAACGTTGGATTCTGTCTCGCGCCTTGACGTATTTTTTAGAACCCTGCTATTAATACATGCCCTACAAAGTACAAACCAACCCGCCTTTCCTTAATTTATGAACAAATATATAAAAAAAGGAGTTAATTACACGGTTGTTCTTTAAGATATACCTAAATCACACTCTCAGTCATTTATTTAAAAATCTTACAAAGTCACTTTTTAATTTTCAAAAGTTGAACACAGACGGTCATTTGTCTGTTAAAATATGTTACACTTTTTAAATTGACCATTTTACCCTTTACCTTATTCATTTTGAGTTTAATTATAAATCATTAAATATTATTTTATTATTACAAATAAAAATAAATTATTTATTTTTGTTCTAAACATATTAGTTGTGACCCTCTCTCATAACTCTCTCACTCTCTCATTTTCCGGCCACCGCCCACGGCCATCACCACTATGGTTGCCAACCACGCCACCACTGTTGATGCTTCCTAGTCTCTGATACCATCTTCTTCTCTTTTTTTCCTTAAAACAAGTTGTGCGTGTGTGTGAGTGTGTGTTTATGTATGTGTGTTAGACCTAGTGTGTGTGAGATGTTTCGATCTATATGTTTGTGGATGTTTAGGTTTCAAAATCGAATTCTACATACTAAAAGTCGAGTATGCAGTGGTGATATGAGGCGGTGGCGGTGTTTGGGGTTTCTTCATCCAAGCTTCGGCGGTGGCGATGGTGTTTAGGATTTTTTCATCCAAGCTTCAGTGACGGCGGTGACATGTTTAAGGTTTCTTCATCCGAGCTTGAGCAGTAGTGGCGGAGTTTAGAGTTTCTTAATCGAGCCCGGGTGACTATGGTAGCGGTTTTATGGTTGGTGTTTGTTATGCCTAGCCATATTTATCATAGCCATATCACAAATCAAAACAACAAACTCACATCTAGACCTCAACAAATCATACATGAATACTCAAATGAATAAAAGAAGATTTTTATGGAATAGGTGGGTATGTATTTGTTACTGTTTTGGTGGGTATATGGCAGTGGTGTGGTGGTGAAGAGGTGATGACAGCAATAGTAAAAAGATGGTAGTTGTAGTGGTGGTATGTGAGATTGGTGAAATGAGAGTAAATATGTAAAAAAATAAAAGAGATAAAACTAAAATAAAACTTAATTTTTATTAAAGGATCATTTATGTAATATTAAAAAGGGTAATATTGTCATTTTGATAAGTTTAAGAGATGGTCTGTTAAAGTTAACGACTAAAGGACCGTCCGTGTTCAACTTTTAAAAATTAAGGACCCATTGCAAAATTTTCAAATAAAGGACTAAAATTGTGATTTAGTCATATCTTAAAGGACCAACCGTTTAACTAACTCTAAAAAAAAAAATCTGAAAATGTATTCCTGATCATTGCTATATATTATAAGGAAAATAATAACTTGTTATGGATAAAAAAGATATAGTTTTAATTTTTAAAAATGAGAATTGTATCTTAAATATAAAAAGTTGAAATCTAAGTAAAATATAGTTATCCTGAATTTTTTTTACAAACATGAAAAATTGATTATAAAACATATGCCAAAATTATTATTTTTAAAAATAAATATTAAAGTTTTTTACTCTTATAAAAGCTATAGTTATCATTGTCCATATTACATTTACCTCGCCATCTATACAAGCTATAATCAAAGGGGCTTGCCCTGGTGGTAAGGGAGTTTTTCCTATGAAGGAGAGGTCTTGGGTTCAAGTCTCTCTGGAGGGTTTCTTCCTAGGAGTAGCTGAGGGTCACTCCCTCGTTAGTGAAAGCAGCCCTACCGAATTAATTAGGGGGGTGTAGTTGGAGTGGTTCGAAACCGGGGCCCAGATTAGATCAACCGGTTTAAATCCTGTGTCACTACCGCTAAAGCGAAGCTGTTCAAAAAAAATCTATACAAGCTATAGTTATCATTACTCTTATAAAAGCTAAGTAAAATATTAAAGTTTTTTACTCTTATAAAAGCTATAGCCATCTATACTTAGCATAATCTTATATTTTTTCTGCTACCCACCAACCGATGGTAAAAACGTAATTAATACCCATGTTTTCCACGTGCCGACCAACAAAAAGAGCTTTTATATAATATCCCAAGTTTAGAAACCGATCTTCCTTAGATAGGATAATTAATTTGGAAAGTAATAACAAGTTAATATTTAAAAAGTTAGCAAGTTGCAAATTAAAATGATGTATTATGCGCCTGTTCACAAACTATAATTCAACATAATTATCGTGAAGTGGAACAACTGTCATATATGTTAGTAGGTTTTATAACTATTCTTACAACTTAAAACTTTATATACGGATTTAATTTGTTTCGATTTTCTTTATTTTGTTAACTAATAATTTCGTACATTAAATTAAGGTTATTATTGCATGTATATTTTAATTCAATGTTATTTTGTATTTTTTATTATATTTAATTAAGTAATAAAGTATACGCACACAATTTACATGTGTATAATTGTATAAACAAAATCTGTTCTATATTTGGATATTAATTTTATGTGGTGTAATTTAAGTATATTTATAATTTTATATTAATATCATTATTATTTACTTTTTAATAAATTTAGTTTAAATTCTAAGGATACAAATATATAATTGGCTAATAGAAATGTCTTTACTCAAATGTCGGGACAATGCTCCATTGTGTAAAGTTAGACATGCTTAGAAATGGTAGTATTCTAGAAAAAAGATTAGATTATTGTACTAGATAATACATATAAGAAGATCATTCTTTTTAATGTAACTTTGTTAGAATTCTCTTTAGAGTTAATTTCATAAATGGTCCTTTAACGAACCACATATTGCAAGTTTAGTCATTTTTTTGAAAAAGTTGCAAACTTCATCCTTAAATTACCATTTTGTTGCATGTATCGTCCTTTCTAACGTTTTATGTTATCCTCCATCGTTAAGTCTAGTACATACAAGGGTATTTAGGTCTTTTACTTTATTTTTTAATTTTAATTGATTTCTATTGTTCTTTTTAAGAATTTAAAAAAATCAAAAATTATATTTACACAATTAAATTGAATTAAACCAACAATTTAATAAGATAAAATCCGTGTACTTCCCTTGAAACCACCAACCACCATCACCCCCACCACCACCCACCACCAATACCAACCACCATCACCACCTCCTGAAACCATACCATTGTATACCACTAAGACCGTCTACCACCACCTGAAGTCGAAAAACAAAAGCAGATAAAAGAACCATCATACAACATCAAATACAACCACCAGAAATCATCAACCCTCGTCTACCACTCTACTAGCACCAGAAAAGGTCAAAAATCACCAAGAACACAAAGAAAAAACGAAACCCAGACACCCAAATCGCACATGAAGATAAAGAGAAAAGACCTAAATCTCATATGAAAATGAAGAGTAAAACCATAAATCGCACATGAAGATGAAGAAATCTGCAAAGATCAATGATGAATATAAAGAGAAAAACCCTAAATCATAACCTGTTACCATCGATTCCTCATATTCGTCTAGGCTATCAACATCCATCATGACGATGATGCTAAAAAGATCTTAGATCTACAACTATGGTGTGCACGATGGCGGTGGAGATGGTGTAAAGTGTGGTGCACAGTGGTGGTGGAGATGAGAGAGACAATGTTTGATGTGGTGTCTTCTCCGGCGAGGTAGTGGGTGGCGGCGGTTAGGGCAGAAAGAGAGATTGAAGAAGTAAGAGCCTGAGAGGGTCATAGGTGTTGGTGATGCAGTGATGGGAAGATGGCAGTTGGCGGTGGCAGTTTTGTCCGACCAGGGGAGTTGTGCCGGTGGCATTCTCCAGCAAGGAGGAGGTTGTGGCAGTGGTACTTTTGGGGAGGGAATGACTGATAAAGAGGGGAGTAATAATAATTATAATTATAATTACTTTATTATTAATAAAATAAATAAAAATAAATATAAGGGTAGAATAGACAATTTGAAAAAGTTAACTGTCCAAGTTAACAGAAAACGTTAGAAAGGACGATGTATGTAACAAAATGGTAGTTTAAGGATGAAGTTTACAACTTTTTCAAAAAAAGAACTAAACTTGCAATTAGTGGTTAGTTAAAGAACCATTTATGAAATTAACTCTTCTCTTTATATAATTTATATATGTTGTCCATTTAGCAATTATATAAGGAACAGTTCATTTGAGAAACATTATTAATAAGAATACCTCTAGTACCATTTTTGTAATAACCATTCATGCTCATTAATGAATCATTAATAGGGTATTATGATCTTTTGTATATTTTTCCAACCGTGATGCGTCCTGGTGGACCGTCATTAAAGAATGAGACTTGATTTTTTCAATATACACCTCATTAATGCGGCATTAATGTGCCGTTGACTTGATTTTAAGAACTTAAGAAATCATTAATGCGGCATTAATGCGGCATTAATACACCTCATTAATGCGGCATTAATACACCTCATTAATGCGGCATCCATCAAGAGTTGAGATTAAAAGAAAAAAACATATATATATATATATATATATATATATATATGTAATTGATAATTGACGTGCATCTGTATACATAAAAATGATATTTTTGAAATAACAAAAATCTACTACCTTGATATATCTCATCCACATGCTCTATCCTGAATAACAATTAATATATATATATATATATATATATATATATTATATTTTACTTTTATTAAATAATAGTAAACATGAGAAACACATTAATATTACACTAAAAACTTTTAAATGTGAAACATAATTTTATGTTTTTCAAAAAAGTATTTAATAAGAGTATTAAACATAAAAAATTTATTTACATACCCGAGCAATGTACGTTTATAAGAGTAGTTATATATATATATATAGACGGACATAATTAAGATGTATATATGTTGTCACCACCAAAATATGACGGAGTGATGACATAAGCATGAGGGTAAAATTAATTATAGGTTTGATTGGTTCAAGTCAATGTTGTGGTTGGTCGATGAATATAAAATGAATTTAAGTCTACGCATTAAGCGAGTATTGCGATAAATAATAATAATGACTTCTGATGTTAATCTTCAACTTCCAAATATTTCATCTGTTTCAATCATTGTTATTTTATTATTTTCTTGATATGGAGTCTTATCAAAGGAAGAAAAATACTGTTATCAATTAGTTTGGATTAATCTTCCACATTTGTCATCTTTTTCCATTAAAATTAACCAGAACAAAAGGTTCGAATCCAGTTTGAAATTAACCAGAACCGGTCGGTAGTTAAGACAAACATTGAAAACCGAACACAAGACTAATTAGACTACACTAGTGCAAGTATCGGGTTTTCGATCAAATACGTACCTGGTTGAAAGTTGTACATATTTTTATGTATTTGATACAGCTAGTTAATGTTTTGAGCCCATGTAATAATGTTAAGAACTAATTAAGGTATATCTATGGAAAAGTAATTATTAAATGAGTTTAATTAGTAAAAGTAAAACTAATCATGTCACTGTCGAGTATGGATACAAGTGTGAAGCGTAATGCTGTAAGCTATGTGCAAGTCAAAGGAAGAAAAAGACCGGTATCATTTTTTTGGATTAATCTTCCACATTTGTCTATAAAAACATGTTTGCTTCGCTTTTCTTTTTCCATTAAAATTATATATATCTAATCTAGGGGTGAGCAAAAGGTTGGAACCCAGTTTGAAATTAACCGGAACCTGAAGTTAAGACAAACATTGAAAACCGAACACAAGACATACTAGTTAGACTACACTAGTGCAACATATTTTTATGCAGTCGATACAACTAGTTAATGTTTTGAGTTCACGTAGTAACGTTAAGAACTAATTAAGGTATCTATGAAAAAGTAACTACCAAATGAGTTTAGTAAAAGTAAAACTAATCATGCATGTCACTGTCGAGTATGGATACATGAAGTGAGAAGCGTAATGATGTAAGCTATGTGCAAGTCTGTTTGGTAATTGTTGGTACGTCCTCAAGGTGTTTCAGTTCATTATATGGCTTTGTTTTGAGATAAAAAGGAATATGAGATAGATAAATAAGCTCACCGATTAAGGAATACATACAGTGGGGTGGCACCTAGTAGCTAGTGTGAATGTTATAGTTTGGTAGATCTCTAGATCCCAATGAGTTTGTTGATTGTATCGGTAAAATTTCCATATATACTCGTTTTATAATCCAATAGCGATTACCTATAAAAGTTAGGGGTGACAATCATGTTATATTGGCATGTCAAAAACACATTATTCGAACCCGGCCCCTTTATTTAGCATGTGAAGAACGGTGGCGAGGATGATTTTGATCAATGGCGAGGATAGTGAATCAAGTGAAGAATAGGGGCAATGTGTGTGTGTTTTCAGGTGAACTTCGAGGTGAGGGTTTTCAGGTGATGAGTGTGTATTTTCAGATGAACGTCGAGGTGAGGGATTTCGATAAACGTCAATTGATTTGAAGATGATTTCGATGATAGAGGTGAGGGTTTTCAAGTGAGATCCAAATGGTTTGTATCGATCGAGCCCCACCAAATCCTCTGCCACCACTATAACCATCACCACCAGCATAATCATTCAAGGGTTTTCAGGTGAGGGTTTCTTTATGAACATGATTTCATATCTTCAAACATTCAAGGGTTCGGTTTTTGTTTCTTCGATGTTCACCTTCATCTTATATATCTCACCATCATTTTAAGCGTTTTTATGTTTTGATTATCTGTTTTGTGAAATTTGTTAAATTGATTTGTGGGGTTTGCTTAGATTTGTTGGTTTGTGTTGTAAGTGATGTATGCCTTCACTGATTGTAATGTACGTAATCAATGTATGTATATATGTGTGTTCTATTATGTTCATCATCTACCATATTCATCTTCATTATCTCTAGATTTATTTGATCATATTCATCATTCCACATATTAAACATTCAACAAGAATTTTAAGAAAAAAATAAAAGAAATATATTATATTAATTAACCTGTTAAGGATTAAAAAAGCTAAAAGTAAACAAATGGGTAAAAGCAAAAACCAAATAAAATTTAAGGATTAAAATAATCATCAAATGAAACTTTATGGAAAACAATTCAAAAAAACTTTAATGGTTAAACTGAAGAGTAATTGGAACTTTAATGATTAAACCATATTTAACTTATAAAAAAAGATAAAATCAATATATAAATATTAAAACTGGTTTGCGTGTCATCACGTGAAATTTATGTACAACCCTAATATAGCCCAATTATACGTGTAAGATAAGTCAATCCAAACTCATATATTATCGCCTTATTGAAAGTGGTCTTGGTAAAAAAAAGGTTTGTATGTGAAAGTTTACAGAACACGCCTATTTGTTACCATATAAGTTTTACTTGATAGGATGCCAAATGATTGTGATGATTCACTACTATAATAACTTTTGTCCTAGTTATTATGGTATAGAATAAACGTTTTATTAAAAAAACAGTATATTTAACTTTTTTATTCCTCTTATTGTATGTAAATTATTGTATACAATTAGATTATAATAAAATTCATTATATACAATGGTAACTAAAAATCTAACTTAGAAAAAAGTTGTTTGCATAAAATAATAGAATTATGAAAGTTGATTGTTTTTAAGAATAAAGTTAGTTATATACAATGGTAACTATTGTATTTTCGTGCAATTTGCCCTACTTAAAACTAGTCTTGATTAAAAGTAGGTTATGGTGTGTATGAGTTATATAAGCTATAAAAAAGTTAATAATTACGAGACGATAGCACATCTAATAAAGGTAATTAAATTGGTTAAGTGAAGTATTCTTTAAATAAAAGTGTAAGGCATATATAGGATGAATGGATAGAAAAAACTTAAGTATAGATTGTATTACACTATTTGTAGTGGTGGTCATCAATGACCAATGACTAGCTCATCATCTCCAATTTCACTTCGTCATCCACTATGATGACTTCGTTGTGTGGCTCGTCATCCGCATGCTCGTCGTCCTGGTGATGAGTCACCCTTCAATTTTTTTCAACAAATCAAATTTAATATAAATTAATATTATGTGGGTTTAATAATAGTAGTAATGGTGATGTGACAGTCATGATTACAACTGTTTAGTCATTAGATAATCATAGGCTAAAAAAACTGATATGACAGTCATGAATGTCATTATAACAGGTGGTCTTAGGTTATACTTTAATGGAACAAATAAGTATAGTTTACACAAAGTGCAACTTACTATATTGAGATGAATCAACTTATTGCTTATGTACTGCCCTTAAAGAGCAAATAAAAGCCCTCGCTTAATTCTTGACATGATAAATAAGATACGACAAGAAACGACTAAGTAAGTTAAGAAAACCAAGTTAGATTATGTGTAAGTATGAGACGATATCATATTTAACTTATGTGATGTAATACTTGAAACTACTTAAATAAGTAATACTTAAATTCAGAAATTACTAAACTATCATTCGTTTAAATATACCTAATTTCGTATGAGAATTACGTGAATTAATTTTGGTCATTGATTAAAATAAATCAATAGTTAATAAGATTGACTCATTAATGACTAGTTCATTAATGGCTCATTAATGACGTACTAATGAGGGGTATTTTGGCCGAATCAAGTCTCACACATTAATGACGGTCCATCCGAACGCAATTTACGATTGGGAAAAATATATAAATGACCAAAAATACTCTTATTAATGAGCTATTAATGAATTCTCACAATTAATGACGGTCCATCCGGACACAATTTACGGTTGGAAAAAATATATAAATGACCAAAAATACCCTTATTAGTGAGTTATTAATGAATTCTCACAATTAATGACGGTCCATCTAGACACATTAGTGACAGTCCATCCGGACGCAATTTACGGTTGGGAAAAATATATAAATAACCAAAAATACCAATTTACGGTCCATACGGACGCAATCAGTTCTCACAATTCTCGTAGGAAAAACAGTTCTCATTTGAACTTTTTCATATATATATTAATGAGTTTTTCAACTATCTCCGGCTCTCTCCCTCCAATAGTCCAACTCCACGTTTATCTTATATTCGATCTTGGGTTTCTTTCTAGGTTTACTATGTTCTTTTTGTTTGCTTTTGGTCAATTCGATTTTGGGGTTTACCATATTATTGTTTGCATTCTCCATTTTGATTAAGTTATTGGATTACATTCATTATATGTTTTATGTTTCGCATGTCAAATGTTAATATTCGTGCTTCACATACTTTAAAGTCTTTTTTAAATATCTTTTTTGCTCTTTGTCCCCTCTTTTGTCCTCTCTCTCTCATCTCTTCTTCGGTAATGAAATGCCGAGAAGCATGTCATACTTCGGTACTTAGACCAAGCACATCCATCCAGCTGGCGAGGGGTTGGATGGAGCGTGAATCCCTTGTACACCATCATCACCCCACTCTCACGACAAGCTGGTTGGCTTCGGCTGGTTACCACTCATTCTTAACATATTTTTTTCTTTTTTAATCCAACCGTTACAATAGTCATATATATTTTATATTTTTCATTTACAAATTAACTACCATAAATACTAACCTTAACCTTCACATTTTTTACATACCGTCATTCTATTATTCTCTCTTCTACTCTCTCAATTTTCTTTTTAAAATATGTATCTAAACCGATAAAAGAAATTCACAACCCCACACCGAGTTTTCAAATTGAGAGGTACAAGCTCGCAACCATTACACCCGGAAAATCTTTTTCAAGAAACGTTGCCATCGTCAACATACCATAAAAACATCCAACAAATTCCTTTGTTTTCACCACGACCGGTCTACTATGGTGGATTTCAACAATTTTAAAATTTTCAACAATGTGGCTTCCAACAACTTTGACACAGTGCCTTTCAACAACTTCAACATGTTCAAGTCCCGGCACGTTTCAAAAGTTAATGCAACAAGGAGAATATGTAGATGATGATGAGGAGGAGGGGGGGTTCTCGAGCCTCAAGCCGAGGCAGTTCCCGAGACTCAAGCCGAGGTGGGTCTTAGTACATGACGCAAAAGAAAAGCAACAAAATTTCCAAATAGAACGACCCCGACATCGTGGACTAACGAAGAAAAGGCTTTGTTGGCAAATGGATGGATTCACGTCTCCGAATACATCATCGTTGAAAACGCACAAAAAAGAGGGATATATTTGATTATTTAGGTGCATGTGTGTGTAAGTGACTTTTGGGTGTGCGCGTAATCGATTATTTTAACGAAAATAACTTTCTAAGCCGCGTGAAAGATCAAATAATCTCAAAATGGACTAACATGAAGAAGCATACGATGAAGTTTAACGGAATACAATAATATAAAGGCCAAATATCATTTTGGTTGGAGTGAAGCGGATTACTTGGAGAAGGCACACTCGCGTTATATGTAAGACGGAAAGTAAAAACACAAGTTTCAACAACAAGGCAGCTTGGAAAGTTGTGAAAGACCACCCAAATGGAAAATTATACCTTTTATGGATGACAACCCGAGGGCCTCAAAACGAAGCAAGAGTACACCGGATTCAAACGCAAACACGACGTCTTCCTCGTACGTTGTCGGTTCGACCTCAACGAAAATAAATGAAGAAGTGAATGAGGTTGATGTACAAGTGCTTTCGCGTCCAATGGGGAGGGACAAAGGTAAACGAATCGTGTCAACATCCAGGGTGCCGACGAATAAGGACGATTTGATGAAAAAACTTAAGGGGTTTGTCAATATGTTTAGTATGCAAAATGAAAAGGTGCTAAACACGGAACAAGAAAACTTGCAAATCGAGAGCGAGAAGTTGGAAATTTTGAAAAAAAAATAGAGGAACGGAAGAAGTCGAAGCAGATGCAAAAAGATCCCAACTTTTACGTCTCGTCACACGAGCAATCTCACGCGTAAGGCATTGAATACGGTTTTATCCCGCAAAAAATTTTTTCAACAAAAATACAATTTGGAGTAGGATTTTGATTCATTTTATATTATTAAGTTTTTAATTTTATTATGTAAGGTTAAATTTGTAATTTTAATTTATGAAATATTATATTTATTATATTAAATTCTAAATTATTTATAAAAATTAAATTATTTAAATTAAATAGTTGTAATAAAAAATAAAATAGGTGAAAGATGAGATAGTTGAGTGGGATGGATGTGAGGTTAGAGTGATAGGAGTAGAATAGAGGAGATGAAAAAAATAATATGACACTAATGTAAGTATGTCACAGTCAGAACGAGAGTACGTGATAAATGCTCATGGTCTTAAAGAATGCCAATTGAATTATTGCTTTGTACTTGGTCGGTTTTATTTATGATTGTAGGTTTTATGTTGACCATGCATATAAATGCGCCTTTACGATGTTCATTTTCATATATTCAATGCTATTTGTGTTTGTCGCACATACGTCAAACGTAACGCAAGAGTTATAAGGCTGGGCGTATTTAACTAGCTGGTGAGTGACAGCTTGGTGCGTGACCACCCTCTATACCATCACCTCCACCTCCTTAAACCCACCTAGCTGGTTTGTACTCACGCTGGAATTTCTTTTTATTTTATTTTGTGTGTGTATTTATGGTTGAGGGAGATGGATGTGGGTTTAGAGTGATAAAAATAGGAAGAATGAGGGTGATAAAAAAATGATATAACGCTGACGTAACAATAAAAATAAGGGAGATTGATGCATATGATCTAATAGTTAACCGAAAACAAAAGACAAGTGAAGTAAAGATAATGCAAAAGAAACATCATCATCATATATAACAATAAGGTTAGTCATAGAGACATCAGAGATAAATATGATCGATGACCTACTCATAACATTACATATATAGCTTCATTTGTAGAAAAATATAAAACCTTGTAAACTAAAATTACATGAAAATACATCTAAAGAAAACATAATAATGTATCTAACATTGAAATTAAACAACTGGGTCAACGTCAATAAAAGTTCTCCCTGTTACACACAACACATTTGGACTTCCCAAATAGGCTCCGTTTTTCAAGGGATAAAATAATATAGAAAAGGTCGAAAGAAAATGATTTTTCGTACGAGAACCAATCTTAGTCATCCAATTCTCCTCATTCATTTGGATTGCCTATCCATGAATTCCTTATATGCACCTTGTCACGCTCAACCCCCCATGCTCTTTATCCATGAATTTCATTATCCAAAATAAACGATCAAAATTAGTTCTCGTATAAAAAACAGTTCTTATTTGAACCTTCCCCTTAACATATATACTTCTCAGGTGATCCTTACTTATATGGTGAAAACTTACATCTAAATCTAATAATTTTATTTGGTTTATGTGGTATAGTAAACCTTTTTTTCTATTTTAGTTATATTGTAAAAACTACTTCATGCATTGTGCTTGAAATTTTTAATTAATAATATTTTCGGTTGTTAGGCGGAGGACAGTGGTTATACCGAAACTTTCCTCTTAGCATTCTTTTTTTGCTATATATATGTGTGTGTGTGTGTATGTATGTATGTATGAAGAGATTCAAACAAATACTGTTTTTTATACGAGAGAACCAATATGAACCAATTCTTTAATTTTCTGTCTTTTTTATTTAACTTTAAATCAAAAGAGTAGTTTAGACATTTTTATATTATCCTCACATTTTTAAACTAATATATCTATCAAATGAAAAGATGTTAAGTTATGAAAATATACCAAATATATGCATGTCTGCATATGCACATATGCGACTAGTTTTTTCTAGAACAGATGTAGATATGCATATGTGCAATTGTCGAGACCTGTATAAGGAAAACCAGCAAACTCGAATTTTTTTTTCCAAAAAATATAAAAAGATTGGTCTTAAATTAAAAAGCATAATTTTCTCGTTAATTTTCTTAATTTAACACCTTTTTGTTTGATGGATATATTAGATTAAAAAAGTGAGGATACTGTAAAATGTCCAAATTATCTTTAATTAATTAAGGATAAGTTTGATTAGGGGTTTAAGTTTATCCATTAACAACTCTTTAATCTGAATGCTCCATCTTTGTGATCAATGACTATAATTGGTTATCACAGTTCTCATACGAAAAACAGTTCTCGTTTTAACAGTCCCATGTATATATATATATATATATATATATATATACACTACTATATAAAACATTTAACATTCTCTCTCCTATTTAATTTTAAGAGTTCTTAAAATTCAATCAATACAAAATCTTGACCTTTTATTTTATCTAAATTAATCTCATCCACTCAATCTTTAACCATTTTATTCTCTCCTAATTTACTTTAACTTTTTATTTATTTAAAATATATTTTCCTACACTAACACACTCTCTTACACATACACAATTATCCACCACATCAACATAATTTCTAAAATCTTATTAACTTTTCTCTTCTTATTTTATAAAATATAATTTCCTTATCTTATTTTAATGTCTTTTAGAATTTATTTTTAAAATTAATAAAATAGTTAATACAAATAAAAAAATCGAAAAAAATAAATATGTTGTTGTAGAAAACTTTTTGGTGACACTGAATCGCACAAATAACATATTATTACATTCTTGAAAGTGACATGTTACAAAACCTTAACTATTTGCCGCCGCATTATGCGGGTACGATGCTAGTATATATATATATATATATATATGTGTGTGTATATATATATATATATATATATATATATATATATATCAACCTGGTTAACTAAAAAAATGTTTGTTAAAAAAAACTAAAAAATCTTAGGGCTTAGTCAAAGTAACATTAAATTGTGTCTCTATTCTCCTTAATTAGTAGAGTCTGGCCTTTATTATATTAGCATAGATGGAGCTCTTAATTAATAGAATTTTGTCTTATTATATTCAACTAGGTTCTATTCAAGTATATCAGGCTCTATTATAATATTAACATAGATTGGGCTCTGTCAAAGTAACATTAAAATGTCTCTCTTATTCTCCTTAATTAGTAGAGTCTGGTCTTTATTATATTCAACTAGGTTTTGTTTAAATATATAGATCGTAAGTCCAAATAGATTTGGTATGGGTTTGTAATTGAAGTAATCAACACAAAATATGAACCCGGTATGAATGTATCGTCGAGAGAGAATGAGCCGAGAACAAGAATGTTACGTTCAAATGAAAGCTTGATTGATAGGGTTACAAAACTCCTATTTATACTTGTACCTTGTAGTTGTTTTTAAGTTTTTATCATAAACTATGTCATACATAATAATGAGACTTAATTATTAAATTAGCCTTACTACAATATAATGAACACATTAAATAGGGATTTAACATTCTTTAATTTGTGTTCATTTTACAATTATGCATAGAAAAAATTAAAACTGGTTTTTGAGCATCATAAAAATCTCCCTCTTTAGAATATGAATAGATTCTTTTTCTTTTTACAATTAGCAAAGCTTATATAATTCTTTGTAGTTTTGAGACTTCAAGAGATATTCAAACTTCAAAGACTTCTTCAATTAGAAAGTTGTTATTAGAATTTACAACGGTAACATCGGGCTTTTCATAATTTGCACAACCATGGTCATCTCTTTTGTTTTCATAGGAGCATTTGATCTTGAGAATTAAAATTGAAACTTCTTTAGAAACTTAATTACTCCCTAAATTTTGTGAATATATGTCTTCTCCTCTTTGACACTTTGTCACTTGTTCTTGTTTCTTTCTTTTCACGAATTTGCTCATAATGTAAGAAATGGCCGATGTTGAAAGACAATTATATACAATTTGTATTTTGATAATGCCATCCCTTATGTGATCATGATCATCATGCATTTTGAAAAGCGCTTGTAGCTTGATCTAAGCATAAATATTCCAGAATGTGAATTTGAAATCCTTCTCATGATGATATTGGAAAGATAAACATCATGATCTTCATCTTCAATAGAATAATATGACAGTTTAAGCATGAGTTGTAACATCGGGATCACATAGATTACCCATTAACACAACAATTTAAAATAAACTAAGAGACCTGAAATGATGTTAGCACTAGTAAGATTTTTACCTATCACTATAAACATCATAAAGATATTACTCATGATTTTTTGCGTCTGCCACTAAAATAGGCACTTGATTCAATAAGTGTCATAGAAAAGAAATTAAATGATTTTGCAATTCGCTCTAGACTCAATTAATGCAAAAAATAAAAATATATATTTGGTTACTAGTTTATGCTATTGGATCTCAAGAAAACAATATTTAAAAATGTTGTTGGACTTCAATCTTGAGTTTATCTTCGATTTGAAATGTATTAGGGCATTATTATTTATGTTTTTGCTTGGATGTATGATTTGGTTACAGATTTTGGTTTTGAAAATAAAAGATGATGAACATAATAATAAAAAAATTAAAACTAAGAATTTTTTTTATAAAGTGACTTGTAACCTCCTTAGTAGGTTACAACTTACATATAATGTGAGTTATAAGAGAGTTCATTGTATTGTTTTAAAATTCAGAAGTTCGTTGTGTACAATGCCAACTTAGCTGTTCATTGTATTTTGTTAAAGTTTGCCTTATTTTTTTACCGTTAATAAGAATTTAGATGTTAAAAAGGCTTAGATATCAAACTATAGCAAATTGATTTATACAACATATAATTGGTCCACCACTTATATGATTTGTGTTCAATATATTTTTGTCTTTAAAAATTATAAATTTTATTGTAGTAGGTAGAAGTTAAATAAATTAAAAGATAAAAATTACCAAAAATAATATTTTTATAAATAAAAGCAATTTTTTATGACTAAAAATAATAGTTTATAACCATAGCAAAACTTGTATTGAATTTATTGAGCCTATTAATAATAATAACAACAACAACAACAATAATAATAATAATAATAATAATAATAATAATAATAATAATAATAATAATAATAATAATAATAATAATAGTTATTATTATTGGTAGTAGTATTATTATATTAATACTAATTATAATATAATTATTAAGTTAAAAAAATCAAATGTTACACAATTTGGAAAAAGTTTGAAAAGAATATTACGCAAATTAAAAAGATTACTTATAAAATTATAAATGGTTACCGGTCTAACAAGTAACTGTTCACTTATTGCATTGATTAAATAAAATGCAAAATTGAGTGACCTGGTTATAAAAAGTTAAAAAGATGCAAAAATTTTAAAAAAAGACAAAGATAGTTGCATATTTTATAAATTTTCCTATAAATTATTACAACTAAATATATTTTTAATGAAAAATGATAGTTAGTGGTTGTGTTTGAGACATTGGTTGCGTTTAGCAGTAAAATTCGTTTTCTGTAAAAATGTTGAAGGTTTCATTTTATGAGAAAAATGAAAAATATATTTAGATGTAGTTTTTAAGTAAAAAATAGAAAACATGTTTAGTTAAAATATTTTTTTAGAAAAAAGTTATTTGAAAAATAGGAGAGTTTGAAAAAATAGTGGAGTTAGAAAAAATAAAAAAAAGTAAAGAAGTTTTTATTTTCTTGAAATAATGTTTAAATGAACATGTGTTCTACTTTTCGGTTATGTTAAAAATATTTTCATGAATAAAAAAGGAGGATTTAAGAAAAATGTAGATACTTCTCATTAACTCCTATTTAAGGTCATGAAAATTTTCAATGGTCTCTTTTTTAGATAAATTGAATAAAAATACAATGAACTTTGTCTTAATTATCATTGTATACAACCAACTTTATTTTTTTAAAAATAATACAATCAACTTTTATAATCCTCCCATTGTATGCAAGTTGTTGTATACTATGAAAATTATGGAAAAGTTTATTGTATACAATGGTAGCTAAAGACTAGACACAGAAAAAAGTTATTTGCATACAATGAATTTTTTTTAAAGTTAGTTGTATTATTTTTACGAATTTAAAGTTAGTTGTATACAATGACATTTAAGACAAAGTTAATTGTATTTTTATGCATTTTGCCCCTCTTTTTTTTACTGTGTGCTTTCCCATTAATACAAGCAAACTGTTTGCTAGAAATTTCTAGATATTAACACCACATTTAGTTCTTTCAATAAAATCTCCAAAGATTTAGAACTCAAAACCCTCAATTAATACAATATTTAAAAATATTTTTGGAATTCAATAAGATCTTGAGTTCATCTTCGATTTGAAATGTATTAGGGCTTTGTTATATGCGTTTTTATTTGGATGTATAATTTAGTTACAAATTATTTTTTTTTCTAAAAAAACAAGGAGTCTGGGCTAGTATAGTTGCAAGCTGGAGGAAAATAGACAGCCTAGACATTCCTTTTGGAACTTCAATAATAAAAAAAATCGGTGACAGGAATGAAACTCGTTGTTGGCTTGACTGTTGGTGTAAAGAAGGAAGAAGGTTGAAAGAAGAGTTCCCTAGACTCTATCACCTCGAGTCCTCAAAAGATTGTAAGGTAAAGGAAAGAATGATCTCAGAAGGAAATGTTACAAAACTTAATTGGGCTTGGAGGTTACCACCTAGAGGAAGGGCTAAAGGAGATCTAGATACACTCACCAAATTTGTAGAAGGCATATCGATTATACCCCATAAAAAGGATAGTTAGACCTGGGCTCTTGATGGATCGGGCTTCTTCACGGTGAAAAGATTGTCATGCCTAATACAAAGTGAAGTGTTAAAAGAGCTTCCAAATGAAAACTGCTTTAGGTGGAATAATTTAGTTCCTGGAAAAACGAATATATGTGTTTGGAGGGCAGCTCTAAATCGCCTCCCAACTAGGACCAACTTAGTCAAGAAAGGGATCTCGATTGGGTCAAATTCGTGCTTGTTATGTGGGGTATTGGAAGAGGATGTAAACCATGTGGTAGCTACCTGCAATTCAGTCAAGAGGGTCTGGAGCAAAGTGTTTGCATGGTGGGAGCTCAATCTCCCAATAAGTCTTACGGTCTCTTTGCTTTTGACTGCTACACCATCTGGAGGATCTACCACAGCAAAAGTTTTCAAAGGAGTCTGCTATTCTACAATTTGGGAGTTATGGGGGTGGGGAAACCAAATCCTACATGCAAAAGAGGAGGAAAAACAAGTGCTTCTGATACGGGATATTTTCGCTGCAATTGTTCCTATTACGTATCTTTGGATTTCAAATAGGATAAAAAAAGGTAACATTTCTTGGGATACTTGGGTTAAACAACCTTGGAAACTGGGAGTTGGTTAACTTGTATCTTGTTTGTGTGGCCTTCAACTTGAAGGTCTAGATAAAGCTTGTACATATTTTATCCTATATATTGAAAGTCCTTGCCTTAAAAAAAGTTACAAATTGGTTTTGTATGTTCTTGGATTTGAAGAAAAAAATTAAGATGATGAACATAATAACAAAAAAACTAAAAATTAAAGAAAAAAAAACTATAAAGTGACCTATAACCTCCTTAGCGGGTTACAACTTTCATACGATGTGAGTTATAAGAGAATTCGTTGTATTGTTTTAAAATTCAAAAGTTTATCATGTATAATGACAACTTAACTAAAGTTTGTTGTATTTTGATGTAATTTACCTTATTTTTTACCCGTTCATAAGAATTTAGATGTTAGAGGGGCTTAGATAATTAAACTGTAGCGAATTGATTTATTCAACATATATTTGGTCCACGGCTTATATGATTTGTGTTCAACATATATTTTTTACCTTTAAAAGCTACAAATTTTGTTGTAGTTGGCAGAAGTTAAATAAATTAAAAGATAAAAATTACCAAAAATAATAATTTTATAAGTAAAAGTAATTTTTATGCCTAAAAATGATACTTTATAATAATAACAAAACTTGTATTGAATATATTTTTTTGAACTTGACCCTATCATTAATAATAATAATAATAATAATAATAATAATTATTATTATTATTATTATTATTATTATATTAGTACAAATAATTATATAATTATTAAGTTAATAAAAACAAATGTTACATAATTTTAAAAAAGTTGAAAATAATATTACGCAAATTGAAAAGATTACTTACAAAATTGAAAATGGTTACCGGTCTAACTAATAATAGGTCACTCATTGCATTAATTAAATAAAAATGCATAATTGAATAATCTGAATTAAAAAAAAGAGATAAAGATAGTTGCATTTTTTTATAATTTTTCCAATATATTATTACAATTAAAAATCTTTCAAATGAAGAATAATAGTTAGTGGTTGAGTTTGGGACATTGCTTTCGTTTAGCAGTAGAAAATCTTTATGTTTTTCGTTTTTTGTAAAAATTATTGAGTTTTCATTTTCTAAGAAAAATGAAAAATATTTTTACATGAATGGGTGAAGTTTTTATATTTCAAGAAAAAAAAGGAAAACATGTTTGGTTTAAATTTGTTCTTAGTAAAGTTATGGGCAAAATGCATGAAAATACAATTAACTTTGTTTTAATTGTCATTGTATACAACTAACTTTAAATTCATAAAAATAATACAACTAACTTTCAAAAAAATTCCATTGTATGCAAACAACTTTTTCTGTTTCTAGTCTTTAGCTACCATTGTATACAATAAACTTTTTCATAATTTTCATTGTATACAACAACTTGCATACAATGGGAGGATTATAAAAGTTGATTGTATTGTTTTTAAAAAAATAAAGTTAGTTGTATGCAATGATAATTACAACAAAGTTTATTGTATTTTTAAGCAATTTATCCTAAAGTTATTTGGAAAAATAGGAGAGTTTGAAAAAATATAAAAAAGTAAGGAAGTTTTCTATTTTCTTGAAATAGTGTTTAAATAAACCTGTTTTATAATTTTTAGTTTTGTTAAAAATATTTTCATGAAAAAAGAAGGTTAAAAAAATGAATGTAGATACTTCTCATTTTCTCCTATTTAAGGTCATGTAAAATTTTCAATGGTCCCTTTTTTTATGCGTGTGTTTTCCCATTAATACAAGCAAACTGTTTACTGGATATTAACACCACATTTTGGTCTTTTAATAAAATCTTCAAAGATTTAAAACTCAAAACCCTCCATTATAGTATAATATTAAATAAACAAATAAATATATTAATTAGAAAACAAAATGTAAAAACTATTACGCAAAAGCAATTGACATAATATCCATTGACTTCATTAGTTCGATTATATTAAGTTGGAACAAGTTTTTCTTTGTTATATATTTGAGATGTTTCAAACGATAACTATTTTCGTTTGAGAATTTCGAAAATCAATATTGATATTTAATTAAAACAAATCAATAGTTACTGTTATTGAGAATTGGGAATAAGAATTGTATTGTATTGATTTTCCGTATATCGAAAGAACAAACACATCCTAGATTTATAGGCAAAAACAAAAAAGGAAATGGTCTAAATACAGGAAACGTAATATTCTAATACAGGGAAATGATGATAATTGCTGATCCCTATCAATCCCAATAATTTCCATCTTTAACACTCCCCCTCAAGTTGAATGGTAGGATCTCCGAAATTCAACTTGCGTAAGCATTCACTGAAGGCTCTTCCGTCTACTGCTTTGGTTAGAATATCGGCTAACTGATCCTCTGATCTGACATAAGGCAAATTAATGATTTTGGCATCCAGATTTTCTTTGATGAAGTGTCGGTCTACTTCAATGTGTTTTGTTCTATCGTGTTGCACTGGATTTTCTGAAATTTGAATTGTTGCTTTGTTATCACACATGATTTTGCTAGTTCCGGTCATTCCAACACCAATTTCTTTCAGTAGTTTTCGTATCCATAAGACTTCAGCAAGACCTCATGCAATACCTCGAAATTCTGCTTCTGCACTTGACAAAGCTACCACCTTCTGTTTCTTACTCCTCCAAGTAACGAGGTTCCCTCCTACCAAAGTAAAGTAGCCTGAAGTGGATCTGCGGTCTCCTATGTCACCTGCCCAATCTGCATCAGTGTAAATTTGAGTTTCTAAGTGCCCGTTGGGTTTAAACAAAACACCATGACCGGATGTCCCTTTGAGATATTTGATAATTCTCCATATTGCATCCATGTGAGAAACTTAGGGTTGATGCATGAACTTGCTAACCGCCCCGACTGCATATGCTATATCTGGGCGAGTATGGGAGAGGTATATCAGCTTCCCTACTATCCGTTGATACCTTTCTTTGTCTGCTAATTCTGCTCCTTCTTCCATGTGAAGTTTGTGATTGGATGCCATCGGTGTTCCTACTGGTTTACAATCAATCATGCCTGTTTCGGCAAGAAGATACAGTACATACTTCCTTTGGCAAATGAAGATTCCTTGTATAGACCTCAACACCTCTATTCCAAGGAAGTATTTGAGTTTGCCTAAATCTTTCATTTCAAATTTCGTGAACAGGCTCTTCTTCAGTTTGGCTATTTCTTCCTTGTCATCTCACGTGATAATCATATCGTCTACATATATGATTAGACATGTTACCGGATTATTTCTCTTTTTAAGGAATAGAGTATGATCAGCGTTACTCTGTTTGAATCCATTCTTTTTCATGGCTAGGGTAAACCGCCCAAACCACGCTCGTGGAGATTGCTTTAAGCCATAGAGAGACTTTTTCAAACGGCAGACCTCTCCGGGTTTTGTGTTTTCTGTGAACCCGGGAGGGATTTCCATGCAAACTTCTTCTTCTAATTCCCCATGAAGGAACGCATTTTTAACATCAAATTGATGAAGTGGCCAGTCTTTGTTAGCGGCAATTGAGAAGAGAACTCTAATAGTATCAATTTTTGCTACCGGAGAGAATGTTTCAGAGTAATCAATACCGTATGTTTGAGTGTACCCTTTTGCCACTAACCTTGCCTTGTACTTTTCTACTGTCCCATCTGGTTTATGTTTCACAGTAAACACCCATCGGCACCCTACAGGCTTTTTATCAGGTGGAAGCTTGCATTTCTCCCATGTCTCGTTCCTTTTTAATGCTTCCATTTCTGCTATCATTGCATCTTTCCAATTCTTGGATTTCAGTGCTTCTTTTTCATTGGTAGGAACCTCTTCTGAGTAAATTGATGACAAGAACGCTTTAGCTTCCTTTGATAGATTTCCTTTGGCAAAGTTAGCCATTGGATACCTTAAACTTCGAGCCTCCTTTTCCGGGGAGTATCGTTTTGGAGGAACTCCTCGATTCATCCTTGGTGGCAACTCGTACTTCTCTGGTATTTCTCCATGTGTCAGCTCATCTTCCATAGATTGCTCAGTACTAGTCTCACGACTAGCGGGTGTGGTTCCACCCGTTTCATCACTTTCTAGTGTGGTAGGCTCATGATCAACAAATTGATTAGTAGACTATGAGGAACTACTAGATTCAGTAGACCTGTCATGATCAACCGAATGACTTGAGGAATCAACAAAGTCAACAGAGTGATTGTTACTTACCTCGGATGTCAGGTTGGGAGGATTCTGGGTGGCACTGTTCTCTTAAGATGGCTCTTGAGATGGTGAAGTTGCTCTTGATGTCTCCATGTTGTCTCTATAGTATTTCATCCAATTCAGTGAGTCAGATTGATTCTCCCCCTGACTGCTGTGTTGGATGTTATAGTAGTATTCAGTTTCGAGAAAATCACAGTTCAAAGGGGTGAACATATGACGAGTCTTTGGATTGTAACACCTGTACCCTTTTTGGTTTATCCCATAGCTAACAAACACACATTTTTCAGCACACGAATCTAGTTTAGTTCTGTCATTTTTTGGTATATAGACAAAGACTGTGCAACCAAAAATTCGTGGTTCAAGGGTAAGAATCGAGGGGCTTTTGATGTACTCAGATAAAGTTTGAATCGGGGTTTTGAATTTTAGGATTTTGGTTGGAAGACGGTTGATAAGATATGTGGCTGTGGCAAGGGCTTCTGGCCAGAAGGATTTTGGAACTCGAGATTCAATTAAGAGGGCTCGAGTCATTTCCAACAGGAGTCGGTTTTTTCGTTCAGCTACACCGTTTTGTTCTAGTGTGTGTGGGCAAGAGGTTTTGGTGGATAATTCCTTTGGTTTCGAAGAAGAGTTTCATTTGGGAATTCACAAACTCTCCTCCATTGTCGGACCTAAGAATTTGAATATTCTTATGGAACTGTGTTTGAATCATGGTATAGAAGGCTACAAACTTATCATAGACTTTTGATTTGTTTTTTAAGAAATAAATCCAAGTCATGCGAGTGCAATCATCAATGAATAAACCGAAATAACGAAGGTTTTGTCCCCCCAAACACGGAGCAGGACCCCACACATCAGAGTGAATCAACATAAAAGGTAAATCAACCCTACTGTTATTTGGTTTGAATGAATGTCTATGACTTTTGGCAAAAACACATGTTTCACACTGCAACTTATTACCAGAGGGAAATAACTTTGGAAATAAAATGTGTAAATAACCGGTGGAAGGGTGACCCAGTCTTCTATGCCATAACCAAGCTTCTCGATTTGTAGTTCCATGAGCAAGCGTTGCCATACCTTGTTGAATAACTTCATCCACATAGTACAGACCATCTCTTTCAGTGCCACGCCCAATGATCGCTCCCGTCCTGATATCCTGTAAGATACAGAAAAAAGGAAGCATAGTAACTGTGCAGTTAAGCTCTTTTGTCACGTGACTTATGGATAATAACTTTTGAGACAATGATGGAACATAAAGGCAATTTGACAACTTAAGTTTTGGTGATATTTCGATAATTCCACCTCCTTTAACATCCATGATTCCTCCATTTGCAGTCCGAATGTATTGTTTTTTCGGAACTGAAAAATCAGTAATATCAGTTAAATCAAAAGTCATGGTGTCTGTTGCACCACAATCAAAGATCCACTCTTTTCCTTCTTGTCTATTTTTTGCCATAAAAACCCCTCCAACATTACTTTTATTCGACCGAGAATTTTTAAACATAGAAAAAGGGATTTTATGGTTTTCATTTGTTTTAGGGGATTTGGGATCTGAGATTTTCTCAGTCCCGTTACCTTGTTCTTCTCCTCCGCAAGCGATTCCTCCAAATCCACCATTATCGGTGGTGCCACAGCTCCTATCGGCGGCGACATCGTTGCCTAGGGCAACAGAAGCTTTCCCTTGTCTGCTGTTCTTGTTCCCCCGTTTGTGACCGTCGTTCCACCACTCTGGATAGCCAACGATTTTGAAGCATTGTTCCTTTGTGTGCTTCGCCATTCCACAGTGGGTGCATTTAAGGTGAGTTTTATCTTCCTTTGAGGGGTATGGTGGCCGACGGGAACCTTTGGCTGCGAAAACCGACCCATTAGGGTTTGGTGGGTCGGCGGCAACAAGTCCAGTTGCCACCCCCGTTTGTTCAGTCGTGGTTCCCATGATTGTTTGATGAGCCTCTTCCTTTCGAACCATTGAGTATGCCTCCTCTTCCGATGGCAGAGGATCAAGTCGGAGGATTTCCCTCTTGATAGAGTCATATTTCCGGTGTAATGCACTAAGAAATTGAAATAGCTTTTGTTCTGACCTGATTTTGGTGTATGCTCTGATATCTTCCGAGCATCTCATTGGGTTTGGATCGACTCGTTCTATTTCTCCCCATGTTCCTTGTAATGCGATCCACAGGCTTTCTAGCGACATATCATTCTGTTTCATCTCTTTGGCTTTCACATGAAGGGTATAGACTTGTAGCTTGTCCTTACCACTGCTGTAGGTAACCATAAGAGCATCCCACAACATTTTTGCAGTAGGAAACTCTGTTAAGTTGCTGGCAAGTGTTGGTTCAATATTCTGGATAAGCCATGAGAAACAATTAAATCTTCTTGTTCCCATTGCTCATAGTTGCTGTCTTCTTGATCTGGTGGGCTGGTTGTCAAGTGTTTTAACATGGATTTAGATTTTCCACCAATGGCTACTCGAATCATTCGAGTCCATAGTGCAAAATTGTGGCTATTGAGCTTGAGGCTTATTTGTAAATTGTCTGATAGCTTCGGATTCTGAGTTTGGGAATTGAAACCATTTTTTAACAGGTTTGCAATCTGTGTGGACAACTCGGAGTCCAAGCTGCTGTCTCTGGACATGGTGGCTTGGTTTCTGAGTGAGGCTGGAAATAGGTACGTGATGAGCAGTCTTTGGTCCTAGAACCATAAACACTGCTCTGATACCATGTTATCGAGAGTTGGGAATAAGAATTGTATTGTATTGATTTTCTGTATATCGAAAGAGCAAACACAGCCTAGATTTATAGGCAAAAACAAAAAAGGAAATGGCCTAAATACAGGAAACGTAATATTCTAATACAGGAAAATGATGATAATTGTTGATCCCTATCAATCCCAATAATTTCCATCTTTAACACGAATTCTAATGACTTATTAATGGGTTCATTAATGGCTCATAATAGCTCATTAACGAGGTTTTTTGAAAAAATTAAGCTAATATAATAATAACTTATTCATCTAGAGCGCAATTCACCATTGAATAAATTTTTAATGGGTTTAGTTCATTAAAATGTATCCAAGTTGACACGTTTCGCTATTGTGTGTATCAAACTTTAAAAGTTTCCATTATGTGTATCGAACTTTTGATTTGTTGCTATTGTATGAATTTTGGTTACATAAAAAAGTAAAAAACTTACAAGTTTAGTACATACAATAGAAAGTTTAATACACACAATAGTGACAAATTAAAAGTTTGATACACAAAATAAAAATTTTTTGAAATCCAAGATATACAATAGCAAAATATGACAACTTTACACGAAAAACAATTCTTGTTTCATTTGTTCTCCCTTTTTATATATGTAAAATTATTACTAATATTTGGGTCGTCGAGATGCACATCATGCATTTAAATACAATTGAGTTGTTTTCGAAGTCAATCGTATGTGATCGATCACTAGTTGACTTTTATGCTTGGATTGCATATATATTATCTACTTAGACTAGTATTTGTATTTTTACTTTGAAGATTTCCATCTTGATATTAAGAAATGGTAAAGGGGCTGGTTCGATTCAGGTGATTGGTCCCCATATCCTTGTACCTGTTCAAAAATCCCATTTGTGTTCTCGTTTAAAAAACCGTGGGGATTTAAACGGGTATCTTCGTTTATTATAAATGAGTGATTAAACGAGTAATTAGAGATACCCCTTAAAATAAAACGGCGACTTTCATTGCAGGGATTTTCGTCACAATTAAGATTTTGTCACGAGTTTAAAAAAAGATTATACTAAAATTATTCAATTAATATGATCGAATACAAATCTATACGAAGCGATTAAGTTCTAAAGAGTCTATAATCATCTAAAATATCAAAACAAAACAATTCAAATAAAACAACAATTTATAATAGTGTGTATATATATATATATATATATATATATATATATATATATAAAAGTAATTCATGGATTGGTAAGGAGGGGGAATTGGACGGTTAAGATTGGTTCTCACGGTTCTCGCAATAAAAACGGTTCTCAAATGAACCTTCCACTATATATATATATATATATATATATATATATATATATATATATATATATATATAGGGGAAGGTTCATTTAATAACCGTTATTATTACGAGAACGCAAAAACCAATCTTAATCATTCATTTTGGATAATGGAATTCATGAATAAATAGCGTGGGGGATTGAGTGTGGCAAGGTGCATATAAGGAATTCATGGGTGGGCAATCCAATTGAAGGAGGAGGAATTGGACTGTTAAGATTCATTTTCACGGTTCTTGCAATAAAAACGGTTCTCAAATAAACTTTATATATATATATATATATATATATATATGGGAAGGTTCATTTGAGAACCGTTTTTATTGCGAGAACCGCGAGAACCAATCTTAGCCGTTCATTTTGGATAATGGAATTCTTGGATGAAGAGCGTGGGGGGATTGAGTGTGGCAAGGTACATATAAGAAATTCATAGGTGGGCAATCCAATTGAAGGAGGGGAAATTGAACGGCTAAGATTGGTTCTCGCAATAAAAAAGGTTCTCAAATGCACTTTTTACTATATATATATATATATAAATATATATATATAGGGGAAGGTTCATTTGAGAACCGTTTTTATTGCGAGAACCAATCTTAGCCGTTTATTTTGGATAATGGAATTTATGGATGAAGAGCGTGGGGGGATTAGGTGTGGCAGGGTGCATGTAAGGAATTTATGGGTGCGCAATCCAATAGAAGGAGGGGGAATTGGACGGCTAAAATTGGTTCTCACGGTTCTCGCAATAAAAACGGTTCTCAAATGAACCTTTCACTATATATATATATATATATATATATATATATTAGGTTTGGTGTTGCTCATGTCTTAAGGTCATTGGTCCGAATTCTATCACCTACAAATTTGAGGTAGATATATAAGTTATTCAATATATATACGTGTGTGTGTTTCAGCTTAAAATTAATTAATTTTAATGTTAAATCTATAATACGGATTTTATAGAATATGTTTTATAGATTGTATTATAAAATTGATATTAAAAAAATAAACTATCTATTATATAAGTAATCAAATTTTAGAATATATTGTATAATATATAAAATATTTTATATATTAATGATTATAAATAATTTTTGGTGTTATTATCTTCTTAACCCTAAAATATCGTTTTTACCCACTTTGATTTACAAATATCAAATTACGCTTTATAATATTTCAAAATATCATATTTAACTAAATTATTAGTTTTCTCATTTTAGAATATTTAAAACGTTAATCTCTTTATAATTTTAACCAATAAATACTTAACTTAATTGTCGCTGATTGTTATAATAATGATTGATTAGTTTTCGTATCATTATTTGACGTTTATGTCATCACGTCTGTCCTCCTTGCGTCGACTATTCTATCGCTGGTCTGGGTAATGATTTCGTCCGTCGCCATTTCTTTTAATTCTCATTTTGTTCGTGTTCTATAATTAATTGATATTTTGTGTATATTAATGTTTAATATTTATTATTTTTTAAAACTAATCCGTCAATCAAATGGGTATTTAATCTAGTGTGTGTGTGTGTGTATATATATATATATATATATATATTACTCCTATATAATGCATTAACACCTAAAAAACTCTTAATTTTAAGAAGAGTAAATTTACTAAAATACCCCTCCTTTATACCTCTCATTTAAGTCCACAATTAATGAATTTAAACAAATAATCATTTTGAAAATATAACCGACAATTAATGAATTTAAACCAATACTTATAACTGAATTATTTCTAACCATATATTTTTAATATTAACTTTTTACTCATGAGATCACCATACTTATAACTAAATTATGTCTAATCATATATTTTTAATATTACCTTTTGATTCATGAGATCACCTAAATTCCTGTTTTCAATAAATCAAGTTCAGGAGATTTCACAAACACCAAACAAATGAAACAGTCAAAGAGTTGAAATTTATAAACATTGCATTCTAACTCAATTACATAATAATTGAAATTATGAAACATTACATATATATATAATCAGCAACTTCATGATTAAGCAATGCGATAAAATTCTTCTCACAAACTGAAAGACAAATAACTCAGAGTTAGCAATTTAATTCTTAATTTCAAAGTGGCTCTCGCAAAGAATCTTCACAAACTCATATTATCTTCATCTCGCAAGGAATCTTCATAAACTCATATTACCTCTTTGTGATTATTCTGCACAAAACTCATCACAACCCCCTCTTTATTCGCCGCCGTCGTATTGCGCGGGTACCCACTATATATTTATACACACTAATATCTTATAACTAAGTTAATTTTGCATACTTGTCATTTCGCATAAGAGATCGGTACCACCTTAGGGCGTTAGAGTCTTAGAGATCGTGTCAATTGGGTTTAAACAATCAAGAAAAAACCCCTTGATGACGTTCATATCAACCCATTCCGTTACGCAAGGATACAACTAGATTTGAAACTCATCTTAACTTAAATTCAATTAGAAGTTGATATACCTAGCGCCTAGCGGTATCTGTTATATTGTGAAGTGGTTCCCCCACCTAAGAGCTTGTGGGTTCAAGTCCAATTATAGATAATATAGTACATTTAGAGGTAGGTTTAGTGAGTGTATATTTACCGTTAAAAAAAATAGAAGTTGATATAGTTTTTCCAAAAACATCAAGACTTTGATATAGTTTTTTTTTGTGATACTACGTACACAAAAAGCAAATTTTGGGATATATATATAGGGGAAGGTTCATTTGAGAACCGTTTTTATTGCGAGAACCAATCTTAGCCGTTCCTTTTAAATAATGGAATTTCATGGATGAAGAGCGTGGGGGGATTGAGTGTGGCAGAGTGCATGTAAGGAATTCATGGGTGGGCAATCCAATTGAAGGAGGGGGAATCGGATGGCTAAGATTGGTTCTCGCAATAAAAACGATTTTCAAATGAACTTTTCACTATATATATATATATATATATATGTGAAGTCTTAATGCCAAAATTTTCAATATACGAGTCACGATAAATATTATGTATAGGTGGGATGACTATGTTGGTCCTGCGGTGTCTCAGCAATAGAGGCCTATGAAATATTGATTTGTAAGTTGTTAAATACGTAAATGTAAAGCACTAAATGCATGCGTGAAAAAATTTGGTCTTTAGAGGGTATAAGAGATGTATATCATGGTATCAGAGCCATGACCACTCAGGGTTGGTCAAAAGGTAACACATACTCCACATAACCCATAAGTATCTGTTGAGAAAAATAGGCTTACAAATATATCCTCTTTTGTTGACATAAAAATATACAACTTGTTTATATAATTGTTTGTATTAACATTAACATATGTGCACATATACATATATATATTCAATCAAATATATTCTCATCTATAATATACAAAACAAGCTTCATCAAATGGCCAAGCTTCAATCGTCTAGATCCGAGTTCAAGTAGAAGCCGATGTCGAAGATTCCTACAAACAAACGTTCGAAGTTTATGAGCTTACAAATTAAATTATCAAATGAGTTTAAGTTTTTATAAAATAATTTTTATAAAAACTTTTATAAAAATTGAGAAATTTTTTATAAAATCACAAGCTTGGTAGTCAAAGCAAATGAATTCCTATTTTGGCAAATACTAAACATAATCTTCTATTGAAATAAGCCAAAACCATATTTAGCAAAAGGAATCTCTCAAAGAGGTAAACTTCCAACATGCTTTGTGCATTTGGTTTCTAAACTACCATTTTTATGATTAAATTCAAACTTAAGAAGTATGACACTAACCCAACTTTTCTTAAGCTTCTTTTCAGTGCAATTTTATGGTAAAAATGGGTTGTGTGTGATTTTGGTAAAAGGCCAACGTCTATATTCACAAGTCTCAAAAAGTTCCAGCAGGCCGACGGTCGATGCCACGGTCGACCGTGGATCGACCGTGGACAGTTTGAACACTTTTTGAGCTTGCACCTTTTTCTTTATTTAAGGCAACTCAAGTCTTGTTTTTTACCAAGCTCTTGCAATCTGCAAAACACATAATACATACAAAATCTTGTGAGCTCATATTCTTTGATAAATATTCAATCTTTCAAGATCAAGAATGAGGCAAGAGTGAAAGCCTTCAAAATTCAAACACTAGATTACCTTCTTATATATTTGTAATTGTGTGAGGATCATCTCTAGCCTTAGAATTAGAGAGAAGTGAGGTTTATCTTAACCTTGTTTGCAAGAGTGAAGTGTAATTCTTGTAAGCTAAAGAGAGAAGTTGTAAAAGGTTTATCTCTACTTTTAAAGAGAGAAGTTAGTGGAGCAATTCTTGGTGGGTGAGGCCAAGGAGTGGATGTAGAGCAAGGTTGTTAACCCTTGCTTGAACCACTATAAATCATTGTGTCATAAGCTACTTACATTGGTGATATCTTTCTCCCTTAAACTCTTTAATTATTTGCAAATATTGTTAAAAACTTCAAAAAGTTGGCATATAACCTATTCACCCCCCCCCCTTCTAGGTTCTAACAGTATCCATACCTTAGACACTTAAAAACCGTCACATGTGAATGTTGAGTATTATCCTACATAAAACGGGTGTAACTTTGTAATATGATTCATAAGAGTTATGGGTTACTCCACTATTGCCAATTGTTTTTATGTTTGAACCTTACAAACTTACATGTTAGAGACGTATATTATGGTTTAGTATAAGATGGTCCAGATCAATTGTATAGAAAGACTAGAGCCTATTAGGGTTTTTGTTATCGTTTATCATGTATATTTGTACTCTATAAATAGTTGTCAGTATAATACATAATATCTATAAATAGTGTTCATGTAATACATAATATGTATGGGGTTTTTATTATTCTATATGGTATCAAAGCATTAAGATTCTGGCCATATCTTCTCCTCCCTTTCGTTTGCCTCTCCGCCACTACTGCCGCCACTGTACTACGGTTGGCTGCAACCGTGTTTCTTCTCCCTCTTCTTCCCCATGAGTGATAACTTCTTTTTTTCTTTATCCTCTCGTCTTGCCTCCGAGACACATTAATAAAAACATATCAGTTTTTCCCTCTTGTGGCCGATGAACCTCATGCCACCACCGTCGCACCTCTTGTTCCCGTCGCAATTCATGCCACCACCGTAGTAGCTCCTGCCACCAAAGTCATTGCTCCTACCGGTGCCAGCAACTGCTGCTTCATCTCTTGCCGCCATCGTAGTTGTAGCTCATGTCGCTACAGTCGTAGCTCCTACCACCACCACTGCTTTTCTTGCCGCCCTTTTGGCCTTTAACCCTTTGCCACCTTGCCGCCACAAAGTTTTCTTTTACACACACACACACACATATATTTATATATATACTAGCATGATACCCGGACAATGCGACGGTAACGAATAATTTCTATTTGTTAACATGTCCGTTTTTAAGACGTAGCTAGTATAGTATTCATGCAATACTGTGACAACGAATAATTTTTGTTTGATGAAATGTCTATTTTCTTTATCTTTTTTTCATTTCATTTACTTTTTTGTTCTCCAAAATTTTTAAAAAAAGGTTATGAAAATATTTTCTAATAATTAAGTTAATTTGTACTTGCTTTGACTTTTAAAAAAATGTATTGACTTTAAATTTCTTAAATATGTTAAGTTTAGTTATGAAAATAGAATATAAGAATCTTATTAATTATATCTAATAGTTACTCAATTTAGTTTATATGAGAGGTAATTAAGTAATTTCAAAACACTTAAAATTTAAGAGTTTAAGTAAAATGTCTAAATGCTTTATAATATAATATAGATATGCTTACTTTTCTTTTATGTTTTATGTTTTATTGTATTTTTCGTTTTAGTATGAGCGTTGATATTTTAGCATTCTCACTGCGGTGGAGTACAGTTAGAAATGTATAGTTTGGTTTAGTATAGAATGACACTATCTAACTAATTATATAGATAAACTATGAACTATTAAGGTTTTTTTATATGCCCTTATAATATTTAATAACTGTCGATATATACATAATAACTACGGGTTTATATTATATGATTGACATTTATATATGATTGTTTCTAGTGACTGGCCAACTTTTAAAAGGACAGCTGGTCATTTGTTTTAATTTATTCATGCTTAATTGGTTTTATATTCGGATTTTCCGGCGCATGTTAAATTACATGATCTTATGCTCATCAGATTTTTTTTTCCTAAGTGTGTATTTATTTATTTCTGGTCACGAAATGAAGATCTTAACTAAGATCGACAATTTTTGAGTCGATACGAAACCCGAGTCGAAACTGATACAAAAAAAGTGACACGAATTCAAAACGGGTCAATAGCAGGTTGACACGAAAATAAATGGATCGAGTTAGAGTCAACCCGACAACCCGAAGTGACATGTATGACCCGTTTAAGGGTAAAACTATAACGTAATTTTTTTTAATCTTAACTTTAAGTTTTGGAAAAGAGATTGTGAATAGAAATAAGTGAGTGACATCATAGGACAAACAAACTCGACAAACAAAAGTACAAAACCCTTGAATGTTAATACATTAACATTAACAATAAAAAATTTACAGTAAAACATTGGTACGTTATTTTAGTATTTGTTATTTTTACTATATGATTTTGGTTCTTTTACATGTAATTACTTGATAGGTGGTAGTTTAGTATTTTGAATCGATTCATAATTCTATTTAATGTTAAATTATTTGGTTGTTCAATGACATTATTTATTGACACTTGATAGAATAATAGTACATCATAGTTTTTATTATATTCATTTATATAATTTGAATAAAAAAAAGTAAAATCAAACCGAAACAATACCGAATTTAAAGTTTAAATACAATTGAAACGAACATTGAATATTGAAGTTAGAATATAAAAGAAAATCATTTTTGAAATTCTTACAAAAAGTTGAAAAAAAACATGGAATTTGAAATTTTGATAAAGAAAATCGTAGTTGAAACGTAAAACCGTATTCGAATATCGTACTCGAAAACCGAAAAGATATTTGTCAATCACATTTGGCCTAAATGGGATGACATGAACCAGACACAATGAAAACTAACACAACCCGAACCCAAATGAATATAAATGGATCAAAATTGGGTTGATATAAAACCGACCCGAAACCGATGACATGAACCTGATAACACAAACCTAACTCTAATTGACAACTTTAATCTTAAGTGTGACCTCTCTTCGTATCTCTCCTCTCTCACTCTTATTTCCTTCTTAATTTTTAATTGAATAATTAAATATTAGATGTGTTTCAGATTTTGATATGGCGGGAGTAGTTACTACAAAGCTAAGTAGTGAAAAAAATGACGTGACAGGTGGGGGTGTATTGATAAGTGAGCGTGCTACCACTCCAAGTCCATCGGTTATACATTTCCTTTTTCTTTTTATAATCTTTTTCCACGCCAGTGCTACATCACTCTCTCTACCGGTCTTCCCTTCCATTTCCATTTCCTACAACCTTAATTTTACCTTTTTCAATATAAAACTCACATTTTTTAATTCTTTTATTTATATTGAATAGAAAGAAAAAGAGAAGGACAGAGGGGAAGAGAGAGGATAAAAAAGAAGAGAGATATTGAGAGAAAGCGGAAAGAGAATGAGGATGGGGTGAATTTTTAAGGCTGTCAATTTGGGTTGGGTATAAGTTATCAGGTTTGTGTCGTTCATGTTCGTATCAACCCATTTTTGACCTATATATTTTCGTGTTGAGTTCGGGTCTTGTTTCGTGTCGACCTATTTTGTCAAAATGTATTTGGGATATTTTTTCCATTTCCATTTTTAATTTTTTCTAATTCCCTGTTTGCTTCTATATGAATTTTGAATATAATTTTCATTTTAGATTTTCACTTCAATATCTATTTCGATCGTATTTCAACTTCGGATATGTTGTTTGTTTCCGTTTAATACAAATTTTGACTTTTTTTATTCAACTTCCGTAAGTGAATATATTAAACAACATAATTTACTATGCTTCTAGCAAGTGTCAAAAAATAATGTTATTAAACAACCAAACTAAAATTAAAATAATACATTACTAAATACAATTATAAGGCAGATCTAAAATATTAAAGTACTTGATAAAAAGTAGACAAATGTTAAAGTACCAAAGGTCCAAAACTATATAGTCAAGTTAACAAATAGTAAAATGATGTAATATTGTTTAGCTTTAGATCTTTTATTGTTTATTTAAGTTTTTAGCTTTTAAAGGTTTTGTAGTTTTGTTTATCAGGTTTTATTGCCTAATATGATACTCTCTCGTTTGAATTCAAAATCACCTTTTTGAAATTTAAACTTTAAGTATTAAATAAAATTTTAGAATTTTATAGTTTTACCCTTATATGTGTCACTTTCGGACACCCCTTCTCCCGAAGTTACGGGGTCATTTTGCCGAGGTCAGAAATTGTCGATCGGTCTTAGTTTTAGTGGAGGAAACCAAGGGAAGAACCCAACAATAATTATGTTATAAAGAAACTATATTTACAAATTATTGGACGAGTGAACAATATATAACGGATGGTCTAAAGATGAATGACGGTGGGTCACTGGGTCCGCAAACACTTATTTAAAATTTTTATTTCTAAGCTAATTAATTCTTGAATAGTTTTCAAAAATATTTATGTTATAAAGAAACTATATTTACAAATTATTTTCCTTTATTCGAAAATGCTAGTTTTTAAAAGATAAAATATGGCTTAATCTCTAAATTTTGCGGTCCAAAATAGTTTAACTTTTGAACTTTTTAAACGAATATTAGAACCCTCAAACTTGACACAACCAAGTATTTTATTTGACTCCTATAACATCTAAAGACATAATTAAAAGGGTATGATATGGTTTAATTTTCAAACTTTATACTCTAAGCAGTTGAACCTTTAAACTATTTTAATGAACTTTTTAATCACATGATTTATTACGATCGGGTGTTTTAGTCATTTGACCTCTTCATTATTTCAATTGAAAGCTATAGCAACCTTAATCAATACCCTCTCAAACCGATGATATATCAATTTTCTATGTGTATTGTTGCGTGATTTGAAACTTTTGATGATTAGTTAAATGAGTTCTTGTTGTGTGTAACATCGGGTTGTCAAAATGTAAAAGTATGTTAAGTAATAATAATAAAAAGAGGAGGTTTTGTACTAGATGGGTCAATATTTCTTTTTGTAATAGCAGGGACCAAAAATGTCATTTGGGTATGAAGAGAGGGTATTTAAAACCAAATTAGGGCACAAAGTTCAAGGTTATTGTTTCAGCTATTTTGTTAATGTGAGTTTAAGGTGTGGTGTCGTAATATTGAGGAGCCGAAAAAGAAGGGGATCGATTCAGCTTTGTTTTTGCATTAAATTGTCGAGGTTTGATCAGGTAACAATTTTTGAAACCTTTGTGATTAATTCTATATTGATTTCATGTGTTTTTGTGGGGATTTGACTATTTGAGGGGTTTTGAGGTTGATTCACTCACTGTCGAACATAGAAGGAAAAACGAAGACGAAAATGGAGATTTCATTGAGTAAATTACAATGAAAATTCAATTAACTAATAAGGATTTAACTAATTGATGTTAGGAATCTATGGGAGTAATAACTAGACGTTTTGAGCAACATTTGGTTAGGATTGAATTTCTTATACCGACTATGTTATGAGAGTAATCAGAAATGCTCTTGGGATGAGTCAAATCGAAATCAGTTGGGGGGAAGGAATCGTAAATTATGAAGCATTAAGTGGAACAATCAAAAACAGGGTTAGGGTGCAGATTGCAAATCGTGGTTGAGTCTCTTCGTGAGATTCTCCAGAATTGCAAATTGGAATCGCAAATCAAAGGTGAGGCTGACTATGAATTGAAAACCATGATGCTTAGCTTAATGAATCGTGAATCGAAAACCTTAGCAACCAGGGCAATCGCACATGTGTATGGAATTGTAACACTCCAAAATTATTATTTTTTAATTAGTAACTCATAATAAATTTGTAGATTCACGTGAACAAGGTTAAGAAAGCAAATATTCATCAGTGACCTGCACAACACATGGGACTTACGGTGTCAAAATCATAAAATTGTTTAAGTAACTGGATTTGGGAAATTAGAGTTCTTAAAAATCACTTTGCGGAAGAATAACTCTCACGCGAGAGCCTTCTCCTTATCAACACGAGATGGTCCTGAAAAATAATCAACAACATGGGTTAAGCAGACAATACTCGTACATTATATTAGATAGCACATCCACACATAATACAAATCACATATGCCACACAGGCGGGGTGGTTAGCTGCCAATGTGAGCGTAGCTGCTCTAAATGCCACACAGATGGGTGGTCAACGACGAGTCATCATCATAGTATCACATATGAACACATATCACGACATAAGATATAAGTTAGTGTAACTCACCTGATCTACAACAAAATATCAATACATTATAGAGCTGAATTGCTAGCGATCTGCAACACAATATCAATACATTACATAGTTGAATTGCTAGCAAATCCGACAGCGGGAACCTACACACATGTCCTATGAAGTTAATACTGAGTACTAGGTCCCACAACATGGTTCTAATGCTTAGTCGTGAAAGGAATTGCACACTATGTGAGAGTCGGTCATCCTATGAAAGTTGGTCAACACTTAGGTTTTTGGACAACATCACTGAATTCGGTCATCCACAGATATCGGTCAACAGTAAGCTAAATTCTACCCACTATCGAATTTGGTCGCCCAATGAATTCGTTCATCACTTAACAATTTTGATCATCGACCGAATTCGGTTGTCTACCGAATTCGGTCAACACTTAGAAATTCGGTTAACATTAAATCCGGTCATCCATCAACTCCAGTTAATCCTATACGAAATTTGGTTCCCTACTACCGAATTCGGTCAACACTTAGAGGAATCTGTTTACCCACCGAATTCGGTCACTAATCGAATTAGGTCACCATACACTTGTTCACTATTCTTGACTCAAATACCATAAATTCCAATTAAAACACAAAATTTTCAACCTAGAGGTGATTCTTAACATCCAACAATGATATCCTACAGATTTAATTGATTTAATATCAAGTATTGAGGTCCCTAGACCTCTTTCTTGCTCTCGGTTGAGCTCTGACGCAGATAACAATAAAAGTGACTCAAATCTTATTCAAACCTTAACCAATTTGTAAAATTCCAGTTATTGCTAGTTTCTAACATCATTAACATCTATCCTACTCATTTAATTCAACATTCATCGTCTTTTAGTGGGTTTAAAGTCCATATTTGGTTCCTCACAGCGACTTAGAAGAACTTCCCCAAAATCAGCGATTTGCTATGTTTAAGAAGAAGAAAACCATTATAGAGAGGCGAGGATCACATATCTTTACTTTAGGATCGGTTTGCAACAATTTGGTGAAGATTGGCTTGAGTTCTAGCTCCCTCCTCTCCTCGGCAATGTTCCAGCATACACACACACACACACTCTCTCTCTCACAAGCAATGAAACAGTGACTGAGCTCGCTTTAGGGGTTGTGCCCTAATAGGGTATTTATACCCTCCTCTTAGGTGTTATGCCCATTCCCCATAGATTAATCTTAAGCCCAACAAGCACCCCATTTATTTACTTGATATCCATAAGTCCAAAAGGCCATAATTCTTTTAAAAGACAAGAAAGACAAGTCTAATAATTCCCTTATATTAATTATCCAAATATTATGACTACACCTCATCACTTATTAATTTGAGAACGGGTATTACAGGAATAGTAAAACTCCAAATTGTAATTTAGAATCGAAAATCAGTGATCAATAGATCGAAAACCTATATGAACCTCCAAGTGAATCGTAAATCAACTAAGGGAGTAATTGAAAACTAGTGATCGTGAATCAGGTTCATGAAGGGAATTGAAAACTATAAGCCGCAAATTAACTAGAATCGTAAATATCTTATTCTTGGGACATGGTGGGCACTCATAAATGCAACGGAATCATAGAAACATACATGTAATGACAAAAATGTGCCAACCATAAAGTGAATGATTCTCTACAAAAAAAGGACATGCAACAAAGAAAGATAGAAAAGGAGAAAGATGTAACCTTCTCGATTTTCAGTTGTAGCTAGTGATAGGGATGATTTTGATGCAAGACAAGTGGCCTCACTCTCCTCCTTGAAAGTCCACACGAAGCTTGCTTCAAACCCGATGTACTAGCACCTCCTTGCAACTCACCAACGATTTTAGTTGCTTGGAAATAGTCCTTGGAACTCTTATGCACAACAACAAACACTAAAACTCACTACACTATCAAGTATGAGCTAATATGTGTGTATACAAGTGTTAATAGACCAAGTGTATGATGTGAGGGGAAGAGAGCTCTTTTATAGACATACATATGCCTTCTTAACTCCCCTGGGTTGGCCACAACTAGTGTTTTGATTGGACCATATTGGTCCATCACATGGTCTAATAAACTACATGTGACACTTCAGTTTCCTTCTTCACGACCCCTCATGACCGTGTCACGGGCCGTAGCCCTAAGGTATCACGACTCATGGCGGCCTGTGAGAATTCCTGAGGACACTGCGATTCACGACCTGTGGCGCATCCTTCACGGTCATGAAGCCCGAACCAAACCAATTTTGACTCTTTTAACCTTCTCCTTCTTTAGTGGGTTGTCGGGATCAAACTTGGCATTAGGTCCAATAGGCCCGCGCTTCATCGGTAGTGATACCACTCTATGTTTGTCAGTGGGCGGACACAAACACTTATGTGGACCAGAATCTTAAATCCTTTAATGGGACATAATCGAAAACTTAGTAGGACGCATGGGAATAAAAAATTGGTTAGTTAGAGGTGAATAGAAAAGTTAGGCTACGTACCGAGTTTGCTGATTAACTGGTTGTGTTGTTGCCAGGTGAGTTAAACTAATTTCCACGTTATACTAGTGTGAAGTGTACTTGTTATGATTAGGTGATTATGTAAATGATTTGTTGATGTGTCAAGTGAAGGGTTGTGTAATGGAGTGAAAACATAACTCGGGCACAAAAAAAACGTAAAAATCTTATGATGCCTTGGGTAGTTAGCTGTGATCCCAAAAGACGTAAACCCTTGGGGTGCCCTGGGTAGTCGACGATTGAAATCATTAACAATTCATTGTTGCGGTATTATGTGGATTTATTGTTGAATCATATGTTTATGTGTGACTTGTACATAGCTAGTGTGGTGTATAAGTAGGGGTGCTCACTAAACTTTATGCTTACCGTTGTATGTTTTATCCTTTTCACGACACAACCGTGAGAGAGCTGTAGGAGAGTGAAGGCAGCTCACTACCAGAAAATGTTATCTGCAAGATTTATTTTCTAAACAATTGAATATTTGTTATTTGTAATTGAAGTTTTGTAATTAAGACGTGTAGTCTGGATGCGGACCTTGTCTCAAATTTTGTGTAAATTAATGGTTGCTTTTACTCTGATAATTGCTTTAAAAATATATGAAGCGTTACATTGTGCGTACACCTGTTAAATTATCTTTCTCATGATTGAACAAAAGAATGTATAAATAAAATACAAATACTCAAATATCTCATAATTATAAAGTATAGTCACCAGTTTCCGATTCAGTGTCTTCTCTAAACTTAATCCGCTGACCTCCTCCTACAAATACTCAAATATCTCATAATTATAAAGTATAGTCACCAGTTTCCGATATAGTGTCTTCTCTAAACTTAATTCGCTAACCTCCTCCTTTTCTTCAACGAAGCCACTATTACTTTGTCACCAACTATCAACTACCATCTACCATCTACTTTAATTTTCTTTACCAATTAAATAACTTATTTATTATGATTAAAAATGCATTTTTACATATATAACACAATTTATATAAAAAAAAGACGATTACAACTACAAATTTATATCTACACCAAATATCATTTATTAGAAGTTTAGAGAACAAATAACATACGAAATCATTAATTGGAATATAATAATGATAAAAATCAAATATGAAAAAGTTACTTTTTCCATGGAAACCGAGGAAGAGATAGATACGAGTTGTCGTTTACCCGCGTGTTACAACAGCAATTTTAGCATAAACATACTAGAGAAAATAACATAAAAAATGCATTTAAAATAACATTCAAACATAAATATTTAAAATATGGAGGTTATATATATACAACAAATTTGATTTAATTACTCTTAATTATAATGTATTTTTCTAATCCATATAGTTAAGGGCATAAATATCTAAATAGAACTTTTTATTGTATGCGGCTAATAACTGTTGTGTAGATGTCATCATCTTTTAATAGATTTCGCTGGTTTAATCTATATTATTTAACTAATTTTTTATTAAAAGTATTTAGACGTCTCTATAGATAATAATATAAAAGGTGTTAGGATTATAACCACGACTTCTATCATTAATGCTAATATACATAACCATTAAGCTAAAAATCGAATCATTTTACATATGGCAACATATATAAGCTGATATTATTTTATAGAAAAGCAAAAAGTTAGTATTTATTTAAGTATTTAAATATCTGGATAGCAATAAATGATTTTGCTGGGAAATGTTAGTACATGAGTTGGTTTGTAACTGATAGGTTTAACAAATTTAAAAACTAACATTGAAATAAAGATATCTAAACTTTAGATTGAAATCGGTTCAGGTTATAATCATTTAGTACCATTAATCCATGCAATAGAAGAATTGGTTTAGGAAAGAAAAAAATAACTCTCATAAAGCTACTCTTATTTTTTATCTAAAACAAAAAAATTGAACTTTAAAATTATAATATTAAAAAAATACATTTTTAGATAAATATCATATTATAATAAAATTTATATCAAAATATAGATAAAATTAAGAGGGTTAAAGATATATATTCATATATTCATCAAACATAATATATTAAAATAAAAAAACAATATAGCTATAAAATTAATTAGTTTAATGTAATTCTATAAAATGTAAATTAAAACCAATGGCTTCTACCAATAAATCAGAATCTTAGGCAATGACACCACAGGCCACTCTCAAGAGAGAAAAAAGTAAAAATATACACAAGGATTTGCATATTCTAACATTAAACCATGTATACAACTTAAAGTGTAAATGGTATCCTTACCTATCTTAACACTATCACATTACAACTCGATCTTTTTTTCCAAACACTTAACCAACCCCTCAGCATCGTAGCTAGAGATTTCCTAATGATCAACTTTGATAGGAAATTTTGCATTTGAGTCAGAAAGAAAATTTTTAATGAGTTTCATGAGAAATTCGAGAGAACTGGTTTTTTCATGAAACTTTTATCCATGTTGATTGTGTGGGAAATCTGAGGGAAACAGCTTTTTCCAACGGATTTGCTGCCATTAAAATTTACGGCTTATTAATTACACATTAATGGCTCATTAATGATTCATTAATGAGGGCTATTTTGGGAAAATCAATGCTCGATCTTAATGACAACTCACCCCGACACAAATGATACTCGTAATAAAAACGGTTCTCAAATGATATTTTCAATATATATATACACACAACATGCTTTATACAAATATCTTATTTTTCTTATAATTATTAAAGATGGTACCTTCTTACCAACTCCTTAGATTCGATAGTTCATTCTTAAATATTTTCTTTCTTATCCATATTTTTTAAATTTCAATATGTATATTTTAGGTTTTTTTTATTAATTTTGTAGGAAATACTTTTCCAAGTATTGAAAGACCAATAGATGTCTTCGGTAACATTACTATCAACATTGAATACTATATTAAGAGGGTCGACGAATATTGCATATAGCACATGTAACACCGTCTTTGAAATCTTGAAAATCAGTTAAAATTTGAATTTTCAAACTGCATGGGTCCGTTTGTAAATTGAATGTTTACCTGTTAGTTATCCTAACCGAATTTCAAAAACAAAGCAGCGGAATTTTCAAAAACAATAAACAAACCCAAGCCTATTAAACTATTACAATTTAAACACGTGTTTGGCGTATATACAAATATACAAAACAAAACTTGCCAAACACGACTACCGGTGTTACTTTAAACTAAACCGACCATTGTATATATTATATACCAAAAAGTAGTGTTCCTCAAAGCCCGTACAAAAGCATAAGGTTCCCGTCTCACCAGGCCTGCCTATACTCTGTCTGAAAAAGGGAAACAACAACAGGATTAGCTATTTAAAATAACTAGTGAATACAGACAGGTATAAGTGCAATAATAGCAAGTCATGAATCAAATATGAGCATACAATGCTATCCTAACAATTAGCGGTAATGCTGACATGTCCAACATTGCTATATCTTGCCAGATAGCTAGTCCGGCTCAATAACAACCACCGGGGGAATCAAACACTGCCAACCGTGCTGGTATCATCACATAAGTGACTCCACCTGCTCGTTACGGAGCCAAAGGCTCATTAGGCTCAGCCATGCAATCACCCCAAATGTTAAAGGAATGGCCTCGAGTACCATTAGTCCCGAACAATTGCCCGAAGGCCCCTGAGACCCAGCCGAAGCTGACCTTTCATGCACATATGTCCGGACTTTTCACATAGCTCATCATTATCTCATAAAAGAGATCATAGCATGCATGCTTTCACATATGAATTCATATTCATCAAAATATCACAATAAATATACATGTAATTATATTCATGTCAAATATATCATTCATCATGTCATTAATGGTTTTCTAAACATATATACAAAAATAAACAAGTCTATATGCAAGAATTAGCATACCATGTTCGTTTAAACCAAATAGCATTCAAAACTTTCTTTATTGAATTCATATAAGTCGGTACTCACCTTGATGCTCAAATATAACACAAGTATGGATTTGGCCTTCCTTGAATGCTTAATTACCTATTGTTTACATAAAGGCCCATTTAGAATACCACAAATATACACATATACTAAAACTAGTGTTTAATTTCCTAAATGTGTCTAAACTAGTAAAAATGGTTAAACTAACCCAAATACCCCAAAATTGATCAAAAGTGATATAACTATAGTCCTTATACCATATACATTGAAAAACAACTATTGGTTTGCTGCTGCTATGGTCGCGCCGCGACACCCTTAAGGGTCGCGCCGCGACGTTCATACAGGCCACGAGATTTTGTGTTCTGCCCAGATTTCAGCTACTCCAAACCCAACTTTAACATGTTCTTAATTAATTCCAAGTTATGTACTAAGTTTGGGACATCAAAGGGAGTCTATAAACATCTAAATAAGCAACTCTAACATCATATTCAAGATCAATTCATCAATTCTCCATTTTTGACCCATTTAGTTAAATTCTTGAAACACAATCAAGTTGACATCTTTAATACCTAAAATCAGTTCCAATCAACTCCTAAATGATCCTAGAACAGATTACAATCCAAAAATCTAAGCTTGATTTACTAAATTCGTTTTACCCAAATTTGACCTAAACCCCAAAAATGAAAAACAAGAGAAGAAAGCTTACCAAGGATGAAGATGATGATGCAAGAAGGAGTAAGAACAGATTAAAGACAAGAATCAAGCTTCAATCCAGCTCCTTGATCTTGATCTTGACTTGGTTTTGCTTGAAGAACACAAAGAAAGCAAGAGGTGAGGTGTGTGTGTGTAATCCCGTATGTGTGTGTGTGTTGAGTGTGTGTAGGTGACTTAAAAACCGACCTTGGTTTTTAAGTTATCCACAAAGGGTATTTTGTTCCCCTTTTCAACATACAACACGACACCCGAGTAACCGTTTCAACTAACGAGGATATTTTTGGAAACCTCGTTTGAAACCAGTTATTATTTTATAATTATTTTCTATTTTTATTACTATTTTTAATTTCACAATTATCTGACCAATAGCTAATTTCTATTAATTCTCATTAAATATATTTATATTTAATTCATTTAATTAATTTCACGTACCAAATGGAGCACGCGGCTAGGCCATATTTGAGGATGTTACAGCACACGTAATTTCCTTCATTATAATTTCAGGAGCAAAATGTTATTTTATTATACAAATCTTTTGATATATACTTTTTATACTTATATATCCTTTACTAGATTAAATACCCGTATAATACACTGGTTGATTTTCAAAGAATAATAAATATTAATCATCAATAAAAAGATATTTAATAATTATAAACCACCAAAAATATGATAACTTAAAAAATAATGAAAGACGATGTTAACACAAAGACCAACGGTAGAAGCTTCATATATGGTTACAATTATATGGTTAAAAAATTATTTATTGTACGTTAATTTAAAATTTCATATATATAAACATATAACTTTAGAAAATAATTTACCATAATAAATTATTAGATTAAAGTAAAATATAATTAATAAGAAAATAATTAATTTGAATCATAAATTTGGTAGAATTAGATTTAAATTATGTATAATAAATTTAAAATATAAGTAATTAAACAACTTTGACTTATGAAAAGTCAAAATCAAATTTTAATTTTAATATTAATGGATGGTTGAGATTTAAATTGATTAAAAGAAATGGATAGGATTGTCTAATAAAAATAACTAAAATTAGTCTTTTATTTATATTTAAAGATTATTCGAAACATGGTAATAAGGAAACAAAGACTTCCAATTGTAACGGTAATAATATATTGCAAGGTGCACAATGTTATTAATATAATAAAAAATAGCTTAACACTCTGTGTATAAAAACAGAGCTAATTATAAAATAATTTTTAAAAAATTAAATCACTTACAAATAAAAATCTTGAACAATATGTAATGCTTAAGATTTTTAATGTAAAAACAACTAATTTTAAAGGCAAACGAGAAAATAAAGAGATATGATTGGTGAAACTTTTGTTAAATATAAGATAATAACATCATAATCCTACTATTTTAATATATATTAAAGATTAAAGATTAAAAATTAATTAGCTAATTGATAAAATGATTTGAAAAATTAATTTGTTAAAGTGGTAAAACCAAATATGTATTTTTGGAATATTGTCTTTCATATAATAGGAGGGAAACGAGAAACCGGAAATCGATTTATTTTTGGATAAATGCAATTTTTCAGATTTATTTATATTTTATTAAATGTTAAATCTGAATTTAATTAATATATAAGTTTGGTTTTTACTTAAAGTATTATCATACATTATGATTTTTGTCATTATTGGTGAAGAAAATTCTAAAAATAGGATATGATACCATAATCCTATTCTTTTAATATATATTAAAGGTTAAAGATTAAAAATTCAAAATTAATTAGCTAATTGATAAAATAATTTGAAAATTTAATTTGTTAAAGTGGTTAGACCAAATATGTATTTTTAAAATATTGTCTTTTCATATTACAGGAGAGAAATTGGAAATCGATTTATTTTTGGATAAATACAATTTTTTAGATTTATTAATATTTTATTAAAAGTTAAATCCGAATTCAGTTAATATATAAGTTTGGTTTTTTTAATTAAAGTATTATCAATACAATTAGGATTTTTGTCATGATTGGTGGAGAAAATTTTAAAATAGGATGATAACATTATAATCTTATTCTTTTAATATATATTAAATATTAAAAATAAAGATAAAAAATTCAAGATATGTATGATGAATGCTTGTATAAATAATAAGAAGAAATAAAAAAAGAGAAAAAAATGTATCATAATAATTCATACCTTAAAATGTCTAAAAATGTTGAATATATATAGAGAATGTCTACAAAATGAATCTAAAAACACACACACACACACATATATATATATATATATATATATATAAATAAATATATATATATATATATATATATATATAATAGAGGAAGGTTTATTTGAAAACCAATCATAGTTTAAGTACTGCGAGAACTAATTTTAACCGTCAAATTCTCTTCCTTTAATGTCATCATTTACTCATGAATTCATGTCATTCATATTGCCACACTCAATCTCCCACGCTCTATGAATTCCGTTTATCAAATAAAGAATTAGAATTAGACAACTAAGATTGATTCTCACATTATTCATAATAAAATCACTTCTCAAATAAACCTTTATATATATATATATATATATATATATATATATATATATATATTTATATACGGGACCTTTCGCATGTGATTTTGCTATATTAATTGGAAAGCGATTTTAACATTATATAGGCCATGTGGTAAACAAGTCCTGCCTAAATGTGCTGTTGATGTGACGTTACAATTAGTAACTGAAACGATGTCTTATCTTTTCTTCCATCAAAAGAATCCAGAACTTACCATTCATTTTATCTTAAAAAATAATATATCTTTTTTACTTTTTTTTATAATTCATCCTTCTATTTATCATAAGATTATATGTGAAATTTATTAATTCTCTTTTTTTATCACATTCATTAATTTTAACACTTGTATTAATCTTATAAATAAAAGGATAAATAATAAGTTAAATTAAAATGATATATAATCTCTCTTTTATCTTTTCTCTCTCATACTCACTCACACACACCTCTCAAGTCTCAACTACACATGATATTCAATATAAACCAAATATATTAGACGTGGAAAATAGAAAGAGAGGTACATTTTATTAATATGGAGTCAGGAAGGAAAATATGGAAACATGTACAGTATCGGAGTCAGGAAGGGGTAGCAAGTGTCGTCGCCTATCTCTCGTCCTACCAACTTTTGTTGTTGAATGCTAATAAAGATGCTAACTAAAATTAATGCTGATAAAATTATTGATACATAATAACTTACCTCTTTATCAAAATAGACCATGTTTCCTTTACTGCTTATACTTGTTTTGAATTGTCAATCCAATCATTTTGTGTCCCAAACAGAAATTTAAAAAGGATCATTAAAATTAAAAAACCTAGAGTCAAATAAGCATTAAAAAGATATAATATAAATTGATATAATGGAAAAAAAATTAAAATCTTCGATTATTAGTATATAGGGTTATTTCTCCGAAATGTATTTACTATACCTCAAATGTTAATGTATGTATCCATATTTCAAAAATGCTATTGTGTGTATTGAATTTTTAAGTTATTATACGTATTTTGATTACATAAAAATCAAAAAAATATATAAGTTTAGTATGTACAATAGGAAGTTTAATATATATAATAATACATTTTTTGAAAGTTTGTTACACACAATAGCATTTTTAGAAGGTAGATACACACATTAACATTTGAGGTATAGTTTAATACATTTTGGAAAACTAAACCCTATTATATATTAAAAGAATAGGATTAGAATGTGATTATTTTATTTTTAGAATTTTTTCCACCAATCATATCTTTTTATTTTCTTAATTGTCTTTAGAATTAATTGGTTTTACATCCAAAAACTTAAGTATTGCATATTCTTTAAGATTTTCATTTGTATGTGATTTAATTTTTTAAAAATTATTTTATTTGTCCCTGTCCCGATGTTTATACACGGGGTGTTAAGCTACTTAGACGATATTACGATAATTTGTTTAACATAACCGTTGTTATCTCAATAATTTCTTAAAGTAAACTCTATTTAATTCGTAACTAATTAATTAAACTAACCTCAAAGAATTGTAGTACGACATATATAAAGAGATAAGTAAAAAAGACCACCATTTAATTATGTGATTGAGGGCACATGTAATGTAGAGTAATAGTGACAAATGAATAAGCCATATCCAAAACTTGATATACATCACAACTAATAGACACCATAATCCTTGACTAATGATTCATACATTTTACTTTAAAGATATTGAACATCTTAGTCTATATTTATTTATCACTTTTAATTGATTATGAAGTTTATTTTTTTATGTTTTTCAAGTGATTTTGATATTCTTAAATTATAAAAATGGGTATTTAAAATAATAGATTATGATGCATGTATAAACACCAATGACCGAATTCCTAGGACCCACTTTTTCTTTTAGGATAAAGCAAGGTGCGAATCAAGGATCAAGATTTTTAAATAACCAATATCGACCATGGCTGGTTGATAGAATTCTAGCTCTTTACTAGATTCCTTTTTGGCACATGAGATTCAATTAAAACACTTTTTCTTCCTTATATTTTCATTACGTAGACACAAAGACTTAATTTTATCGAAAGTGCCACATTTGCTGCCAGAATAGACGAAATCAACACTAATATCCAAATGTGCAAATCATGCATTCATACATTTTAAGATCACGAAGGGTGAAAAAGACAGTTAGAAACGAGGAATGTGGTCTGCAATCTCTCTCAATAAGCTCTATTTCACCAAAAGCCCCTGAGATATATAATTCCATCACGTCTTTTAAGTTTAGATACAGCTTCAGGGTGATATCAACTAACAACCTAAATATAATGAATTAAGTTGACAATTAATTAAACTTTTGGGTTTAATTAAAAGACATAATTAGGACAAGCAACACTACCAACACTTGAAACTCTCACAACAATAACAACAACAACACTACTCAATCTCGTTAGAGCAGAATATGGGAAAAGTAAGATATATACAGTTATATCTCTGCTCGAAGTAGAGATCGAGACTGCTTTTCGAGAGACATTAATTCGGAAAAAAGATGAAGCACATGAGGTGCTAATGTGTAGGAAAGTAATATGATACTTATAGAAATTATTACACTTTTTATTTAATTAAAAATTGGTTGATAAATACAATTGTGTATAAAGAAAAGATAGAAACAATATGCCTTATTTTACCACTATATGGAAAGTTTCTTCTGCTTATCAAGAGAAAAAAATATAAGTCTTTAATCTAACAAAATATATAAGAGTGTGTGAGTATGTGTGTGAGATAGATAAAAGTATAAAACAACTCAATCAACCAACCTATCATAATGTAAACGAAAGATGCATCTCTTCCCTATCCCTAACCCTCAACCTTAATTCTAGTTTTCCAAGCATTCCTATCTAAGGTCATGTCCTAGGATAACTTTAAGTCCCCCATGTCGAGTCTCAACCTATCTTTCCATCATCTCCAAGGGTGTCTGTTGGAGAGATAATCATTTAAACCTAATAATCAAATCTATCTAAAAATTTCATATTAACATGTGTTGTTAAGATTTTGACTTGTAATTTGCTAAGTATAGAAGTAACAACTAAGATAAGCTAAGTAATGAATGGATCAGCTAAATCTTTCTTCTGAGATCAGCTCAGGAAATACTAAGTAGAAGACCATGCAGTTTTACCCTATTAGCCGAGTGAAAATATCTATCAGCTGAGTAACCAAGATTATCGGCTGAGGAACAAGAAGTCCAATTGATTACCCCAAATCATCTATTAAGGATATTTTCAACTTTAGTTTTATTTGAAAAGCTCATCACTCTAGATGATCAGTTGAACTATTTGATCAGCTGATCATAGAGGTTGATAAGTTTGTCCTTGTCTATGTTGAGCACAGTTTGATTAGCCGAGCATCTTTTGAGTAGCTGAGCATATATGTTATCAGCTGAGCATTCCATTGATCTGCTGAGTATCAAAGACTTAGGCTGAGAATTTTATTTTTGTGATCCTAGTACATCTGATTAGCTGAGTCGCGATTTTGACTTGTATTGTTCATTAGTTTACTCTATTTCTTATGTAAAAGTTTTATAAGTCAAAAGGCTGAAAATGTGTTGTTTGGTATAGCCTTAGATCTTCTATTTTGTAAGAATATGCACTTTTTGTTTTGCAAAGTGGGACAAAAAGAATATAACTTCAATATGTGGAAAATATTAAAGTTACCTTCGAAAGAAGATCTAATCAAGTACTAAAGCATGGTCAGTTGAACTATTCGGTTGATAAGTTTGTCGTTGCCTAAATTGAGTACAGTTTGATTAGCTGAGCATATATGTTATCAGTTAAGCATTTCATTGATCTGCCGAGTATCAAATACTTAGGCCGAGAATTTTATTTTTGTGGTCCTAGTACATCTAATTAGCGGAATCGCGATTTTGACTTGTATTTTTCATTAATTTACTCTATTTTTTATTTAATTTTTTTTAATTCAAAAGGCTGAACATGTGTTATTTAGTATAGCCTTAGATCTTTTATTTTGTAAAAGTATATACACCTTTTTGTTCTTCAAAGTGGGAGAAAAATGATATAAATTTAATATGTGGAAAAAGTTAAAGTTACGTTCAAAAGAAGATCTGGTCAAGTACTAAAACATGGTCGACTACAACATGTTTAGGAAAGTCAAATCACAAAAAAATATGACAGTTAATAAAAGTACTAAGCATGGAAAGGGAAGTCTCTCTTTACACGGCAAAACGGCATGGTAACTAATATTATTATATTGTTAGTGAGATATACAATTCAAAAAGTATTATTCTTTTATTAGGAATCCGATTAAAATAATATTACTTTTTCCTTCATTAACTTTATAATTAAAATATTATTTTCCTATACCAGCTTACTTCTAACACCTCCATCAACTCTTGCTACTATACTCCTCTATATATACACATAAAATTCCATACTACATAAGGTCGAACTCACTAGAAAATACTCCAAGAACAAGCTTAATCTTTTAAGCGAATCAAGTTTTTAGAGTTAGTATAGTGTAGAAAACTTGTTTATGTGTTGAACCTCTTAGACATTAGTTGTCTTTGAGAAGCTAGTTTATGTGTTAAACAAATTTGCTGTTATTTTTTATTGTATTTGGAATTTTCGCTTCCATGTACATGTAATTCTTGATTTACATCAATAAGAATTAAATTAAAAGTAATTGTGAGTGCGTAAAATTTAAAATATCTTAAGTTTCTATTCAACCCCCTTCTACAAACATTTGTTATTGCGTACTCTATGTGTGATCACTTTGTCGCCGTACTTAACACCGTGAAAGTAATAAAGGAATGTCCCTTGTTGAGCTCTATGGTAATCTGTTAAAACGTAAGCAGTCTACCAAACAAAGAAAGATAGCCACCGAAGATATAAAGGAAGTATGTAAATGTTCAACCACTACCCTTGTCTATAGAGATAGCAATGTAATGACTTGATTTTTGGACATTTTTGTAAAATAATTTAAATGAATACATGAATATATTTATGAAGTTATATTTATGGAATTTGTTTATTATAGAAAAGAAAAGAAAAAATGAAATTCTGGCCGAGGAAGATGGCGACACGACGCGTTTGAGTGGCATAACACATGTAAGGTTGCCTGTGTCAGAGTTTGCATGTTGCAGAGTTCACGTGAGGCAGGAGGTTGCGACGCAACGCCTTCTGGCTAGGTCTATATATATGTGTTCCTTTTAGCCTTTTCACACGGCTTTCTCTCATTAGTAACGTCACTCTGCCCATTTTAAGAATGATTCTTAGGCTAGAAAACGTGTGTTAGTGTTAGGGGCTTGGTTATTGTGTATTTGCGAGGTTCGGGAGTTGCGGTGATACCGTTTCGGGTTAAGTTTTGACTTCAGCTTCGTTTGTGGGGATCTCAAGGTGTGTTAGGAAGCTTGTAAGACCGGGATTCAGCAATCCGTGTGTGAAGCTTGTTAGATCTAGATTCGAGGTGATTTATTCATCCGATTTGAGGTGAGTTCCCTTCTTTTACAAAACCAAGCATGAAGACAAAATCTATTTTGAAAGTATTAACGGGTTTTAAGATGACATATCTATATATGAATGTTTATGATTGACTAACGATTGTTTGTGAATGCATGCTACCTATTTAGTGTTGATATGTGATTGATTTACATGATGTTGCGATGCATGCATATATACTTAAAGATATATGAACCGATGATTATGATGAATTGATATGATGGTTTGGGAGGGGGTAGACATACTCCTAGATGAAAAGATGATGTCTAGTAAGAAAAGTGTGCCTTGTAGGATATTCTAGCAAAGATGATTGGTTGTCGGGTGTCTACATAACCCTGACAACACATGGTGTACTTATACATTGTAATACCCGAACTTCGAAAATAAATAAAAGAATAGTTTATTAAGGAAATGATTTTGTGTTGGGCTATGGATTTAATTGTGGACTAAATTTAATTAATTGGGCTTGAATAAATGGTTGGTTAAATAGACTAATGTAAATAGTCATGTGGATTAGGTTTATTGGGCCAAGTGGAAGTAAGTGGGCTTAGGCCCTATTGAAAGATATATATAAATTGAAGATTAGGGCACAGCCCCCAAAATGCTTGTTACTGTTGCATTGGGAGAGAAAGCAATATGTGGTGTGTGTGTGTGTGCTAAGACCCACGAAGAACAAGGAAGAAGGAGCCAAGATTCATCTGTGGAAATCAAGAATTGTTAAAAGAAATCACCAGGTAATGTTTTCTACCTCATTATGATGTTGTAGGTATCAATTTTAGCTTGTTTGAATGTTGCTAGCGTGAATTAGCATCTGGGTTTTTGGAGTTATGGGTTATGAAGAACTAGAGAAAAGAATTTGAGATTTGGACCTTAATACTTGATGAAATGTATTTAAATCTCGATGGAAGTGTTTAAATGAGTGGAGAAATGTTTTGTAACAAAAATGAAATGATTTGGTCAAGTTTTGAAAGAGTTTGATTTTGGTTATGGAGTTTTGAAACTAGAACTGACAGGGAAGGATGGTCCGACTTTTGTAGCCTGAAAGTCGCATGAGCCATGCGAGTGTCGCATGGGTGATATTTGAAAGTCGCATGAGTCATACGAATGTCGCATGATGATCTGAAAGTCGCATGGGGGTAGTGGAAAGTCGCATAGTGCATTCTACAAGTCGCATGAAGTTCTGAAAGTCACATGGGGTCATGCGACTGTTGCATGGGTCATGCGTCTGTCGCATGAGGGGTCTTGAAAGTCGCATGTGTTGCCTGTAAGTCGCATGGGGTGGTGTGGTTTGGTCCGGAGGTCACATGAAGAGTTGGTCCGACTCTCGCATGGGTCGCGCGACGCGACGCGTCAATCCCTTAAACGCGACGCGTTTGGGCAAGGGTCCGAATTATGTTGTGTAGTTTTGAGTGCGTTTGTTTGTGTAAGTCGCATGGATTGGCTAATGTATGGAACCTAAGGTCTGGCTTAGGGGCCTTATTAGTGCATAGAATGTATGGGAGACTGATACCCGGTATTAATTTGATTAAGGCATGTTGTAGGTAAGTGCTAACGAGTAGCCACAAGTGGATTCTTAAACTAGAATAGTGTAACGAGAACTGCAGACAGGTGAGTATTCTTACTTACATCTCTAAATAGACATTAAATACATTTGATGTGTGCCTAAGAAAGTGATTAATGATTGTAGAATACGTGAATGCTATGTTTAGACCAACAATTCGGTGTCGGGTATGTTTTAGATAGACTTTGCATGTGACTGATGATGTGTAAGCAGACGATAAGTTATGAGACATGTGAGTTACCTGAACTTACCTTAATTCCTGTAATACGTAAGTGATGTGCAAGATGTTTACTGTGCAATGTATGTGCTTAATTGCGATTGGCTGTTAAGTGTTATCGTGATGTTATGATAGTAACCAACCGTGCCTTCGTGGTTGGCTGGGGCAGATGACTTCATCTAAAGGTGGGACCTGTGATGAGTCATAGCGGGCGGGGCCTGGATTAGGCATCAAACGGGTGGGACCCGAGATGCGGCAGAGGGCAAGTCCCTAGTTATGTGTTACATGATGGCAGGATGTGATTATGGTTTCGGCATCAAACGGGTGGGACCCGAGATGCGGCAGGGGGCAAGTCCCTAGTTATGTGTTATTTGATGAGACCGTCTAACCGGCGGGTATGCCGAGACCACTTACTACGGTAGTGGGTACGAGGAATGTGTTTGATGAACTGTTTGGTTTGCAAGTAAAGTACTCGCTAAGCTTTGTGCTTATGGTTGTTGTTTAACCATCTTTTCAGGTAATGACCATGGCGGGGCTCCACCTCGTGTTTGATAGCTCATCCCAGCAAGCTTCCATAACGTTTTCACTCTCATGAGTTTTCTAATGTAATCCTAAATGATTGTACTTGAACTTGAGATTTTTACGGGTTTCCACCCGGAATGTAATTGGTATTATACAGTGTTTTAGTTATTGTAGACTTTTAATAGTAAGCTTTAGTATTTAAAAAAAATTTTGGGACGTTACATACATTATGTGTGCGTACACTGGAGTAGTGTTTGACTAAAGATGGAGGTCAGAATGCATGACACCACGAGGGTGAAAGGAGGGCCTAAAGATGGGGAACCGGTTGTACTTTTACCTAAACGACTTGTGTCGGAGTAGCTACAGTGGATTGGAATACAGGAGTGTGTGTACAAGTGAAGTCGCACCATGCTTTGTACCATACTTGCTGGACACGCTTAGTGAACTTGTGCCAGTGCGGATGGACCTTGGAACTTAGGAGTTGGCAGGCATGCATGAGGTGCGAGTGCAGGCGGACCTTGGAGCCCTAATGGCTGCTGGGAACGCATATGGTATTTGGGGTGGCGATGATAGTGATGCATAATGATAGACCCCAATAAGAAGGATGATTAATGATGAACAAATGATGCATTTGATGTTAATGAAGCAACGTATGAATATGGTGATTTATGATGTTTTTTATTGATGCTTGCGATGATACTTGACCATGTGGGGATTTACGATGTTATGCGGGTGGGTCAAGTTACGGGTCGGAACTTATTATCCATAACCTAATATGTTTTACGAATGTTTTAATTATGATGATTTTGTGGTGATAACTAAATTGACTAACGAAGCGTAAGCTAACACTTGTTTCTTTGAATTATGTCTTGTGCTTATGCAAGTTGCTTAGGTGTGTGGCCTTCTGAGATGGGTGCTATTTGGTAGTTTACTTATTTTGTGATGTTTAATGAAACCGACTTGTGGTTGTGTAGTGAAGAAGGTTTAAACAATGATGTGATGTTGACGTAATGGTGGTTTTGAACTAATGTGTGGTTAAAACGATATAATTGTTTTAATAAATATGATGTTTTAAAGTCTTCCATTGCGATGAACCTGATTGAGTAATTTTTTTTTATAAATCTCAATTTTTGAAAACCACGGCTGTTACAAGCAATGTAAGAAGTTTTGATGTTGTTGATGAAGATTCTAGTAAGGAGGAAGAAGAGGAAAGTGAAGATGAGGAAGAGGAGGTAGGTGTGGAAGAAGACTTGGAAAGTCTTGAGGCAATTTTTGAATAAGCTGCCATGTTAGTTAGAAAATTTAAACCTTTTAAGAAGGGGAAAGGTGTGAAGAGGTTCAGTAGGAAGATTCAAAAGGATGTCAAAGCTAAATCTAAAACATATTTTGATGTCTCCATAACTGAGTGCTACTCTTGTGGAAAGATTGGTCACATTGCAAGTGACTGTAGATCCAAGAGTGCCTCTAGATTCAAAGTTGTGTCCAAGCAAGGTGAGAAAGTGGATTATGAAGCCAAGTATATGAAACTCTTTGTTGCTATCCTTGAGAAGAAGAAAGCCCAAAATAAAGTGCTGATGGCCGAAGAACAAGACCGGGCAGAAGAGGATATTTCTTCCGATGAAAATGAGGAGATTTCTACAAAGTTCTGCTTGATGGATAATACTAGTTGTAGTACTTTTGATGAGGATATGAAACATGCTGCTAAAGTATGCACTGCAACTAACTGTGATCCTTCTTCTATGTATCAGGTAGGTAAATTTGTAAATTATGATGAAAATGAAAAGAATTTCATGTTTGATTATTTGTGTGTGTAATTTTTAGTATGCTCTTAAAATAGAAAATGTGCTAAAACCATAATTAAAACCACTTAAGGAGAAATTATGTTTTAAAGATGAGGAACTTAAGTAAATAACAATTTTGAAAGAACTAGCTCTTAATAAAAAAACCAATGAAGCAACCAAAAATTTTAATGAGCTTAAAAAAGTGGTAAGATCTTGGTGTGTTTCTACTGAAAAGACCACTCAGTGTGTCAATGAATAGATTCCCAAGCAAGTTCAAGCCATAATAGGAGGAATTTACTCTAAAGATGCTTGTTGGTTGATTCTGTTAAGAACATAATCTTAGACAAAGCTGACGTTATGGCACAGGCTTTTCATAAGGATGTTAAAGGAAAAAGTGTGTTCACAAATCTATTTGTTAAACCTCAAATCTCTCATACAAAACACATCACTCCTATAGATGATTCACACTCTGTGTTGATTTTAGAATGCAATAATACTGTTAAAGAGAAATCGAAATCAAATGAAAAGAGTAAAGGTAAGGAATCATGTGTTGATACCTCAGTGATATACAATTCTCCATCCTTGAAAATTGATGACTTAAACTTAAGTATTATTCAAACTATAAAATTATTATTTGATAGTTTTGTATTAGTTGATCATAAGATAGATGATAAATGCTTGGCTAATAGCTTATCAACTGATCATAGCTCATCTGTTCAATACTCAGTTGATCATGAAAAATCTCATTCTCTTTTAATACAAAAAACTATTAGTAAGAGTAATGATTCTCTCATTGCTTCTAAACCAACCACATCAAAGATTGGTAAAAGATCTTCAAAATCTAAAGGTCAATCTAAGGCGCCTATTAGTAAATACCTTAAACACTTGATCACTGGAAGACTGACAAAGTAGCTCATGGATATTCTAAGAATATTGTTCAAAGTTTCAAGCCCTTTAAAAATAAAAAAATGATACAAATGTGAGAGTAAAGAATATAAGGCCTTTGAATGTCTTCAAGAATGGAGATCAAAATAATTGCAGACTAGTAATGATAATGTGATTATTCCTATCTTACGTAAAAAGCCTGAAATAATGTAGAAAGCTAAGTGCAATCCGCATGGATCCACTAATTAGTCGAGGCCCAAAGTGTTACTAATCCTTCTTTCATTCAAATATGTCAATTTTTAAGCTCTTCAATTTGAGATTCATCACGTGTCGGCCTTTTTTACCTTCAACATAAGAATCTCTTTGAAAATGCTCCCTTTAGGATTTTAATCTTCATTTCATGAAGTACGATTCTCTCATTTTTTGTGTTCTACTAGATTCGTCTCAATGTGCTCCTCTTTTTCGATATTAATCTTCAGTTCATGAACTATGAACATGGTTTCTTAGCAAGGGCTAAAAACTACTTATAGAATCTTTGATTCACGAGGTATGATCAAGAGTGCTCATTCTCTAGATATTGATTACATTCCATAGTTAAGGTTCACAACTACTTCTTTGTCAATTCTCAAAGAACACTCACAACTTCACATTTATAAAACTATAAGATTGATTTTGTTGGGTCTTTTAATCTAACCTTACCAATCATTTAAAATGAATAAAAGTTGGGATAAAGGTAACTTAGTAATTTCAACTTCATAGAGGGACCAAGAGTGAACGAAAGTAGGGTCAGGAGAGACTAACCCGTAACTATTAATAAAGTTGACCTATACACACACACACACTATATACCCTTGATTTGAAGCTTTTGTGACTTTCATTTAATAAAGTTGACTTTGATTAGTTGACCTAAGTATACTATTCATTGACCAATGTTGACAATTGGTAATCATGGTTTGGTTATTGGTCAAAACCAAACTATTAACCAAAGCTTCAGTGATGGGTATAATGTGTGTGTGATCGGCAATCGATTGAACATATGTGTAATCCACAAGAAGCCACCATCTCACACATTGGACATGATTGACTTCAAAAAAAGTAGGAACATGGTTAGCCATATTCTTGTCATATTCACCTATATGAATATAATATGAACTTCATTAATCATTATTCATGATTGAAGTATTTGAACATATTTTGACATGTCCGAACAAAATATAGCTTTGATTGATCTAGAAGAAACAAGTATGACTATAATTAGCTTAATATTGACACTAATTAACCTATTTGAACCTTTGCATATCATTGAATGTTGACCTTGATTCACCTATTTAAACCAAGTATAATATAAGTTGACCAATGTTGATCATAATTAATCTATCTCATTCCAAGTTTAATTGTAACCACCAAATATGATCGTAATTCACCTATTTGAACCTTTGCATTACATGATGAACAATGTTGATCTTGATCATAATTAATCTATCTCATTCAAAGTTTAATTGTAACCACCAAATATGATCGTAATTCACCTATTTTAACCTTTGCATTACATTGAATGGACAATGTTGATTTTGATTCACTAACCACCAAATATAATCGTAATTCACCTATTCACCCTTTTTCAAATTTAACTGTAACTACCAAATAAGATAGTAATTCACCTATTTAAACTACGCATAACTTTGATGAACCAACTTCAACAAAGCTTGACCATACCAAACCCATCAGGCTCCACATATTTTAGCAAAGTTTAACATTGATTGACCAACGTTGACATAATTCATAAATTAGAGACGGATGTCTTTTGTAACTATTTTGATACAGGTTAGCGAGGAATGTAGTAAATATCCAATAAGTAATTATTAAATTTCGAAAATTGTTGTGATCTACCATTAAGAGATGAATTTGTTCTCTGACTAATTTGCTACGGAATATCAATAAGTTCTGAAAATCATTGCAAAATATGTTGATAACTAGTTTTTGTTTTGCGACGAATTTTTCGTGCTTATTCTATAACGAATTAGCGACGAATTTTTCGTGCTTAATCTATAACGGATTAGCGACAAAAATGCTAGATACTTCATAATAGTTTAGAGACGGATTATGTCTGTGGCTAATTTGCAATGGATTAGTGACAAAATTGGAATATACTCTTTAAAACGTCCTAATTTGTCGCTAATTAAACTATTTGTGCTCCTAATTAGCCACACTTTAGAGATGGATTAAATTTGTTGCTAATTTGTAATATATTAGCGACAAAAATGGCAAATGATCTGAAACTATCCCTAGTCGGTCGCTAGTTAGCTACATTTTAGAGATGAAAACTTTTTGTCGCTGATTTACCACGGATTTGCGACGAAAGTAGTATTTTTGTAGTTAAATTTTGAAATCAAAATTGTCACGATATTGTTGCTAAGCCATAGCTAATTAGCGAGATTTCAGATGTTTCAACTACAAGAAAAGAGGGCAATAACGACAATGGCTTTAGCTGCGACATGTTGTTATGCGGGTTACATGTCTCCGTTAAAGCCATTCTCGCCACAAATTCCATCGCTGCTATTTGCCTTAAAAAGCGAGTGCGTATTTTCCCATCCAAATTTTCAGTGATCCCCGCTATAGCTTCTAAAATAAAATCAGATTCAATTCTTATTTTCTTCGGTCGATTGGGACTTGTTTTCTTTGCATCCCTCCCGCGATCTTGCCTCTGCTCGAGAGCTTCTTCCGCTACACAACGGTCACCGCTCGGCCGCTATCCCACACCCACCATCGCACCACACGCTACTGCTGCTGTTCAGACGATTGACGCCGCTCACTACTGCTAGATTCATCTCCACTCTTCTAAGGTATGCTCTAACTTGAAATTATTGTGTTAATTGTTAGATTAGAAACTAGAAATCATACCATTAAGGATTTTGGTGGATTTCCACTCTTCTATTCTTTATGTGTATTGTATGTGTGTGTTGCTATGTGTGTTATACATGTGTGTGTGTGTGTGTGCTGTTATGTGTTGTGTGTGTGTGTTGATGTGTGTTGTTGTTGTTGTGTGTGTGTGTGTGTGTTATTGTTGTTGAGGGGTTTTGAAGATATTGTTAGATTAGATCTTGTACATTGTGAGATTTGATGATAATTAACAATCTTGTGTTTAAGGTTTTTGATTTTTCTAATGAAGTTGCTAATTGTGGTTCTTTTAATCTTGCTAATTGTGGTTTACATTGTTAGTTTAAATAATAACATTCTTGTGTTTGGGACTTTTTATTGTGCTATTTGTGTTAGATTAAATCAAACACTATTTAGTAGTTTTGATGTTTATAAAAACCAAAGTAGTTGTTAATTTGATTCTTGATAAATTTTGTTGTTACAATGTTTATAAAAATTAAAGTAGTTGTTAATTTGATCCTTTGTGCTATTTTTGTTAGATTAAATCAAACAATATTTAGTAGTTTTGATGTTTATAAAAACCAAAGTAGTTGTTAATTTGATTGTTGACGAATTTTGTTGTTACGATGTTTATAAAAATCAAAGTAGTTGTTCATTTGATTCTTGACGAATTTTGTTGTTACGATGTTTATAAAAATGAAAGTAGTTGTTAATTTGATCCTTAATGAATGTTGTTGTTTTGATTTTTATATAGGGAAAAGTTCATAGCTTGATGATTTGTGATGTTTATACTTGTATAAATTCTGATTCTTGATGAGTTGTGATGTTTAGTTATTAATTTGATTTTCATGAAGTCTGACATTAAAAGAGTGTTTAAACTTGATGTTAGTTATTAATTTGGTAATACATCAAACATATACATTTTGAAAGTACTTTAAATAATTACATTTAAGTGTGTAAATACACACACACGGAAAAACATATTTGACGTTATTTTACAAACACCGCAATTCGTGAAAAGCAAGTTATCAAAAATCGCGGAGGAACGAGCTCGTACAGGAGCGCTTGCTATAAACATGTAAGTTAAGATTATTATTATATATATACATATATATATATACTTTATATACATATATAAGTGTTTTTCTAAAGTATAATATAATTTTTAATGTTAAAGAGCAATTTAGTAGAGTACAAGGTTTTATTAATCGCCATCCAAAAAAGATGGGGAATTCGACAACCCAATTAACAAGGAACAATATGGAAATGGTTAATACTTAAAATTAAATATATTGATGTTTAATGCCTAAAATTGAAGTATATAATTGTTTTTTGCTATTAGAAGTATATTAATCTATTTAATCATCTTTGTAAAATGTAGAATGCTCTGGTACATGAGCTTGTAGAGCAAACTCAATGCTCGATCTCCTCGAGCAATCCAACACCTGTGGGCGAATTAAGAACTTGTTAACAGGTCTTGGGTTCTTGACGGGGACATATTAAAGGCATTGGGCATGAACCTTCTAGAAAGACAACTTCTAGTACTTGCTCTCAAGCACAATCACATATATACAAGTAAATTATTAACACATGTACTCATATCGGGTATGAATGAGTTATTTTTACTTATAAATGGGTTTATATGTACCATATGGGTAATATGAATGAGTCATTTTTACTTGTAAATAGGTTTATATGTGCCATATGTAGTCTTATTGGTTATGAATGAGTCATTTTTACCTGTAAATGGGTTTATATGTGCCTTATGGGTATGAATGGGTCATTTTTACTTTTAAACGGGTTTATATGTGCCATATTTAGTCATATTGGGTATGATTGAGACATTTTTACTTCTAAATGGGTTTATATGTGTGGGTCATTTTTTTTAATTCTAAATGAGTTTATATGTGCCATATGTTGTCATATTAGGTATGAATGGGTTATTTTTACTTGTAATGGGTTTATATGTGCCATATGTTGTCATATTGGGTATGAATGGGTCATTTTTACTTGTAAATAGGTTTATATGTGTCATATTAGATATGAATGGGTCATTTTTACTTGTAATGGGTTTATATGTGCCATATGTAGTCATATTGGGTAGGAATGAGACATTTTTACTCATAATGAATTTATATGTGCCATATGTAGTCATATTAGGTATGGATGGTTCATTTTTACTTGTAATGGGTTTATATGTGCCATAGGTAGTCATATTGGGTATGACTGGATCATTTTTACTTGTAAATGGGTTTAGAAATAAGTGTATTTGTCATTTTACATTTTGGTTAATTTAGTTTGATGTTTTATGTAACACCCGAAGTTCAAAATTTCGCAATTTAATAAAGTAAACAAGTATTATAATTTTAGTGGATTGCTTAATTAAGATTAGGAGGTGTTTAGAAACTTGAGGGGTTAAAGTTGTTAAAATGAAAGAGGAAAGGTTGAGGGACCAGTTATGTCATTTTACCAAAGTTATATATATATAGCCTTACTTTGACTCTACCTAGTCAAACAAACATAAGAACACACACATACATACATCTACCTTGAGCTGGCCTTTTCTCTTTGAGTTTTAGAGTAAGATCTCAACTGATTTGAGTTATCAGCAGCAGCATAACAATCTTAGATAACTAAAGGTATGAGTTGTTTGTTTGGTTTTTAAGTTTATATGAGTTTTAAGGTTCAAAAGGTGATTTATGGATTATAGATTGTTAATTGTTGTTTTTATGATGTTTTTAGTTGTTTGGGGTGTAAGAAAACACCCCTGTAGTGTTAAACTGGATTAAAGTTGAGTTTTTGTGAAGTTTAGGCTGGAACAGCTAGTAAGTCGGCGAAAGTGCTGCTGTATGTTGAAGGGCATGGGCGTGACTCTTAAGATCCAATTGTGCCCCAGGGCGTACCTTATGAGGCACGGGCGTGACCCTAGTCTAGATAGGCCCAGGGTGTGCCTCTTGTTCAAGGGGGTACCTGTGGATAAGGTACGGGCGTGCCTGAGCTTGGCATGGGCGTGACTTGTACTTTGTGTAGTTTTCCAGCTTCAGTTTCAAGTATGAGTTTAATACTTTAATTGTATATTATGTGTAGGACATTCTTGTCGGCATAAATACTTCGAGATATTAGTGGTATAGCACTGTGTTTATAACTTGATTGCTAAGGTGAGTTTCCTAAACTCTGATTCATATCTGTGATATGTGTGTTACATTGCAAATGTGTATTAATGATCTGAGGATCATGGTGAGGGTAGCATGCTGCTTCGTGCAGTAGTAGTTACCACAAAGCTTTAGCCTTCTTGGCGGATGCTAAGAAGGTGTAGTACTGTATCCATAAGAACTGTTGTGGCATTCATATATGTGTATGCGCATGCTTATATGATTTACAGTTTAGCTTTCTCACTAAGTTCTTGTAGCTTAAAAGATACTGCTTGTTATTGTTTTTGCAAGTTGTGTTAGAACCAATGCAAGACCCCGGTTTGACTGTTGGCTGTTTAAAACGTATTTTGTAACAATAACGCTCCTATTGTGCAACCGAATTACTTCTAATATAAATGCGCGCATATCTCTTTTATACAAACCCGAGGGTTTAAATAAAATGTTTTATTTGCTTCCGCTGATAGCAAGTTTATTGGAAACTGTTTTTGTCAAAATTATGGTTGTATTACTCTTTATACGAACCAGGGGGTTCAAATATATTTTATTTGTTTCATCAACTTATTAAATTCTATTTTTAGCCAAATAGCTTCTATTTAAAACTTTCACTTGAAATTTTAAAAATTGGGGCGTTACATTTTACTTTATGAATTTAGTAATAAGTGTATATATATTTATTTTGTAGCCGGATCCCGTTCGAGCAATTTTTAGTAACTCGGTATTTGCAGAAAAACTTATTAAGATACGACCCAAAAGGATAGCGGAGAGAATGACGAGGACGACAACAATAACAATGATGACGAGTAGTTCGTTTGTGTATCCTACTAGTTGTGTTAATAGTAGGTGTGTTTGTACATATTAACACGCAACTTAATCAAAATATATGCTTGTACGTATTCGAATTTAATTAATTAATTAATAGTAGTTTGTGGATTTATAACATATATGGCTTTTCTTTTTTTTTTGGTTGTAATAATTTTATTATTCTACATATACAAGGTTCTGCAAATAAAATTATAGCAATTAAAAAATCTAAAAACTTATTGTAGCAACGCATTTTGTGACGACAACAAGCAATAGCGACGACATGTAAAAAAATAAAAAACAGTTGAAAATAAATAACAAATCAATATGGAGGCAATAGCGACGAAGAAATATATAGCGGCGACAAACTTTTGCCGCGACTTTTTTGGGTTTTAGCGGCGACATGCGTCGCTACAATTGCCCTGTTTACTTGTGTTGCTCTAAACTAATGGCTAATAAGTAGTTTTTTTAGTGAATCTATTTATGTGATAGTTGACTTTGTTTTAGTAAAAAGAATATATACGAGTGGTTAAATTTTCTTGTGAAATTATTCAAGACATCAAAGTTTTCATGTTTAATTTTTCTTGGGCATCCATATATATATTGGGAAGGATTATTGAAAAATTGAGATTTTAGGTGAGAACGGAAGAACAAATACTAGTCGTCCATTAGATGTTGATCTGTTAGATCTCAATCACCATCGTAATGCCCAGTTAAGTTATAAATAAAAGGAAGGGTCAAATATAGAGCATCCGATCAAATCAAATAAATGTTCCGGATTACCTATTAAGTCTCTCATTCTTACGATTATTTACATTCTCAATTGAACCTCTCTCTACTTATATTTTAACCCATCGCGACTTAGTTTACACAATTCACAAAAAAAAATATCTATATTTATTTAAATGATAGAAGCATGTATGAAATAATGACGTCGGTTTAACCAACTTTTCAAAACCTAAGCTACATGCATGCACCAAGCATGAGGTAAAAAAACAACTTCATATTATTCATTTTTCTTGCAAACAATATGTTCACGCTTTTAGGTATACTGATAAATGTGTATTAATTTGATGCAAATTTCAATTGCAAATTGTCCAAAGACATAAGCAACACGTAGATGCAACGGGAACAACCGAACAAAATGGTGATGTTTCAGTCGTTTTCCAACTGACACATGCTTCTTTTTTTTACTACTACATAAAAATGTATAGAAGGGGTTCACATATTAAATAAGATCAAATAATAATCTTAGTCGTGAAATTGCGGGTCTTTAATCCGATGAAGAAATAAAACATATCCCTAGCTTTAATCCGACGGCCTTTAATTAAAGTTGATTTCCAAATGATGAATTTGCCTTCTGAATTCCATGATTTAATGTTGGTTTCCACCGATACTGATCCGAACCATGCATTGAATCTGCACAAGGTTTCATATTGAAAATGCATTTTTTTTCTTGATATTTACTATCTGCACATGCATCGAGTCTCGGTTCGAATGAATTGAACTTAATTTTTTAAGAAACCGAATCTTAAGAAATGAGATTTAACATGTTTGTTTCTCATAAAAGGAAATGAAATTTAATTCTATTTCACTCATATTTTCTATTTGGTTTGTAAATTTTTTAATAAAATTGAAATGAAATTGTGTTAAATATCAAGATACCCTCTATTAATTTTTATGAAAAAACTTCATTATTACAGACACGTACATATATAAACACACATATGTATCCTTGTGCGTCGTACGCACACAAACATAAGAATTCATGACAGCAACACCTTGAGTGATTGGTGGAGATGGTGGTCGGTGTTTGCGGAACCCAGAGTTATTTGTGACGATAGGCGGCAGTAGGTGATTGGTGTCGGAGGCCGGTGGTGGAGATATTGTCCGGTGGTGCCGCTCTAGCGGCATCGTTGACTAGTGGTGGTGGTGGTCAGATGTTGTGGCGACGGCGGTGGCGAGGGTGGGTGGCGACAGGTGGCGGTGGATGGTTGCGGGAGTCGGCAACTTGGATGCAGAGATGGAAGACTCTATTAGATAAAATCCCCGTTGGAGTTTTCATTTTTATTTTTTTAATTTGTAATTATTTGTTTTTATTTTTCTTTTCCAATTTCTTATATTTTTCGCTTTCTTTGCCGGACATTTTGCGGGAAGCATGTAACGCCCCAAAGTTCAAAAGTCGTTATGGCTAAGTGTTACAATAGATTATAGGTGTTTATAAAACTAGAAGGGCTAAAGCTGTCATCTTGAAAGTGTATATGTATACAACTATATATAGATAGGGATGGCAAAAAAAAAAAAAACAGAAACCCGATTATTTAAACAGGGATGGGTTTGATGATCCCCAACCCGATTACCCGATTTTAATTTAATGTTATATATATATATATATTAATATGCATAAAACTAATTATAAATAGAAATATACAACTCTTTATATACTTTTATACAACCTAATTTTAATCATTGCCTTTAGTTGAATTATTTGGTTTTGATATTTTGGTTAGATTTTTTAAGACTTTGATTTCGGTTGATATATATATTTTTATTTGATAATGTTGAATTTAGTAAAATCTTTTTCTAAAAATCGTGGTAAAATATTAGCGGTGAAGATCCTCGTGATGAAAAATCATAGTTTTACCTTAACGGGTATCTCAATGATGAAAATTAGCCATTTAATTACATGTTTTATATTAAATGGAGATACCCGTTTCCCCGGGATTTTCCCTAGTTACCCTACAGGGATCCCCGTTTAAATCCCCATGGTTTTTTAAGCAGGGATGGGGATGGTTTTCTTAAACCGGGATGGGGGACCAATCCCTGCCACGAACCCGCCCCGGCGCCATTCATATATATAGAGTTGTTTTGACTTAAGATAGTCAAATCTTCATTTCAAACACATCTATACTTGGTTGCCAATTATAGCTCAATTTTTGGATCAACAAATCAAAGTTTTAGCATCTGATTTTGGATTCATAGCTACCGTAGAACACTAAGGTATGAATTTATGTTTGAGTTTTATGTGTTTTGAGTCAAGAAGGAGATTTCAAAGGTGGAATCCTTGGTTTAGTTTGTTTAGTGTGTTGTTTTGGTTATTTAGTAGTTGTAGTAGTTGTTTCATGCTTTGTAAGTGTTTGGAAACACCTGTTTTGAGTTTATGTACGTTTTTTATCGGAAGAATAGCAGGTCAGTCGTGAAACTGCTGCTGTCGTTCATGAGGCACGGGCGTGCCTAATGGGGTACGACCATGCCCGTCATTGTTCTTGAGGTACCCCCTGTGCTATGGGTTAAGACATGGGTGTACCTAGGAAAGGCACGTCGTGCCTTAAGGATAAGGTACACCCATGTCTGAGTTAAGCACAACCATACCTAGTCTGGCACGGGCGTGCCCTTGAACTATCCAGTTTTCAGAGCAATATTCATAGCAGATTTTAGTGCAGTTTGAATAGTTTGTAATTCCTGAAAAGTGTATATGTATATATAGAGTTGTTTTGACTTAAGATAGTCAAACCTTCATTTCAAACAATCTATACTTGGTTGCCAATTCTAGCTCGATTTTTGGATCAAGAAATCAAGGTTTTAGCATCTGATTTTGGATTCATAGCTACCCTAGAACACTAAGGTATGAATTCATTGTTTGAGTTTTATGTGTTTTGGGTCAAGAAGGGGATTTCAAAGGTGGAATCCTTGGTTTAGTTTGTTTAGTGTGTTGTTGTTGTTATTTAGTAGTTGGAGTAGTTGTTTCATGCTTTACAAATGCTGGAAAACACACGTTTTGAGTTTATGTATGTTTTTTATCGGAAGAACAGTAGGTAGTCATGAAACTGTTGATGCAGTTCATGAGGCATGGGCGTGCCTATGGGGGTACGACCGTACCTGGTGACCGTGACCACCATTGTTCTTGAGGTACCCCTCGTGCTCTAGGGTTAAGACATGGGCATACCTGCGGAAGGCACAGGCGTGTACTACCTCTTTGAATGAATAGTACGTATGTATGTGAATTATATATTCAGAACATGGTATCTATGTTATATACGGTGTTGTATGATATCATTGATTAGGTGAGATAGCTATATATATATATATATTCCTTGTACAACAGAGGTGCATAGCTATGCAAGTGGTATAGCTATACACCAGAACGGTGATATGTATATCAGAACAGTGACAGGGGTACAGCTACGCAAGTGGTGTAGTTGTATACCAGAATGGTGATAGGGGTACAGCTACGCAAGTGGTGTAGCTGTATACCCGAACGGTGTTAAGGGGGTATGAATACACAGGTCGTGTAGTTATACTTCAGAACAGTAACTGTTTGTGCAGGATTGCAGGTGTTACAGCTTGGATGCGAGACATCCCTGGGAGACTTTACTCCTATTTTATGTTACTAATGTTTAGCTAGTATGCTTACTAAGCGTTAGCTTATGTTTCGGTGTTGTGTGTATGCAGGTGGCATAGGTTCCAACAAGGGTGAGTCTCTAGCGCTGATCAACTGGATAGCTCCTAGTTTTGAAAAGCAAACTTTTGAGACGACTTTTGTAAATGTTAGCACATGTGTTCTTAGGAACTGTATTTTGTAAAACCCTGTTATTTTTTTATGCTAACTTGTAAAATAATGTTTTTGAGTTAAAATCCGGAAAAGTGGTGTTACAAAGCAGTATCTTTAAAAATTGGGTAGAGATATAATTGTCTACATCTTACTTCCTTTGTACTCCTACCCAACGGGATTGGATGGTGTTGTTGTTGAGGTAACACGGTATTTAGATAACTCTCACAAAGAAATAGAATGTAATTCAATCCCTACATGTGATAATGTGAAGAAATTAACTTTTAATGATTTAAAGAATGTTCAAATTTTTTGTAATCACATTCATAAGAACATTCTTTTTCCCAGAAAAAAAAATATCTGAATGGAATGTAACTTCACTTTTTGGAAATCCATAAGATTTCTATAAAACAAAAAAAGAATCAAGTGTTTGTATTACTGTGGTTTTTATACAAAAGGAATTATACAACTTTCTTAATTCACTGTTTGGGTAAGTTTATTTTTTTTAGCTTAAGCTTATTAACTTTTCAACTTATGAGCTGAGCTTATTAATGAAAAAAATCCATAGATTAACTTATGACTTATAAGCTAATAAGCTACTTTTAAGGAAGTATTTGACTTAGTTTATTATTGTAAAATGACTAAAAAGACATACTTACATTTGAGGAAGGGAAGGTGTTTGGAAAAGAAATAAAGGTAAGGGTATATATGTAAAAGTATAAAAATAAGCTCATGTGAAAAAAAAAAGAGTTCATTTCACTTGACTTATCAAAATTGGCATATTTTTACTTAAAATAAGCTCATAAGCTTAAGCTAATAAGCTAGCCAAGCACCATATTTTTTATAAGCTCATAAAATAAGCTAATAAGCTAAAAATCTCCGGATATAAGCTAAAACAAACACCCCTTTAGTAAATTAGATCAAAACTAGGTTTCAAGTCCATATAAATATGAGCCAACATGTAAGGTTTTGTATATATGGGTTTAAATTTAAGAATAAGTGATGTTTTGTGAATGTAATTGTTTATTTGGTTTTGTTTAATTCTGAACTTATAGATATATAAGTATTATAATAAAGTTAGGGTCGACAAATAGTAACTTTGTTTTTATGAGACCCTTATTATTCCTATTTAAACAATTACGTCTATTTTTAACCATTCAATAGTCTAATTTTGTTGAATATGATTTTTGACATGTTAACACAAATTTATAAATTTTCTCACTATTTTTCAGTTTAATTTTATTATATTTTATTGACACCATATTTCTTGAATTTATGAAATCATCGTAAGTTAATAAAATATGCCACACTATTCCAAAGTAGAGTGTAGTAGATATGGACTATCGTTATAATTATTTTCTATAAACAAAACTCATTATTGTAATCAAGTTGAAATCATTGGTAACTATTATTTGGATTATTATAAGTGCAAAATTGTTCGAAATTACACGTTTGAAGCTATTTTGATTATGTTTTCTGTATAGGGACATTTTTTATATGTGTGCGTTAGCAATAATTAACCATATTATATATGATCTGTATGAGAAATTTAATTTATGTTAATGAATTTGTTAAAACGTGAAAAATGAATAAAGTAAGTAAAGAAACTATTTATAAACAATACTTTTAAATGATCATATATTATTTAAAAAATGTTATTATTATAAAAAGGCGAAAATATAAACTCAATAAAAATGAAAGCAATAATGGAAATTATTTTTGTCAATGAGTTAACCTGTGGTAGGCTATGCCGTCTATAGAAAAAGACTATATTCCATTAAGGCATTTCCTAAATCTGTAGAAACAATTCTACTATGTTGTGTAATTCATTTTCTTGAGTGTAGTACTAATGTTGTGAATGACATTATTCCACACTCATTTGTCGTTTTGAATTTTTCTCGGTCAAACCTGTTACACATCCACGGGTGAAATGTCATAATACATAAAAGAAATTGTAACAAACACATAGTTAGAGAACTACGTAGAAAAATAATTATGTATTTATTTTTTATACACATTGGAAATGATGACCTTTTTTACCTTAGTTGGTAGACTTGTTCTTTTTTTCCTTTCTCCTCATGATCTATTTTATTTAAAAAGTAGTGAAGATTGTTATATGATAGTTTAACTAAATAGCTTGTAAATACAATCCATCCATCTCAAAAGTGAAGCAAGGACAAATTTCATCACCATTAACGTATTTAGGGGTATATATGCAAAATTGATTATAGCATCTCAGTCCTCTATTTTCACACCTACGACGTGTATCCTTGTATCTTGTCAGTTGCATGCTTATCGTGAAGTTTCGACACTATACCCAAACCGGCTTGTGTACATGATGATGGATATGACGTGTCACGAACCATGCAGGTATAGTCTAGTACTTCAGTAAATGGTTTTGGTTTATTGTCTAACGGTAATATTATTACATGTACCTAAGTAAATAAGTAAGAAGAAACATATCATCATGTCATTTCTTAGAATATGAAAAAACATTTCTTGAAAGAAAAACATTGGTTCCGGAGAAAATTGTATCTCAACTTCTATTGATGCTTTATTAAATTGGAATGTAGAAATTCTGTTGGTGAAGGATTTCTTGCTTTTGCTGTGCATTTATAAGTTGAGATTGTAACAACTATGTTAATGATAACCTTTCATATCCCTTTTAACATAAAGTTAGACGTTTCTTGGAATCTTATAAAATAAGATGCATACAATGCGGATCAAATCTTTAATGCAAACTTTATTTTTATTAAAAGTTGTTAAATTGATTATCTTTTATTTACATATTTACATTTTCTGAAAAAAAATAATCCCAGTTGAAATATAGATAAAAAGGTTAGGCCACATTTATGAACAAAAAGCCCAACTCTTTGACTAATAACACATCATCAATTAGAATTCAATTACTTATGCTACATAGGATTAAAAGAATATTAAGTTAAAGCAGATATAGATGAATGAAACAATTGTTAAAGTAACATTGTGATCGATTTGGTTTTTACTAATGAGCAAAAAACCAATTAAAGATAAGATAATTTCAATTCTTGTTTTAAAAAGTAATAGAACTTTGATATTTCGGTACGGTTCCGCATAAAAATCGAATTGAATGAAAATGGAGCTCAAAGAACCGAAACCAGAAAATAAAGAAAAACTAAAACCAAGAACTACCTTAATAAGTGTAATTCAATTCGGTCCATACGTTTTTTTTCTCATTCTTCTTTCTAAGCATGTGCTTGGAGTTTTACGTACTAATGACAAAGAACAGTATTTAGTTCGTGTAACCCAACATTTAACAAGCCAATCAAAAAGACACCTTATTGAATCACTCAAAATGAATACTGTGTTGCTACAAGAGAGGTGATATACGCTTCTAATTTTTCCTCCTACTTATTCTTTTACTCACAATATCAATACAAGTGTCAATATCAAAGGAGGATGTAAGAAAAGAGAATTAGTAGACTTTATATGTCATCTTATGATAAATGGGAGGAAAAAGTATGAGGATATAACATTTTTCTTGCTGAAAATGTAACCTAATGGTCAGAAATAAACAAATCAATAAATCATTACTAGACACGTATTTTTCATAGAGGAAATGGTTGAACTTATCATTATTTTCGGTTTGACAAAAACCAACTACTGACATAGAAGTAAGCAAATAACGTTTCATGGCGACGATTTCAGAAAAACCCAAATACCAACTTTAGACCATGCTTATCATGATAAAATGATAAACTGCATAATGCAAAAAAACACATATCTTCGTTTAATGCTGACTGATTTGAAGATTAATACTGTTTGTTCGTAGTTAGTACCGGTAGTGTTAAAAGTTACTACTGCTAGTTTAAAGTTAATGCTGCTACAACAAATTTACTATTGTTTGAAGGAAGTTAATAATGTTAATGAAGAAAACTGAATTAATGCTCCTAATCATGATGATGATGAATTCCTTTATTTTACAGGTGATAATTACGGATAATATGTGTTATCTATCCGTAATTAAATACTTCTATTAACGTAATAAGTCGATTCTGTTTTATAATCATTTCAATTATAAATACTTATATGTACTTAGGTATCATAAGCATAAGAGTATGATTAGAATTTTAGCCTCAAGATTTATTCTTGATCCTTACAATAAAGAAGTATTGTACGTCTGTTGAATCTTTGATAATCAACAAATTGGGGGTTTGATTGTATTCTTTGTAATCGTTTGAATTAAGTTATCTATATAGTATTTCTTGTTACTCAAAGTGTTATTCCGCAAATTTCTTTTTTTATTTTTGGATTGTTCGTGTATATGTTGTTAATCCGGTCCTAACATGGAGGAAGGAGACGAACGTCAATCTTGAAGAACGGCTAAAAACTCTTGGATGTTTGGAACGGGTCGCCCCTAAAACATTAAATAAAACGTCAGCCAAGAAGAAATTCTTGAAAGAAAATAGAAATTTTTAGATTGTACTTTAAAGAAATTAAAACTGAAAATAAAATTTAAAGCATTTTTAGTAACGATATAAGTTGCCTCTAAAAGTTAAAAGAAAGATTTTATAAATCAAGTATGAAATGACGTTTTTACTGTATATTTTTAAAGGCGACTTTTATGAGTTTTAAAAGTATTGTTTCTAATAATCAATCATTTTTCTAATAATATATTTAAAGTACCTCTTAATTAATGTCGTCTTGATGGGAACCCACGAAAAGCAACGAGATGAACAAAAGGACGCACGTGTGATAAGAAATAGGGGATTAAAACTTTTTGAGTTATAAAACACTCTTTTACTTTTGTTAAAGAGAAAATAATATATGTTTTAGATATGATCATCTAATATATTCACATGTACATATATAAATTATTATTTAAATCATTTCGATGTTTAATAATTTAAGTACGAAAAATGATCTCTAATCTTTGCTACTTTGAAATAGTTTCCTCATACAAAGGAATTGATCTATGCTTGTTTTACTTATTTAGGTTCTTCGAGGACCCGATGAATGGGGAAGGGGTAAAAGGGGCGTTGTAGGGTAGCAGTAGAGTATTAATATTCGTGATGTATTATAATCTTATTCATTCTCTACGGCCAAGACATTGATGTGATGGATCATTTGTATGTAGTCAATTGTTGTGTGGTTTGATAGTTAGAGCATTTGTAGTCATCTAGGGTGGGTTTTGGGATTGCTGAGGTGGCAATCGGTGTTGGGTGGGGGTACAACTAAGATAAGCAGTCGACATCAATAATTCGTCAACCGAAAGCCAATTAGTGTAACCTTTGTATCATTTTACTTTTCAACATAGGGGTACCTCTCGACGCAAGAAATACTATGGGGATATTTTTGACGTGACAGTGGTGGAAATGGAAGTAATGTGGGGCTGAGGTGGTCTTGCGACTTGCAACCACTATACATACTCTTTTGCTATGAGGAGTACCTCTCCTCTCCTAATCTCTCTGATTACCACATCAACATCAAATTATCTCTATTCTCCCACCCCATTAACCTAGGAAATACTTATCCCATTTCATCACCTACTTTTAATTTCCCGATTAATCCGCCTTTCTCTCTCATTGTACCATTGGGGACCGATGTGCCAAAAAGAGGTTCAAGGAGTGGTACCGAAGATGGTGAAGATGGCAGTACCTCTCGACACCGATGCCAAATTGCATCCCTAAGTGGAAGGGGACATACACTCCACAAACCTTTATGTTTGTTTGTGGATGTTCTAGATTGAAAGACTAGCTAGTTATGTAGTGCTAGCACGAGCCATTATTTACTTGTAAGAGATATGTACTATAAAATTTTCTTTCCTCTTCTACACATTTATTTTACACTATTAATTGAAGGTTTCAAAAATACAAGTAATAAATATTAAAGGTAACACCACCACACAATATGTTAGTAAGAAAGGTGTAGAAGATAAAGAACGTAAGAAAGCTCAAGAACACACACTACACATTCAAACACACACTAATTCTCTTGCAAGGATAATCTGATTATATGAAAGCTTAGGAATCAGGTTTTGGATTGATTCCTATTTATACCCAAATGTATTTACACAAAAATTAAAACCAACTTCTAGCTATTACAGAAAATTAATAAATACATACGAGTGCTCTTTGTATTTAAACAAAAACCATTTTCACTCAATATATTACTAAATATGCTTGAATACAATTAAAATGTGTTGTTTTTGGATGTAAAAACTAAATTTTTTTATATATTCCTGCCAGCAGCAAATGTGGACAATAAAATGTTAGTAACACACTTGTCTGCCATTGAAAATAACTTTACGAAGGATATATGGCTGTTTTTTTTTCTTTTTTTTCTGAAGGGCAGGTCTAAATCACCAACTATAATTTGAAGTTGATGGTTTCTCGATCAATCTCGATTAACAAATAGTTGAAACCCATGTTTACCTACTAGTATATATAGTTTTTTTTTTTTTGAAAAGCAAAAGAAGAGCGCACTAGGATAGGAGCTTCGGCATTGTCATTACAACTTCCTAGTGAACTCAAGATATATTAATATAAACTAGCAAGGAGCTAGAAGCAAATGTACAACGAACCGTACCAAAATCTAAAGCTTAACATCCATTACATTATCTATATCTTCTATAACCTAAGATCCTTTTAATCCTATGTGCTAATGCTTTGAAAGAGTAATTTTCAAATTGAGGCTAATTAGAGCTAAGGATTTGATGATGTGTCATTATTTGAAAACTTGGGCTTTTTATTATTTATAAAATTGTATAAATGTCTAGGAAAAATAACTCACCCTTATTAATATTCCCATTAATTGAAACGAGAAAACTAATAGCCCCTTCATTGATGTCAATTGATGGAAACAAAAATATAACTCACCTTTATTCTCATTGATTGAAAGGAGAAAACCAATAGTCTCCCTCATTGAAGTCAATTGATGAAAATAAAATGTAATTCATTCCATTATAGGTCTTGAATTACGGGTCGTTCTTATTTCTTTATTACAAGATTCAGTTACTTCTTTCATAATCTTCTTGAGCTTGAAGCACATATCGAGATTTGCGGGTTTGAGATGTCGCAACCGTCATTTACTAGCAACAAAGGTACAACTTCTTCGCCCAAACAATTTCTTAAAGCACATTAGTTGGTAAATTCTGGAGTATTCCTTTTTGTTGTATGTAAGCTTTGTATTAGGTAATTTGGTTTTGTAATGTGAATTTACTAAAGTTTTTGTATTGAGTAATTTGGTTTTATTTTGAGATTCTTGAGCTTAAGAATCACTATAATCAATTATTTTTTTATTTACGACACAGATTGGAAAGACAAAAGAAGAAACTCGTTATACTTTTCATTGAAGACTATTCATTACCATTCAATCATTTTCATAATGACCTAATCCTGTGGAAAATACATAAATACTCAAATTTAGTCGGATGAATAGAATATCGTGTGTAAAAAAGGATATACGATTAGCTTTCTTTAGATCAAATATATAACTTCTCATATCCAATTACGGTATATTTTTTAATTACATATTAAGCATGATTGTTGTATATGTCGTTCTTCTACAAAGCATAGTACATCATTCCTTTTTGTGGAGAAATAGAAAAAACGGAATTACAATTATGATTTCAATATTTCATGATACTGTTTGACTTCAAAAGTCAAATTAATTTATTTCATATATTATAAATATTCTAATTATTAAACGGGATTTTAACATTCAACACTTGAAAAAACCCAATCCCTAAAACTCTGTTTCTAATTGACTCAATTGATGTTAGTTGATATCTATGTTGAAATAGTATGATGCTTTCAAAATTTTCAAGAAAGATATTATGTTTTTAATGACAACGAAATAAGAAAATTATTGTAATTGATATTTTATATCTTGGCTAACAGTTTAGTTGACAATACATTCATCATCTTTGAACCACGATCATGTAGTCTGTGTAGGAAGTTATATATATTACTAAGCAGTGTTTCTTCTAAAAACTGAATTGGTGCAGGGTTTAAATCATATAGAAGCCTTTTGAGACGAGCAATATAGAGGTAATGTTCATGAATGAGGAGATATGCTATATTTTGTATATATCTTTTTTCGTTTATATAGTTATCTGTTTTTAATTGATATGAAATTCAATTTATGATGATTAGTGTTCTCTTATGGTTAATTTATACTCATTTTTCATAATGTGAGTAGATTCATTAGCCAAACAATTATACTAAAATTTAGGATTATAATTTTTGCTCAAGTTTAAAGTATGTTTATTGATAGTGACGGATTATAGTCTACTAAAGATACAAATATCAGCGGTCGAAAATGGAAACATACCAGCCAATGACTTCATATATAGCTTGGTGGATTAGGGAATTCAAAGTCATTGTTTAGTTATAAATATCTTTCAAAGGCTACAAATGGGTTCTCAACTCAAAATCTATGCGCCCATAAGAGTGGCCTTTGCGCCCCCAAGCCTTATTCCCTTGCGGCCGCAAGGGTGGTCCTAAATAAAACCTAAATCTCTAATTTAACTGCACGTGTTTGAATATATTTTAAATAATATGTTATTTATTTTAGTTTTTGTCTAAATGAAATTTTTATATATTTATTTTATGGCTTTTGATTATTGTAGCAAACTAAAACCTAAACTCATGATGTTTTAATTACATAGTAAGTTATACTTGCCAAATAAAACCTAAAACACAAGCCCACATTTATGTGGGCCTATCACCTAGTTATTACTAAAAGGAATATAAGCTCATACATCCTACTACAATTGCATGCAAGATTATGCATTATAAACCAATGGTGTTGAATACCAACTACTAATGTTCAATATTAATTTTTTGTTTGTGTTCCCGATCCAAAGCTTTGATAAATTTTGAACCAAATGAAACGGATCCTCTCCCTTCTTCTTACCAAGGGATTCCTCATCAGCATAAAGAATATCATTCCTCCATCTCCAAATTTGCCAAAGTGCAATTGCACAAACCGCCAAAAGAACTGCCCCAGTTCTACGATGGGTTCCCATATGACCAACCAACAGTTGAAACTCCACAACAGAGGATAAACGCGACGATTTTAGGTCCCACCATGCCCAAATTTTCCTCCATAGAACGCTGGAAGCTGAACACGTAAAGAAGCAATGATCCATAGTTTCCACACTGTTATTACACAGAATACATGACATAGACTGTAGCGGAATGCCCCTTTTAGACAGATTGAAACGAGTAGGAAGAGCCTCTTTCAAAAATCGTCATATGAAGATATTAATTTTTATTGGGATTAACGGGTTCCAAAACGCAACCTCATTATTTATCCCTCCAGGATCAAACAAATTTTGTAACATTTTTGACAACCGGTTTACTGAAAAGACGCTATTTTTATCTCAATCCAATGACCAAAAATTTGAACCAGATGTGTTAAAGGCCATCGAAGATAGCAGATCTTCAAGAGAGTGAACATCATCCAACGCCCCGCCTCTAATTGTCTATTTCCAGTCCCATGTACCTTGCCAGGTCCCATCAACATACTTCTATCTATCTTTAAAACATGCATTTTTATCCTTTTCCTTTGCAAAGAGTCTAGGATATAAATCCATTAATTTGGTACCATGACCAACCACTACTTCTTTCCAAAATAGGGTATGTGAATCTTTAGCTTTTTTTTTTTTCTAAGAATGAAGAAATTAAATTCTGCAATTTTCACTCCTTTGCATCCATTGACAATCATAGCCCAAGCACTATTCTTGAGACTGGAATATATTATACAGTGGTTATTATTATTATATTAGGGAAAATGATGTATACAGCTAGAAACACTTATTTCGGGTGTTTTTACATTCATAATCACTTAAATAAGTAAATAATGATCGAAATGACTAAAATACATCTCAATTTAGCTATTTGTAAGTATAAAAACACTACAAATACTGCTAAAAGCACTATCATTACAAGAAAAGATGACAATAGGGGCGACGGTAATAAGGGCGACAATGAGCAATAGTGGCGACATCCCCTTATGTCGCCACTATTGCCCATTGTCGCCCTTATTGCCATCCCCCTATTGCCCATTAAAAAAATCCGGGTCATAATTGGTATGAATGAGTTATATTCACTTATAACGGGTCATAATTGGTATTTATGGGATATATTCACTTCTAACGGGTCATAATTGGTATTTATGTGAAATATTCACTTTTAACGGGTCATAATTGGTATGAATGTGTCATATTCACTTGTAACGGGACATAAATGCTATTTATGGGTTATATGCACTTCTAACGGGTCATAATTGGTATCAATGTGTCATATTCACTTCTAACGGGTCATAATTGCTATTTATGAGTTATATTCACTTCTAACATATCATAATTGCTATTTACAGGACATAATTGCTATTTATGGGTTATATTGACTTATAATGGGTCATAATTGGTATAAATGAGTTATATTCACTTTTAATGAGTCATATTTGCTATTTATGAGGTATATTCACTTCTAACGGGTCATAATTGCTATTTATGGGTTATATTCACTTCTAACGGGTCATAATTGGTATAAATGAGTTATATTCATTTCTAAGGGGCCATAATTTCCATGTATATTAGACTTTGTTTAATATATAATTAATGAATTATATTTATTTTGTAGTCTAAGAATATTGAAGCTTTTCTTAGCAACCCAGCGTTTACAGCAAGAACTATAAAGATATTCTGATCGTTGGCGCCTCATAGTGATAATGGGTCAGAGAATGCGGGAAACGAGAATGCCGATACCGATGATGAACTGTAGCTTATAGATATGTTAGACAATTAAAGTAGACTTTGTTTTGTTTAAAACGACTTAAAACAAGTATCGATCTATCTTTTGGTTTGTATGATAAATTTATGGATTATTTTATAAGTATGCAAATTTATTATATATTTCTGGATGTCATTGATTGTATATATACAACAAATATCAGTATTTTATTGTAAAAATGGAGCTATGTTGAAGAACTAATAGGAGCGACGCTTTTAGGGGCGACAACAGGGGCTACACTAATAGACACGGCGTTTAGGGCAACATGGGCGAGACAATAGGGATGACATGTCGCCCCTAATACCAATAGGGAAGACTTTCAGGGGTATTAGGCGCGACATATATCGTCCCTAATGTTATGTTTCCTTATAGTGTATATTCTATCATTTTATTATTATAATAATTGAGAAATATGTATATATGATTTATGGATGATTAATATGATTTTAGGTCTTGACACAAAAGAGGAAAGATTCGTATGTTTTTGATCTTCCACATGCATTTATTAACATATTCTAGATCAATGACTAGTATGATACGTAAGTAGTCTAAAAAAATAGCTGCATTTTTTTTAAACAGCAGATACATACTTATTAAATATACCCTTAAAGTTTGTCTAAATTCTCATTATACTAATAATACAACATACAGCTTAGTAAATTATATCATGCATGGTGTGCAATCGATAACTTGTATTTTAGGTTGTAATTAAGTCAATCTTTTTTATTGTGTAGATTCCAAAAACCTAAATAAAACTCTAGGAATTTTATTTTATTTTTTGAACAACAAAAAGAAAGAGACACAAGACTAGAGTTTCGGCATGATCACCTAATACTCACTCACGACATCAATTTTATTTACTTTTAGCAAGATGCTAAATCCAAGAGTACACCAAAAACTAGAAATAAAAACAACACCAAAAAAGATTAATACAATGCAACCCAAAATCAAAACAAGCTATGACCCATACTAGATTTTGAAAGGTGAGGAAATCCAATTGTCTCAAATTAAGTGTAATTTATGGTTCTCGTTGCCCACCCAAAGCTTTGATAAATTCTAAATAATTGGGAATGGATCTTCATGTTTCTTCCTAGTTGACTTACCTTCCTTCGCATAAAGGATGTCATTACGCCGCCTCCAAAGTTGCCACAAGGCTACAGCACATTCTGATATTAGGATTGCCCCGAATTTCGAATCCCCACCTTCGTGATCAAGTTTTGAAACTCCGAGACTGATGAGAGACATGGAAATTTCAAGTCCCACTATGCTTAAATTTTCCTCCAAAGCAAGCTAGAAATTGGACAAGAGAAGAAACAATGATCCATTGTCTTTATATCTTTATCACAAAAAGTGCAATTCAAAGATTGAATCGAGATCCCTTTCTGAGACAAATTAAACCCTTTTGGGATTGCTTCTTTAAGAAACCTCCATATGAAAATGTTGATTTTATTTGGGATTAACGGGTTCCAGACACAACAACTTAACCATTTTTTCTCCTTTTGAATCATACGAAGCATTTAACATCTTAGTCATTTTCTTAACTGAGAAAGTCTCATCCTTATCCCAATTCGACGACCATAAATCTTGCCCCGACATGTTAAAAGACAACAAATTAATGTAAGTTGATTCTCTAGAGATTAAAGATCATCCAGAGTTCTACCTCTGATTGTGGACTTCCAATCCCAAGAACCACACCACACTCCATTAACCAAAACCAATCTTTCTTTAAAACAAGTATTTTTATTCTTTTCTAAAGCGTAAAGTCGAGTGTATAAGTCTTTTAACCTTAACCCCTGCCCAATCATACCTTTCCAAAAAAAAGAATATGAATCTTTTGCAATCTTTTTGGTAAAAGATGACTATTGAAGCCTTTACATACTTTTCCCTACAACTACTCTTTTCCAAGCCTTTACATCCGTTAACTATTGAAGCATATATACTTTTCCTTACAACTGCTCTGTTTGTAAACAAACCCCATCCACTACATAACACACGACAATTACATCCTTCCAAATATCATTCTCACTAGATAGGAACCTCCACATCCATTTAGAAAGAAGAGCGGTATTTTTTATTTTAAATCTAACCACACCCAGTCCTCCATTAGATTTTGTATTTAGAACTTTACTTCAAGCAACCCCAAAAAAATCTTCTTCTTATATGCTCCAATGATTTTAAGATGTCATTGAGAGCCTTAAAGAGGGAAAAATAAAACAATGGGATAGATGTTAGAATAGATTGTATCAACGTGAATCTGCCACCAATAGAAAAACACTTCGATTTCCAAGCCGGAAGTTTTTTATTCACTTTGTGCACAACAACCGACCCTGAGGCTTTGTTTTTCATATTAGCCTCAACAGTAAGCCCGGGTAATTAAGTAAATGGGAGAGAGGATACCTTGCAATTAATCATATCAACACTGAAACATTTACAAAAAGATTAATGCATTAGGAGAGATTAATGCTCAGCACTGAAACATCATGAAAACACGAAAGAATTTTCATTAATGTTATTAGACTTTTCCGGTACCATTTACAAAAAATAAGTGCATCATCTGCACATTGAAGAAGAGAAAGATTGCGATTAGGTTTCGCAAGACGAATACCTTTAAACAACCCCAAATTACAAGCATATATTAAGAATCATCAATTGGAGGACTTCACCTGCTAACAAAAAAAAGAAATGGCGAGAGAGTGTCCCCTTGCCTCAAACCTCTTTCCATAAAAAATTCTTTGGTTGGTGTTCCATTAGTCAGAATAGAAGTAGTAGCTTACTGCAAACAACCACGAATCCATCCAATCCATTTTATACCAAAACCCATTTGCTCCATAGTGTGAAAAAGAAAATTCCAATTAACTGAATCAAAGGATTTTTCAAAATCGACTTTAAATATAAGCATTTTCATTTTTTCTTTTTTGTGTGATGCACTATTTCATTCGCTATTAAACAACTATCCAACATTTGTCTTCCCGGAATGAAGGCGGTTTGATTACCACTCACTAGCTTATCCATGACTTTGACTAATCGGTTAGCCAAAAGTTTAGCAATTATTTTATATGTGCAACCAAGCAAACTAATCGGCCTATAATCCGAAATCTCCAAAGGATCTATCTTTTTAGGGACACGAGCTAGAAATGAAGCATTACACCATCCTTTCAAATTGAGATATCCCAGCGACAAACGCATTACTAAACTCTAGCCAAAAGTTTTAAATAAAATTAAAGTTCGGGCCATTTGGCCCAAGGGTGTAATCGAGCCGAGCCGAGCCGAGCCAACACGGTGCCAAGCTCGAGCTCGAGGCTCGAAACTCGACTCGAGCTCGGTCGAGCTTTTATTTTCAAGCTCGAGGTCGACTTGAGTAAGTAATCGACACTTTCGAGCTCGACTCGACTAAAATTAATTTAATAAAATTTTGTAGCAACAAATGTTAAAATACATTCCGGAATTCAAATTTCACACTTTCGAACAACAATTAACAGCTACCTACTAAGGGTATAAAAGTAAATGGTGTATATGTAAAAAGGTAAAATGGTAATTCAATACAAGCTCGATTAGGCTCGCGAGCCTGGCGAGTTGAGTATTTCATAGTTTGAACTCGGGTCGAAACCCTACTCGAGTAGCTCGAGCTTGACTCGGTTCACGAGTTGATTTCGGTTATTTTTCGAGTCGGTCTCGAGTAGCTCGCAAGCTGTCTCGGCTCGATTACACCCCTATTTGACCCCGGGGCTTTCTATACATTGCACGATCGCGCAATTCATAGAATTTAAACATATATATACTATATTAAATGCCCGTGTGATACACGGGGTGGTTTAAAAAATAATAAATATTAATCATCAGTAAAAAGACATTAAATAACTATAAAACACGAAAATGTAAGAATTTAAAAATAATAAAAGACGGCGTCAACACCGAAACCATCCATAGAAGCTTTGGTGTAAGTTAATCATTCTTATTACAATTATAAGAAGATCAATAATTTAAAAAGTATTTATTATATAACTTCAAAAAGTAAGTTACAATAATAAATAAGATTAGATTTAATTAAAATATAATTAATTTGAACATAATTTATATCATTTGTATTTCGTAATTTTAGTAGGACTACATTTTAAATTATGTATAATAATTTTAAAATATAGATAAGTACGCAACTTTGACTTATAAAAGTCCAAATCAAATTTTAATTTCAATATTAATGAATGGTTGAGATTTAAAGTGTTCAAAAAAAACCGATATGATTATCTTATAAAAATAATTAAAATTAGTCTTTTATATATATTAAATTAAAAGATATATACCTACTAATAAATGTAATGACACATTAATGATGCATTAATGAGGGGTATTTCGAAAAAAATCAAGACTCGATCTTTAATGATAACTCACCCGGACGTAATTTACGGTTAAAAAATTATATAAAATACCAAAATATCTCTATTAATTATATATATAAAAGGAAAATCAATGTTGGGAAAGTTTCTTTAAGTAAAATTCCAATTAACCGATATGAGTTATTTATTTTTTCAATTTTGACTAAAAAACTCAATAGTGACTACTACATTTAGAAAGATCTGATTTTTAGGTTTTAATTGGATCTTTAAATTCATTTACATAATACATGGATCTTTCAACCCATATATAGTTTGTTCTTTAGTTTAATACTTTTAAATTATTTTTGATAACATTTATTCTTTTTGGTTTATTTTAATACAAATCATCATCTATACTATATTATAGGGCATTTAGGCCTTTTGCATAATCTCTTAAATTTTAAGTATTTTAAAATTATAAAATTACCCCTCATATAAACTAGATGGAAAATATTATATGAAGTAACTATTAAATAGAGTTAATAAGATTCCTATATTCCATTTTAATAACTAAACCTTCCATATTTAAAAAAATCAAGTCAATACAAATAAACTTAATTATTAAAAAATATTTTCATAAAAAAATCTTTTATTTTAAATATTCTATCATGTAATAAATACTTTAACATAATTATCAAACAATGTGTACAAGTGAAACTCAAAACCTGAATAACTTATAATCAGAATTTATAAAGATATATTTTAAATTTTTTTTAAATAGCGCATATAATCAATAGTTTCAAATTAGTTTACTTTATTTTCTTAATCTCTGAATTTGAAATAGTTTCATGCAGTTTACCCTATTTTATAAGTAGAGACCATTTTTCTTATTTAATTGTTCTCAAAGTTTATTTTAAAAATAATACAGGAGTTGATTTAGAATAGTAAAATAAAAAAATAAAAAATGGATAAAGAAAATAGAAATTTACCAAAGTAAAATTATTCATTATTAGCGTATTATATGAATACCGAAAATGAACAAGTTATCCGGTAAAAACTATTTGATTCTACCACATTACGCGGGTACTATGCTAGTTAGGCTTATAATATATTTTGAATTAGGTAACAAACATGTTATGTGTTAAAAATATATTATATTATAATTCATTTAACTACGAAACATAAATATTTTTCGTACTCATTATCATGCAAAAACACGTTAATAAACATAGTTAATATATTAATATTATTTTCATCAAAAAAGTCACCAACCTATCAAATATTATTCCATGACGATATTTTCTTACATTGATGTACAACCTTTTAGTATGTATAATATATATAATCAATTAAGAATAGATAACATGTCTTTTTATAAAAAAATTATTATTACAATATATATGAATTTCTTTTTAAATTATATTACCTAAACATTTTACTTTAACATATTATAAAATCCTAGTATGTGTTTTTTACAATGAAAATGATAATTATTAAGCATATGATATAATAATTTTTATTAAATGTTGTTCCTAACATGTCCATTATAGATTATAATTTTGTAATTCTATAATAGCCTTCATATTTATTAATTATGATTTGCTTTGCCGTTGATTTTGTCGCCTTGTTCATCAGTGAGAAAAACCTACAACGATCCCCACCGCTAGGATGTTGTCACCACACTGTTCATCATGGAGGAAACCCTAAATCATCAATTTTTTTGGGTTTCTTCAACCACGGTTCTAATTTTCGCCCATCGTTTTTGAAGTTGTTGTCACCTATTGATTTAGCAAAGCAAGTTGTGATTTCTACCGAATTTTGATTTTGATTCATCAATCTATTGTTTGTTCATCATTTTGTGGATCTATGTACTTCATCAATTTTTATGATTTTTTGTTCATCATCCTGTGGATCTAAGTTGGGTTATGTTATGAGTTCGATTCAGGATTTTAGAATTTGCCTAGCTAAATGTTAAAAGATTATTGATGAATCTTAATTATCAGTTTTCATCTAGCTTATGTATCCCCTGTTCATCTAATATTGGTGGTGCTCATCTAATTTTTGGTTGTTGATTTTGCTTGGTATAAAGTTGATTCATCTGGTTTACAAACAAATAGGTAAAATTTTTCATCAAATTTTAAACAGTTTTACGTTGGTGTGGAGGGTATAACTATAATAGAAATATCAACAGCTTAATTTTAGGGATTTATAAAATGTAAAATATACCCTTAACTGTCATTTTTATTAATTTAATTTAAGAAATAAAAACTTTCTATAAATTGTAGATTGGATGAATAATGAACGATTCGGATTGCCTCTTACACCTCTTACAAGATTTTGCCTCTTATAAGAACCCCATCACATATATATATATATATATATATATATATGTTTAAATAAGTTAAAATGACTTCTCTTAACCTTTTCACATTATTACATAATGATTAGACTTGAATTAATTAGAAATAAGGAAACTATATATGTTGCATTTTATAAAAAAAAATTACTCCTTCGTAATGGTTGGGAAAATTAGAATTTATTTTTTCAACTAAGGTAACTATATATATAGTCATTATTATAAAAATAATATCTATAATACTAATGATTTAAATGTCGTTATAGATGATAAACAAAGATTGAAATAGATTGAATTTAAGATATTAAACTATTCAAATATTGGTATTAAGTGAATTACATATTAGATTAGATGTAAAGAAAAAGTAAATTATATTATTATAGCATTTTATTAACACTATAAATTTGTAAAAAGATAAATATAGAAAGGTAAAATGGTTTTTCGCAAAAATTTACATAATCAAATCAAACTGTAACAGGCTTTTATACATAAATCATGCTATATAAACAAATAAACTTGTAAAAAATTGAACTCGGGATGTAACTATTTGCCGCTGTAGCATTGCGCAGGTACCATACTAGTATATATACACACACACACACTCCATGTATTACTATGAGCAAACTAATATCGATTACTACATCCATTACAACATATGAAGATGTCAGATTTTAAAAGAAGTTGATGGTAAATCTAATATGTAGCGTATCAAAGTAAAGATTGTTTTGAAATGGAAAACATATATATTATAACAACCTAGATTGCAATATGATTTTGGAAGATATCCTAACTTGCTTCTGCATAGGTCAAAATATGCACACTTTTTAAACGTGATATGATATTAATCGGAATTGATTTAGCTCTTGGTTTATATTTAATTGTAGCAAATCATGAAGAGTTTACGTTTATATTTAATTGTATATTAGCATCATACCCACGCAATGCTGCGACGGTAAATAGTTTTTGGTTTACAATATGTTGCTTTCAAGAATGTAATGATATGTTATTCGCGCGATTCAATGTCACGAAAAAGTTTTCTACAGCAACATGTCCTTTTTTTCAAATTTTCTTTTATTTAAATCTAACTATTTTATTAATTTTAAAAATAAATTCTAAAAGACAATAAAATAAGAAAAAAGATTTATATTGATGAAATAAAGAGGAATTAATAAGATTTTAGAAATTATGTTGATGTGTGTGGATAATTGTGTTAGTATGAGATAATATATTTTGAATAAAAAGTTAAAGTAAATTAGGAAAGAATAAAATAGTTAAAAATTGAGTGGATGAGATTAATTTAGATTAAATGAAGGGTCAAGATTTTATATTGATTGAATTTTAAGAAGTTTTAAAATTTAAGAGCGGAGAAAATGTTAAATGGTTTATATAGTAGTATAGATATATATAGATATATATATATATATAGATATAGATATTTTCAAAAAAAAAAGTTAAAGTAAATTAGGAGGGGATAAAATAGTTAAAGATTGAGTGAATGATATTAATTTAGATTAAATGAAGGGTCAAGATTTTATATTGATTGAATTTTAAGAATTCTTAAAATTTAAGAGAAGAGAGAATGTTAAATGGTTTATATAGTAGTATAGATAGTTAGTATAGGAAAAGTTAAAATGACAATTATTTTTCGTATGAGAATTAAGAGAAGTAATTTTTTTATTAAAATAAATAAATTACTCATAAATTTTTGTGGCTCTTAATGGCGATTTTGGTGTCTCGATATTGAGGGTTATTTTTGAAAAACTAAGACTCATTAAATAATAACTCATCTATCTTGACGAAATTCACAGTTGATGTTTCATTTCAGAATGTCGAGGTAATCTTTATAGAATTTATTTATATATTTAATGAGACGGTTGAAGAGTAATTGGATTTTATTGGGCATATAGTGATTTAAAGGTTACAATTATAAGTCCATCCGTATAGCCGGACCCGAAGGTCCCGGGTTCCTTTCGGGTTCCTTCGGGAATACCCCTACGCGCGCCTATCGGGTGCGGGGGCCGGGTCTGCAAAACCGAGTGAAACCAATTTTTTTTTCTGTGAGTAACGTATACTTTAAAAAAAAATTTTTACCTTCAACGGATATATATCCGTTGTGATACATATATATATATATATATTTATATTTTTTTAATTCTCCTATAAATACCAAACACTTCTATCTAATCTTTTCATTTAAAATTTTTTCAAACTTCCATATTTTACTTCCATCTTTCATCCAACTCTTCTAAAAAAATTACACTCTTCTCCTATAAATACATAACCACCCCTCAACACTTCATATAAAAAATTCTCCTTCAAAATATGGCATCACCACCACATGCTTCATCGAGCGGTTCGTCGGCTTCCGTATCAACCGACGAACAGATCCGGTAGGAAGGAGAATTTTATGTAGAGTTGCTTCGAGAGGCCGAAAACTTGCTTAATGAGAGCACCGCGGAGTCATCGATCAAAATTAGAAGCGGAAACATAGAAAGAGGTCGGGTAGCTGCAAACGAGCGGTTGTTAAATGAGTACTTTGGCGATAACCCTGTCTATTCTGCGGAGATGTTTAGACGGCGGTTCCGTATGAGCAGACGGGTATTCGAACAAATCGTTAACGATCTACAAGCAGAGTATGAGTATTTTAGAGATGGATGGGACGCGTGAGGGAAAAAAATTTCTCCAATACAAAAGTGTACTTCCGCTATTCGGCAATTGGCGTACGGGGTAGCCGCTGACTCTCTTGACGAGTACTTGAGGATGGGAGAGAAAACATCATGAGATTGCCTACACAATTTTTGCAGTGGTATTATTGAGCTTTATGGTAGAGTTAATTTACGGAAACCTACTTACACCGATGTTCAACAGTTATACACCGCGCATGAGGAATACCACGGATTTCCCCGCATGCTCGGCAGCATAGACTGTACTCATTGGGCGTGGGCAAATTGCCCGGTTGCATGGCGGGGTCAATTCATGACAAATGATCACGAGCATCCAACAATAATTCTAGAAGCGGTGGCATCACAAGACCTATGGATATGGCACGCGTACTTTGACGTTGCGGGTTCCAACAACGATATAAATGTTCTCAACTAGTCACCCATCTTCAACGATATCTACGACGGAAAAGCCCCCCAGTGTCCATTTGAGGTGAACGGAGTCACCTACAAGCACGGATATTATCTAGCTGATGGGATATATACGGAATGGGCTACATTTGTAAAATCATTTACGTTCCCACAAGACGATAAGCGGAAAAAGTTCAAGGTGGCGCAAGAATCGGCACAAAAAGATGTTGAGCGTGCTTTTGGCGTGCTCAAACAACGTTGGCATGTACTTCATAATCCGGCACGCGGATGGCATTCAAGAAGACTAGGAAAAATTATTTACGCTTGTATCATTTTACACAATATGATACTTGAAGACGAAGACAATGCCATTTGTAGTTTATACCCGCACGACATTATATCGTCGGATATCGAAACACAAATAAGTGAACAAGCACGCGCGGCTAACGTACGAGAAGTCAAAAACCAAGAGACGCATAATAACCTTCGGCCGGATCTGGTCGAGCATATTTCACGTATCCAACTTTCGGATAACGAAGACGGGTAGTTTTTTAAATTTATTAATCTAAATTTAGAGTATTATAATTTTTATTTTATAATAATAATATTTTTATTAAAATCTTATGAATTTTTTATATATTTTTTTATTTATAATAGAATTGTTTAAATATTTGCGATTTGTTAAATATATTGTGTAATTAAATAAATTAAAAAAAGTGAGAAAAAGTTTGGGTTGATTTGGGAGAGGCTATACTAGAGTTTGTGGTTGATTTGGGTTGAGAAGGAAAAAATAAAAAAAACTGATGTGACGCTGATGTGGTATTGGTGTTGGAAAGGGAAAAGGGGAAGCTATACGGATGGCCTAATACACTAATACCTTATTTTACTAATGTAATTTTTTTCCCAAAAGTTTAATGAATTTTATTAAAATTATTATTATTCCCCAATTACAGAAAATGATAACCTAAGAGTATAAACAATCTCATCTCATTCTATTTTTAAAAGGAAATATGTTTTTTTTTCATAACTTGTTTCTTTTAAAAAATAATAATATGCTTATTTTGAAAATGGAAATATAAGTATTATGTATTTTTCTTTGCCAAATAAGAATATGCTGCTATTTTTCCAAATTAAAATCATATCAACTTTATTTTGTACTTTCTTCCTTTTGTTTCTGGTTTAAGCATTTATTGAGGGTTTTTGTTTTAGGTCACATGATGAATATTGATGAGCTCCAACAACATTTTGTGGTGTTTTGGACATGAATTATGCAAGATTTGTGTCCTTGCATTTGTGTTCTATCTTTGAATTGATATAAATAAGGTATGTCATAGGAGTGAGTCGAGAAAACCGAATCAATATAGCAACCGTCGGTTTTGGTTTTCAAAATTCAAAAACTGACATTTTTCAGTTTGGTTTTGGTTTTTACAATTTTAAAAACAAAAAAAAAACCCGAATCGAACCGTTCCTAGGGGCAACATTGTAAATATACATGTCCAAAAAATCAAATACTCTATGCCTTTTTCATTTACATAGTCGACTCTCATTTACATTAGTGTTTCACCAAATAGGTCTCATACTAATTCAAATCTCCTTCGCTGTTGCAGCTTTGTTTGGTCATCGGACTACTCGATTGAGTTTACCTGCATCACTTCATTTCGAGTCTACGAGTTCACTTCTTCTCGATTTTATCCATTTTCACTTAATATAGAAATCCATTTCTAGTTGTTTATCTCAATTTTCATATTCTAGTTTTCTGAGTTGTATGCAGTTCATCTGGAGTTGGTTGTTCATCTCGATTTTCAGTTTTGCTAATATGTTATTTTTCGATTTTCTTTGAATTTTGATTTGTTTCAATCTCGTTTAATTTCATAGATTTATAATGATGGTTGTATGGCCTCAAATATTAATGGTTAAAACGGAAAAGTTGTAAAACCGCACCACTCCAAACTGAACGCACGGTTTTGGTTTTGGTTTTCCAAAAATCAAAATTATCGTTTGGTTTCGGTTTTATGCCAAAACCGAACCAAACCAAACCATACTCATCCCTAGTATATAATGTAACTTAAATGTCTTATCCTTACATAGTATAGCTCATAAATTATAGATTGATAAGTAAAATATAAAATTACATGACTAATTTACCATTCAATTAAGTTAGGTTCTACTAACATTACTTAACATTTCTCCAATATGTGTAGGTGTATACTTGGATACTTTATGGTGTCATTTATAATAAAGTTTTATTTATATATTGTATAAAACTAAATGTATTATTTTTGTATCATGTCACTTTATTAAATTACTTTAAGCAATTTCAAATTATAAATTTACCGTCTTGTATCCCATGCTAAATTCTCACTTATATTAGGTGCTTAACACATTTATTTATACTTCTAGTTTTAAAGTTCTATGTCATCTAGTTTGACCCAAACGCATATTTAATAGTTGTAGCAATAATAAAAAAGAATAATAATCATAATTAAACTATAAATTATGTTGTGAGATAAAATGTAAAGTTGTATAAATTGAATGTGAAATATAAAAATCTATTTGTGGGTGAAAATTAAGAATTGATCGAAGATCAAATGTAACTTTTATAAGTTAAAGAGTGAAAATTATAATTTTGTTACAAAAGTAAAATAAAAATTGAAATGAATAGTGATTTTTTATAAATTAATTATAAGTGATAATGTTCTAAAATTTGAATTTGATCTTTAAATTTTAGATGAAAATTCAAGATTCTGATTTAAATTTTAAATATGTGAAAAGGGCAGGCTATACAATGTCTATTATTTTTTTAAAAGACAAAGACGTCCATTAGTATAATCTTCATAAATCATAATTAAAAAAAAACATAAACAATCTAAACTTTTATATTGAGTTGTGTTCTATAAAATTTTAATATTCAATTACATGTGATTCCGTATACAATTACATGTAATTTGTAAAAGTATCACATATGAATTACGAAAATGTCACTCCGCTCAAATTTTTAAAATGCAATCTGGATCATTGATATTATTGATTCAAAGACTAAAATTAACTTTTATGACTATGAATTAACTATTAAGTATGAACTATATCGAGCATTTTTCCTTTTATATTACATAAAATATGGCTTTTATAGAAGAAAATTCTATTTCTTCCTGACATGTGAAAGAGTTAATTTATTTCATTTTTTTTTCATTTCAAGCTATCTCATTATTCTACAGAAAATGATTTGTACACAATATTTTTTGTCATATACAACAAAGAATATGTATTTACACCATAATAGCCTTGAATATATGGTCGAAAAAAATAGTTGCTTGATTTTATAAGAGTAAAATAATCATTATTGTTATGTGTAATAAAAAAGTATTATCATCTCCCATATTCTATTTCGGGTAAAACTATTTAAATCTCTTTGATTGTCTAATTTGACTCTTCTGATGTGATTATGTGAATGTATAACTTATATTAAAAACTAAAATTAATTAATATGACATATCTAATATATAATAGAAGTATTATCACAAACCCGTCCACTATTAAATGATATCTGATTGTATTACTAACACCAAAGCACTCGATATTTTTACACTTTTGACAAGGATAATTAATTATAGATCTTTTCCTTGTCACTCGATCATCTTCGGCAACTTTTATGAATTCGGATAACCTTGTCATAAACTCATTGGTACAACGCGGTATCTCATACATCCATTTATTACGATCCATCTACAATTTAAAAAATATACAAGTTTAAATTACTACGAGCCTCTTACCTTTCCAGGTATGTGTACAAAATACAAACATGAAAGAGTAAACAAAGAAATATTTATATACTAAAGTAGTATGTTCTAAATAAATATTTATATACTAAATCAAAAGACGGAGGACCTTAGTAAATAAAGAACTAATAAATCAAAATCAAAATATAGAATAGAACTTATACCTTATTCTTTGTTGGATACTCAAAGAATTAACTGTGAGAAAATATAAAATAAAAAAGGTAGGCAGATATTAGGTGGAGACATATATATATATATATTACTTATATAGATAATTTTTGAAAATCAGTTAAATTTAAGATAATGGATATATATGGATATGAATCATATCCAATTTTTAAAAATCAGTTACATATAGATGAGAGTATACAAACCGGTTTGAACCGGTCTAGAAAGTTAGGATATACCCAATTTTTGAAAATCAGTTATGTTCAACGATATTTGAGAGTATACAAACCGGTTTTTACCAGTCTAGAAAATAAGGTTGTAACTCGCGGCCAAAATGACGTACAGACCGGTTGTAAACCGGTCTAGAAAGTTGTGTCAACCGGTCTAGAAAGTTATGTCAACCGGTCTAGATGGTTCGGTTTTAAGACACGCAACCAAGATCACTTAAAGACCGGTTTACAACCGCTCTAAAAGGCTGGGGCGCCTAATTTATTGGTTTTTGAGACCGACGTCCTCAAACTGGTCTAAAAGATGTCGTATAGACCGGTTAATTACCCGTCTAGAAAGTTGCTAATATTTACACACAGACACACATACATATATATATATATATATATATATTGTTATTTAGTATTTTTTATTGATTATATATTGAAATTGTTAACTGATTAATATCTATGAATGCCTATGTGATTGTTATTTAGTAATTAAGATCACTTTATAGTTACAAAAGTACGTATTTTCCGGATCTAACAATTATATATATTAAAATATTAAACAAAATTTTTTACCTTAATAGCCGAAACTCGTATTTTTCCTTTGGCTAATCGCGTATGTAGTTCTTATTGTTGAACTTCTTTCTCCTTTTACAAGAGCTACGTGCTGATAACGTGTTGTAAATATAGAACAAAAGAAAAAGAATAAAGACGAAGAAGTTAATATTATGCATTAGATAATCCCATATTTATAGTTATATCATTGACAAATCATCAAGAAATAAAACTCAAAAAAGAATTAAAAAAACAAATAGATACTAATATATGAATAAAATTTATACTTTATGATTTGTTGGATACTGAATGTCAACAAATAAAAAAAAAGAGGTAGGAAGGTTTTAGGTGGAGATATGGAGATATATATAATGCTTGTATAGATAATGGATATATATGAATTTGAATCTATGATAATTTTGAATATCAATTAAGTATAGATAAGATTTGAGAGTATATAAAACTCAGGTACGTATAGGAATGTAGGATAATGAAATTTGGAGTATACAAACTGGTTTTTACCGGTCTAGAAGCTTAGGTTGTAATATGCGGCCATAACGACGTACAGACCGGTTTACAACCGGTCTAGAAAGGTTTTTCAACCGGTCTAGAAGGTTTGGTTTTCAGACTCGCATGTAGGATGACTTACAGACCGGTTTACAACCGGTCTAGAAGGATAGGGCGCCTAACTTGTTGGTTTTTTGAGACCGATTTTCTAAAACCGGTCTTAAAGATGGGTTATAGACCCGGTTTCTTAACGGTCTAGAAAGTTGCTAATGTCTAGGCGCTAAATTTATTGGTTTTTTAAGACCTAATACTAAAAAACCGGTCTTAAAGATGACCTTTTAAAGCCGGTTTTATAAAAAAAGTCTTGAAGCTTGGATCTAAAAGCTTTATCCTGTAGTAGTTATCGTTCTATTTATTTTTCTTGAAAAGATAAAAGACTATCTAACCTTAAAATAGAAAAGTTGAGACTTCAGATCTAGATGGGGGCATGGACTTTTCTGCGTTGGGTCGGACAAGTCGGTAGTTTTATTGTTGGATCTTGTACCGCCACGTGCAGACCACCGACCACTACTTTAATTCAAACCTCCATTTATATCTATATCGTTATATACATACATAATTACATATGTATAAGTCCATCCGTAAGTTCACTCCCGAAGAGAATCGGGTTCCTTTGGGTTCACATGTAATGCTCGGGAACACCCCTACGGGGGTTTCGGGTTCCTTCAAAAAAAATTTCATATCGGGTCCGCCAACCCGATGAAAGTTGCAGCTTTCTTTTTTTCTTTGGTTTCTTAGTAAGAGTGAGGAGAGAGAAAAATATTTGGGTTGTTTGGGAAAGGTGCTACTAGAGTTTTGGATTGATTTGGGTTGGGAAGGAAAAAGTAAAAAAGCTAATGTGACGCTGATGTGGCATTTGGGTTGGTTTGGAAAGATGTGGAGCTTTACGGATGGACTAACAAAATAAAAGAGTAGGGACTAAAGGGTTTAAAAGGGAAACACTTGGGACTAATTAGGTGATTAAGAAGGTTAATGCTACATTAGGGTTAAACCTTAATTTGATTGGCAGCCTCAATTGTGAATATATACGGCAGTTTTTGAAATCGGTCGTGAGCTCTCAGTCGATCAAAAGGAACAAGGAGAAGATCGAAGCTTTGGTGGAGTGAACCATCAAGTAAGTGCCTTCAACCTTTACTTATGCATCCTAGATGAACTTTAGTTGGGTTTCAATTATGGTTTTGTGGGCTGTTAACTCGTTCGAACAGCACCCAAAAAAGGATTCGATAGTTTCAAACATAAACTTGACAATAGAGGCTTATTAGGTATTGAATTCTAGAAACAATGAGGTAAAAATTATTGATTTTTTGTTTAAATTTGAGAGTTAATGGTTTGGGTTTTGAATCTGGGCTGTCGACTGTTCTTGAGGGAGTTTCACATGAAATTTTCGATTGAATAGATGAACATGTGACAGTTTCGATTTGCCGTAGAGTTAGGGTTTCGATCATGAAGTGTTAGAAGTTGATTTTCAATGGGAGTTGTGTGATAATTGGTTTTCGATTAAGCCTAGTGATCTTGGTTTTCGATTGCATGTTAGTCATGATTTTCGATTATGAGGAAGCTTGGACTGATTTACGATCCTTGTGTGAGACTTGAACTACGATTTTGTTTTGTTGGGGTATGAATTGCGATTTGGTTGATGGAGGTTTTCGATTCAATGTTGGTGTGAAGTTTGCGATTGTAATGATGGCGTGGTTGTTTTGCGATTTTCAATTGGCGAGGGGGTTGGCCGTTGGTGTTCCACGAGGCTGGATAGTGGTTAGAATGGCGTGGTTGACTTGGGCCAAGGTTGGCGAGAAGGAGATGGCGTGAAGGGTGGTTCTAATTGGTCTTTTGTTTTAGCACTTGATTTATGATTTGTAATGGGATGGCAATCTACGATTTGACTTTTGAAGATATCTTTGACATTCTTAGTCAAGGTTATAAAATTCGTTTGACGGTATACAGCCGGTCGACTACCTTCAAGCGACTAATCGGCCTAGACGGTGATTAATCGGTTTTTAGGCGGGAACCCTAAATTATAAAGAAATTTATCTTAAAAAAATAAATATTAGCAATATCCTAACAAAATAAGCCAATAACTATTAAAAAGTATAATAAACTTGAAAAATAAAAACCATAAGTTCATAATTAGTTTAATAAACTCAAAAAGTAAAACCATAAGTCTCGTTCCTTTAAAACGCTAAGCTGATTTCACTTTTTAAAAAAATTAAAAAATAAGTCAAACCCTTTCGTTGACCGCCTAGGGCCGCCAAGGACCGCCCAGGACCGCCTAGGCCCGCCCAAGACCGATTTTTGACCTGACTCATCAAGTGATTTGTAGGTCAGTAGACCGCCGAGTACCGCCTAGGCACCGATTAATCGGCTGCCTAGGCCGATTTTTACAACACTGTTCTTAGTTAGGATATGCGATTCATTCTTATATTATTGATTTTGCTCGGATCTCGTAACTTGGTTACTTATTAGGACTTATCTATCATTTAGGTTGCACAGTGAATATTCTTGGTGATCTTTTCGGGTTTCAACTCTTGGATTTTCAGTGAGTTCGGTAGTTTTACAAAACTGAGTACATAGACAAAATCTATATTTTCTAACGAAACAAAAATGAATTTAGCAATCTAATGTGCTAAGTGTATTACTTGCAAATATATGTGATTCATGTGTGCTTACAAGGTTGTGATTTGCATCTATGGTTATTGATGGTTTATACAATTGATATTTTATTTATATACATGTGTATGGCTTGATAGGCAGGAAGTAGTAACTATGCATGCTCACATACGGAGGGGACTAGTAGGTTTTAATGACTTCCCAGGTTAAAGTGCTAGCCACGTACGGAGTTGTGGGGTTTCTAGATAACCTTTACGACACATGGTATACGAATTTAGATGTGTCTGTGTACTGGAGTGATGTAGGCCGAACGGTGGGATTCATCATACATCATGTGGGTGTAAGAGGAGATGACGGTGGTTTCTAATTATACTTACATCTGAACAACAAAGTGGTACTTATAGAGTAGTGAAAGCATCGTCTATTATACACTCATGCATGAATCGGGAGTAGCTACCCAATCGACGCACGGGTTGCTTAGCGTGTGAGTAGTGAACGAGTTACCTAGCTGGCCGGAGCCCAATGACTAGGGAAAACATAGCAGGTAGATATACGGACTATAGTATGCAGTATATGATTGATATGCAATATGAGGACGGTTTGGTATGCTATGTTAGTTGATATGGTTATTTGACCCATATAGTCCTATTTTTCCTTCTTTTAATTCTAAAGCTGATTTTGTTTGAACAAAAAGTTCCGGTCAATTGGGATTTTTATGATCATCTCTTAAGTATTATAATTATTAAATTATTTTTATTTATTTTATCATGAGTTCTTGCTATTAGACTAGGTTGAGTGCTCATAAGTGGGAAGAAAATGGAAATCATCACCCAAAGTAAATTTTAGTTCAATTTCCAGGTTAATTAAATTGTAGTTAAAGTTTCAATGCTTGTCTCCTAATGTGCATATATATATATATATATATATATATATATATATATATATATATATATACACACGTTGGGTACTATTATCTAATTTCTGTCCGTGTTTATTAATTATTATTGACTTATTTTTATCATTGTTTATTATTTTATTATGAATCTAAACTTGTTGAAAACAGTAAAAATGAAAAGATGCTCAATTTTAAGGTAACCGTGACTCGAACCATAGATACTCGTCTCCTTTCGGGTACCCGCACAACGGGTATTCGCTGTCTGCGGTTCGGTTTCAGTTCGTAAAACTAGATACCCGCCTCGCAGTAATGGTTTGCAAATTTTCGACTATCCTTCCCGCCGTGCCTCGTGAACACCCCTAAAAAATATGTTACTGATTTTCTTTGTACAATCAATGCAAATGTAAAATAAAATTATTGAATTTATTATAAATGTATTGTTAATTTTTTTGGGTCCAATTCACCAAATGTATTCAACTTTCAAACATACACAAGCTACCGTGGCACCGGTTTGTGTGACATAGTAGTGAGTTGGTTACATGTTTTTTCTTTTTCAAATGTATTTCAAAAAAGAAATATAATAATGATGATGATAATAATAATAACAACAACAACAATAACCAATCCATGAAACCATTCAATCGATGGATTCCCTCATCGATCATCTTTTGCTCCATGTTTTTGAGTTTCCGATTCCATCAACGGTAAAATTAAAAGTGACTAACAATCTACAAAATGACAAGGGTTCAAATTCGTTTAGTATTCTTCACATGGGCTTCGATTTCTAAGTTTACAATTCCATCGAGGGTTTGATCTTCACATTCATCTGTGATTTCTGATTTCATGTCCCAAATATGTGGTTTATTGTTTGCAATTTCATGTCCCAAGTTCATCACCCATTACGAGTTCGTATGTGATTTTACCAAGTTTTGATTTTAGGCATTTCGATGTAAGGGTTTTTCCATACTGTTTTACGATTTAAGGGTATGGAATGTTAAAGGTTTCAATTTTTTGTTCATCTTGATTTTTGGGTCTCAATTTGTCTTTCTTGATAGGGTTTTTATTTGTTGTTCACCGATTTTCCATAGATTGTTCATTTGATTTGGGTTTAAAGATTTAAATTTTGTTCATCGTGTTTCATATATGTTCATCTTCTTCGTCTAAGTTTTTTGTTTAGGATAGGTAAATTTGGTTTCATATGTGATTTGAAAATTACAAATGCTTATTTGTTCAACTCAGTTCATCTTCATCTTTTGCGATTCGATTTGATTTGAGATATTCAGATTTCATATATGTACATCTGGTGTTATATATGATTCGATTTGTTATATTGATTGGTTTCAATCTTGGTCCTTGGGTTTCAATTTGAGATGTTTAGTTTCGATTTCTTTGCTAAGAGGTTAATCGATAGAATTACAAGTTCATGTGCATCTTCATGTTCATGTTCATTTTCTTTATCTTAAGTTTATGTTGATCTCCATTTCTTTTCTGAGAGGTTATTCGATAGAATTACAAGTTCATGTCCATCTTCATGGAAGTACATGTGACATTTCAATAATTAAAAAATAAATTAAAAAGGTAATGACATTAAGAGCACAAGGTGTACATGAAGCGGTACCGAGCAAACCATTACTTTCTCGGCATTTAATTGCTGGTTGTCTTTTCACGAATTTTGAAAAAGAAACGCTATACGACCGTTAAAATAAAATAAAAATTACTTAACATATATATATATATATATATATATATATATATATATCACTTCTCCTTCAAAACTCACCAAAAATTCTTTCTCTTTATAAAAATCTTCTTTCTCTCTATAAACTACTCCATTTATTTACCAAACACAAAAAATGTCATCAAACTCTATTTCTCGTACTCCATCATCTTCCGAAGAGGAACCAAACATGAGATATAAGATGATTTATGATATGTTTGCGTGAGCGGCTTTATATATTAAGAACCAAATTGATGAAGCGGGAAAGTCAAGTGGTCCACAAAAAATAAAAAAAGTGGTGAACACGCAGCGTGACAAGACACATCTCCGGCTCATGAAGGACTACTTTGACGAGGATTGTGTTTTCAATGAAGGTTTGTTTAGGAGACAATTTCGGATGTCCAAAGAATTGTTTTTGCGGATCATGGATGACTTGCAAATTGCAAACCCGTATTTTACACAAAAATGGGATGCGCGGGGGCGGAAGGCTTTTACTCCGATACAAAAGTGTAACTATGCATTACATCAATTAGCTTACGGAACCTCACCCGATGGGTTGGACGATTACTTAATTAGCTTTCGTGCCCGATTTTAAAATATTTCACCCGATGGGATTTTTTGTGGCCAAAATATAATATAAGGAACTTAAGGGGCTAAATCTACCAAATAGCTAAAGTGTCTAGTATTTAAGGCTTTTGTTGACAAAGTTGAAGTCAAGTGTGTGTAGTTTAGAGAATTCGAGAGAGATAGAGCATGGGAAAGGAGAAATTCTACATTTTATTAGCTTGATGGTTAAATTGAAGACTATTAGCTAACTCAAGTGACAGGGTAAGTTGATTTTACCCTATTTTAGCTTATTACGAAAGATTAGGTGTTCTTAGATGGAGATTCATGTTATTGGCAAGTAGGATTCATCTAGGTTACTATTAAATGAGTTGTATGAAGATTTTGAGTTAATAAAACCGAGTTCATATTATTTGTTGTTGAACTCTTGAGGTAATGGTTCAATAGAGTGAAATGATATTAAAAGATATTTGGATGACCAATTAATGTTATTTTGGTTATATGTAATGTTTTTAGATGTTAAAATGTTCAAAAAAAGTATTAGAAATCTCCGAATGTGTTTTGCTTTAGAATTGACGGATTCACAGTTGTTCACGTCAAAGAGACTGTTGTCAATTTGTAAACACATATCGTGTGGTAACAGGCTGTGTAGGGTACACCGGTCGTATCAAATGGGATATGGTCCGCTTTAAACCCTTGATGGCACATGACATCTAGTCAAGGCCTAGTTGTGTATCACTAAATTGACACGGGTCATGTTGATGGACACGAATTGCGTAGGGTTAGGGTTAGAGGTATGGCACAGTTTGTGTAGCTGAGTAAGCTAGGCTTGTATCACAACACGGGCCATTTTTGAGGTCGTGTCTTTAGAAACTAGAAGGGAGAGGGGTTTGAATAGTTTCTATGTCCTCCCTTTTTATTTTATTTATTTATTTTACCCTTTATAAAAACTAATTAAATTTTACTTTTAATGAATAAACTCTTATATATATATACACACACACATATATATATATATACACACACACACACACACACATATATATATATATATATAATCTTGAGCACAACAGAAGCAATAATAATAATTAATGACAACAATATAAATGCAAGTAAGTAAAGAGTTAAGGGTTTAGAGAGATGACACCTAGATTTATAGTGGTTCATTTGAACTCCAACCTACTGTAACGCCCCTATTTCAATAAACAATGTAAAAGTAGAACATTTTTCTTAAAAGCATGTATCTGGTTTAAAAGACATAAGCGGAAACGTTTTCATAACAAAACCGTGCTAGTAGCAAAAGATACACCCTTAAGTACAAACATAGTGTACTGTCAAAGTGAAATATTTACACAACCGGGCGTTAAGAGTTTTACATTTAAAACTAAAAGTAGTCAAACAGGAGCTTTGTCTTTGCCCTTGCTGCGTCCTACAAAACATTTTAAAAACAGTATCTGATAAGCTACAAGAGATTAGTGAGTAATCTAAACAAAACATCATATAAGCACACGTATACAATCACATAAAGATAATACACGCATGTCTGGCAATCAAAGCTAGCCTCTGGTTCTAGACCCAGGGCAGCAACATTGGTCACAGTACTGTACCGCATCTGAGCCTTACCGCACATAGCAGTACGCTTACATATACACATGTATAACATAGCATGTTAGTAATCCGATATGAAACTACACATGCTGCTGATATGAAGTGAAGTCTAGAAGACTCGCCTTCTGACTGTAATATGCAATACTCCACAGATCAATGATACAGGTAATATGTCAATCACCTCCTATATAAACAATACATAATATCACATAAGGCATTCTGATCTAAAATAGGGCCTACACGGGCCGTGTCCCATTAATGCTACACGACCTAAGCTGGCAACATGGCCAGTGTGGTCTAGTCACCCTACACGGGCTGTGTACCTCACATGCTACACGACCATGTAACCTTACATGGCCCTGTGACCTCCTTTACTATTACACGGCCGTGTACTGCTACACGGGCCATGTACACTACAGACCAGCAGACTGTTCTTATCAAGAACTGTCGGATTTCACCAAAAATCCGATAGTTTCATCCTAAAATCGACTAGAGGTGTTTTCCTACACCTCCTACAACTGATATACATAATCTAAACCATATGAAACAATCCTAACATGAATTCACCATTGAATCATGTGTTTTAACATACAAAACCTTAAGAACAAAGCTTAAAACCTTACCTTATGTTGGATTCTTGCAATGCTCTTGAATATGTTACTTGTTCTACTGATTTGCTCACTGAAAAGGAGAGACTGGGAGCTGCTGAGATATGTACGTGAGTTTGCAGGAGAAAACAATACAAACTTTGACTCCTAAGTCAAAGTTGGTGATATATATATATATATTTATATATATATATATATATAAGTATCAACTATTGACATAACAACCCCTGCAATTAATCAAGTTGTAATCTGACGGTTTTAACTCCTCTAGTTATAATCACACCCAAACACGAAAAGGCAACTTGTATAAACGTATAGCCCTTCCTAATAAATAGTAATTTTAGGAATATCGAACCTTGGGTGTTACACCTACATCCACTCTTTCACCTCCGTTAGGAGTTCCACTAGCATAACGTACAAAAAGTCTCCTTAGACCGGAAGAGACTTGTCACTGACAATCACCTTTTATACGAGGACGTGATCACCTCACGATGTTCTAGTTCAAGAACACCAAACAAAAGTCCTTCACCAAGAATTCAAGATGCATCCACCAAGGACTTCTTTGCCTACTCTGTAGGACTTCCTTGCCTCCACCGAGGTCTTCAACAAGTGCCTTCACTAAGGACGTTTACAAGTGTTTTTCACCAAGAACACAAACCCATGAACAATGTGAGGAGTAATCAAACCCACATGTAGAACTACTTCTAACACTCAAAAAATGAAATCTCACCAACACCAACAATGGTGTGTACAAATGATTTCACTTTCTACACATCATGAGGCAAATGAATGCATATATGAAGCTCTTGTATTCTATCTCTTGATCTCTCTTGCTCACTTTGAGTTGATGAATGTATATGCTTTAATCTTTTGAAGATTGATCAACTCAAGAATCATACATAAAATATAAACATGAAAGATAACAAGTATGTGATGAAATATTACAGAGAGTTTTCTGTGCAAGAGGATGTGTAAAATGAGAGATCAAGTATGCTATTAATAGGCATGAGAGAGAAAATCTCAGGAGACTGGACGGTCGCAGCTCACGGTCGACCGTGGCATGCGACCGTTGTGTTAGGATCGAGTTACCTAAAGTAAGCGTTAGAATAAATGTGGATAACAAACAATACAAGAAACATGTGTAACACCGCTTCTGAATTCAGTTACTTTAATGACAAATCAGGTTTTAGCAGCGGAAATTTTTCTTTTTAAAACCGTAAACTGTTATTTACATTAACAACTTCTCAAAACAACGTTGGTGTTACCAAGTACAGGAACCGACCATTGTATCAAATTACATTACATCATATAAGTACAAGTGTTCCACCCACAAGGGGCAATGTATTTCCCAAAAGCAACCTGCCTCGCAGGACATCTAGTATTTACCTGAAAAGGGAAATCATAACTGTTAGAACCTAGAGGGGGGGTGAATAGGTTATATGCCCACTTTTTAATGTATTTAACAATATTTGCAAGTAATTAAAGAGTTTAAGGAAGAAAGATATCACCAATGAAGTAGTTTGGACACAATGATTTATAGTGGTTCAAGCAAGGGTTAACAACCTTGCTCTACATCCACTCCTTGGCCTCACCCACCAAGAGTTGCTCCACTAACTTCTCTCTTTGAAGGTAGAGATAAACCTTTTACAAATTCTCTCTAATTCTAAGGCTAGAGATGATCCTCACTTCTCTCTAATTCTATAGGCTAGAGATGATCCTCACTTCTCTCTAATTCTAAGGCTAGAGATGATCCTCACTTCTCTCTAATTCTAAGGCTAGAGATGATCCTCACACAATTACAAATATAAAAGAAGGTAATGTAGTGTTTTAACTTTGAAGGCTTTCACTCTTGCTTCATTCTTGATCTTGAGATGTTGAATTTGTATCAAGAATATGAGCTCACAAGTTTTTGTATATGTTCTGTGTTTTTCAGATTGCAAGAGCTTAGTAAAACACAAGACTTGAGTTGCCTTAAATAAGGAAAAAGATGCAAGCTCAAAAAGTGTCCAGACTGTCCACGGTCGATCCACGGTCGACCGTGGCATCGACCGTCGGCCTGCTGGAACTTTTTGAGACTTGTCAATATAGACGTTGGCCTTTTACCAAAACCACACACAACCCATTTTTACCATAAAAATGCACTGAAAAGAAGCTTTAGAAAAGTTGGGTTAGTGTCATACTTCTTAAGTTTGAATTTAATCATAAAAATGGTAGTTTAGAAACCAAATGCACAAAGCATGTTGGAAGTTTACCTCTTTGAGAGATTCCTTTTGCTAAATATGGTTTTGGCTTATTTCAATAGAAGATTATGTTTAGTATTTGCCAAAATAGGAATTCATTTGCTTTTACTACCAAGCTTGTGATTTTATAAAAAGTTTCTCAATTTTTATAAAAGTTTTTATAAAAATTATTTTATAAAAACTTAAACTCATTTAATTATTTATTTTGTAAGCTCATAAACTTTGAACGTTTATTTGTAGGAGACTTCAACATCGGCTTCTACTTGAACTCGGATCTTGACGATTGAAGCTTGGCCATTTGATGAAGCTTATTTTGTAGATCATAGATGAGAATATATTTGATTGAATATATATATGTATATGTGCACATATGTTAATGTTAGTACATACAATTATATAAACAAGTTACATATTTTTGTGTCAACAAAAGAGGATATATTTGTAAGCCTATTTTTCCCAACAATCTCCCCCTTTTTGTTGAAGACAAAAATTTATAACTTGTATAAGAATTGTATATATAACTTTAACATGTTAACATGTGCATATATACATATATATTTATATATTCTTCTATCTTCTATATATTCTTCTATCTTCTCCCCTTTTTTTGTCTTAAACAAAAAGGAGACTCCCCCTTGACATAAGCTCCCTCTTCACGTAAGCTCCCCCTTGAACGTAGAGCTCCATATCTTGATTTGGATGAGCTAGAGTACATACATAATTCTACCAAGGACTTGCACGAGTGATGTGAGCATAGTCAATATTAATCACAATACATGTTATATGGAAAGCATGCATATCAAACCACAAAACGTAAATCATAGCATAAAATATTGTAGCACATGACCAACATAAATACCATATTGTGTGAATACATAGAAATAAATTGTTTGAAAGACAAATGTGGTAATCATAAAACATAGACTCATGATTGAGACGGCTCACCCCCATCGGTTCCGGAATTATATTTAAGAGCATTCATAATTGATCTCAACATGCCCTTTACCCCTTTCATTTCTTTACGGAGAGAGCGAGTTTCATTCCGTAAAGCATTCACATTGCGATTTAGTGCTGCAATTCGTTCATCGGTAGTGCCTTCAACCATGCCGAAATCCGGAGGAATTGAACTCTCCGCTTCACCTTCCTCCTCTTCACCAAAGGTGAATTTGTCAATCTCGGCTTCCGTATCTCCGGAAGAGGAAGAGTGTGCCCGTTTCGTCCCTTTATGGGAAGACATCTTGCGAAGTGTCGCAAGGTCGATAGGCATGGAGGATCCCGGAGTTGAGACAATGCGAGAAACATCCGGTAGATTCGTAAAAAGAAGAGATAGAAGACGGCCATAGGGAAGATCCCTACGACTTGTCACGAGACCACTCATGCGTTTAGCAAGAATGTGCGTGAGGTTGATCTCGGTCCCCGTTTTAAGAGCATGAAGAAGAACAGCTTGAATAGCACTTATTTCAGAATGATTCCCAGATTTGGGAAAGATATTGGAATTAATGATTTTGTTCCAAACGGCACATTCGGGAAGAAGATCTCTTCCGAAAAGATTGGTTGTGGTGTGGGGAACATTTGGTTTGCAAATTGACCCAATGATTTCAGGAATGGTGAAGGCGGGTGGAAGGTTTGTGAGGCTATGACCGGTATGATAGTATTTGAGGCCGGAGGATGGGATGTGTAGAATCCTACCTAGTTGAACAAGAGTGAAGGTAAAGTCCTTACCTACAATGTTGAAGGTGATTACTTCATCATCCTCATTATAGATGAAGGAGGCATAAAATTCATAGAGACGATTTTTATAAATGACATTTGAGAGAGAAAGGACAATAGTCCACCCAATAGCCTCAAAGGTGGCTTGGGTCCTATATTGGTCAAGTTGATTGACCGCAACTACACGACCCTCGTTTATGGCCCGTTTCTTTAGAGCATTGGCGGATTGACGAGGGGTAGGATTGTCGGGCTTTCTTGAAGCCGATGTGCGAACACGTGGCATGATTATCTATAGAGACAATAATTATATGATTAAGTACAAATATATAGTATTAGAACTAGTGTGTGCCTAAATTTGAGAAGATTTGATGAATCATGTGGTTACTAAGGTTAGTTGATGTAGATTAAGCAAAACTACATTGACTTTGGACATTAAAAGTCAAAACATAAAAATTTAAAAGTTCAAAAAATTTCCGGTGGGCTTACGGTCGATGCACGGTATCGACCGTGGATCGACCGTCGTTGGTCTGGATTTTTGGTGATAATCTGCGGTCGAAGTAAGGTCGACCGTGGTTCGACCGGCAGTGGACTTTTTTCAAGATTTCATTTTTGTCCCTTTTTGACATGATATGCATACACTAATTGAATCTTATAATAATAACTTAGACATCATCTATATTTAAAATTGAACCCATCATTTTCATATACCATTTACTACTCAACACACCTAACATATTTTCTTTTCCAAAAGTCAACCTAATCCTAAGATCCACATGATTCTTTGGTGCAAAGAGAGAGCCCTAAGAAAAAGGAAGAAGAGATAAACTTATACCTTGAACAAGAAATTCGTGAGGAAGGGAAAAGGCAAGAGAGGATGAGTCTTCAACCGTGGATCAACCGTGAATCAACCGTGCCTTCGATTACCGCTTCAACCGTAGTAAAAACCTTGATTTTTGAGGTAATTTTTAAGCTCTTAGTTGTTAATGGCGGCTAGGGTTTGTGTGGGGAAGAGAAAGTGTAAGAAAGAGAGAGTAAAATAGGGTTAAAAATCGTCAGGTACCCTACGGTCGATACACGGTCTACCGTGATATCGACCGCGCCTTTTTTAAGTCTGTTTTGGTGTTTCTGCAGTACCCCGACGGTCGATCCACGGTATCGACCGTGAGTCGACCGTGGTGCATCTGGAATCCATATTTTTACCATTTTAATGCTGTTTAGGTCTTTGTTTTTTGGGTAGATGTTCCATCGTTCCTAAACCAAGTCGTAATGTATTAAACATTTCAGTTTTTAGTGGTTTAGTGAATATGTCGGTAACATTTTCACATGAAGCAACCTTTTCTAAATTTATATTTTCTTTTTGCATATTGTCACGTAGGAAATGATGCCTAATTTGAATGTACCATTTTCATATTTGAAGACCAAGAAAGTAATTCAACTCCTCCATCATTCTCATTTCAATTTCATCATGTATAAGATTTCAAAACTCATCACACAAAGATGATTATCAAATTTTACATTTGGGAAGTCTTTAACAAGCTCATTACTAGTCATTTTTGTATCAATCTCATGTTAGCATGTCCTAGTCTTTTATGTCACAATGTTGAATTATCAATTATAGATGCAAGACATACTTGTGTTAGGATTATCACCAAGTCTACATGTATCATGTCCATTTCTCCTAACATCCTTTGCATATCAAACTTTCATGTTTAGAGAATCTAACATTCAAATCTTATAAGCTACTATCATGCTCAATATTTGATAATTTGATATGAAGAATGATACATTTACCAACTACCTTTCTTCTTAGGTTGCTTTCAAACATATCCTCCATCATACTCCTTGTATGAAGTGAAGAGTTCTCTATTACCGATCATGTGTTTTGAGCAACTATTATCAAGAATCCATTAATGAGACATAATCTCATTTTTGTTGCATCCCTACACTCGTGTAATTTTCATTCAAGCTTTTGGTACCCAATGTTTCATGGGTCCAGGATGGTTAGTATCAAAAACTCCTACTCTAATCCACCTTTGTGTAATCTTGAACCCTTTATGATGCCATGTGTTCATAGAGTTAATAGGTTTATGAGAATGTCTTGATTTTTGAATTGTATTTGATTTAGGTTTCTTGAATCCAAGTCCATGCCTTGTAGTTGGAGTATAAAACTTTCTTATTAACTCATTACTTGCAACCTTTGGCATACAAGTGGAAGAACTAGAGACAATGTTGCAATTTTGAACTTTTGGAAAATTCCAGTGAGACAACGGTCGATTCACGGTCGATACCGTGGGTCGACCGTGAGGCTCCTGGATTTTTTCTTCCTCTTTTTCTTTCACAAATTTGATAGGTGTTAAGTGACTAGTTGGCATGTTGTTTGAGTTACTTGAGAACCCAAGACCACCTTTATCTTTTGATGATTTTTGAATCTTTAATATCTCATCTAACTTGGTTGAACTATTTTCAAATTTTGATAAGGTGGTTGTGTCAAAATTTGTCTTTAGCTTACTTTCCAAATCTTTAAAGCTTGGAGATATATGAGAAGCAATTTTACTTTCTAGATCTTTTATTTTCAAGTTCAAGTTATCATTTTCATTTCTTAACTTGACATTTTCCTTTTTCAAGCTCTTATTATCATTTTTTAACTCCTCATTTTTAGCAAGTATTTTAGAGCTAAAGTCACTTAATTGATCATATTGATGGTCATCATTATCACTATAGTAGCTAGAATCGGAATGTACCTCACTTGTCTCAAAAGCCATGAGACATTTTTCTTCTTTTATTTCCTCATCTTCATCACTTGAGGATTCTTTGACATGTTTAGCTTTAAGTGCAATGGATTTGCTTTTTTCTTTCTTTAGCTTGGCAATCTCATCATCTTTTTGCATGATTACTTCATACACCTTGAGATTTCCTTTTAGTTCATCCATTTGTAGTATGTTCAAGTCCTTTGACTCCTCAATAGACGTCACCTTTGCTCTCCATTTTGGTGAAAGAGCCCTAAGAAACTTTCTTACAATATTTTTGTTAGAGTAAATAGTCCTAAGTGCCTTGAGACTAGTAACAATAGTATTAAACATTGCAAAAGCATCATCAATTTTCATATCATCAAATATTTGAAATTGTTCGCATTGTTGAACAAGTAATTCGGTTTTGTTATCTAGAACTTGGGCATTCCCTTGATGTGTGATGACAAGAGATTTCCAAATGGCATTTGCACTTTCACACATGAAAACTCTTTCAAACTCTTTTCTAGGTAAAGCATTGTATAGAAAAAGTTGTGTTTGAAAATTTTTTGAAATCATTTTCTTATCCTCTTGATTCCATTTTTCTTTAGGGGTTAGAACATAGGCATTTTGTTTAGAATCAAAGGTTTTTGGAACAAGATCTCCTTCTTCAATAATCTCCCAAAGGTCAATATCTTTGGCCTTTACATAGGTCATGAATCTTTCCTTCCAATAGCAAAAGTATTCTTTTTTAAGAAGTGGAGGTCTAACCATAGAATTCCCCTCTATATAATTTTGTCCCATTTTATCAACTCAAAAATTTTTGAAAAATATTTTTAGAAGATTTAAACAACTTTTCAAAAATTATCTAGAGCAACTTGCTCTGATACCAATTGTTAGAACCTAGAGGGGGGGTGAATAGGTTATATGCCCACTTTTTAATGTATTTAACAATATTTGCAATTAATTAAAGAGTTTAAGGAAGAAAGATATCACCAATGAAGTAGTTTGGACACAATGATTTATAGTGGTTCAAGCAAGGGTTAACAACCTTGCTCTACATCCACTCCTTGGCCTCACCCACCAAGAGTTGCTCCACTAACTTCTCTCTTTGAAGGTAGAGATAAACCTTTTACAAATTCTCTCTAATTCTAAGGCTAGAGATGATCCTCACTTCTCTCTAATTCTATAGGCTAGAGATGATCCTCACTTCTCTCTAATTCTAAGGCTAGAGATGATCCTCACTTCTCTCTAATTCTAAGGCTAGAGATGATCCTCACACAATTACAAATATAAAAGAAGGTAATGTAGTGTTTTAACTTTGAAGGCTTTCACTCTTTCTTCATTCTTGATCTTGAGATGTTGAATTTGTATCAAGAATATGAGCTCACAAGTTTTTGTATATGTTCTGTGTTTTTCAGATTGCAAGAGCTTAGTAAAACACAAGACTTGAGTTGCCTTAAATAAGGAAAAAGATGCAAGCTCAAAAAGTGTCCAGACTGTCCACGGTCGATCCACGGTCGACCGTGGCATCGACCGTCGGCCTGCTGGAACTTTTTGAGACTTGTCAATATAGACGTTGGCCTTTTACCAAAACCACACACAACCCATTTTTACCATAAAAATGCACTGAAAAGAAGCTTTAGAAAAGTTGGGTTAGTGTCATACTTCTTAAGTTTGAATTTAATCATAAAAATGGTAGTTTAGAAACCAAATGCACAAAGCATGTTGGAAGTTTACCTCTTTGAGAGATTCCTTTTGCTAAATATGGTTTTGGCTTATTTCAATAGAAGATTATGTTTAGTATTTGCCAAAATAGGAATTCATTTGCTTTTACTACCAAGCTTGTGATTTTATAAAAAGTTTCTCAATTTTTATAAAAGTTTTTATAAAAATTATTTTATAAAAACTTAAACTCATTTAATTATTTATTTTGTAAGCTCATAAACTTTGAACGTTTATTTGTAGGAGACTTCAACATCGGCTTCTACTTGAACTCGGATCTTGACGATTGAAGCTTGGCCATTTGATGAAGCTTATTTTGTAGATCATAGATGAGAATATATTTGATTGAATATATATATGTATATGTGCACATATGTTAATGTTAGTACATACAATTATATAAACAAGTTACATATTTTTGTGTCAACAAAAGAGGATATATTTGTAAGCCTATTTTTCCCAACAATAACATCATTAGCCACACTAGCTAGTAAGTACATACAATCACAAGCATCAATAGTGTAAGTCATGCATCATATCATAAACAATCATTGCTAGCTTAGCATATAGAGGTGTGCTGACAAGATTAGTAAGAGTCGTGTCTTGCAGGGTAATCAATCACGCTCAACAACTCAAACCGGGGGATCAGACACGACCAATCCGCCCTAGTAGAGGAGCATAAAGCAGTCCACCAAGCATCGTTCACAGAGCCAGAGGCTCCACATGTAATCCAGCTACAACCGGCTGATCACCACTCACGTTAAGGCACGGCGGTTCTGCAGAATCTATGATCCATGATGCCTCCTGAATCACCGTGAAATCCCAAGGATCCAGTTACTACCGACTGACCTTAACCATGCGTCAGATAGTCTGCAGACAGTGCACATACACATATACGTACATTTGATCCCACAGGGATCCATCATTTTACACATAACATCATACAGTTATTCATACGCACATATCGCCATGTATTAACTAAGTGGTTCCAATCTGGACCCACTGGCATGCACCTGACATATATTCTAACATCATGCAAGTCATACACTTACCTCCTCGAGCTTACCTGCAAAGCAAGTTAGTCATACGTAATACATTCACATAGTCACTTAGCATGCAAGCCTTACTCTACTGAGTCTCATGAGAGCAGGCACTCACTTGAATAGCTTAGACTCAACAGATAGTTCACTTCAGACGTGCTAACGAAACAAGATCACCTATAATATTATTACTTACATTAATCGTCAACATAAGCGAGACACGACAAGATTAGGAACCCCTAAAAGAACCACAGACCAACCAACAGAGACTTAACAATCTTTGAGTTGCTTACAAAAAAATACCCCCTTACGTCCGCAAGCACTAATGCTTGTGCCCGCAAGCAATCACGCTTGCGCCCGTAAGCACACAAATCCGATAAAACTATCGGATTCCGACACTACTTGCGGATTCCGACACTTCCATCAGACTTCAACACTTCCTATCGGATTCCGATACTTCCTATCGGATTCCGACACTATTCACCGGATTCCGACACTGCTTACGGCCACAAGGGCGGAGCCTTGCGCCCGCAAGCATTATCGGTTTTGTACTTGGTGTGTCGGATTCTGAGCACTTAGCCTATCAGATTTTGTCCCCTTGTGGCCGCAAGGAAGGGCCTTGCGCCCGCAAGTAACCCTGTTCAACAACAGGTCGGCTACAACATCCCCTCTTCCGACTGTTCTTGAATCAAACCTCTGAAATCGAGTTCCTTAATTACTTTTAACATTAGTATACCTTGGGGAACATTCATATGATCCCAAAAACATATCTTTCATTAATTACAACAACTACACACGATTTAGAATAAAAAATTATCCATTTAACCCATTTTTATTCAAGTTTCAAGAACTTCATTAAAACATCATTTTAATCCACCAAATGAGTTCCAATCAACTTGTAATTGATATAGAAATCAATTAAAGTCAATTTCAGAACTCAATTCAAGTTTATCTTGACTAAATCACAAAACCCACTTACTCACCAAATGAAGAACAAGATGAAGAAGGTGATGGAGAAGATGATGAGGACTACAGAAATCCTAATCTGCTAGGAATCACTTTGACACAAGAAATCTTCAAGAAAACCTTCAAGAACTTGCAAAGAGAGAGTCTTCAAATGTCTGTGTATGTGTTTATGTTCAAACACACATACAGATGTGACACTACAAAGGCATAAACCGCCTTTGGGTCTAATCCCATTCACAACGGGGTATTTTGTTCCCCTTTTCAACTTACAACTTGACCTACGATTACCCGTTTCAACTAACGGGGATATTTCTGGAATCCTTACTTAAAACCATTCATAAATTATTCGTCTTACTTACTTTACTACTACTTTTATATTTCAATATATAACTACTTAAAACATATAACACATAACACGTAACAACAAAATACATACTTCATTATTATTTCAGTTAATTTACATACACGTACATAGGAATTACAACTAGGCCCAATACGAGGATGTTACAACATGACATCAAGATATAACGTGGTTCGGTCGTTGGGGTCAGGACCTACGTCCACGGGCAGGAATAGAGGCTTCTTTATTAACTGACACTGTGAATGATGTATACATATGACTGAACCCTATGGTAGATATTTATAACCAAACTAGAAACCCTAATGTTGCCCTAATCTTAATTAGGAAACAATAATTAACATATATAAATGATCTTAGCCACCGCACAAAGGAGAAACCGACTCTGGGCTGACAAGGCCTGCTCCACGTCGTGGAGTAGACGCCCATGCCGAGCTCCCTCGCATAGCCCCACGCCGTGTGCCTCTGGTAAACGCCGTGTGCCTCTGGTGCACGCCGAGCACTCCCTTTTTCCAATTTTTCAAATATCTTTCAAGTTTTTCAAGTTATATCCTAACACATGGGTTTCCTACACAACTTTATTTGCCAGTTTAAAATTTAACATTGGAGACTGACAAATAATCAAATTTTCTAGTCATAAAACAGTACAATACCCATTAAAATAATATTTCTTTATGTACTTTTGTTGGTATTAGTGATATTAAACTTACAAGCAATTAGGCACTAATATTAAAAATATTAGAATGAGTGGATGAAAATGTGCCACCCATAAAGGGGGTTGTACAATCTGGACATAATAAACAAGAAACTTGTACTTCTTGTGCTTATCATTCCTTCGATTTTATCATAATACCCAAGATAATAATACCTCTTAAAAATATCTCACAAATATAACTTGAAAGATTAAGTGCTTGATTAGTACACATTATCTGTATTTTCAATTGTCTAAAATTTGCCATCTAAAATATATTTCGTTTTTGTTTGTGGCAATTAAAAAAATACATTTAAAAAAATATATCTTTGAGCATATGGAAATGTTTTATAAAATATGAAAATGAATTCTAAACAAATATTTGATTTTTATATAATTGTTCGTTTTCGTTCAAAAATCATTTTTGACTAGATGAGTATTGTATAAGTTTGGCTTTTATAAAATTTACATACTTGATTCTTTTGATCATCTCGTAATATTTTATTGTGATCAATACAAATTTAGATCTAATGATTTATTTTACCAAACTTATTACTTTCATATTAACTTGGATTTTTTATAAGATATTTAATATTAAATCCATATATTAAAACTGTATCATCAAAATATTTAAATAAATGTTTATTCTTTAATTGCACTAACAGTGACAATTACTGACATAAGAGAAATTAAGTTGTTTAAAATTTTAATTAGATAATAACTGATTGAAGGTGATCTTTGAATAACTAATTGCCAATTATTTGTGATTGAGGGATGATTATAAATACATAAGCCCTACTTAAGTGTTAGATGCATACGTTTATTTTGTGTATAATGTGATTTTTAAATTGAGATTATGATGATGTGATAAATGTATGAAATGGTGATATGATGATGACTTGAGTGGCAAATTGTTAGTCAAATTAACTAATAGGATGTTGATAGCATCCAAATCGATGTGACTAGAAGTATATATGACTTCCGGTAGTCGGGGATCACATATATGATTTGTTGTTGATTTACATGCACACAAGATGTGTTTGCAACTATATGTATTATGTGATTGTATGTGAACTAAGTCTCATGCTTGCTAGTATGGTTTTTGTTCTTATTGCTTGAACATATAAAGGGAAGGCTTGTCTAGGATTGCCGGCTCATAGCTTCAGCTGACTTTGTTTTTAAAAAGAATATTTTGGTAATAATCAAAGATGACGTACTTATTGTATCTAAATTAATAACTTTTGTATTAATGGAAGTGGCTTCTGTATACGATCAACTTTTGTATTATATTTTTTGTACAAGATATTGATCATTGTTGTTATAATTAGGATCAATAAGGTCAAAGTGTTTATTAGTTATAATTAAAAATAATTTAAAATGATATAAAATATTTTAAAAGTACAACTAAGAAGTTGTTTAAATCTAATATTTTTAAATGTTATAATAGGTAAATATGTTATTTGTAAATTAGGATGAAGAAAAGAGATATTTTATGGTTTGAAAATGACATATATGAAAATTAAAGCTAATAATTTTGTTTCAAATTAAAGTTAAAATTTAATATCAAGAAAAAACAAAAATGATTTCAATTCTTATCGAAACGGATGATTCAAATTTGATAATTAAAATTTTATTTAGGTTAATGACTATGTTCTAATAGATTTATATAATAATGTTAGTTTTTTAATATTAAAAGATATAAATCTTCTAATATAAATAAGAGACTAAGATACATCAAATTTATTAAACGATATTAACCCTTTACTTAATAAAGTAAATTTATTTGCTTAATCCTGACCACCCAGCTAAGCAAGATTGAAATTCCAATTTTACTTTTCTAAGTCAAAATTGAGTTAAATTTATTAGAGAAATTTCATATACACCTTTTTTAAACCTTATAATATCATATTTGCTCATACTAATTTACAGATATCATATTTACCTTTTATAACATTTTAAAATATCTCATTTAACCAAATTTGTACTTTTATTATTTTAAAATATTTTTAGAGTCTTTTTAAATTTTAACTAGTAATTTCATCTTATTGCTCCAATTGTAATAATAATAATCAATAGCTTATACAAGAATTACAATCATATCTATTCGTAACATAATACGATGTTTTCTCTGTCACGTCTGCTCTCAATGTATAACACGGCCATCTAATTTAGTAAATTAATAAATAAGTAAATAATTAAAAGATACTTGAAAAATTAATTATTTACAAGTTTGAAAAGAAAAATCTAAAATTTGTCTATCGATTACAATGTATGTTTTTAAATAACTAGGTAAATAGAACAGCGCTTCGTTGCGGAATATATGTATATGCAAGTATTTAACGATTTATTTATAAAAATTGTAAATGATTTGTTATGTCCGTAAAATTTAAAGAATATTATATCTTATAAAAGTAATAATGATATTAAAATAAACGAAAAGAAAAAAAGCAAGACAATTTAATTTGATGTCAAAAGATAAAAAAAACTAATAGAATAATTGCTATTTAAGAAAATATGGAACCATTAAAAATAAAAGAAAAAAAAGAAAAAAAAGGAAAACCCAAAAAAGAAGAAAAGAAATATGGTTTGAACATGAGACCTCATAACAAAATAAGGCTAAAGGTGCTAAACATCTAAGCTGGAGCAATTTTGGGAAAATGAATAGAACATTAAATATATAACAGTGTTTTTGGTGCATGTTAAGAGCTTGACAAATGTATATATTTATAATATCGTGTTATGACGTAATGAGAAATTTACGTGTTGTGTTGCTTGCACTACAAGAAAAGAGACAAATGCCTCAAAATGTCGACACAATTGCCTTTAGTGGGGACACGTCGCCACTAATGTGTCGCCGCTAATACCTCGCCGCAATTGCCTACTTGTCGCCACTAATGACGTCACCACTATTACTTGTCGCCACTATTGCTAGAAGTCGCCACTAAAAGTGTTGTCACTATTGATTTTTTAATTAATTTTTATTTATTTATTTTCCTTGAAATATGTCGCCGGTAAAACCATTGTCGCCACTAAAGGCGTCGCCGCTAATAATATTTCGTTTTTAAAATTTTTTTAATTTAACCTGTGTATTTAATATATATTACAACCAAATATAAAATACGCAGTTTTAATGAAGCCACAAGCTATTTACGTACACGCAAACCGGACATACATACTGAATCGAAGTTTGTACAAACATTTACAATTCGTTGTTAGTTTAAAACGTACAAATACTCCTACTAATTAACTAACAAACACACAAACTACTGAACATCATCATCATCATCACCGTTATCATTTTCGTTCTCGTCGTTTTCTGCGGTAGCATTTTGAGTTGTAGCGGATCGAACCATCGCCATCAATTGTTCTCTGAATTCCGGATTATTAAACATTTCTTGAATAGCATCCGACTACAAAATAAAGGTAAAAAATTATTAATTCAAGTGAATATAACTCAGTCATACCAATTATGAATCGTTAAAAGTGAACATAACCCATAAATAGCAATTATGACCCGTTAGAAATAAATATAACCCATTTATAGCAATTATGACCCGTTAAAAGTGAATATAACTCATTTATAGCAATTCTAACCCGTTAGAAGTGAATATAACTCATAAATAGCAATTCTGACCCGTTAGAATTGAATATAACCCATAAATAGCAATTAAGACCCGTTAGAAGTGAATATAACTCATAAATAGCAATTATGACCCGTCAGAAGTAAATATAATCCATAAATAGCAATTATAACACGTTAGAAGTGAATATAATTCATTTATAGCAATTATAACCCGTGTGTCTATATATATATATATATATTAATAGAATGTGTTTGTGTGTCTGTACACATAAAATTATATAAACACACTTAAACGCGTTCATATATAAGGTAAGGATAAAACGAATGTGTTTAGTGTGTGTACACCCAATGTGTGTGTGTTTGTGTGTATACATACATATATATGTATATGGTGTAATATATATATATATACACATTTATATATACTAACATGTTACCCGCGCAATGCGGCGACGATAACTAATTCATTCTCGATAACAAGTCCGTTTTCGGTAACGTAGGGTATGGTATACATGCACTATGATGACGTCGAATAATTTTCATTTGCAGTATGTCTATTTTGTTTCCTTCTTTTCCATTTTACTTATTTGTTTATTATCTATCAACTCTTTCGTTAATTTCTAAAATAACCCTTCAAAAACAATAAAATAAGAAAAAATGATTTGAATGAGAAATTATGTAGGTATGAGATAATATATTAGTGGTTGGGTTGGTGTATTTTAACAAATGTAAATATATTTAAGACTATATTGGAAATTTTCTATTACTTAAAATTTAAGAGTTCAAGTAAAATAATATTAAATATATTATAAATTGAACTTTTTATTTTATTTATATGAGTGTTTATAAATTCGGTTACATGTTATCAAGTTTATGAGTTTTAGTTATACGAATTTTCTAATACTTCAATTAAATTATTTGGTATATGATATAATATTTAAAATAATATTTCTATGGAGGTTTTTTTATTTAATTTTTAATTTGTGTAATATTTTATAGGTTGAAATTTAATTTGTATTGAGTTGATATTTTTAAACATTATTTTTATAGAAAGTTTAGTTACTAAAATGGTATCCAATTGTTTCTTTTTAAGATTTAAATAAGGGGTAAGTTAGTAATATCAAGACTTAAAATTTAAGAGATTAAGACATTTAGGAGAGAAAGTGTTAAATGCTTTATATATTAGTATAGATATATACACATATATATATTACATATATATATATATATATATATATATATTTAATCGAATGTGTTTGATTGTGTACATGTTTATATATACTCTTAAATGTTACCATTTAAATGTTTGATTTATTACTAATTTAACAACTAATTAAACATTAATTTTAAACACTATTTCAATTGTTATAAACATCACAATTTATAAATAATCAAATTAATATATAAATTTACACTAATTAACTACCAATTTACACTAATTAACTACAACTAATTAACACTATTTTAAACTAAATTAACACTATTTAACTAAATTTACACTAATTAGCTAAATTTTAAACACTACTTCAATTAATTAACACCAATTAACAACAATTAATACTAATTAACACTAATTAACTACAACTAACACTAATATACACAATAATTAAGAATATTTCACAATAACATACACAATACACACTAGAAAACATACACACACATACACACTGATTCACACCCACACACACACTAAACACACACTTACTCACACTAAACACGTACACACACAAAAAACACACACGCACTAGACCACACACACACAAAAAACACACACCCACACACACTAAATACACAAAAAACACACACACTAAACACACAAAAAACACACACCCACACACACTAAACACACAAAAAATACACACCCACACACACTAAACACACAGATTAAACAGACACACACACTAAACACGTACACACACACACACCAAATACACACACACACGCACCAAATACACACACCCGTACAAAAAATGAACCAAGATCGAGTACCTTGTGAAATGCGCGACGGCAGAGGCAGCGAGCGGCGGAAGGTCGCTGGAGCAGGGAGAGGAGTAAAATGGTGAAGGTAGAGTGAGAAAGTTCTGTAAAAGGGGGATTTATTTCGTTGACCAATAGCGGCGACACCAATAGTGGCGACATTAGCCAATAGCGGCGACATGTGAAATTTTTGGGAGGGAATTATTCCCGGCTTTTTTTAGTTGCAATAGTGGCGACACCATTTATGGCGACACAGAGCAATAGCGGTGACACGTAGTCCGCCCAACTATATGTCACCACTATTGCCTTGTGTCGCCACAAATGGTGTCACCGCTATTGAACATATTTCTTGTAGTGTTCTTCTCCTGGCCACCTTTTAAATCCGGTTATTTTTTTCGGTTATCGGTTAATTCGGGTCGGGTAATTCGGTTATTTTAATGATAGGATATAACCGCTAACTAAACCGTATTTAATATTCGGATATCGGTTATAGGTAGATTCGGGTACGATTCGGTTTTAACGGGTATCGGGTGTAACTGAAAATACTAACTTTGATCTATGCTTTTAATGATTTGTTTTTAATAGCAACTAAAATACTGTTATCACCACAAAAAGAAATCAAGCTAAACAAAAGCAGTAAACAAACTAAGCTAAACTAACTAACGTATATAAATCTTTTTTAGTGTATATAATTTTTGTTATACGAAGTAAACAAAACCAAAGAAATAAATTCTCACTTTTATTCAACAAATTAAACCAAATTAAACAAAACAATTTTTTTACAAAACTGAAGATTTTACGTTTAGATTGTATTAGGGATGACTTTTTAAATTTTTAGATAATTTAATTGTTATTAAGTTATTTATCTAGATATATTGATGTAATTTAAAGGTTTAAAAAGATATATATGTAATTAGCATAGTTGATATGGAAATAGAGGCAAATACCTTTTTTTAATTTTTGGGTAATTCCGGTATACACAAATGGATAATAATTTAACTGATAACCAAACCGTAATTAAAATGGGTAACCCGAATTAACCGATCAAGCCTACCCGATAATCGTTTTAACCGGCCCGAATTAACCGAACATTGACCGAGTTAGTTGGTTATTTTGGTTATCGCTTATTTTCAACAAGTCTACCAAGAACTATGCGTTATAATAGGATGTGTGCCTTCTAAAAGTGGGTCTCTAATAGTAAAAAAATACAAAGTTAAATTTGATTGTTATAATTTTGAGTAAATTGATGGTTAAGATTGTATGATTAAAAATTATTTATTAAATAAAGAATTAAAATTATATCAAAGATTTAATCTAAATTAGTGTTTTATTTATATTAGAAGATTAAAAGATATATACATATACGGCGAAAGATCCGTATGATCCCAAACATTATTTGATTATTTTGTTTTCATTGTTAAGATAATGCTATACATAACTTAGAATATACTTTTTACAAATGTCATAGTTAAGGTCTATATATAACGTAATAGTGGGGATAACAACAAAAAAATTATGACAAATTACATTAAATTTAGATAATATATAACTTTTAAAATAATTTTTAGAAACAAGAAAATAAAAAAAAAGGATCGGAATTTTATAAAATAAGAAGAGAGAAGGAAATTTGGGTATTTAGGATTGTGTTGATTAGATTGGGAAATTATGTTTGCATACGAGAGTATGTTGGTGAATGAGTAAACATTGTGGTTTAAATGAAGGGTAATTCTATATATTCCCCTCTCATTTTTTATATAGCCCCCCTTGATTTGATATATGTGAGTGAAAAAACAATATTCAAAATATAACATACTTAATTTGACATGTGGGTTTGTGAGGAGAGGGAGACTATATATTAGCACCCTTAAATGAATTGAGTGTTATTTGGGACTTTGAGTATGTTGGAGGAAAGGGTTTGTAGGAAGTAATAACAATAATAACTTGGATAATTTCGTGGATCGTGTTTAATACACTTTCCGTAATCTGTAATTCGACCCTATTGCCTAGGGTATCACGAATTCAGATATATGATAATCCAAGAAACTCGATTTGAATTACTGGCTTGATTCAAATCCAAACACAGAATGCTTTTGTTTTATCTCTCGTTTATTTGAGACTAATTCGTCAGAATAATAACTTGTAAATCATATTCTTTTGTACGTGTATCGTATGTATATATTTCACGGCTTCCATATTTTCGTATCTTTCTGTACCGAAAACGAAATGGCCGAAATGGTCTTATATAGGCAACAAACGCGACGGTTACAGGGCCGAGGCCGCCGGCGGCCAAGCGGCGGGTGGGCGGCGGTTGGCTCTGCCTCTCGGACCTCGCCAGGGGCGCTACCCCTTGGACCCCGCCAGGGGCGATGCCCCTTGGAACCCCTCCAGGGGCCAGCCCCCGGACCCCCGTACCGTATCCCGATACTAACTTTATTTATTCGAGTGTGTGCTCCGCACTTTCAAACCCGAAATATAACCAAGTCTAGAATCGGCTAGTCACAAAGTTAATCCCGATTATACTTAAATGGCTTGATGACACTAAAATCACCAACATAATAGCCGGTCATTTCATATTATCTCGGTTTTGTTTAAGTAAATAGTAGACAAATTGCTAAATACATTACCTGAGAGCATGGATATGTATATATTGCTAATAAAACGCATTTTTAAGATCCAGACACGGTTCTTTTAACAAAAAATAGGCTCTTAATGTTTAGAAAACATTCTTGCCACCTTCTTTTAAGGAAAACCGGGTTTAGATCTCATGTTCCTACTCGCTTGTAATACATGGGCACATTCAGCCCTGTTTTTATTAGAAAAACCAGGTCTAAAAATTCAAATTCATTGAGGCCCTATTCTTTATATAAAAAAACCGGGCTTGAAAGTTACACTTCGTACTAGGCTTTTATCCGGCCAGGCTTAAATCACCTGAATTTCAGGCTCCCTCCTCTTTAGACTCTCCATCAAAATCGGGCCTAAAGGTCCTAAAAAACATGCCTAAAAGCCCTAAAAATCGGGCCTAAATAAAGTTATTGTAGTAGTGTACAATTGATGAGTTGGTACTTATGAGTTGTGACTTAGGATTATTTAAAAGGAAAACATCATATATGTCACTCTTAATTTGTAAAATATCTTGTTTATTCAAAGCATACCTTTTTGATGCATAAAATACAACTAGCATCGTATTAGCGCAATGTTGCGACAGTAAATAGCTTATGTTATACAAAATATTGTTTTCAAGAACGTAATTATATGTTATTCGCGTGATTCAATATCACGAAAAAGTTTTCTACAACATGTCCGTTTTTTCAAAAAAAAAAATATTTGCATCGACTATTTTATTAATTTTAAAAATAAATTATAAAAAAAATTAAAATAAGAACAAATATTTATATTTATGAAATAAGGAGAGAGAAGTTAATAAGATTTTAAAAATTATGTTGATGTGAGTGGATAATTGTATTGTGTGATAGAGTGTGTTAGCGTGTGAGAGTATATTTTAAATGAATAAAAAGTTAAAGAAAATTAGGAAAAAGAGTGAAATGGTTAGGTTGCGTTTAGCAGGAGAAAATTTTTCTGTTTTTCATTTTCTGTTTTTCTGTAAAAAATTGTAGAGTTTTCATTTTCTGAAAAAAATAGAAAACGTGTTTATATGAAGGGGTGGAGTTTTTCTTTTTCAGAAAAAAATGAAAAACATGTTTGGTTGAAGTGTTTTCTTTGAAAAGCTGTTTGAAAAAGTATGAAATTTTGGAAAAATAAAATGTGAAAAAGTGAGCGAGTTTTAAGGGTGAGCATGCGACCCGATAGACCGAAATAACCGACGAACCGGACCGAACCAGACCGAGACCGGTCTGGACCGGGACTGGTCGGTCCGGTCTTTGGTCCTTGTTTTTTATAAATTTTGGGTTTCGGTCCGGTCCGGTTTTATTTAATATAGTGTATAAAACAAACAATAGACCGAAAAAACCGACTAACCGGACCTGGCCGGACCGGGACAAGTCGGTCCGGTCTTCGGTCCTAGTTTTTTTTAAGATTTCGGGTTTCGGTCCGATCCGGTCCGGTCCGGTTTTTGAACCGTGCTCACCCCTAGCGAGTTTTCTGAAAAAAAGTGCAAGTGAACATGTTTTCTGATTTTCAATTTTCTTAGAAAAAATTTCTGGAAAAATGGATGATTTTTCTAGAAGTGAACGCGGCTTTAAAGATTCAGTGGATGAGATAATTTAGATAGAATGAAAGGTTTATATTTTATCTTGATTGAATTTTAAGAACTCTTAAAATTAAGAAGAAGAGAGAATATTAAATAGTTTATATTGTAGTATAGATATAAATAGATAGTCTTAAAGCATGTTTTTGATACATAAGATATTTTACAATTTAAAACCTAAGTAGGAGTTGCTATAGAGGTAGCAACACTTGTTGAGAGATATGAAATGGATGGTCGACCTCACTTACTAAACAGATTTTATGTCACATTTTGATATGAAATATAAACCTATGAGGGTTTCATCTCACCTTCTTTAATACTTCTTCAATACTTCTTTAATTAATTTTCATTTAATATATTTAATATTTATGCTTCGCTTTTAATTTAACACTTAGTGCTCTCTATCACTATAAGTTATATCTCATAATAATGTGGTTTGTATCTTACTTTGATTTAAAGAAAATAATTAATTAAAAAGGTAATCATCACACGTTAACATGTAACATCAAATTCTACGTAATTAATGAGACAAACTTTAATTACGTGCTTATACAATGTCACAATTCAAATTATAACTCAACATTGCATGAATCAAGCAATCATAACTACTAACTTGTTAATGATACGAACTATTATTGCATGCACATAGAACTTGCAAAATGACTAGAACTTTTATGCATATACTTTGAGAACCCTTCTTATTTCAAGAATCGCAAAAACTAGCTAATCTTGATTAGATTAAGTAAATGGCTATAATTCTTATGTCATTAATGAGTCCTATTAATGCTCATTAATAGAGGTATTTTGAGAAAAATCAAAACTCATGAAATAATAACTCACTCATCCGGACGTAATTCACGGTCAGGTAAATATATAAATGACCAAAATATTCCCATTAATTAGTCATTAATGAGCATTAATGGTCCCCACAAACGGTTCTCGCATTAAGAACATATCTCAAATTAACTTCTCTCTAATAGAGGGCTCACACATTAATGGTGGCCACAAATGGTTCTCACAAACGGTTCCCACCTGGACGCAATTCATGATTAGTTACTTATATAATTTTGCATGAATTTATGAATTAAATAGAGCAGCTAAGTTATATGTACTTTATATGTAATAAAATATTTCAGGGACTGAATTTATAATGATCAAATATTGTTATGTGAATAAGAATTAAATCTAGTGGCTAAATTATGAAATAAGGAACTCAAGGGGGGATTTATGTCAATCAACCAAAGTTCTACATATAAAAGAGGGGGCAAGTCAAAGTTTGGTCAAAATTGAAGTGAATGTGGGTGTGTTGTGTCTGCGACTATCGACTAGCCTGCGAGAGCATAAGAGATTGCTATTTGAGCCAATTTAAACTAAGTTAGAGTGTAATTAAGTAATTGAAGAGTGTTAATTTTGAAGTTTTGATAAAAAATGACAAGGATGAGAGTGTTCTTGGTGAACCTCTAATCCTAAATGAGTTATTTTAGAATCATGCGTTACGTTTGACATTAGAATTTCGAGTTATGGTGATGCATCTTAGTTATATAGAGCAAATGGGTCAAAATGAGTTTAAATTGTGTCTTAGAACTTGGAATGATCTATTATTAATGATTTGTTATAATTTATGTTGTTATTTAGTTGTAGTAATGTTAGAACAAACTTTAGAATCATATGGATATGATTTATGTCTACCTTTGTACAAAATCACATATTTGTATAGGATATAGCAAGAAAAATACACGTAGCAAAGAGAATATGATTCATGTCTACATTTGACGAAGCATAAATAAGTAGCATGAAGAGTATGCGTTTAACGTTGCTAATACGAAATAATGCTAGATTAGGGACTTGATAAGGTAGGTCATATATTATAACATAACCGACATATAATACCCGCAGACTATTAGAAAGCATAATAGGTATTACCCTCCATCTCTCCTATAAAAGGAGATATGCACCACCAGGTTTGGAATCTTCTCTCCTCCATATCAATTTTCTCTACACTCTTTACTTTCTTTATCAACACATAGTATACATCTTCTAAGCATGTATACAAGTACGAACTTCATCGTTGGAGGTGGATCTCTAGGCTTTGGTCTCTGGTCCCCTTATAATGGACTTCTTTGATGTTTGTAGCATACAATTCAAACTCGAGATGATGAAAAATGGTCAAACAATATCATTTAAGCCGACCTAGAGGACTGATGTAGCAACAATACACTATTAGCGCACATAACTCTTTAAAACACCCTTCGAAAACGGGAGATGATTTTATTTTCAACTACATTTTAAAAAGTATAATAGTCAAACCACTATTTATAGTGTGGGGTTTATTTCATAGAATAATAATCAAATTTCAAAACCGTTCCACTAAGGTTACCCATGAAAAATTTCACAATGTGAAATAAATGAGTGAGTGACCTTGATAAAAAAATTTTTAAACTTGATTACTATTTAATAAATTTTTCATTTATTATGTGTGACAAAAATTTATTATGTACAAATTATCTTTCTTTAAACAAGATTTTAGATTCAAAAAGAAGGGTTTGCTAGATAGTAGATTGTGACAATTCAAGTGAGTTGAAACGGGCGGCCGGGGCAGTATCTTGATCCACATCTTTTTATCCTCCTAATTATTATATAATAAAAAACTACAAATGATACATTAACCCATCACGCCATGTGTAGTATTCTCTTCAACCCAAATTAACTTAAATGTCACGTTAGCTATTACATTAGCTTTTCTTTCTTTTTACTTCACAACTTAAATTAACTCAAAATTCGAGTAACACTATCTCAAATCAAACTATATATTTTTTCTCTCCTACTAACTCTACAAAACCAAAAAAAAGAAAAAAAAAGAAAGATTCAGTTATAATCAGGTTGATGAAACCGAAAGGGGGAACTGGAAGCCACCCGTAGTGGTGTTCCCATTAAACCCAAACTAACCCGAAAGCGTTCGGGATGACCGCTTCCCCGCTACGGTCGGTCCCATGTAATATAACATTTTGCTGGAATTCACCGGTGAATGAAAAGTAACATTCTTGCTAGATTAATTTATATACTTTAATGCCACAAAAATTAACAAATCTCTTGTTTGTTAAAGTGGCAATGTCTCTTTGCATCTAACCCTGAAGTCAAAGGTTCAATTCCAAGTTATTATATTTTTGAATTTTATTTTCTCTATGTGTTCGCTTTTTCATTTTCTGGCATGTGCTTCGCTTTTGACCCACCATTCCACTTAGGGGTGTAATCGAGCCGAGACAGCTCGTGAGCTACTCGAGACCGACTCGAAAAATAATCGAAATCGACTCGAGCTGAACCGAGTCGAGCTCGAGCTACTCGAGTAGGGTGTCGAGCCGAGTTCGAGCTCAGAAATATTCAGCTCGCCCTAATCGAGCTTGTACTAAATTACCATTTTACCCTTTTACATATACACCATTTACTTTTATACCCTTAGTAGCTAGTTGTTAATTGTTGTTCGAAAATGTGAAATTTGAATTCCGGAATGTATTTTAACATTTGTTGCTACAAAATTTTATTAAATTAATTTTAGTCGAGTCGAGCCGAGTCGAACTCGAGAGTGTCGATTACTTATTCGAGTCGAGCTCGAGCTTGAAAATTAAAGCTCGACCGAGCTCGAGTCGAGTTTCGAGCCTCGAGCTTTGGAACCGAGTCGAGCTCGAGCTTGGCACTGTGTCGGCTCGGCTCGATTACACCCCTAATTCCACCTTATCATTTAATTTTGGATAAATTGCTTTAGAACACAATGAAATTTGTCTTATTTATCATTCTATATAATTAATTTTATTTTTTTTTAAAATAATAAAATCAACTTTCATAATAGCTTAACATTTTATTTGTAAAAATATCTAATTTATTATAAAAACTAATAATGTTAAACGTTATGTAGGACGTAACGTGAAAAGTATTAACTATGAATATTTTTATTCGATCTAAAACATGTGAACAAACAAAATTTTGCAGCCTAATGATCATGTATATCCATGTTAGTGATGAAACAAGCTGTGATTAAAATTATGAGACCTTTTGTATTTTTATTCGTTTAGCTACTTTTAATAGAAAATTAAAGTAAATAATAAAAATTCAAAATAGTTGAAAAGGTAATTTTATCCTGTTGCGATGTGAAGTTGAAATTGAAACCTCTTTGCATCATATATTTAAGAGTTAATTATAAAAATGGTCACTGTGGTTGTCACTGATTTTCAGTATTAGTTCTTTAACTTTAAAAATTACGAAAATAGTCACCGTGGTTATCATTTTGTTTCACTTTTGGTCCTTTATGCTAACTCCAATTAAAGTTGACCGTTAGTTAAAGGGTATTATGGTCATTTTTCATCTTATCCTTGTTACCAAACATCCTCAAATTTCTTTCTACCCCTTTGTCAATTAGTTATTAACTAATCTTTTATCAAGATTAACTAATAATTAATTAATTATTAATAAAGTTAATTAATATTTTCATACATATTATTTACTGATAATCTTTAAAAAATTATTTTTCATCTTAGTTTCATCTTGTTAATATTCTTCGGTGTTTTTAGTGTTCTTGATATTCATCTAGACTAAGAGAAGAGATCGATCTCCCCCTTTAAACCTATTCAAAACCACAAACCCTAACACATGATAAAGAAATCCAGTCATTGATTAACACAAATATGAAAACTAAAAGAACCTAATATATTATGAACCGAAACAAACACACAAGAAAGAAAGATTCAAAACACATACAAGAAAAAGGAGATTCAACTCAAGAAAGAGATCGAAGAACAAACAATAAACATAATCGAAAACAGGTGTGTGTACGTTTATTCATATAACAAGAAATATAACTCAAAAATCTTGAATTTGAGAGAGAAACTATGAATATATTTCTATTTAAAGAGAAACAAATCCAAATCAAGTACCAACAAGAAATCCTAATACATGAAACAGCTTTGGGGATGATAAACAGATCTGAAACCATTTGAAGTCATTGTTAGTCCATCTAACAAACTCACCAATTGATGATAAACAGAGATCTAGAAACTTGAAGAACACAATCGTTACCCAGGAACCTTAATCGCATGAGAGAGAAGGTGATGGTGATGATGTGGTGGCGGTCGTGGTGGTGATTATTCGACGGAGAAAAATCATTTGCATGTGGTGATTGTGTGGCGATGACGAGAAGGAAGGGATGGGGTAGCGTCGCAGGTGGCAAGGGTCGGCGAATGTGGCAGCGATGGTGGTGATGATGTTGGCAGATCAAGGGATGGTGTAGTGGTGATGCTAGGGCGGCGATAGAGATTGGACCGTAGCTGTGGTTGTCGAGAATGGAGGTTGGGCTGGAGTCGTCGCGGTGGGAGGGGAACAGTGGTGGTGGGGAGGGGAACGGTGGTAGTGGCCGGAATTATAGAGAGAGAGGGAGAGACATAAAGAGAAGGAGAGACATAGAGAGAGGTCTTGACAAGATTCCAAGAAAAGCATTAAATATCTTGTTTAATTGAAATGAAATTTTATAAAGGGTGTTTGGTATCAGGTATAAAGATAACTTTAAAATAGAAGTGTTTGGAAATCATTATAATAAGGAAAACTTATTTGGTAACAAGGATAAAATGGAAAATGACTAGAATACACTTTAACTAACAGTTAACTTTAACTGAAGTTGGCTTAAAGGACTAAAAGTGAAACAAAATGACAACCACAGTGACTATTTTTGTAATTTTTAAAGTTAAAGGACTAAAACTAAAAATCAGTAACAACCACAGGGACCATTTATACCGCTACAAAAAAAAGCTTATTTTCTCACGTGTGGAAATTAAATTAAAAGTGTAGAAAATAAATTAATTTTCACACTTAAAAGTGTGCAAAATAGTTTAAATAAAATATATGTAATAGCAACTAAACAGCTCGTGTAAAAATAATTTTGAAAAATTTATAGTTTTAAGTGTGTAGCATTAATAATGAATATAGATTAAGAAAAGTTAATACTTAAAAGTGTGAACTTTTATAACAAAGAGATATTTTCAACATTTTCGCATTTAGAAATATGAGATTTATATTACTCGTTCACACTAATAAATGTGACACTTTAACTATATTTTTCAAATTTTTACATATAGACTTTAAAAAATATCTATCACACTATATTTTTTCATACATGTTTATAATCTTTTACATTTTAAAATGTAAAAAAAAATTACTTAAAAAGTGCGAAATATTTGTTGTAGCGTACTTTACAAGAATTATTACACTAATTATGATACTATTTTTCTAATAGTTACTTCATTACAGAAACAGTATAGCCAAAAATCGTCTGACTACCAAAATTTTTGTATCTTAATTATATGCTATTATTTATACTACTATATAAATTATTAACTTATTTTTTAAGACTAAATTTCAACTTAAGTAATATATAATATTATACATATTATATGTTGTATATAATATCTATAGTATTATATATATTTAAAGTTTTATAGTTTTTTATTTAGGTTCAGTGATCTTACATACAAGTACTTTTTAACTAAATTATAAACCAAAAAATTCACTAAATTGTATACAATAAATATACCTCTAAAGTAATAAATAATATAATAGATTCTACTGTAAAAAATAATACTTTAAAAAATATTTTATATATTATCAAAAAATTGATTAGAATTATCTATAATATATTATAAAACATTTAAGTGTTCTTAATCTCTTAATTTTAAGTAATTTGAAATTACTAATTTACCTTTAATATTGCAATCAATGAAAACTGTTAAATAAGACAACTATTTTGATAGAGTTAATGACAATCTTGTATACCATTTTAATAACTACACCTTCCAAAACAAAGATTATTTAAAAAATCAAATCAATACAAATTAACTTAATAATTAAAAAATTAATAATTAAACTTTTCATATTGAATATTCTATCATATAATAAATATTTTAAATTAACTATTAAAAATTATGTATAACCAAAAATACTAAACCTAAATAACATACAACCTTAATTTATAAAAATTGTTGGATTTTTTAAATGGGTAATATACTTAAAATAGAATAGAGTTATAAGGCCAAATTCTTGTTGGATTTTACAATCCATGTAAAATTTCATTAACACGTTATAATTTAGAAAAGAAATAAATCACTATTGTTTTAAAAACGGACAAATTATCAAGAAAAAAATATTCGTAACTGCTGTATTGCGCGGGTAAAATGCTAGTATATATATAAATATAATTTAGTTTCTTATATTATCAAACTTACGTATGAATTTAAGGTTAAAAAATATAAATAGTTGACGTTCTAACTATTAACAAACTGAACTATTTACGAAACCAAAATTTAATCATATAAGTAAAAAACATGATGTTGTTATTTAATTTTACGTGTTCAATTAGTTTTAGATTCGGTTTAATTAGTTTTCAAAAATGTATCGAAATTGTCATCTTTTTCCTATTGTGTATATTCAACTTTGAAATTACTATTTAATGTACTAAAGTTTTAAAATCTATCATTTGGTGTATCATGATATTTGATAGTAGGTTATAGCATGTCACCATGTTTTAAACATTATTGTATTGTGTATTAGTTTTAAAAATATTAATAAGAATCAACGGGTTCTTCATTTGAGATTTAGGTTTTAAAAACCTACGTTCTTCAGTTTAAATGATTAAATCAAGTTGTCCAGTTTGCTCAGTTTCATGGACGGGGTTTCCTCAGTTTCATTAGTGGGATCATCATATGAGTTTGGATTTGAGTTCTTCAATGGGTTAATCATATAAGTTCAGAATTATGTTTTTGAATGGGTTCTTCTATTCGGGTTTCCTTAGTTTTGCATTGGGTTCTTCAATGATGAGGGCTTTTCAGATCTGGGTAATTTAATGGTAAGTTTAAGGTTCATAATCAATTCGGATTCAAAAGTCTGGGATTTCGATTTGCATTCTTCAATAGTAAATTTTTCATATTTGCTTTTAGATCGGTAGTAAGTTTAGGTTCATAATTGTTCTTCAATGGTAACTTTCTCAGATTTGCATTCTTCAATTTAGATAATTTAGAACGTAGATTGTATGCAAAAGCTTAACATTTTATTTGTAAATTAGTTAAAACAAAATATCAACATAGTATTACATTGAGAAAATTGCATTAAAATACAATTACCTTTTTTTTAATTACCATAGTATACAACCAACTTAAATTTTTTTAAAATAATACGATTAATTTTCATAATTCTCTCATTGTATGCAAACAACTTTTTTATGTGTTTGTTGCTTTGTTACCATTGTATACAATGAACTTTGCCACAACTTTCATAGTATACAACAAGTTGCATACAATGTGAGAATTATGAAAGTTGGTTGTATTATTTTTTTAAGAAAATAAAGTTGATTGTATATAATGGTAACTAAGACAAAGTTCATTGTGTTTTAATGCAATTTACCTTATTACATTTTAGGGCAAAATGCATGAAAATACAATTAACTTTGTCTTAATCGTCATTGTATACAACTAACTTTCAAAAATTTTTTATTGTATGCAAACAACTTTTTTCTGTGTCTAGTCTTTAGCTACCATTGTATACAATAAACTTTTTCATAATTTCCATTGTATACAACAACTTGTATACAATGGGAAAATTATAAAAGTTGATTGTATTATTTTAAAAAAAATAAAGTTGGTTATATACAATGATAATTAGGACAAAGTTTATTGTATTCTCATGCAATTTACCCTACATTTTAAAACAAAATAAATTTCTCATATTCTTATATAGTATTACAGTTTTTCACACACGTTTATAATCTTTTACATTTAAAAATGTAAAAAAATTACTCAAAAAGTGCGAAAATCAACATATTTGTTGTAGGGTACTTTTACAAGAATTATTATACTAATTAAGATACTATTTTTCTGATAGTTACTTCATTAATTAAATAGTATAACCAAAAATTGTCTGACTACCAAAATTTTCGTGTCTTAATTATATGCTATTATTTGTACTACTACATATTTTTCAACTTATTTTTTTAAGACTAAATTTCAAATTAAATAATATAATATTATATATTTTAAAACTAAATTATATATTCTAAAACTTCGGTATAGTTTTCAAAGTTTAATACATATAATAGTAAAAAGTGAAACATTGTAAATTTTTGGAAACTAAACCTGTTTAAATTTGTATAAAGTCCACTATTAATGACAATCATATTCTTCTCCCTTTAAGATCATTCAAATGTGTCATATTAAATTGACATTTTATAAAAATAGGGTAAAATGCGCTAAAATACACAACACTTTGTTAAAATTGTCATTTTAAGCAATTAACTTTATTTTATACCTAAAAATACATATAATTTACAATTTTGGTTCATTGCATACAATTGGTAATCTCATTACCGGGTACCGATTGTATACAATGAACCAAATTTGAAAGTTGTTTGTATTTTCAGGTAACAAATTCTTTTATTTTTTGTCAGTTTAACGGTAGGTTACCTATTATCATAAGTAACTTGCATACAATGAACCAAATTTATAAGTTATATGTATTTTTATATACAAAATAAAGTTGATTATATAAAATAATAATATTTAACATAGTTTATTATATTTTCGTATAATTACCATAAAAATATTATATTGGTAAAATACTAGTTAATTACTAATAATTTAACACCAAGTATTTATGTTATCTTAATTATTACAGTCTTCGATGATACAAATAATATCTAAATTTAATAACACTCAACTGTATACAGATAATTTCCCGTCGATAAATATTATTATTATTATTATTATTATTATTATTATTATTATTATTAGCTATAAAAAATTAAAAATAATTAAAAAAATCCGGCTGAACAAGTAAAAAGCAAAAGCCGAAATAGTCAACCGTTGCCCATTACATTTTGTAATTTTATAAATTTATAAATAATAAATATATGTATACTCAAACTAGTTCAGCCTGAATGCCGTTCCACACTCCATCACCGGGCTATATATCAAATAATAATAACAATAATAATAATAATAATAATAATAATAGTAATAATAATAATAATAATAATAATAATAATAATAATAATAAAATCAACCAAACCCCTTCTCCACCTGTATATATACACTCGCCTTCCCTCTTTCTTTACCTAGCAACCTTCTCTCAGTTGCACTTCATCACACTTACGACACACTGACGATCGACAACTCTTCAATTCAATTCACCGGAAAAAGAAATGGATTCCACCACCATCATACTATACGTTATACTTCCTCTCTTATCCTTCTACCTTCTCTCCCGTTTTCGCCGGAAACCGTTTCCACCTGGTCCACGAGGCTGGCCGGTAATCGGAAACATGTTAATGATGGACCAACTCACCCATCGCGGACTTGCTAATTTGTCTCATAAATACGGTGGTTTGTTTCATCTCAAGATGGGTTTCAGCCACACCGTCGCCGTCTGCTCGCCGGAAATCGCCCGACAAGTTTTACAAGTCCAAGATAACATATTCTCCAACCGTCCCGCTACCATCGCTATCAGTTACCTAACCTACGACTGTCAGGACATGGCGTTTGCAAACTACGGCCCGTTTTGGCGTCAGATGCGTAAGCTTTGTGTCATGAAGCTCTTCAGCCGGAAACGAGCCGAGTCGTGGGACTCTGTTCGGGATGAAGTTGACTCCATGGTTAAAATAACCGCCGCGAGCTCCGGCTCAGCTGTGAACCTCGGGGAGCTTGTATTCGGATTGACCCATGATATTATTTACCGAGCCGCGTTTGGCTCGATTTCCCATGAAGGGAAAGAAGAATTCATAAGAATCCTTCAAGAATACACCAAGCTTTTTGGTGCTTTTAACTTGGCTGATTTTATACCGTGGTTAGGTTTTATTGATCCAGCAGGACTTAACACGCGGTTACCGAAGGCTCGTGCGGCGTTAGATGGGTTTATTGATAAAATTATCGATGAACATATGCAGAAAAACAAGAAAACCGGTGATGACGTGGATAATGATATGGTGGATGAGATGTTGGCGTTTTACAGTGAACACGGAAAAGTTAACGAAGGGGAGGATTTGCAGAACGCGATTAGACTCACACGTAACAATATCAAAGCCATTATTATGGTAAGTTGTTTGATTATAATTTTTTTTATAATTAAAATACTGAAAAATATTAGTCTACAAAATATTTGTTTCGTAATTTATTTGATTAATTACATACGTTTTGGGTAACACGAGTTATAATAAAATAATTATAAATCGTGATTAAAATAATTATATATATATATAAAAGTACCATCAACTTTATTTCCTTACTGAGATATGTTTTGATCGATGACTATATTTTAACTATATAAACGATGATATATTTACGCTAAGTATTTAGGATCGATTAATTAAATAGTGGGCCAGCTTGATTTTGATTTATTAACGGGTTATATATTCTCATATTAAATCCTTTTATTTATTAAGTAAAGATTAATGTTAAAATTAAAAGAGTAAATTAGTAAAAAGAATTAATGGATTTCATATATGTCAACAATTAAGTGTATACAGAGATGAATTAGGAAGATACGGTAGAAATAAATAAAAAATTTTGTAAAAAATATTTGCTTGGTATTTAATTATTTTTGTTGAGATATACGCATTGAAAATAAAAAATAAAAACCATCACGATTGGAGACCATTTCATTTAATGTCTCATTTATTTTTATTTTTAAACATTAATTGTTTATTGTATTTATGAAGGTATGTATTTGTGAAGCGTAAAACGCAAGCAGATCGACCACCAAATAAGATTTATATGAAATGAGACGTATCGTTTAATTTACAAATATGAGTTTTGGATAAAACTGCATTGAAAACTAATAATATTTTATTGGTGACAACTCGCAAGTTCATGAATGATTGATTGTATGTCACAAAAAATATCACCCATAATATATATATATATATAGGATCTTTGGTAGGATCCTTGCATGTATAGGATCATACATAGGATTTCGACTGGATTATAGGATTAAGATTTCTATCCAATTCATTTCTAACTTACTATAATTAGTTAAATAAAAATTTATAAATAAACTAATTTTGTTAATGAAACATATAAGATGAATATATGTAGCCTCTGTAATTAAATTGATATATAAAAATAGTTTTCATAATGTTTTGACTTTATTATTCTAAAATCTAAATTTACAATATATCATAATTACTAATATAAAATATTTAAGAGTTGTATTCAATTCTTCTATTAATATCATATTTAAACTTTGATTTTATATTAATTTATCATAAGATTACCATTTGATGTAAATTACTATAGATATAAAAGAAACTAAGAAATCGTAATATGATCTTACGATCTCAATCAAATTCTATGATTTCGATCTTGTGACAACTAAAACGATCCATAATAAGATCCCGATCATGACAATTTTATAAAGAAAACCTTTTTATTTTTAATATTATGGTCTTTTTCATAACTAATAAAATAAAGCAGAGTAGATATTATTTCATTTTGTGGACGAAAGTTGTATTAGGTGGAAAGGGTAATAGTCGACAAATATGATGATCAAGACTCAGTGAGTCACTGGGATATGGATATGAATTGAAGTCCATGATAAACTAATATATTAGACATGGTCTAAGAGACATGAAAGACTATTTACCCTTGTCTTCATCCATGGTTAACCAGACAAATTAGATACAATTTTTTTTATAAAAATCCTATTGGATTATTTAAAGTTGTTTTCTTTTATTTGGAAGAGTGATAGATGAGAAAATCTAAACATGATTGATTAGAATTGGTTTGAATATATATATATATATATATATATATATATATATATATATATATATATATATATATATATATATATGGCTTCTTTCTCCAAGTTCATCCTAATTAGAATATCCCATTTGTTCTACTTGCTTAATTACTAGCTAGTTTATATCAAATTTAAGTTCTGAATATAAAAATTAAAATAACAAAAGTGTAAGAGAAAGGCATGGTGGTTTTATATGTTTTTCTTTTTGTGTGTAGATTATTTAAGTTTAATTGGTTTTATAATTATAAAGGATATGAGTATAATCTAGAGGTTTTAGAGACCAATATTAAAATGCTTTTTAAATACAAAATTAACTAATAACAAGTAGACGGGTATAATTTGTTTTCTACGTTATAAAGGTTCTAGATTTTCAAAAAGTGTAATTCAGATTATATAAATCGGTTTTGGTAGATAAATTTGGCATTTAATGTTAATTTATCGCAAACAATAAGTAATAGATTAATATTCCCGTATGGATTTTCATGTAGTAATTATAATTATATATTTTGGTTTCAACAAACCCTGTAGATGTATTTTTTTCTGAATATTTTACAACTTTTGTAAAAGAACTAAGATTTATAAATTGTAATATGTAGGATGTGATGTTTGGAGGTACCGAGACTGTGGCTTCTGCTATTGAATGGGCCTTGACTGAGCTAATGCATACCCCCGAATCACTCAAGCGTGTACAACAAGAGCTCGCCGATGTTGTTGGCCTCGATCGTTGTGTCGAAGAATCCGACTTTGAGAAACTCACCTACTTCAAATGTGTCATCAAAGAAACTCTTCGCCTCCACCCTCCAATCCCACTCCTACTACATCAATCTTCGGAAGCCACAGAAGTCGCGGGCTACCATATCCCTAAAGGGACACGTGTCATGGTAAATGCTTATGCCATTAACCGTGATAAAGATGCTTGGGAGGAGCCCAACACATTCAACCCCTCTCGCTTCTTACAAGACGGAGCCCCGGATTTTAAAGGAAGCAACTACGAGTTTATTCCCTTTGGATCTGGACGTAGATCATGTCCTGGGATGCAACTTGGATTATATGCTTTGGAGATGGCAGTGGCTCACCTCCTTCATTCCTTCACATGGCAGTTGCCAGACGGGATGAAACCAAGTGAGATCGATATGACTGATGTGTTTGGACTCACCGCACCCAAGGCAACTCGGCTTGTTGCAGTGCCAACTCCTCGTCTCTTCTGCCCTTTGTATTAACTGCTTGTGAGCTCGGAGACTGGAAGAAATTGTTAATGTTGTTTCAACTATCATGAATTTATTTTTCATAAAGAATCATTTACTCAAGATAATAACTGTAAAATTTTGTTTCTTGTACATGTTATGTTTTAATATTAAGATTGGATTTTCTTTGAACAAAGACGCACTTTGTTTTCAAATTGGCTTTGACTATATAATCTAAATTCTATTTTCAAACTAATTTATGATAAAAAAAAAGATATATCTCCATTTAAGAATTCTAACTTCGACAAGAACCATCAACTTCTTTTCGTACCAAGAATTAATTACCGGAAACAAATATTAGTAAATCCAGCCAAAAAAGTCCAACACAAAACAAGCTGGCAACATGCCTACCAGGACAACTACTTTCTACGAGACGCCGAAACAAAGGGATGCTACCTCTCCAAAAATCAAACTAACAACAAAAACTGACTTACAACCATAGCCAAATAACACAAATAAAAATGCACCTTAATTACTCACGCTAACCTTTGTTGCATGCCTTGAGATCCATGTGAACGATTTAATCTGTCAGCACTTTATCGGAGTCGAACCCTTTATTGCAGGTAACAACGTAGTTTTAGAATTTTATGACTTTCAAAAAAAATCTTACTTTAACATACAACAACGCAAAGGAAGAGTATTAAAACGTTATTACGATTAAACCATTAACTAATGTTTACTAATCATTTAAGCTAGAACCACCCTTGTCACTTTCGAATTCATTACCATCAATAAATAATTAATTAATCTATTACTAGGACCAACTACCAACAAGCAAACCATAACTGATAAAAAACAACCATAATATATTCCTCTCCCACATGCGTGAAAGATCCACCCGCATAGTAGTATATATCGAGCTACAACAGGTCATGCATAAAGAAACACAATCAAGAACCAAATAACAAACTTAACGTATTTCCACGAACATCGAAGTCCAATGCATTAATTAACCTATTATGCCCAATCTAAGACCTCACCAGTTCATGAATTGTGTGCCCAACAGACTAATTAAGTACCGAATCGGACGTGACTCCTACCCGTACGTAACCCCTAAGGTCCAATCGTTTCCGCTACTTTGACTAATTAACCCGCACCCTAAGTGTACCACGACATCGTCCAGATGAAGGCATTAATGAAGTTCGTAACCAATAGACATCTCTCGATGCTCACGTGATATTATGCATTCTACCATAACCGAAGTCACACACCACTAGAGTGCACAGGTAATCGCATATGGCTAGCACTTCCTAGAAGGTTATAACCGAAACCTACTAGTCAAACTCTATACAAGCAAGATTACCCCCATCCCACTAACCTAGTGCAAGCATAAGCAACGTACCGCAAGTCAAACTTAACATGATATAATCAAGTATAGTGCATACCGTAACGATTAGCATACATATAACATGTGGATAAAGACACCCGGCATTATCATAATAAATAAACCGATTGCCTGTATAGTACCGAAAAACCAACATACAAGTCACACCATAGACAATCTCTATTTATAATCAATCACACCATTTTTAATTGTAAACGATTATACATGTGTGAATCATCAATTAATAGGATTAAGGTTTTAAAAAAATTCCACGGTTAACCGTAGTTCAAACCCCAAAAATAATGTTTTTTCATGTACTCAACATTTAAAAGGTTATCGAACTCTCCTGTAGTCAAAGCTAGCACACCACCACATATGCTACCACAACTCTTCCACAACTCAACTGAGAACATAAAATTGCATATATAAGGTAACATGAGTAAACACTCTCATTTAAGTCCACCTACAAATCATCTAGCAAAGCCCACAAACTAGTGCACTTGCGTAGGAGGCTTGTGCACAGTCTCGCATATGCTCCAACATCCTTTTGCGCAACTCATTTTCCTTGTGTAGTAGCTCACAACACAGTCTTACTATGCGTAGAAGCTGAACATCACAAAGTCTTATGCGCAAGAACCCTCTGTGCAGCACCTATGCGTAGATGATGAACCCAAGCACTATTCGATTGTTGTTTCAGTCCAGATTCTTAAGCTAAGTTTTAAAAATCAAATTTACATTCCATTTTCACCAATTGATTATTGTAACATATCTCTTCAAACCAATTTCTCTAACATCGACTATGTTAGATTCCTTTATATTCTAGTTAGTTAAGTTTAGTTACCTTATGACATATGGCTAAGTTTAGGGTATGTTCTTTAAGTACCATAAAGGTATAAATAGGAGTTTGAAAACCCTAATTAATTAAGCAATTCATACTTCATGTTTACTATTGTTATTTTTGGCTCTTTCTATTGACGGTCATTCCTAGTTCATATCATTGTAGTGATTACTTCAATTTATTGAATGATACTTGATACCCTAGACCTACAATTGGTATGAGAGCAAAAGAGTGAATCAAAAGGTGATTTTTTTGATATGTTTTTTGCTCTATTTTTGTTCAACAAGAAGGTTACTGTCGTCGCTCATTAGCGGGTTTAAATTTGTATTAGTTTTTTCCTTTTAATTTGAATTGATAATTGGGATTGTTATGTTTGGTGTTTATTTGAAAATTGGGATTGAAATAATTTGATTTGGTTGAGTATTGAAGGATCATAATCGAATTACAGGATCACAAATTTTCTCTCCATTGTTTAACATAGGTGAAGCCATTTCGTCTCGCCATCCTTGCCTCGCCATAATCTCTTCGCCAAGTCATCCTTTCTGCCTCGCCACCAGCTCTTCTCTAAGCCATCCTCTCCGCCTTTCTATTTTCTCTTCGCCAAACTATCCTTGCCTTGCCAAGCCATCTCTCGCCTCATCAAGCCATCTTGCTTTGCCATCTGCTCCTTGTCATTTACATCTAGCCATCCTTACCAAGTCATCCTCACCATATGGCTAAGTTTCGGGTATATTCTATACATACCGTAAAGGTATAAATAGGAGTTTGAAAACCCTAATTAATTCACAATTCATAATTCATGTTTACTATTATTCTCGGCTCTCTCTCTAACATTCATATTCTGGGTTCATATCATGCGGTGATTGCTTCAATTTTTGGAATGATACTTGTACATACAGACTACCACCCATTGATTGCACTTCTCGACTCTAAACTGAGCCGTAATTTACAAACGCATATTCCAAACTCATAAATTATGAACCAACACTCTAAGTTTTCCAGTTTTGAACCAAAAGCCCTATTTACAATCAGGAGTCTAGTATAATTAGTTGATTTGCAATCACCACTATATTGAGAGAATGAAAGTCTCGCTCCCTTCCATGCTACTACTCACGTGCGGAAGCAAAACCTCATAAAATCGATTTATATGTTCTAATCAATCATGTTCCAAGTTTAGCAATGATCTAACCGTTGTTTAATAAATTCCCTACTCATCAATTATAGCTGAAATAGTGATTACATTCACAATTTATAGGCTCGGTTCCTTCAAAGCCTTGAACTCCATGAACCAACTAAACATCAAATTAGATTATGACTTTGCAATATTTAAACACAAAAAGTTTAGAAATCATAAATTTAATGCCATGGGATCAAACCCCGATGATTCCAAGCTTAAATGTTGAGTTTCTCAAAACACACACCAATATACACATACAGGCATGATTATGCATTTCCATCATTTCCAAACACTACAGGCAAAGAGAAGAGTGTAAATCTATACCTCGACCTTATAGAGTTGCTAACACCAAAGTCTTCCATGTAAAACACTCCAAATGAAGATACCCTGTAACACCCTGATTTTCAGTATAAATTTAAACTTTTCCAAATCTCAGTTTAAAACATATTTTATACAAAACTCTTTAACTTATTGCGGAAGCATTATAATTTTCTTTAAGTATTTCAACAAAATATAGTAACCTTTTAACAGTAAACATTATCAATGAATATAATTCAAACTTTTGGTGTTACCACAGTCAATCTCACGACCATAATCGAAAGAGTAGGAAATCCAAGATTACCGAGAATGCAACCAATCAATACTATGCCCAAGGCATCTACCCGCCTCACCAAGGTGAGGCCTCTAGATATCATGCGGATACAAAACATTTTACACACACGGTTGGCTATAACATAGCTAGTGAGTACAACCAAAAATCATTTGTCTTATCAAAATCAAGTCATCATCTTACTCATTTGAAAACACAAGTTTGGCAATCAATATACTTCAAAATGATACACGTAAGCACATAAAGATGCGGGTCTGTCCATTGGGCCACAATGTCTACACGTGGTAGCTAGCCATGGTCAACACGTGCCCACATGAGGGATGACCACATCACCTCGTCAAGGTGGGGAATGCACGAAGCAGTCCACCATACAACGGTTATCTGGAGTGTAAGCCCTGTTCACCAAATCCACTCGTGTTGCCCCGGGTTCGGTGACTCGTCAGCCCAGTGAACCCACACGGTCATGATGGCTACTGACATACCCCTCCACTCTCTGCACCGATTCCTCAACCACCCGTACATCACGGTTCCTCAATTGCCGAAGCCACATGAACCTGTGCACGTCTCAATGGCTAGGAACCCTATGGTACATAGTTCATATCACACAGTGGTCCGGACCAAAACACATACCCCAAAGGGTCACATAAATCACATGCCATAAAGGCCAAATAGTTCAAGCATCATGCTTATCAATAAACACATAAGTGTCACAATTCATATCACTTGAGCATAAATGCTCAACAAACAATACCACATTTGGCATCTCAATGCCCACAATACACATAAAGTGCAAACATATATTTCACTAGTCAAAACCATGTTTGTTGTTTCAAAATCAGAGTTCACTCCAGCATGGAGTATCATTTTTCAAAACCATCAATTTAAAACTCAACATTTACATAGATCATCTCCATAATGGAGCAATGGTCTCACCTTGAAAACCATTTTCTCAAAATGCACCATATATCAAATTCATCACTTTTCACATTCTTTAATTTCAAAAGCTTCATAAGCATTTATCAATCCTAGAAAACACATTATAAAACAATCCATATGCCACATCCTTTGATAAATCAAGTTTCCTCAAACATTTCCAAACAATCAAAACACAATTATGATGACTTGTAACTATAACAAAGTTTGGGTATCCGCAGGGTGTACTCACCCGAGGGTGTGATGAGGATCACAACCCCATCCAAACCAAAGCTCCATCACTAGATCATAAACCTATGATCACAAAACATAAGGTTAACTCACATAATTTAACCAAAAACAAGGTTTCTAAACTCAGTTCTAGACTTAGACACTCTTTCGGGTCTAAAAAGACTCTATTTAAGCCTTTTGTAACCAATGGAAACAACCCCCAATCATATACAAGGTCAAAAGGGGTCAAAAACATGTTTTTGGCATGCACAGGGGGCCTCGCGCCGCAAAAATTTCTCTGGAAAACTCACCTTCGCAGAATAGGTACCTCGCGCCGCGAGCCCACACAGTGATCTGCAGCTTGTTTTTGCACCAACAATTGCCAAAACTCAATTCCTTCCAATTCAATGTTACTTACAACATACCAAAGACTTATTTAGCACTTCTTAACATCAAAATATCAACACTTTACATAGTTTTGATCATCAAAACACTAACTTCAACAATCACCCCAAATTTGACCCATTTGCCAAATCTTTCAACAAAAACCAACCATGAATCAACATAAACAACAATCATAATTCAAATCAAACACCAATTTAAGTTTGAACGTACTTGATTAGAAAACCCCAACTTGATTACTTCCTTTTTGCTTCAAGAATCCAAGCCTAGATGGGGTTATGGTTCAAGAAATCACCAAATCCAAGCTTGAATCACACAACTAGCACCCTCTCCCTTGATTTCTTTCTTCTTCTCCTTGCTCTCCTTCCTTTCTCGATTCTTCCAGCCTTAGGCTGTGCAATTTGACTCAATTGAGTCAATTTAGGATATTTATACACCATTTTTCAACTTCAGTCCCTCAACTTTCTTTTATTCACTTTTAGCCCTTAGTGTTTCTTCCACTTTACACATACAACACATAACTCATAACATCTATAATACCCATTATTTGAAGCTTTAAACATTTGTACTTTATGCATTAGTGTTCGTACTTCATGGCCAAATATCACTAAATAACTAAGATCACACTTACAACGATAAATTTCTAATTCAACCATGATATACCATTTATATTTCACAATTATGATACACGAATTCTTTAGAACAACAGAAACATCTATTTAATCAACATTAAGGCCATAATAAAATTTCAGAATATTACAAACCCACTTTATTTGCGTTAATCTATCCACAAGAAACCAATAATTCCATTGCTTGCTTGCAAAGTCTTTTCTTTAATAAGAGTCTGAATTTATCTGACTTTAAATTTGCCATTGTGATTTTCCTCTAACGCTATATATCTTTGTTATATATGAGAGAAACTAATCCCCCCACCAATACATGTATTCTCCCTCCTTTCCCCTTTTTCCTTTAACTCACACCATTGTTCCTTTCAAGACTAAAAGGCCTTGGGAACTTCTCCCTTAACCTATACTTGTCCACCCACATGTCCTTCTGAAATCGATCCTGTAACACCCGTAACCCTGGGCTAGGAGATTAGCGGGTTAGCGGTATGTGATTGGTTGTTTTAATTAATTATGTGTTTTGTTAAGTTAATTAATTAATTTGAATATAAAATATAAGTACATGTTACTGGTTGAATTTGAAAAAGAAAAGAAAGTTACAAGTCAATTATGCATGTAGGTTAACATGTATGTATGCATGCATAAATTAAAAAGAATAGGATTTCATATGTTGCCACCTCCAGCTTGGTTTAAAACAATTGTATATGTGTACGTGTAAAGGAATTAGTTCTCTGCTCATAATTCTAAGTGTAAAAGGTGTATGTGTGTGTTTTTGAAAGGAAAACTCTAAGTGAAGAAAAGTCACAAAACTTGAATTTGAGAAGCAAAGAGTTTGTGTGTTTTAATTCCAAACGAAGGTAAGAAAGTGTTTATGAGATGTTATGATTTGTATTGATGTGTTTAAATGTTAAAAAGCATGAGTTTATGTAAATTCACCATTGTTGAAGTTGGAAGAAAGCTTGAATTATGGGTTTTGTAGATTTTGATGTTATGATTAAGTAAAAAGGTGTTTTTGATGGTTTGTATGCATGTTAGATGTTAGATATATGTTTTGTTGGAAGAAAAAATGATGTTGGAAATGATTATATGAAATTATGGACTGAAAATCCGACACAAATGAAGAAGATGGGCTGGAAAAAGGCACGTCGCGGCGCTACATTAGAATGTCACGGCGCGACATTCCACAAAACCGATAGTTTGGGTTTTGGATTGTGAGAATCCGATAAGTTGCAAATCCGACCCTTGGAAATCCGAGACTTTGCAAATCCGACACCAAAATCCGATATTTGTGAAATCCACCACTGAAATCCGAGTATTGACTCTCGGATTTGAAATCCGACTCGGTTGCGGTGCGACGGGGTATGTGTCGCGGCGCGACAGACCCCATTTCAGAATGTTTCTTGTTTTCTTTTTGTGTTTTGCATGGAATCACTTGGCATGTTTATTATGTGATTTTATTGAGTTATTTTTATGGATTTGAGATATAAATATATATGAGAAGGTATATTTATATATTCGAGACTGATTTAATTGTTGCTGTGTTTTCAGGAAATCAAAAGACTCAGTAAAATTAGATTTCTGAGCCCGTGTTGATTTTAAGGTGAGTGGACGTTAATCGCGGATGGTAAAGATTTCGGTTAATGTTATTGATGTGATGCATGACTGTGATTGAGATTGGATTGGATTGATTGAACTGTTAATTGTGATTATTGTTGATTGATATCTGCTCCATGACTATTTGGTCGATACGCACTCTTAGGATGATTTTGAGTTGCGTTGGGAAGTCAGCTATACGTAGAATTGGGCTAGGCTCGTTCACTGGTTGATTGAACAGTGTTAGCCTTACCGGTGCATATGTTGCATCAGAGGGGGATTTTCACTGCGCCAATTCAGTGGAGAGCTATCGGTAAACCTTTGCTTTGGCCGGCATTGGTTGTAGGTTCTGCGCCGAACCGCCGGTCTTCTCGGGATATGTGATTACATGCTTTGATATTGACTGTGGATGTTTGCTTTTGGTGTTTAGCCTCTACTCACTTAGCTTTATGCTAATTCCCCTCAGTTGTTGCTTTTGCAGGTTCGTGTTTGTGAGGTTGGCTGAAGGAGAAGTTGACCTGACCCTGATATTAGTTTTTGAAATGAAACGAGCTTGTAGCTTTTGTAACACATAATGATATTTTTGTTTGAACAATGATGTATATTTGTTAATATTGGTTTGCATGTAATTAAGTTTGTTTACTTAAAGCTTCCGCAGTGCATTTTAAAAAAATATGGCTTGAGTTTTCTGGTGTTACAGTTTGGTATCAGAGACTAGGTTTGGCGATGCATGCACGGCTAGAGTGTTGCATTCCCAAATCTTGGCTCGTGACGGGTCAAGCTTTCCTTCGGGGGAATTAGAGTGAGTTAGAGTTATTTGTAGTAGTTAGTATTTTGGATACTAATGGTTTATGCTAATAAGTTATGAGGTGATGTGAATGTAACAGATAATGGCTGACAGAGAGACTCCTATTCTTCCTCCTACGACCCAAGCTGCAACTGAAGCTCCAGTGACTGAGTATTTAGGAGATACGGCTACTGCAGGAACGTCGGGTCAAGCCCGGGAAGAAGATAATAGTGATTATGTGTACTAATTGGAAAATGAGTTGGTTGAACTCAGAAATAAAGTTCAGAGAATGGAGCAGCAACAACAACAGCAACCTAAACCAACCCTAGTGCCGATTGCGATTCCTAAGGCGACAACTGCACCAGTGACAGCACCTTTACCACCTATGACACAGATGATGCAACCACCATTCTATTACCCGTATCCGCAACCAGGAGCCTATCCGTTTGCGTTCCCTGGATATAAACAACCGTGCACCTACAAGTAATTTCTGGATTGTAAACCCTCTGAGTATCACGGGAGTTCTGATCCCAACGCTACATTAAATTGGTTGAGAGAGATGGCAAAGGCACTTGATGCCTGTAATTGCGAAAATGAATTGAAGGTCAAGTATGCATCACGAATGTTGAGAGGAGACGTATTGGTCTGGTGGGATTCCATTACTGGCCATTTTACTGAACAACAGGAGAGCATCACCTGGAGTCAATTCCAGGAAAAGTTGTGTGAACAATATTGTGGAACCTTTGAGATGGCCAAAATCAAAAAGGAATTCATGGATCTGCAGATGACCGGGAACATGACTGTGGATCAGTTAATTAAATAATTTAATGAGAAAATGAGGTTTGCCAAGCACTGGGTACCCGACGAAGAATCGAAGATTGCCTATTTTGTGGGGGCACTGCACCCGGATCTCCGTGGCGTCACCAGGTGGACTACCACACTGTCCCAGGCTTTCACTTTAGCCAAATCGGCTGAAGGGGACATTATTGCAAGAAATAGGTTGAGCGGGGAGAAACTTTCCTAACAAAAATCGAGATTTGAACATTATAACGCTAAACAGAGGCAGGGCGGGCAGAGCGGCGGGGGCAGGCAGGGAGAGCATAATAGAAGACCTACTTCGGGTGGGTCTACTCAACGGGCACCTTGGTGTAGTAGGTACAAATCTTATCACAACGGGAAGTGTACGCCCCAGACAAGGAGATGCGTGAACTGTGGCCAGTTTGGCCTTGCCCGATGAGTAAGAAGACTGGATCAGGGTGGATGTGCGTTTTACGTACTAGTTTTAAATTTATATTTTACCGAATTATTTACTAAAAACTGCACGAATAGACAAGTGTACCTAATCGTTTCGTATTATAGTTAGCAAGTCGGGTGTCGAACTCTTGGGGAACGGGAGCTAAACTGATTTTATCAAATTAACTAAGAATTAACTAAAACAAACTAATTAGACCAAATAAAGACAATTAAACTAAATAAATGTAATAAAATACTAAAATAAAGCAATTAAACTATTTAAAAGGGAATTTGGTTGCAAGATTCAAACTTTATTAACCTAAATGACTATTAACACTACTAAATTACCAAGAACAATCAAAGAGAGCAAAAAGCAAGAAACTTTGTTGGATTAAACTATCAAATAAAAGGCTTCCCTCCCTATATTCAATTCCACCCTTTTCAAGTTGGTTTTATAAATCAAATTCAATGCAACGGACAATTAATGAACACTATACCGATTCCTATATTGTTAGACTCTTGATCCGAGTATCCAACTTATCTAATCATGCAATTAACTAATCAATTGGTCATTAAATCAATTAACTACACAATTAAGCATATTTAAGTTCGTATCTATCAAGATCTAATCTTTAATGATTGGTTAATTTACCAAATATTCCATTAACACATGAAAGTCATCATATATCAATTCTAACACATTAAAGTTCCTATCTTGATTGTTTAACCCTAGGTCTTGATCAAACACTAGTCAACACCAATTATTGGTCCTAATTAGCATTGATTAAAGTCTTATAAATGGATTGGTCCTCCAATTTACATCAACTCAGATTCTAAACAAATCAAAAACATAATTAAAACATGCTAGGATCATTGATTAGACTTGAAAGATAAATATAATGCCATTAAAGTCAAAAAGATATAAAATTAACCAACTTGATAGAGTTTCATCTCCTCTAGGGAGGAAAACAGAAAACCTAGCCTATTACAAGCATAATCAACTTCTGAAAATCAAGATTAAACACTAAGAATGGAAGAAGAATAGAAAAACCGTAAAAAGCAAGAATTCCAAGCCTTTAATCTTCAATTGTAGCTTTAATCCTCCAAATCCGAGTTGAAACCTTCTGGGATGTGTTCTTGGACGTGTTTAGCAGAGGAATGGTGGAAGAAATCGGGTGGTTAACCCTTTTTCAGATCTGTAAGTTCATTTAAATAGATTTCTGGAAACAGGAGTGTCACGCCGCGACGAGGTATTTTAACCCGATCCCAACTCGTTCAAATTTCAAAGCTGCCGGCATCTTATCGCGTCGCGCCACGACAGGTTAATCGGTCGTGCCGCGACAACACTTGGCGAGAAGTTGGGCCTTATCCGGACTAGTTTGTAGCGCCGCGACAGACTCGGTGGTCGCGCCGCGACGCCTCTTTGGGCTGCCGGATCTTTTTCTTCTTGGGCCTTCTTTTAGGCTTAGCTTTTTATATTCTTTTCTTTTCTCTCTTCCTTCTTTTGGGCTTCTTTCTTTTTCTCTTTTCTTTTCTTTCTTCGGCCCATTTATTTTTCTCGACTTCTTTTTATTTTCTTGACTTCTCGGGCTTTATTTATTTTTCTCGATTATTTGGATATTTCGCCTTTTTAGCCTGCAAAACATAAAAGAAACGGTAAACGTATCTTTTTACAATTAAATGCACAATTTTCGGCTAAATCCAACCCGATATCGCATAATATTTATATATATTTAGCGCGATATCAAAATACCCCACACTTGAACTTTGCTTGGCTGAAGGAGAAGTTGACATGACTCTGATATTAGTTTTTGAAATGAAACGAGCTTGTAGCTTTTGTAACACACAATGATATTTTTGTTTGAACAATGATGTATATTTGTTAATATTGGTTTGTATGTAATTAAGTTTGTTTACTTAAAGCTTCCGCGGTGCATTTAAAAAAAATATGACTTGAGTTTTCCGGTGTTACAGATCCTCAATTTTATCACACACCACTTTCTAGAGCAAATTTGTAATATAATTCTTTAAAAGTTTTGGTTTGACAGAAGCAGTTTCGGGTTGATCTTGAGAAACATTTTATGATTTCCTTTTGGAAGTTGATGCAATTTCTACCTTACTGTAGCTATGAAAATAGTCAATTGACAAAGGGATCTCTTTAGTTTTGTAACTATCTTTCAAAGGGCCATAATCAAATAGAATTTGCATCTTTTCATTTTATTTTTTCTATTTTTCCAAATCATGATGCTAATTAAAATGCACCTATGAATGTGGTAAAATTGTGTAAAAGATTTTAGGACTTTAATAACATAATTCCTTTAAAGGGTTGTAAAATATGATGTATTTTGATTTGTTCAAGTGAATTGTCTTGATCAGTTTGACCCCGTTTAAGAAACTTATTTTCAAAATTTTGATTTTAGAGTACAATCCTAAGTCTATCAATCAGTTCAACTACATGTGCATTAAGTTTTGATATTTCATGTTCTAAAATCCTAACTTCAGTTCTTGTTTTGTTCAAGTTCTCTTTAGCTAGGGCTTTGTCTAAAAGATGTTTCTTAGTGTTTTCTAAGTTATCATGCTGCCTCTTCTCTAGCAACTTAACTTTCTTACTACCATGATCAAGTTAAGTTATTCTACTTTACAAGTTATGTATTAAAATATCAACTTCAAGAGAGTCATGATTTACCTCAGAGGTGACTCTGACTTGTTGCCGTTGTGGTCATCCTCATCCTAACGGTTATGATTGTAGAGGACGGGAGGCTAAGTGTTTGAACCGACCAGAAAATGAATCTATAGAATGGAAATACTAACACCACCAAACAGAGAGAAACAACTTCTTGAATTAACAAAAACCTTGTAACTAGCGACTGGACGACAACTATAACTACAACAGAACGTACCTTTGACGTAACCTAACCTAACCTAAACGGATGTGTTTGGAGTGTATAAAAAATGGAAAATCTCAGTATAATATCCACTCCAGTCATCCTAGATTAGCAAAATAAAACCGGTATTTATAAGTGAAAATACAGGGAAACGCATCGCGTTTAAGGAATAAACGCGTCGCGTTTTGACTTTTGTGCACTACAACACTATCTTTGACTTTTTCAATCTTGGTAGACCGGTGATAGCTCATAAGGTAGACGTTGCAACGTGGTTTTATGTCTAAAAGGCGTCACAATGCCTAAAAATAGCATGCAAAAGCATGTGGCACGGTAATGTAGCGCGGTAAACACGTGACATCGACACTTCACGTTTCGTGGTATAAACGCATCACGTTAATTTTATACATATTTTCGTATCTTCATGATATTCTCTTGTATTTGTGCCTTTTATCGGTTTCGAAGTATTATTTTACTGAAATAGACATACCCAAGATTTAATAAACATTCAAACATCATTTTGGCTCAAAATAAATCAAAAAAAGATGATATTGTTGATTTTATGCTGCAAATTGACAATATCACCCACTAATAGCTCAAGAAGTACAGGAGCTCGCAAACCTTAGCAAACTTGAGAATGCAAAACTTCAAAACTTCAAAACTTCAAGAATGATCATGTCTTTGCTAAAGGCAACAATGTTTGATTATTTTAAAGAATTAAGAATGCAAAACTTCAAAAACACCAACAACTCAACATTTGAGGTTTTTCTCAAGAACAATCTTAGATTTGAAGTAAATGATGTAGAAAATGATACATGTTGAAGGTTCTAAAACACAAGTATCTTAACAATATAAAGCTAACACATACATAATAGGCTGGTAAGAAGGTGTAGAAGATGGAGAACTCAAGAAAACACACTACACACTCAAACATTATTCTAAAAGTTTAGCCTGGTATATTTGTGAAATCTTGGGAATCAAGTTTGACTTGATTCCTAATTATAAAAAGAGAAATTACACACACTACCCTAAAGAAGGGTATTTACAAGTTTGGCCCTTGCCTTTTATAACCTTCTAATAATAAACTAAAACTAACTTCTAGCTATTACAAAAGATTATAAATATAAACAAGTCCTGGTATATAAACAAAGAACATTTTCACACATAATCTATTTACTATGCTTGAATACAATTAAAATAGTCCTAATACAAATATTCTCGATGGAAATACAACACTTCGCCTGGTGCTTTGAAAATATATTTGTAATAAAAACGAATTTTGGTTGTACTTTCCTACAATTTATTCTCCTAATTATTAAAAACACAAGAAATTATAATAAATGATTTTAATATTATGTTCATTAATCATGGCTAATGTTTTACCGGGTAGAGCACCAACTATTCCCATATAAGAGATCTATTTGAGTCTTATGGGATTTCAATGGGGATGGCAGAGGGATGCTTTAAAAAAGATCATAGATATAGTCGCTAGATAAGTCACGTACATCCGAGTTATAAGCTCAAGGTCTCCGACTAACCTGAACAGGAATACCATCCATTTTAATATTGTCTATGTTAACAAAATAAGTCTCGATATTGGGTTTAAACATAATACATGACAAGATTGGTTAATAACACAAATTAAGGGTGTGTTTGGTTGAATGGAATGGAGAGACAAAAGAATGAAATGAACGATGTAATGGAATGAGTGGTGAAAATGAAATTATTCATTGCATTCTTTTATCATGTTTGGTTTGTACAAAGAATGCGAAATTTTATCATATAACATGTTTAAAGAAGTAATTTTTATTAATATATTATAGTTTGACAGTAATTTTTTTGTATCAAAAATTCATATTATATAGATACTTCTTGATATATATTTTACTTGTAATTAGTAATGTAATAAAAACTACAATAATTTATTTGGTAACATAGAAATATTAAACATAAACAAGATTAAGGAAAATATCTTATAAAAAATTATAAAAAAAATATTACTTTTAAAAAAACTATAATTATGTTATAAAAATTAAAAAAAAGAATTAGTTCTCGTTTGTTTCACAGAATTCGAAGAAATGAAATGGAATTGAATTAAAATCATTTTCCATGTTGTATTGCGTTTGGTAAATTTGTTTTTTAATAAAATCTCATTCTTTGAAATGTTTACATTTCCTCAAGTTATGGAAAATCCATTCCATAGGTAGGCTTTAAATCAATTACATTCCTTCGAATTTTACGAAACAAACGGAACCTTAAATTATAAATTTTTATTCCATTTCTAGAAGGAATGAGTTAAAAAAACCACATCTCTAAATAATGAAAATGAGGTAATAACATTCCTTATGGAATAGTTTATTTTATTTCTAAGTGTTTAACAAACATGTTTTTCTTATTATATAAGAATGATTTATTCAATGTTGTCTTTGATTTATGCATACCAAACACAACCAAATTAAAACTTGGAGCTAGATGACATGCATATATTCTTACTTTGTTACTCATGTTGACGGCAAATATAATTATTGTATATAATTTAATAAATTAAAAAGGACAAAGAAAAAACATGTACATATATCATCACCAAAGGATGGGGCATGACATTGAGCAAAGTCGTATCTTAAAATAATATATAGTGGATATTAGGCATGATATTAAGCAAAGAGATTGGTACGAACGTGCGTAGTATATTACGTCGAACCCGTCAATTAAAATAAAACCAAATTTTATTTATTTTAAACTTTAATAAAATAAAAATATTGCATAAAAATTAGTATCTATTTAATGATAGCTAACGGGAAAATAGTTAGTAAAAATATCATGAATCGTCACATGAAAAAACTATTTTCATTAGCAGAAGCAAACAAAAATATTTCATAAAAATTATGTAATTTATAAAAGAAATTGCATTCATGTAATAATTTAAAACGCACTTGATTTACGAGAAACATGCAAAAACTATATTTTCATTAGCTATAACACTTTTTTAATTGTGTAAAAATATGATGAATCGTCTCATGAAATAGAACACACACACACACATATATATATATATATATATATATATATATATATTCACATGCACACGTAGATACATATATATATATAGATACATACATACAGGGTGACGTTGCATATATATAAAACTGTTCTTACTCATATAACATATATATATATATATATATATATATATATATATATATATATATATATATATAATTAGGATGTGATATGTGACAGAATTATGTGTAAGAGGGAATATGAAGGTAACATGTAACAAAATCAATTTAAGAGTAATTTACACTTTTTAACGCTAATTATCTTTCTCTCCCTTAATTATCTCCTCCTACAATCCCACTCCTTTTAAACTCCACCCATCCCCTTCAATACGTATTTGAACAATTGAACCCTCTGAACACTAAATCAATTCCTCCCGCATTTCTATATGTTGTGGTAGCTAGCCGGCCCTCCCCCTTGTGTAGTTTCCGTTTTCAACCGCCGCTCTAGGCGGCGCTCCTCCTCTATTCGGCCATGACCTTGCACTGTGTGCGCACGCTTAGTCGCGAACGAAAACCTTTGGACACGACGATAGTTTCATTTAACTGGTGCAAGCTTCTGGCTGCCGAAAAGAATTTTCTAACGGTTAAAGTCAACCCCCGGCCACTCCTCGGTTGATGTCTATGCCATCCATAACTATCTATCTCCTCGTCATTTTCTCTTCGGTTGATGAATCTAGATTTGCCGCCTCTTCAGTCTCCTCCATCGCCCTATGAACCACCGCCGTTGAACTCTAGATCTGTTGCTTTTTGGAAAGAAGGTTCTCTAAATTTGGTTCTTCATCATTTTTTTCATGTTGTGAAGCTAATGTACGGAGGTGGGAAAAACCTGATTTTAGGATGTCACAATTTATTGTTTCATCAATTTCTTATATGTCAGTTTCTTATGCAGTTGTTTCTTATAAATCAGTGTGCATAATTTCTTGTAAATTAGTGTATTATAAAGAAGTGTACATAAGTTCATTGTAAATCGGTTTCTTATAAATCAGTGTTCAAATTACTAGACTGCTACTTGGTTTCTATTAATTAGTTATGAATTTACCCTACTATGCGTCATTTTTTAATGAGATTACTCATTAGTTTTATGAATCATGCGTTAATTTTATCGTATGTGTGATTGGTTATATACTTAATCATCCTTTTTAATTCTTCTATTTAGAGTGGTTATATAATTGATCGTTCTCTTTCGTCTATTAATCTAGTTATGTAACTCATATGTATCATCAGTTTTGACCATTCAATCGGTCTTTTTTTTAAGAGTTGTTAGTTGAAACAAGTTATTCTACTTAAATTATAGTGTTTGTTTTGTTTATGTAATTCTTTTATGTCTAATGGGTTTTGTTCTTTGTGTTTTATTATGCATTTTCATCGTGCGCAAGTATGAATTTCTGTGTTATTTAGGACCAATTTTGTTCTTGATAGAAGATGGATAGTTCATCAAATTTGTTCTTGATGAATATTATCTTTGAATCAATTTTTTTATGAAAACTAGCTTGCTATCACAAGATATTTCACCATTTTTTAAATTTATGCGCAACGTGATTTTAGGTGGTGTTTGTTTTTTTTAATTTCCTTTTACCCTTATACCTTATTAAATTGACAGCTATTAATCTCGGTATTTGACCATTTTTTGCTGGCTTTAAATGAAATCTTATGACTCACAATCCTTCTTACACCTCTTACAATTATTTTACTCTTACAATAACCTCACCATATGTATATGTATATATATATATATATGTATATAGGGGAAGGTTCATTTGAGAACCGTTTTTATATATTGCGAGAACAAATCTTAACCGTTCATTTTGGATAATGGAATTCATGGATGAAGAGCGTGGAGAGATTGGGTGTGACAAGGTGCATGTAAGGAATTCATGGGTGAGCAATCCAATTAAAGGAAGGGGAATTGGACGGCTATGATTGATTCGCGCTTCTCACAATAAAAACGGTTCTTAAATAAACTTTTCACTATGTATATATATGTGTGTGTTTATATATATATATATATATATATATATATGCTTGTGTCTATGTAGTTTGGGTTCGGAGACCGGAGGGCTATCCGGCTATCCCTATCTCTTGATTTCTAAATTCGGGGAATCCACGAACTCACAATCCTTCTTACACCTCTTACAGTTATTTTACTTTTACAATAATTTCACCCTATATATATACATATATATATATATGTATATGTATATATATACTAGCATCGTACCCGCGCAATGCTGCGGCGGTAGATAGTTTCTGTTTTGCAACATGTCGTTTTTTCAAGAATGTAAATATATATTATTCGTGTGATTCAGTATCATGAAAAGTTTTCGGCAACATGTCCGGTTTTTTTCCAAATTTTCTTATATTTGTATCAACTATTTTATTAATTTCAAAAAACATTAAAATAATAAAAAAGATTTATATTTATGAAATAAGGTGAGAGAAGTTAATAAGATTTTGGAAATTATGTTGATATGAGTCGATAATTGTATTTGTGTGAGAGAGTATGTTAGTGGGAAAGTATATTTTAAATAAATAAAAAGTTAAGTAAATTAGGAAAGTGAAATGGTTAAAAATTGAATAGATAAGATTAATTTAGATAAAATAAAGGGTGGAGATGTATCATTAATTGAATTTTAAGAAGTTTTTAAGGTAACAGGAGAGAGAATGTTATATGCTTTTTATATACTAGTATAGATATTTTGAATAAAAAGTTAAGGTAAATTAGGAGAAAATAAAATAGTTAAAGATTGAGTGGATGAGATTAATTTAGATTAAATGAAGGGTCAAGATTTTATATTGATTGAATTTTAAGAAGTCTTAAAATTTAAGAGGAGAGAGAATGTTAAATGGCTTATATAGTAGTATATATATATATATATATATATATATATATATGTGTGTGTGTGTGTGTATGTAGTTCGGGTACGGACACTGGAGGGCCATCCCTATCTCTTGATTTCTAAATTCCGGGACTTCACGACCCCTTCCCCGATCAACTAACAGGGATTTCCCAACCAAAGCGGGTTTAAATAACGTGTATGGTTTTTCTTTGTCATCCCTAATAATGACAGTTATAATGTGTAATAAAAAGTTTGATAAGATTTATATAAGCAAGATCTATGTGCAAGTTTTTATCTGGAAAACGAATCGACTTGAAATCCGACACAAAATCGGAACTCTTTGTCCGAAAACACAACTCCAATTTTATTCTCTACAAAAATGGACCGACACGAAACACTATCCAAACCAAACCCAAAAACAAGTTACAGAAATTTAAATTGGGGCAAAAATAAGTGAACACGAAAATGACATGACTCATTTAACACAAACATGATTCGAATTGCCACACCTTATGATAACATGTGTTATTATAAAAAAATGGTAGAATTGAAAAGGAAAAAGAGAGCCAATTCTCACACACATGTTATTACATCCCCAATTTATTTACTTTTCTGAAAAACCACCAATTTGTAACTAACCATAATTTATTCTTATTGAAGATTTTTAATAAAAAAATTATACGATTACTTTAAGTTTCTTTCCTCTTTAAGTCAAAAACAAGTTTTGACATATTTCTGGAACAAAATTGAATATGCATATGCATATCCCTCTACGAAGATGTATGTTCATTATTGAAAAAAATAACAAAGGTAGTGGAAGGAAATCGACTCAAATTGAATGTAACAAGTTACATCAAGCCTGTGCTTTGCGTATGATGATATTCAAATAATCATATTCTTAGTAATTTAATTTACATATAATATAGTATATAAGATGATTGTTCAAAGTTAACATATGTAGACAAAATTTAGGTTAACATGCATCTACTACATTTGTTAATTACATTATGCACATGGGCTATATTACCTGGTAATGTTATGAGATTAAATGTAATATATACAGATTGAATGGTAAAAAGTGAAATTTTATATAAGAGTTAAATTGAAAAGTTGAAATAATGTATAAAATGAATCGAACCCTTAAGCTTAAAGTGGGTACGATACCCTAATACATCTTGATATCGATAGGTCAGAGACCATTTGATTTGTAAATAATGGTAAGTAATTTTATTAGATCAAATATAACTTATATAAATTAGGGGTATATAATAAAAATTGTAATAGGTTAAAATTGAAAAATTGAAATGAATATTACCCTTACTTTGTGAATTGATTTTAAGAGGAATTGAACTAAAATACATATTCAAGGATGCGTTTTCAAAAGAACCACCTTAACTATAAAATGAACACCCAACTACTTATTGTGAATCCATATTCAAATCTCATAACGCATTAATAAAATTGCATATTCGATATTAAACCCAATACAAACAACAAAGGAAACCAGATTTAATGAAAATGGAGACAAAAAAATGCATTTTATTCTTAATAATAATAATAACTAGTGTTATACCCGTACGTTGTTCGGGTTCGTCAATAAAAATTTATATTTGATAATTTTTACACATACTTTTTTAAAAGATATAAAATTATATTACACGTTTAAAAGTTTTCAGTATAATATTAATGTATTTATCATGATGGAGCTTTGTCTCGACATTGTAAAGGCACAAACATAATATTATTGTTGATATTATAATATCAAGTGCTTAAAAAATATTTTTATTAGCCAATTATATGTTTGAATATTTGGAATAGTAAACTAAACTTATAAAAAATTTAAATAATGATGACATCAATCTAAGTATACACAAATTAGATCACATAAACTTAAGATACTAACATAGAATAGATTCGGTTTATACATACGTAAATTGCATAAGTATAATTTATTATTTAATTAAATATAATTGAAAACACAAGATAACATTGAATTCAAATACCAATGTAATAATAACCTTAATTTTAATTAAAAAGTTATTAGTTAAAAAATAGGGAAACTTAGACAATTAAAATCACTATATAAAATTCAAGTTGTAAGGGTAGTTACAAATCCCACTAACATGAAGGTTGTTTTGCTACCAAGTAATTATGTATGATTATAGTTTCTGTATGGTTATTTACTCACGCACATTAACAATCAATTTTAAAGAGCGCTAAAGTGGTGGTTGTAGTTTTGTAAACAACTTTATGATACTAAACAACGGTTTTAAAAGACTCACTAAGTGGTTAATTATCAAAGATATACATTTTACCGTAATACTACAAAATTTTAAAAAATAGTATATTTTTATTTCTTTTTATCGAAAGACCAAGAAATCAGTGGAATATCGACTATAACTAAAGAGATGAATATAAAAAAACAAATAAAATGTCTAAGAATTACCTACTTGTTGCTCTTGATGGATAAAAAAATTAAAATATACTAATTTTAAAAAAAGTCATATTACTATAAAATTTATATCAAAACGTAGATAAAAATAAGACGGTCACAAATATATAGTTATTTTTTTTCATAACAAAATATATCACAAGTTTTTAAACATAACTTACAAACAACCTACAATTAATTACATTAACATACAATTATTATAAACCCACTCCCATATTTCATATAACTCCCTCACAATATACATGCAAACCCCTCAAATTAAATTGAATTTAAACGGTTACCTCCATTTTCTATCAATCAAAACTTTCTATTTGTCAATGTCATATTTTCATGTCATAAGTTACGTTATCATTTTTTTTGTCATATCATACTTCTCTCTCTGATCCGTAAACAATATATATATTAAATTATCTAATCAAATACCAAAATGCATTGACATATATCATACTACCTTCTTTCCACCAAAATCAACAATAAATGCATTTTATTCTCACCAAATGCATATTCGAAAATCACACTACCATTATTTCACCAAGTGAACCATAATTGAAATTTCAAACACAATTTTTTTCCCTGCAGCATTTTAAGACCAAAAACTCTACATTTTTTCAAAATCTAAATTAAAATGCATTCCACAAACAACACCCTGTTAATTTGCCAAAACCCGAACATTGTTGAATGAGTTAATTACATTTTTGGTTCATATGGTTTACATGAAATTACAGATTTAGTCCTTAGACTTCATTAATTATGACATTGATCCTTATGGTTTACATTTCGTTTCAATGTTAGTCCAAATCCACTTAAAAAGACTAAAATACCCCTCTTTCTTTATTTATTCTTTTACTTTTAAGCTTTATTCATTTAAATGTTATTAATATATGATTAAATAATAACAAATGACTAGTTATTATATAATAAGAATTAATAAACAACTATAGCATCATCATCTCCACCTAACAACTTTTACCACCACTTCACCGCCTTCTTGCCGTCTACCACCGCCTTCTCTCTGTCTACCACCGCCCACCGCCGTTCACCACCACCCACATATCAAACCAAAATAAAAAATAGAACCAATAATCAATCTAAACTAAGGATCAAGAATCAGAATCAGAAATGAAACCCACAAAGATAGAGAGAGAAAGAGGGATCTATGTCAAGAATCAAAAGCAGATATGAAGCAAGAATCAAAATCAGATATAGACCAAGAATCAAAATCAGTTATGAACCAAGGATCAAGAATCAAGAACAGACATGAACCAAGATTCAAAATCAGATGAGTTTACCCAAAACCTAAAATCAAACATACTAAGAGAAAGAAAGAGATACGGTGGTGATGAGGTTCGAGGATGGTGGCGATGACGATAACGACCGTTGTGGTCTTCTCTAGTGATGGTGGTCGAGGATGGTGTCGATGGCGAGTGAGCGGCGATGATGGTGTATCAATTGAAGACTGATGAAACCCTAGACCCGGCGGCGATGACGGCGTCGTCTTCGACTGAAACCCATAAAGAGATCTATGGTAGCGATGAAACTAAAGTTGATAAAAACCACTGAGAGATCAATGGCGGCGACTGAAACCCACATAAAGATCATCATCTTCGAGTGAAAACCCTCAAATATCAAAGAAATGAAACCTAAATACGGCGTTGAAACTGACGTCGATAAAACCCTTGAGTCGAGTCGCATATGGATGGGAGAAACAAAGGGGAGAAACTGATGGGATACGGTGGCCGGAGACGACAAGACCACCGGAGAATATGAATCATTATTCCAGTTGATTAATACTTGATTCACGATTCTAGATCCATGGTTCTGTACATTCCAATTCATTTCTTCGATTGTTGTGGGTACTGCAGGGGTGAGGAATAGAATGAGAGAAAGAAGGGATGATGGTGGTCGGAGATGGTGAGGGGAATCAAAGTGGGGAGGAAGCATTTTGCTTTTATTGTTAATTTTTTTAATAATTATCATTTATTAATAAAAGAAAATGCTTTTTGATGTTTTAAAATGAATAAAAGAAAAAAATAAAAGGATAAATTAAGAAAGAAAGGGCACTTATGTCTTTTTAAGTGTTTTTGGATTAACATTGAAACAAAAGTTAAACCATAAGGATTAATGTCGTAATTAATGAAGCCTAAGGACCAAATGTGAAATTTCATTTAAACCATAAGGACCAAAAATGTAATTAACTCTTGTTGAATATATACATTACAAATTTTAAACACTATCACCAAATAAAAAAAATCCTAAATCTGTATCAAAATCGTTGAAATGCAAAAACCAAACCAACTAACATTGTAACAAAACTAGAATAAACACAACAACTTTTTCGCAAACTCACTAGAAATTAACCACCAAAAATTTTAGTAGATGTGAATCTTACAGCGATAAGTGCTATGATAATGGTAGTTGTCAAAAGGCTTCAAATGGTGATGGTAACGGAGATAGAGCTTGTTTACGAAGGCACAAAAATCATGGATTGAAGATTAGAACGTTTGCGATTGAACCAAACCCCGGTTCGAATAGGAGTACACCATGCTAATGTGCCTTGGATGATCCGCATCTTAGGGTTAGGCGCCGATGAGTACATTGAATTATCCATGTGGCTGAGAGCCCTCATAGACCAAGCAAAACGATAGACCCTCCTATCTCTTCCTTCTCCGAGTTCACGTTACGAAAGAAGGAGAAGAAGGAATCGAGAAATAGGTATGAGCAACAATTGGTTTTATTACGGGACAACTCACAATGTTCATATCGATATATTATGTGCCTCCTAATTTTTCCATTATTAGTAGATAAAATGATTTCTTTTAATTCTGAATCCCAAACTATTCGATTAAGGGTCATTGATGACACGACTAAATTTGCATTGCATGCTATACTGATTTCACGCACAAATTGTTTTCAAAAACAAAATGTAATGACCCAAATTTTATTCCGTTAGCGGCTTAGTCTACTTTGCTACTTCTCTAATTCCTTTTTGTTTTAAAGATTTATGAAGTGAACGTTTAGTGTCTTAAATGTGAAATAAAAGACTTTAGACTTCACAATTATACTAAGGAAAAGTTTTAGCTTAAAAAGAACTAAGCCTAGGGTTTGCTCTTTTGGAGGTTTTGGTGCCCTAGGAGTATGGTGATGCAATAGAGGTTTGAAGATTACCCTATCCATTTCTTTTGTATTCATGATTCTTTAGAGATAGGTATTCATCCCTTGACTAGGTTTTCATATTCACGATGAATGAAAACCCCGACATTCATGCATTTGGTTAGGGTTTGATGTTATTTTGACAATAGAATGATTTTGAATGTTGATAAACCATCAACAGTGACCTACGTGCGTGAATACACTAAAAAAGGGGTTAAGATGTGGCCTAGATCGTCTAGATTTGAATATTAACAATTTTGTATTTCGTCACCGACACGTCAATGCTCATGACACGACGTGTCAAGTTGTTTATACGCCATCCTTGACTAAACGTCATGTTAGCTACGTGTAACCTGACTCGTCACTCTATTCTAACATGATGTTTGTTTTTAGGACATGTTTTAATGTAGCTCATTGTACATGCTTAGAGTGTTCAATAGGAGTATTCCAAGAGTGCTACTGGTTGTTTGTACTCATGGGACTTCAATGGACTTTTTAAAACTGACTAAAAAGACAAAACGGATTTTCAGGAGGGATATTAGTAGATGTTTTATTCAACGGTGTACGAATACTTGTACTTGATGATAGATATGACTTCAAGATTTGGAACATGCTATGTTTAAAATGTTATGAGCCATGATGAATGATGTGATACGAATTAAGTAAATGATAGTTTTACAATATGATTTGAGAAGAAGAGTACATGACATATTTTATATAAAGCGATCTTGTGATATGAGGTATAATTATGATGTTATGACATGCCTACATTATTGCTTCACGATATGATTCTATGATGGAAGTGATAAGATTTCTTATGGTTTAAACTTGATTATATGAGTACAGATTCTGTTAACGCCTACTTAATAAGCATATAAATATTAAATATTAATAAAGATTGTAGTAAGATTAATTATAGTTAAGATTAGTTAGTGAACGTATTAAAGATGAGTTGAAAGAATGGTTAAGATATTTAAGATTGAATAGAAAAGTGCTAGCCATCAAAAAGTTGTTTGTGTCACCGGGTTTCTAGATACCTAACGTGGCACACGACATGTGAGTATATTCTGTGCTCATATGTTGGAGTGGTCAATGGTGTGGGAGACACCGTTTGTATCATCACTTTAACGGTTGCACAGTCGGAGTAGCGAAAGCGGAATGGTCTTTGCATTTCTATGTAAAAGTGGCGGCCATGCCCCATTTTGTGCAAGGTCTTTCCAAGTATGTGAGTAGTGAATGAGTTAAAGGTCGGGGTTTAAAGGTTAAGTTCTCATAGATTATAAGCTTGATAAAGACCTAAGGTAGAAACATTGTTATGTTATGTATGACAAATATTTTAAAGTTTGATACACACAATAGCAAACGTGACAAGTTGGATACATTTTGGTGAACTAAATCTTTTAAACTATTTCCATTATCTCTTTAAAACCAAAGGGATTATAATCTAGTGATATCAAGATGTTAAAAGATGTTTAAATTCTGTTATAGACAACAGATATAGATTAGGGTGTGCATGTGTTCTAGTGTTAAAAAAACATAGTTATCATTTTATATGAAATATCGAATAACAAAAATCCCGGCCAAGCATATAAAAATTAAGACAACTGAAATAGTCCACACCTTTAATTTAGCCATTAAAGTTCGTAAGTAGTACTAAATAAATGCAAACTAAACTACTTCAAAAGCATGCCGCTTCCCCGCCAAATATCAAAGTATCCACCAACCCCTTCCCAGTTCCCCTCCATCGGCTCTCTCTCTCTCTCTCTCTCTCTCTCTCTCTCTCTATATATATATATATATATATATATATATATATAACAGTACTAATTGCCTCTTTCTTTACATCGCAAATAACCTTCACGGGGAAATATGGATGCCTCCTCCATCACACTATACCTTATCCTCCCTCTCTTATCCTTCTTCCTTCTCTCCCGTTTTTGCCGGAAACCACTTCCGCCTGGTCCACGAGGCTGGCCGGTAATTGGAAACATGTTGATGATGGACCAACTCACCCACCGTGGACTTACTAGTTTAGCTGAAAAATACGGCGGTATACTTCATCTCAAGATGGGTTTCAGCCATACCATCGCCGTCACCTCGCCAGAAATAGCCAAAGAAGTACTCCAAGTCCAAGACAACATATTCTGCAACCGTCCGGTCACCATCGCTATCAGTTATCTCAGCTACGACTGTCAAGACATGGCGTTCGCCAACTACGGCCCGTTTTGGCGTCAGATGCGTAAGCTTTGTGTCGTGAAGCTTTTCAGCCGGAAACGAGCCAAGTCGTGGGACTCGGTAAGGGATGAAGTTGACTCTATGGTTAAAATAACCGCCGCGAGCTCCGGCACAGCCGTGAACCTCGGGGAGCTAGTCTTCGGGTTGACCCATGATATTATTTATCGAGCCGCTTTTGGTTCGATTTCCCACGAAGGGAAAGAAGAATTCATAAAAATTCTTCAAGAATACACCAAACTTTTTGGTGCTTTCAACTTGGCGGATTTTATCCCGTGGTTATGGTTTATTGACCTCGCCGGTCTGAACACCCGTTTACCGAAGGCTCGGGCAGCATTAGACGGGTTCATCGATAAAATTATCGACGAACACCTGCAGAAAGAAAAGAATACCGGCGAAGAAGCTGATAATGATATGGTGGATGAGATGTTGGCGTTTTACAGAGAAGATGGAAAAATTAAAGAAAGAGAGCATTTGCAGAACGCCATTAGACTCACCCGTGACAATATTAAAGCCATTATTATGGTAAGTGGTTTGTTTAACATGCATGCAAAACGTGCGTAAAACACAACCACATTTTTCTTGAAAGAACTAACATTTATAATGATTTATATATAGGATGTAATGTTTGGCGGTACCGAGACTGTAGCTTCTGGTATTGAATGGACTTTGACTGAGCTAATGCATAACCCTGAATCACTCAAGCGTGTACAACAAGAGCTTGCCGATGTTGTTGGCCTTAATCGCCGAGTCGAAGAATTTGACTTTGAGAAACTCACCTACTTTAAATGCGTCATCAAAGAAACCCTTCGCCTCCACCCTCCAATCCCACTCCTCTTGCATCAATCTTTAAAAACCACAGAGCTGGCTGGGTACTATATTCCTAAAGGGACACGTGTTCTCGTAAATGCTTATGCCATTAACCGTGACAAAAATGCTTGGGAGGATCCCCACACTTTCAACCCATCGCGTTTCTTACAAAACGGAGCCCCTGACTTTAAAGGAAGTAACTATGAGTTTATTTCCTTTGGATCTGGACGAAGATCATGTCCTGGAATGCAACTTGGATTGTACGCGTTGGAGATGGCGGTGGCTCATCTCCTCCATTCTTTCACATGGCAGTTACCAGATGGGATGAAACCAAGTGAGATCGATATGACTGATTTGTTTGGACTCACTGCACCTAAGGCAACCCGACTTATTGCAGTGCCAACTCCTCGTCTCTTTTGTCAATTGTATTAACAAGTGGTGAACAAGATCGAGGACTAGAAAAAGTAAAATCATATGTTGTATCGATTGTCATGATTTTGGTTTTCGTGAAGGAACATTAATTTATACGAGACAATAACTGTAACATTTTTATTTCCTTATATATATACCTGTTGAAATCTGTTGTATGATGTTTTAATATGAAAGTGGGCATATATATATTATTACTCTTAATTATCAAAATAATTTATTGTGAAAATAAAGTTTTTACTATATATTGCAACAAAAGTTTCAACTCTACAAAAATTTCCAGGTAAATGCTGATTCGATTCCCACATATCGCTCACAGGTTTACAAATTGAACTCTCAATTGTCAAACACAGTATGTAATGAAAAGAATATCTAAAACACAGAAATACAATCTGTATATTAAGGAAATCGAGATGTATTAACATAGTACACAACCCCTATTTATATACTTAATTTGGTGGTTACATTGGCGCCAAATTAACTTCCTAATGGTTCTGTTAATAACTTCCAAACAGAAGTTTAATGGCTATTAGTTGGCGGCTGTATGCCAAGCCATTTATTATCCTAATAAGTCTTTAAATAATACACATAAATAAATAACTAAGAAATACTTATCTCATGATTTGAAACATTATATCTCCAACATTCTCCCTCCTAATGTTTCAAATCATAAGTCTTCAAATTCTTCATTCAATCTTTACTTGTCAATGATAATAAAACCCATATCATCATCCTTGCCTTCATTCTCTATGTTGCTGCTGTCTTTGGCATCTCCCATGCTCTCATCTTCTTGTCTTGTTAATACTCCTCCTGGTAACTCATCTTTCCTTTGTAATGTTGCTTCCACACACCCATCTGCACCTGCAAAATCCATGCTATCCTGGTGCCGCACCTTTGCTAACCCCGCAACTAGTGCCAAATCTTCCTTGGTGTGTTTCCTTGCCAACTCAACATACATTACCACAACCCCGAGATATTTTGTAAAACAAAACATAATCTCACTGGCTTTCACCCTTGACAACCCCATCTTCACAGTAACATCATCCCATTTGTCTTCTTTAAAAACACAGTTACATCCTCCAAAGTCTTTTATAACCAAAAACAATTTTAAAATGTCAATTTCTGTATTCCCAATTGCAATTGGAAATTTCCCTTCTTCTTCATTCAAGAAAAGTTTGTTAAACCATATCACCAACTCTTCTAAATGCCTTTTTACTATATCCTCAAAACCTTCACTTATTTCATGATCAAATAGTAAACTCATGAAATTCATCAAACTATCATGGTCATTTTTAGATGGCACAGCCTGTCCCACACATTACTTTGCATAGATGTATCATTAAAATGATTATAGACCTTTAGTAGTGTACTTACAGCCGTGTGTTTGAGATTTTCAACAATCAAACCATCATCCTCTTCTACTTGATCATCTATCCTGTCATCACCATCATAGCCTTCCTTCTGTTCTTGATCCATCCCACTGTTGGTACCATTTTCATCTTCAAAAACCTTTGCAAGTGTGGCCATTGATCCTTTGAGTGTGGCTTTGAATCCTTGAGTAACTAATTGCTGTAAACTCAGAATGTTTAGTGTGCACTTTTTCACAAAATATACACCATGTATGGTGTAAAACTTTGTCTCGGTTGCCACAGTGAATTCACCAAAACCATATATCTTCAATCCTCCACTCGATCCTATTCTTGCAGGCTTAAATTTATTAAATAACGCCATACTACCGGTCATATGTCTAGGGTAATCGGTGGTGATATACCAAATATCTTGCCACCCCCTCTCATCACTTCCTTCAACCATCCATCTTGTCTTTGGAATTATCAAGCCATCTTGTTTTTCTCCACAAGCCTTGTGTCTTTCATCAATCTTCCTACAATCTTCATGACCAGGCTTTGTTGGACAGTTCCAATATGCATGTCCTCTTGCATAACAAATGAAACATCTTGAACGTTTCATTTTCCTTGACATCTCAGCGTTTGATGTTGATGCCTCCGCTGTTCTTCCAAGAGTTCTGCACATTCCAGTGTTTAAATGATTGAGTTTCTTCAAGACTTCTTGCCTTCGTTCCTTCCAGAACTTCCAATTTCCATCACCGCTGCCATTAGAACGCCAATCGTTCTTCTTCTTCGAAAAACTGCCTTTCGAGTTCTTCGGGTCCATGTTTCTGCCCAGTGAAACATCTATAGATTGACTGTTTTGATCTTCTTCTTCTGCAGCAGTATGTATACGTACAGATCGTCCCTTCGGATTGAGCCATACCACTGTTGATTCGATTCCCACATATCGCTCACAGGTTTACAAATTGAACTCTCAATTGTCAAACACATTATATAATGAAAAGAATATCTAAAACACAGAAATACAATCTGTATATTAAGGAAATCGAGATGTATTAACATAGTACACAGCCCCTATTTATACACTTAATTTGGCGGTTACATTGGCGCCAAATTAACTTCCTAATGGTTCTGTTAATAACTTCCAAACAGAAGTTTAATGGCTGTTAGTTGGCGGCCGTATGCCAAGCCATTTATTACATTTATTATAATACTATAATAATCCAAATAAGTCTTTAAATAATACACACAAATAAATAACTAAGAAATACTTATCTCATGATTTGAAACATTATTTCTCCAACAGTAAAAAGATTAAATGAAACTAGTAGGACGTACACGTGTGCTTGAATATTTTCCTGTTAAACATATATATACTTCAAAGATTGTTCATCGATAAACAAGTCAGTTTGTGTCATGGTGGCATAGGGAAAAGCAAGTTAAAAAGGATAACATATAGTTAGACATCTTGCAGACAATGAAGCTTGGAAACTTCTTGATAAAGTGTTTCATAGGTTCTAGTAGAGCCGGCAAAAGTTGCCCATTTATTAATTTTTGGGTCTATTTGGACTGTTAATATAAATGTTCGGATTAAATGGGCCTTGTTTTTTTTCATATGGGTTAAAATGGGTAGCAAATAAAAACAGGTGTTATAGAAAGGGATAAAGAAAAAAAGGAACGGGTCAATTTGGGTGGATGAAGATAAAGGCGACAGTAGTATTGAGCAGTTGCAGACTTGAAGTCTACCTCCACACGAACACGGGAGACGTCGTCTCCACCGAATCACCGCTTTCGTTCTCTAGCTCAATCTCTCTACCGTTGATTGAAGGTCACTCGCTTGAAGATTTGAATGCCCTCGATAGATAGTCACTCGATTGAAGATTTGAAACCCTTGATTGAAGATTTAAAACCCTTGATTGAAGCTGATTGAGCCTCTGCAGTCTGCACTCGATTGAAGTTTTGAAGCCTGCAGTCTGCACTCGATTGAAGTTTTGAAGCCCTCGATAATTACCCAGTTAGTATGTCAAATTATTATTATTTAGTTATTTACATCATTTTGTTTGAAGTTTTTCATGATGATGAAGAAAGGATAAATCCATTAATCTGCTTACAAACTATGTTTATACATCGTTTTTCAAGTTTCAGTTGAAAGTGATGGATGGATTGCATTCTTCCTATCAATGAAGCAATCAAGGAAGAGCTTGAGGGTCTCTTCTTGGATAAGGTGGTGTTTATATATATATATATATATATATATATATATATATATATATATATATATATATATATATATATATATATATACTGATTTTGTATGCCTATATTCTTACTTGTATTTATATAACAGGTAATTGCAAATTTGGGGCTATGCATATCTGATTATCTGTGTATGATATCGAGTCAATTAATGGTGGCTTAATCTTTGCCAACGAGGGTATTCCAACCTACATAGTATGTCTTTGTTTCTATTTATATATATATATATATAGTTAATTAGGTGTTAATATCAGTGTGTTTGGCATTAAAGTGAGTCTCAAAATATGAGTCTCAAAAGCCAACAACAACCCAACAATTGTGTAATGATTAAAATGAGTTTGATCTAATGGGTTTGAAACATTGGATTTTTGTTTGTTTTTTTACATATTTAGGTGTGGATGCCTGGATGGAATGGAGGAAGAAGAGGAAAGAATGGGTAGTACTTGATAGGTTTTAGTTACATGTGATGTAAATTGGTTTAATTTTCCATGAGAATTTGAAATTTTAGTGAGTTAAATAGTTTAAAATGAGCAGGCTTTAGTGAAAGGATATGAAGGAAAGTTAGGAGATGGAGCTGAAGGTGATTATGCAGGTGCCATTGTTGGCCAGGTACTATTTGTTCATGATTTCTTGGCATAAGAGTCAGTTTTTTGAACTTGTGAAATAGGTGACTGATGTTCATGATAATCTTTCCTAAATTGGGTATGACTTGGATTCACTGAATGAGTTGGTTTCTAGTATGGTAAGTTTTCTTTGGTTTTTAACATATGTTTTTGAGATGCTTTTGTTATATATTTAAAGTGGCAAGTTAACCAAGCTTCTGATCTCATGTATATTAATAGTTAAGTAGTTAGTATCTAGCTTTTCACATTTGAATATGTTTTTCTTGGTGAACAAGGCTGTTAAGTGATGACTGTATTTTTCTTTCTTAAGTTATATATATATATGTGTGTGTGTGTGTGTGTGTGATTTGTAGTGTTTGTATGGTACAGTTTGTAGATATGTTTATATATTTAGTCACTAGTTTTTGTTTGTTTTTTTATATATTTAGGTGAACACCAAATGGAGTAAGAAGAGGAAAGAATGTGTTTGTATTTGATATTTATTTTTCATGGTATTTGATATAGTTTTTGTTTGATTCTTTTACATATTTAGTCTTGATTGTTGCAGTGACAAGTGATTAAGTTTTAGTATATTTATAATTGGCAATTTATAGGATTTGTGATGATATCATCTTAATTGTAGTGAAAGTCAAGCTAGTTTAAACATATTTTCTTAAACCGGCCCGTATTGACCCGAACCCAGTTGGACCCGAACCCATTTTGACCCGAACCCGTTTGATACCCTTTTCAAAATTACCCATTTTGACCCGAACCCGTTTCAAACCGTTACCCAATTCGACCCGCCCCGCCCGTTTTGCCACCTCTAGGTTCTAGTCTCGTGGTATTGGTGTTTGGTTTACCTATTGTTAGATATATTACTTTGGATATATCTTATCTTAACTTTGGTTTATCTCTTTGTTAGTTAGCTTAAGTTTATCTCTATCTTATTGTTCCTAGTTATTAGCTTAGTTCATGCTTATCCTTTATATTCCTTATGTATATATATTGGGGCATGTAATCGGCTAGTAGATTCATTAACAATACAAAATCATATTCCACTTCTCGCACTTACACATCTCGTCATGTAACTTTTCATGAAACTAAATTTACCATTCCTACATCCAATATATACACCTACTACCTCATCCTCGGTCACATTACTATCTCCATCTATTACCACCTTTCCTATCCCTACTCCCACACCTCACTCTCACTCGGAAGCCTCTACCTCTGCCCCTTCCCCAACTCCTCCTCTCTTACATCCTATGATTACCCTTTCTCGAGATAACACCCATCTCCCAAAATCGTTTCCTAATCATCTTGTTTATCATATCTTCTCTCAATCTGATACTGAACCCACTACCTTTCTTCAAGCCCAAAAGCTTCTAGCTTGGTGTAATGTTATACAGTCTGAAATCACCGCCCTCCACTCGAATCAAACTTGGATATTGGTTCCATCTCTATCACAAGCAAATGTCATTGGCTGCAAATGGGTCTATAGTATCAAGCGGAACCCGGATGGCTCTATTAATCTATACAAGGCTCGGCTTGTTGCCAAGGAATTTCATCAGACCGAGGGCATTGATTATAAAGAGACTTTCAGTCCTGTTGTTAAACCCACCACCATTCGCTGGTCTTATGTGTTTCCTTCTCCTGGGGTGGGACATCCGGCAGGTTGATGTTAATATGCCTTTCTGGATGGAGACATTACCGAGACAGTATACATGACTCAACCACTAGGCTTTGTTGATCCTTATTGACCTAATCATGTCTGTCTACTGAAGAAAGCAATATATGGCTTAAAGCAAGCTCCTCGTGCATGGTTTTCTAAACTCTCCTCTGCCTTACTCCATCTTGGGTTTTCATAATGTCTATCCGACACTTCCTTGTTTGTTTACTCAAAGGATTCAGTGATATGCTATATTCTTATGTATGTTGATGACATTATTATTAGCGGCAGTTCCTCTATGTTTGTAGGTAGTTTAATCACACATCTACACTCTCTGTTCGCTCGGAAGGATTTGGGTCCTCTGAGTTACTTCCTGGGTATTCAGGCTAAACAGGATTGTCTTCACTTGTCTCAGCAGCGCTATATACAGGATCTTTTACAACGTACTGGTCTTAGTAATTGCAAGCCACTCTCATCACCAGTTTCACCCGGACGTCAACTTTCTCGTGATTGTGGCATGCCTCTAGCTGATCCGGTTCTATATCATAGCACGGTTGGAGCACTTCAGTACTTAGTCTTAACCAGACCTGTGATTGCATACTCTGTTAGCAAGGTTTCTCAGTTTCTACATAAACCTACAGATAGACATTGGGTGGCAGTTAAACACATTCTTTGATATATTCGTGGTACTACTTCACATGGTTTGTCTATTCACCGCTCTTCTCATGCTCATCTCCATGCCTATGCTTATGCCGATTGGGCAGGGTGTCCAGATGATCGACGCTCCACTACTGGTTATTGTGTATTTTATAGGGATAATCTTATAAGTTGGAGTTCCAAGAAACAACATACAGTTGCTCGATCCAGTACTATGGCAAAATATCGAGCTTTGGCCCAGACAATGGCGGAGATTCGATGGCTCGTGTCTTTATTACGTGAATTACGTCTTCCTCTGTCTTCTCCACCCACCTTGTGGTGTGATAATTTGGGTGCTACCTATCTTGCCACGAACCCCGTCTTTCATCAACAAACGAAGCATTTAGAGATTGATTTGCATTTTATTCGTGATATGGTTCTCTCTCAGGCTCTCTCTGTTCGGTATGTTCCTACACCGGATCAATTGGCGGATGTTTTGACTAAAGGCTTGAGCTCAGCCCGGTTCGCTCATATTCGCACATCACTTCGGTCGTTTAGCTTGCGGGGAGATGTTAGATATATTACTTTGGATATATCTTATCTTAACTTTGGTTTATCTCTTTGTTAGTTAGGTTAAGTTTATCTCTATCTTATTGTTCCTAGCTATTAGCTTAGTTCATGCTTATCCTTTATATTCCTTATGTATATATATTGGGGCATGTAATCGGCTAGTAGATTCATTAATAATACAAAATCATATTTTTTGGTTTATATTTTATTTTCTTCACCTATGATCTAAAGTCATGGGTTCGAGTCCTACAGTGGATAAAAGTGTATAGGGTAGATTTATGAGCCGTTAAAAGAACATAATATATATACACCTTGGGTTGGCAATCTATTTGATAACTATTGAAGTTCATATAACATATGACATGTCTTTCTTGTCGCAATACAATTTGTCACCATGGGAATGTGTATGAAAACCCCATACGCGCGTGTTCGATCATTTACTACGTCTGCAAATCACTTATCCTTAATAGTGATTTCTATTTATAACCTTTAATCGACAAACTAAATGAGTTGCGGTTTGATGTAAACAAGCATTTAATTGCCCTCGCAATTGTAAGAAAAAGTTAATTTTGGATAATGCATAAATACTATTTTCTTTTACTATAATAAATATATAAATTTACCGACAGCGTATTTTAGATGATTGAAAAGTATTCAAGATACTAAATAAGAAAGATTATATAATACTTAACTTTGGGCTTGAAAAAAATACTCATAATACTTAACTTTGGGCTTGAAAGAAAAACTCATAAAATTAGTTAATGGCATCTTGTAAGGCTGGTAATTATTGGGTCGACACAAAACTCAATACAAACTCGGTGGGAAAAAGTGACACAAACCCAAAACAGGTAGAGACAGATTGATCCGAAATTGACACGACAAAAATCAATTCGGGTTCGAGTTGACCCGAAAACCTGATTTCGACCCAATTCTATTTTTTTAAATAAACTTTAAACTTCAATGGGACATTTTGACATGTGGTTGAAGAAAACGAGTCAGTGGTGTGTGAGCAATTTGCTCGAGAACGATGTTACATCACACATCTTTGTCTAGTGATTTTAATAGAGGGGTGAATCGGCCGGTGAGCTACGGTGAACGGGAGAATGACAGACAAACAGGGGAGAGGAGAGAAAGCCTACATGCTCGCAGAGGCCTTCAAAATCGCAAATAGAACCATAAAATGCTTGAACAAGGCAAAAGTTTTGACACTCAACAAGGAGGCTTCAAAGATGCCAGCAGATCAGAGGAGGGCTTTGTTGTCGGCAACCTTGAAAAGATGGAGATGGCTCTCAAAACCATGTCTTCCACAGTCGAATAACCTTTCAAAGTTTTTCAAAAAAGAGTTGATTTTTCCACTTATAAATTTGATTCATCCACCGAAGGTACAACACCTTTGAAGCTATATTACAAGTAAATGAAGCATAGGTCTGTCTTGAATAAATCAACTTTACAAGTAAAAATATCATCTGCCTTTTCAAAAAGTCAAAGATATATAAGGTAAGAATTTGTAGAGGGAGAGAACTTCACTTTATCTTTTAGGTTTTAGAAAGAAATAATGGTAAAAGAAAGTTAAGAAAATAGATAGCTTTGTAGTCTTTACTACACATGGGAGGAAGTGAAATAAAGCATGAACAATGACAAAATGTTATATATGTTATATAACATTATATAAATGATATATATGACAACTTGTACTATATCTTATATATATATATATATATATATAAATTTTTTCTTAAAATCAATGGAAACAAATATTGAGTTTTGAAGTTTGAATTTAAAACTGAAATATTGTTCGAAATTTGTATACGAAGATGGAAACAAATATCCAAAAAATTGAAAACGAAAATCGTACTCGAAAACCGTATTCGAATATCATAGTAAAAAATGGTAACATCATATCTTGGGGTCTAGTTATAATCTAGAATAACTAGTTTGATAAATGGATTTTATGAAATTATATAATTTGTGGTGTCAATTATTTATTACATGAGGTTGGTATTTACTATTATTAAATTAAAGCATAAATGACCAAACAAGTATAGTAGCCTAGATATTAATTTGGGGTTACTTTGACAACTACCTAAACTATAGAGACCTATTGTCTAAATCTGCACATTTAACCATTTAAAAGGGGGTGAAACACCTCATTTTTCTCATTTGATCTAGCAAATTTAGAGAGAGGGAGAGAGAGAGGGGGAGCTGAACTCTTGAAGATTTTATGGTGTTTTTGAACAAACAATGGTTGCATGTGAGAATTTATTGAAGAGCTCAAACATTTGAGGCTTAAGAAAACTTGTGATGGTGTTTGTTTTGAAGTTTTCATTAATAAGACCTAAAAAATTGGTATCTCAAGTGAGTTTGATATTGATTCATATGTCTTTTGTTTGATTTGCATAAATAATCATCGTAATAACCTTGATTGTTGGGTAGAAATTGAGTGTGGGTTGAAATTGGTCAAGAACATATGATTTAGGGTTTAACTTAGGGTTTTGTTTCTTGGTACCAATTGGGTTGTTTAGGCCTGTTAGAAATGATCTTTTAATACCTAAGAAACTGATATTTGAGTTTGGTACATGTTAGATTCATTTTAGATGGAAAAATTAGAAGTTTTAGTCTAAAACATGTAACTTGATAGCTGCAAATCATATAAAATCAACCGTTTATCCACTTGAGGTGTATTATATACTGTTGAAAAGATATACGAGTCTAATTTAAACTTGATTGAAAGTCCAGAGGCAAAATCAAATGTTTGATATTCCAAAATACTGACACAAGACAGTAGTTTCAAGCTGGAACATGTGTTTTTTCACCTATAAATTGATGTTTTGATTTGTATGGTCTACAAGCTCTTATGGGGTCTCTTGGAATACATCGGTGTTATGTTTCAATTAATACTTGAAGTATCGTATGTCATTTAGGATTATGGTCATTTATATCTTCAGTTTGGACTTTGATTTAGTGTGATTTCACATTGGTTTCTTGTATAGGACTTGGTGTTTGATTAAAGCTTATATTTTAGTTATGATCCCCATCCAAATCCTAAGGTGAGTGCATTGTGTTCTAAAACTCGGATACATGAGAAAATGTTAATTTTGTACAAATGATAGTCATCAATGCTAGATTTGTTCGATTAATGAAATAGTTATATTTTGTGTGCTTTTGAGCATGATGTATTGTAATTACATAATTATGCATTGAATAGCTTGAATCATGAAATGACTCCATTTGAAATGGTTAAACTATATTGTATGATGCATGTGCATTGTTGGTAGAGTCGAGACTTTAGGGCTCCTAGATGTGATTGTTGATATGGGCTTCCCCTATTAGGATTCTATGCACTTTGGTTAGCTACTAGTGGTGGCATATAAATTTGATGGACAACCCCCACATTGAGTTGATCGTGGTTCATAAGCTTTGGTTTTATTTGTCTAAACTATATTATATGATGGCTATATCTTTGTGTTAGTTTCTTTGTATTAATCCTTTGCAATAACTTAGCCTTCCTGGTTACATTATTTTCTACTTTGGTTGTGTATCTGCAAGTTCAGATTTAGGCCTTAGCTAGTGAGCTATGGTAGACTGCTAGGTTGAAGCTCATGTTGTCTAGTACACGGGTTAAAACTTTTGTGTATTTTTTTTGGCCGTCTATGCATTCATAACCACGAACACGGATGACACGAAAACCTGAACGTGACTCGAAATATGAGCCTTAGTCTCATGTAATTAATGTAATTCACCCTTCTCTTATTTGTCAAATTAACCTTTCATACAATGCATGTTTTAACTATTGTCCCAACCCGTATTAACGAAGAGAAAACTTTAGTACTATTTTCTAGGTTTTCTCACAAAGGAAGAGAAAACTTTAGTACTATTTTCTAGGTTTTTGCACAAAGGAAAAATTTTGTAACCTAACAATCGTCGAACCATCCCGCTTACAATGACATCTCAGCTCAAGTAGATTAATTTTATAGAAATTATAGAAAAAATTATCTTGCCCCAGTTAAAATCTATATAATCACCTCCTTCTTTTTGAAAAGTCAATACACACTAAACCTACTCCTAAATCTACTCTATTATCTATCACGAGACTTGAACTCTTAATCTCTTGGAAAAGAGACATCTTTTCACAATATCTGATACTGCTAGGCTGCATGCTCTTTTTATACAATCACCTCATCTCAAATGAAAAAAAAACAAAGAACTATAGCCCCAAGAAAACAACAAAGGGGGATGAAAGGGCATGATGTAATCCGGAAGTCTCTTCACTACATCAGTTCGATTATACATGGTGGTAGTAGTAACATGATGCTCTTTCAAAATCATCAATTTAACCATCTCTCATCATCGTTGAACTCTTGAATCAGCATCCGACTAGCTAAACACCACTGGACTGCCAAATCACCACCCTGAATCCTCCAGCTACTACATACCTTGTTGTTTATCTTTTGCTTCCACCACCAACCATGTATCAAACTCTTCGTCAAAACCGGCATCCTCCCCTGAGTCAATTATACCTATGCCCCATGTATTCTTAGGGTAGCATCTCCACTACCATAATCCTTGTACAACTAATATATCAAAACACACTTAAACAATTAAACACATTCATATACATAATACAACACACACATGCATATACACACATACCATACCTAAACGCATCACACCCACTAATCAATTATTCTAACAATTAACCTCCATAAGCGCACACACACATAGTAGCACACACATACATAGCGGCATACATAATCAATTGTTCAAACAAATTTAATCAATCAATTTATTATTCTAATTATAAAGGTTTAAAAGTCTAAAACTTGTTCTAACATTATAACCAATCAATTATTCTAAAGTTTAGAAGCCTAAACTAAGACTATTCTAACAATCTAACCAATATTTCACAATCACACAAATTTCAGCCCCAAATTAAACCAACAAGGCTCAAATCTCACATGCCAAGGATACAAATAAATGAAATTAGAGAATACCTAAGGTGAGAATCAAACTAAGTAGGGGCTGGTGCCAACGATGGTAGCTGGAGCGGTGAGCAACGGTGGCTACAGTAGTGGCAGACAGCAAACAACGGTTATTGAAGACGGTACAGTGGCGGTTGAGTAGCGAAGGCCGGTTGAAGCTAGTATGGTGGCAATTTTCCTTGGAGGCGTAAGAAGGAGATCGAGTAGCGGTGGCTAGGAAGGAGATCAAGAAGGTAGAGGTGCAAATGAGAAAGGACTGCTTTTTTAAGTTAAACACTATTAGGGGCGACATTATTGGGGGCGAAAAGCGCAATAAGGACGACATCCAAAAAAAATGGAGGGGGACAGAGTTTTACCAGACTTTTTTTTTATCTTTAGAGGCGACACGCAACACACCCACTTGTGTGTGTGTCGCCTTTATTACCTATGTCACCCCGAAAGGCGTCACCCCTAAATGTAGTATTTCTTGTAGTTTGTTGCCAATTTACTATATTATTATAACTTCATTACAGAAAGAAAGAGGGAAAATGGAAAATGAAGGTGTCTCATTAGCGCGCCTTTCACAAAATGGCACCAAGTGTTTAAAAACTAAAAAAGTAACTCAATGCATGCACTCAGTAATCACTGCCGGCCCAAAGAAGAGGGCCTCCTAAAGCAATTTTTTCAGACGTAAGTAAAACTCATATAAAACATATATATCCTTAAAAGAAGATTATGAAGAAATAAATACTTACAATTAGATGAAGTCACCATTCTTGTTAATCTCAACTCTCAAATCTTCAAAGCCTTCTTATAACTCCTTGTAACTACAAAAAAAATCATAAAAATTTGCTTCTCTGGGATTTTCTTGATGCAAAATCATTAATAACTATATCAAGATCAATTTCATCTAATATATCTTTCTCAACACATAACATAGCTAAACTATTCAACCTTTCTTGTGACATTGTTGATCTTAAATAATTTTTTAATATTTTCAATTTTGAGAAACTTCTTTCAGCTGAAGCTATCGTGAGAGGTACGGTTAGTAATATTCTATACGAAATACAAACATTTGGATAGCAATCCGCATCTTTAACAAACTTTAGAATTTCAATCGCAAAATTAAAGTGTTTGACAAAGTGATTTTTAATACTTTTAGTTCGGAGAAGAAAGCATCTAAATCCATATCCGACACATCATTATCGGAAAACGTATTTGCAAAATTAGTACAACTCTTTCTTATTTCAAAATCATCCAATCACTTCAATTTCCTTGAATCATATAAGAAACCAAATATATTCTCAAATGTTTTTAATTGCTCAAATCTAGTACATAATGATGTAATCATCATATCAATAACAACAAAAAAATACTCAACTTTAAAAGACTCTTCTAATGATTGTATTTGATCTTCATTATTACTCTCATCAAACTGTTTTTTCCTAATAGCTCAACACGTATTGAAAATATAGGCTCTACACCCATATCATGAGCAATTGTTTTAGCAATACTCATACTTGAAACAAATCCTTCATTTCTATATTTTTCAAAAAAATGTCATTAAACTATCTATTGGATTTATACAGGTTGTGCCAGCAGCCAACTCCAGCGTGTCAGCTTATCATCAATGCATATAGATTTAGACTGTAACTTTTTACTCACCATGTTAATTGCAAATAAAATATTATACCAAATAACCACACCAAGTATAAACTCAAATTTTTCTAAAGCAATAACTAAACTTTTTCGTTCACTTTTTGATTTGCATCATTACATGATTTACACAATTCTAATAAAGCTATTTTTATTTGAGGAGCCTAAAATCGGATTGCTTTAACACTATTTATTTTACTTTCCCGTGGAGTATTAGATAGAGATAACACTTAAATTTGAAACATTGTCAACTAAAAATTTCTATCTTTTTGGCGAACTAGAAAATAATACATATATACGCTGTATAACACCAAAAAAAGAAATAACTTTAACACAAGAATGTGTCATATCACTAAGTGTAAGATTAAGACTGTGACAAGCACATGGCAGATATAGGGCTCTCAGATTAATTTCAAGTAAACGTTTTTGGACATCTTGATATTTTCCTTTCATGTTAGAACCATTATCATAACTTTGACCTCTTACATCATTAACATCTAAACCAAGGAATTCAAGTTCTTTTAACATTTCTTTATAAAGTCATAAACCCGAAGTATCCTCTACTTTCAAAAGACTTAAAAAGTATTCATCAACCTTTATGTTGTTACTTGAAATATTAATACATCGTATAATTAAAGTCATTTGTTCTTGATGACTAACATCCGGAGTACAATCAAGAATTATAGAAAAATACTTGGAATCTTTAATAATCTTAATTATATAACGTTTGACACTATCACCTAAAAGTGAAATCAGTTCATTTTGAATTTTATGTCCAAGATAATGGTGATGAGTTTCATGATTTGTAAGTCGTCTAACATGATCCTACATTGTAGCATTAAATTCAGCCATCATTTCAATTAATCCTAAGAAGTTGTCATTACTATCTTCATAAAGTTTTTCATTTGACCCTCAAAAAGCCAAATTGTGTTTAGATAAATATTTAGATGCAGCAATTATTCTTTTTAAAACTTGTCTCCAACATTCTTTCTCTTTTTTAGTTTCATTTTGTAAATCCTTATCTATTGTTTGATTCTTATCCAATCTAAGTTTTAATTCATTCGAAAAATTACATCCATCTTGTGCTAATGAACCCTTTTGATTAGTAGATTTAAACAATTTGCAACAAAAACAAAACACTTTATCTACTTTTATTGAGTAGATTAACCATTTCCGATTAGTTGACTCTCCATTAATCAACTTCCTTGTATAATGAACATAAGTAAAACGGCTAAAATTTATATATTTAGGAAAGTCAATATTTAATTCTCTTATTGGCTATTTTTCAACTAAAACGTCCCTTAACTTAATATTAATATTATCCCATGTTCTAGGGACATATATATCTTTTGTTTTTCATTTTCATATCATTATCTAAATTAGCTTCATTCCTGTCTATATTAGAATTATTTTCATTCATATTAGCGTCACTCTCTTTCAATCATTATCATCTAAGTTCACATCATTTTCATTCATTTTAGCTTCATTCTCATCTATATTAGAATTATTTTCATTCATATTAATTAGTGTTAGTCTCATTCAATTTATCATCGGTATCATTTAGGTTCACATCATTTTCTTTCAAGTTAACTTCATTCTCATTTATATTAGAATTATTTTCATTCTCGTTTTTATTTGTAGTATTATCATAATTTGTTTTTTTAACAAATCTATCCATTGACCCTCGTAAAGCTTTTCTTTCCTTTTCAATTTCCTCTCTTTTCTTTCTTTTTTGGCTACCCGATAATATGTTTTTTTGAAACATTATGTGAGTTAGCTAATACTAATATTCAATTACTCAAAAATCAGAATCAATATTCAAGCATCAAGAATCAAAACTCAGATTTCAGAACTAAGATATTATTCAAATAACCAAATACCCAATATTGAAGAATCAATGTTAATTAATTAAAACTTAGAACTCATAATCAATCAAGAATCAATATTCAAAGACAAAGGATTAGAAGTTGGAACTTATACACCTGGTTTTTGTCTTTTTTGATATCTGATTTGATCAAAACAGCAATCCTCTAGGCTAGTCAGCAGCAACAAAACTCATTTAAATAATCAAAAAAGAAGAAATAAGAACTAAGAACATTAACATTCAGAAATTAAAACTGAAAAACAACTAAAGAAACAACTTACAATTTGGGAACTGCCCGATTGATTATTGAATTCAGAATTTTAGTTCGATTAGAAGATGAGAACTACGATTTATAACTACAATTATTGAATTCAATATTTCAGTTCGAGTGACTAAGTGAGATTTGGGAACTAGGGTTGAAGAATGAAGAACAGAAGGAGCAATTGAGAATGAGAGTGAAATCGAGAGTCGAGAGTCGGGACCGGAGATCGAAGAGGCATACCAAAATCTGATACATCGAACTTCGAGAGACTACTGGTCACTGGACTGTGCGAGATTCGACCACCGGAGACAGGTTGAGGTGGACGGCGGGGTGACTTCCCATCTTCCACATAGTCGTTTCTCTTTACCATCGACCAACGTGGCAACGTTTCACCAATGACGGAGCAAGACTGCCGACCTTCAGTTTCCCTTAATCGAGATTCGAGAATCAAGCGTGAAGCTGTAACGCCCCAATTTCCAAAATTTAAAAGAATGCTTGAAACAAAAGGTATTTGTCTAAAAACAGAATTTGATAAGCTCATGGAAACCAACCAAGTATTTTTGAACCCTCTGGTTCGTACAAAAGGTAATACAACCACAATTAATGTCAAAAACAGTTTCCAATAAGCTTAACCTCAGCGGAAGCCAATAAAACATTTCGTTTAAACCCTCAGGTTTGTATAAAAAGAAATATGCGCACATTTAAATCAAAGTACTTTCTGTTACACAAATGGGAGCGTTATTGTTTCAAATCACGTTTTAAGCGACCAACCTTCAACAGTCAAACCGGGGCCTTGCCTTAGTGCTAACACAACCTGCAAAACAACATCAAGCAGTATCTGCTAAGCTACAAGAGCTTAGTGAGAAAGCTAAAGTGTAAATCATATAAGCATGCACATACACATATGAATGCCACAACAGGTCTTATGAATACAATACTGCACCATCTTAGCATCCGCCAAGAAGGCTAAAACGCTGTCCATAGACCTACTGCACAAAGTAGCATCCTACAGCTCTCTCTCTCTCTGTGATCCTCTGATCAATAATAAATCACATTGCAATGTATCACACACATATCACAGATATGAATCAGAGTTTAGAAAACTCACCTCCGCAATTAATACCACACAGAGTTATGCCAGATAACTCAATACACGTCAAACAGTAACTCCTACAACTATATAATCAAACTCAGCATCAAACCAACTGAACAGGGGCAGGGCACGCCCGTACCCCTGAGGGTACGCCCGTGCCCCTAGGCCCAAGGCCCAGAAACAGGCCCCAACAAACATGGGCGTACCGGGTCAGGCACACCATGTATTGGACCAGGCATGCCCGTGCCTAGTGTTGGTCCCAAAGAGGGTAAACAAGCAACCGATACAGTGTAGAAGGGGGGGATGAATACACTTTAAACAACCAATTAAATTTAATCAAATGTATATTGACTAATCAAATGAACTGGTTATAATTTTTACTTTCTAATCAAATCAACAGGATGATTTTATATTACACTGATTATAAACTCAACTTCTCTCTAAACACTCTTGAATCACAAACTAATTGATGATCGAACTTCTTGTTAAAACTAATTAACAAGAATTCTGGAAAACTCTCTTTTAACTTTGAACTCACAAAGTTATCGCAACACACGCGTATCAAGTATGAACACAGGCTTCGCAACTTATGTTGTTCTTGTTCTGTGTATCACGCATACATCGTGTAAACCCATAAAAGGTTTATACTTATACTTGATGTATCTACGAATAAATCGCAGTTTAAAGATAGAACTTATCTTTTCTTTAAATCCGTAACAAACTCCTTAATTAGAACATATCTAACTAATTCCGTTTGAGATTTCTATCCAACTAATAGATAGTTTAAATTAGGTTTAGATACTCTAATTTAAATGTCGTAGATATTGAGAGTTTATAGCAGAATTTAAAACTTACTTAAATTCTTTAAACTGGCTTCTGGCGCTGAGCTGACTTACTCAGCTTGACATTGTCAAGCTGAGTTCTTGAATCCTTGGTTCTTGAATCTTCAAGTCTTCAATTCTTCAAGTCTTTACTCTTGAAACCTATCTCAGCTTAGAAGTCACTGAGTTATCTAGTACTTACATAGAAAACTCTATATCTGTTTGTACGCTGACTACTCAGCCTAAGCTGACTAGTCAGTCTACAGCAGACTTACATAATTCCTAATGTTTAACATATCATCTATACATATCTATGGTTTGTCTCATCAAATCTAACTTTTCTGAACATAGGACTAACAATCTCCCCCTATTTGATGATGACAAAATATTGAATTGAATCAAAGTAAGTATAGGTTAAAGAATTATGTTGAACAACTCTGGAACTGACCAAAGTTAGTTCTTGAAATAAGTATTGAACTGATCTATACCTTTTCATCATCTCTTGAACTTACAAGACTTTAGGTTACAAATCTACTCTAAGACTTGTATTCTAAGTATTTGAACATACAATTACTTAGACACTGAGCTTATCAGAATTTATTTAAGTTCTGAACTTACAAAACTTTTAACACTGAACTTATTAGTTTATACTTGAACATATCAATAGTCAGCTTAAACTTACTAAGTTGTTTATTTGAACACATCAAACCGTTGAACATATCAAACTTGAATTTTCATTAATGAACATATCATTTACATTTTTGCTTGATCATTTTGATCAGCTTATGCATACTTAGTGCTTACAAAAATTTATAGAACTAATCTATTTAATCAACAGGATTTCCAAATTCTAACCACATATTATAACACTTAAGCTCCTAGATGGCTGCTTCTTTGATAGCACTGATAAGAGTTTCTTCACCATCTTGATATTCTTTCATCTCGTCCCTTCTGGACCTGATAGCCCTGTTAAGCTGATATCTGAATGGTGAGTTCTGAATTGAGTCATCAGATAGAATCCTCAGATACAGAATTTGCTCCAAGCTAGCCAAGTGCATACTGGCTTCCTCCAAGAAACATTTATTTCCTTCGACATCCAAGTACATGAAGCCTGCTAGGGGTTGATCAATATATGTATTCTCTTTGAATTCAACACCCTTGGGAACTTGTAGGCTGAGAGTTCTGTCTTTTCTTTGCCTTGCTGCTCTATCTCTTGCAGCTTTGTTTCTGTTGAAGAAGACATCGAACTCAGCTGTGGGAACTTCTCCAAGCTAGTCAATTTTAATAAATATTCTCTTCATCTCATCAATGACCTCTTGTTTGATCTGACTTTTATTCATCTTTCGCACAATTGAGGCCACTATTTTTAACTCGGAGAATCCCAACTTGTATAATCTCCTCAGATCCAATCCTACTTCAGCTTTGTTTTCTAATACAAAGTTGAGTAGCACCAACTCACCTTTTCTGCTCAAAGTTAGAGTTTTAATCTTATGACCAAAATATTTTCTCTTGTAGCAGTATCTAAGATCATCGTCAGTGTATGTAATTGGCTCAGCTCTAGGTCCAAAATAGTCAGCCTCAGCTTCAGCTAGTGCAGCATCAGCTTTGGCCTGTTCTCTTTTTGTTGCTCAGGCTCTGAAATGATGACTTTCCTTCTCTTGGCTTGAGACTTAGTACTTGTTCTTTTCTTTCTCTTTACCGTCTCAAACACCTTGCTTTTCCCTTTATCCATTTGTGAAGTTGGAACACTCAGCTTCAACAAACTTTGGTAGCCCAGCTTGAAGGGGTTCAGTTTGAGGGATCACAGCAAGTGGAATGTCTGGTTGAGTTGAATGCTGTTGAGAGGGTTGATCTACGGTACTCATGAACTGATCATGAGTTTCTTCTTCTATTTGCACTTCATCAGTATTCTCCCCCTCAACTGTATCATCATCTTTCTTTGATTCTTCCTCCCCCTTTTTGTCATCATCAATAGGGGAGGGTCTTAGTTTGAGCACAAAGTTCTCCAAGTTGGCTACAGAGTTTGATAGATCGGTCAGCTTACGCATCAACTTGGCTTTATCACTCTTCCTCTTTTTGTGCAAAAGCTCAAATTGAGCTTGTAGATACCTCATGATGGAGTTAACATCAGTGTGTTCAGCAACTATGGTCTCCACCGGTCTCTTTGTAAACTCAAAGTCCTCCTTTCCAGTGGAGGAATGTAGTTCCACTGTAGGAGTGGCTGTTGAGTGTTCCTCAATAGGTGAGAATGTGGGCCCCATATCCATAGGTTGGTGCTGACCTAAGGAATCAAGGGGGCCAGACTGGGGACCCTATAAACCTTCCTGGTGTATGAAAGATTCATTGACAGGTCGTGAAATAGGGTGTGAGAAGAGAAATGAAGTAGAAGGACCAATGTCGTGTGATTGGGTGATAGGTTGGGCTAGTCTGAGTGGTGAGGAGGGGGTTAGTTGATCCTGGGGAGAGGTCAATTGTTCAATGTAACCTTCATGGGTCTGTAAAGGCACAGTAGTGGGTTCTCCCATGGCTAGGATAGGTATGGGCTGAGTAGACACCATACCCGGCTTAGGCTGACTGGTTGAACTGAGCTTCGAGGTTGGCACCTTAAGAGAAGGTGTCTCCCCCTCAGCTCCTGCCGGTAGAGGTGTCAATGTGACCTCAGCTCCAAGGTCCTTTTGAGGTGAAGGACCACCTTTGGCAGTTTTTCTGGAATAGGTGTGAGATATAACCTTGGTAGCAGTGGGCTGACCAAGGTGTGCTTTAGAGTGTAAGATAGACGGGGACGTTTGTGGTGGAGGAGAGGGGTTAGACCGAGTTGGGCTTGACTCAGTCTCATATCCTTGTTTAGGTGATGGAGAAATATGACAGAAAGAAGGAGAGGAGAGAAGAGAAGTTATACCTGCACCAATTAGCGGGGACTCTGAGCTAGGGAACATACTCTCTTGCTCAGAGTTGGATGTGGAGGACTCAGCTTCAGAAGCATTGATGCTTTCTGTTTTCTCCTCATAATTAGTAACTTCCTCAGCTTCACTTGACTCTAGGGTCGGAAGCTATGCATATACCCTCATCTTAGCACTCATTGTAGGGTGCTCGGGGAAAATATCGTGGGCAAACATCCTTGAGCTGAGAACAGGGGTAGGGGTTGACTCATATTGGGCAGTGTATCTTCTACCCATTCTGTCCTCGATCACCATCGATAAAAATCATATAAAGGGCACAATGGTATCTCTTATTTTCATGGTCACCAGGGACTTGAGTGCCTCAAAGATTAACTCAACGTAGTCCAATCTTTGATCATAAAATATGTTGTATAGAAGTTGCATCTCAAATTCATTTACATTATCAAGTCCACCCACTTTGTATCCAAGTGAACGAATCACTGTGGACACCATGAATCCCCATGCTGTTTGGAAAACAGATTTCCTTATCACTCCAACGACTTGAGGAGACCCATTAAAGGTAAGACGCTCCGTGATGTTTCCCTCGAAACCGTTGCCTCATACTGATTGTGGACAGGGAGTGAAGAATTCGTCGGAGACAATTAGTATCTATGTCGATCGCCACTTGTCCACTTAGAACTGTACCTCTCATTACTTGTTGATTTGCATCTATGCTGCACGTGTACCATAGCTCGGTGAGGAGTTGTGGGATGAGCACATTAGGACCAGCAAGAAAAGCGCGTGCCAGGGAACCCTGTCGAATGTAGGAGACCCACTCCTCGTATCCCCTGCCGATCTTTGATTTGGGAATGTCGATACAGGCTACGACATTGTTTTGTTTGTAGACGGGAAGCGCATTATTCTTGAAATTTCCACCACGGATCATCTGATCAGTTAAATTTAGAGTGTAACCCTCCATTGAAAGCGACCTTATCGTATTGGATTACACTTAGCAGTAGTAAGGTTTAGCACTGGGCAATGGGCACTTCACACAACAAGATGAGGGTTTAAAAGTAGAGAGGAAAGAGTGATTTGGAAGAATTAATTGGAAGCGTAAACTAATTACAGTGAAGAGTATCTCTATTTATACCTTTTCGATGTGAGAGAAAAGTTACCGTTAGCAGATGGTAATAAATATAGCCGTTATAGTGAAAACCGATTACTGATTCGGTTATAACGGCTCCTTTGATATAGGTTACCTTAACATACACTGTTACATTGATCCGAATTTTATCAAGATTAATGAAATTACTTTTAAGAACAAATCTTTTAAAAAATTATAAACGACTTACGTCTATTTTAAAATAGGACATACCGTAAATATTTTGGATTTACCATAGGGTCGGACTGACCATTTGTTAGGACTAACCTAGGCATGTGGAGCTGACCAAACTTCAGGACTGATTGCTCAGCTCAGATTTAGCACTCAACACAGAATGAGCACTCAGCTTAGAATGACACTTAGTCAAGGTTAGCACTTAGCATATATTAAACAGAGATAGAGAATTAATGGAACATACCAAATTAAGGGTTGAGCATGCCAAGCTTGCCAAGTAGAGTCGTGAATCTTGTGCCTTCAATTGGTTTAGTGAAGATATCTGCAAGCTGATCTTCAGTCTCAATGAAGACTAACTCTATCTTTCCCTTTTCAACTATGTCTCTAATGAAGTGATGTCTTATCTCAATGTGCTTTGTTCTTGAGTGGAAAACTGGATTGTGTGTAATGGCAATAGCACTTTGATTATCACAGAATATGGGAGTCTTCGAATATTGCAAATCAAAATCCCTTAGCTGATGTTGCATCCATAGTATTTGAGCACAACAGCTCCCTGCTGCAACATACTCAGCTTCAACTGTGGAGATTGCCACTGAGTTTTGTTTCTTACTTGTCCAGCTGACTAACTTACCACCCAACAGTTGACATCCTCCAGTAGTACTCTTTCTGTCTAGACCACAACCTGCAAAGTCTAAATCCGAGTACCCTATCAACTCAAATCCTGATCCTTTGGGATACCACAAACCTAAATTAGGTGTTCCCTTCAGGTATTTGAGAATTCGTTTAACAGCTAGCAAGTGTGATTCCTTTGGATCAGCTTGATATCGTGCACAAACACATGTAGCAAACATTATATCAGGTCTGCTTGCTGTCAAGTAGAGTAATGAACCGATCATTCCTCTATAAGTAGTCTGACATACAGATTTCCCATCAATGTCCTTGTGCAACTTGACATTGTGTAACATTGAAGACTTTGCAGGATGGCTTGAGTCTAATCCATATTTCTTAATCAGATCAAAAACATACTTGCTCTGATTAATGAATATACCATCTTCTTTCTGGTTAATTTGAAGTCCCAAAAAATAATTCATCTCACCCATCATGCTCATTCTGTATTGATTAGACATTATCTTTGAAAACCAATCACATAGACCTTGGTTTGTTGAACCAAAGATAATGTCATCCACATAGATTTGAACCAGAATGACATGTCCTCTGCTTTTTCTTATAAATAAAGTTTTATCAATGCTTCCTCTAATAAAACCATTTGAAAGTAGATAGGTGTACAGTGTATCATACCATGCTTTTGGAGCTTGTTTGAGTCCATAGAGAGCCTTGTCTAACTTATAGACATAATCAGGATGTTTAGGATCAACAAACCCAGGAGGTTGTTTCACATAGACTTCCTCCTGTAATGCTCCATTTAGAAAAACACTTTTAACATCCATTTGATATACTTTAAAATTTTTGAATGCTGCATAGGCTAGAAACAATCTTATGGCTTCAATCCTTGCAACAGGGGCAAAGGTCTCATCATAGTCGATACCTTCTTCATGTCTATACCCCTGAGCTACTAGCCTTGCCTTATTTTTTATCACTACTCCATCCTTGTCCATTTTGTTTCTATAGACCCACTTAGTGCCTATAATTGTCTTTCCTTTGGGGGCAGGGACAAGGGTCCAGACCTTATTTCTTTGAAATTCTGTCAGCTCCTCTTGCATAGCCTCAATCCATTCTTCATCTTTTAGAGCTTCCTCAGTCTTCTTTGGTTCCATGTGAGATAGAAAACTATAGTAGGCAACATGGTTTGCATTTGACTTAGATCTAGTTAACACACCATCTTCAATGTTACCGATAATGTCATCAAGTGGATGATCTTTTAATACTTTGAAAGTTGTATTAGGAGACTGTGGTTCTGGGTCTGAATCTGAGCAGTGTCTCTCAGGCTGAACAGGACTTACTTCTTCAGTCTGAGAAGGGATTGAGAGATCACTTAGATTTTCAATCTGACTTGTACCTGATGATTCACTTAGATTCTCGGGCTCATGATCAGTTTCAACAGAATTATTGATGTGATCATCTTCAATATTTGTGGCTTCGTTAGTTGATATTACCTTTTCAGATTTGCCACCATCCTCATCATCAAAATCATCCATAACATACATGGGATTTGATGTGAGATCTTCTTTACTTCTTTCAAGCTCACTCAGACTAACTCGGTCAGCTTGAGCTTTGTCAGATCAATCAATACTTGTCTCATCAAAAGTAACATGTACTGTCTCTTCAATGACCTTTCTTTTAAAATTAAAGACTCGGTAAGCTTTGGAGATTGAAGAATATCCAACAAATATGCCTTGATCAACTTTGGGTTCCAACTTATGGAGTTGATCTCTTTGGTTTAGCACATAGCTGTAACACCCAAGTTTCGGAATTTCTGTAATTAGTAACATTTCGACTTAACGCGTTTTGGTATTGCCTAATTGAGATTAGGAGGTGTTTAGAAACTTGGGGGACTTGTGTTGTAATTTCTGGAACTAGAAAAGTCCAGGGGCCATTTGTGCCATTTTCCAAAGATGTGTATATATATATTGGCAGATTTGACTTTGAGGAGTCAAACCTACCATTTTCTTCTTCTGCATCAAACGAGAGAGAGATAGAGCAGAGAGTTCTTTGAGTTTTTGATCAAGGAGAGCAGAGGACAAGTGATCTTCATCTGATTCTAGTGTATACAAGTTGAGGTAAGCTCTCTTTGCTAGTTGTTCTTGGTGGTTTAGTGGGTTTTAAGGTGATTCGATGGTGAATCATGCTTCTAGCTTGTATTTTATGTTATGGTCAGTTTACATGTTGTTTAGGGGTGTAGGAAAACACCCCAGTAGAGTTTTATGTGTTTTTGGTCGGATTTGTGGCTTAGAACACCGACTGTTCTTCATAACAGTCGGCTGGTCTGTAGAGTACACGGCCGTGTAGTGTAGAAGGCGGTCACAGGGCCATGTTGGTATACATGGTCATGTAGAGATTGAGGTACACGGCCCGTGTGAAGGCACACGGCCCGTGTAGGTGAGTTGTCAACACCGTCCATGTAGATGAGACATGGTCGTGTAGCATGTAGTGTACACGGTCCGTGTACATAACACGGCCCGTATAGGTGACGTGGACAACACTGGCCATGTGGCCAGGTGTGGTCGTGTAGAGTGCTTGAGACACGGCCCGTGTAGATCCCCTACCTTGTTTTATTTGTTAAGTGTTGATTAGTACGTGTCTTAATTATATGATTATATAATTGTAGGAGTTACTGTTTGACGTGTATTGAGTTATCTGGCTTATATCTGTGTGATACTAGTTGTTGAGGTGAGTTTTCTAAACTCTAATTCATATCTGTGATATGTGTGTGGTACATTGTAATGTGATATATTATTGATCAGAGGATCACCAGAGAGAGAGCTGTAGCACGCTGCTTTGTGTAGTAGTTGCTACAGGCAGCATTTTAGCCTTCTTGGCGGATGCTAAGATGGTGCAGTACTGTATCCATAAGACTTGTTGTGGCATTCGTATATGTGTATGTGCATGCTTATATGATTTACAGTTTAGTTTTCTCACTAAGCTTTGTGGATTATCAGATACTACTTACTGTTGTTTTGCAGGGCGTGATTCCTCCAAGGGCAAGGCCCCAGTTTGATAGAGGTTGTGATTTGGGAGTAAATCTGTATTTTAAAACATAACGCCTGGTTGTATTTTGTGAAAACAAATCTTGGTTGTTAATATTTAGTACTACTTTTGTAACTGAACTAGAGGGTTCAGTAATAGCTTTAGCTTTCGCTTTGTGTAAACTCCTTTTATTTCTAAAATATTTCTATTACCAGAGTTTCACTTTATTTAAGATTTTGGGGCGTTACAATAGCATGTTGAACCAAAAATATGGAAATATCCAATATTAGGTTTTCTGCCATGATACATCTCATAGGATGTTTTACCATGTCTTTTAACTATTATAGATCTATTCTGGGTATAACAGGCTGTACTTACTGCTTCTGCCCAGAAGCTCGCTTAAGCTTTGCTCCACATAACATAGTTCTGGCAGCTTCAATTAAAGTTCTATTCCTCCTTTCAGCAACTCCATTTTGTTGTGGAGTTCTTACAGATGAGAAATTCTGTATGATTCCCTTTTCTTCACAAAAGCCTTTTAGAACTGAGTTTCTAAACTCAGTTCCATGATCACTCCTGAGCTGTTTAAGAGACTTACCCTTTTGCAACTCTTCTTGTCTTATGAAGCTAATTAACTCATACGCAGCTTCACTTTTGGCTTTTAAGAAGATTACCCAAGTAAATCTTGTAAACTCATCAACAATCACTAGGGTATACTTTATGCCACTTAGGCTTGAGGTGCTTATAGGTCCAAATAAGTCCAAATGCAACATATGCAATGGTTCTGTAATTGAAAAATTCTGCTTGGACTTGAAAGATCCCTTATGATGTCTTCCCATCTCACAAGCTGAACAAAGTTTGTCCTTAGCAAATGTGATCTTTGGTAGACCCGAAACTAATTCTTTGCTAGACAATTTGTTAATATATTTGAAATTTAGATGTGACAGTCTTTTGTGCCACAACCAACTCAACGTGGGGGTTAAGTCAGAATACAAACAGGTTTCAGTTGAAGGATCTGCAGAGCTGATATCTAACAAATAGATATCTCTCTCTCTCTCTTTGTGCCATTAGTATTGGCTTTCCTTTCTTATCATAAATTGTTCCTGCATTCTTTCTGAAGGTGACTTCATAATCCTAATCACACAGTTGACTGATACTTATCAGATTGTGTTTAAGGCCTTCAACGTATGCTACCTTTTTGAAAGTGACTGTTCCAGCAGTTATCTTTCCATAACCTTTAGTCCTTCCTTGAGAATTATCCCCAAATGTCACCTTGGGTCCTTCATTATTTTGGAATTCACTTAGAATCTCCTTGCTTCCTGTCATGTGCCTTGAGCATCCACTGTCTAGGTACCACTTATAGGAGCCCTGCACATGATCAACTAAACATATTAGTTCCTTTTAGGAACCCACTGTTTTGTGGGTTCTAAGGATGAGCACTTAGCTAATCCATTGGAAGCTAACTAATCAGCTTGAACAGATTCTGAGTCTGTTTTAGACTGATCATCCTTTACTTTTTCAGGCCTAAGATTGGTACTTACACAATCTTTGGCTTCATGACCTCTGTCACCACACTTATAACATTTTCTTCTAAATATAGGTGTTTGGGTGATTTCTTTAAGTTTTCCAACATTAAATTTGGATTCAATTTTAGGGTCATAGGATGTGGATAACCTTTCAATCCTTCTAGACAGATTGTCTACTTGATTTTCTCTGACCTTGGACTTACCTTTGTCAGCTTTATGGTTACCCTTATTTGGTGAAGTCTGACTTACAGATAACTTTCTGTTTTTATAACTTCTTTCAGAACTAACCAGAGAGTTATTTCTCTTTGACTTATTTGGAGTTATTCTGTCAAAGACAGTTGTTCTAACAGGATTGTAATCCAATCTTTTGAAAACTGACTTAGAGTTTCTGTTGGATCTGGAACATTCAGCTTGATGGTTTGAATGAATAACCTGGGGGCTTTGGATTGGTCTCACTAACTTATTGGTTTTGACCTGTTTTCCATCCTTGTTCCTTAAAAATGTCTTTGGAAGTATTTCATCCGATTTCACATTTTTGTCTTCAAGACTGACTTGTTCTTTGATGATCTCATCAGCTGCAGCACTATAATCTCCCCCAAGTACTGCTTTTACTTGATTTGGTATCTGCTGGTTGATACATTTTTCTGCTTCCCTTGATGACTTACACCAAGATTCACAGATCTTTCTTAGATTGTCAGCTTGTTCTTTTGATTCTTGTAATTCTTCACTTAGAAGTTTGTTAATATGAAGCTGACACTCATAATCACTTTGAGTCTTTTTACCAGCATTTATGAGAGTTTCAGAGTGTTTAAGTTCATCTTTTAATTTTGATATTTCAGTTTTTAAATCAGATTGAACATTGAGAGAGGTTTTGAAATCATTCAACAAATAATTGAACATTAAACATTTTTGTTCATCAGTGTAAGAGCTGAAGTTATTTACCTTATACATTGAGGCAGGATCCCAGTTGTTGGTTTTCTTACTCAGCTTAGCCGCTTCTGCTAGATCCTCATCAAAGGAACTATCTTCTAACTCATAGTCAACTTGTTCCTCTTCATCCTCAATGGCCATCAAACACCTATTTGGCTCGTCATCATCTGAGGTAGATGATTCAGGATCCCAAGTCTCAGCGAGAAGACCTTTGGTGTTTTCATATGGCTTGGCTTTGAGTCTTTGATATTTCTTTTTATATTTATCAGCTCTGTAGGCATTCTTGTCAGCCACTGAAGCTGATTCTCCCTTCTTAACTCTACACTCAACAGCTATGTGTCCTATCTTCTGACAGTTGTAGCACTTAGCTTTCTTAGAATCAAAAGTAGACTTACCACCTTTGCTTCTGTCAGATTGACCCCGTCCTCTTCTGAATTTTCTAAAATTCCTTGCTAACATTGCCATTTGTTCAGTAAGAGCATCCATCTCTTCATCATCTGAATCTGAGTTAGGACTTACTTCTTCAGATTCAGATTCAGAGTCAGTCTCAGCTTGAGACTTTTTAGATCCTTTCTTCTTCTTTTATGCAACTAATGCAAATCCAGCATTATTGATAGATTCTTTTAGTTGCTGCCGGGCCACTTTCTTCTGTTCCATGATCTGTTGATGATTTAGAAGGAAACCATAGATAGATCTGAGATCATATTTTCCTAAGGTTCCTCTAGCATGAAGTGCAATGGTGATCTCATTGAATTGTTCTGGTAACACATCCAAGAACTTGAGTACCAACTCACTTTCATCTTTCTTGACACCTACCAAGAGCAGATCATTAATCAAGCATTGAAATCTGGTAAACAGATCAGCCAGAGTTTCATTCCTTTTGGCAAAGAAAGTCTCATAAGAACGACTCAGATTTGTCTTCTTATGTTCCTTGACCAAGTCAGTGCCTTCATACGTAACACTGAGAGTATCCCACATCTCTTTTGTAGTTTGGCACCCAGCCACAGTATGCAGAAGAGGGTTTGTCAAAGCATTTGCTATAATGCTCTGTGCCTTGTCATCAAGGTTGAATAGTTTACGATCCTCTTCAGTCCAAGATGCTTTAGGCTTGGGAGTTTCTCTAGAGGGAACAGATTTGTCAGGGGCAGTAATATGGATCTTGGGTATTATTGGGCCATCTTGAATCACGATACTCATCCTGTGATCCACGGACTTCAGATATAGCATAGCCCTGAACTTCCACATAGGATAGTCAATGCCATCAAAAATAGGACACCCTTTTGCCGCCATTGTTGGGATATGACTTGATTGCTTGTTAGTTGACATCTTAACTTCTTGTCAGCGGATCTTGATCTTCAACTTACGAAGAAACTTTCTCTGATACAGTGTAGAAGGGGGGGATGAATACACTTTAAACAACCAATTAAATTTAATCAAATGTATATTGACTAATCAAATGAACTGGTTACAATTTTTACTTTCTAATCAAATCAACAGGATGATTTTATATTACACTGATTATAAACTCAACTTCTCTCTAAACACTCTTGAATCACAAACTAATTGATGATCGAACTTCTTGTTAAAACTAATTAACAAGAATTCTGGAAAACTCTCTTTTAACTTTGAACTCACAAAGTTATCGCAACACACGCGTATCAAGTATGAACACAGGCTTCGCAAATTATGTTGTTCTTGTTCTGTGTATCACGCATACATCGTTTAAACCCATAAAAGGTTTATACTTATACTTGATGTATCTACGAATAAATCGCAGTTTAAAGATAGAACTTATCTTTTCTTTAAAACCGTAACAAACTCCATAATTAGAACATATCTAACTAATTCCGTTTGAGATTTCTATCCAACTAATAGATAGTTTAAATTAGGTTTAGATACTCTAATTTAAATGTCGTAGATATTGAGAGTTTATAGCAGAATTTAAAACTTACTTAAATTCTTTAAACTGACTTCTGGCGCTGAGCTGACTTACACAGCTTGACAATGTCAAGCTGAGTTCTTGAATCCTTGGTTCTTGAATCTTCAAGTCTTCACTCTTGAAACCTATCTCAGCTTAGAAGTCACTGAGTTATCTAGTACTTACATAGAAAACTCTATATCTGTTTGTACACTGACTACTCAGCCTAAGCTGACTAGTCAATCTACAGCAGACTTACATAATTTCTAATGTTTAACCTATCATCTATACATATCTATGGTTTATCTCATCAAATCTAACTTTTCTGAACATAGGACTAACACCTAGGTACGCCCGGACCTCAAGAACAGAGGTGGTCATGGCCACGAGGCACGGCCGTACCCCTCAAAGGCACGGCCGTACCCCTCAAAGGCACGCCCGTGCCTTTCTACTTCCAGCACTAGTTCGCCAACTGTCAGCTGTAACTCCGGCCAAAACACTAAAACTCTCACTCTAAATTCATAAAAAACATTACTAGGGTGTTTTCCTACACCCCAAACAACTTATAAACAGTAAACAACAATCAAAACATACTCAAATCCTTGATTCACCATAGAATCAATTAAAACCCACTAAAATACTCAAGAACATAGTTAGAATCCTTACCTCAAGCTTGAATCTAGGCTAGGCTCACTTGTAACACCTTGCTTCTACTGATCTTGCTCTAAATCTTTGAGAAAACCCTACTGCTCTCAACCTTACGTGAAGTGATTTGAGAAAATGAGAACTTTGACTTTCAACTAGTCAAAGCTGGCTTTATATATATAAATATTTTGAGAATTGACACAAATGGTTCCTTAACTTCTCTAGTTTCAAAAATGACAATTTTAACCCCTCAAGTTTCTAAACATCTCCTAATCTCAATTAGGTAATCCACTAAAACGTATGACAGGTTTAATTTATTAAATCACTAAATTTCAAACTTCGGGTGTTACAACTCTCTCCCACTTGAAATAGATTTCGTCCTCGAAATCAACTGTCGAAGTGCTTTGGATAACTACATGTTATCTCTTTCTCAGGTTTCTCTCTCAAAACCACCTTTTTATTTCTACTGGACTTAACTAGTCCAATCCATTACTGCCAATACTCATATTTCCAATAGTATAAACACATATGCAGACTCGTCTGCTCATCACTCTTTGAGATATATCTCGTGACAAATACTTTGGTGACTCTCACAGTCTACACGTGACCTTTCCCATAAGCAATAACTCTAAATGGTCCAATCAACATCGGACCTAATTCCATCTCATTCTAAATCTAGTATCGCTCTTTTATAGTGATATATTAATATATCATAGTTTCTCCCAGTTGTCACTCATCAACAGTATACGATTATTTATATAGCTCTTTAATCAATTTGGGCTATTAACAATATTCTTCTCATTTAATAAATTGTTCTGTTATTCACTGTACTACCTCATTGTTACTCATTTCTTTCTGATCTTGAGGTTTGACCTCTCTTACCACATATTATGCCGTACAGCGACAACCCGATACTAAAATAATAATTTGTATAATATATAAAAATTTGGCTAACACCAATTAAAAATACCAGTTTCTTTTAAATTCACAACATACGTACTCCACCTACTTTCAATCGATTGAATTGTTTTTTTTCCACTTTACTCATATAATAACACGTGCTTCTCATTTCTTCATAAAATCCTTTTCAAATTTTTGACTAAATTGGTTTTCTGACATAACGAAAACAAAACAGAGACACGTAACCAAAAATAATTTCTTTACATAAACCTCAACTAACTTTTAGAGAAATAAAATTTTTCTTAATGGAACTGAAATGTACATTTTAATAATAATCTGCTTACAACCACTCATATCATTTTATAATCCAACCAGGTTGGAACTTCTCTTATATTTTGAGATACATTTTTCATTTCAAACTTTGCAACACATTTGCCACATACTTGGCTATCTCTGGTTTCATCTCTAGCCATTAATATTTCACTTTTAACTCTTTATACTTCTTACTCATTTCGGATGAATCAAAAATTCAATTATGTGTTCTCTGTTCAAGAAGCTTTATCTAGCTTTCCACCACTAGGGGCTTGTACACAATTATAACAATTTAATAATTCATAACCATTCCCATTAGGGTTAGTTGTATGTTACTCAATTCACTTTTGTCATGGTTTTCATCTTTACTGTTTCAATTATGTATTTCATATTTTAATAGTTAATGATAAAATTTTGATCCTTCTCAAGGATTCATTTCTTTAATTCAACTCTGTTGAGTAGAAATTTCATTTTTAAGAATAAATATTCTTCAATCATTCCCACTCTTCCTCAAGCAATAACTTTACTCTCATCATAATAATCGGTAAAAAAATTATCGTGCTCATTTATCTGTCAGGTCAACACCTGACCTTTTATTCAAATTTATATTTTTCCACCTCACACATAGGCCAAGGCCTATAGATTTTAAAACTTCCACATCACTTCCATCATGTTCTCTTGGTATTAAATACCGTTTAATTAATTCTGATAATCAACACGTATGTAATTCATTATTATATTTTACTTCAATTTGTATGATTAATTAATCAACATATAATCCATTACTCATCCAAATTTTCTGTGTAACAATATAAGTTGCTGCCACATCTTTAATTTAATCCGAGACAGTAATCTCTTTCATTTACTCTTTACTCATTTTATCAATTATTCAATATTACATATTGTGGCCTTAAATTTCTCTTCCACTCAATGTTATACAATTTCTTTGTTTTAACCCTGTAACTTTTATCAATACTCATTTCTACCATGATCACCGTGGTCTATATAAATTGTTTTAATATAATTTATCATTACAAATCTTTTCACACTACTCTCCCACTTGGAGTCAACTCATATATAATTACAAAATACTCATCAATCATACTTCAACCATTAGCGTAAAATCTTTCTTAATTTTTACCTCCTTCAACATTTTATTATTTAAGAAAATATATACCGATTCTACATAATTTACATACATTTTAAAAGAAACCTTACACTATATCTATTTATTTATTTAACATTTCGACTAACAAATTTCAACTAGTTAAAACATTCTGAGGACTCATGCCCGTACCGAGCACAATCATAACAGAACTTTTCTAAGGATAAACAATCCTTATAATTATGTCCTACTTCTCCACACGTATAACAACCTTTGGTCTTATATTTGCACTGACCCATATGGTTCTTACCACAAGTTTCACATCCTGATCTTCTATGGGATCCCTCAGCTTTAACCTCTATATTATCCTCTTTCATTTCGTTAACCATTTCATCCTTCGGTGAATGAAATTCTTCTCGAACTACACTTCTTATCTCATTCTTCATTTCTGTCATAATAGACGGCATAACCGTCTTAATACATTTTCCAAACTCATCGGCGATGACACCCCTAAAGTGTCTCGTAGATATGGCTCCACGCCTTTCCCCATAAAGAGAAATATAATCTTCAACCTCTCCTATGGTAATCATGTCAGGGTTTTCTTCGTTCCTTACTTCATTCTCTGTCCTAGAATTCGCATTATGATCCATTGCACTGAAACAAAACAAATTCTTGGTCAATCATAGGCCAAAATATCAACCACGCCTCTTATCATTAATTTTTGTCTTTGTTTCACAAATACTCTACTCTTTTACTGTCTTGGAATATTATTAAAATTTCTACCAACGTATATCTCATTCCACCTTCTGTTAACTTGTTTCTCATAATAATCTCATGTACATGTCATCTGTACATCTAGCTTTATCATCACTCTTACCAACAATTAATATATTACTTCTCTTTTGAAACATAGAGTTTCATAAATCATTATATCTTTATGAATTTTATTATTCATTTTCGTATTTACACTCTCACTTATCATTACTCATATTTGGCCAATCCATTGAGACTGGTATATAATATTATACATGCCAACATTCCCACGTCTTTATATTCTTTTGAATTTCATACCCCTTCCTCATTATACATAATATTCTTGATCTTATATTACTCACATTGTAACCCATTTCATCTTTATTTCATAACCATCCTTCAACTCGTTTACCTTTATAGGATCAAGCCACTTACTCTTTTTAAAGAGTTTATTAAATCATAATCATTTTATTCTCATTTGCATTTTAGAGCATAACCTCTTTCTCAATTAACATATTTTATGTTTTCTCGTTAAATACCTTCTTGCTGGTATTAATTTAGTTTTGACTATCGCAGTCACTACATATTTAGTTGTTCTTCTCCATCATTACCTTTTCTCGTGATCAATCAATTACTACAATTAAGTAGTATAATATTTATTACCAATTCATATTTTGTGCATTCGTATGTACACTTTTCTCGTAATCATGATTTCTGGTTCTCTTTATATAATACTTTCTCACAGTAATATATTTTATAACACCACATAGTTTTAGTATCTCGTACTATTTTACTCATACTCAAATCTAGGCTTAGTCAAGCCCGATATTATTTTTTCCTCTTATTAAGGTATATCATACCATCTTCATCATTTATTTTATCAAATTTTATTAGCATGTCTTTCTGACATCAACTCATTATTTGATTCATTACTTGGAAAAGTTATACTTTTATTGGCGTTCTCTCACCAGTCTCACTGATTTATGTTATTTCTGGCCTAACACTAGGACCATCCTTTGAAATATTACTTACTCAAAATCTCTTATATTCATCACACTAGAATTCATGTCAAACATGACTCTTACAACAAGAGACTTCTCAGGTTTCTTTCCAACTCATTGTGATTTCTCTTTATATTCACTACTCTGGAAGTATAAATAAAGCATTTAAACATAAGGTAGCTTTACCATACTATCATCTATATCAATAGTTCATAATTACTCAACATATCCGTACACCTATTCTCAGATCTAAAGTAGCCCTGTTCATACTAAGGCACTCATGTGTTACAGGTGCACAATCTCCTACAAGTACCCCTTACCCGATTCACAAGATTCCCCATGATTTCATCAAGTTCCAACATATATCGTGTGTCAATAATAATATGGGCCCTTATATTACTCCGAACATACTATATACATTCGATCTTAACTTTACCACAAGAAGTCCCGATTCACAGGCTTAGGTCTTGTATCACATTATCAATTACAATATAACATATAACCAACACCTCCTTTAACAGTCTGGTATCACGCATTGCCTATAAGCATTAGTACTGACCACATAAATCATAAGATAGTATCTCTATCAAATCTTATGTATCAACTCGATGCGTAACATTTACTCACATACTATGTCATATAAGGCATCACGTATCTGGCATCAATATATTTAACCTCTCGGGTATTTCAATACCAATCATAACAACATAAACAGTTAGCATATTCTCAATGTAATACACAGTATACCCACCAAGCTGCAAGCCTCCAGTTTGACAAAAATCCGCAGAACCAAGGTTTAAGTCCAGACGATGCATAACACACCTCCAGATCCCTCAAACCGTGGCTCTGATACCAAGTTGTTACGCCCCAATTTCCAAAATTTAAAAGAATGCTTGAAACAAAAGGTATTTGTCTAAAAACAAAATTTGATAAGCTGATGGAAACCAACCAAGTATTTTTGAACCCTCTGGTTCGTACAAAAGGTAATACAACCACAATTCATGTCAAAAACAGTTTCCAATAAGCTTAACCTCAGCGGAAGCCAATAAAACATTTCGTTTAAACACTCAGGTTTGTATAAAAAGAAATATGCGCACATTTAAATCAAAGTACTTTCTGTTACACAAATGGGAGCGTTATTGTTTCAAATCACGTTTTAAGCGACCAACCTTCAACAGTCAAACCGGGGCCTTGCCTTGGTGCTAACACAACTTGCAAAACAACATCAAGCAGTATCTGCTAAGCTACAAGAGCTTAGTGAGAAAGCTAAACTGTAAATCATATAAGCATGCGCATACACATATACGAATGCCACAACAGGTCTTATGGATACAGTACTGCACCATCTTAGCATCCGCCAAGAAGGCTAAAACGTTGTCCATAGCACTACTGCACAAAGCAGCATACTACAACTCTCTCTCTTTGTGATCCTCTGATCAATAATAAATCACATTGCAATGTATAACACACATATCACAAATATGAATCAGAGTTTAGAAAACTCACCTCCGCAATTAATATCACACAGAGTTATGCCAGATATACCCAGAATACGTCAAACAGTAATTCCTACAGATATATAGTCATGGTATTAATCACATAATCAAACTCAACATCAAACCAACTGAACAGGGGCAGGGCACGCCCGTACCCCTGAGGGTACACCCGTGCCCCTAGGCCCAAGCCCAAAAACAGGCCCCAACAAACATGGGCGTACCGGGTCAAGCACACCCTGTACTGGACCAAGGCACGCCCGTGCCTAGGTACGTCCGGACCTCAAGAACAGAGGCGGTCACGGCCACGAGACACGGCCGTACCCCTCAAAGGCACGCCCGTGCCTTTCTACTTCCAGCACCAGTTCACCGATTGTCTGCTGTAACTCCGGCCAAAACACTAAAACTCTCACTCTAAATTCATAAAAACATTACTAGGGTGTTTTCCTACACCCAAACAACTTATAAACAGTAAACAACAATCAAAACATACTCAAATCATTGATTCACCATAGAATCAATTAAAACCCACTAAAATACTCAAGAACATAGTTAGAATCCTTACCTCAAGCTTGAATCTAGGCTAGGCTCACTTGTAACACCTTGCTTCTACTGATCTTGCTCTAAATCTTAGAGAAAACCCTGCTGCTCTCAACCTTACGTGAAGTGATTTGAAGAAAATGAGAACTTTGACTTTCAACTAGTCAAAGCTGGCTTTATATATATATAAATATTTTGAGAATTGACACAAATGGTCCCTCAACTTCTCTAGTTTCAAAAATGACAATTTTAACCCCTCAAGTTTCTAAACACCTCCTAATCTCAATTAGGTAATCCACTAAAACGTATGAAAGGTTTAATTTATTAAATCACTAAATTTCGAACTTCGGGTGTTACAGAAGCCGTGAAGGTCATGCGTCGGGCCTCTTTTGTCACCATTGGGCCTCCTTCCTTTTGGATTTTGGGCTTCATATTTCAAAAATTACAAACCTTACACATGTACATACATACATACATATATATACTATATTTTTGAAATGGACCTCTAAAAATTATGGGCCTGAGCCACCACCCTAGTTGTCCTGCTGCCAGGCCTGTCAGTAATCCTACATGTATCCACCGTCTACTTTACGTAATGTGATAAATTCAAAATCTCATGACAATTTGGGAAGCTTGGTCAACGTGCAGTCAACGAATATTTGATCAAAATATCATGAAGAAATGTTGTTTGCAAAATGATAAGATATGTAAATGCGTATGATACATATAGAAAAGAAAATGTTCTCTACGGCAGTCCTTTTGTGGACCATAAATTATTTTCCAGCATATAGTATGCTCTGTGCTTCGAGTAAGGTTACAATGCTTGTTAAACTGGTATCGAAATCAATAAACATTATATAATTAACAAGAATTATTTTGATGATTAATGAAATATATTTTCTTTGATTTTGCACTTATCGTTGTGTAAGATTTGAGACATATAGATCGATGTTTGTTTTCAAGTGTTAGAAAATACAATATGAAACAGTTGACGATATTTTTTATTGAGTTTTATAGTTACATTATGTGTTTTTTTGAACATTATAAATTGACATAACCTTGACATGCATGCTTGTTATGAGTTCAGATTAATGAATTTTACATTACATGCATGCACGTAGGTTTTCATTGTACTGCAATAACAGCTATAGTAGAATTTTGTGACAGTTTTTTTTTTCTCAAATCTTCATATATAACTAGTTATCACATGCATGCAACTATAATAACCTCTAGAAATGACAACTTTTTGTCGTCGACATAGTGACTATAACTTTTAATCAGTAATGGATGTTGACAGAGATATTTCAAAACTCTTTTAGTGATCAGATATCTAGCTTCATCATAACTGAACATAACGAAGACATCCTAGATTTTGTGACACAATCATTCGTCACCAAAATAGTTACTACTCTAGTTTCATCTCTCATGAGTGACCATTTTTGGCTTTTGGACTCTATTAGGAGTGACGGAACTATGTTGAGGACAAGTTTCCACCCTATTTAATTTGGTTATAGTGACTATTTTCAAATCCTAGAGCGACCAAGTCTATTTTGTCACTAAGATGATTTTTCTTATAGTGTGATTAGTAAAGAAAATTGGTAGTTTCTTAAAAAGGTTTATATTTTTAAAAGTTATACCTTAAGACAAAGAACCCCTCCCCCACTCCCTTACTTTGATTTTTTTATTTGAAGCAATATCCATCATATAAACAGTTATACTTTATTTAGTGCTACAAAATTTGGTCATAAAATATATAAGAGGCTTGGAGATGAAGCACAAGACGACATTGTGGTTAATGACCACTTAATCACTTATGTTGGAGCTTTTAGGTGATAGTCGCTGGAAATATTGTGAATATGTTTTTGTTTGGATTCTTTGAAGGAAATAAAGCTTGATAAACCATTTGCAACAAACAAAAAATGAGATATTTACTTTATGCAATGTAAAGTTAACACTACAATATATGAAAGATATGATAGATAGTCAAATTCTCCCCTTTAATTTCTAGAATAGTTCATAAAAATAGCTAATTAATGACCCCTACTTTTGGTCACTATATTCTCTCATTAGTGGTCACAATCTTACTAACTCACTAAGGAACGTAACGGAAGGGTAATATTAACCACTTATTTTGGTCACTAGGTCTTCGATGCAGCGACCACAATTTTGGTCATCAACACTTGTCATTGTATTAGAAAAAAAATATTAATCTTATTTTGTTGTATAGTGACTACTTAGTGACGACAATATAGTATTGGTCACAAAGTTTATAGCATTACCAAAATTCAGTGACAACTGTGACTAAATGATAGTGACCATATTTTGGGTGGGCACTAAAAATTGGTCCCTAAGATGGACAATGATTCACGGTGAAACATCTCATTACGTAATTAGAGAAAATATTATTCAAACGAAAGAAATAATAAGGTAAACTTTTTTTTCTCCAAAAAATAGAGAATTAATCCTGCAAGAAATATTTATAATTTTTTTTAACACCAAGATTTTATTACCAACTCACTAGCAAGTTGCTAGCTAAAACAGAGAAACGTCTACAGTATAACCGAACTTAAAAACAAGATAGAGGTGTAATACGCTAATCTGCCCAACTATTTGCAAGACTTTGGCTTTTAGTCCTATTCTTCACCCAAAAAAAAGAGTTGGCTTGAATTTGGCTGGTAATAAACTCTTCCTTCCTCCTGCATAAATTGGCAAAAGCTTTTTCATTCCTAATTTTCCATATAAACATGTGTAGATTACAACCATAAAAGCTTTCAAGATGTCTCATTTGTAGTTTAAACCTTTTCCCCATTCAAATAATTGGCGTAGACATGTAATGTTTCTTGCTTCAACTCCCCACCACTTACCAATGTCCATCAATATCTCCTTAGATTAAGAGCATTTAACAAAAAGATGCTCTTCTATTCCATCATCTTCTACACATAATGGACATGTCAATAATAATAGGACCACTCCTCTTCGTTGTAAAGTGCATTTTGTTGCTAACCTTCGATGAGCCGACCTCCAAGCGTGTATCACCACCTTCGAAGGAACCCAATCATTTCATATATCATAACTTCCAACGGAATTTTGCAAATACAAATCATCAAAAGTTTTTCTTAAGAAGTTAACCGAGAATTCACCAGATTGTTCCAGCACCCATATAACACATCTAGACTGATTTTGTTAGTTAATATGCTCCTGAAAACAACTATCTAACGGGATATTCACGGTTTCAAAAGACTTCTTTATTTTTAAAATGTTCCTCTATACCCCCGTTACTTTTCTCGTCAGATTTACCCTTCCTAATTCTCCCCCTACCCCATGAATTGCTTGAATTACCTTTTTCCAAAGTGTACCATTTTCAGATTTATATCTCCACCACCATTTTGTTAAAAGAGCGAGATTTAGTGCTTTTAGACTGCATATACCCACCATTTTTTCTATCATTTAAAACCATTTTTCATGGTACCCAAGTTATTTTCCTTTCTCAATTTTTTAATCCCCATAAAAAGTTGGATCTTGTTACGGATAATTATGGAATAGATATCCTTATCCCCTAATATTAGATAAGATTACAAAAAATATGTATTACCTTAGATAGGAGATTTGAATTTTAAATACTTATCTATTTTACTCCTATAAATAGAGGATTTTCTAATGAATAAAATTAACTTTTTTCTCTTCATTCTCTTTCTTTTCTTCTCCTTATATTCACAATACGTTATCAGCACGAGACTCTAGGAACATAGATTCTACGAAAGGCTTATACGATTCTCCAAAATACCATTCTCGATTTCCACGTCGGTAAGTTTTTTTATCCGCACCTCCCCAAATTATTTGGTTACATATATGATCTTATTTTGTGTCACGTATTCTTTTTCTACGATTGATTAATATACTAATTTACTCCATGCATGTGATTACTGCCATGATTGATTAATATACTAATTTTTTTTGTATCTCTCACTTTAATCTTCCTTTGAAACATATTTGTCTCTCTCACCCTACAAATATTTTATTTTAAATATAAAAGAAATTCAAGGAAAGTTCGATATGTACAGTCATTCATTATTTCGTTTTAAGTCACAAACTTCATATTTTTTATAAAGAAATCCAACCCCTTTAAATTGAGATGATATACAATAGCTTCTAGTTAAATCTAAAAGAATATAAAATAAAGTTTGTTTCAATATATTTTTTGTGTGTGACGTAAATCAAACAACTGGGATGCGACGGCCATGTTTTTTTTTCTTTATGATTATGAAAACATTAATATTTATCATCGTGACGATGAACTTATATATCTATATAATTGTATTCAAGTAAAAATCCTAACTTTACATTTTTAGGTATTTTTAGTTCATCTAAATATATATATTTGGATTGGTTGGTAGAGTTCTATCATTATAATTCCCTACGCCTCTAATAATTCTTTGTTAAATAATTTATGAAACTTTTGGTTAGTCGCAAGATATATCTAATTTACCTAAGGTTAATTAATTAATATAAAACATCAATTTAATTCAAATTAGGATATGCTACGCGAAGAATAGTGCCTTCTTCTAAGTTCGGATGTACATGTTTAGTCATCACTTTTAAGTTACGCGGGTTGTAGGGTGATACTCCCGTATTCATCATTGAAGATAAAATTGTTTTATAGCCATATGATATTGATATTAATTATAAAAAAAAGAGATAATCATTAATCATTAAATATACGGAAGAAAATTAGTTACGAAGATATATTCTAATGGGATAATACTTATCAATTCTCTTTCAAATTTTATTTGTTATTATCCTATGTTAAGTATTGATTTATTTACTAATATCGATCATCATATTTGTAGAAAAATGTTCTACGAAATTAGATTCAAAAAATAAATTATTTGAAACAAATTTTCTTCTACACGGTTAAAAAAAATATTATATATAATTGAGATATTATTAATGAGATATAAATCATTTATCGAATATATACAAATATAGAGTTATTTATTTGAAAAAATTGCAAGAGGCGGACATGAGCCTCCAAAGTTGTGACTTGTGGCATTCTCTTTAAAGCTCATTATAAATGAATATTTCTTAGTTTGAAAGAATTATTCTGTAACGGAAATAATTCGACCATATTTATAATTACTCTTGAGTTGATATTATATAAAGAGAAGACTATATATGAGAAATATATCATGTATCTAATAGATACTCATATGAAGTTATTTATTTGAAGATTTTACGATAAATATATGACACCCGAAGTTATGACATCCCCTATAGCTCATTATAAAAGAATTCATCTAAAGATTGAATGATTTATTCTATAACTCTATAAGTGAGAATAACTCGGTTTATATTCATAATTATTTTTCAGTTGTTACAATATAGAGAGAATGCTATATATATAAGAAATATGCTAAGTGCAGTTTTAAATTGATGTTTGCTTTTGACCGAGTAGACAATGAGCAAAACAATAAGTTTGCAATATAAAACCTATCTTGTTGGCTTAATTACAATCCCAGAAGTGAATGTTATAACATAATAATATATATAGATATGATGGTTATCGGCCTAGTTGAGATAATTATCTTGGTACACGTGTTAAGAATATGATTTGCCAAAAGAAACAAGATAATTGACGGGTATATAAGTAAAGTAGGGGGTGGAAAGTATAAAAATGTCACGTAAAATATATGCTAGTAATGAGTGCAAGAAATCAGTGGATGCATTTTGGAAAGCTAAACAGCTAGTACAGTACTATCTAAAAGCTCTTATTAAAGAAAAATGATTGTTATATTCACATGATTCGTTTAGATTGTGGTTTATTTATATATATGAGGTGACTCATGACTTAAGCACATATAATATTATTTGGTGAACTATTGATGGTTATTATATGTGTTATATAAATAGTAAAAAGTATAAGATAGTTTTTCCTACTTGGTTATACTATTGTCACATAAAGTAAATGCTAGTATTAGTGCAAAATTAATCAAATGCTCCGGAAGAGTTGTAATAAATTGTTAAGAGGAAAAACTTTAAAAGTCATGATGTGTCATTTTTCTTTCGCATCCACTTATATTACACAAGGATTAGTGAAACTAATTCATACGTTGTCGTAACAAGAAGGTTATTAACCATGATTATTTTGATTTAATGGCATGACCGGATAGACCATCCGAGTCAATGATGATGTGAAAAGTTTAAAGAAAAACCAGAAGTTTCTCCAAAGTAGTTTGTATATTTTGTTTGCTCTTGTGGAAGTTAATTTATATTCTAGGGACTAAACCTCTTAGTTTTCTTGAAAGGATGCAATGAGATATGTGATAACATGTATATCCACATTATAGACCATTTAAAGTTTTAAACCGATGCATCGTCTAAATGGTTATCAAAGTCACAACCTGAAGTTTGCAAGATTAGTGGTTTAAGGTAATAGTATTGTGAACTCATTGCTCCAGAATATCATATTCATATTTGATAAATTACTTCTCATATGTTTAATAGTTATTAGAATGTGTTGAATGCTCTATGTTTTATGTTCGTATATAATTTGCTTTTATTGAAGCGTTTGCCAAATGTATTCAGTTGATTGCAAAGCCAATAATCATAAAGAGCAAACATTTTAATTTCTATTTGGGGTCATTTTACATAAAGATAGTAAATCACATCAAGCCAATACGTTATCATGATACTCCCCATTATAATTGGTTTTTGGTCAGGAACCAAATATTTCTAATATGAGTTTTGTTTTACTCCACCACAATGTACAATGATGGGACTTCAAAAGAATTTTAAGAATATTGCATTGTGTATGGATCCCCATCTATAATATTTAAATAGTATTTTTGCAATGAGTTAATTTTGATTGTTTTGAATCAAATGTCCTAACATTCAGGGGAGAGGATAAGCAGCTATGATTAAATTGATTTGATTTGATTTGAAATGAATTACTGATCCTCATTCTAAAGAATATAAACTAGAAGTAAAATAATTCATTACTAGATTTAGTAAAGCCAGACTTGTTTCCTGATTTAAAGAGTGTGACTAGATCACATATTCAAGTGCTAATGCTCCAAGTAAGATTTGAACCCAGAAGGATAGTTGTTAATAAGAGTCTATGGCACGCCTGAAGCGTGGTAGACTAATCGATTCCAAATACATACATATATATATATATATATGAATATTCCTCGAAAGAAAAGGGAGTAATAAATTAAGATGGTCAATCGAGGATATAAAGACCCCAAGTAAATCTCCCGAAGAGATACTAGACATGAAAGTTCCAGAAGAACCTCAGGTACCTGAAAATAATGAGATCTCAACAAATATATCATGTCTATAAAAGAATGGAATCGAAACAAATTCGATGTCGTTCATACTTATGTGTATAATATAGCACTAAATATTAAAATTGATTATGAGGATCTTGAAAGCATACATGCCCGGAAGTGCAGAGATAAAGATGATTCGCCAAAACAGAGAGACGCAAGTAATTAATGAAAAAGCAAAGTCCCTCAGGGTGTAATATGTTTGGGATATGAAGTGTATACACAAAAGGTGTAATGAATTGGTCTTTGTCGGAAAGTTAAATGAAAAATAAAGTTATGAGATACAAATGATGAATGGTGGCATAAGGTTTCGTAAAGACCTCAGATTGATATATTCTAGTGTGGTGGAGATAACTCTATATATATATATATATATATTATAGTGTGGTAATATGAAAAAAAATGCTTGATTTGCGTCTACTAGATATTATTAGAGCTCAATGGATTATGAGATGCCTCAAAGGTATAAAATGTTTAATTTTATATTATTATTTGAGAATGCATGAAGCATATAAGAAAATTCTCGAGAATTGTATTGGATTGAATTAAAGTTGTTATAAATTGTCATGTATGTTGATGATTGAAATATCATTGGAATTTGTATTACAAAGGCAATTAAATACTTGGAAAACTATTTGAATGAGTGATCTTAGAAAGACAATGTAATCTTTCTGTTATAAATTTACACCTTAAGTATGAAATCCTTATGCACCAAAAAGAATATATAAAAAGGTGTTGAAGATATTGTGTGGATAAATTACATTACTATGTACTTAAAAGATTATGAGATCATTTGGCATTCGATGACCCTTTTATGACTTCTAAAAGGTGGCTAAAAGATTTTTGGTCCAGAATTACTATATTTAAAAGTCACTCGGGTCATTAATATTTCTCGCTACTTATAGATGATATTATATGTTCTTTTTTTTTGAATTTACTAGCGAGATGTAATTCGTGTCCTAAAAGAGATATTCTAATGGAATAAAACGAATATTCTAATACCTTTAAAGTATGAAAGACACGAGTTTATATTTTACTAACCCATCAAAACAAGTTTGTTAGTTTTGTAAATGCAGGATATATGTCAGATCCCAGTATTGATTGGTGTCAAACTAGATGTAACTTCATAATTAGTGACACTAGAAGCTAATGGCGGCATTCTTCAAAGCAAATCTTTACAATCCCTTCATCTAATGTTAAAGAGATCTTGTAATCCATGAAGCAAGCAAGATAAGTGTTTTCACCAAGGAATGCAATACGATATATTCATGAAGTTCATTCAAGTATTGCGTAGCTGATTTATCTACCAACGAATTTCCAACTTCAACATTCGAGAAGATGGTTCATGAAATTGGTCATTGAGCTGCACCGACTTAAGAGCTCAAGTGATGTTATCGTCAGGGGGAGAAAATACCTGTTGCACTCTTTTTCCCTTAGTCATGGTTTTGTCCCACTAGGTTTTCCTGACAAGGTTTTTAATGAGGCAATATCCCCAAGCGTATTTGATTATTTATGTACTCTTTTCCTTCACTAGAATTTTGTCCCATTGGGTTTTACCTAGTAAGGTTTTAACGAGGCATAATACTTTTAACGGACATCTAAGGGGGAGTGTTATGGATAATTATGAAATAGAAATCCTTATCCCCTAATATTAGATAAATGAATAAGATTAACTTTTTTCTCTCCATTCTCTTTCTCTTCTTCTCTCTATATTCACAACAGATCTAAGACTTTCCAGTTTATTAAATATTTTATCTGGAGCCTTAAATAATGAAAAAAAGTACAACCCCAATGTTCTAAGAACTGATTTATTCAAGACCATATGTCCTCATGATGACAGGCACTTAGCCTTCCATTTAGAAAGTTTCATCATGAATTTATTTAAAGTAGGAGCCGAAGGCTCATAACTATTCATAGAACACCCAATTGGAACTCCTAAATAAGAAAAAGGGAACACACCAGCTTTACAATGGACTTGTCGTGCAAAGAATTCGATCACCTCTTTTTCAACACCCGATCCAAACAGATTATTTTTTATCAAGTTGATTTTCAGCCCCGAAGAAAGTTGAAAACATCGCAAAATGCATATGAGGTTGGCGATATTTTGTCCATCCCTTTCGCCTACAAAAAAACGTCATCAACAAATTGCCTATTGGAGATCATTCGCCCCAAGCCAGGTAGTTGGATCCCTCTAAAAACTCCTTTATTACATGTCTCTTTCATTGTCACATTGACTGCCTCTGCTGCAATAATAAATAAAAATGGCGCCAGGGGATCTCCTTGACGAACACCCCTTTGCATTTGGAACTTGTTTGATGGGGATCCATTAATGAGTACTGAGATTGATACTGATTTGAGGCAGCGCACTATCCATCCCCTCCATTTCCTTCCAAAATTCATTTGGCCCATCACTTCATCAAGAAACTCCCAACTTATTGAGTCGAACACCTTTTCGAAATCAACTTTGAAGACCATAGCTTTCCTTTTTTTCCTTTTTAATCCACGAGATTATCTCATTGATGATCAAAGGTTCATCCAAAATATTTCTGCCCCGAATGTAATGTGTGTGTTCCTGCCCAATAATCAACCCAATAACAAGTTTTAATCGATTAGCAAGGACTTTAGCTACTATTTGTACAAACAATTAAGTAAGCTAATCGGCCTATAATCATTAAAAGTAAGAGGAGAATCAATTTTTGGTATCAAAGCCACAAAAGAAGAGTTACACCCTTTATCGAAAGATGCAGAATGTTCAAAGTATTTAAGGGAAAGAAATAACTCTCCTTTTATAATCTCCTAGAATTTTTTTCAGAAAAGCAAAAGAAAACCCGTCTGGCCCGGGACCTTATTTGATCCGACTTCCCACACAGCTCTTTTAAACTCTTCTTCAGAAAAACCAACATCTAGAAAACTTGCTTGATCTTGTGACAACTTCTTGAAATTATTACTAAAAAAGGTAGGAAGAACAACATAAGGATTAGAGAATTTCAAAGTAAAATGGTTTTGTGCTGCCACTTTAATCTCATTTGGATTGTGATATTGAGACTCCATGTATGAAGTTATTCCTTCTATTACTACTAATAATTCAATGAAAAAAGCGAGTGTTTTCGTCCCCGTCAACTGCCCATTTCAATTGTGCTTTTTGCTTCAAGTCCAGTACTTCCTTCTTAGCCATCTCCTTTAATTTAAGAACCACTTCTATCCTTAACATTTTCTCAGACGAAGAAAGCATGTGTTTTTCAGCTTTTAATTCCAAGGTCTTCACTTATTTTTTAATAGCTAATTCTTGTTCTCTGTACAACTTCTTTGAATCAGCCCTCCATGCTTTCACTTTCCTCTTTACAGTTTTAAGTTTAGACATAAAATTAGAAACCGCTCATCTGCGAAGCTTACTTGAGCCATCCCACCAAGATGATCTCACCAATTCATCCATCTTCGGGTCCATTAGCCATGAGTTAAAGAATTTAAAGTATGTTGGGCCAAAATCCTCAACTGATACTTTAAAAAGTTGAGGACTATGATCTGAATGAAGTTTTGGTAAGATTTCAACAATAGGGTTAGGCCATTGCAAGAGAAAATTAGAGGAAACTAGCACTTTATCAAGTTTACTCAACTTTGTACCATCTAAGCTCATTCTCGTAAATATCCGACCACCGCTTTTAACTTCAACCAAATTGGCATCATGAATAAATTAATTGAATATCTTGGCACCTAAGGAAGAAACTTTCCTTTCACTTGAAGTTCTCACCTCATTAAAATCTCCAAATACAATCCATTTTACCTCAAAATTAGTTTTGAGAATAGAAAGCAAATTCGACCATAATATCCTTTTAGTTGTAGTTTCTTATGGTGCATAAACATTAATAAAACCGCATAAGTTATCTATTCCGGACCATAACCCCATATTGCTAAAAAGTAATAAATTAATGTTTTAAATATGATTTTCAGTAACAAATTAACAACTCTTCATTTTGACAACAATTTTAATCTTCTTGTTCAAGAAAAACAAATGAAACGCATTACGCTTTGGAACATGAGAGGCCGGTTTTCTTTTTTTTTTTTAAAGAAGGACGTGAAAGGATTTAAAAGGAAGACAGAAAAATAGGAAGTTTTTTTTCATGTTGAAAAAGACAATCTCTATTCTCTTGTTTGTCAAAATTTGTAGGAATGGAATGAAATGAAATCAAAATCAAAATCGAAATCAAATTTCATGTTATATTCTTTTTGGTAACAAATGAAATCCCATTTATCGAAATGTTTACATTCCCTTAAGTAATGAAAAGTCAATTTCATAGATGTACCGGAAGGAATTTTTATTCATTAAAATTTTACGAAACGAACGTAACCTAGTAAAAGAACAACTCTAACACCACGTGTCTTCTCCGTATTATCTCATTTACCACGTGTTCTCTCGCATTCTCTCATTTTTTAATCTTCCCGCCTCTCTCTCTCTCTCTATCTCTCTCTCTTCTCCTTTCCCTCACTCTCTGAAGTCTCAATTCTCACGCTATTTCCTTTCTCACGGTGCCATCACATAACATAGGTCATAGGGTTTCTACTTAATTTCCGTCCACAATGCAAGTATGCAGGCTTCCTTTCTCATGGAGAGAAAACACAGCAATTTCAAATAAACCCCATGAATAATATCCAATTGAATGAATGATTTCGCTTACTTGGGGTTTTTACTTTCTTCTATTTCGCCATCACTGCAATGATCATTACCAAGTTCTACTTCAACCTTGCTAGTTTGTATCCACTTCTGTTTAGGTTTCTAATTTCTGTGTTGATCTTTCTTTTGATGCATGTTTGATTTCCTATATATGTAGGTTGGACTCTATATCAGTTTTTACAACCATTCAAAGGTTAGTTCATTTAGGATTTCGATGCCTTTGATGGTGGCGATGTTTGTTTCTAAATTTCAGTTTGTCCATGATTTCAGTTCATCATGAGCATCCTTTGATTTTGTATATTATTAGAAGTTCAAGGTGCTATCAAAAATTGGGTGTTACATCTTGATAACACATTATATACCTTTGATTATTTTCCTTATGGTATAATCACTGGTTTCTTCACTGGATTTTTGCTGTGGATTAAGCTTAATCAATCATCTACCTGCATGTAGGCCATTAAACTTGCCCAAACCACTCAAACATTACACAAATCTACAGATAACAATTCATTATAATCTTAGAGCTGAGGAAAAAAAATCAGAATATATCACCCAAGTAAATTGTGTCTTAATGCTTCGTATGAGCGATTTTGAAAACAGGATAGTATTCATCAAGATCAAGGCGATCTAGAATCTCTTGGGTACCCCATAGATAAGAAGAGTGACCCTCAATGAGTTCAGTAACATCAACCTGCACCGCAAAACAACACAAAAAAATTGTTTACAGGTTGATTAAATCTCCAGTATGTAATAATGAAATACAAAACTTACATTCTCGATCCCTGGTACATCCACCGGTTGAATCCCGGCTAATCCTTGACTAAGCAAACTGTTTACCATGGTTGAGTTATGAAAAAAGCGGGGGGAAATGCATCCATCAAACTAAAACATACAAAAAATGATATGATTCCATGTAACTAAATGGTACCTGGCACGAAAGGCGACTCCAAGCATCCAATCATTTGTGGAATAAGCGTTTATCAATCTGCCCGAAACAACCCTCCTAGCAGCTTCCCAATTTTCATCTTTTATAGCAACCGGTGCTCCAAGAAGTACAACTCTTTCTACAATTCCAACTGAATATGGAAACAAAAAGATGTCGATTTAGTAATCTTTTAGTCTACAACACTTAGAAAACATGGATGCCTCTAAACATTTATCAATTACCATGACCACTTTCAGCCAAATTCTCAAGACATTTAAAAATTGCACGTGCCCCGAGTGAGAAACCTACTAGTGTCACTGGCCTGACCCAAATGATAAGACATTGATTATAAAACATTTTCTAATCCTTCTTTTTTTTTTCTGAAAAGAAAAAATACACGTAGATTGGATAACCTGATTTCAATATACCTGTTACCTTGCAATCCGTTAACCAACACTTCAGCAAGCATCTTTCCAACCTTGTCAGATCTAGCGAAAGTCAACATAAAAAGTTCAATTTTGAGTTCAGGAAGAGGGAAATAGCAACAACAAAAGAAGAACACCTGTCAACAGCAATAGACCACTTGCTGTCGATGATATCGGTTAGAGAAAGTAAAGTGGCGGGCAAGGCTAAAGCAGATAAAAGAGAGCTTAGTACTGTCATCATAGCACCTTGTTTCATCAATTCCATTGCAATTCCTACATCATTGTTGTGTTGACTATGGTCAACTATTGCCAAAAGTCAAACCAGTCAGAGGAAAAGGTTAAAAGAATAATTACTTGAAGTAAGCCAATCTTGGATTGCAGTGCTTACAGCAATCAAATGTTGAGATTCCCACTGTAGGGCATACCTGAAATTTTGATTAAACAATAAAACTTTCTATTTCCTTAATAATCTCTCCAAATCGTTAAGCATACCTTTCCATGTTATCATTTTGTCCTTCCCATGGTCTCACAAAATCTTCCTTGTTAAATACAAGTCCGGAAACCATGATTTCAACTGCCAGCCTCTGGGAAAACAAGGTTAAATCACACAGCACACACACACACACACACACACATATATATGGCCTTTATCAATATTTCCTTTATCTTCAATAAAGTTATTATTTGGGGACTATCATATTTCTCAAAACTGAAAAACGACTATAAATTAAGGAACTCACCCCTTGATTGTGGTTTTCCCCTATTGCTTTGAATTCAAATTCATCCACGCTTCCTGTTCTTCTAGCCATCTTAGTCCCTGTAAGCCCAGCCCCCGCAGCTGGATCAAGATAAATCAAAGTTCTAGTAAATTGTCGTTGGCATTAATCCTGATCAAAAAAAGACTAATTATAAATGTAGAATCATTAAATTTAATTTTTAATCACCTCCAAATGATGCGGCAACTGCAACAGAACCTGCAACGCTCCCGGCAGCACTTGCAACGGCAGCAAAACCGCCAGCTCCAATCACTGGCATAATGGTGCCTAATGTGGGGGCTAAAGCACTAACACCTGAAGCAATTGCTGGGGCAGCTAAACCTGATGAAGATGTAAGCAGTTTACACCTTTTTAAAAATATGAAAAATAAAATGGGTCAAGCTGCATAAAAAGGTAAGCAATTTTGGTCAAATTTTTAGCTGAAGTAACCAACTTTTTTATACCATATTAACAAAAACTATCAAGATCTTGAGAATTTTGATTGAAGGTAATGTTCCAAGTTAACGGATTTCAAGAGCCATGCCAGGAAAATTAACATGGTCAAACTTACTGATATGTCGGCATTTTGACCGAACTGGGTGAGAGTACCTTAGTCAAATTTTTTTAAAGTTGATTACCTTGATTCAAAGAAATTTGAATCCTTGTTGGTTTATTCTCGCATAAAAAATTGAGGTTACTTTATTATACAATGAGCCCACTTAAATACATACAATTCTCCAGAAAAGCTAATAATAAGAATTATACCACCGGTGATTGCCATTAAGGTTCCACCGGTTATAGCAGCTGCACCAATAAGACCTCCACGTTTCCACTTTTCCCATGAATCATCTGAGGTTTGCTCGTTTTCTTTTCCATCATGTTGCTTCAATACCGCCATTGCAGAACAAGAAATAACCACCTCAATTGCCACCTGCAAAACGAAAATCTCTATTTTGAAAAAAATAATCACCGATGCAATACTGAAATAAAAAATACATCTATAGACATACCATTTTGATCCAGTTGATATCAAACCATGTTGTCAGCAACCTTAAAGCTGCACGATGGCGAGCATCATAACCTTTTGGTGGTCGTTCAGTTTTCTTGTCATCTTCAGGTGTATCTGCCAAACAAGCTGAAAGAAGCTCATATAAAACCGCCACTTTCCTACGGTTGTCAATCATTCCTGCCTCCTCAAAAGTTTTTTCTTCAACTTCATTGGTGGATGCAATAGGCACTTGCTCTGCCATAGGCGACTTGCATTCTTTCTCTTGTTTCTTTAAAAGATGATCTTTTGTTTCAGCCATTGATTCATTGACTTTGAATTTTTCACGCCACTCGTGTGCGTATACACGATGCTTTTCTTTTTTATGCTCAAAATATTCTGGAGATGTTTGTATATTTGATTCCATTGCATCTACAGCTTTGGACAATGCGAGTTCCTGTTCTTCCACTTGTGTAGAAGGACTATCACTTTCTTCTGTAAGTACTCTTAAAAACTGTAACAATATCAACAATGTTCATTATTGTAAATGATTAGTGAAAAACCTTTTTTTCTTTTTTTATAAACCAATACAAATGTTTGAAGTTAGCGTACTGATCCAACATGACTCTTGACATAAGAACTCGTAGCAGTTGTCTCAAGATCGGGCCAGGATGCACTGTCAATATCAAGGTACCTGTTCTTCACAAAGATGCACATATGAAACAAATCACCATCACAAGCATAAAAGGAGTAAATTATAATGGCCTTTTATGGGTTATTTCAAACAATATGTTCTGTAGTTCTCTGGAACAAGTCAACTCTGCTCAAGTTATGATAGGTTTTTGCTAAATATAATGCACAGAAACTGAGGTAAGAGGAGAATTTTGCATTAAAACTGGTTAATAGAAGTACAAGAAAGAAATCAGAAAGGTATTTCCATGAAGGAAGAAACCCTCTGCCCAAGCCTAACAGCCGTGACAAACTTTCAGAGTACAATCGCACCACCTCCTCATACATCACAATACTTATTTATAGATCTCCTCTACCAGAAAGATACACACGTGACTAGACATGTGCTTCCTTCCCTTTTTTTCTTTTATAAACTATCCAATTACTAGGCCCAGTGGACTGATGTAATACATCAGGACCCATAGAACATTCATTATCAAGTTATATGCAGCATAAGCATTTTATATTATATTTAGTAAAAAGCTCATCAACATACTAAGAGTTTCTGGACTAATAGATCACTACAAAAACGATGTCAATTATCCATACTTTTTTATCAATATTAATACACTTTAAACCATGGAGAATCATGATCAAGCGTGGAAAATTTTGGTGTTACTAATTTTTATCAAATCTTTACATTTGAAAGTGTGAAAATTGGAGTCAAAAATCACATTTATTAGTGTGGATAAATTATCTAAATTTTCACACTTCTAAGCGTGGAAAATTTGAAAATAATTCTAGAGTTACAAAAGTCCATTCTTTTATGTGTGAACTTCTATAATCATCTATTTATTACTAAATTCACACATTTAAAAGCGTGGATTTTTAAAAGCAAATGTACACATCTATAAATGTTAAGTTTTTCCTTTTTTCTAACAATCTTTATTTTTAAACTATTTTTCACAATTATAAGCATGACAACGCTTAAAGTTTTTACACACTTTTTATGAAGTATGGATAAATGACATATTTTTTGTAGTGGATCAAGTATATTGTTTTGCTGTATTTGGTCCATCCATTTGAGGATCCTTGCATACACAATATTTGATGTTTTCCTTGATGTGGATATCATCATGATAATATTCCACTCAGTAGGTAATGAGTATGGATGATTGAATGATATATCACACTATGATCAGAATATTCTGGTTATTTGATAACGTAACATATCATTATAGCTTTACCCTATAATAGCTAATTAAAAAGTTAATACTTAATAATAGTGAAAGAATAAAGAGTTTAACAATGTTCTACTAATTTGCCTATGTCCTCAACCACCGCTTACAAAAGAGAAATTCCAAATAAAAATTTGTATTTTAAATGCATAAAGTAAAAGCCAAAGGCCATTACTTATTAGTAAGCTAATCACATGACCCATTAACAACATTCACTTGCCCTTGGAATCATCTTAATAAGAGTAGATAAAGGACTTCAATAGTGAGGTTTCTATACATAGTCCAAAAAATTGTTAGCCCTTAACTTCTAAACATCCCATTGCATTAAGGCTTAAGCTAATCAGATACTCACTACATTCAGAAGTTAAAGTTCAATCTACAAAATTGATTAGGTTTGCGTACGTTTTTGTTTGTGATCATATAACCTTGAGGAAGTCAGGAAACTGGAACAATTTACCGGGGGAGGAACTCTTGAATTTGGAAATCATTTAGAGATTTAATTACGGCAAATTTCCATCATTGCCATACACTAGCTACTAATTCCATCAATTTCACCCAATCTACCATTTAGATTTATCTTCCAGAAGCAATTAGTGTTTACTAACAGATTAAAAGTGAAGTATTAAGTTGAAGCGTATCTAAAGACATATAATCGAAGAAAGCGTTAAGGTAATTGAAGAAATACCTAAAGATGGGGCGAAGCAGACCAGAGGACTCGTGAACCCAAAGGCGACGATCGCTGGAGAAGGAATCGGCACCGATTGCACTACCCAAGGGACGTGTCTGGTGGATCTGAACCTGGTTTAGGGCCAACGCAAATAGTGCTCCGGCGGCCCGTTTCTTCGTCTGTATTATCGTCGGCGACATTCTCACGGCCAACTGTAAAGATAACTACCAGCTTTGCATGCGAACAGATTGGTCCTGAGATAAATAACAAAATCATAGGAGAATTTTGTATATATTTTTTGTTATACTTTAAAGTTTAAAATATTATCAAATATTAAATATACTTTTTTAATCTTTAAAATATTATATTCATCCAAATTACTATTTATTTTATTGCTTTTAATTATCTTTGGCAAATTGATGATACAAATTCACTTAATGCTATTTTTATTAAAAAAACAATTTTAAAATATTTAAAGTAATTGATTATTTTGATTGCTTTAAATATGTTGAAGCTTAGGGTAAACATACGAAGGTTGTAACTTGTAACTAGTCTTTTGTTGTTCTGGTTCTTAAGGAAAAAAACTTGACTGCTCTAAAATATTACGTTTCAATAAGTCTTGTTAGAAAAAGTGATATGTGATCTGATTGGATCTAATCAAACCGCATTTCCTAAAGGAAGGAATATTTTGGATGGTTGTTTTGATCAAGCAAATCTCCTCTTTTGGGTTTTAAAATGAATTTTGTGTAAATTGGAATTTTCATATGGATACTATGATTGAAATGGGATTTAGTAACAATTCTTTCATCGGCATCTGTTTCAATTTGAGAGGGGTGTTAGACAAGGTGATTTCGTTCATCTTTCTTTTAGCAATGGAATCTCTTCAATCGTTAATTAAAGACGCTTGTGCTAAGAATATATACAATGGTATCATGATTTCGAGTTATTAAAATGTTTCACTTTGCCCGAATGTAAATATGTTTCCTTTTCATTGAATAATTAAGTTGATATTTAAACATGTATATATAAAACATTTAACTGTTTGCAAAATTTTAGAAAATTAACATTTACGTCATATTAGACATCTAGATATATCTTTCTACTATTTCCTCTTACTTGTACTCCTAATCACAAGATCAGCACAAGTGTCAAAATTAATGAAGTAAGATAATAGCAGAAAGGATACATCATTTTCTTAGACATATATCACAATTTGTAAAAAATTCATGAACACTCGCCTCAAAACCTTTTCATTGCACTTGTAACTTTGATCAATAATCACAGCTCGAAACTTATTCTAGAAAAATGTTCTCCTAGTTTATTTTGTAGCATTATCTCCATATACATTATTCATTTTCACCAACTGCCTTTGAAATAAGGTATATAACGCTTCTATCATCTTTTTGGCCTTTCTGAGTTACCAATATGCCAAGCTTCAGGAAGCTGTGTTCATCACAAGTGCACCTAATGATGGAAAAACGATGCATAACAAGTTTCTCAAAACGAGTTTGAAATTGCAACTACCTTGTTAATCATCAATGACCAAACAATTCTTCATCGATAACATTCGCATGAACGACGAATACTTAAAAACGACCATTCTGTCTTGTTTTCCTAGCATCAATCGTTTGTAGCCATTATACATATGCACACATGTATACATACGTCATATACAAAGACAGACCTAGCATTTGACTTAACTTGTCTTCTGATACTACTTTCTGAAGATATGGACGGAAGAAACTTTACAACCAGCAAGACGGCTTCGTTGAATCGCATTAATATTTGGTGCAAAAGAAAGAAGAGAACTGTATTTGATCACTATGACCCTGGGTTTTAATTTAATTGGAGACCAGTTACATTAAAACTAATACATATCAAGATAACACGCCTTATATATCATATTATGATTATAATTAATTGATTGATTGATTATACAAAAAGGAATGAAAGGACCAACAAACTGACCATCATGGTGATGGGTGCAGATACTTGCACGAGGCTCCCTTCTTGCACCTCCCGCTCTCATAAAATCTACACACACGTTGCCCTTTAGATGGTGGCGGTTTCAAATAACCACCACCACCACCGCTACCACTACCCAAACCCAATGAAGACTGCTTGTTCCATGAACTCCTACTGCTCCTGCTATTTCCTGATTCCTCAACCTGATGACTTCTCTCCCGTGGACTACTACTACTACTACTGTTATATCTCTCACTGCCATACTTCCGTTGGTTTGAGTCCCACCCTATATTCCCAACCCGAACCGTGTTTGTTCCCTGACTTGGTCTATTGAATTTATCTTGGAATGTTTCTGAACCCAAGTCACATGGGTCATATGGGTCCAATCCTAAAGTCAAAGGTGGTGGCAGTGGTTGTGGTGGGATAAATTCACCATCTTCCTCCTCTTTGGTGGGACCACCACCGACTTTCCTGTGGTTGGTTGTACTTTCCAACCCTTTGATCTGAGCAACTCTAGTCACCAACTTTGCACCTATACCAATAGTCTTTGGTACTTGCATTTCTTTAACATGTTCCCCAGAATTCATTTCACCTGATGACTCTAGATTGTTTACAATGCCATTGTCAACCATTGCCATAGACTGATGAATATTGTAATTCCCGTTTTCCATTTTAACTTCACTAGTTTTTGTTTCCATCTCTCCCTCATCACCATCAGCCTTAGCGGATCTATTTATGTCTATCATTCCCTGATGAGCCCTGTCCATTTCCGGCCACTTGAAACCCGTATTCCCGGAATTTGTTCTCTGAGGAACACCAACTGTCTGAGTCTGACCATTTATTTCAGGGCTGATAAACGAGTGTTGTTGCAAGCCATTGGATGTTTTCATGAAATCAAAGGCATTAATATTTGGATGTTCATCTGGGGTGGTGGTGGTGGTGGATTGGCATGGCAGTTGTATATCTCCGCTAGAGCTAAAACCGTCACTTCTTGTACCCTGATCAGGGGTGGGGCTGAACTCATCAAACGACCCATTAAACAGATCGTCAACAAAACTGTTCCTTCTTGAAGTAGGTGAAGGCAAACCGTATTGTGACTCCATAGCATCGACCTCGGCCAATAAATCTGAAACAGATTCCTCGGCTAAAGTGCTAAACTCGATCATTTCCCCCATTCCATGCCACGTAAAATCATTACACGAAGGTTGTGACGGATTAACATTCTGGTCTATGTTAGAAGTTGGAGTAGCAGCATGATCTCCGGCCACCTCTAATACAATCCCCGAGTCCCACTCCTCACGTTTGACTGGAGTCGAAGAACATCCACCACCCCACTCATTACCAGAAACTGGAAGTTTCGGCTCACCAACTACTAGACTTGAAGCTGTGGTACTCCAGCTAGGTGGGTTCCCTGAATCCTCAACCAATGCCTTAGAATCGAGCACAGACTGTATCTCTTTTGCTGTAGGACCAGGCAAATCAACGGCAGTTGTAACAGGAGCATGCTTAATATCAGCTTCGTTTTTCTCTGTTTCATGAGTCATATTCGAGATTTCAAGCTGTACAGCTGACTCAACACTTGGGGGGTTATAGTTCAAGTTATTATTATTACCGCTCCAGTTCTGTCCTAATTGGCTATCAGATAATTTGTCGTTATTAACGGGATTTTGGGTAGCTGCAATGGTTGATGATGGAATTTCACTGCAAACATTTAGACCCTCGGTTTGTTTGCTGGTGACAGTGGCAGTGGCAGTGGCAGCGGTAGTGGCAGTGGCAGTGGGAGTGGGAGTGGCAGTTGCAGTGGTAGTGGCATTCTCGTAGTTGTTGAAATGCTTTTCCAATACATCGTTCAAAAGTAGGGATTCGTCCTCGTGGTTCGCCCATATCCTCATATCAGTTGGGAAATATCCAGTTGTACTCCATCTCTCAAGCTGTACAAGAGAAAAAGGTCCTTGAACTTTCCCATTTGGATCAACATAATGCCACAATATGTCATTGGGAACTGAGGTAATCTTTGAAGCTATTGTTTCTGGTGCAATGTTAGATACCGACGTGCTTAACGTGGCTTGGGGTTCCAATTTGGTGATCGTTGAACCGTTACAATCAATCTCATGTTGTGATTTCTCCAAAGTTGAAGCCGAGGCATCTTTTTCCAAATCTATTCCACCTGTCGGGGGTTTGGTAGATTCTTCTTCGACATTTGGGGAAGTTGTAACGCTTTGATTCATGGGTTTCTCATCTTTTCGTGATCTCCTTTTAGGAGAACGTGAATTCTTGCTGCTGATCCCTGAATATTTTGACTCCATGTGATCTCCTGTAGAGTTCAATCAAACCACCACTATTGAAAATTGGCACTATAAAGGTACAATATGAAATCAATATGTAAAGGAGAATGAGCAAACCATGTTCCTTGTTGAAATACTCCTCGGTATCATCTGATTCATAATCCGGATTCATTTTTGGATCAGAATGAACCTCAGGGATTTCATTTAATCTGCGTTCTCGCTCCTCTGGTGTCTTCAGAAGTTGAAGTTTATCCACACATTCTCTATAAGTGGAGTTCGTTAAGGAATTCCACAAGTATTTTTCTTATTCAAGTTAATTTTTCCTTTTTAAGTTATTAGGTAATCAATAATATGAAGTAAAATTTAAATATAATATAGTGTTACGAAAGGATATCCCTTCTTATGCCCTTTTTCACTTGCTACATCACGAAGATGGTTGAGCCGCAATATCTCCCTTTCAATCCACTGGAAAACATAAAAAAAAATGATGAGAATCAATGAACACCAGGACTCTCTTGGCCCAAATAGAAAAAACATATATGAACTCTATGATGGTTAATGAAGTAAAAGCCAAAGAACTCACATCGTTTAGCTTTATTGACTGCAAGGCTACAGCCTTTTCTTGTATTTGACCCTAAAGCAAGCAAAAATTTATCACAAAAAAACAGGAAATACAAACAGAATAACTTGAGAATTAAAATAGATAGACATGAAGACTTACTACAGTGAAGTGTTCCACAAGCCCACATCTTATACTTCGTTGCAAACGTCTGCATTCTTCCTGAAAACAAGGTGAACAAATATTAGCAGACAACACCAAAATGTTTGAAACCGAGAAGAGACAAATGGATCATTATCCAAATCAATTTCTAATGTCCTAAAATTGTCATAACAATATATGAACACGTTCTTTTACAAAACTGAATGTTGCATAACAATACCCCATCCCACGGTATGGGGAAGGTAAGATGTAGATAGCCATACATCTACACGAAGGTAGAGAAACTGCTTCCTTAGAGACCTCCAGCTTGTATAGCTACATTTAGAAGTCCTTTAAGTAGATAAGTTATAAATATTTGAGGGTTAGGTGAAATTCAACCAAAATGATATTAAAGTAAATATTATTTTCTAAAATTGCTTCAGAATTATTACAGTATTTTTCTTATTTATATTATATTATACAATTTTATTATATCCTACAATGTTGCAAAACTTGCTAGGTGGTACTCAAGTGGCCAGTCAAGGAGTAGCAAGTAATCATCCTACGCGGATAATACTAGGGGAGTACTCGGATGAGAATTTTTTATATATAAATTTCGAAATTATACATACATGTTCGTAAATACTCAAACATAAACATAATCATTCATAGGACCTAGGAAATATGTTTAAAAACATTAACACAACGTAAATTAAACAAGACCAAGTCTTCAAATCAAACAAAGAACAAAACTCAGTCGTATATTTATACAGGTTGACTTCAAATCAAACAAAGAGAACAAAAATCGAAGTATCAAACAAAAATGTGGTTGAAACAAGACCAAAATTTGGGTTAAAAAGTTAAAAAAAAAACTATTATTTTGACAAGTTTGACCTAGTTTGGCAGAGTTGCCCGAGCAATGACCAAGTTCTCTGAGTAATCCCGAGTTTGACCAAGTTGTTGACTGTCCGAGTAATTTAGGCCAATTACCTTCAAACCTCCTCGGTACCATCCCGAGTACTGAGTACTAGCCGAGTTCATGGGACAGGTTTCACAGCACTAATATCCTAAGGTGGCCTTTTAATGTAAAGAGCTACCAATAGCCGTCAAAAGTAGGTAACAAGAGAAGGCCGCTTCTTATTCTCTCTCTTGCGCACGCTCTCTCATACACACACATATATAGTGTGTGTGTGTGTGTGTATAAAGTATTTATGTGTACTCACATGACTAAAAAACCTCCCTACTGTCTACTCATCTAACCTAATTCTACTTCACGCGATCCTATTTAAGTCACGCCCTTGGAAAGTTGCATAACAAGTTATGAATTAGAAGGGTTCTTGATGGTGGCAAAGGGAAGTACAATATGATCTTAATCTTACAAAATTACAAAATAAACAATTAATTTCTTTTATTTAAACAGATTGATAAACAAGTTTTTAGACCCGTTGGATCCCATAAATGGATTGAATCAAAACAGATAGAAGAGCATATAAACACTAAACAGTCACCTCGGAAAACTCTTGATCTGAAATTGCATCAATAGATATAGTTTCCTTCTTGTCTAAATTCAATACTTCAAGCATCACGTCTGTTGATTTGCTGTCAATTTTATATGGTACATCCACCTTACTTGTACCTGCAGATGTTTGTTGTAAATTTAGGTAATAAACAATCAGAATTTTAAATAAGATTTTCCTGTATTTAAAGCTGAAAATGCATTACCTACAACTTGAACAAGTCTGTACATATCATGCTTCAGATCACAACCAGATATTCTTATCCGCACAATCGATCCAACCACCTTGCCATGAAAAGTATCATTATCATCAAGAAGATTTTCCATCAAATCCCGCCGTAAGTATACTAAATTTATGTTATGAACATCAACTGCTGCAAACTCATCCAACTTATTCTGTAGCACGCGCTGTACACCCTTACTACAATTTTTACGTTTTTTATCTTTACCCACTGTCAGCAGATTATCACTACTCCAATCAGGGTCAACCTGTATCGCAGTACGGTTGACCACAGAACGGTTGACCGCAGTACGGTTGACCCGTTTCTTCTGCGAGTCCTCTTTTACTAGAAAATGGTATTCTAGAAGCTTCAACATTTGAATATGACCAACACGTGGTTTTCCAAACAGACTCTTTAACCTTGAATCACATATGATTTGATTTTTCCTTTTAGGATCACGGAGATTGTTTCTATTTATGTACTCCATCATAAGTGCCTGGACATCAAATCGAGATAACACAGATGTATTCCCATTCTTCATATGTGCAACAAAATCCAATAGCTCTTTGGTTGCCCACTCCATACTTGTACTTTCATCTTTTTTCGGTTTTTCCATATTTACAGTTTCCTTTTGCATATTGATCTGCTCATCTATTTTTCTTCTTTTAGATTCATTTGCTTCTGAATTATCAATGGATGTTGCAGATGTAAGGGTCACCAGATCATTGGGTCTATGATGTACATCAGTTGATGGAAGAACTGAAGATATTTCAGTAGCAACTTTCCAGGGATTTTTAGCTTCAGTAAGCTCATTCAGAGTTAAAGACAATTTCCCTTTTAAATAGACCCAATATACCTTAAAGAGATACTCCCAACTAAGTTTATCATCAAAATCTGCTTGAACCTGGAATGTAACACATCATTTAAAGAACAAGTGCATAACAGAGAAGTGCTATAATATGACGCTTTATTAGAAGACCGTCTAAAAACGCAAAATGTAGAAAATCTAAGGCTACCCGATCTAAAAGAAGCATGTTTTATGGAGCGTAATTATTAAACAATATATTTAAACATGATATTAGAAATAGCATACCTTTCCATCTTCTCCCTGACCATTATTCTCAATCAGCATGATTGTTTTCATGCATACAGTGCAAAATCCTTTGTCACCTCTGACACACACATAATCAGCCTTTCTAATGCAACCTCTGCACAATGAATATGTACAAGTATAGCACATGTGATGTGCAGTCTTCTGGCATATACTGCATATATGCCAACCTGAAATTCATATAATCATGCATATATAACAAGATATTAGCAAATTCTGCGACCTGCACTATTGAAACTTCAACATTTATAGCTACACATCTGTAGATAAAATTTAACAATTCAAAGGACATAAAAAGATTTTCTCGTTTAAAAATGTAAGATTGTCTCTTTTACTGATAGTAGATTTAGCCATGACTCTCTAAACAATAATGCAAGGATTTTACACAGATTGTAGATGGGTTTGCAGGATATATGATAACAAGTTGGAGATGTCTAATTTAAGACATAACTCTATCTTTGTTTTTTCCTGAACTTGATAGCATTGAGAAATATAAATCTAGTTTTAAAATCAAAAAGACCTACAAAAAAAAGATATCAGCAGCAAATTCTTCTGTATAAAACATCTGGAAATTTGAAAATATACCCAAAATAGTGAAACCAACATGTGGCTAAGTGGCTTACCACATCTTTATATTAGATCACAAGTAGGATATATCTAGAGTGATGAAATATTGGATATCTAATGTATTAATGAAGATACAGAACCTCATACATCAAGCAACCACCTTATGGCGTCCAAAAACCTAAAAAAGAATATTAATAGGTCATAGAACCTAGCCTAGAGTCGTCTTTTTTATAGCTTCCTTCACCTAAAATACTTTAATCCTGCATAAAGAGTTCTTTACTACTGTCGACAAAAGAACCATCTAGTTTTCCTTAACTCCCCTTTGTTATTTCTGAATTAACTTATTAAAGTAGTCCCATCATATTTCTTTAAAGTGGTCACTTAAACTTTGTTTCCCATCCTAGATGCATTTGATTTGACTATGATCATAACTTTTCCTCCTACCTTAATGAATCTATAGCCATTCGGCTCTCCCATCTTTGTTCCTAATAATTAGTTTACAACTTCTTACCCCTGGTCCATTTCTAATTGCCTGTTGTTAGTTCAAAAGTCGCATCTATAATGACATTATCTAGGATAACATTTGACAGCAGCAACAAGCAACTTCCCCTTGAAACTTCTGTCATAATAAAGTTTCAAAATGTTTTTGAGGAGAGCTACTGACTAGAACAAGAAACTCTTTAAAGACTTATAGATGGACGTGATCTATATATTCATCCTTGCACATTCTAGTGAAGTAATTTAACACAGGAAACTGAAATGCATGTAAAAAGCAGTTGCGACACTAAAAGAACCATCCATTGACACGATGAAAACAATACCAAAAACAGACAAAAAAATTTGGCTTAGATGTGAGCCTTACTGACATATTGATGGTAAATCTAGGAACTTTGAGCTAATATCGAAGCGACGTATGTAAATTTCGCTCTGTGAACAAAATTAATGATTGATTGTTACCATGTATATTCACATATTTTAATGATCTTTTCATGTTTATCTTCAACTGCTCAGGTTACAAAGGCAAATTGTGGAACTTAAAAAGCATCTACTCTTAATATTTCCCCATTCAAGTTTTTAAAACATAGCCAGCAATTAGTGTTCTAGATCTCCAAACATATCATTGTACATAAAAAAGGCCCTAACCTTACATGCATTATGTTTATATGTTTAGTTATAAGGGTCCAAACATCTTTAAGTAACAAAGTGTCTACTCTTAGTTTTCTCCCTGCACACTGTTTGAAAATGTGGCCTGTGTTTCTTATTTCAGTGTCTTAACAAACCAGCCTAGCTGACCAAAAGCTAGATTATCATGAGGAGTATACAATTGATCAAACTTCTTAGGTTTTGTAAGTTAATACAAATATTTTCTTGTTCAAAGCAAATCACCATATTCATGCATTAAGCTAGAAAATGTTGGAGAAAACAAAATCAATATCACAGTTGTAGAAACGAAACATACCACAATTCCATTTAGCTGCGGATTCGAAAAATGCTTCATCCCGTTTGATACAAGCTGGATGGTACGCCTTTGGACAATTCCTACACCAAATCAAAATTCCAAAAAGGAGACACGTCAATCACCGCTTCACTAGTTCACAACGCAATTAGCAGAAGCAAAAACATGTATGTCATCAATAACCAATAAAGTTCACTTCCTTAAATGAAAGTGATGACCATATGCAATTCGATTAAATGCATCAACCGCAAATCAATTACACCAGATGAAACAAGAATCATTCTTGAAACAAGCGCAAAATCAACAAATACCGGCGATCGCAGAGCACGAGACTCCCACCATCGAAGCAAATAAAACATACATCCTCCTCCTCCTCCTTCTCCTTCTCCTTCTCTTCTTTAATCTTCTTAGCAGGCGGAGGTTTCGGCTGCGGAGGTTTCGCCAAACCCTTAGGCGGCCGCCCTCGCTTCCTCTTCACCACTTCCCCTCCACTGCTACCTAACTCCGCCTTCACACGTCCATCGGCGACCGCCTCAGCAGCATCCAAAGGACCACCGACCATCTTCGAACCATCGGGAATTGGTTGACTCGCATCTGAAATTTGACCCTCGGCTCCCAGATTTTGACTCTCCATCATTTCAGAAAAGAAGGAAAATTCAAGCAAATTAGAAGTCAGTACATCATCATCATCATCACCATCGGCAGAAGAAATTTAGAAACCCTAGATTCTTGTTGAGTTGACCGGCGTTGGTGAGATAAAGACGAAATAAACCACGGGAAGAGAGATGAATGGTCCGCCGACTGGTGCTGAGTTTGTGGGTGTTGGGTGGGGTTTTACCTTTCGGCGACACGACTTAATCTAACACGAGAGAGAGAGAGAAGAGAGAGAGAGCGTTGAACGCGGTCCCTGTCGATTCCTTCTTATGCTTGCCAACACGTGATCTGTTTCCATTTCTTTTTTAACAATACAACCCCCTTTCACTTCACAAAACCTTAACATGCCCCCTTTACCTTTCTAATCTAAGTTGCAGTGGTTAATGTATATGATGAGGAGGAGGAAGTTAATTATGTTGGAAAATTATTGATTTTTATTAAATAAAATGCAAGCTATAACGACTGAAGAGGGGAGTAGAAAAGAAAATTCGAAAAGAAATAAATAAGGGATCGAGACCCGTGTTAGACACGGTTCCCTTAAAATAGATTTGACGTCTGTTTCCAGGATACAATAGCTAAAGCAGTGTGTACTACCGGATATGGCCTACTTGCCTGAAAGTTTACCGTAACTTTACAAGTGAGATCTATGAAACGCGAACTTAGCAACCAAACAAGAGCACTCAATGAGAGGGACGAATTTGAGAGCACAATTTCGAAAATTGTATGTCAAATATGAAACATATGAGCTAGTATTTATGTTGGTGAAAAGAATAAGTTAAATACAAAAACTATATCTGATTTAATACTGATATCATATCTTGAAGATTTGATTTGCATAATCAAATCAGAAACTTATTGAATTGCAAAATCAAATCAGAAACTTGATTTGAAAGTTTATATAATTTCATTTAATAGAATTTTTAAAAATTCTAGTAAAAGAAACAAAAAATTCAAAACTTCTGAGTAGCAAAACCCGACTGCGCGAGCCCGAGATTTCAGAACTACATTCGTGTCCGCACATAAGTTCAACAAATTTAGCCTACAAAATCCAAATTCTGCATCCCCCTCACCTTAGCTCAGTTTTAGACACTCTTTAGTTTGTTACAAAGCTCTTTTCAAGAAGTACGTAAAACAACTAAACACTAATAAAATATATTACATCTGTATATATTTAATTGTGTCCAAAAAAATGGAAAACACATTTTTCCCAACAATCACCCACTTGAATAGAGATCGATCGAAAACACACAAAAGTTTCGATAAAATTTAACGGTTGAAATCATTCATAAGATAGGTACGTGTTACCCTTTGAACCCTCCCTTGTGAAATATACTTAGTCTCCTAATTGTCGGTAGTCGCGATGTTCTTGAACTGAGCTGTTGTTTATGTAGACGACAATACACTTCACACTGGACTCTTCTTGACATGGTCAAATCCTCATACTCGTGTCTATTATGGTCCTGTAACAATAGAGCTCTTAGGAATTGCGCCCCCACAATTACCTTTGAAGCGACCCCACTTCTCTCTCACATAGGTGACTCTCTCCCGGACAAAAAAGTTAATCAACTCCCCCATAGTTAGGGTTAAATGAACCAAACGTTTGGCAAACCATTCGTGAATCGTTCGACGGGAAGTTCGTTTATTTAATAAATAAACGAACACGAACAAAATCTTTGTTCATTTAGTTAATGAATGAATACGAACAAAGGCCTTTTTCACTCATTTAGGTTCGTGAACGTTCGTTTATGTTAGTTTACATGTGTGTGTGTACATAGATATATATATATATACACATATACATACACAAACACACACACTCACATATATATACGTAGTTAGTATTTGTTTATATCTAATAATGTTGGGTTTGTATGATATTTGTATATGTGTTCGTTCGTTTGTATTTCTTTATGTTCGGCTAAAGTTAAACGAACGAACATAAACATAAAAAATTAGTTTGTTTATCCTTTCGTGTTAGTTTATTTGTTCAACTACGTTAGACAAACGAACACGAACAAGCCTCCATTCGCGTTCATTCGGTTCGTTTACAACCCTACCCACGGTGACCTCATTTAATTTATACAAGTAGGTTGTTCTTTTGAGCCCAGATCTTGAGATCCCCAAGTCACCTAAGGTTTTCCTTCATATAAACTTATTTATTCAAGAGCTTTAGACTCATTCCTTTCGACGATTTACATACTAACTCTCTACCTAGGTCTTTTGTAAGCGGATCTGCAATGTTATCCTTTGACTTCACATAGTCAATAGATATAAATCCCATTGAGAGTAGTTGTCGTATCGTATTATGTTTACGTCTAATGTGCCTTGTCTTACCATTATACATTGTGCTATGAGCTCTGCCAATTGTCAATTGGCTATCACAATATATACTAATGGTCGTTACCGGTTTAGACCACTTTGGTATGTTCTCCACAAATTGACGCAGCCACTTTGCCTCCTCACCACATTTGTCTAGGGCGATAAACTCAGATTCCATCGTTGACCTAGCAATCACTTATTGCTTGGAAGACTTCCGGGATATTGCAGCACCTCTAAGGGTGAACACATATCCGCTCGTTGATCTGGAATCTTTTATGTCATATATCTCGTTCACATCTGTAAATCTTTCAAAAATAGCAAGATATCTGCCATAATGCAATCCATATTATCGTGTATATCTCAAGTACCGAAGCAACCTTGTCATACTCTTCCAATGTTCAACACTTGGATTGCTAGTATACCTACTTAGCTTACTCACCACGTATGCTAAATCAGGTATGGTACAACTCATGAGATACATCAAACTGCCAATGATTCTTGAATACTCTACTTGTTCAACATTATCACATTTATTCTTGGATATATGTTGACTAGTATCAATTGGAGTTCTAGTATACTAGAATCACCTGCATTAAATCTCTCAAGAATCTTGTCCACATAATGTGTTGACTCAACACAAGTCTGCATTAAATCTCTCAAGAATCTTGTCCACATAATCTTTTGGAATATAATTTTGGAAGGGCTCAATTGTTATGATGATCATATTTGGATTAATAATGTTTTCAAGTGGATTTATGTAGCTTATATAATTATTGTGGTTGCTTCTAATATGACCCCCTTGCCTTATGTCATTTCTTATAAGAATTAGAGGTCTTTAAGCAATTCAGGGCATGATGGATTGTTTTATAACAGGGTTAGTATTCATTTTTTGGGAGCTATAAACTCTACGCACTACTTAGAAATTTTGTGTAGATATTGAGCGGTGATTTTTGTTTGGAGTTTTACTATTTAGAAGTTGTGAGGCAGTGCTGCAATTGCCTTTTGTGTTTAGTTTATGTGCTGCTATTTTAAGTCATTAAAGTGTGATGAAATTGGGTGTTGTGTGTCTTTTGCTAAAACTGGCCTTTTCTCATAGTTTGTTGTGAAGTGTGCAATTTTGACCACTATGGCGATGTTGCTAGCTTTATCCTTAATTTTGGTTGGGTCATATGCTAGCTAGCCAGGCAATGGTTTATTTAGAGCTTGTTGTGTGGATGCATATTTTTTAGTGTAGTTATTGTTGAATGGATGCATTAAGTTTGGATGTATGATTGTCCATTCATGCATCTTTTTCAAGTAATAGTTGTCAATGGTCAATATGGATAGTTTCGGATGTATGTTGGATTATCTACTCATGTATCTCAATTCATTTCGCTAGTCAAAATTGTGATCTTGTGGATGTATGCATTACTTGTGAAGTGTATGCATCACTTTTGATTGTAAGCATACAACTTAATTCATTTATTTGTATGCATTACTTTAATCTCATTACCTTTTGATTGTTTGTATTTGGTTCAAAATGTATGGATTACTTTTATTTGTATACACCCATCAATCTTGCCTTTTACCGGCGATCTCAATTCATTAGAAGAAATCAATATGAACAAAAGAGGAAAAAGAGAAGAATTTTAATGTCAGTACGTAATTTATTTGTCTCTTCTTCTTGTTTTTAATTATTTACTTCTTTTAATTTCTTCTTCTACTACTCCTTTTCCCTTCCGCATTCGGACCGTACAACCCATAAAACCAAAATGATCTGATGCATTTTTTCGAGCAGTAACCAGGGTATCAAATCGTAGAGGTTTAAATTTGAATCTTTTACTTTAATTTGTTTTTGATTAAAACATCAAGGCCCTGTTTGATTGGAAGGATTATGTGGGATTTTATGGGAATTGGAATCCAATTTCCAAGAAATCCAGTGTTTGGTTTACTAGGAAATGGAATTACAAGGAATTAAAATCCCTCATGAGAGGGAAAGTGAAATCCTTCAAACGAAGGAGGGAATTTAAAATCAATACATGAGGGAATATGATATATTACCATTATACCCTCCTAACCCTACTTGCCCTTTAAACAACCCACAAAACACAGCCTCCATTACTCCTTCATAACCTTCGTTCCTCTGCTCATCTTTAAACAAAACCCTAGACCGCTCACCGTTGTTCGGTCGTCCACTGCTACCTTTCATCGTTCTCGTTCGTCCACTGCCGTTCGTCGCCAACCCTTCGCCTTCCCTGTCGTCCACTGACGTTCGTCGCCTGCCCTTCGCCTTCCCATTCATCCACTACTGCCCTTCGTCGTCCACTGCTCCTCCTTCGCCGCCGGTAAGTTCCCTTTCTCTTCTCTCTCTCTCCCTCACTCTCTCCCCGTATATATTTCTCCTTCTCTCTCTCTTGAAAAGCACAACCTTGAAAATCAGACTGATGATTTTGGGGTAACTTGTTATCTCAACTTATATGTTATATTAACTGATGATTGTGTAGGTAACTGATGATTTTGGCCTCAACTGATGATTTTGTGGGTAATTGATTTGCAAGAACTTGTTATCTCAACTTATATGTTATCTCAACTCTAGTATAAAATTAATGAAATATGATTGATTATAAGTCTAGGCTCCAAAATACACTATAACTTTCTTATTGGTCCATCAAAATTAAGTAGTTCTCCCCATAACAAGACAAATAATCCACTAACAATCCATTCTTATGTATAGTGGCTTACTATTCCATTTTAGTACCACATTTACCTTTGACCATCTGACACTAGGTTACTCAATCACTTTGTTTTGTGTTGATCACTAGAATAGATGAATTACTAAATTAGGATAAACCAGTCATTGGCAACTGAAACTAGGGGTGTAATAATCAACTTCGACTTGAAAAACAATAGAAATTGATTCGATTTAAGTGGAATCGAGCTACCAAAGTAGACTTTCGAATCAAGCTCGAGCAACAACATAATTATTCATGGGATTTACCTAAAATTTAATAATAATTCATGGGATTTGTAACTGATTTGTTGATTGCAACAATATTGAACTTGTTATACTATTGATATGTTATCTCAACTACTGATTTTGTGGGTAACATCTTGAATATGATTTTGTATGCGCAGGAAAAATGTACCGACTTAACTTAACAACACAAAATCGTAGACAACGATAAACATCATTGATTTTGACATAGTGAAATGTGGTTTTGCACATTTTTGTAGTCCTCTTGTTAATGATGTTTAAAAAACATAGAGATAGACCACGTCTTAAACATTTTCCTTCAAATGTAGATCGATACTTAATTCTACATAGATATATTTATGAGAGTGACACCATGTCAATATCACAAATTAGGATGTCTCGAAGGTGTTTTACAAAGTTGTGTCATATGCTTGAAATATTTGGAGGCCTAAAACCAAGTAGGAAATATGAATATCGATGAACAAGTTGCTATTTTTCTCCATATTCTTGCTCACAATGTTAAAAATCGTGTCACCATATGTCGATTTCACCGTTCGGGAGAAACAATTAGTAGACATTTTTCTCGAGTTTGTAATGCAGTCATACGATAGCATACTCGTTTGCTTAAGAATCCTGAGCCGGTGCCCGATAACTCTACCGATCAAAGATGGAAATGGTTTAATAATTGTTTAGGAGCTTTAGATGGAACATATATAAAGTGTCTAGTACCAGCTGAAGAAAAACCTAGATATAAAACAAGAAAAAATGACATTGCAACAAACGTTCTAAGGGTTTGTTCCCAAGATATGTAATTTATATACGTGTTAACGGGATGGGAGGGGTCAACCACACATGGTAGAGTTCTTCAAGATGCTCTTCTTAGACCACATGGATTAAAAGTTCCAAGACCGGGTATGTAAATATACGTATTAACTACAATTTAATAAGCGCAAATGGTTATTAACTATAAATCTTATATATAGGTCATTATCTGGTTGATGTCAAATACACAAATGGAGAGGGTTTTCTAGCCCCTTATAGAGGTCAAAGGTATCACTTAAATGAGTGGCGTGATGGACACCAACCAACTACAACAAGAGAATTCTTCAATATAAAACATTCTTTAGCAATAAATGTTATCAAACAATGTTTTGGCTTTTTGAAGGGAAGATGGGGAATATTGAAGGACAATTCGTATTATCCAATTGAAACTAAAAATAAGATAATAATGGCATGTTTTTTGCTTCATAACTTCATAGGACAAAAAATGGAAGTAGACCCATTTGACATCGAATGTACAAACGATGAGGGAACAGGAGATTTTGGACATGAGGATGTGGATAATATTAATTATATTGGGACTTCAAACGAATGGACCACGTTTAGAGATAATTTAGCTGTATCTATGTTTGCATCTAGGGGCACTGCTAATTAAATAAAAATGTATTGTATTGTATTGATTAACTCTAAACTTATCTATATATAATGTATTTTTGGCTTATTTATGGTATAATTGGTTAATTGAAATATTGTTGGATTATTTTGTTAAATTTATTTTGTTCGGTTATTGAAATATTATCGTTATGTTTATAGGTATGACAAGTCAAGTTAGAAAATATAGGTCATGGACAAGTAATGAAGAAGCAAAGTTAGTTGAGGCCATGGTGAATATGACAAATGCGGGAGGATTTAAAGCCGATAATGGTTTCAAATCGGGTTACTTAGCATATTTAGAGCATGTCTTGAAACAATCACTTCCAAATTCTGGTCTTTTAGGTAATCCACATATTGCGTCGAAGATAAAAACTATGAAAAACGATTGGAAATGTGTGTATGACATGGTAAATGGGTCAAACACGAGTGGGTTTGGCTATTACCCCGTAAAACAATATGTTACCGCGGAGGAACCGGTTTGGGAAGCATACCTTTAGGTACAAATTATAATAATTATATTGTTACTTAATAAGTGACTAAATGAAAATATTACATTTCTTGATTTTTATATAAATAATGATGTTGATATATAGGTTCATAAGGATGCGTCTATATGGAAAAACAAAACATTTCCTTACTATAAAGATCTTTGCATTGTTTTTGGGAAAGACTGAGCACAAGGAAATAGAGCTAAAGATTTTGTTGAGATGGAGCAAGAGGTGAACTTGGAACAATCACAAGAATCGGATGATGATTTGCTTGATTTAGACAATGCCGTTAGCCGTAATACAAACGTGCAACATGATGAGACTTCCCTGAGTGTTCTTTCCAGGAAAAGGAAGAATCGAAGCAATGACGTGTTCAATAATGCGGTTGGGTTGATAACAGAAAGTCTCAAAGAAATATCAAAAGATTTGAGCCAAGGTATAAAGTTTGACATGAAGATCAACGAATTGAGTGAGAAGATCCCTCCAGAGATTCTAAAGATGAATTCACTAACTCAGTTCAAGAAGTTCAAAGCTTTGACCAAGATAAGAGGTGACCCTATAAACGTACAAAACTTTTGGCAATCGGAAGAAAGCGACAGGGAGGCTTGGGTCAAATATATTTTAGAAGCGTAGTACAATGAATTCGGATGTTTTTTAGTATGATTGATATTTTGGATATGTAAGTTTTTGATAACTCTATTTTGGTAAAATCATCCCAAGTATATCTTAGATTGGATGTATCAAAAGATTACTAGATTTTTTTAGTAACTTTATAACAATTAGTATTGTAATGATTATAACTTATTATGTTTATGATCATGATTTTATAATTTATATAATATATCTTTACATAAAAGTTATAAAATAAACTAAAATTTGGTAACAAAACAGAAAGGGTAATTCTATCATTTTATAAAATTGAAATCAAATTCATTTACATTGTCTACGAACGGCGAACCAAACAGAACATGGAATTGGATTCCAATTCCAATTCCTGGCAGATTCCAATTCATTCAGAGATTTCAATTCCTTCATAAACATTTTTCGAACCAAACGCCACACAAGGATTTCTAATATTTGAGTGATTGAAAAAGTTTGTGTTTAAATAAAATGGTAGATTAGGTGTTTGATTTTGGTTGTACGTGGATCCATTGGGTACTTTGGTAGAACAATATGATTGTCACGGGAACACACATAAGGTTCATGTTCAATGCCGAAGAAGGGCGTGGGCTTGATAGAGGAAGATATGACGAATTGTCTTTTCTGTTATAAAAATAATATTAAGCTAACATGATATAACAAAAATACATAGTTGATGTCTTCGTCATTATTTAAGTACTTCAACAAGCAAAATTTTTTTACCAAACTATCAAAATTTGTTCAAAGATTGTATTGAAAAAATGTTCAACTATTTTGTACCTTGTAATATTTTGCATCTTACCCATAACATACATATATACACAAGGAATTAAGGAAATAAGGAATGGGGTTGTCACAAAGAGAAAAAAAGAAGCAAGTAAGCAAGAAGGGAAAGCCTAAAAGGTGGTGTAGTTGGCTTTATTCCTATTTACCCCTTTGTGTCACTTTCTACCTTTAGTCCACAGGTGACCAATTTGGATTTGAATAACACCATTATGACTCCTTGTCTAGATGTGTTGCTAATGTATCTAACTTACGTGTTATCACACTCATATACTTGTTTGATAAGGATAAATCTGTCATTTCGATATTTCCTATTAAATCGGTTTGTGAATATGACAACACCAAACTTAAATGCTGCTAGTAATATGATATGAACATTTACCCACAATAGAAACAAGGAACATATATGAGCCGGGAAACAAATATTTTAAGTTTCATACAAAGTAGGACATGAGTTTTGCATAGGATTACGATCTACATACATAAATTAGAGTAAAAAAACATATATACATATATAGTACTCTTGATTCTTGAAGTCTTGATCATTTATACATATATAGTACTCTTGATTCTTGAAGTCTTGATCATGTATACAAGGTGTTCATTGTTTAATATTTGTACTATCATATATGATTAACCAATTAAACAATTCGATTAGCTTCGTTGAACATCATCTTACCCGAACCCTAAATATTTGGGACCGGTAAATGATTATGAGACATGGTATGAGTTTTTGTTAAAAAAGTTTCGCAGGTTTAGGATGATTATAGTTTTATTAATACTTACCTACTTACGTGATCACATTATCTCGCCCCAAATCATTTATATTTGTATAAGATTTAGAAATTTATTACTAATGAATTATGATTTTAACATTTTATTTTAATGTTATATAAAGTTATGTTAGGGACCCCTATATTATACGCGTTAGTCTAAAGAACTAATGAGATAGCAGAAAAATAAAAAATGTGAATAAAAATGAAAAATAAATAGGTAATACATTACACGCATAAATGCATGATTAATGAGTGATAAAAAATGAAAGATGTCCTAAATAATTGGACTGATAAATTACCATATACTAATTAAGCTATTGCAACAAAATCTAAGCTCACTTTACTACTTTTATAATCACTTTACTACGAATATGAATGTGAAATTGATTTATCCACGGAAGATATATGCTTTAATAATTTGTAACATTGCTTGTTGTATCTTTCGTGGATAAATCAATTTCATAAGTGAAAAAATTATTTTCAATGTGAAAAACATTTAGTTCAAGTTTAATTAAAGTGAAAAGGATATGTTCTGCGGCAATCTAAGTTAAGTGTTGCGATACTCACATACATATTTAATGAAAGAGTAATTTTATCATTTTGATATTTGCTTATTAAAGATGTATGTAAGTGTGACAACACTTAATTTAGATACTGTTAACAACATATATCTTTTGTCTTTAATTAAATAGTAAAACATATTTATGTTACATAACATGTTTAGAATTATTAAATGAATAATGGCTTCAAAAAGGCGTTGACTAACTCTTTCTTCCTTTCACACTCATAACTCATATTCATAATTAAAATAAACTTGAAACAAATTCACATTCAATAATCACCTTTAATTTTGGAAACGGTTTTTATATAATGAATTGAATTCTCAAAGGCTGAAGAAGGATAGACGGGAAAACAAAAAAACTGGGGCTTGAGCAGTTGCCACGTGGTTAAAAAATGGGTTTAGAAATATGTCATGTGGCATAAAGTTGGGTGTTATTTGTTTTCGAAATTATAAATGTTTTAGGTCTTATTTTATATTTTCAGGAGAAGATGTGGTTTAGATTGTCTTAAGTATAAGAAAGTTTACGAAAAAAATATAGTTTTTAGCTTCTCAAAATAAGCAAAAAAAAAAAGACAAAATGGGGTCTTATATCTGCGAAAAAACAAACAAACTTATTAGAAACGTCTGCGTGTGCGCAAATATTTCTTTGAAAAAACAAACAAGTTTATTAGAAACGTTTGCGCGCCCACATACATTTATTTAAAAAAAGACCTTATTTTAATATATAAACAAAGCCTTGGTATTTTATTTAAAAGAAAGAAAGATTATAAGTATGTGTCCAATGCCGGTAATGAGGTAATTATACATGACACTAGAAAATCTTTAGAATTAGTCATCTATATCTTTTAAATATTAGTTTTAATAGCGGATTTAGTTTATTTGTTTAGTTTAGTTTTGCAATTGTAATTACTTTCACCTAAAAAGTTTCAACTTGTATAAGTACTAATTAATATGAGAGAATAGATGAATGAAGACTAAAAATATTGTTTTTATTATTTATGTAACGGTTTAAATTAGCTTATAATAAACTTCAAATATTTTAAATTTATGTGCGGATGATTGTATTTATGTAGCATTTATTAAGTTTTGAACTTTTTAATGTTGTTACAAATTAAAATTATTAAAATCTTATTTGCTAAATCTTAATAATTAAAATCATAAATTGGGATACCCAATACGAGGGTACATGGTCGGGTATAGGTTCTGAAACAAAATAAGTTATTTATCTTATTATTAATCACGAATTTCTTATATAGCCGGAACGTTCCTCACAAATTGCAAATACTAATTTGTTAAGAATTAATTGGATTGAAGATATAGCGTCATGATTCGTTGGAATCAAAATATCTGCGAGATCAAGGTCACAATTTGTATCCCAATTTATGATTTTTCAATGTATATGTCAATTAGAAGCATCAAGAGGGTCTCTAGCGAACGAAGATGTGTGAACTTTGGAGTTCAGATAAAGAAACAACTTGAAATGTCAACTACATAGCGGTAACTTCGATGACTAGATTGAATCTGTTTGTCTATGAAGGCATCGCTACTTATCCACCTTTAAACGGGTCATTGATCTATGAAGGTATCACCATTGGGTAGGTAATCACCTACGGTGAGATGTGGAACGATGATCACTGTACTTAAGGTAGAACCTAGGGCCCTCGTTGCTGTGTAGGGAACTTGGGCTTGTTGCATGGAATCGTCAAAGTGGTGAGATGTATGGGGTACTGAATATTTAGAGAGAATGATGCGTTTGAAATATAGATAGAGGGAGATAGTGAATCATGGGGAAAGGAAAAGCCTGGGAGAGAGAGAGAGTGCATTGTGGGGAAAGGAAAAGCCAAAAGAGAGAGAGTGAGACAAAAATGATGGTACCCTATGGCCTATACCCATTGAAGATTAGTATGTAGAAACCATTGAAGACCTCAAATGTGATCTTGAAATCAAAGGAGATGACATCTAGTCATTGACAATGTTTTTAGAGAGAGGACTAGAAATATATAATGGGAAAATGATGTGTGTAACTATCAATATTTATAAGGCGCTATCATACTTACAAACATTTAAAATAAGTATGTGTTAAAATAACTAACATGCCCCTCGTTTAAATTATTTGTGAGTTTAACAACATCTATCATGAGTACTGCTAGAGGCATATATTATATTCCCTGATATAATTAGGCTAACGATGAAAGGTGAAAAGCAGCAACGGAGCTAAGATTATATTATAGGTGGGTTTAACTTTATTATAAAACAATAATTATTATATAGACATAATATATGAATGACATAAAAAGTTTTATTGTTTTTAAGATAAATAAATAACGAAAGTTGAATTAATTTCAAAAACTTATTTATTACAATAATTAGCAACGATTTATCCCATCGGTTTGTAATACTGGGTTGTACCTTCATCAAGAAAGGATTGATTAAAAATTCAAGGACATGGTCTAATAGTATATATGAAAATGGGCGAATTAGGGGGCTTAGCACAATTCAGCACCCCTCTGTCTCTGCCCCCGATGAAAAGATGAAAATACTCATGATATAATTAGGTTAACGATAAAAGATAACTTCCAAAAACCGAATTTCTAATAAGTTATCAATAATATGAAATTTCTATGTAATTTTCCATTTTCAATGAACAAACCAACAACTTTGAGTAAGGCTTGTAATTCCTGACTCAACACGAAACACAATCCAAACTCGATATGAAAAAAGTGATATGAACCCGAAACGGGTTAAAAGTAGGTTGACACGAAATTGACATAAAAATAAACGGGTCGGGTTATGATCAACCTAAAAGTGACCAATTTAAGGGTAAAACTATAACATTATAAAATTTTCTTTAGTAATTAAATTTTAAATTTTGAAAAGATGATTGTGAATTCAAATAAGGGAGTAACATCTTAAGTCAATAAATCTGCCAAACAAAAGTAAAAAACTCTTAAACATTAAAAACTTAAAATAAACAATAAAAAATTTACAGTTAAAACAATAATACGTCATTTTAATATTTATTATTTTGACTACATAATTTTGGTACTTTTACACTTAATTACTTGATAGATGATACTTTATTATTTTATATCGATTCATAATCTATTTAATGATAACTAATTTTAAATTATTCAGATGTTCAATGACATTATTTATTGGTACTTATAGAATAATAGTACATCATAATTTTTATTATATATTTATATAAATTGGATAAAAAAGTAAAATCAAAATTTGAATCAAACCGAAACAATACCGAATTTAAAGTTCGAATACAATTGAAACGAATATTGAATATTGAAGTTAGAATATAAACGGAAATCATTTTCGAAATTTTTACTAAAAGTTGGAAAACAAACATTGGATTTGAAAGATTGATTAAGAAAATTGTAATTGAAACGAAAAACCGTATTAAAAAATTGCACTCAAAAACCATATTTGAAAACCGAAAAATTACTCGTCAATCACATTTGGCCTAAATGAGTTGACACGAAAAAAACTAACACGACTCAAACCTGATACGGAAATAAATGAGTCAAAATTGGGTCGACACGAAACTGACTCAAACAAAACGAACTCAATAACATGAACCCAACACGAATTGACAGGTTTAACTTTGAGACTTTGAGCATACCACATACACCATTTAAATAATTTACTGCTAATTTAGTTACGTAAAGGATATGAGTCAAGTTAAAATGCCTTCAAATGGCAACATCCACAAACTTTAAGGGTAGTAAGTGTAACTTATGCTTTACCAAAATTTTCTCTAACCGGGACACGGGACAGCTTTCGCTGCGTAAAGTACAAATCGTAAAGCAGCCATTCATAAGGAATTACGAATACGATCCATTGGTGCCGTGTAATGGGTGGCAATTGAACCGATTAAGCATCCCTTATCAGAGAGAACCGATCTCACAAAAGAGAAAAAAAGGGGCTGCGTTGAGTGACGATTACTGCGATCAAGATTATCTGTGTTTCGAAATCTGCTGCTTGGCTTCTTGTTTTTCTTATCTAATTATTATGTTGCAGAGACCCCGCAGAAGGTGCGAGGGCACAGCCATGGGTGTCATCGTTCTTGATCTTCGTCCCGGCCTTGGAATTGGTCCTTTTTCTCTTGGTAATCATTCTCCTGTTTTTTTTATCTAAATTCATCGTTAATTTCCATGGAAATTAAGTGTTATTGGGGGATTGATGTATTTTGTGGTTCAATTAAGAAACTATGAGAGTCAACTAATAAACCAGGGAAACTCGATGATTTCATTTTGTATGAAATGCTATGTTTGGTGGATTGCTGAAACTGGAGTACATTTAGTTCAAATTATGAACTGATGGAATGTTTTTTAAGTGTCAAGTTAATAATAAAGTGGAGAAGAGGGATATCGGGGGAACTTTTGGCTAGATAATGTCTGATTCAATTTGTATTAAATGCTAATTAAAGTATTTTTTGCTTAAGATATGAACCAATTTAGGTTTGATTTGCAAGATCTTTAAAGTCTTTTGATTTGCAAAGATGATTTTGCTAGTTCTAAGTTGTTGTTTGTCTAAAGGTAAAGTGGAATAAAAAGGCATTCCCTTTGAAGTTTTTGGTATAGATGGTGATGGATGGTCATTTTGTATCAGGAATGCCTATATGCGAAGCGTTTGCACAGATAGAGCAACAACCCAACATCTATGATGTTGTTCATGTCAAGTACTTTGATGAGGTTTGTGATGGCCAAAGTAATGTGGGGATGATTATGTTGCTCTCTTTCAACGGTGTTTTCTTAACACGTAATACATTTAAGTTGTCTCACTGAATGTTGAAATTTCTGTTTAATACAGGATCCATTAAAGCTGGATGTTGTTATAAGCTTCCCGGATCATGGTTTTCATCTTCGTTTTGATCCATGGTCGCAGGTTATATTTTTTTTAATAGCTTAGTTCTGAAGTTCACTTTACAATGATTCATTTTACAGCTACAGACTAGTGTGGGCTTGACTATAATGCCAAATTAATCCTTCCATGAGCAAGTACTTATCTTCAAGTATTAGAAGTAAATGGAGAACTGAAACTTCTATAGGTTGAGGTTGCTGTTAGGCTTTAACTATTAAAAGGTTAATTAGTAAAATCAGCTATGATGGTATTTCCAAGAAAAAATGTCAAGTTCTCCTAATAGTATGACTAATTATCTTCATAGTATAATTACAAGACTTGGCATAATCTTAATGACTTAAATAAGCTTAGAGCATTGAAATAGTAATTAATTTTTTAGGCATTCATTACTTAATTTATTAGAATCTTTGCAAGTGTCATAAATTATAATCATATCATAAGGAAGATAATTAGCGTATTAATTATAAAAACATTTATAGGTAATGATAATAACATGATTATCATATACATACTCAGATAAACCGAGCCGATTTCGAGTATTTTTCGGGTCGATTTCATGTAGTTAACAATTTTTCTTGATTCATTTACGCCCCTATGACTAGTCGAAAGCTGGTATGAAGTTATTTGGTCCTAGCCACCATGACCTGTGTGGTGCATTAGGTCCAGTTTGTTGTTGGTGTCACCTAACAGTTCTTATAGGTGCTACTACTCGTGTGTTAGAATAATTACAACCCATTTTCCAATTTCAATGTTTAGTTCTCTACTTTTGGCCGCTATAATCATTGCTAATTATACATGAGTGCCAGTCTACAAATTTAGGTGATCAATCTTCATGCAAGCGATGTTCACATTTCTGATCAAGTGTAAAGTCAAACACACAGGAAAGTTGAAGTTCGTATAAAAATTGATATTCCAAATAAAATTTCTACATGCCATTTTCTACAAAGGATCATCTCCACTAAATACAAAAGAGACTACTCTATATTCCAAATAAAAACAATCATATTTTGAGACAAAACGGGTCAGTGATAAAAATTTTAGTTTCTTCAAGTGAAAAATCAATTTTTAACCGAGAAACAATGTTTTAGCATAAACCTTAGTGTTTTTGACATAAGTCTAATAAAATTCGAATATATTAGCAATTCGAATCACATTTTAATACTAAGAAATGTGACATAAATCTAATAAAAAAAATACGACTGGTAGCATGGCTTGAAAAGTACCCAAAAGTTCCACTTCACATGGGTTGATTGGTAGCCCGTGCCATCGTTTGAACCAATGTAGGTCTGCCAATGCAGTGTGGGTTTCCCATCACTTTGTTAAAAATGTAACTTTTCCTCTATTCGCCTGGATGCTGCCAACAACACTGATCATTTCCCCATCACTTTGCGATAACTTATAAACTGATTATTGTCACTTCAAGTGCACTAATCATTGTTAATGCACATCCAATTACTTCTTATTTAGATTTCAGAATTGGGAAGCTACCTTACGATCCTGAAAAAGTCTATAAGCCGTTTTGCAAGACCTGATGTCATTTTGCTTGTTTTGTCAGAGGCTTCGTCTTATTGAAATTTTTGACGTCAAACGGCTTCAAATGCGCTATGCAACATCACTAATTGGGTATGCCTGATATTCTCAAATCATTTCCATCTAAGTTGATTGTGGATAATAATCGAGTTTTTTTTAATTTCTAGAGGCCCATCCACTCCAGCTACTTTTGTAGCTGTTTATGCCGTTTTTGGGCCAACATTTCCGGGAATTTATGATAAAGATAGAGGTGTTTACACTCTCTTTTATCCGGTATGCTTTAGTTCACTGTTACATATTTCATCCTCATTTTTCAACACTTAATTTATTTCTCCTCTATTATTTTCAGTTGGGTTCTTTCTCATCCTTAATTTTCAGTTGGTTTCTTTCTCATCCTTAATATTCAGGGGCTATCATTTGCTTTTCCTATTCCTTCTCAGTATACAGATTGTTGCCATAATGGTGAAGGTATAAGATTTATCTTGATTATATATATGTGTGTGTGGTATTCATGGCTTAATTCCCCACTTATCTATACTAATTTTTCCAATTTACAAATATAAAAGCTGAATTGCCATTGGAGTTTCCTGATGGCACAACACCAGTAACATGTCGTGTATGCATATACGACAGTTCAACAGATAGTAAAGTTGGTGTTGGATCATTGATGAACAAAGCCTCTGCTCCTCCACTTCCTGCTGGTAGCCTGTACATGGAAGAAATTCACGTGAAGGTTCAAATATTCGTTTATTATTTTCTTGATTTATTACGAGATAAAATCACCCACTTTAGAGTACTTGGTAGGACATTTTGTCATTGGGTTATGGTGGCGGCAAAATTAGCCGGTCTTGTGGGTTGGCTAACGGGCCTCATTTTTTGGTATGGTCGAAACGAGTCAGCTTGGGCTGTGTTGACCTGTAACATTTTTTTGTCCTTTTTACGAAAACTTTATATATAATGAAATGTTATAGTTATGTTTAGAAGAAGAGACATAAAAAAAATACCAATGTAAATTTTTAATGTAAATGGTTTAAAAGGTTGTATCTTGTATTCAGTAAACATATATTGCCGGTGACTAATCATTTGCCTTTTCTAGCTAAATTTTTGATTTGATCAATATGAGGTAAAACACAACCCAAATTAAACATTTCATAAGTAAATGGGTTGAATTTAGCACCTTAAACTTACATGTCATAATTGCTTGTTCTCGATTTGTTCTCTTTTTCAGCTAGGGGAGGAATTGTGGTTTACCGTAGGTGGTCAGCATATCCCTTTTGGTGCTTCTCCACAGGTGGTGCCATTTAAGGCTCTTAAATAATTATGCTGCCTGTGATTTTGCGTGTGTGCGTGTATGAATGCATGTACACAAATTTGTATTGTTTCTTTAGTTTTGCCAGGCTAGTCCCTTTATCCAAAATTTTTTTGTATTGTTTCTTTTTTTGAATTGTGGATTCTTTAGCTACTTACAATGTTTCCTTGGTTAGACAAGGATACAAACATTTCCATTTTGTTTCTATTACATGATGCTCAGTACAGGTCTCAAATATTTAAATATTTTCTATTTTCTTATTTTGTTGCACAATATATTGATATATTGAGATTATGGTGTGTGGTTCCTACTTTACTAATCATAGTTTCTTCGTGTATGCAGGATGTGTGGACAGAATTAGGTCGACCTGATGGTATTCATCAAAAGCAGGTTCGCTTGAGCTAATTCGAATTTATTAACGATGTCTAGGGGTTTAACTTCACAACAACAAATAGCTCTATTTCACTAAGTTTTTTTTAGCATTATCTTACACTTGAAAGTGTGTAGAATTGTGAACTCGTGCAAAAAAGAAAAGGTCATGGAAAATTGAATCTTTGCACTTAAGCTTGTGGAGAACCTATTAGAACTCCACACTATAAAAAGCATGGAGAAATTGCCTAAATTTCTACATAAGGGTGGAGAGATTTGTTAATATCCACAAATTGTGGTGTCTACTTTCTTCAGTCTTGTTTTTTTCTATGCAAGTGTTATTGTATATAATTTTTATTATGTCTAATACACATTTAAATGTGAAGTTTATTTGATTTTCTACCTTATATAAACTTCAAAAAATCTTAACGCGCTTATATATGCGAGTTCACATAGTTGTAGTGCTTTTATAACTAATTACATGTGTTCTGCAGGTAGACCAAATGGTAATTCATTCTGCTTCAGATCCACGACCAAAAACAACTTTATGTGGCGATTACTTCTATAATTACTTTGCTCGTGGCTTTGACATATTATTTGATGGCCAGGTATTTGTTAAATTGTTATAATTATTTCCAAGAATACTTGTTCACATGATGTTTTTCCTGGATTGAAAGTTGTCATTGAGATATTGAATTCAATATTCAGACGCATAAGATAAAAAAGTTCGTTCTACATACAAATTATCCGGGGCATGCAGACTTCAATTCATACATGAAGTGCAATTTCATTATCCATTCTACAGAATGTAAGTTATGCCATCACGGAAGACTTTTTGCGGGTTTATTGGCTTTGTTAACTAATGTTATTGTTTGCCTTTTAACTTGTAGTTGATGGTACATTTCATCAAGATATGAATTCCTCAAAAAGTAGTATTACACCTGGAACAAAGTGGGACCAAGTGAAGGTCGATATGATTAACCACTACTTAAGTTGACATTAAAAAAAATAACAAATATAAATATGTTATTTTCATTTATTGTTCAAAGGTAAAATAATGTAGTTTTGATATTTTTATAATAGGAAATTCTGGGAGATTGTGGCCGTGCAGCTATTCAAACACAAGGCTCTACAAGCAATCCATTTGGCTCCACCTTTGTCTATGGGTACCAAAATGTTGCTTTTGAGGTAGTTTTCTTACTTTCAATATGAAAAAATGTTATGTTATTGATGGAAGTCCTTTTTTTAATCTTTTCTTCACGCATCTTGTTATATATCGTTTCCTTATGTAATCTCTCAGTGTATACATATTAAATATAATTTGCTTATAACTTTCTGTTGCTATGCGTAGGTCATGAAGAACGGTTATATTGCGACCGTGACTCTTTTCCAGTCGTTCTAAACTGTTTATGGTACGACACTTCTGGGCATCTTTTTTTTGGTTAGTACTGTTTTAGCTTTAGAGCATGCACTTGACAAAAACTTAAATTAAATCACAAAATTAAAAGAAATTATCCTTGTTTTGCAGAATGTGATGGATGTATGCTTTGTACAGTTATAAGCTGCTGCAACTACCACTGTTTTCATTTATTTTCGCACCCCAGCCCAATGAAAAACCGAGCAGCATGTTACAATGTAAAGGTAAAACTTGTACAGTATGTATCTAGACATTGACATTGTATCGCATTGTCGCATGATTTCCCTCGCTTTCTGGAAAAAAAACAAGAAAATCTTAAGTGATGGTTGTAAAGGGTGTTTTCTGCACCAACTTTCTTATGCTAATTATTGATGTTAATGAAAACAAAATTGTTCACTTGTCTTAATGTTGACAATGTACGACATGCGCCTTGTTTTTATGGGGTTAGTGCATCAAACTCGAAGGGCTTGGCTGCTTTTTGGTCCAAATCCGATCTGATATGCCCCATTTATATAATTAATCGGGTCAAAAACTAGATCTATTTACCAAATAAGCGAATCACTAGGTCACCACATTTACATGGATGGTAGATCCCTTTAAAATATTAAACAACTAAGTTTTCATTTCAACAAACATTACACTCGCCTTCAAGGCTTCAACCACCACTACTTGTTGCCACCCTCACTGCCACCACCACCCCCCAAACCACTACCGTCGTCGCTACCACAACCTGGCATTGTCATCGCCACCACCATCCACAACCACTAGTCACTTCTACCATCCACCACCTTGTTGCTGTCCCCACTCATTGACAATAGTTGTGGGTGGTGGAGGTGGCGATGGTGGCAACAACGGTAGGAGTGGTGGTAACAGTGGTGGGTGGTGATTGGTGGAGGTGGTGACATCAATGGTAGTAGTGGCAAATGGTGGGTCGGCTCGGATCAAGATTTATTGGATTTTGGATCAAATCCACTAGCTAACGAACCCAATGCAGACTAGTTAGATTTTAGTTGGTCAAATACATCAAAGTTGGTCCTTGCTTGAAAGTTCTCTGAAAGCAACATGTACTTTTACTATGCATTTTTAAAAGACTTTAAACACTTTAACGACCTAAAAACCAACATTATAGATATCTTGAAAATTCACTTCCAAAAATTTAATATTAGGGCAAATCAAGTACGTGTAGAGACATATACTATACATTAATCATTAATCATATATTTAAAGGTATACCACAAATGCATAAATGTATGCCATACACACATTTAAAGGTACAACATAGGTATACACAGAAAGACTTGCACCATATACCTATGTAGAGACATATACTATACGCATATCACATACCCCATGAATCGTATGATATCTTTACTACTCTATAAAGCATTTAGCTCTTTTTTAAGACAATTTTTTAAGTTAAGTAGTACAAGTAATATAGCATGTTTTACAATAACTTTCAGCAACAATCTTAACACTTTTAAAATAGTACAACTCAAATAGCATTATTTACAATATGTTCTAACAATGATCTTAAACACTTTAAAACTGTCCAAAAATTTAATTACATAAAACTGTCAAAATTTAAATACATAAGTAATACTTTAAAACTGTTAAAGTTAATAACAAAAAACTGTCCTGAATTTAATGACAGAAAACAGACCAAAATACTTTGCCTATATATACCTTATAAGTCTACAAAGAAGTGTTACGTGATGAGTGAAGTATATATGCATTTAGCATGATCTAAATAATTGTCACATTTACTTACTGTTTTCAAAAAGTTTTATATTCTACCATGTAATATGATCGTAAAAGATGGTACGAATTCGTTCATACAAGAATAGAATGTTGTCATTTAAACATAAGTGTTGCGTTAACTTAATATTTGTACGAAGATCACAACCACCATATTTTCCGGCAACATCACAAATAACATGTTGAATCGACATGTCGACAAACTATTTTACTCCGCCGCATCGCGTGGGTAAAATACTAGTAGCAATATAAACACCGTAATGTCTAATACTATAACAAGTTCATAACCAATGTTTTAAAACTCGCCTTAACAAGATCCATTGAATCGTTTAAACCGTGAACCGTTATGAAGAACAATTCAACAATGATCGTTTTTATTTTGCTAATATTTGACACGCTTTGAACCGGCTGGTTTTACAGATAAAGTGATAAACCATTGACCTGTGACCTACTATTTACCCGGTCTTTATTTGTTTTTATATATGTTTTTCAATAAATGTAAACCAGTGACCCGTGATTCTTATCTATTAGGCCGCTCATAGCGGTCTTCCTGAATCCTTCGGGTTCCCCTGCGGGTAGTTCAGGTAGACCAACCCCCACCGGTACGCCTCCTCTCGGGCCTTCTTTAGCTTTTCACACCCAAACTCATCTGCTCAGTTTTTTTTTTGTGTATATAAGAGAGAGTAAGGAGATAGAAAATATTTGGGTTGTTTGGGTTATGTTATACTTGGGTTTCAGGTAAGAGAGAGAAAAGAAGTGAAAAATGATGTGGCAGTTGATATCGCATTTGGATCGAGAAAGTTTTAGGATGTGTGCCACTCATGGTCTTATCGAGTATTAATATTGAGTGGACAATTGTTGTATTTCTTTTAATGTTTGAACATTGAAATTTATGAAAACCGTGTTGGTCCACTCATCACATTGGATCAATAAAAAATCGGGTTTTAAAACATTGATCCAAACATTTCTATTTTCTTTTCCTCTTTATTCTTATTATTAGGCCACCCGTATGGGATGACCTGATTGCCTTCGGGTAGATGGGTTGTTCCTCAGGTGTTTGGGGAACACTTGTATGTCTCCACCTTTGGGTAGGTGGTTTGGCTTCCTCACCCGACCTCATCCGAGCCCTTTTTTTTTTGCAATGTAAGAGAGAGTAAAAGGATGAAAAGATTGTGTTAGTTAGGTTAGGTTACATTTAGGTTTGGGTAAGAGAGAAAGAGGAGACAAAAATGGTTTGAGTATGAGAGAGAGAGGAATGGGAGACTATACTCTTGGTGTTATTAATATTGGGAAATGGCAAAAATAAAAATGTAATTCCGTTGCCGGGACTTGAACCCGGGTCTCTCGGGTGAGAGCCGAGTATCCTAACCAACTAGACTACAACGGAATTGTTGTTATGTCAATTGAAATAAAATATTAAACTCGTTTTTGGATAATTGAGCACGATTTCCATAACTGTGCACAGCTGCTGACTTGCTGTTGTGATATGATCTTCATTCTGAGATTACTATTATTCAAAAAAAGGGTAATATTGTTTGCTGCATTAAAAAAAAAGCTTTTTTGTGGAGTAAATTGTTGCCGCAAAAGGCCAAAATGACAGCCGCAAAAATCTTTTAAAAGCGAAATGTCGCCGCAAATTGTTCATCGCAAAAAACTAGTCCCAAAAAACTATTTGCGGTGAAAAGTTGGTTAGCGGCGAAATCATTCAGGCCCAAATCTTGCCTAGTGTAGAACTGTAGACTATTTGTGATGAACAATACCCTTTTTGCAGTGCCATTTATTTAATTATTTTTCATAAATAATAATATATTAATGGGCTTTTACGGTGACACTTTTTTTAAATATTATTAAATAAAAATTATCTTTTGCAGCGAAATTACTAACCTTTAGCGGCGAAATTGTCGCCACAAAAAGACTACAAAAATACGGTCAGCATTTTCACTGTATTTTTATAATTTGCCGAATATCAATACCAGATAATATTATAAGCTTGCTGTTTCCGGACCTCAACAACAACAACATAATAGTGCAACAAAGTAAATGTCTCAAACAACTATTTTATACAAAACAAACAATACTTTTAAAGTTAACTTAAATGTTTTAAAACCAATCAAATGTTTTTTTTAACAAACTAATTATCACTATTGTCTTCACCGCTAGACTCCTCATCACGAGCCAAATCGATGTTGAGCTGATTTTGGGAAGACGAGGGAAGATTGACACTAATACCTATCTAAAGTAAGGCTTAATAGATTGTCTGTGTGTTATTATCTCGAACACGTAGTTCATATAAACTAATTAAAGATTAACACTAATTAACAATAATGTAATACTATTAACACTAAATAATAATCTAACATGCCATATAAACTATTTAACACATTATTAGTATACTAACAATACTTGAACATTAACACTAATTAACAATAATCTAAAATTATTAACACTAAATAATAATCTAACATCATCAAATTAAATTAACTAAAATTAACAATTAAATTAACCAATCATTAACACTAATTAACAATTAATATCCTTTCTCACATTTATTTCATAAGATTTACGTTATTAACATATATTTTGTGCATACAATACTTTAAATATAAAAATCAACTAAACGTGTACTAACTTATTTGTGGTAATCAATGGGTTGTAAGAATATTTAAATAATTATTCGTTGAATGAGACTAGTGTTATTAAAACTTAAAAGTACTTTATAGTTTATCCTTTGGGTGATTTCGTCATCCTCCTCTCATAAACGTATATGTTAAATTATCCATATACAATTTTTAATATAATTTTTTTACTTATAAATATCACATCAAGAAAATCATTTAGACGTCAGGATACCGATAGAATCACTCAATCCTTTTTCTCATAGAGGGAACCATAACGATACAATCATTTTCTTGATAAAATAAATAAAATATGCTTAACTTAAATTTTATATATTACTTTTATATAACGTTAAAATTTTCTCAAATATGTCAAACCAGTGCATTTATCTTTTTATGCTATTTAAACAAAATATTTTCTTTACAATTAAACTGTACATTCTCCTTGTCTTTGACCATAACCGCCGACGGCCAGATGCATCTCCTCCTCTACCCGGTACATGACGACTCTACATCGCCCTCCACCCCACGAATCCGTGATCTCCCTCATGTTGTCACTGTCGCCGTTTCCACCACCAAGAATGTAGCCCTAACACAGGGCATCGACTTTTTCTAGGGAAAACTGTAAGCATCCCTAACCCTTATTCGAGATTAAGGCCGGCAATCTTTGACACAACCTGAAACCCGACACGAACCTAACCCGATGTGGTCAACACAAACCCGACACGAAAACAAGGTGGGTCAATAATGGGTCGACACGAAAACGACACGATTTTTTTTGTCAGGTTCAGGTCAATCCGATAAACTCGAACTTGAACCATTTAACCCGTTTACTTATATAATTATTATTTCATTCATCCCAAAATTACTCTAAGATAAAAAAACACCATTTAAGAAAATATAATTAATATTATCTTTATTTTGTAAAATGACACTTTTACCCCTTTTAAAACATTTTGTTTATTTAAATTCATGGAATTTAACAAGTCCACATATATTCCGTACCCTCAATAAACATTTGCCACAATTTTTGCCGCTATTTTTGAATTTTTTCATTTTTACCAAGAATATGGACTCAAAATTACCACCATAAGGCTTTTTTTGCCGCCATAAATGAAAAACATGATTATAGATACTAATGATGATGGGCCATTTTTATGTTTAATAATTAAAATAACTATGGTTAAAGTAGAATTGCAGTTATAAAGAACAATGGTGTCATATTTTTTACTTTTATTTATTTATGTGATTTTAGATTATTTTGAACAAAATAAATGTGAATATTTGTTTGGAATCTAAGCCATGAATCACTATAATTGACTGAAATATTTTCTTAATTTACATGATATAATATAAAAAATTTAAAATCATCACTTTGGTAGTCTACTGGATAGTCCACTTACTCTCATAGAAGAGGTTAAGATAAAATTATGAATGCTTTATTCAAAAAACTTGCACATCTGAAGAAAATCTAACAGAAAAAAGTCTATTGTAACAAATTAATAACAATAATATTACTAATGAATATGTTTTGTTTCCTAAATCCCATTAGATTGGGCCATATGTCTAAAAATATTATTTTTCTTGTTAAAATAATGGAGCTAATTTTTGATGCATTTTATTTTTTTTATATACTTGTGAAATTTCACTTACCATATACACACTAATCACATATTCAAATTTATTTCTTTCCTTCAACTAAACTTTTAAAAAAATTTATCCCTTCTATTCCACCAAATTTGTCTCAAATAATACTCTTCACAACTTCTAATTTTCATATGGAGCGTGTCACAAATTAGTCATTAAAAAGAACAATACTATTGCACAACGTCAAGCTATATATCAATCGCTATTGCAAGAAAATTCAGTGGACAATTAAAAAAGGGGTCCCATATGTGATCTTGCTTTTCTATTCTCAGTTTTTAAACGCACTATTATTCGCATTTGGCATAAAGCTAAATTTTCAGATTGTTAATCACATTTGATATTAAAAAGGAATTCCATAAGTTATTTAGGTTCTTTGTTCTCTGGAACTGAATACGGAAGTTTCAAACTAAAAACCCAAACCGATCAAATTTTGGGTTATCCTACTAAAACCAAACTAATAACCGAAAATGGAATACCGATTGATCACAAACCGATCGGATTATTCGGGTACAAATATTCTTTAACAAGTTTAACAAAAGTTGTTGATGCGTTAATTTTGCAAAAAAGTGGGTCAACTCGAACCTAACACGAAATAGAGTGACACGAACCGAACCCGACACGAAATTAAGTTGGGTAAAAAATGGGTCGACACGAAAATGATACGAAAATTCGTCGACAGGAAAATAACACGACCTGTTAACTCGAACCTGACTCGAATTGACAGCCCTATTAATAATCGAGATATACTAATGTAATCAGTTTGATTTTTATTTATACAAACCGGTGCTTGTTTTGATGGATTGGGGTTCCATAATGTAGAATAATAAAAACCCCGTAAGTATTTTATATTGCATTGATAATTATTTATAGAGTACAAAGAGTACAAGAGAAACCTTAATAGGCCCTAACACATCTATACAATAGAATTGGACCAACTATACTAAACCCTAATCTATATTATTTGATATCTTTAACCCTATATTGTTACATATATATATATATATATATATATATATATATATATATATATATATATATATATATATGCTTTTGGAACCAATATAGATAACCAATATTTGTGTTGCAAAAAAGTAAAGAATATATAAAATAAGAAATAAACAAATGGTAGAAATGAGTATACTAACCTTCATATCTTCTTCTCTATTCTTCAGGTTTGATTATCATTGGAACCCCGAAAAGTTGTATAGCTGGAAATGTATAATAACTCATTGACACGTATAGAGTAATTATCATGAGTACTTTATTGAATCAGTTTATCTATGTATAGAATTTGAATTTTGAATGATTGGATAAAGTTGATTTTTAAATTACTACTATCGTACTCGCGTAATACTGCAGTAGCAAATAGTTTCTGTTTTATAACATGTTGCTTTCAAGAATGTAATGATATGCTATTAGCGTGATTGAATGTCATGAAAAAGTTTTCTACAACAAACTGTTCATTTTTTTCAAATTTTCTTTTATTTGCATCAATTATTTTATTAATTTTAAAATAAATTCTAAAATACATTAAAATATGATAAAAAGTGAGAAGTTAATAAGATTTTGGGAATTATGTTAAGATGAATAGATAATTATGTTTGTGTGAGAGTATAAATTTTAAATAAATAAAAAGGTAAAGTAAATTAGAAGAAAGAATAAAATAGTTAAAAATTGAGTGGATAATCTTAATTTATATAGAATGAAAGGTCAAGATTTTATCTTGATTGAATTTTAAGAACTCTTAAAATTAAGGAAGAGAAAGAATATTAAATGGTTTACATAGTAGTATAGATATTAAACGTGTAATATAGCTGAGATTCCAATATATTATTTGGAATTTTTGCTGTTGACTATTTCCGATTTGATTAAATGCGGTTGAGATTCAAACTTAGTTTGATCCAAGGGCTATAATTTCAAGTTAAGTTTCTTTCTCCTGACTCACCGTCGGCAATAGATATATAGAATTATTAAAAACAATATTAAAACTTAATAAAAAATAAAAAAATATATCTCAATGTGGGTTTTTCCGGCAAAGGTGTGACCCGGTAGCGACGGCGGCAGGAGGACAACGACAGAAGGAGGAGGAAGAACAACTAGGGACAACCTCCTAATAACCAAAAACACAAAATAAACATCAAAATATTACCAACATAAACATAAATAAACTGAAACACCCTTACAAAGCGGCGGGAGTGGCGAGAGGAGGCGGTGGCAACGACAACGGCGGACCAGAGGTGAGATCGAAGTAGGGAGCAAGGCGGAGGAGAGAGAGTGAGAATCGAAGAGAGATTGGACGCCGGTGGTGGCCGGAGGTGAGATCGAGAGCGGCGGAGCTACGTGAAGAACAAAAAGAAAGAAGAATGACAGAAAATGAGAAACTGGATGCCTATATCTTGTAAATGTTTTTGTGGCGACACATGATTTTTTGCGGCGACATATAATATCCTATTATTAAGAAAATAAAAAATCTTGTTGCGGCGTAACCTTTTGCGGTGATAGGTCACCTTTTGCGGCGACACTAAACTTGTTAGGTGGGAAAAGGTCCAGCCTTTTGTTTTCGTGGGAAAAAAAAATTAAAATAAAATTATAAACGTTTTGGCGGCAACAATTGACGCCGCAAAAGGCTATCATCGAAAGTCAAAGCTGCTTGACTGAAAATTTGTCTTTTAGTGGGGTTTTAGCGGCAACAATTGTTGCTACCAAAAGCATTTTTCCTTGTTGCGTTGATATAGACTAGTTGTAACACCGCTGTTTCAGAGTCAATTTTAGTCTTTTTAAAATCAAAAGTCAAACATTATTTTAATTTGATAACAAAACAGCGGAAGTCTTTAAAAATATTTTCTTTATTTCCAAACTGGTGTTACCAACATTAATACTGACCGACCATCATACCTGCATTAAGCAACAAATGTTCCAACACAATAAAAGCACTCCCATGCCCAGGCTAAGCATATCTCTGCAAAAACATTCATATATACTGGGAGGGGGTTAGCTTTAAAAGTTAGTGAATACAAACTTAACCCTAAGTATCATGCAGCACATAGGGCATCATATACTTCACATCATAAGCATAGCAACATGGCAACATAGATACATGCGAGTCATATAACACAGGATTTAGCAAACAATGCTATCCTATCACATAGCGTAGTGCTGACCTAACCGGCAGGCATCATATCTTGCCGGGTAGCTAATCCAGCTCAATAATTTTCCACCGAGAAAATCAGACACTACCATCCGTGCTGGTTTCATCACATAAGTGAATCTACCTGCTCGTTAAGGAGCCATTGGCTCTTTAGGCTTAGCCAATTAAGGCAACCACCTCGAGGGTTTAAAGGAATGGCACTCGAGTACCATTGGTCCCGAACAATTGCCCAAAGGCCCATGAGACCCAGCCGAAGCTGACCTTTAAAAAATACACATATATGTCCGGACACTCACATAGCTCATCAATAACCCTTTGTAGGGACAATAGCATGCTTGCATTTACATATAACTTGTATTCATTTATATATCCCAATATATGCACATGTACTTAAATACATGTCTAGCATATCAGTAGTTCCACATGGTTGATCCAATCAGGATCCATAGCAGGCATAACAACAAGTTCTACTTACATTCAATAAGTAGAATTCATAAGTACAACATGGGTGATCTAATCAGGATCCATACATTTGCAAACTAATCACAATCCAACATAACATACATATCATCAAGTTTAACTAGGTGGGTCCAACTTGGATCCGCTGGCATGCACTCTACAATAACTAACAACTTTAACGAGGCGGATCCAATCCGGATCTATCAACATGCATACATATCATATAACAAGTATTTGTTCATTATTATTATAAACATAAACCATATAGGCATCTATACTTCGTGTTTCTATAAACACCAGTTTAAACTTACTTTACAATTTTACTAATCATACTCGTAACTATCGCATTTCGTATATACCTAATGATAAACAATAAATCCGTATATACTGCATAATGGTTACAAGTTAAGTCGGTACTCACCTGAGTCCAGAATGCTTATATTAATCTTCTAACGATGCCTTTTAGTCCATATGTAAACCTATAATAGTAATCCAAGCATCAATACGCGAAAATTAGCAAAACTAGTACCTGACGCGTCGCGTCCTAACCATTGACGCGTAGCGTTGCGCCTGTCGCGGCGCGATCCCTTAATGTGTCGTGGCGCGACACAAAGATTTCAGTCGCGTTTAAAGTAGCTCGTCCCGGCGTGACCTTTACTGTAGCGGCGCGACGCATGAACAACAAGCAAACCGCCATTATTTTTTGCAGATTGAAACTTGACCAAATACCAACTAAATCAATCCCAAACATCTTCTAACACTTACAAAGCTTGTTTGGGACCTTTTAGTTACCTTTAAACATCAAGTATTCAACTTATAACTCCAAAATCTATAGATTAAACCAATAATTTATTTAACCCAATAACACCTTAAATTTCAAAGTAATAATACTTACTTGTCCCCATTGATAGTTGCAATCTTTTCTTCCTAATCTCCACTTAAAAGCTTGATTAATTCTTCGTATAGTTGAGCTACTTGTGTGTGTGGTTGTTCAAAGAAAAAGAAAGAAAGAAGAATAAAGAAGAAGAAAGAAAAGAATAAAAGAATATATACTCAAGGGGGCTGCCGCCTCTTTTGGTAGTGACCCCATTTGGCGGGTATCCTGCTTTTCTTTTCAACGTACAACTCATTCAAACGCTACCCGTAAATCCTAACGGGAATATATTCGGAATCCTTATTTCAAACCATTCAATAATTAATAACTATTATTCGTTTTCATCAACTTTTATCAACACCTCGTTTAGTAATAACAATATACGTATCGTCCTCCTATAAACTTAGAATTCTTATTTATATCACAAGGGTACAACCCTAAATACAAGTGGTACAACTAGGTCCATTTTGAGATGTTACACTAGTAATATTTTTATTCAGATTTTGTTGAATATTTTGTGTTATCGGCTAGAATTAGAGAGAGCCTAGCGTCCTACCTGTTCATGATTACTTCAACGACTTGATATCTTAATTAGTATCACTGTGATAGATTATATGATTCTGTTTATGGTTTGTATGAATCTGCTCTGTTGTTGATGACTTAATTGGGGTTGGTTTTTTTTAATTTTATTTTTGGTTCTGCTTATAGAATTTGCGTGTTAGTTTGTCTGTATGAAATTAATATTAAAGTTATTAAACTCATATGAGTCACGAGTTGACTCGGACAAGTTGAGTCAAAATACACACAAAAACAAGCTGACTCGATAAATGATTCGGTTTGGCAACTGACTTGGTAAGTGACTCGGGATTTTGAGATGACTGGGTTGAGTCGAGTCAACCCGAGACTCGGCCGAGTCAAAGAATGAAGCAAAGTTCCAGTGGACATCTCTTCTTATCATCAGAACCTTTTTTGTGCAAAAACGAAGATGGATTTTTGATTTCTCTATCAGCAGCGTAGGTCGGAGGGTTCATATATCTTCGTCGATCGATTGCTCTGTCGTCTCTCTTGGAGGGGTCGACTTCATATATCTCTATCGAACACTAATATTACCGTATGAATTACTTTGTGACGACTCCCATCTTAAGAACTAAGAGCAAAGATGAGCGGACATTGAGAGAAAGATGGCAGAAAGGAGTATAGTGTCAATGGCAAGACAACAAAATTTTTCTTCACAAATTTCCCGGAATGAATTCTGAAGTAGAGATTAATTCCTTTGATTATCTCCGGTTTACCACCGCACGCCTGGTCTCCTGTTGCGCGCCTTTAATTACTGAGATTGCGAATATTCAATTTGGTGATGTTATTAATTGAGAAGATGGTGATTTAGAGAGTTCTGATATGTTCTATGGACGTGTTGGAATATTATCATCTTGTCATGACTCTTGGATTAATCATATTAGACTTGGAGGATCAAGTAGTACACTACGTTTAGCGCCGGTTTTTGTCAAAGATGAGAAGGAGGTGGAAGATAAGTTTAGTCGCTGAATCTCCATTGGAAAAACGCCATGACTTTGTTCAATTACGATTTTGGCTTTATCCAACCGTTGGATCACCACAAATCTTGCTACCGTGATCGTAATTCCTTCCTGTCGGTAATGATGGGTTTGATCGGTCGCCTTACCGGCTGTTGTTGCCGGTTTTTCGTACCTACCTTAGTCACATTAAATCTGGAAACCACAGCCGATAAGGCAACATATCAGACCTTGAAGTCATCAAGGTTTGGTGAAACTCCACCGAGAGCCAAGACCGTAATTGAAAAATCTAAGTTCTTACTTACTTTAATAAATCATTACAAAGTAAATTACCCATATCGATATAAAAAAGTAAATTACCTATATTGATATTTTTAAGAAAGAAAGGTCGATATTCAATGGCCTAAACCCTTTTAAAAATGCTAGGAGAATGAGATTATTTAGATAATAAATTACTTTGTAACTTCACTTCTCTAAGGTTTTTCTATAGTTATAGTAATTTTTTAAATATTAGTGAACTTCTTTATGTATATAAAATATAGTATTAAGAGACCTACTTTATGATGATGGTGTAGAGACATCAAAATTTACGAGACGGTCCTAAAATTAGGGTTGGCAAATCCTGACACGACCTGAAACTCAATCCGAACCGAACATGATTTACGTCGACACGAACACATCTCGAAACTGAATTGGGTCAGAAATGGGTCGATCCGAAGATGACACGAACACGATAACCCGAAAGTAACCTGTTTAACACGATTTTTTTTATAATAGTAATAAAAAAAACCCAAAAACATTTAGCTTAAATATATTATTAATTTGAAATTATATATAATAAATTAATAACTAAGTACAATAAAAAATGGCAACACCTTTAAGTTTTAGTATTTTACAATTTTTAGTTTTTACCTTCAAAGACTTTCTTTTTCATTTTGATTTCGATAAATTAATATATAACCAAATTACAAAAATAGAAATAAGAAAATTTTGGAAAAGAAAAAAGCAACTCGTGAGTCATAAGTCGTGAAATTGAAATGGAACTCTAACCTCTCTTACGAGGCCGACAATCTACCTCCATCGTCACCGCCTGCCGTCTGGTCATCCCTCGTCCATCGCCCCACGCCTCCGACTCAATCGCCTCTCGGTTCGACCTTTCTAAAAGGTAATTGCCTGCAAGGCTGCAACCCCCTTTAATTTTCGTGTTTTTGAGGATTTTTAGTCGTATGTTTAAATTCCTAAACTTATGTTGTGAATTTTATGAATTGTATTTGTATTTGTGTTTTAGAACTATTATATTGGTTTTATAATTTTGATTTTCGATTTGAAACCCGACATGAAAATCAAGTTATTTGACTGAAAACATAATTTGATTTTTCTCTCCAAAAAATGAGTCGACACGAAAACACGACCCGAACCGAACACGAATTAAGTGACACGAACCGAACACGACACGAAACTAAATTGGGTCGACACGAAAATGGTTGACCCGAACACGACACGAACCATTTAACACGAACACGACCCGAATTGCCAGACTTACCTAAAACTATCCGACATAAAATGTCTTTATGAGAAGACATTGCCTTTGCATACAGTAGTACTAGACTACTAGAGGCGAAAATGAAGTATAACGTACATATACGTTAAGACCATTAGGTTTGCTTGTATCATGATTTGCTATGACTATTAGGAATCATGTCTAGAGATGGACCAAATCCTAAGGTTTGACAATTGGATGCGATGATCACTGAGTGTTAATTGATTGATTTTGTGACCGATACGAATCAATGGATTAAGACTTGATTGATATGAATTTATTAACTAATTATATACATAGTTAATGTCCTGACCATTAGGTTAATGTTCTTTTAATTATAGCGTTAATGAGTCAAACCAAGAGATCTAACAAATTTAGGAATCAGTATACGATGAGTAATATCCATTGCACTTCCATGAGATTGACCGTAGACGAGGGGGTAATTGAGTTTAAGTGAAAATACCCCGCATTGATTGTTTTCATTCCAAGCTTTCAACTTTATATTGCTTTTGAATTATTTTCTGTTTAGTCCAATTATTAGTTTAAATATTATATTACGTTTTTAGATTAAAACCTAGATTCCCATTTACTTGCTTTCTTTAAACTAATTAATAATTAATTCTTTTAAATTTGAAATCATACTCGTTCCCCAAGTGTTTGACATGGTCTTATCAATACTATACTATAATACGAAGAGATACACTTGCCTAGTTGTGTGATAGTCATTAGTGTCGGTGATTTCAATTTATAAATATGAAACCTGATCTGAGTTACGCATATCAACATATATAATTCAGGGTCTGGTCGGGTATGGGTTCGGGGACTCGATGGGTATCCCCATCCTTGTTTCTAACTTTGGGGAACCTATGTCTCCGTCCCCATTGTTGGGATATGACTTGAAATGGCTTGGAAGATCTTTTGGAAAACTAGAAAACTGAAAAAGATGTGTGCTCAGCGTGCACCAAAAGGCCACACGGCGTGGAGCCTGCGAGGGAGCTCAGCATGGGCACCTGCTCCACGGCGTGGAGCAGGTTGTTTGGAGTTCAAGCTGTGCGACGGCTTTTGTGTTGCTAATTTTGGTTAAGTATTATTTCCTAATTGAGATTAGGACAACATTAGGGTTTTCTTGTTTGGTTATAAATATCTAGCCTAGGGTTCAGTCATATGTACATCAAATACTCAAGTTAATAAAGAAGTCTCTGGTTCCTACCCGTGGATGTAGGCCGTGACCCTGACAACCAAACCACGTTATATCTTGGTGTTGTGTTTATCTTGTTTTGTTATATGCATCTTTTAACGCTTGTTTTAGGTGTCTCGATCCTAACACCCATCTCCAATCAACTTAATTGGGGATTCCCTCGTCAAATGTGTACGGGTAACATGTTCCGGTGCGGTTCTTTTTTACCATCCCTAGTTTAGGCATAACTAGGAATAAAACGGAATGTTAAGTACATGAACCACAAAAGCAAACTTATCAAGTATTCCACTTGCATGCTTATGAACTTACCTCAAGTTTATACTTGCTCCTATGTGGTATATCAACTTCCCTCATTCCAATTTTCTGTTCAAAACACTCTACAAAACACTACACTTTGAAAGTGTCTTAAAAACTTAGCTTAAGCATTCAACTTGCATGCTTATAAACTTAGCTCAGTTTCAAAAACGTCTTAAGTTGTGGCGAAGCTCTTCATGGAGATCGCAAAACCTACTAAGAATTATCACTATATATAACATTATATACGTACAACTAATTATGTCAAATAAAAAAATTACAAAAAACACATTTTTTTCCTATCGTATGGATAACTTTAGCTAAGAACCAAAAGTCTAAAAGAACAGCTAAACAACTAAAATAATAAGATAATTCTAATTCAATAAAGCAAAACAACATTTCCTGGATCTATTCTTCAATATAATAATTATAAAAACAAAAGAAAAAAACAATTAAAATTCTCATTTTGATGATCAAGAAGAAAAAAAACAAGAAAAATATTGTACATTAAGACAAACTTTGTATGGTTCTCAATTGTTTTAAATGTGAAAAATACTCATTGCACCTTTTTTACTTTCTTATTCCCCACATTATTCTTGAAACAAAATTTGAGAACAAAAACAACATCAAAGGCTACCTCACTTGGTTTTTTAGGGTTTATTTTTCCTTTAAATAATTTCTATGAAAATAAAACTGAACATACTATTTGCTTCTTTGAAATAAAACTTCAAAATAAAAAAAAAAGTTTAAAATGTCAAATTGGAATCCAAATGAAAGTCAAAATGGGTGTTGATAAACACACAAAAGTGTAGTTGGAAAGTTGGTGTATGATTCTGATTTGTTTAATTCTACTTTTTGGTCTTTATCTTGAAATGGAAGAGATGAAGAAGTACATGAATCCATGCCCAATTATTATCCTCCCCACTATTCACATTCATAAAAGTTTAATGTGATATGTCTGTGTACCTTTTTTTTCTCACTCTTGTTTTTTTTTTAAATTTATTCGCATCATCTTATTAATACCGCTAGATCATATTGATACCGTTAGATCAGAAACTTATTAATATACGACTCGAATTTTGTGATTTGGTGTAAAAACAATTCATCATGTTGTTTAATTTATCCCAACTAATTTTATTTGTTTGACAAGGGCATGTAATTCTGAATTCCCTAATTATCCAATACAAAATATTAACATGGTAATTTTTAATGCACAAAATAATTTCAATTTATATATATATATATATATATATATATTTTAATAATTTATAATGAACATAAACTTAAGTTCTTATTAGTCCTTAGAAAGGAATATGTATACATGTAAACTATGCTTCATCACATATACATCAAGCAAAAGTTACTATTTGTTTATAATGTTACCTAAAAAGTAGTTGAAAATCAATTATTTACATTTTAAAATGGTCACAATACAAAATTTTTAAGAACCAATTTAAAATTTAAAATCTATAATATTAATCAAATCCAAACATTATTATTCGTGAAACATACTTTGTTATCATATTTGACTCCAATTATTAAAAAAAATAATTTATTTATTTTCAAAAAGAATCCCCAACATTATTTAGGAAAATAAATTATTAAACAAGATATCTAATAAATTATAATTTTGAACGATGGCAAATGGTTCAATTACAGCCTCACATATGAATCCAAGTAGCTCCAACATTATTGTATTGAAAAGTTCATGATTTTTGTTTTCTTATGACACAACAAAATTTAATAAATTACAGCCATTAATAATTAATCAACCCTGAGATTCCCCCGTAACAATTTTCGTCCCCTCGTCACATATCATCTTCAAGTTTGCTAAATTCCAACTTCCATGTCAGCAAAGTTATCATCCACGTGTCACCCTCTAATTTGTCCACTCATTATAGCCTTAAAAAATATATCTTTTCTCACCTCATACTACAACTATAAATTTAGTGAGCCCAAGCACAAGTGGAGTTAAATCCAAACAGATACAGAAAGACAGCCCAAGAGCTTTCTTTCTTTACTTTATTTAGTTTTAATTTTTTTTAAATATTTTTCAAAGTTCTCAGAAAACAAAATAACTAAAAATGGCATCTGCATTCCTCTTCCAGTCATCTCCAGCCATTCTAGATAAGTCTGAATGGGTCAAGGGTCAGACCCTTCGCCAGCCATCGGTCTCCGTGGTCCGGTTCAGTCCTGGTGCACCCTCCGCTCTAACTGTCCGCGCCTCATATGCCGATGAGCTTGTTAAAACTGCGGTAAGTTTTTTTCTTTTTTTTTGAAAATCTGTAGCTAGTTCAAGCATAATGATATGAAGTTTATAACTGATAAATATAATTATGATTATTTAGAAAACCGTAGCATCACCTGGGCGAGGAATCCTGGCCATGGATGAGTCAAATGCTACCTGCGGAAAACGGTTAGCTTCTATTGGTCTTGAGAACACCGAGGCTAACCGCCAGGCTTATCGTACCCTGCTTGTTACCCCTCCTGGCCTTGGCAACTACATCTCGGGTGCAATTCTTTTCGAAGAAACCTTGTACCAATCAACCGTTGATGGCAAGAAGATTGTTGATATCCTTGTTGAACAGGGAATCGTCCCCGGTATCAAAGTTGACAAGGTAATATACTAATAATTTTGGAAGTAGTTATCAGATTTCAGCCTAGAGCTTCTAACTCTAAAGTAACAAATCTTTGACTTTTGACAGGGTCTAGTTCCCTTGGCTGGGTCGAATGATGAGTCATGGTGCCAAGGTCTTGATGGGCTTGCCTCACGCTCTGCTGCTTACTACCAACAGGGTGCTCGTTTTGCTAAATGGTAAGTCAGCCTCTTCTCGTCTTTGACTTTTAGTGCAAATACTTAAAAGATACTCATGTTATTGAGGTTGCAGGCGTACAGTTGTGAGCATTCCTAACGGTCCATCAGCACTTGCGGTCAAGGAAGCAGCATGGGGTCTGGCTCGTTATGCTGCTATTTCTCAGGTAAAAAAGGCTTAGTAGTGATACTAATGTTGTAAAACAGTTAATCTTTAGGTTATAAGTGGTTTTGTAATGTGTAAAGTTTTGACTTTTCAGGACAACGGTTTGGTCCCAATTGTGGAGCCCGAGATTTTGTTGGATGGTGAACACGGAATCGACACAACTTTTGAGGTTGCAAAGAAGGTGTGGGCTGAGGTGTTCTTTTACCTTGCTGAGAACAATGTGTTGTTTGAAGGCATCCTTTTGAAACCAAGCATGGTTACCCCTGGAGCCGATTGCAAGGAAAGAGCCACCCCTCAACAAGTAGCTGACTACACACTCAAGCTCCTCAAACAAAGAATCCCACCTGCAGTTCCGGGAATCATGGCAAGTTTAACTACTACAACTTGTATCTATTTCCAGTGTGTGTGTGTGTGTGTGTGAATGAATGAGTTGTACAGTACAAATTATTGACTTATTGGTTACCTGAAAATGCAGTTCTTGTCGGGTGGGCAATCTGAGGTGGAGGCCACACTGAACTTGAACGCAATGAACCAAAGCCCGAACCCGTGGCACGTGTCGTTCTCATATGCACGTGCCCTACAGAACACTTGCCTCAAGACATGGGGAGGAAGACCCGAGAACGTGAAGGCGGCTCAGGAAGCTTTGTTGGTGAGGGCAAGTGCCAACTCACTTGCTCAGCTTGGGAAATACACTGGTGAGGGTGAATCCGAGGAGGCCAAAAAGGGAATGTTTGTTAAGGGCTACGTCTACTAAGCCAGTTTCAACTTGCAAGTGTTGAGATTAGAACATGAAAAAGGTATAATATGCACTCAAAATTCATAAATTTGTATCATAGCATGTAATTGTAGCAATTCTATAAGTCTTTGATGTCGAGTGATGGGTTCTAATATTTAGTAATTTTCAAGAGATATCGATAAGATGATTTTCGTTTCGTAAGATGTCTCCACAACAACAACAATATGTATGTATGTATGTATGTATGTCATGCAGTGATGAATTGTATGTTATGTAAATTCTTGCGACTGACTTATAGTTTGGTGGCAGAGGTCAGACTATCATGAGGTTTGATTTTGGTTACTTATGTTTAGGGATTCATTTTATGTTGGTGGTAGTGGGATTGAAGATAAAGGAGTTTTAAGGGTGGTGGAGTATTGTTAAAGAATTGCAAATATTAAAACAAAATATACAAGCTAAAAGCAAAGAAACTGTCAAAAATTGAAAATCACTGACATCTACTTACACTCTAATAACTCAGTGATCATATCATATCACCAATAATACATAGGCATGAATGACACCGCTCTTATTAAAAAGTTGAAAACTTACAGAACAAAGGTTTTCTTCATGCGGTTATGACATAAGATGCAACACGTCGACTGATAATTAGATAATCAACATTCATTACATCTTACAATCTTATTTAGATCAAACTCCTACTTGCAGAGTGGCACTGAGACAGCCACAAGTCTATATGTTGTATCATCTGCTGGCGCACTTTTTTAACGGCTTCAGGGGAGCTACAATTTTTTGCATTTCCTGAAATAAAAGTGAATTTTATATTTCTACTACATTAAACACTGTTTCAAGATATCAACGAATATATAAAAAATGTAGATTGTCCAAACTTAAAGGTGTAACTTAAGCAGTTTAATTAGTTAGTTAGGAGGTTGTTAGCAGTCAACATCGACTTTGTTCTCTTTTACTTGCATATATACTAGTAGGAAGAGCACTGTAACTCAATTCATTCAGTATTCTTCTCACTGGTTCAGCAGAGTTTAATTTTCAGTTTTCTCCTCAATTACATATTGTTCTTATGGTATTAGCGCACTTTGTGATCCACCTTCATCTTACTTCTGCCCTAATTTCCTTACCAAAACTCATATTCTTTCTTCTCAATTGTATGAAAAACCATGATCACATCTAATAAACTAGAAACGATTGATACAATACCATACCAGAGAATGACATCAACACACATAATCACCCCCTTTATCTTCATCAGAATAATCATCCAGGCTTAATCCTCATTTCCAAGAAACTCACTGGATTTGACAACTATGGATTGCGTAGAAGATCAATGTTAATTGCACCTCAATGCCAAAAGTAAACTAAATATTATGACTGGAGACTTTGCTGAACCTGCACCTCATTCCAAATTGAGGCCACGTAGGGAACGCAAAATGACATGATAATATTATAATCCTGATATCATAGACACATGGTCGGATAAGAATTACCTCAATTTTGTTAGTTGTTCATCAGATCTATGGACACATTATTCACAATTAGATCATCTCACTAATGACATTATTCATTATAAACAAAATAATTGCACTACTGACGTTTATTATCACAAATTGAAGTGTTAGTGGCATAATTTAGATGGTCTTTTGTATGTGATCATGCCCCTATGTCCCTGTACTTTTGAGAGATAACAGTGTAACCAATGGGGAAAAACCGAAGGAAAAGATTGATCAAATTTCTTATGGGCCTAGATGAGTGCTATTTAATGTTACTACAACCTCTTCGTAGTGTTGCTAAGGCTAACAACATGATTAGACAAGAAGAGAAGCACATGCGCTAAAGCCTCATTAATTCATCCCTATCTGCACAAGTTACTCATAATACTAACCTTTTTTTAACAATGCACCAAAGTACAAACCAGAACTTAATAGAAAAGTACCTTCAAGAAAGGAGTCTTTTGTGGTTATTGTAAGAAAGAAGGGCAGGAGGAATGCTACAAAAATGGGGGCTATCAAGTTGGTCACTCTTTACATGTGAAATACAAGCCACAAAAAAAGAACAGCCACAGCACATCAAGGTGGACACATGTCTTGACATAATGGCAACTAATTATATGGCTGTGCTATACTCTTCACAATCATGTTGTCATCATGGCACAAATTCTGTAGGTGAACTACACTCTTCATGATAGTCGAACAGCAATATAACAGCAAGATAATTCATCTGATGCAGCAATGACTGCCAGAATGCATCAACTCCAAGATAAACTTAATCAAGTCCTAATCTTGATGCAAAATTCCATTAAGGAACCAGAAAACGGTATGCCTAATACAAGTGCTTCAAGGTACGCACAAACTCATTGCATCTCAGATCTTGGCTGGAACCTACAATTTATTGCATCACTTTTAATTTGCAGGATATTTAGGTGTTGACATTGGAATCATTGATCACATCTCCACTTCACTCACCTACATGCATGACATTCATTGCACCCATCTATGTCACACTAACAAATGGCCATAATACCAAAGTTACCAAACATGGTTCTGTGACCATAAATCCATCAATAAAACTCCATGACATTCTCTACATTCCCTCCTTTTCCTATAACGTACTTTCTGTAGCAAGTTATCGATACATCTTCTATTATCAATCTTATTTACACTCACAACAGGAGCATTGCTCGTGGCACCCTCCGTAATGGTCTCCACTCTCCACATAATCAAATGGGAGCCAAACACCTTGTCAACTCAGTTTTGCAAAATCCATCCATCATTTTAGAGTCATCTTTGAGGCATTCCACGCTTGGTCACTCCTTTTTATGAAACAAAAAAGAGAACTTACCATTTGTAACAAGTGAGGGTACTATTCATGTGTATTTATGCTTTTCCTTTACTTTAAGCAATTCACATACTAAGTTCTTGTTTGATTTGATACATGCTAATATATGAGGCCCATACAATTACAAACACAAAACTGTGAACAATTGCAGATTCTTTCGGACCATAGTTGCTGATTTTTCAAGGGTGTCATGGACATATCTCGTGCCCAATCAAACAATAGGCTATTTGCAACATCAAAATGTTTTATGCCTATCACCAACCATTTGAGCACAGAGCACTTTTATTAAAACAATTAGATGTGATAACGTTCAGATTCCTTAGCCATTCTTTCACTGAACTCTTTCCGTCCAAAGACATTCTACATCAAACATCATGTCCTTGTACACTCCAACTGAATGCCAGGGTAGAAGGAAAACATAGGCAATCACTTGAAATTTCTAGGGATGCCTTTTATTTAATGTGCACACTCATAAGTCAGTAGACACGTACTCTTTATTGAGTTAACGTTCCCATTTCACACTACTTACACACTTCAATCTTCAACCATCATATGTTGAACCCGCCTATCTTCCTACTTTTCCCACTACCTCTTTATCATCATCCCCTCCTCCTCATTACACTTCTTATACAACTCAGAATTCATCATCATCCGCTCCTATTCCTTGTTGTCTCCCTGATTCAGCTCATGCACCGTCCACCTCTATTCCTACTTCAACTTGACCTCCCACTATCACACATCCTTCTCCTCATAGATTTCCTCATAGAGCACACAAACCAAGGCAATGTTGTAAAACATGCTAGGCGCTACTTGAGCAGTTGACTAGTGTAAGTAATCGGCCTAGGAAGGGAGTATGCAGGGAGTACTAGTGTTGGGGAAGTTTTGAAATCATATGTATGATAAATAGACAAATATAATAAGTTCATAGCAAAACAAATTTGCTCCAAGTTTGACCGGAACCGATTTTGCTCAAATCGCCTAACATAGTAACACGAGTAGCGTATCCAAGCCGACTAGGCCGAGTTTTAGAACACTAATTACAGGATTATCAATGTAATTTTCCAAAGTTCACAATATTCCAAGTCTATGAATTATCACATCACCTCAAACATCTCATCAACACTCTTAATCATATTCAAGAACCACATGGGCACATAGTTACACCCAAGTCTGCAAGGATCAAAGGTGGATAGTGTTGGGATATGACTTGAAAGGCTTGGGAGATATTTGGAAAACCGGAAAACAAGAAAAAAGGGGAAGCTCGGCGTGTGCTCTTGGCCCACGGTGTGGGCTGCACGATGGGGCACGGCATGGAGGCCTGCTCCACGGCGTGGAGCAGGGTCCTTCAGCCCATGGCATTTTTTGGTGCATTGTGCGGCGGTTGAATCTTCTCTATATGTTAATAATTGTTTCTTAATTAAGAATTAGGGCAACCTTGTGTTTCTTTGTTTGGTTATAAATATCTAGCCTAGGTTTCAGTCATATGTAAGACATCAAACACTCAAGTTAATAAAGAAGTCTCTGGTTCCTACCCGTGGACGAGGTCGTGACCCCGATGACCGAACCACGTTATATCTCGTGTCGTGACTTGTCTTGTTCGTTATCCGGATTTATATTCTAACGCTTGTTTGGGTGTCCCGATTCCTAACAAGTGGTATCAGAGCCACGGTTCTGTACACCGGGCTCACGCATTTGTTGATTGTGAAGATGTCGTCTTTCAAGTTCGACTTAGGAGAAATTTTCTGGTTTGAATGATTTCACGTTGTGGAAGTTGAAGATGAGGGCTCTTCTGGTTCAGCAGGGTTGCGCGGTGGCGTTAGAAGGTGAAGACATGTTACCGAGAGATATGAGGGAGGACGTGAAGAGAGATGTTCTAGCAAAGGCCTATTCGACGATTTTGCTGTGCTTAACTGATGAGGTGTTGAGGGAGGTAGTGGATGAAACGACGGCTGCAGGTCTGTGGAAGAAGCTATGTGAGAAGTATCAGAAGAGTACTCTTACGAACAGGCTTTATCAGAAGCAGAGGTTGTATACCCTCCGGATGTCTGAAGGCGTCCAGGTACAAGATCATCTTGATAACTTCAATCGTATAATCCTTGATTTGAAGGCTGTAGATGTAAAGATAGAAGATGAAGATCTTGCCCTGATCTTGGTGTGTTCACTACCACACTCGTATGAGAATTTTGTTGATACCATGCTGTATGGTAGGTCAACAATTTCTGTTGCTGAAGTAAAGGATGCCTTGTTGTCGAAGGAACTCAAGCGTCGGGTTTCTGGTAATGAGGGGGAGTCCGGTTACGGTTTTTACGTGGGTAGAGGAAGGACGCACGGCGGGATGGGAGGACTGGGGGAGTCGTCTTCGATATCAAAATCCACGAGAAAGGTTATGTGTTATCACTGTAAGGAGTTTGGTCACATCAGGAGAGATTGTCCTAGTAGGAAGGGAGATGGTAATGTGGTTCAGGGAGATGAAGACATGGGTGATGCTCTAACAGTATGCACGGATAATCTTGCGGATAACTGGATCTTGGATACGGGTGCATCTTATCACATGGCGTTCTCACGTGATCTGTTTACTTCCTTCAAGAAGTGGAACGGAAAGGTGAAGCTGGGTGACGGTGGTACACGGAGTATCAGAGGTAGTGGTATGGTGCAGATTAAAATGCAAGATGGAAAGTTCAGACGGATGCATTGCTGGTATGTCCCAGATCTTCTGAAGAACCTAATCTTGCTTGTGACTTTGGCCAGGAATGGGTATGAGTATTCTGGTAAAGGGGATGGACTGAAAGTTTCTCGGGATGCTCGAGTGATAATGCGGGGAAGGCTGCTACGTGGTATACACGTTCTGGAAGGCAGTTCTGTGGTACCGTCCTTGGAGCGGAAAATTGACCCCCCGACGAAGTCGAGACGACACTGGTGGCCCGAAAAATCACGTGATGGGGTGGCGGACTTCGTGGCTCGTGGAAGGAGCTAGTCCCTTCGGGGAGGTGGCAGGAAAGAGAGACGGTTCTTTGGTAATCTCCGGTTGACTGATCGAAGAGAGTTAGATTGTTGGGATATGACTTGAAAGGCTTGGGAGATATTTGGAAAACCGGAAAACAAGAAAAAAGGGGGAGCTCGGCGTGTGCTCTTGGCCCACGGCGTGGGCTGCATGATGGGGCACGGCGTGGAGGCCTGCTCCACGGCGTGGAGCAGGGTCCTTCAGCCCATGCCATTTTTTGGTGCATTGTGCGGCAGCCGAATCTTCTCTATATGTTAATAATTGTTTCTTAATTAAGAATTAGGGCAACCTTGTGTTTCTTTGTTTGGTTATAAATATCTAGCCTAGGTTTCAGTCATATGTGAGACATCAAACACTCAAGTTAATAAAGAAGTCTCTGGTTCTTGCCCGTGGACGTAGGTCGTGACCCCGACGACCGAACCACGCTATATCTCGTGTCGTGACTTGTTTTGTTCGTTATCCGCATTTATATTCTAACGCTTGTTTAGGTGTCCCGATTGATAACAGATAGATGCAATGACCAAAGAGCTATATCATACCTGTGAACTAACTTTTGTTCCCCACATATTGGTTGTAAACGGGTCTTAAGAGTGAGGTTTTGTTAGAAGGTTTCAAACCAGATTAGTGGCTAAGGGCTTCACCAAAGGAAGGGCCACGTAACAAGGACAAGTTTGCCCAAGTAGATGGAGAGTGGAAGAATTTCGAGCAGAACACTTGATTATGACTAGCATATTGTCCAACTGATGTTATTAATGCATTCCTCCAATCTCCATAGGGATTTTCATGAGGAAGCATATATGACCATTCCACAATGTCATACATCCTATTACCTACAAAACATAGCTTGTAAACTCAAGAGATCTTTATATGGTGTAAAACAAACCAAGAGACATTGGTTTATAAAAATATGAGAGGGGCTTGAAACAAATACATCATTATTCACTCTTGCTCACAATTACAATACTAATCTTCTTGCCTTAGTCATTTATGTTTATGATAGATTACTTGCTAGAAATTAACGTACTTTCATTGATCAAATCAAGGGCAAACTTGATGAAGCTTTCGGTATATAGATTTGGAATCCCTTCATTATTTCTTGGGTATTGAATTTTTCTATAACTTCTCATCTGAGGAGATATGCTCTAGCATTTTTTATGAGAGCCCCTCTAATATATCTCTTGATCCGAATATCAAACTTTTTAGCTCAAAAGGACTTATTATCTAATGTTAGCCTCTTTCTAATCTTGGTTAAAAAACTTATTTACCTCACCATAATGAAACCTGATCTATTCTTTGTTGTTCATTGGGTTTAGGCTCTCAATCAATATAGTTAAGCTCCATGTACATCCGACCTACATGCTCAGTACAAACTTCCTAGACATCTGATGAAGGACTTCACTACCCTTACTCAATTGATCTTCATCTTAAAGCATACCGTGATAGTGATTAGGCAGTCTGCAATACTACCACGAGATTTGTTACAGACTATTGTATCTTTCTTGGATCATGCTATACTACAACAAGATTTGCTACATGCTATCGTATCTTTGTTGGATCATGTCTCATCTCTCGGATGTCAATAGGTCTAGAGAATAAATTATACTTGTGAGATACATTGGCTTCTAAATCTCCTTTAAGGAATTTCATTTACAACATCAACTCCCATCACAATTTTCTATGATAAAGCCTATATTAATACCCTTGCATCTAATCCGATTCAACATGCTAGGACAAAGCATATAGAAATTGATTGTCAGTCTGGTCTCATTCAAACGGTACATAAAATATTATGCCACGGTTCTCCCAATAACTAAAAAGTGTAGCATGTTTGACTTGGGTTCATTCCTTCTTTTATTCAAACAATTGATGTACTTACTAAAAGTCTCACAAACCTACTCACCACAACTGTATTTTCAAGTTTGGCATCTGCGATCCATAACACTTTGCTAAGAGCAATAATAATGTGTGACCAAGCTCATTTATGTGTAATTAGTTAGGACTTTGTTAGTTGTCAAAGTTGACTTTTTCCTCCTTTGCTTGTATATATAGTAGTAAAAATAGTATTGTAGCACAATTTCATTCTCTATTAAGCAGAATTAATATTAAAATATTCAATTACCTCCTCAATTATACATTGTTCTTAGAACTCACCTTCGGGAACAAAAGGAGACTGAGGGCATCCTCTAATATCACTTCCGTGACCACAATTTTGACAAGTGACTACATACGATGGAACTACCAAATAGAAAACAAACAAGCATTTGTTATTATCAATAATGGCAGAAAAAGCTAAACAAAAGATTATGGGAACCTACTCTTTGAAGATGAGATCTGTTTTGATGCATGTCGCCAAGGATCTTGTGATCCATTTGTGATAACTATTTTTGAACCTGCATGCAGATTTTTATGAAGCTACTGAAAGTTTTTATGCCCATAAAGCAAAGAAATGTTTATATACCAGCAATGTCTCTGCCTCCATAATACAGATTTGTCGAATTAACAACTGGATAGACACCATCTCCAAATATATTTTTGCATAAATCCAGGTGGTACCTATTTGTTACAAATCAAATCCAAATTTTGAATTATCACAAGTTAATTTTGAGTAACCATAATTCATAAGTGAAGTTATATGTACATGCCTTATGTCAACTTTTGAGGACCGAATACTGTCATTAGCAGGTGCCACTTGGAAAAATGCAACTTCAGTACAAACTTGGAACCACCATAGCCGGTCTCCAGATTTAGTACTACTCCAGGTAGTGTTCTTCAGGTATTCTTGAGAATATGCTTCAATGTTGGCTCCAAAACTATAAACATAATATTCGTTCACATATTTTGCATATGCACCCTACATAAAGTTGTTTTGCTGAAGATTAGAAGAGGAAAATAACTTGAGTACTTGATCAACATTGATATGCCTTAATGTGTTGAACTTTTGGTTATTTCAAGAAAACAAAAAAGAGGACAAAAGTAAAGAATTACCACTAGGTCTTTTCCAGCCTTCTTAGCCTCGGTCATTGGGGTGCAAACTTTATCTGGATTCCCATATTGAAACTGCAAAATGTTTCAGAATTATAGTCTTGTTAATTGAACAGTGCTGCATAAACAACCAAAACCAGCTTATATAAATAAACTTACAGCAACAGCTGCAGCATCTGCCAGATAATACATGAAATCACCATCCAACTTTAGCTGAAATGCCAATTTATCAAATCAAAATCTAATCAAATTAAAATATGGAAAAAGAAAATTTTAAGCCGTATATTTTATACCACAGGAGCGCCAAATTTAGTTTTCAGAGCTTCACCGTCTGATGTAAGCTGTTTTTCAACAAGTTGTGTAACTTCTTGTAATACAGCTTTACATTCTGGCCCTGCCGACTCACCAATCTGCCACAATGGAAGTAATTACATTACCATGAAATATCAAAAAAATAAGAAACAAAGTAATCTAAAAACATATTTTTATTCACCTGTTGATCATATTGCGTGAAGTCAAGAATAGCATTAACTACACCGGAACTTGCAAGACTTCCACATGTTAAATGAGGAAATTTCAAACGAAACCATGCACTAAGAGCTCCAGCATACGATATACCAAATACAAACCACGGGTTCTCAACATCTGTTCTATTAAGCTTCAAATTAAGAGATTCCTACAAGATGATTAAAATAATATGCATTATGATAAAAAAAAATTATCCCTATTACTAATATGGTTATAAACTTCCATTTGCAAAAATCACTTTAGTTAAGCTTTACCTGATAAAATTGACGAAAAGCAGCCAAATCAAAGAGTGCCTGCTTAGATGAGAGAAATTTAAGGTTTTCTGTAGTTAGTGATATGAACGGGGAGCTGTTCCCATAGTAGCGATGTTCAAGACTAACCACAGCAGCTCCAAATTTCTTTGCCAAAACCTGGAAAAAATTAAAAGCTTTAGTTGTATATTTTCTATTTTTTTCAAATATGGGATACAAATTTTGTGTAACTACAATACATATAGTTTTTTCACTCAATATAATTTCTTCAATCATAATTAAGCTTTCTGGAACATACAATTACATAGTCGTTGGATATCCCATTACATGCAGTTTCACCACATATTACTAAGAAGATCGGTCCATCAGGAATCCTGAAATCTTCCAAGTATTCATAGTACCGCTGCTGAAATTTACGATGATCCTGTAATTATCAAAACACAGCACATTGTCCATCACAGGCTGAAACACAAAAACATACTAAAACAGGAGATGTGTTTTATTTGGTTTGAAGTCTCGATCTACACATAGACAACATGTTTCTCTTGCAAACCATGAAAACATAATAAGTCAAGTTTACATACTTACAAATATTACAATATTTTGCCAACATGTTTAGTTTTTTGAACAACATCTTGGGCTGTCTTAAGTCAAGTTTACAGAATTACACATCTGCTCAGTCATAAATGAAATTAACAAAGGGAATCATAATTTCAGAACATAAATAATTTTTTGTCAAACCTTACCTTCCAAATATAGTTTGCTACTAATCATCAGTAACATTTTTTCCTTTAACAACCAACAAATTTCATTTTGTACAACTGGATGCAAAATTCGCACTAATTTATCGATCTTTTCACAAAAAAGATTATAATCTACAACAAGTCTGAAATTCAGAAGTAATTAATTCATAAAAATCATCCAAATCCACAAATCATAACCATCATACGCATGCATATACTTATTTGAATGGAGATACAGAGATAGAGGATTCATACATAAGGGGAAAAGTGATCGAGAGTTTGGCTGAACCAAAGCACATCCTTCGTTACATAATTGCTACTGCTACTCATGTAATTAATTCGAGAAGTTAATAACCCATTACAGACATTAAACATCAACAGTGACCCAAGAAATACCAGCAAATTTCTCATTTTTTGTTCTCAAGTCGTTTCAGACCTAATTTTCTCTGTCTTCACCAACTAATATTGCAAATTAAGCAATATGACTCTGTTTCTCTTTTGTGCCAGTGATCAAATACTAGTTGGGAGTCTCTTCGCTTTTCTTCCAAGTTCTGACTACCAAATTTGAAGCAGAATCCCGGTTTGATGGTGTCCAGAAACTCAAAGTCAGATTGTAGACGAAAGATTACGATACCAGTAATCTCAACATCAAACTAAATGGTTTAAAGGGAATACGACATCTGATAAGTGTTGATATCGAATGGGTGTATCGTGTAGACAAGTGTTAGATACACGAAAAATAGAACCAAATAAGCTTATTTACCTTAAAAAACACGTACCCGCGTAATGCTGCGGAATCGAATGGTTATTATTTTATAATATACCGCTTTAAAAAATGTAATGCTGCAAAGTCGAATAGTTTTTGTTTTATAATATGCCGCTTTAAAAAATGTAATGATATGTTATTCACAAAATTCAATATCACAAAAAAATTTCTTTAGCAACATGTCCCATTTTTTTTAATTTTTTTTATTTGTATAAACTATTTTATTAATTTTAAAAATAAAATTTAAAAGACATTAAAATAAGAAAAAAATCATATTTGTGAAATAAGGATAGAGAAGTTAATAAGATATTAGAAGTTATGTTGTTATGGGTGTATAATTATGTTTGTGTGAGAGTATATTTTAATTGAATAAAAAGTTAAAGTAAATTAGAAGAGAGATTGGAATGGTTAAAGATTGAGTGGATGAGATTAAGTTAAATAGAATGAAAGGCCAAGATGTTGTTTTGATTGAATTTTAAGAAGTCTTAAAATTAAGAAGGAGAGAGAGTGTTAAATGCTTTATATAGTAGTATAGATTAGAAATTATGTTGTTATGGGTGTATAATTATGTTTGTGTGAGAATATATTTTAATTGAATAAAAAGTTAAAGTAAATTAGGAGAGAGATTGTAATGATTAAAGATTGAGTGGATGGGATTAAGTTAAATAGAATGAAAGGCCAAGATGTTGTTTTGATTGAATTTTAAGAAGTTTTAAAATTAAGGAGGAGAGAGAGTGTTAAATGTTTTATATAATAGTATAGATAAGATCATCCGATAGAAAAAAGGTTGTTGTTAACGAGTTGTTGAAAATGGACATAAATAAGTTTATATACTTAAGTTAATAAACTTAATTAAATATTATTTTTTTCATAATTTTAAAAAATAAGTTAATAAGTTAAAAATTTATAAAATAAGCTAAAACAAATACCATGTAGGACCATACGTATGGCTCCTGATCTTTACTTTTTTAACCAAATGTCACATCAATGTAATATTACTTTTTTGTTTTATTTCTTTCTATTACCTAAATACCTAGTATAGTCTAACTTAAACTAACTCAATTTTTTTTACACTTTTTTTAAATTTATTTTAGGGTCAATAATGGTTTTAAATCAAAGTTTTCGTTTAATTTCGGTTTAACCATTAAAGTTTTTTTTTCTAAAAATTACCATAAAGTTTGAATTTGTTATGATGTAAATCTCAAACTTTTTTTTTCAAATGATTTAAACCTTAAAGTTTTGTTAAAATAACTGATTAATAACTTAAGCTCTGTATGGTTTTTTATTTTACCCTCTCTACTTATTATGCATTTTACTTTTTATTAAAAAGTTAACAAACTTAGAGGTTAAATCAGTTTTTACAAAAATTTAAGGGTTAAATCGTTTGTGAAAAAACTTTAAGGTTTAAACCAAAAAGAATGTGTAACTTTGAGGATTAAATAATTATAAGTTCAAACTTTGTGGTAAAACTGTTTGAAAAAAAACTTTGATGATTAAACTAAAACTGGAGTAAAATTTTGATAGTTAAACAATTATTGACCCTTTATTTTATCATACATTCACCTATTAAACAAAATAAAATATTTATAAAGTTGGATACGCGAAATATGTTCGACCAAATCTGACTAAAGGTTATTATGAGTCTCCTGGTTTTTGACTTATCGAACGCTTGTTGCATGTGCTTTTTTCACTTATTTGTGTTTCGATATCAAACGTTAGAAAGTTGTTTTCATCGAAACTACAAATTCCATGGTCTGTGTTTTTAGTATCATATTGTGTAATATGACACAAGCGTACATGATGTGTCCCCAATTTTGTCGGATCCGCGTGCTAGATTATAAAGTACATGTAAACATTGTTTGATCACGCCAAAAGCCCGTTAAACATCAATCCGTGCTGCTTTTTGTGTAAACTTGAACTTTTTTCGTTTATTGTCTTGTGGGCACGTAAATTATTTTACGAAAATAGCCCATTCCAGATATATCTCATCCGCTACATAATATTCGTGCTTGTAGGTGACTTCATTCACCTCAAATGGACACATAGGTGTTTTTCCTTCATAGACATCATTAAAGATGGGTGACTGATTGAAATCATTGATGTCGTTTTTGGAACCCGCAACACCGAAACATGCATGTCAGATCCATAGATCATATGAGGCCATAACCTCTAGCATGATTGTTAGGTGTTTATGATCACCTCTCATGAACTGACCTGGCCATGCAATCGGGTAATTTGCCCACACCCAACGAGTACAGTCTATGTTGTCAAGCATGTTGGGAGATCTGTGTTTTTTTATGCGTGATGTATAACTGCTGAATATCAACATAAGTAGGCTTACATAAATATTTTTTTACCATAAAGGTCAATAATACCTCTGCAGAATTTGTGTAGGCAATCATGTGATATTTTCTTTCACATCCTTAAGTACCTGTCAAGCGAGTCTGAGGCTACTCCGTACATCAATTGTCGAATAGCGAAAGTACATACACTTTTATATCGGAGATAAACCTTTTTTTCTTAGGCGTCCCACTTTTGTTTAAAATATGGATACTGTCCTTCTAAATCATCAACTATTTGTTCGAATATATATATATATATATATATATATATATATATATATATATACATAAACATATCTCTTGAATAAACAGGGTTATCGCCAAATTAATCATTTATAAGCTACTCGTTTGCATCTACCTGACCTCTTCCTATGTTCCCACTCCTCGGTCTTGCTGACGATTTTGCGCTGCTTTCATAAATTAAGTTTGTCACTTCTCGAACACACTCTATAAAAATTTCGTTTTCTTGCTCAATGAGCTCGTCAGGTGATATTAATGATGATGATGCAGTTGATGAAGTGGTTGTGGTGAATCCATATTGTGTAAAGATTAAATATTTTTTGTAGCAGAAAAGAAAAGAGATTGAGAGGATGAAAACTATAGAGCATGTAGTGGTGTATTTACAGGGGAGAGGGGATTTTTTTATAGTGTCAACGGTTATATTTAAAAAAGTTAAATTGTCGGGTGTGGAAAGCCGAAAGGCAACCCGTCAGGTTGCAAGAGAGTAGTACTGGTGTTCCCGGCCTCACCTAAAGAACTCGAAGGGCTTTGGGCTGACCGTTACACATGGACTAAGTAGAAATTCTCGATCAGTGTTCTAAAACAAAAGAACAAGAATGAATGAAGAGTTGCAAGTATGATCATTCCCTCGCTCACGACCCCTTCAGAAAACCTTCACACCAACAGTGTAAACCCTCTAAGTTTAAAAGATTGGTCTATCAGTCCCTTTACTTTCAAAAATACCTGCACAAATTGAGAGGGATTAATTGACAAAATATTATTTCCTATTTCACAAATATAGATCGAATATTGAACATCTCCCCTCAATAATAAATATGAAATGGGTTAAGCAACTTTAGATTGTAGTCTCGTAATAGATAAAAGTCACTAGAACAATAAAAGATAATAGTTGTGATTTATGGAAGTGTAATATGAAAGTTTAGTTTGTCGCATGTTTTTGTGATTTAAGTGAAAGTTTCTAATATAACTAAATTTTATATATTATTGACGGTTTAAAATAGTGGTTATAAATAATACCTTGTTGGGTTAATAGTATGGCTTTAAAGTTAAGCACTAAGTTGGATAGGAAAACGGTATACCCGTCTACTTGAACTCTCTAGGAAGAAATGAATAGGTGGATTACCTCTTCTTAATACTTTATCTCTATCCTCTTTTCCACTTGAACTCTCTGGGAAGAAAGAAAACAATAATCGAAGCTTTTCGTAACTTGAAATCATATTAGAAACTAGACTCAAGTGAGATTTCGCGAGATCGAAGCATAGAAATCCATGTAAGTATATATGTTCTTTAAATACTTTGAATGGATCCTAGAGTCAATTTTAGATTTTGATGCTCAACGGGTAGTAACACCCAAATGAGCTCCGAACTGATTGCAATTGAGCTCGATTAGAAGTAAATTGATTAATTTATGTTCAAGTTTGGTGTTGAAAACCAATGAATGGGTTAAATAACTGTTCTTGAGGTGTTGAATCAATTTGATGCTATTTGTTGAAATATTTTTGTTAGCGAGTGTTAAAATGGTGCGAAGACCATTAGAAGTGTTCGGTTAACACTTGGGATGTTGTTGGATTGATTTTACGAGGAACATATATGCAAATCATAAATATTGAACCGTATGTCCGTTGATACTACCGCATACATAAGGTGTCGAGCCGTATAAGGCTGCACGACCATGTGTAGGTCTTATAGAACCTTAATATGGAATAGTAGTAAAAACGAAAAGTGTGTTGGCCTCCATATTCCGCCTAGAAAACTTATTTCTCCTTGTCTCATTAATAAGATTGCAAAATCTATGAAATGTGTCCTCAAGAGGGCTTGATCTTGTTTCGAGCTTGTGTCTGGAGCTTGAGATTGGCTCGCGAAATTTCACATCTCGAGCTTGGCTCGATTGTTATTTTTTTATTGTTTGATTATTTGTGTATATATAATTATATATTTTATAAATATATTCTACAATTATCTATACAATAATATTTACCATTTTAAAATTATACACACACTAGCACCATACCCGCGTAATGCCGCGGTGAATAGTTTCTGTTTTGCAACATGTCATTCTTAAGAATATAATGATATGTTACTCACGTGATTCAATATTATTGATTAGTTTTTGTTTAACATGTCTGTTTTTCAATATATGTTATTTATCGACTCTATTTTTAATTTAAAAAATATTAAAATGAGAAAAAGATTTTTATTTATGAAATAAAGATAATAACATCATGAAAATTGTGTTGACATGGGTTAAGAACTATGTTGGTACGGAAGATTGTGTTAATGAGAGAGTATATTTTAAATGAATGAAATGTTAAAGTAGTTAGGAGAGTGATTGAAAGGTTAAAGATTGTGTGGGTGAGATTAATTTAGATAGAATAAATCGTCAAGATTTTCCCTTATTGAAATCGAAGAACTCTTAAAGTGAAGAAGCAGAGAGAAGGTTAAATGGTCTATATAGTAGTATAAATATTGAAAAGTTCCAATGGAAACTATTTTTCCTGATCTCTCACCCTCACTTGGTGATAGCCAGACCGCAAGTCGATTTTCGAGAAGTAACTTGCTCCTTGGAGTTGATCGAAGAGATCGTCAATCCTCGGAAGCGGATACTTATTCTTGATCGTAACTTTATTCAACTCTCGGTAGTCGATGCACATCCGCATAGAACCGTCTTTCTTCTTAACGAACAGGACTGGGGATCCCCACGGCGAAGAGCTCGGCCTGATGAAGCCTTTCTCGAGAAGCTCTTGAAGCTGCGTCATAATCTCCTTCATCTCCGATGGAGCTAGCCGATACGGCGCTTTAGCAATGGGCGCCGCACCAGGAACAAGATCGATCTGAAACTCTATCTGTCGTGGTGGTGGCAACCCAGGTAACTCGTTTGGAAAGACGTCCGCATAGTCCCGGACCACCTCCACTTCGGATAAGACCGTTTTCTTTCTAGAAGTCTCGACTACGTGAGCCAAGAATGCAAAACAACCTTTCGCTAAGCACTTCCGTGCTTTGAGAACCGAGATTAGGGACAGAGTCCCCGAAGATTTCTCCCCGTAAGCGATGGCATAACCACCCGCTGTAAGAGGTACGCGCACGATTTTCTTGGCACAAAGGATCTCCGCACGATTAAACGATAACCAATCTATTCCGATAACCACATCAAATCCTTCGAGATCCATAGGGATCAGTGTTAGAGGGAATACATTTTCGTTAATTTCAACCGCACAATTTTCGTACTTTTCCCTGACAGTGACGGGTTTCCCAACCGCCACCTCAATTTCCAACACCGACTCTAACGGACTTCGTGGTAACACAAAACGAGAGCAAAAAGAAGTAGACACTATAGACCTACTTGCACCCGAATCAAATAATACTCTAGCAGGCATAGAATTTATAAGAAAGGTTCCGAAAATAACCTCGTCGTTGCGCTTGGCCTCCTCTGCAGTCATATTGAAGGCACGTCCTTTGGCTTTCGGTGCCTCTTGCTTTCTCTCTGGAGCTCCACCTCGAACCTTTGGTTTTGGGCAATTGATACTGATGTGCTCCATTTCCCTACAGTTGTAGCATATAGGTTCGGTACTCTTGCAATCTTCAAACCTATGGCCAGTCTTTCCACATCGCCTGCAACTCAGAGTGTGGCTGCTACACTCTCCCTTGTGAGAAGAGTGGCAAGTTGTGTAGTAACGGGGTTTGTCCCCTTGCTGGCCTTTCCTTGGAGGAAATCTTTCTTCTTAAAGGATCCAGATGGTCCCTCCCATTTTCGTTTCTCCTCCCTCTTGAACCCAGTCTTCTCACGCTTGGTTAGGTCATGCTCAACCCGACTTGCCTCATCCATTGCTTCCTCCAAAGTTCTCCTCATCCTCACAGCCACTTGATAATCAAAAGGCAATCCTTCAGCATACCTTCCGATTTGTTCTTCCTCAGTAATACAATAGCTACCAGCAAACTGCAGCTTATCGGTGAAAGCAGCATTGTACTTTGCTACCGACATGTTTCCCTTAGTTAACTCCAAAAATTCCCGTTTCGCCTTCTCATTGCCCCCAAGCTACAGAATCTCATCTTAATCTTATCGGTAAACATCTCCCAAGTCAAACTGTCTAACACGCCTTTAGAAAGCGTCCGCTTAACCATTCGCCACCATTCTAAGGCCTCCTCCTCAAATCGCATGACCGCATAGTTTACCTGCTAGTAATCAATGTAACTCCCAACGCAGAACACTTGCTCCATCTTCATGATCCACTGAAGGCATCCTAGTGGGTCCTCACCCCCTTTGAATGCTGGCGGTTTACATTTCATAAAACTTTCAAACGAGGTTCCTTTACCTCCCGCTTTTCTATGCTCCAACACAGAGCGTGAGACGCTGTCTGCCTCACTATGCACCGACCGTTCCTCATTTTCGTCCCCTCCTCCACCTCATGCCTCTCTTCGCAATCGAGCAATCTCAGCATCCCTTGCTCGTAGTTGTTCCTCTAAGTGCGCCTGGCGCGCAATACTACCGCGACTGCGCTGGCTCTGATGAGTCCTCTCTGGCTCATTATTGCGACCTTCGTTCTCAGCTAAATTGTGGTTCGAGCGGTAAATCGAAGAGGTATCCTCTGCATGTGGAATTTCTTCAATAATTGGGGCACCACCGCCCGCTCCACCGCTTCCCTGACCAGCTTCAGGTATGGTGTTGTTGTTGTTTCTACGAGTACCCACCATTTCTTCTGCAAGACAACACGATGACGAGTTGTAATTCAGAAGTTAGCACGAGTGAAGATCGTGAGATTCTAAATCGAATAGAGGAGAGAAGAGTCCTATAGGTAACAGACAAGTAATCCCTAAAGCACTCAGTCACACACCTCCCCCACTTAAAGTCTTGTTCATTCCTATACGAGTCAATCTAGTCATGAGTCTAAATGCCGGTCTCAGCACTCAGTTCACTCACGACGTGGCTCTGATACCAACTTGTAACGCCCATGATTTCTCAAAATTTCACCATTTATAAAAACCTTTAATTAGTAGCAAAAACATGCAGCGGAAGTCTTAAAAGTCATAAATGGAAATAGTTGTTTTCGCCATAAAGGCGATTACAGAATCCTTCGTGATATAAACCACGGGGTTACGACCGCAGTCATTCAAAAATTCAGTACAAGTTCGATGTTATGAATTTATTACATAACCGGATAGTTTGTTGATACCAAAACATAAACCAGAACTAATACTACCCTCCTCGCAGAACCACAACCTCTAAGCCACCTGCGCGAGTACCAGACACATTTCAAAAGAAACAAGTGCCAGCTTACGCTAAGGGAGTCAATAGGAGTTGTAATCAAAAACCATAAAACATGTTTGTAAGTAGAATATGACATGTAAATAATTACCATATCCCACCCTTAACGTATTTGACCCGTACCGAGAACCCGCAGATCACATAGCACCAAATGGGTCAAATATTCACAATTCATTTCATGAAGTCAATCGCACATAATCATAATCATACCTCATAATAATTCATAGATCATATCGTATCATAGCCACATATATCATATCGCATAGATCATATCAAAAGGATGATTCTGATGTAGAGTCTAAACCCACACTAGAAAACCCAAGGTTCACTACTTGCGTGCCCGGCCAACCTATGTTTTCAAGCGGGGCGCGACTCCCACCCGAGAACATAAATCCCGAGACTCCACTTTCGCTACTCCGACGGTGCGAGTACAAGTACTGCGTTGTCGTTCTAGTACGAGTCCAAACGAAACCGATCGTATTTCAGCTTCTCCTCACACCCACGTGATGTATGATCTAGCCTGCTTGGCCTACATCACTCCAGTACTTGAACACCGAAGTGTCCGCGTACCACGTGTCAAAATAGTCGTCTAGAAAGACCAAATGACTCTTGTTGGCTAGCACTTTAATCCTAGAAGGTCAATCATGCCAACTAGGCCCGCAAATCCGCAACATGGTAATATCGTATACTACCCCACCATTAAAACCCATGCATGCAATAACTCGTAAGCAGTCATATGTAAATCGTAGTAAAATCATGAATAATCGTAACATGCTTATTTCGTGCTTGATCATACATGCAACGAGTATTTAACTTAGAGCACATAACATGTATCATCAATCAATATATAGATATATGTATAATCATCTTTATTTCGAAAATAAGGTTTTGTCTTGTACTCGGTTTTGTAAAAGTCTACTGAACTCACCTTAGTCCGGAAAATAAACACCAATCTAGATTCGACGAACTACACTCTCGGATCGTCAAGAAATCGACCTCAACCGTCTCGAATGACCTAGATATGTAAAAATATACTTTCGATTAAAGATATACGCGTCGTGAACTTAAAAAGTCCATCAAAACATGCTAAAACGACATGCATGTAGAATATCGAGCCATACAACTGAAATGTTAGCTTAAGTCTAGAAGAATATACCTTTCAGGGTCACCAAAGCGAAACCACGCTCAAAACTACGCTCGAAACGCTATTTCCGATCGCCCCGTACCTCGAATACGAGTTCTAACGAAACCGACACTCTTAAAAGTTCACTAAACTTGATTTCTCTCGAAAATGGGCAGAGTAACGAAATGGTAGAGAAGTATGTGTGAAATTCGGATGGAAATGAGCTGAATTTATAGACCCACGAATCTGGCCGACGCGTCGCGTCGCGACCCCCGGACGCGTCGCGTCGCGACGTTCTGACACACGCCACCGGTCTGCCACACGCCATCTCTGACACACGCCATCTCCCGACACGTGTCCGCCCCGACGCGTCGCGCCGCGACCTCTAACGCATCGCGTCGCGACCTCGTATTTTCCAGAATTTTTATTTTTCTTTTATTTTATTTCCTTTCTTTTCTTTTACTTCTCTTTTCTTTTCATTTGCCTTTCTTTTAAATAATAATTTTCCTTTATTATTATTATCAAGTTGAACTTCGAAAAATAATATTCATTTCTCGATAAATATTATTATAATATGCTTTTCTTTTAAGTAACACCGACTTTGCAACTACCAGATTTTAGCAAAAATTTACGTTTTTAACAAACGTGAACTTAATCACGATTAAATATCATTACCATAAGCAGCGGAAGTTAAAAGTTTACATCAGTTATTTACAATCAATCTTAGATCAACATCTGGTGTTACTCTATAACCAACCGACCATAATGTTTACATACTACACCACAAGTGTTCCACCAAAAATATCCAGCAGCAGGGGACCCAGCTCACCAGGCAATCTAATTTCAATCTGCAAAAGCAGTTAACATGGCACCGTTAGCTACACTTAGCTAGTGAGCACAAACTTAACATAAGCATCATTATAGTAAGTCATGCATCACAGGAATAAGCATGCAATGCTATCCTATCACATTGCGGTGTGCTGACAAGATCGGTATAAGTTGTTTCTTACAGGATAGCTAGTCCCGCTCAACACCAATACACCGGGGAATCAGACACAACCCTCCGCGCTGGTGAGGGAGCATAAAGCAGTCCACCAAGCATCATTTACGGAACCAGAGGCTCCTTAGGTAACTCAGCTACAACCGGCTGATTACCCCTCATGATATAAGGCACGACGGTTCTGCAAAACCTACGATCCGGAATGTTACCTCGAATCACCGTTAAATCCCGAATCTCCTGATCAAGGGTCCCTGGGATCCAGCTATCCGGTTGACCTTAACCATGCTTGAAGATGTTCGTGAACTTTTCACATACACATACTGACCCAATCTGGATCATTCACTTAGCATGCATATTCATTTACTTCATTTAGCATGCAGTTACATACATTACATCATTATGGATCCAATCTAGATCCCTAGCATACATATCATTAAACTTTCATATTACTGATCCATTCAGGATCGATATCATGCATATCATTCATATAACTAGGCGGTTCCAATTCTGGATCCCGCTGGCATACACTTAACTTACTTATGACAAGTATTTAGCATGACATTGTGCATTAAGTAGCATGGAAACATTTATTCATTTACTTTTAAACATAAGTGCGCTTAAAACACTTAACAGATAAATCTTCCTCTATTGAGGTTTATGGAAGTCGGTACTCACCTGAATGGCTTAACAGATAATTATTTTACTTTTGCTTTGTCTAGGATGTCAAGTTCACCTAGAGTAGTATTACTTACATCAATCATCTTATCACATAAAGAATAGCTACAAAATAAAGGAAATCCCCAAATCCGGATCCCACACAAATCCGACAAAACTGTCGGATTGTGGAGAATCCAACACTTGGAAGAAATCCGGTACTTGTGGAAATCCGACACTTTTGAGGAAATCCGATACATCACGGATTTTAACACTTAGTCACCTTATGGACTTGGTAATACAATGGAATCTGATATTCTATCGGAATCCAATACATTGTAAGAAATCCGATACTTTTATCGGAATCCGACACTCTTGTCGGAATCCGACAATTACAAAGGAATCCGACATTCTATCGGATTTGACTTGCGGATTTGAACACGTGATCTTAGGAAATCCAACTACAACAAAATCCGACATATACGAAATCCGACAACTTGTGGATTCCGACACTATTGGATTTTGACATTTGCGGATTTGGACATACATGCGGATTTAAACCACATGCAGATTCCGACACCATCAAGTCTCGGAATCCGATACTATCGGATTTGGCAAACATGCGGATTCCGACACATTCAAGTCTCGGAATCCGACAACTTCAAGGCTGGAAATCTGCCAACTTCATCTTGGCTTATTTCCAGAATTCCATTCATTTGTTTTACATTTTTACATTCTGAAAACATCTATTTTCATTAGTATGACTTCAAAAATGCATCGAAACCCAAACAATAACACCAAACAATCAAAACCACTTGCAAAGTAAGCTTTGAATGTTCTAATGTGGTGTTTTGCAAGGATTTGAGTTTTAATCATGTTTCAAACATAAAAACAGTTTCATACATATTAAATCTTAACAACAAACAAGTGTTTACCTTTGTTTGAATTCAAAATCACCAAATCTTCAAAGCTTCAAGAAAACCGAATGGCAAGAGAGAAAGCAAGAGATAAATCCGAGAGTTGGTAGGTGTTTGTGTGTTTTTGCAATCTTTGACCATATTGACTATTATGTCAATATATACACACGCATACGAAAACATATCCAGAGGTGGTTGCCTTTGGATTTTCTTTTCTTTTAATTAATTTCTTCTTTTTAAATTACTTTCTAATATAAATACATTAGTATACATGTACACATAAAACACATAACACACATTAAACACATATATATACAATTAACTCTCCTCATTAATACAGTTAACTTACAACTTGGACCCTTTACATTAACCACTATCTTATGTATATTCACACACGATTTACAACTAGGCCCAAATCGAGGATGTTACACATATATTTTATATCTTTATTACGTGAATATATAGTATAATTTTATATATCTATGTTTTAAAATTTAACAAACTCGTTTATGCTCAAAAGCCTAATCAAGCTCGCTAACCGAAGCTTGGTCGACATGGTCTTGTTTATGAACGAGCTTCAAGTTCTGTTAAAACTAGGCCCAAGCTCGTTTAAGGTCGACTTGTGACGAGTTTTCAGCAAGTCGGACTCGAATAGCTAATGAGTAGTTCAGCTCGTTTACAACCCGACTCACCGTTCAACTCCCTTAATAAAATGACAGCGACACAAGGTTGTCACTTATATAAAAGCCAATTTAATAGGCAACTAACCCAAACACGGGACAACTTGAAAACCACCAAAACGCTTTTCCTCCTGTTCTTAAATCTCAACCATAAAAAAACTTAGTTTCTCTTACTGTCATTATCTCCAGCGAGAAGGAACCTTGATGGTTATACGCCATGAGCTAATTAACAAATAAGACTACGCTTTAAACATTCTTTTGAGTTTGGTAAAAGTGGAAAGGACTCATAAGTTTATGTGATTAATTACTTTAATCCACCTTAACTAAAGCTGTTTAAACCTGCCGTCTTCATGTTTAATCACGTTGGAAAAATTAGTAAAAATGATGTTTTTACTAACTTTGGACACATATAAATACATACATATGTGTTATATATATAATTAATTCTTAGTGGGTTTGTGTTCTCCTTTATGAGAGTTTCAAAACGATATGTAACGTGTCCAAAACGAAGTATGTGAATGAGATATAGATACTTAAAGTTGAGTACTTGAAGATAATTTTAGCACACTCCCACTGCACATAGGAGAAAGAAGTAAACTTTTAATGGGTTTATAATCATGAAAGTGTTAGGGGTTTGTAAGTTTTTTTTTGAGTGGTTTTACTCCGAGACCTACCTGTACTACCCGTTTTCCTAATTATTATTATTTTAAACACAAAGCTATAGGAAATGGTTGTTTTAGAATTATCAAGTATTGTCATTTTAAACTTAAAGGGCAACTTTTGACATTTGTGAATTTTGAGGAAGGTATAAATACTCATTTAGGATAAAAAAAACCTATGAACTTATACGGTAGCCGACTCTTGTCAAAATAGAGCTCAATGTGCGTGTTCATCAAACCAGAAGAACATGGAGGGGGAACTCACTGATTCATACATCAAATTGACCGGAAACTTTTGGAGAATCACCACGTATGAATCATTAAACCATTTTGAGCAGTTTGGTACCGATTTTACACAATTTGGTTGGAAATTAAAGGGTTTTAGTCAAGTTTTCTTGTGTGATTGAGCAGTATTACAAACTGAGAAGAACCAATTATTGAGTCCTTAAACTTGTTAGAATCGGAATTAATTCATAAGGATTTGATTATATTATGTTTAAAATACATTGTAACAAGAATCATGTGATTTGGTTAAGTTTTGAGTAAGATTGAATCTAGAACTCATCGACCATGTATTCTTGAATCGTGAAACACATATGTTATGAATCGCTAACCCCAACCGAATAGCTAAGTGCTAGCTATGAATCGCCAAACTGGGTGAGTCCATATGGATTCCTCGATCGCCAAAGGGGTCATTCCTCAATCGGAAAATATGTCGGATCGCAAAAGGGTTTTAAGACCCAGATCGCGAAGTGCCATTAGGCATTGAATTGCTAAGGGGTTTAAGTCACCAGTCGCCCCCAGTACCATTTGGTACTTTGAATCCCCAAAGATGTTAACTTAGAATTTTGAGGATCTTCATGGCGTATTAGTATGAATAGGGTGTGTAGCCCTCATTAATGATTAATATTATCAAAACCTTAATTGCAGGTGACTACCAGTAGACGCGAATCTATCGGATACTTTATTTGGGCTATTGTTTATTGTTGGTACTACAATCATGTGAGTTACACTAACTTGTTCTTCATATTAGTGTGAAATGTGCTTGTTACGGTTATGTGAAAGTGTATGAATGTGTTATGATGATGTGAAGTGAAGGTTGTGTAAATGGGGTGAAAAACCAACTCCGGCATAAAAAGATGTAAAACCCTGGTTGCCTTAGGTAGTCAACCGTGACCCAAACGAAAGAAATCATCGCCAGTGCACTACTTCGGAATTATATGAATTGATTAATGTGAACCATATGAATATGTAGTGACTTGTACATACCTAGTGTGGTATGAAAGTATGCGTTCTTACTAAGTTTTATGCTTATTGTTTTTGTTTATATCTTTTTTAGGACATGATTGTAGAAAAGCTCTACACAGTGAAGACAACTCATGAATAAATTAAAGATATTTTTCACAATGATGTTTTCAGAACAATTTTGATATTTGTATTTCTTAGCATTCAAACTTCAGCAATATCCTTATTTTTATAGTAATGTACTTAATGATGTGTAGTCCGAGTGCGGGTCTTGTCTTAGATTGTGTAAATAATATGAATGTTTTTTTACAATTTTTTTGCGCACGGGGGTGCTAATTGTGGATTCACAGGCTAAAATTTGCCGAAATTGTGTGTAGGCATAACCTACGAAAAAGAACGCAACTCCGAAATATTGAGCTCGCGTAGTTTGGTTTGGCTACTTTTCTTTTTGACCCGATTTAAAACTTTGTAACCGAAATACATCTATTTCAGTTCCAATCTTTACTATAAAAAGGGTCTAGAGTCTCATTCCAATCACACAACAAATCAAATACAAAAAATAATCTCCTCCTGTCTTTTTGAGTGACATTTTCAAGCAAATTATCATCTCTGGTAGCACATCATACGTAAAATATTGTGTTTGCATACGATCTTTTCTAGTTATATTTTGAGACAGGTAATCATCTCTAACAATACATCAATTTTCAGGAACCATTTTTGAGAAACTATTTTATTGAAATCATTTTTACTAACAAATAATTTGAAATGAAATTGATTAAGACAAATTACGATGCGTGGATTTGGAAGAAAATTATGAAAACATAAAATATCGAGTATTTGATCATGGGGTTAAATAAATGAGATTATAACAGCTATAATTTCCCACTCCAATTCAAATGATGGTTAATCATTCTCCTCATCAACCTCCGCATAAGAAATAGAGAAATAAAAAAGAACATGTTTAAAACGGTGAAATCTTCGATCGTAATGTTTATTAAATAATTTACTAATGATTTACTGTAATTATACTAGTGAATTATTTGAACAATAGTACTTTAGGCCATCCCAAAAGTAGCTTAGAAAAACTAAGAGCATCCGTAACGAGTGCTTGTTATTGTTCGACGTGATAAGCAAAAATGAGGATAACTTCTCGTTATTTCCGTTACGAGCAACTCTTATGTCCATGTTATTGCTTGCCTTGTTCTGGTGGTAACGAGGTAAGCTTCTCGTTATGGTTTAGTTATTTATTATATTTTTTAATAAAAACCAATGGCTACATATATATTTACACATACCATCTTGACCAACGGCTATATCATCTAATTAAACAACTACCACCAACTTCATGCCCTTAAGGGTGGTTACCAGTCCCAAAAGATAACGCCGGCCGCACCAGTCTCAAACTCTAGCCACCCAAGGTTGTGAGGGATCGGGTTCGGGTTTTTGGTATCTGTCAATTCGAGGGTTTTTGTTCCTGTAGATGAGTTTCAAATCGATTTGGTGTTTGGGATTTTGATTTACTGGTTTCCCATAGTTCATTAAGCTTTTCAATTTTCTGGGTTTGGATTTCATCTTCGTTACCATAAACGACACAATCGATTTAGTTCGGGTCATCTATGTGATAATAATTCTTTGGTTTTTAGCGAATGAGATGGTGCAAGCAGTACAAATACCTCGATTTTAATAATGGATCAACATAATTTAGGTGATGGAATGATATTTGAACCGGAATAACTCTTGTTCTGTCCGGTTAAGTGAATTCCAAAACATTTATTTGAAATTCACATATGATTTATACATAAAATATAAAGAATTTTGTTATTTTGTTATATAAGCCTTCAGAACTTCTATAGTTAACTAAATAAAGTAAAGTTTGAATAACTATACATTTATAATATGTAATATAATCACTACAACATGCTTGATCCATTATTTTTCTAGCTAATTTTGTATTTTTAATTGTTTCATTTGTTAATAAAAATATATCTTTATTTTCTAATAACCAATGTCAGTATATATACCAAGTTGAAGTTACACCTTTAAAGCATAAACCTATTTACATTGATTTGATTATTTTAAAAAAATTTATTATTATAGAATTTTTGTTATTGTAAAATTATCATTAACTTTACCTAACAGTTACTTCATTCAATTGTAACTTTTCAATTATGATTTTGATGATTTATTTAACTTTCATAATTTTTTAATGTTTTATGATTGTTCGTATAAGATATATAAATATTTATACTACTTGAAATTTAGAAATTAATACTTTTAAGAAAGAATACGTTAACCATATTATATTATTAGTATAGATAAAAAAGTTAGATTCGTAAAAAGTTTCAAAAAGGTGTTTCAAAAGATATAACATTACCATTTTGGAATGTACTAGCCATGGTTTTGCATAGGATTTGATTGATGATTTGAGTGGATTGAATTCAAAAGTCATTTCGGCTGACCCAAATTTCCAACAACAAGAGACTAAGCATCTTTCAATCACACTTTTTCTTCTTTTATTTTTGATTGAAGTATGCAAAACGTCCTAAAGCTTTATTCCTCAATCTCATATGTTACCCACATATGAAACATACATAGGAGAAGTAATATTTTTTTTTCACTTTATTAGAATTATAAAGTTTCTCCAAGAAACATCTAATCATACATATGTTCAAATTTTAATAATAATACATGAAAAGAAAATTCGTATGAAAAGTTGGAAGGGAATATAAACTATTCAAACGATAAAAGAAAAACAAATGACGGATTTTAGCACCATATGATGTAGAGCGAAATAGACACATATATCCAAAGAAGATAATATAGGTATCCTAGCCTAAGGTTTTAAAAATTAACTTTTTTTATAATATAATAATATCATTTGGAAAACATAAAAAGTGGACCTCATAACCAATCAAAAATAATAAAAGTATAGACTAAGGTATTCAAAATCTTTAGCATAGGGTGCATAAATTATTACTTGTGATAAAAATATAGACTAAAGTGTCCAAGATTTTTAAAGTAAAATATATAAATCATTACCCTATATTAAATCATTTCCACAACTTATAAATCAATTCCACAACTTATAAGTATAGTACATTGTGCAAAACCAATTTTAATAGGACCAGAAATCTATAACTTCGGGATTGATTGAAACACATAAGACCATGCGTTATGGTACAACCGATGGAATTGGGTACCATAAGGAACATCAAAACGGGTATATCGAGTAGGGAGATCAAGTAAGTGCAACGAGTATGAAGCTCGATCGAGAAGTACGCGCCACCCCCCCCACCCCTCGACGTTTATTTTTTTTAATTAATCACAATTTTCACCTATATATACATAACCTTTTCATACCCATTTTTCACACCTATTTTCCACATCTCTATCCTCTATTCTCTCTACCATTTACTCTTTATTAAAAAAAAACATATCTATATATTTTTTATGGCTTCACCAAATAGATCATCATCATCAACTACCGCTAATAGTTATTTTTAAAATTTTATTATTATTGTTTTTATGTAATTTTTGAATTTTTAGAATTTATGTAATATAGTTATTATTATTAAAATTTTAAATTTCTAGAATTTATTTGTAATTTTTTATTTATATTTTAGTTATTAAAGAAAAGGATAATTAAGTTTAATAATTTTGTTTATATATAAAAAAAGTGGGGAAAGTTTGGGGAAGAAAAATGAAGGTATAACACTTGATTTGGGTACGGAGAAGGAAATGAAAGAGAGAATGGTGACGCTGACGTAACATTAGGTAAAGAAAAGAAAAAGGAAAGTTATAACTCATGACCTAATAATTGGATAGCTAAGAGATCATGTCATTTACTAAATGTTAGATTTTATGTTTTTTTTACATCAAAAAAAGGTTAACTAGCCTAGAGCTTTGGCATGACCATCACCCCAGACAAGCACTTCAAAATTTATTAATGATACTAGCAAAAATCTAGAATAAAACTTACAACTTAAGAGAGTACATATGATGGGTTACAACACTAAGTTGACCAAAGTAATGATTTACAATTACTCCTATATTTTAACCAGATGAACAAAGACGTTGAACTTCAACTACAACCCGAGAGACAGAAAATTTATCTGATTAAAAATCATATCGTTTCTAGCCTTCCATATAAACCACTAAAGTCCCCTAACTATAGCTTCTAAAAGTTTCTTCTTCACTCTATTATTTCCATTCTCTAAAACATTAAATAAAAATGGATCTATGGAGGTTTGACAATTGAGGTTGATATTACACCATTTTGAGAACCATGTGATTCACTACAACAATAAAACAATGTAAATTTGAAAAGAAAAAAAAATGATATATCATTATACTATTTCTTTCTACTTTATTCGCTCACTCACCATAATATATATGAGATGGTGAAATTCACTATTTATCTTCCTTCACTTCCTCCGAGGAAAATTGTTTGTCATGGTCTATTAATGAGTCATTAATAAACCCTTACAATTATTAGCCACTAATTTATTTTGATTCAAGGGATAATATTAGTTCTCGCGCAAAAATCAATTCTTAGTTTGACTCTTCCCCTATATAATAAATATAAATATATATTATATAGGGAAAATACCATCGAAAATGGTTTGTAATCTCATTAGTAACTTATTAATAGGAGTAGTTTGTTCATTTATATATTTACTGAATCTTAAATTACGTTCAGATAGACCGTCATTAATAAGCGAGACTTAATTTTTTCAAAATACCCATCGTAATACTTTAATAATGAGCCATTAATGACTTATCACAAAAGAAATAAGGTATATGATCCAAAAGTGAAAATTATCACAACCTTTTTGCAAAGTGTTTATGCCTTAAGGACAAGTCATCTACAAATTTCTTAAAGCATCCAAAATGGAAGCAACCGCAGTTCGGCAACATACAAACAATAGATGGAAGTATATATTTAATGTCCAATTGCTCACATAAATGCACTTCTAGATAAACAAGAATATCATATATATTTCTCAAGAATCAAGTATATCATTTTATTCAACCTCCTTATATTATTAGTTTGTTGTGTGATGTTTCTTATTTAAGGCCAGTATTTGAGACTGACAAATGGAAATCTATAAAGATCCAAAACTCATTTTGGATCCTGGTATCAAAAAATACCCACAAAGTAGAAGGAACAAAACACTAAAGGGTTTAGTTTATCAACCTTTATTAAAATTATCATATTTTGCTATTGTATATATTGGACTTAAAAATTTTTATTGCGTGTATCGAATTTTTAATTTGTCGATATTATGTGTATTAAACTTTCTATTGTATATACTAAACTTATAAAATTTTTATCTTTTTATGCAACTAAGATACATACAATAGCAACAAATTAAAAGTTTGATACACGCAATAGAAACTTTTAAAGTTCGATGCATACAATAGCAAAACGTGACAACTTAGATACATTTTAGTGAGCTAAACCCAACACTAAAAACATATAAATCATATGGATTAATCCCCATGACCCTTGGGGATCCAGATGAAGCTCGTAAACCAACGAGAATTAACCTAACTAGGTAGATTAGAATATACGTACATCAATCAACAGGGTGGTAGAGATGAAGTGAGATTAGAATGTACTTCATATTAAAACCCGAACCCGATCCCTCACAACCTTGGGTGGCTAGAGTTTGAGACTGGTGCGGCCGGCGTTATCTTTTGGGACTGGTAAATTGGATAAAAAGAAATATAATCATATGCTCAAAATGTACTTCAATCGTAAATTGGATAAAAAGAAAACTATATATTAACTAAAAGTAATATTTTTATGTCATATTATATATACTAACATTTACCAGGAACTATAAACAGTAACCTGGTAAATGTTAGTTATATACATGTTATGCCCAAGTTTCAACTAAAAGGGTTAACTAGCCTGGTGGTAAATTATGTCTAAGCTCAGCCGGAAGGTTAAGTGTTCGAACTTTTGCACACGTAATTTTTTAATATTAAGCTGATATTGCATTTTCTTGGCATTTCAATTTGGAAATTTATTATTATATTTAAGTATTTTATTTTACGTCTTTTTTTCTCTTTCTTTTTTAATAACAAAACATTTTTTTGCCGTTATCTTATAACATTTAAGATATAATGTTCGGTGTAAATATGAGTATAATTTTATGACCGTCCTCTTTTTATCTATAATTTATTATAAAATTTGTTGTAATACGATATATATATATATATATATATATATATATATATATTCTCTTTCCTTTAATTGGATTGTCCACTCATAAATTTCTTACATGCACCTTGGCACACGCAATCCCCCCACGCTCTTCATTCATGAATCCTATTATCCAAAATGAACGGTTAAGATTGGTTTTCGTGGTTCTCGTAATAAAAACGGTTCTCAAATGAACGTTCCCCTATATATATATGGAGAGAGAAATCTACGTTGTATTCTTACTCATTCTTCTACTCATAAAATCAGGAGAGGAGATGAAGAAAGATACTTAGTAAATTCGACATGTTATCATTTAATTAGTAGGAGGATAAAGTATGAAGAAGATATCATTTTCCATATTTAAAAATGTTTTTAGCGTGCTCTGATACTAAAAAAATATATTTTTATATTAACCATGTGTATGTGTATGTGTATGAGGTTATTAAAATACGCTCCAAAACCTAAAATGTTTTCAATCTGAAATAGGTGTTGGAATGTACAAGTGAATACCGAAACAAACTTTCATCACCTTTTTTCAATCCTAATTGATTGAAATTTTTCACTTTTTTAAATATTTGTAACTAGGTAGAAAATATAAATTATACGCCAGTAATTTTATCCCGCTGTGAAACGCGGGTATGAAAAACTCGTTTTATCTTATATTAGAAGTGAATTTGAATAAAATCTCGTTTTAGATTCAAATTTGAGTTTATCTTGAACAAAAAAAAGTCAAAATTAGAATGTAAATGTTTCACCAAAATGGATTGTTGAGATTTGATAATTAATTTTTTTTACGTGAATCAATGATTAGGATTATTTAATAGATTTTATTCATATTTATATTTTATTTATATTAGAAGATATTGCATATGTTAGAAACGAGATGATCGGCACCCGCGCATTATGGTGGGACTAAAGGATAAATAATATAAAAACCAACAAACAAACATAATACGGTGTAACTTCTATTTTAAAAATTCATAGTTCTTATTACATCCACCACAACATTGACATTATTAACTTCACAACCAAGTAAAGATTTTCACAAAAAAATATATAATTTTCATCCAAAAACATGAAAGAATTAAAAATGTAATATTTATATAAAGATTTTATTACACCATAATACAACAAACTTTGTATGAGTTATCATTATAATATTATATGTAACAAACTTTATTTTTTTGTTGGTAAATCCAATCAAATTTCTTAATCTTCTTATCTTTGCAAACATTTATTTTTGTATCATGTTAAATTACCATTGTATATAATGAACTCTGCATAAGATATTATTACAATAAACTTTATTGTATTTATTGATAAAAAATAAGTTTGTTAAATACAATGAACTTTGAAGTGTTTTATGACTTTGCCATAGCAATTTAAAAAATTGATTTAATGTTTGTTTTTCTCTTACAAGATTTAGTATATGATATTTGGTGTAAATCTATCTATCTATCTATCTATCTATCTATATATATTTGAAACTAAATTATTTTATATACATCTTGATATAAATATTAATGGAATAAGATAGTTATCAAATGAAATTGTTTTAAAATAAATAAAAAAACCCTTTTTTAGTTAAATATAATATCATGATAAAATTTATATTGAAATGTAGATATAAATAAGACGATTATAAATATATATATTTATATTCACACTAAATATTATATATTAAAAATTATCAAAGAAAAGTAAAGAATATATAAAATTAATTATTTTAATATAATATATAATAGTAATAAATAAATTTTAAATTAAAATAGGAGACGCATTCATGGCATTTATTGAAAAAGGTAAAAAGAAAAAAGAAAGTTTTACCAAATGAAATTCGCATAGGACCCGAAAAAAAATATAAACTATATTGAAAGAGGTTTGAACCCGGGACACCAAGGTAAGATACCAATGCCCTAACATTTCACCTACACATCTTTGGTTATGATATATATAATGGTTTAACTTTTTAAAAAAATCAACAAAAGGATGTTTGATATGCGATTTTTAATAGGGTTTATTTGTTGGGACTTGAGAGTGTATCCAAGTTGTCACATATTGCTATTATATGTATCGAACTTTGAAAATTACCATTTAACGTATTGAACTCTCAAAAGAAACCTTTCCATATATCGGATCATCAAATTTATGTATCTAACTGTATATATTTTTGCTATTGTATGTATTCAATCTTCATACTGGATACACCAAATGGTAATTTCTAAAAGTTCGATATATTAAATGACAAGTTTCAAAATTCGATACATATAATAGCAAAACATGATAACTCATGGGCTGTTTGTTTGCTACTTAATGGAACCACTCAGCGCTGAATGCTGAATCGTTCGGATTCAGCATTGAGCGTGTTTGATTACTGCATCCGAATGAAGACTGTGCTGAATAAAACCGAAGAACGTTGTTAAATCATTCTACCTTAAAGTACCTTCTGAATCATTAAGTACCCAGTATTTTACCCTAATATTCCTTCTTTCACATGTTGTCTTGTTAAACAATCATATCTTATAATATAATATATCACTATTAAGATTAAAATGGTAATTTGCATAATACAGATTGTTCATTCAGAACCTTTATCAAACAACATGTTACATTTAGAGACAAATTCATTTAGAGCCTTTGAATTATTCAGACCGCAAAATCATTCAGTACTTAATCATTCTATTTTAACAAACAGCCTTATATATATTTCGGAAACTAAACCCTTTTTAATATAGTAAAATTTATTTATTCATGTTTCAAAATCTTATAGGATATTAGTAAAAGTTCATTATGAATTAACAATCATATATTTTTCTTTTCCTCTTTAAATCTTAGAATTAAATTTAAATAATACATTAATTTAGAGTAAAAATCGAATTTATTTGAACACGAACAGTTTTTATCAAAGTGGATGGATGAGATTTAATAATTAAATTTCCTTATTTAAATAAGTGGTTATGAATAAAATCTAGGGTTTAGTTCATCAAAATGTATCTAACTTGTCATGTGTTGCTATTGTGTGTATCGAATTTTAAAAGTTTATATTGTATATATCAAACTTTTAATTTGTTGCTATTTTGTGTATTTTGGTTACATAAAAAAGGAAAAAAAATGTGTAAGTTCAGTACATACAATAGAAAGTTTAATACATACAATAGAAAGTTTAATACATACAATAGCGTCAAATAAAATCTTCGATACATACAATAGCGAAACTTGACAAGTTTGATACATTTTTATAAATTAAACCCTATATTTTATTCATATTAGTCTTTTATTTATATTAAAGAAGATTGGTTACTAAGTATTTCTTTGAGGAGATATGTTTAAAGTTAATTAGACAATCTTGAGGGTAGCTATTGGCAAATAGCAATAGCCTAAAGATTCATGATGTAATTAATCTCCATTGTTAAGCCATTGTAGACCTGTGGTATATATAAGCTTGGATTCCATTAATAAAAATATTAATCTTTGTATTTTTAAAAAAAGTATTTCTTCGTGTGGGACACTACAAGAGCATACATAGATAGAAATGTACACTACAAGAAAAAACACTTTTAACTACGACAACTTTCGACTACAAAACAAACACCGTTTTAACATTGGGAAAATGGAAATGTCAGGTCCCAACTTTCAGTCTTCGCCAAAATTATTTACCAATGCTTTTCCTTTTTTCCACCAAAAAGTGAGAAATTATATGGCAGAAATCCCACCATTAAAGTTCCGCTACTTTCAGCGACGACATGCAACGCCGAAACTGATTTTTTTATATACTTTTATTTTAATAGAAAACAAAACTTCGGTGTCTTGTATTCTCTGCGACAACTTTTTCGTAGATTATATATTCTATTATTTATTTCATCTTAAAGTACAAAAAATAACATCACTTTGGCTTTTAGCGATGACTTTTGTCCTCGTTTAAAGTACAAAAAACATCGCTTTGGCTTTCAACCATATTCACTTTCACTGTCTTGCTTTCTGTCTATCACCACTTTCGGTTTTTTACTAGCATTTGAAGGTAAATCGGTGACAAAACTTTCTTTTAACTTGATCTATCACCGGTTTCGGTTTTTACCTCCATTGTTTTTGGCCAAAACACCATTTTTTAGCAACCATAGAATTCCAGTCAAAAAGTGGTTAAGGTTAGTTTCTTACATAATCCAAACTTCTTTAGATGATTTATCCGTAACACCTTTGATTTTCTTTTTAGTTTATATCTATTTCTTTTTAATTCTGGCGAGTCTCCGATGAAAAGAAAATAGAGTTTTAAGGTTTGGTTCTCATATTTTGCTTTGCATAATCTAATTGTTTGTTAAATGACTTAATTGTTTGACCGTGCCTTCTATCACACCTATATCCCTTTTTTGTCTTCATTCGGGTTCTCGTCAAGCAAGTACCGAATGACTCTTGGAAAGAGCACATTGGTTTTATTTTTAGATTTTGTCCATATTTTTGGCAAAATTTTGATGAACTCCGGCCAACAAACTCCGGAGAGTGGAAAAAATTGAGCTCCTTTACTTCTCTTCTTACATTTTTCTAATATATGGTTAGTTTATATATATATATATATATGTATAAATATGTATAATAATTTTAAATGTTAGTTTGATAATGTAAATGGTATAAGTTTAAATATATATTATACACACAAGTAAAACTAACTTATATTTTCTATATATTATAGTTTGAAATAGTATATATATCCTTAAAGGTGAACTTTATTGTGTATATGACATGTATTAATTGAGTGTAAGTTTAAGAGATTAACTCAAAATGGTTTTGAAGTTGCTTTTGTTATATACTTTACTTGTGGATAATTTATTATGGTTTTGAAGAAACAAATATATTGTTGATGAATATGTTGTCATCAAATCATTTATGTTCAAATCGATTTTTTTAATATAGTTATTCAATAGAAAAATCTAGTAGATAGGTATTTGATACTCTTGTGAGTATAATAGTAATAAAATAAAAAATATATGCAAAGCCCTAAATCACATATATATTAAGAAACTAAAATATAATGATAAACTACACAAGGAGAAACTTTATCATTAGTATACGAAATTTTACAATTTATGTAAAAACAATACAATAATAATAATAACAATAACAACAACAATAATAGTATAAAAACGTAAAGTAATGTTTTCTAAACCAATAAATTAACAATAACTGTTTTATACTATAAGTTACCCGTCTAAAATTAATTTATTAGAAATTAATTTTGAAAAGTCCCTTGTTTGAAACTGTTATTGTTAATGTTTTGTCATATTTAAGATATGCATGCATGTAACTAATTTACTACTTAAGAAATATTCGGTGAACATTTTCCCTTTTCTCCTACGAATATGTGTTTCATACACATATTTGAGGAGTTAAGGGGAAATGCTAGGGAATATTTCTTAAATAATAAATAAGTTATACGCATTCAGGTGTGAGACAAAACATTCAAAAAATGGGTTAGGATGACTATAATGCTACAGATTATACGTTCTATACTTAGACATATAATACAAACTTTTCCATCGTTTAAACTATAAATCATGCCTTATGTAGTTTTGATCATTAATCTTCACAAATATAGTTATGACAATTGATAAAAGTTGGACTAGTTGTAGAAATCTATCATCCGAGTTTTTACCGGTCTTAACTCATTTATTGAGTGGTGTAAGGACCACTTGAATGATCAAAATAGATTCTAATGTCCATGTGAAAAATGTGATAACCATGAATTGAGTTCACTCGTTGAGATTGGGAACCACATACTTCATTTGGGTTATGTGCCGCTTATAAAACGTGGAGGTTTCACGTTGAACAATATTGTCCACCAACGATACATGATACATCTGAAACGATAGATCAGATGGTTTATGTCCTCAACGATGTTCGATGGGAGAATACTAACAATGAACATGAGGAAAATATTGATGAGCCAAGTAATGAGCCAATGGAAGGTTCGAGTGGTGCAAATGACAATATTGATGCGAGACTTATAGCTAGTCGAGACCGGTTATACATGGTTGTCTTCATTAAAATTTTGGTAAAGATGATGCACATGAATGTCATGAATAAATGGACTAATAGTTCTTTTGACTAGCTAATAGAATTTCTCAAATCTGCATTTTTGAAAGACAATAAAGTCCTGTCTTCATACCGAAGCTAAGAAGACAATGAAAAAACTTAAGTTGTGATACGAATCGATCCATGCTTTTAAGAATGATCGTTGCTTATGTTGGAAGGAGAAAGCCGATATGCAAAGGAACACACACACACACACACATATATATATATATATTACAATCTTGGTGAGCAATATTTGTGATTAAGTTGTACTTAACTTTACAATCTTGATGTGTGGAGTTGTACTATGGAGTTTGTAGCCATTTATATATTTTTGTTGATTATATGTTAGTTGGGAAGTTGAATTAATATTATCTATGAAATTTAGACATAGGTCAAATTTAGGATTGTCTATTTATTGTCGTTATTGTGTCAAAATTTTATATGATATATTAATTATAACTATTGTAACTTTTATAATTACACAACAACAAATGAAGCAACTTCGACGGAGTCAAACGAGGAGTTTAAATTGCATGACCGATGAACACATACTTTCACAAGTTTTATGTGAATGCCGAGGGCATAATCATCCACGGGGTAGAAAGTTACCCACTATTGCATCTACTTCAAGCTAGCAACTAAACAAAAAAAGAGTATACACACAAAGAGAAGTAAATGTCATGATGCAGAATCGCAACGCGACTAATAATACAAATTTTAGAATATTATTTGACGCACTAAAAAGAGTGAATTTTGATAATCCTTACTTTCAACCGATTGCTTCTCCTATTAAAGTAACTGAAGATGACGACGACATGGATGAAGAGGACTCGTATGATGATAATTATTAGCTATATATTATTGTTCTATTCTATTAAACAAATTTGTAAGAAATATATGAATGTTTTGTTTTTTGACCTAAAAAAAAGTACCCACACAGGTTTTAGGTTTTGAGTTAATAACAATCATCACGTAAAATAATAATAAATAAATATAAAAACTGAAAAAAACTAAAAACATTTTAGCAACAATGAATGTTGTTGTTAATCTCATTTAAAAAATTAATTTAATTAATACATATATTTAGCGAGGACAGATGTCGTGGCAAAATGCATGTGAAATTATTTTTTTGATTTTCTTTCAAAACTACTTTAGGGCAAGGACAACGGTTATTGGAGAAGTCTAGGACCTTTTAGCAACGAAAACATCATAGCAGAAAACTTTCATAGACGGGCTTTAGCGAGACGTTTTGGAGATGAATTGTCGTTGTAGAAAATACTGAGCGACGACTTGTAAACTTTTAGCGAGGACTTTTGTCGTCGTTAATATCATTTTTCTTGTAGTGATATTTATTGGGTTTATTACATGCACAAACACCCAACACCAACACCTTATACATTGATGAATATTGATCTCCATCTACTTAACATGTTCCTTCAAGCCTCCTTATGGCAGTTTTAAATGAGCTCTAATCAATCTTTTACCTTTAGTATACACCCTCAAGCATATTTCTTAAATATCTTTTATATATATATATATATATATATATAATGAATTATTAATTTATATATTATATGAGGCCTACAAAAATTATCAATAATGTAATCTTCTAATTTTAGGCTATATATAATCGATTATTAATTAATATATCGTGTTTCTACTGTAGCTGAAAAAGTTCCCAACGGATGTGCTCGAAAATGTTTAAGCAACTTCTAAGAAGTTAATTATAAAATTTTGTGTCAGTTCTACCTCTCATAGTCTATAGTTTTAACTAATGTTTCAAATGTACATGTTTTGAGACTAGATGTTTAATTAGTGTGAAATGTTTTAAGTTAAAAAGTTCTATTTTAAATTATGTACGTACGTTCTTCTGCTTCCGCAAATTTTTCTCAAGTTTTTAGTCTATGTTGCTCAAGTTTTAAATAATTCTGAACGTCAAATTTGGGGTGTTATAAGAAGGTATATATTGTATATTTGAGGTTAAGAGAATATTATAATTAGTTAAAGTTAATTAGTAATTAATCCCGGCGAAGCATGTTACGTATAATAACATTTGTCTATCGATCGAAATTCTAATGCTCGATCTGTACCAATATAGTAGTATAACGAGTCAGTGTTAACATAAGTACGTAATTATTAAGTATATTAATACGAAATTTAATTCTTTTCATTTTCAGCTAAAGTACGTATATTAGATAACATGCATGCATGGCTGGATAAAATATCTTTAAAAAAATCAGGAACCCATGTGTTAGATAAAATGTTTAATTAAATTTTTTTTATCTTATTGCATTATGGTTCATATATCTAGCTAGTCTTGGAGGAACATGCATATATACTAATTCATGCATGCAGCACTCGAAAAGCTTGATTCAATCAAGAAAGAGGATGTATTACCAAGTGATACTACTATTTGGACCATCTTTTTCACATGTCAAATATGTTATATTAATTCATTACAATTTTCAATGCAGGTTATATACTCACGTATATCATATCACATGAGTCAAATTAGATAATGGAGTCCAAATAGAATAATCAATTACGAATGCTACTATTTGACCCCTCTTCTGTCACATACCGATATGTCAAACATACCAAGTATTTAGCGTGGTTATAAATAAAAAATTAGTTTCTAGTTCAGGATTTTAATTGGATCCAAAATCCAAAGAGTTCAGTTGATTTGGTTAAATAAGTTTTTTTTTACAACAAAAAAAATACATTAGCTAGGCAAGGAGTTTTGATGTATCAAAATATTATTAAAACTCTAACAAGATGTTAGAACAAGATTTACATATAATTAAAAAGAAGCTAAAAGATCACAATATATATATATGCCAATCAAGAAAATTACTTTTTGCTCTAAACTTTAATTATGTAAATAAAGATGCATATTTCTATTATCACCGAAGAGAACTTTTTGTGATTAAAGACTAAATCATTTCTTGCGTTCCATATAAACCAAAGAGTAGCTTCAAGGAATTATTTCTTCTTCATAGATTTTCTATTATCCACCACATTAAGAACATGGCCGTCTCAAATTTTTTTGGGGCTTAGGGGAAAACTAGAAAAGAGGTCCCTAAACCACTAAACACTAAACTTAAAATATATAAAAACGCACTAAATTATATAAAAACACCAAATAAGAAACTTACAATTGTACGTAACCAAAACAATAGAGAATAGAATCACTTCCAACAATTTCTCGTTGCTCCTAAAATTACTATATTTCTAACTGCCAAAATTAAGTTTCTAGCAACACCAATAAATTTAGCTACCACCGTGCTTTTGAGAACCAAATTTTTCTTTTTAAAATACAATTTAAGTTTTCAAACCGCGTGGGTTTGTCTGTAAACAAAACATTTACACCTGTTTCATAATTTAAATAAACAGCGGAAACAAAAACACGTGGCAATTTATATACAATCAAAATGTTGCCACATTATATCGTTTGGTGTTACTGATACTTAACCGGCCGACCATTATCCGAGATTAAATACAATCATGATTATAACAGAGTGTTTAACAAAATATTGTTCCTCCCAAAGCATATAACTACCCGTGGGCACCCGAACTTACAGTCTAAAGATCACTTGCACATGTGAGAGTGAGTATATGTTAGCTATAATAGCTAGTGAGTACTGAATAGCATAATAATCAATATAAGTATATCACATGTCATCAATCATGCTCAAACAGTGCTATCCTAGCATCTCGCGATGAGCTGGCGTAGTCAGAAGGCGACATATCTCGCAATGTAGCTAACCCGGCTCAATGCACCAAACCGGGGTACCAGACACATCAACCGTGCCGGTGAGTGAGCTGTGAAGCGGTCCACCATTACGTTTTGGAGCATTGGGCTTGCAAGGCCCTAAATGCCTATATAGGTACTGCTGATGCTATCAATGGTCCGTAGACCTTAAGTGCCATCGCTGGCCCCGATAAAGGACTAGTCAGTCCCTAGGTCCGGATCCGATCACAAACACATAATTGATCCAATCGGATCTTCATTGCACTCATATGCTCATATATCATCATTATGAAATATAACATACACTTAATCAAGTGCATGTAACATGGCAATAGCAATTCATGCATATCAAGGCATTCTAACTTTCAATAATACATTCAATTCGTTTGTTAATATATGTTATAGGTATATTAATTGTTATGTTATCCAGCACTCACCTCACAAGCTAAAGTAAGCGAATATCTTGCTTCGGCACTCAAGGATCATTGACTTGACCTATAACACCATTACTTACGCGTTATTAATTTAAACGTACAAAGAACATCTAGGATACTTGAAACACTACTCTAATGGTGTTATTTATCTATTTATTAACTTATTATAATAGTCCAAGTACCAACACGCGAAAGAACAACGAAAAACAACATTGTATACTAAAATAGGCTGGACGCGTCACGTCCAAGGGGACTGACGCGTCACGTCCCATGCAGCAGTACACATAGGTTGTTTTTGCACAGCAGTGTCATTTTATCCCATTTCAACTGTAATACCCAAACTTTTGAAAATAAATAAAATAATATTTTATTAAGAAATGATTATTATCTGTACCTATTTGGGTGATGGATTTAATTGTGGACTAGAAATAATTGGGATTGAGTTAATAATTTGTTAAATGGATAAAAGTAAATGGTGGATTGGATTGATTGTTAATGGGCTTAGTTGGTGAAAGTTATGGGCTTAGGCCTTATTAAAGAAGGTATATATACATGAATAGGGCACAGTCCCCAACACCATCATCTTCACTGTTTCATTGCTTTCAAAGAAATCAATGTGTGTTTGTGTGTGTGCCAAAACTCCCGAAGAATAGAAGAAAGAGGAGTCAAGAATCATCTGTAGACTTAAAGAATTGTTAAAAAGATCATCATGTAATGTTTCCTACCTCATTATGGTATTGTAGATATCAATCTTACCTTGTTTGAATGATAATGGAAGGAGTAAGAATCTGGGTTTTTGGGTTTTGGGTTTATGGAAGAAACCAGGAAAAGATGGAAGCAAAAACACTTGGTATTTGGTGAAATGTAAAGTTTTACTAAAAAGAAATTGTTTACATGAATGAAGAAATTTTTTGCAACAAAAATAAGATGATTTGTTTGAGTTTTGAAAGAACTTGATTTTGGCCATGAAGCCTGTGCGATGAAAATGATGAACTGACAGGGATGACTATCACCCCATGCGACTTTCACTTTGGTCCCATGCGACCTTCATATTGAAACCTCATGCAACTTTCACCCATTCATACTATGCGACTTTCATATATGTACATACTACCTCATGCGACTTTCACCCATATATCTATACCTACCATGCGACTTTCACCTATGCACAAACACCTCATGCGACTTTCATACCTGAACACCCATGCGACTTTACCCCATGCGACTTTCATACTTGTACCCCATGCGACTTACTTGCAAACCATACCATGCGACTTATCCACAAAACACCTCATGCGACTTTGATACACACAAACCATGCCATGCGACTTACACCTTTGTGTGCCATGCGACTTTCATGTAGTCCATGCGACTTAATATGGGTAACAACTAGTCTGACCTTTGGAACCTTGTAGTGGTCCGACTTTTAGTTGAGAGTGTGAGGCCCGACCTTCGGTCGAGGTATAGGGTCCGACTTTGGATATTTGAAACTTAATACGACTACGTGCACTGTAGGTTGTACTTTGGACTTGTGACCAAGCAATTCGTTACTAGCTGTTAATTGGGAAACTAAGACTGCAAACAGGTGAGTATTCTTACTTACTATCTAAACCGAATGATGTACGTGATTGACGCGTTGTATGTTATATGATTTGATGAACCTATGAATTGATGAATTGATGATGTGTTATACTTTTCTTAATGATGGGACCGTTCACTTCGGTGACGGGAATGATTGGACCATTCACTTCCGTGACGGGAATGATGGGACGGTTCACTTCGGTGACGGGAATGATGGGACGGTTCACTTCGGTGACGGGAATGATTGGACCGTTCACTTCGGTGACGGGAATGATGGGACCATCCACTTCGGTGACGGGAATGATGGGACCGTTCACTTCGGTGACGGGAATGATAGGACCGTTCACTTCGGTGACGGGAATGATTGGACCGTTCACTTCAGTGACGGGAATGTGGGACCGACTACAACTGTAGCGGGAATGTGGAACCGACTACTACGGTAGCGGGAATGAAGGATGTAGCATGATTGTGGAAACAAATAATTTGATGTCATATGGTTGATTGTAATTAAAAGTACTCGATAAGCTTCGTGCTTACGGTTGTTGTTTAACCCTCTTTTCAGATGATGACCATGGCGGGACTCCAATACGCAGTTGATAGCTCATCCCCCACAAGCTTCCGCAATGTTTTAACTATTTCGAACCTTCTGATGTATTCCAAGACTATTATAATTGAATTTAAGATTTTATGGGTTTTCACTCTGGGTTGTAATTAATATTACACATTGTTTTAATTATGGTAGATTATTAATCGTACGCTTCGGTATTTGTTGTAATATATTAAAAAAATAAATTTGGGATGTTACATCAACTCCAATTCAAATTTAACAAAATTTCAGTGTTTCATATGATCATTTGACACATGTTGAAGCTTTCTAACATCAAAAATACCTATCCAATTAATTCATATGAAAATCCCATTTAAATGGACAAAGAAGTGTCCATTTTGGCAAATTCTTGAAATGCACCAATTCTAACACTTTCAACTCACCATTTACACCTAATATGATGTATTGAATGTGTTACAACTGACCAAAACCTTTTAAACCATTGTTTGATATCATTTTCCAATTTCTTACCTATTGATGACATATTTTTCACTATTTTAGCCAATTTAAGCAAAATTACCATTTCAATACACATCAATGTTCTAATCAATTCATACAAGTTATATGAACCTATTAGAATCTTAAAAATCAGTTCTTGATGTTCAAAAACAGTTTGACTCCATTTTGGTCATTTTGACCCATTTAGACCATTTCTTGAATTTGTGCAAAACCACCACTTCTAATTCAACACATGAGTTCTAATCAATTCTTATGAGTTGTAGGAACAATTAGAACATCAAAATTCAGTTCTTGAAGGTCAATTTCAGTTTGACCTGTATTTGACCAATTTTGACCCAAATGAGCCAAAATTCAAAACTCAATCAAGATCATAACTTTAATCCTTGAAATTGATTCCTATATACTTAGAAATGATATAGGAACTAATTTTAATCATAAATTTTAGTTCTTGATTGCAAAATCATAATTACCCACTTAAAACCTAGAATTTTAAGAATTGAAGAACACAAGGATGAACAAGGAAGAATATGAGCTTACAAGGATCAAATGATGATGAACAACTTGTGGGACTGATATGAAGCTCAATTCACTGCTGGAACAAAGATTAGTAAGCTTTCTTTCAAAAACCCAAAATCAAGAAATGAAGAACATAAAGAAATGAAGCTTACTAGATGATGGAGAAGATGAAGATGATGATTATGGACTGATTAAACTCTTGAATTTGTTGCTGGAAATTGAATCTTGGATGATCTCTTGTTGGCTTCTTCAAAGGAGTCAAGAACAAGAAGAAAGATAAGTGTTTGTGTGTATGTACGTGTGTGTGTATGAGGCTGTGTATACAAAAGGGATAAAACCGACTCGTGGGTAATATTATCCATAAATGGGTATTTTGTTTCCCTTTTTCAACTTACAAGTCGTCTCTCGTTTACCCGTTTCAACTAACGAGGATATTTTCGGGATCCTCGTTTGAAACCGTTAGACATTTTATAATCTTTATGTATTTTTATTATAATTTTAATAACCTCATTTATTTATTATTTTCATACTTTATATCATTTTCTAATATATATATATATATATATATATATTATTTAAATTAATTAAATATTCGACGTACCACATTCGCACACGTTCAGGTCCATTTTGAGAATGTTACAGATGACAACGGGTTAAAATTAATGAAACGATCAAACAAAAATGATGAACTAAATCACATAGATTTCAACCAAAAAAACTTGATAAGTAAAAATATTGTACAATTAATATGCATCAGAATTAAAAGGCTAGGATCAAGAACCCTACATTATCAAAGAAAACTGATGAATAAGAGCAACCAATAAACAAGAATATTGGATTCAAATAATCTGTAGGAAAATTTTAATGAAAGAAAATTGATGAACAAGAATAACCGATGAATAAAGAATATATTCTCAAAGTAATATAGAGAACTCATGCACACAACTTTATACAAAATCTGATGAACGTTTTCATAAATTACAAAAAAAATCCTAACTTTACATCATGAGCGATCGCGATGGACTGGTTAAGATCACAAATCTAATTAATGAACATTGGCTTATAGAAAATTGATACATATTGATGCAACTTTGATGTACAAAAACAGAACAGAATTGTTGATGTATGAATAATTCTCAAAAATCGAATTTTTATTGTTTCTTCTCCCAAAATCTGAATTTTTTTTACCGCCGCCTCCCAAAATCGTTTTCCAAAAACTAGGTTACCGTTAGATGGAGGAAAGGGGGCCTCTAGTGGATCTGATGCGGCTATGGTGGTGTATCGGTCCTTACTATGTCTCGATTGGGACCAATGATGATAGATCTTAGTAGTGACCTGACATGGGATCCGATGGTGAACACTTTGGGCTCGGCAACATTGCACTAGGACGACGTTGGCAACAAAGGACTAAGCGGTGGCGACAACTGTGGACTTTGGTGTTATCGGCTACAGAAACAGTGGATTGAGGCATCAATGACGGCGGAAGACTCAATGGTGGCAACAACAATAGGAACATACTCCATGGTTGTCTCGGGTGAGAAGGATAGATTCGTAGTCGGTGGGTGGTGGATGGGAATCGTATGGTGGTTGCAATCACTGAAAAGGATAGATCGCAGTGGCATGTGGCGGGGATGACTCGTGGTTCTCGCCGACGAGGTCGGCAAAGGCAAGGTAGTTGTATTGGCGGAGGAAGCCGGTGATTTTGTAAGGATGCTGGAAAGAAACTAGGGTTGAAATCGTGGGATTCAAAATGGTGGTGAGATTTGAGGGAAAGAATTTTTAGAGAGAATTAGTTTTTGGTGGTAAAATGGAAGGGTTTTAAGTTTAGTAATTTTTATTTGGTGCAGTAAATATTTATGAGTTTATCATACAAATGTCATTTTTTATAATGCTTTGTAATCACATAAGATATGTTTATCATACAAATATATATGAGATTATCATACAAATGTCATTTTTTATAATGCTTTGTAATCACATAAGATATGTTTTTTATAGGGTTTACTTCTCTAAAATGTATTAAACTATACCTCAAATGTTAATTTGTGTATTCATTTTTCAAAAATGTTATTGTGTGTATTAAACTTTTTAATTTGTTGTTATTGTACGCATTTTGATTACATAAAAAATAAAAATAAAAGTATAAGTTTAGTACATTTTTTGAAAGTTTGATACACAATAACATTTTTGAAGGGTAACTACATACATTATCATTTATGATATAGTTTAATACATTTTGAAAAAGTAAACACCGTCTTTATAATGTTTCATAATCACATAAGATGTGTCAAAGAAATAATAAATATGCTCAAAACTAATAATAAAATTAGAGTCGACACAAAAGGCTTGTCGCGTCTCAAAACATGGTCGCCTTGCAATTAGTGATGAGTAGACAAATATTTTCTTTTGTATCATTTATTTTCTTTACATAAGTCTACCCAAAATCACAGTTTACCCTCAAAAATAAAATTATTATCAAAATTCATATTGTTTATCCACATTGAACGGTTAATATATACTAGCATGGTGTCCGTTTAATACAATGACGATAACCAATTTGTGCTTGATTGTATGTTTAGTTTTAGAAAAACGGGTTGTTTCTTTATTTTTTAAATTATCATTGTTCTATAAAATTTCATATAGGTTGGTCAAATTTTAGCAAATGTGTTAGTGTCAATGGCGAAATGTGCTTGTGTGATAGTTTATTTGTCAACTTCTTATAATTTTAAGATTATATAAGTCATTTCTCGATCATTTCTTAATACTTATAAATATGTAAATTTAAAATGTTGACTAAAAATAGTATGAAGTCTTGAAACATTCAACAAATTTGTAATTAATAAAATAGGGTAAAATGCATGAAAATACAATAAACTTTTTCTTAATTATCATTGTATATAACCAACTTTATTTTTTTAAAAACAATACAATCAACTTTTATAATCCTCCCATTGTATGCAAGTTGTTGTATAGAATGGAAATTATGGAAAAGTTTATTGTATACAATGGTAGCTAAAGACTAGACACAGAAAAAAGTTGTTTGCATACAATGAAATTTTTTTGAAAGTTAGTTGTATTATTTTAAGAATTTAAAATTAGTTGTATACAATGACAATTAAGACAAAGTTAATTTTATTTTCATGCATTTTGCCCAATAAAATAAGATTACAAACCAGTTTGCTTTTAATAAAAAACCAAAAAGCTCGCAAAAAAGAATAAGTAAGAAACAGTTTCCAATCTTCTTATTCTTCACCATTTCCATACATGAGATTGTAAACTTTGTTTTGGTTTAAAGTATCAAATTTTGATAATAAAGATAATGTCTTATTTTTTTAAATTAATAAAATAATATAAATTTTAATTTGTAACAAAAAATAGTTATGGTAACTAAAACTGACAATTTGATACGAGCTCAGGTTATCATGTTTGTTTCTGTTACATGTCAGCCCATTTTTAACCATTTATTTTTGTGTCGTGATTCGGGTTGACGCATTTCAACCAAACTCTGGTCGACGGATATTTTTACGGTTTCCACTACTCGAATTCCTTTTTTGTTTCGATACAAATTTCAAATATATAGTTTTTGTTTTGATCCAAACTTTAGAATTCATGTTGGTATAAAATTTGAACTCTAAGGCTGGTATTCATTTTAATTTGATTTGAATTCCGATTTTATTTTTTGATTTTATAATAAGCAATTCTAATTACTCGAGCTTTAAATGTTTACTATCATTTCTAATTAAAAAAATAATGACTATACCATTTCCATAATTGTAATAAGCATTTCCAATATACTATAGTTGTAAACAGTTTCTATAATAATTTCTAATTTAAAAAAGATGATTGTAATTTATTGTAATGCGGTAACCATTTGCGCAAAACTTAGAGGGTAAGGTATTACTTAAATTTAAGAGTTTGAGATTTTTAAAGAAAGATAATGTTAAATTTATTATATGATAGTATAGATAGGTTAAAGATATCTTAGAGAGTCCATAAACTCCAACTCCAAACATGGTTACGAGCCCTATAAGAGTCGCCAAAGCCACACTCATTTCCTCGTGAAAAAAGTGTTTCCTCTTAGAACCTCATATACGCAGTCTCGCCTTAATCTCTTAAAACGCTTAATCCATCGCCATGCATTGGCTATCAACTCTAAGAGGCTAAGCCGCTAAGGTGTGCTTTTTAAAACATTGAATTTGTGTTATTTAAACTATTCTATAGTTTTAGAATAATAGTCTTGGAGGTAATTAAGCAGATTTTTAACCCAATTTATATGCTTTTTTTTAGCTAATATATTATTTTACCTGTTTCACTAACCAGTTAATTCACAAGTAAGAACTTGTATGTTGCTACCTCTTATAAAATATTCAAAAGAATATTTCACCACTAATAAAATATCTATTGATCATATTTGTTTTTCTCTTTCTGTAAGAACATGTTTTTTAATTTCATTTTAAGATATGTTGAAGAAAGAAAAAGAAGAGGCAATATAACTTCTAAAACTCCTTAAATTCCACAACTTCTAACCCTTCTTAAATTGTTTCCACCACTGACATGAAAAAAATGCACTAAAATCAATTTAAAAAAAGATCAAACAAGTTGATCTTTCATTATAAGATTTCACATTAATTTAACATAATCAATAAAACATACAATTTCAAAAACATTATTCAACAAGTAACACAATAAATCACAAAATATATATTAGGGGTGGTGGGAATGGATATCTTTCTACCAATTTATCACATTTGTCACATTAGCACATCACCATTTCTTTCTATCTTTTTCATCTTTTTATCCTACTATCCCGCTAAAATTTTTCCATTTTATAAAAATACACTCAAAACACAATGTACCTTTCATTGGCATGAAGTGCCGGTGGACTAGCGAGTTGGCATCTTGAATGGGTGGGAGTGGTGTTCCCGTCTGTCCCTTTGGACTTTCTTTACCCATCCCAATAAACGTTACGTTTGCCTTTAAATGCACATTATTTTTCAAAATGATTATTAGAATAAATATAAATTAGTAGCATGTACCTATTACATGTTGGCTTGGTGATGTAAATCTAATAGAATTTAAAATCCTTCGGAAAAAAGCAAAGAAAATATTAAGAAAGAAAATATCTCATTTTGTGCAATACCCAACAAAAAAAAACATAGCATAAAATAATAAGCAATTTCTCGATAGTTATCTGCATTTAATTGCCCTCGCTATTGCGAGAGATAAAACTTAAAAGAAACAGATTTATTATTATATATTTATAAGTTTTAATAAGAATTAATTCTAAATAAACATGTTTCTTATTTCATAAATAAATTTGGATAAAAACTTGGTAATATATATTTTTTTTAAATAATAAAAATGAATTACATTAAAGTTTAAATGATAAAATATAGATATTAAAGATTTTAATTCAATATAGGTATATAACATATAAATATATGAAAAGGAAACTAAAAAAATGTAGATATATAGCGTATAAATATACGAAAAGGAATAATTCAATATAAATAATAAAAATGAATTACATTAAAGTTTAAACAATGAAATATAGATATTAAAGTTTTTAACTCAATATAGGTATATAGCATATAAATATATGAAAAGGAAACTAAAAAAATGTACGATACATTTTTTTTATCTTTGTATATACTTTTCTTCTTTGCAAAATATTGTTAAATATATATTAGTGTCTACACATGCTTTAATTTAAAAAGCAACGTGTAGGGTTGTCACCGTTTCACAATTTTACCTCCTTACATGTGTCCCATGATATATATTAATTTCTCTGGAGATCAAAATCTCTAAGGCTACGCGTACCCGGAAGCCCGAAAGGCATCGGGTTCCCTTTGGGTTGATTGGGTTCACTACTAACAGCCACCCTCTTCGGGTTCCCTCCATCGGTTTTCCACACTCGAGCTCACCTGCTCATTCATTTTTCTTTTGTGAGTGTATAAGAGAGAGTAAGGAGAGAGAAAATACTTGAATTATTTGGGTTAGGTGCTACTTGGGTTTCGAATAAGAGAAAAAAAAAGTGATGTAGCATTTGGGTTGGGTTTGGTTTCGGAAGAGCACTACTCATATTCTAAATTAATGCAAAGCCAATAATAGAATAATGAAAATATCAGGAGAAAATAATTATCTCATGAGATAACATGATCTCATGAGAAAATAAATATCATGATATAATGCCAAAATTACAATATTGCCCCTCAATATCTCATGAGAATTTGGCAATTCACTTTGCCAATTGATGTATTGTACGTTAAATTTGTAAATGAAAATTTTGATATTTTGAATTGACAATCGATATTAAAAAATGATTTAGTGATTTACTTTTATTTTGGCAATTCACTTTACCAATTCATGTATAGTATAATATTTACATGAATTGGCAAAGTGAATTGCCAAAATAAAAGTAAATCACTAAATCATTTTTTAATGTCGATTGTCAATTCAAAATATCAAATTTTCTATTTACAAATTTAACGTGGTCGGTTTATATCATTTTCAAATAGCGATCGTCAATTCAATCTACCGAATTTTCCTTAAATATTTTCCATTGACTTTGAGAAAAAACAATCATATAAGCTTAAGTTACTAAAATGTAAGTTTAGTCATTTTAAAACACTTAAAATTTAAAAAATTAAGCAAAAGGTATAAATACTTTATAATATAGTATAAATTATAATAAACAAAATCCATTATCTTGTAATTTTTTTTAATGTTTTTCATATGAGCGTATTTTAATGAATACTCTAAAATAATCTAATACACAAAAGAAAAAAGAGAGAGAGACTTCGACTTTCTTTTTTTGCATACAAAACCTAGATCCACATGTTCCTATAGCCTCTAGCCCTCTACTGCCATAAAAATTTTATATATTATATTAATTGATGCTAAAAAAACTTGATTTATAAATCGATGAACAACTTTTATTTATTTGAGTCAAATAAAGAACTACACAAAAAAAATTAACATACTTTTGGGTAACAGAAATCGTAGCTATATGAAAAAAAAAAAATCTAATTCGTAAATTTAACGGAAGGTTTGTGGGTTTCATCAAAAATTAATATGAAAGTCGTATCCAGAAAATTATAATATGAACTACACAAAGAAAATAAATATTCGAGTGAAATTTAAACCAACAGATAATATAAGATTCAGGTTTAAGATTTATCTCTTACAGTTACATCGTAAACGATCAAACGTGTTTTGTCCGTTTTAGCCGTCAATCTTCTTCTCTTATCTAGAGAGCTTAACGTGTTATGAATATAGTAGAAAAAGAGAGGAATAAGTGTACATGGATAAGATAATAAGTTTTCAAGATTCAAGTATCTTATCGATTATAATTTATATTCTACTTAATCTTATCTATCTTAATATTAAGGAATAAAGACATCTATCAATAATTGTCCATAACAAATCTGAATTTCGCATAGTTTTGAATTAAAACGAATTTACTGTTTCGTCTCATTTAACATAAATATTATTTTAAAAATCAATTTTCTAATATAAATAAAATACTAAATTTCAGGAATCTTATAATATTATATATTCTTTATTGTTAGAAAAAAATTTGAATGATTTTTGTATAGTAATACTAAAACTTGGTTACCTTTTTTTAAAGAAGTTACATCTAAAAAAGTTAATGTGCTAATTTGCATTCACATTATTCTACGTAAGGATAAAATAAAATTCATTTATTAATCAATAGAAATAGAAATTGAATTAACAATATTCAAAATAATTAAAGACAAAAAAAAGTAATAGTATAACAAGGGAAGGGGAGGGGAGGGTATCCTTGAGATAGGAAAAGGTATTTCTTTGTTTCCCTTGTAAGCAAAGTAGCTTTTACCCATTCATTTTCCACGGTTCCTTCATCAATATACTTGTTGATTGAAATCATTTGGGACCAACAAATTACATCATTACCCTTGGACTCTATTGGAGTTTTGTTTCTAACATGCAAGGGTTGGTGATCGCCTAGGGGAGGTCATGACACATCAATTGTGCTTTTGTCATTTAATAACCATTCATATAAATAGTCATTTTGTACGAACATCATTATTATCTTTTAAGTAGTTAATTATACAATGGGCAAGAGGGTTGCGATGTTCGTGTTTGTGTCGATCTAGTTTAAACCATTTTAATTTACGGTCGATTTAAACCATTTTATTTTTTCTTGTTATGTTTCGTATCAGCCAATTTACTAACCCGTTTTTCACATTTTGAATTCCTTGTTTGCTTCAATATGAATATTAAATATGGTTTTCGTCTCAATTCAAACTTCAAAATTCAACATTCGATTAGAACTTCTAATTCAATATTCGTTTCAATTTTATTTTAGATTTAGATTTTATCTTTTAATTCAACTTACATAAATAAATATAATAAACAATTTAATTTACTACAAGTATATTTAATTCAATATTCGTATCAAATTTATTGATACTTCTATCAAGTATCAATAAATTCAACGAGTAAACAACTAATGACTAAGAGAGAGAGAGAGAGAAAGAGTGTGTGTGTGTGTGTGTGACGGATTAAGAGTTTAGATAGGATTTTATTTTTATTGTTTTAACTTTAAATCTTTTAGTGTTTTATTTTAAGTTTTTAACTTTTAAGATTTTATACTTTTGTTTGACAGGTTTTATTATCTGCCGATGTTGCCTTGCTACATAAATTCACAATTAGAGTTTTGTTGGTATCATGAGTTACTAGGCTAGGCCGGGGAAGTCATGACTCATGAAGGGTATTTTTGTTATTTAAGGTAGTTTATAAAAATAATTATACAATTAAATAACCTTTTTTGTATTTATTAACAGAAAACAAAGTTTATTACATACAATGATATCCGAAACAAAGTTTATTGTATTTTAGTAAAAAAAACATATTACATATTATTATGACTCATACTCTAAGGCAAATTGACTAGAATAATCTATATCTCTTATAACTTAATAACTTTTCTATCATATGTGACATCCTTTATTGATCCATAATTTTTGAATCTAAGTTAATTAGGATGGGTGGGTGAATGATGTGTCATCAAATTAGAAGTTTGTGCTTAAAGTGTTACCAAAATGAATTTGTGAGGTAAAGTTATGTAAATAGTGTGTAGTCTTTGTTATACCATCGGTTATACAATTTTTATTTAATGTGTAATAAGTTATATTTTCGATTATGACTTAAAATTTATGAGGAAAAGTAAATGAGAATAATACTACATTTGAGCTCCAACTAAAATACTACTACATTTAAGCTCCACCAAAAGGTCTATAAATTTAAAAGTTTCCTTCTTTCTTTCTTCGCTTTTTGTTCAAAAATAATGATGATATTAGTGAGATAGTTGAATTTGTGAGGTAAAGTTATGTAAATAGTGTGTAATCTTTGGTTATACCATCGGTTATACAATTTTTATTTAATGTGTATTAAGCTATATTTTCGGTTATGACTTAGAATTTATGAGGAGAAGTAAATGAGAATAGTACTACATTTGAGCTCCAATTAAAATAGTACTACATTTGAACTCCAACTAAAATAGTACTACATTTGAGCTCCACCCAAAGGTCTATAAATTCGAAAGTTTCCTTCTTTGTTTCTTCGCTTTTTGTTCAAAGATAATGACGATATTAGTGAGATAGTTTGTTTAGTTGGAATGAAGTTCACTATTTGTGTTAAATCTTTTATTCTTTACATATGAGAATTGATCTTTATGCTTTGTAGGTGAAGAAAGTAAATGAGAATAGTACTACATTTGAGCTCCAACCAAAGGTTTATAAATTCAAAAGCTTTCTTCTTTCTACATTTTTTGTTTAAAGATAATGACGATATTAGTGAGATAGTTTGTTTAGTTGGAATGAAATTCACTATTTGTGCTAAATATATTATTTTTTACCTATGAAAATTGACTTTTATGCTTTGTAGGTGAAGAAAGTTTTCATTGTTGTTTTCATTTGAGCTCCAACCGAAGGTTTTTTAATTCGAAGGCTTCCTTCTTTCTTCGCTTTTTGTTCGAAGATAATGACGATATTAGTGAGAAAGTTTGTTTAGTTGGTCTGAAGTTTACTATTTGTTCTAAATCTTTTATTTTTTTACTATGAAAGTTAACCTTTAAGCTTTGTAGGTGAAGAATGTTATCATTGTTGTTTTCGGTGTTGTTAATGTAAGTGATGACCCGAGATACTTGCAAACTTTCCTATGAATGTTGAATTATTGAAGATATTCTATGTCTTTAACCATGATTATTTAACAATGATAAGTACATAAAGATTACAAGAATTACGAAGCTTACTTTATTTTTTTCCTAATTTTAATATATGATGACGATACAAATAACAAAGTTGTGATTGATGGTGATAATTGTGAAATTGTGACTCCTAAGATTGGGTCGAAAACAAATACGGCGGGTCCATCCGGAAAACGTTGCAATATTGATGACAAAGATGAGATGTAGAAGGATATGCTTGTGAATATGAAGTTTGTGTTTGTGAAGAATGGAAAAAGTTTGAAGGATTTGAGATGGCTACCGTTAAGATTAATGTCTTTTGTTTTTTACTTTTATCAAATAAGTAGGTTAATTATCTTTGGTAGTATTTCTCAAATACTAATCTATTTCACTGTATGATAATTAGGTCATTTGGAAATAATATACTTTGATTTGAGTTTTAAAATATAAGTTTTCATATTTGGAATTATTAAGCTCTTTAGTTTGAGTTTCAAAATATAAGATTTTGTGTTTGAAATTATTAAGTTCTTTGTGTAGTGTATTAGTATATATGTGTATATTGTTCAATTAATCTCTACACATAATATGTTTGTATCTCTGCTTTGTTATACAATTATTTCCTAATTTTAGTATAAGATGATGATACAAACAACAAAGTTGTGATTTATAGTGATGATTATGAAATTGTGACCCCTAAGGTTGGCTCGAAAATATTTTGACTTTTATCAAATAAGTAGCATAATTATCTTTGATTGTATTTCCCAAAACACTAATCCATTTCACCATATGATAATTAGGTCATCTGAAAATAATATACTTTGTTTTGATTTTTAAAACAGAAGTTTTCATGTTTGGAATTATTAAAGGAGCTTAATAATAATTTACGCCATCTCTATTAAACATGTTGTTATAACTTATATGTTACTATAGTAATATAACAATACCCATAAAACAATTCAATTTTATTACACATTAATATTAATTGTTACACTTAAATAGTAATCTATAACTATAAAATTTAATTTATATTCTTTACCTATGTCCATAATTGTTATATATTTTTGATAAATTATTTGTAACTTATATGTTACTAGAATAACCTAAGACCATATATTAAACTACACAAATTTATTAGATAATAATGATAATTATTACTATTAAATAACAATTATTATTTATCATTAAAATATCAATTATTGTAGGTTAACAATACTATTGTAACTATTAAAATTTATTACTCATTAATATTAATTATTACTCATAAATTGCAATTATGCTTTATCATTACTTTATACTCTATTAATCTATTTACAATTTTATATGCACAAGATTGTATATAAAGATTCCTAAAAATTCAACAATACCATAATGCAATGAGGAAGAATTAAGTATTTCTTATTTACAATAATATAAGTATTTATCATAAAATTGTAAATGCCAAATATAGTTACAATTTAGCAAACCCAAAAGAATGATTCTCAAAATATCAATTATTATAGGTTAAAAATACTTATGTAATTATCAAAATATATTACTCATTAATATTAATTATTACTCTTAAATTGTAATTAAAATTTATTATTATATTTTATACTCTATTACAATTTCTCATCTCAAATCTATTTACAACTTCATTGCACAAGACTGAATGATAAGATTCTTAATTGTGACCTATTACCTAAAAATTCTTTCATAAAAACTACTTTAGAGACTACAAACCATGTTTACAACATCTTATTCACAAAAATTAATCGAAATAGAATGCATGGGATGGATTGGTATCAATATATTAAAGATTATGCAATTACTCCCAAAATAATAATATATTTCCAAATAACCAATTCATTCAAACTTAATATGGTTAAATATTATATGGAAGGCGAACAATCACACACACACACACACACACACACACATATATATATATATATATATATTATACATGACAACAATATCTTGAGACACCAAAATACTTCACCACATTTAGTGAATAAACCACAAGATATCATGTATGTACAAATTATAGCCTTAGTCTATGTTCAAGAAATATATTGTGATTTCACAAAAGATAACATGTTAATAACCTCAAATGTAGGACTTAAGCAATTCATTTCTACAATCACTCAACTTTGACACCACCACAAATATTCAATATATACTCACTTACGAGTGTATGAGGTTGATGTGACGTTTGATGAAGCTCTACAAGTTGGTTTATATGGACCAACATGGCAAAAATTATGTAAAGATCTTAAAATCACTCAAAGACAGTATCTCATGTTTGATCATATAATAGAAGGAATGATAAGCCTTACACACTTTGACATATCCGACAAAGAAATTATTCGTAAACATGAAAAGGTGAATAAAGCTACAGAATAAGATATTAAAACAATGAATGATGCAAGAACTGGTGGAGAGATTTCAAAAAACCTTTAAAGTTAAGACAACGTACTAACTTGCTTTTTACAATTGATGTGAATGTCTTACAAAACAATTATCAAGTGGTGTTTACGGTTAGATTACCTTGTCGCTGCTAGCATACTTAAAGTAACTATAATTGTTTTGGGTGCCCTACTTAAAAAAAAGTAGAAACAAACAGTTTTAAGGTAGCACAATAATAACCATATATATCAAACATTGCATAATTTAGAATATATTATAGTAGTATAATTACTTTGCAAATTAAAGAAATAAGATATTTGTATGATAGTGCATTATACTTTGAGAAACACTTTATTTCTTTTTTCATATACCAATGAAATGATACGAGCTTACTTAGAATAACATAACAAACTAAAAAAAGAATATCAAAATAAAGCAAGACATTTTAACAATTTGTGTAGAATGAAATGTATGGTCGGTAACTTACTTTAAAAAAACATTAATATTAAACAAAATTAACAAATACATTATAACATATCCTATGTTTACACGGGCTTGAGATCTAATGCTTTATATCTTCGTATGTTGGGACACATGAAGTCTCTTACAGTAAATCTTTCTAAAGGTAAAACCATCAATTTAAGATTAAATACATTTATAATTGCAATGAAATGGGTGCATAGGCATATGCCTTAAAAAATATAGTTTTATGTTTTAGAGCAAATGACATCACAATGTTTTTAATGACACACATTTTAATATTTTATCGTGGACCGAACTTTGAATTTTAATTTTTGATCAGATTTAGATTGGATTATGTCATATTCTTATCCATTTAATTTTTCATCATCTTTATCTATATTCACTTAAAATTATTTCATTCATCCATATTTATATTAATCGGATTAGACAAGTAAATGGATATCTATTTGATGTCGAAATAACTCTTTTTCTCAAAGGAAATATCATATATTTACATATAATTTATGATTTTTGTTGACATAAATACATAGTTTTTTTATTTAAAAAAAGATACAAATCAAAATATAAATTAATATAACTACAATTAAAGTGAAAAATATACATTGTAATTATTGAATATTATAATTTTGAATATATATATATATATATATCTTTAATATTATATTTATATATAATTATTAAAAATATAGTAAATGTATAGATTTATAAACTTAATTATATAAAAATTTAATTTAGGAAAATTTAACTTCGGGTTGATAGATTCATCCATAGATGGATAATTGTCATTCATATCCACTTTACTAAATATGCGTATCCGCTTCACATCCAATATTCACCCATTTAAATCCGTCCATATCCACCACTGATAGATCGGATCGAGTGAATTATAATCGGATCAGATGAACATTGCCCACCATCCTAGTTTCAAGTAACCTTTCCATGTTTTGTTTATATACAAAATGTAATATTCCCAATTCTGGAATATCAACTCATTAATATTATGGGGTGTTTTAGATACTCATTAAGAATAAATATATTAATATTTGATAATAATGATATTAGTTTAATTGATTTAGAAAATTTGTTAAACATATAAATTCCATGCAAGTTATGTAGCCAAGTTTAAATCATTGAAAATCATAGGGGTTGCAAAGGTCAAGTTTGAAACTTGAGGGATTGGATGTGTAAATTAGGGATATAAATATCCCACACCAGCTAATTGACTCATTTATGAGTCTTATTTTCTCAAGAAACCTCTAGAAGGGGGAGCTGGGGGAAGAAGAAGAAGAATTGAAGATATCATAAGAAGTGTTGATTTTGTTGATTTTGAGATCAAAGTGTGGTGTTCTTGCAAAACTTTTACCATAGAAGCTTTGATTAGGTAAAAATTGAAGCTTGTCAAGATTTGGTTTGTTATCCTACGTAAGTTCTATCTTTAATTTGTGCTTGATTTTAGTAATACTTGAAGTATTTGGTGATTTGTTGTTGATTTGTGTTGAAACTTTTGCAAATGGGTCATATTTGGGTTAAATGGTGAATTTAGGATTTAGATTATCAAAGTTAAGTAAAGTAGTGATGTTAGAAGTAGTTTTGAAAGGCTTTTGAGTCTTTTGTATGATAGAAATGAGTTTTGGTTGAAATATTTGGATTTTGGTCTAAGTTGCATAAGAAAACAGCAAAATATTACTGTATACGCCGGCTCGTGGCGCGAGGCCGGTCTGATACCTCCAAAAACATTGTTTTAACCCCCTTTAACCTTATATGTTATTGGGATTTGATTCTATTGGTTATAGAAGGTTAATATGGAGTCTTTTAAGACACGAAAAGTGTCAAAGTCTAGAATTGAGCTTAGACTCTTAAGAAATCTTGTTTTTTGGTTAACTTATGCAAGTTGGCCTTATGGCTATTGAGCAAGCGTTCGAGCTTTGGTTAGGTTAGGGGTGTGATCCTCATCACACCCTTAGGTGAGTACACCCTACGGATACCCAACTCTTGTCAAAACTTATAAGTCATCATAAATGTGTTTTATATGTTTGGCAAATGTTTTATGAAACTTATTGAATTTAAGGATGTGGAAATTGTGGATTTATTATATGATGCGTTTTAATAATGGTTTTCCAAGTAAGACCAATGCTCCATTTAGGAGAAGGTCTATGTTAATGTTGTGCTTATTCTTGATGGTTTCTTGAGACATGATACTCCATATAGGAGTGAGCTTTAATCTTGTAACAACATAGATGGTTTTAAGTTAATGAAATTATGCTTACTCTTAACCGTGCGTTATGGGCATTGAGATGCCAAATAAGATATTGTTTGTTGAGCATTTATGCTCAAGAGCTATGAGTATGTGACACTTATTTGCTTATTTTTAAGCTTAAATAATTTGAGTTATTTGGACTTATGGCATGTGCTTTATGTGACCCTTGCGGTATGAGTTTTGGTCCGGACGAGCGTTTGAGATATAGTACTGTAACGCCCCAAAATCATAAATACAGTAAAACTCTGATAATAAAAGTATTTTAGAAATAAAAGGAGTTTATACAAAAGCGGAAGCTACTATTTACACTGAACCCTCTGGTTCAGTTACAAAAGTGGTACCAAATATTTACCACAAAAGATTTGTTTCACAAATACAACCAGGCGTTAGTTTTAAAATACAAATTTCCTCTCATATCACAATCTCTGTCAAACTAGGGCCTTGCCCTTGGAGGAATCACGCCCTGCAAAACAATAGTAATAAGCCACAAGGCTTAGTGAGAAAACTAAACTGTAAAGCATATAAGCATGCGCATACACATATACGAATGCTGTAACAGTTCTTATGGACACAGTACTGCACCATCTTAGTATCCGCCAAGAAGGCTAACATGCTGCCCGTAGCAACTACTGCACAAAGCAGCGTGCTACTGCTCTCTCTCTGTGATCCTATGATCGATAATATATCACATTGCAATGTACCACACACATATCACAGATATGAATCAGAGTTTAGAAAACTCACCTCAGCAACTAGTATCACACAGATATATATCACGCAAACTCAGAATACTTCAGATAGTAATACCTACAATCATATACAGTTATAGTATTAAGATACTCTCAAAACAGCACTTAAACAAACTGACCAGGGGCAGGGCACGCCCGTGCCCCCAGGCCCAAGGCCTAAAAGCAGGCCCTAACAAGCATGGGCGTACCGGGTCAAGCACACCCTGAACCGGACCCAGGCACGCCCGTACCCTATTCAGGTACGCCCGTGCTTAGGTACGCCTGGACCTCAAGAACAGAGGCGGTCATGGCCATGAGGTACGGCCATACCCCTCAAAGGCACGCCCGTGCCTTTCTACTTACAGCTCCAGTTTGCCGACTGTTTGCTGTGAAACCGATTCAAACCTCATAAACTCATACTAACAATTCGTAAAAACAATACTGGGGTGTTTTCCTACACCCCAAACAACATATCCGATAAACACAACCATAACATGCTTTAATCTTGATTCACCATGAATCAACCTTAAAGCTCAACTTAAACCTCAAGAACAACCAACAAGAACCTTACCTCAGCTTGGTCTAACTAGAAATAGATGGAAATCCACTTGCCCTTTGCTGTTCTTGCTTAGAAACTCAAGGAAACTCTGCTCCCTCTCTCTCTTGTTTGTATGCAGATGAAGAAAATGAATGGTTTGACTCCTCAAAGTCAAATCTACCTATATATATAAAATACTTTGGAAAATGGCACATTTAGTCCCTGCACTTTCTAGTTTCAAAAATGACAACACAAGTCCCTCAAGTTTCTAAACACCTCCTAATCTCAATTAGTCAATACCATAACACATCATATCGAAAAGTCACTAATTATAGGAAATTTCCAAACCTTGGGTGTTACAACTCTTCCCTACTTGAAAACGATTTCGTCCCCGAAATCAACTGCTGAAGAGTTCTGGGTAGTTACGTATCATCTCACTCTCTGGTTCCCAAGTATAATCCGACCCTTTTTGGTGTTTCCACTGCACTTTAACCAACACAATCTGTTTATTACGTAAAGCTTTAACTTTTCTTTCCAGTATAGCAACATGTTGCTCGACATAATTCAGCTTTTCATCAACGCATACATTCTCCAGTGGCACAAATGCAGACTCGTCTGCTAAACATTTCCGAAAATGAGACACGTGAAAGGTATTGTTTATCTTGGATAATTCTTCTGGTAGTTCCAGTCTGTATGCAACTTTCCCCACACGAGCACTAACTCTGAACGGTCCAATAAACCTCAGACCTAGTTTACCTCTCTTTCTGAATCTAATAACCCCCTTCCACGGTGACACCTTTAACAACACACAATCACCTACTTGGAACTCTAGTGGTGATCTTCTTTTATCTGCGTAACTCTTTTGTCTGCTCTGAGCTGCTAGCAATCTATCTCCGATCTGCTGAATCTGCTCTGTCGTACGCTGTACCACCTCAGTACTTCCCAACTCTCTCTGTCCCACTTCACCCCAACAAACCAGAGTCCGACACTTTCTACCATACAACATTTCATAAGGCGGCATTCCCAAACTGGAATGATAACTATTATTATAAGAAAACTCTGCAAGCGGTAGATAAGAATCCCAACTCCTTCCAAAATCAATAATACACGCGCGTAGCATATCCTCCAGGGTTTGAATCGTCCTCTCACTTTGACCATCAGTCTGCGGATGAAATGTGGTACTAAGATGAAGCTTAGTCCCCATTTCGCCATGAAATTTATTCCAAAACCTGAAAGTAAATCGAGTATCTTTATCTGACACAATAGACACTGGCACACCATGACGAGATACTATTTCTTTCATATACACCTCTGATAGCTTCTCGGATGAATAAGTCTCTTTAATGGGAATAAAATGCGCGCTCTTAGTCAATCTATCCACAATTACCCAAATAGCATTGTAACCTCTAGGGGTCTTAGGTAATTTAGTGATTAGATCCATAGTAATATTCTCCCACTTCCACACTGGTATATCCAGAGGTTGTAATTTCCCATGCGGTTTCTGGTGTTCAGCTTTCACTTGCAGACACGTAAGACACCTCTCCACATACCTAGCCACATCTCGCTTCATACCTGGCCACCAATACTCTACCTTCAGATCTTTATACATCTTTGTCGCCCCCGGGTGAATAGAGAATTTAGATCTGTGAGCGTCACTCAAAAGAGTCTGTCTGACTTCTCCATGATTAGGTACCCACACTCGTCCACAGCATAAGAATAGATCACGACTATCCTTAACAAAATTAGTTACCTGCCCCTTAATCCGCTCTTTATTATGGTTTTCTTCTTTAACTGCTTCCAGTTGAGCATCTCTTATAACATCCAACATTGGCGTAGTCACTGTCATCCGTAACGACTCATTCTTCCAAAGTACCGACCCCAACTTCCTGCTCAAAGCATCTGCCACAACATTGGCTTTCCCCGGGTGGTAAAGTATTTCACAATCATAATCCTTCAGAAGCTCTAACCACCTTCTCTGCCTCATATTAAGATTCTTCTGATCCACAAAATATTTCAAACTTTTGTGATCAGTATAAATAGTACACTTCACTCCATATAAATAATGTCTCCAGATCTTCAATGCAAAAACCACCGCTGCTAACTCCAAATCGTGAGTTGGGTAATTAATCTCATTCGGCTGAAGCTGTCGAGACGCATAAGCAATCACTCTACCTCTCTGTATCAAAACACATCCCAACCCCAAATAAGAAGAATCATAAAACACGATCATTTCTTCCACTCCTTCTGGCAAAGCAAGAACAGGCGCCTCACATAACCTTTGCTTGAGAGTTGAAAACGTAGCCTCTTGTTCATCTCCCCATACAAACTCTGCATTCTTCCTGGTTAGCTTGGTCAATGGAACTGCAGTCTTTGAAAAATTCTTAATAAATCTCCTGTAATAACCTGCTAACCCTAAAAAGCTTCTGATTTCAGTAGGGTTCCTCGGAGGTTCCCACTTCATTATTGCATTAACCTTCGCAGGATCAACTTTAATTCCTTCCTTATTAATCAGATGACCCAAGAATTGCACCTCTTGAATCCAGAATTCACACTTGGAGAATTTAGCATACAGCTTCTCTCTTCGCAGCGTCTCCAATACCTCTTTCAAATGCTTTTCATGTTCTGTCGGGTTTCTTGAGTAAACGAGAATATCATCAATAAACACAATCACAGATTTGTCCAACATCGGATGACAAACTCTATTCATAAGATCCATAAATGTTGCAGGTGCATTTGTAAGACCAAATGGCATAACTACAAACTCAAAATGCCCGTACAGTGTCCTAAACGCAGTTTTAGGAATATCTTCCTCCCGTACTTTTAACTGATGGTAACCCGACCTTAGATCGATTTTTGAAAACCACGACGCCCCTTGCAACTGATCAAACAAATCGTCTATTCTGGGCAAAGGATACTTATTCTTCACAGTCACTTTATTAAGTTCACGGTAATCAATACACATACGAAACGTACCGTCTTTCTTCTTTACAAACAAAATGGGAGCGCCCCACGGTGAATTGCTAGGTCTGATAAAACCTGTATCCAACAAGTCTTGCAACTGTTTCATCAACTCCTGCATCTCTGGCGGTGCAAGTCTGTACGGAGCTCTGGAAATCGGTGCAGCCCCCGGTACCAACTCAACTCTGAACTCTACTTGCCTATCATGCGGTATACCAGGCAAATCATCTGGAAAAACATCTGGATACTCACGTACCACTGCCACATCATCCACACTCTCCTGTCTCTTTTCTAATTTCGAATCAATAACATAAGCTAAAAAGGTTGTGCACCCATGCTGAAGGTATTTCCGAGCTCTAGTCACGGAACACAAACACATTCTCTTACTTTCTCTATCACCAAAAATTGATAGTTCTTCCCCACTTGGGGCCTGAACTCGAATCAATTTTTGCCCACACAGAATGGTTGCTTGGTAACACCCAAGCCAATCCATTCCCACTACCACTTGAAATTCTCTCATAGGCATAGGTATAAGCTCAATAGGAAATCTAACAGAGTCTATCTCTAGCACATTATCTCTATACACATTAGTCACGAGCACAGACTTATCATCAGCTATTTCTACCTCGAGAGGGGGACTCAGCTTATCACATACTTGCTTGAAACTTTTACAAAAAGAAACAGATACAAACGACTTGCTAGCACCCGAATCAAATAATACTAAAGCAGGCAGATAATTCACAAGATATGTACCTGCAACCACATCGGGTTTCTTCTGAGCTTCCTCTGCAGTTAGTTGAAAGGCCCTCCCTTTGCTCTTGGAAGTATCCTCTTTCTTTATCTCCTTATTCTCTGTAATCCGCAGTGGTGGCAAAGATGGAGTATTTCTCGATCCGGTTGAACGGTTGGATGCAGTGAGTTGGGGACAATTGGCTTTCTGGTGGCCTGGCTGATAACAGTGAAAACATACACTCAATGAACTGCGACAATCTTTACCCATATGGCCTGGCTTGTCACATTTTAAACAGTGAACTACGTTTGTCTGACAGTTCCCGTAGTGACTCTTCTTACACCTCTGGTAAACCCTCGGTGCTTCCTTCTTCTCCCCATAATCTACCCTCGGCCTCTTATTCTGTGGTGTCGATCCTTCCACTGACCTCTTCTCTTTTACCTGTCTCTCTAACTCTAACTCTCTAGCCCGCGCAGCATCCATCATAGACTTCAAAGTTTGATGTTTGCTCGAATCCATGAACTCCCTGATACTCGGCTTCAACACCATCATATAACGATACATCTTCATCTTTTCATTGGCTACATAATCAGGACAGAACCGCGCCTTCTCGTGAAACTTGGCATTAATCTCTGGTACGGTCTCTGTAGTCTGCTTCAGTTTATGGAATTCATCAACAATACGGTCAACCTCGGACTGCGGAACAAACTGCTCCGTAGTAATCTCTTTAAACTCCGCCCAGGTCATGGCCTCAATCTGAGTCTCACCCCTCATCTTCTTTTCCAGATCCCACCAATCTTTGGCTGCACCTCTCAACTGGTTTGTAGCAAACCTCACTTTATTTTCCGGAGCGCACGAACAAGTATGAAATGCTCCCTCTAACTCTGATAACCACCTCTGACTCACAATCGGATCAGTAGATCCATTAAACAACGGTGGCTGGCACACAGCAAAATCTCTGAAGGTACACCCTTTCGGCGCATCTCTGATAATCACTTGCGGTTGAGGATTAACTCTTTCTTCCCTCCCAGCTAATGCAGCTGCCACTTCCCGTCGTACAGCTTCCCCTGTACTTTCTTTCAGATGATCTACCACTTGGGTAATAATAAACGGTATAGCCTTCTCTAAAGCTTTGCCGATTTCCTCAGCAACAGTCACTCTGGGTTGGGTTTCAGCAAACCCCTAATGCAACTCTGGTGTCTCCTCTGCTTGAGTATTATGGGCCACAGGTGGCCTCCTCCTACCACTTGCACTGGTATCTACCCCCTCTCGTCTATTACTAGGACCACCCTCAAGAAGATCTGTAGCTCGTGATCCTCTAGTATTCACCATCCTGATAGCATAGATAAAGCATTAAGACAAAAGGTAGCTTTACCACGCCATCCTCTATATCAACCAATCTCAAAGTACAAACAATATCTCAGTACACTTATCCTCAGACCCAAAGTAGTTCTATACATACTAAGGCACCTATAATCTCAAGTGCACTACCTCTTACAAGTACCCCTCACCCGATTCACAAGATTCCTCATGATTCCATCAAGTTCTAACATGTATCATGTGTCTGTAATAATATGGGCCCTTATATTATCCATAACACACTACACACGTTCGATCTTAACTTTATCACAAAAGTCCCGATTCACAGGCTTAGGCCATGTATCACTAGCATATCATATCATATAAAGCATCACGTATCTGATACTAACATCATTAATATCTCAGGTATCTCTATACCACAAATAGCAATATAAACAGTTAGCATATTCTCAATGCAACACTCTGTATCTCCACCAAGCTGCAAGCCTCCAGTTTGACTTAAAAATCCTCAGAACCACGGTTTAAGTCCAGACGATGCATAACACACCTCCAGATCTCTCAAACCTTGGCTCTGATACCAAGTTGTAACGCCCCAAAATCTTAAATACAGTAAAACTCTGATAATAAAAGTATTTTAGAAATAAAAGGAGTTTATACAAAAGCGGAAGCTACTATTTACACTGAACCCTCTGGTTCAGTTACAAAAGTGGTACCAAATATTTACAACAAAAGATTTGTTTCACAAATACAACCAGGCGTTAGTTTTAAAATACAAATTTCCTCTCATATCACAATCTCTGTCAAACCGGGGCCTTGCCCTTGGAGGAATCACGCCCTGCAAAACAACAGTAAGCAGTATGATAAGCCACAAGGCTTAGTGAGAAAACTAAGTTGTAAATCATATAAGCATGCACATACACATATACGAATTCTGTAACAGTTCTTATGGACACAGTACTGCACCATCTTAGCATCCGCCAAGAAGGCTAAAATGCTGCCCGTAGCAACTACCGCACAAAGTAGCGTGCTACAGCTCTCTCTCTCTCTCTGTGATCCTCTGATCAATAATATATCACATTGAAATGTACCACACACATATCACAGATATGAATCAGAGTTTAGAAAACTCACCTCAACAACTAGTATCACACAGATATATATCACGCAAACTCAGAATACTTCAGATAGTAATCCCTACAATCATATACAGTTATAGTATTAAGATACTCTCAAAACAGCACTTAAACAAACTGACTAGGGGCAGGGCATGCCCGTACCCCCGCAGGGTACGCCCGTGCCCCCAGGCCCAAGGCCTAAAAGCAGGCCCTAACAAGCATGGGCGTACCGGGTCAAGCACACCCCGAACCAGACCCAGGCACGCCCGTACCCTACTCAGGTACGCCCGTGCTTAGGTAAGCCCGGACCTCAAGAACAGAGGCGGTCACGGCCATGAGGTACGGTCGTACCCCTCAAAGGCATGCCCGTGCCTTTCTACTTACAGCTTCAGTTCGCCGACTGTTTGCTGTGAAACCGATTCAAACCTCATAAACTCATACTAACAATTCGTAAAAACAATACTGGGGTGTTTTCCTACACCCCAAACAACATATAAACCAATAAAAACAACCATAACATGCTTTAATCTTGATTCACCATGAATCAACCTTAAAGCTCAACTTAAACCTCAAGAACAACCAACAAGAACCTTACCTCAGCTTGGTCTAACTAGAAATAGATGGAAATCCACTTGCCCTTTGCTGTTCTTGCTTAGAAACTCAAGGAAACTCTGCTCCCTCTCTCTCTCTCTCGTTTGTATGCAGATGAAGAAAATGAATGGTTTGACTCCTCAAAGTCAAATCTACCTATATATATATAATACTTTGGAAAATGGCACATTTAGTCCCTGCACTTTCTAGTTTCAAAAATGACAACACAAGTCCCTCAAGTTTCTAAACACCTCCTAATCTCAATCAGGCAATACCATAACACATCATATCGAAAAGTCACTAATTATAGGAAATTTCTGACCTTAGGTGTTACAAGTACTTTGTACCATGATGGTTCCTAACCATTGGGTGACGTATATTGGTTCATGTGGCTTCGGCAATTGGGAACCTAGATGCACGGGTGGTTGAGGAATAGGTGCAAAAAGTGGAGGGGGAGGATAGTACCCATTATGACTGTGTGGTTCTATGGGCTGACAAGCCACCGAACCTAAGCAACACGAGTGGACTTGGGGAACAGGTCATTCACTCTAGGTAACCGTTGTATGGTGGACTGCTTCGTGCTTCACCCATCTTGACAGGGAGATGTGGTTATCCCCCATGTGGGCACGTGTTGACCGTGGCTAGCTACTACGTGGAGATATTGTGGCTCAATGGACAAACCCGTATCCTTATGTTATAGCTACCCTGGTGTATTAAATATTTTGTATCGGCAGATTGTCTAGTGGCCTTTGTGAGGCTGGTAAATTCTTTGGGGCATTGCCTTGGCTTGAGTTAGCTTTCGGTAATCTTGGATTTCCTATTCTTTCATTTATAGTCGTGAGATTGACTACGATAACATCAAAAGTCTTAGGTCATATTCGACAATAAAATTTATTGTTAAAATGGAGTTGTATTTTGTTGAAATACTTTAAAGATATTATAATGCTTCCGCTTTTAGTTAAAGGGTTTTATATAAACCATAGTTTTAAAACAAGTTTTGAAAAGTTTAAATTTAGACTGAAAATCAGGGTGTTACACAAAAGGAAAAAACAAATGTAAATTTAATAGGTCTCAAATATATTTTAGATTCATGGCAAATTAAAAAAAACCTTCAAAAATACATTAATATATAAAATATAAGCTAAATATCTAATCTAATCTATATATATATATATATTAAAAGGGTAAAATGCGCAAAAATATAATAAACTATGACAATATTGTCATTGTATGCAACCAACTTTATTTTGTACCTAAAAATCTTAAACAACTTACAGTTTTGATTCATTTTATGCAATTGGTGACCTAATTACCAGGTTACTAGTTACCGATTATATACAATGAATAAAATTTGAAAGTTTGTATTTTTAGGTACCAAAGTTTTTTTATTTTTTGCTAGGTTACATATAAGTTACCTATTGTCATAGGTAACTTGCATACAATGAATCAAATTTGTAAGTTGTCTGTATTTTTAAATACAAAATAAAGTTTGTGGCATATAATGGCAATATTGGCATAATTTGTTGTATTTTCGTGTAATTTGCCCATATTAAAAAAGGGTTTTAACATCATCCTACCTTATTTATGTTTGATTCCACCAATCAAAACCTTTAGATTTTTTTAACATTTTGTGGATCTGGTAAGGGATTACTTGTACGTGTCATAGCATGCATATAGCTAGGACCGCCTTAGTACATTTTGGGCTGCTCTTAGATGAATTAATTATGCGCGTGAACTTATGTGTTAGGAAGTGGTACAAGATAAAGCCTACCTAACCAATAGAGCGTTATATATAATTTAGAATGGTTACTACTCGAAGAAACCGAAATTTGCTAATTGGGGAACCTGCTAATGTACTCTTGGATGGAGATACTGCCAGTCACTGTGCGAAGACTGATCCAAGGTGCTAGCCTAGGATACAAGTGGGTACGGCTGAAAACAAGAATGTGGACCAAGCTAGAACAACATATGAGAAGACTATGGCTGCTGTGGGCAAAGCATCGGAACAAATCCTCCCTAACATGTTCGAGAAGATGATTGAGGAAATGAAAGTCATGGTTGCTGATAAGGTTAACCAAGCACTTGAAACCAGGGGAGTTAACGGGAAACCTAGTATTCGAGCAGGGAATCAAGGGGTCCCCGGAGGATGTACTTAGAGGGACTTCACTACGAGCAAACCACATACTTTTGTGGGAAATCCGAACCCGATGGCTGGCTCTAGATTGCTTAATGAGGTTGAGAGAGAGTTCTAAACAAGTTATTGCCCAGCGGATCATAAGATCCTTTATGCCAGCAACTTACTGCATGGGCCAGCAAAATATTGGTGGTCGATGCAACTGCTATAGAAGGGTGAAGTTTTGGTTAAGTCTACTTGGGAGGAGTCAAGAGAATGTTCACTATGAAGTGCACACCAAGGGTAGAAATGGAGAGGGTGAAGAGAGAATTTCTAGCCATGAAACAGACGACAGAGACCGTTACTGAGCCGAATGAAATGTTTTTGGAGAAGGCTAGGTTCTGTCCTAAGTATGTGGTGGATGAGCCAATGAAAATGTTCCGCTACATTGATGTATTGAAGATGGAGATCAGATAGTTGGAAAAGCAAGTTGTAGAGAGACAATGCAAGAGTAAGGCCGAGCAAGTGGAAACTAGGTTTAAGAAAATGAAGTTTGTGGGGCCGAAGCAGGGTGGGAGTGAAGAACCAGCTAAGTGTGCAAGGTGTGGGAATCACCACCAGGGTGTGTGTGGAGTATGGGTTCCCAACTACTACAAGTGAGGGCTTACCTTTCTTGCCATTTAAAAGAATTATGGCCTTTCGGACTTATAGATATCAAGTTAATAAATGGGGTGCTTGTTGGGCTTAAGATAAACCTATGGGGAGTAGACTTAAGGCCTATGAAGAGGGTATAAATACCATATTAGGGCACAACCACCAAAGGGTGCTCATTCAATATTTCATTGCTTGTGAGTGTATGTGTGTGTGTGTGCTCTGTTGCTGCCGAGAGAAGAAAGGACACGAACTCAAGCAAATCTTCATCAAATTGCTAAAAATTGATTGGGAAACTACAGGTATGTGATCCTTACACTACTACAACTAATTTATTGGTAAGAATATCATGATTTTATGGGGTTTGGGGCTTATTCTTGTGTTGAACCCAACCGAGAGCTAGAGTGGAGTTTTATCCATAGAAAACTCGACATCAACCAATTAAATGAGTAGTATGCATGTTTATGAAGTTAGAAACCAATAGCAATTGGTATTTAAAATTTGGTTAAGTTTTGAATGCGATTTGATTCCCTTTTTGTTGTTTATTTGCGTACGGGCTCATCAAGAGCAAAAGAGAGGTCTAGGGACCTCAAAACTTGGTGTTTAATTAGTTGTAGTGGTCGAATATTATGGTTGAAGGTTAGGAATCATCTCTAGGTCGAAATTTGTGGCTTAGTTGGAATTTCTGAATTTGACCTCATGTACAGGAAGAACAACCGAATTCGGTGGCAGGTGGAGAGTAGATCCGGCAGTACCAAGGAAGAGGGAGAAGAAACGATGGATGGTGATTCTCCAGGTCCGCGACAGAGGTGGCTTGTCGGCGACGGAAAGATCTAGTGAAGGAAAGAGAGGGTCAGTCGGTGAAGGAGAGATTTGGTGGCGATAGTTGAGAGTGAGATAGTAACCCCAAGAGACTAGATCTGGTGAAGGAGAGAGAGGTTTGATCGGTGCACCACCAAAACGGTTGGCAGTCAAGAGCTCCTCGAAGGAAAACACGATAACAACGTTGACTGCTGCCGCTCTAACGACATCTATGGTGGTTCCGTAGGTGCCAAAGATCACAAGCGGCATAGGAGATAGGGGAAGAGGGAGGTGGGTGAGGCACAGAGAGCGTGGGTGTGGCTATAGATGTAATGAAAGGTCTGCATTTGAAAGACTATAATAAAAGTTCATTTGAAATTTGTGTCAAACTTTTCTACCTAAATAGAGAACGGTAAGAACACTTGTTGCTCATTATATATAAGGGTTTTTGAATTCATTTGAGAACCGTTTTTATTACAAATATCACGAGTACACAATTTATAACCACCATTAATGCTCATTAATGGCTTATTAATAAGGGTATTTTGGTCATTTATATAATTATCGAACCCTAAGTAGTGTCCAAGTAAATGAGTCATAATTCGATTGACTTAATTTTTTCAAAATACCCCTCGTTAATGAGTTAATTATTAGTCATTAATTAGCCGTCAAAATTATTAGCTATTGATTTATTTTAATCAATTGTCGAGATTGGTTCTTGCTGTACTCATGTCACGTGTTTGCGGATTGGCGTGTTAGCCTGCACATGACCCCTTTATTTATTCGTGATGTGATTCCAAACGTTAACCTGTATATGTGAGCCCGCTTAACCCGTTTAATTTTACGGGTTAGCATGTTAACGGGTTTTTTGCAAGTTGGTGAGTATTAGAGAGTTGGCGGGTTGTCAACGTGTCAACTAGATAGAAGAGCAACATGTTTTATAGTTATATAAGCTATAATAAAATCATACTTTCTAACATTAGTAGCTTTCTTGTTTAATTTTTCAAAACACTAAAGTTATCAAAAATGTGAATTGTTCAAGTCTAGATGATAATTACATTAAAACTTGGTTTATATATGAAAAAGGAAAAATCTATATTAATGTTAAATTGGTTCACGTGTCATCTCATGAAATTTATATATATGATCCTAACTCAACCTAATTATTATCACAAAAGTCAACTTGAACCCGACATGTCTATCATACGTGTCAACTTAAACCCGTTCATTTTTATGTCCGGTTCGAATCATGCATGTTTTATGACATGTTAAGAATTGACACCCTAGTTCTGGGCGCTTTGTATTAGGTTACTTTAGAGGTTTTAACATTTATATCTGCAATACGCATGTGTGCATATATATTTTCCGCAACTTATATAAATGGAGAGAGAGAAAGAAATAGGAGAGAGAGAGGTGATGGTTGGGGAGGGGGGGCCCGGGGGGGTGGGGGGGGGGGGGGCGGGGGAGGGGAGGTCTCCAGGTTTCACTGGGGTTCAAACTTTCTAAATCTGAAAAGAAGGTTAGAAATTTGCAGAGGTGATGCTATTGGAACTTTAGACAAACAGACAATAACAGCAGACTCCATTTAGGAACAGTACCAGATAGAGAGAGAGAGAACCCCATATTATCTTTTCTCATAAGTCAGGCTCCTTGATTCCATCAAAAAAAAACATGATGTTCTTCCTTTTCAACCCCCTCTCTCTCTATATGTATATATATTTTTGACCTAAACGCGTGCAGTATTAGCATCAATAGCAGTTACTTTGGTCCAACATTCCAACTGAGTTTTCTCAACATATACTAACAAACATTTTACATTGTTGAAAGGAATTTAATCTAACGGTATCATGTGTTTATGATAATCTTTAAGCTTTCAAAGTCTTTGTTTCAAGTCGTGAGTTCCTTAAATAAGGAGTTAAGGACAATGTAAGATTGAAACAAATCCTTACCGCATATCGAGACCACTTCACAAGCCAAAAACAAAAAACAAAAATGAAAGTTGTCTTTTGTTGTCCAGTATTCTCTGTTTTAACTTTATGAAGCTGGATCTATTAAATAAGTTTCTCTTAATGGAGTTGAAAAGTATATTATAAAATAAGTGTAGGTCTGAACTTCTATAAAAAGTAAAGGTTATTCTTTGATACAGAAACCTCTGTTTTTGAAGCATTGAAAAATTTTATTTTCTCCTTATTTATCTTTATACATATTTATCATACATTGATCTTAACACAAATTTTCATCTTATAAGTAAAATAATAATTAAAAAGTACTTGTAACATATTTTCACCATTCACTCAACACAAACACCATGATTACCAAAGGACACAATAGGTTTAGGTCCAAAGTTCAACACCACCACTACAAAACAACCCCAATCAATCTCTCTCTCTCTCTCATCTAAGCATGGCCTCTTGGTTTTCATCAAGCAAAAAAAGTTTGGAAATTTATATATAAATAATTTAACTTCCCTGTCATCATTTGGTTTCAATCTTTTTATCCCGACCTACAAAAATTATTACATGTGAAATTTTCTATTTTGCTAACCGTAATACAAACATAAATATGGCATAAAATGAACGACAATTTATATATTGCATGGGGTCTAATATTCAGCTTCTAAATATTTTTGAAAAGTCTATTACCAAAAAATAAAATGTAGCAAATACTGGATAACAAGATGATTTTGAGAATATAATTTACCAAGTATACAGATGCATAGATGACAACTAATTAATAGCATCAAAGTTAATCTGAGATAGATTTTTCTTCATCCAACATATATAATATCGCCTCTTATATATAGCTATATTTAAGCTGGATTATGAAAATTGGCCGGGATCATAAATACAATGAAAAGTTTTGAATGCTGGATCATTAGTCTTCATGTATGACGATAACATCACAACAGTGGTGGCGAACTCAGAAAAATTTCTTGAACACGGCATAAATAACAAAAATTCGATTAGAAAATGCACTTACATACATAGATCAAGAAAAAAATTTGTCAAAATTAACACTACGTATAAAAGATTGACTCATAATTAAATCGTGTTAGCCCTTGTGTATCGATCGATTGTCCGCCCTTATTAATTAATTATCTCAAGTTTCAACTAGGCTAAAAATTGGCAATGAGTAATGTGATACGATCTTGTTATATAAAGCTAGCTAGTTGTGTATATCCAAGTTTACCTTACTTCACAACTATATTAATTAACAGTATGGGGCCTCTACTCATTTGTCTTCCTATAGAAGAATAGCTACTGTTTGAGTTTTGAGTGTAGCTCACCACCAAATGACTTGATGATTGTCTCTCATAACACTTGTCACTTTTTAATTTGTATGGTTCATAATTCTCTTTTTCCATCTTTCTTTTCCTTTATAGCTTTTCCATCTTCTCTTTTATGCTCATGCTTGAATCTCAACTCACAACAATATCCGGTTGCTCTCTCTCTCTCTCTCTCTCTGATCTGTATGTATCTCTCTCTATACATACATACACACATACAATATATATTTAATTTATGCTTATGATTATTCAAGTATCATGATATAGAACTAAAGCAAAGTTGGTGGTGAATTTGATGCAGAACTGAAGCAGTACAATATATATCTAGTATATTTCTTTTTATCATGGACACCATGGATCAGTCATCATGTGTTCCTCCGGGATTTCGATTTCATCCAACAGATGAAGAACTAGTTGGATATTATCTAAGAAAGAAGGTTGCATCTCAAAAGATTGATCTTGATGTCATTAGAGATATCGATCTATACCGGATCGAACCATGGGATCTGATAGGTAATATTTACAGCTGCTTTTAGCTAGGGCTATTTATATGTTGCCACAAGATCTAACAATGTTAGAAAATTTTCTTTGCTTAAATTTTCATTCTAGGGTTGTGTTTTCTTCTTTCATTTCAATATGTTTTTACTTTAAAAAAAATCTTGGCCAGCCCATCATCCAATATATATATGAATTGAAGTTCTGGTTAAAGCAATTAAGAAGTGTTGTCATGCTTACTAAAATTTGATGGTTTTCTTTTTTATTCCAGAGAAATGTAGAATTGGATATGAGGAGCAAACTGAATGGTATTTCTTTAGCCACAAGGATAAAAAGTATCCCACAGGAACAAGGACAAATAGGGCAACAATGGCTGGTTTTTGGAAGGCTACTGGAAGAGACAAGGCAGTTTATGAAAAACTAAGGCTCATAGGAATGAGGAAAACACTTGTGTTTTATAAAGGTAGGGCACCAAATGGACAGAAAAGTGATTGGATCATGCACGAGTACAGGCTCGAATCCGAAGAAAACGGTCCTCCTCAGGCAAGAAATTCGATTCAATTCGCGCTCATTTCATACGTCTGTAAAAAAATGGCTCTTGATTACTAAGTATATATATAAAGTTCTCTTCATCTTTTTCCATATCTTATCTTATGTTTCTTCTTTTCGTTAATTCGTTAGATATTTACATCTCGTCTTTGAAAAAAATATATGTTTTTGAATCAAGCTATATATATATACAATTTTCTGTCATTTTATCTATATATCTGGCTTCTCTTTCTGTTAAATCTGTGTCTTTAAATTTTCAAAAACAAAATGGTGTTTTTATTAACAGGTTAACATAGATACAGTTTGATTCTTAGCATTTTCTTGACCCTGGATTTCTTCTCTTCTGTTGAGTTTCTCAGATCTTGAATCTTCAAAAGAATTTCATATTAACCTTGGACCAATTATCAAATATCTCTATGTTATACACTGTATATATATATATATATATATATATATATATATATATATTGTAGCAAGTATTTCTAGCTAATAACCATCAAATGATTACTGTAAATTAATTGATGTTATGCGTCTCCAGTTTTGAAACCCTATTCATATATGAATTAATTAAATTCTTAGTTTTCTTTTTAATTAAGTTATTGGATGATGAACGTTATTTTGTGTGTGTATGGAATGAAACATCTTTTTCATGCATGCTCTCCGCCACTATCTTGTAATCCTTGAGTGTGTGTGTTTGCGTGTGCCTTTTTCCCTTTTCTTTTTGGTTGGTACTGTAATTAAATCCAACCTTGAGTGTGTGTTTTTGTCTGGTGAGGCAATATATATTTTGACTTTCACTACCATCACTAATTCAATCATCATAAAAGTTCATCACACAAATTAAGATGATTCCATTCAAACCATCGACTTCTTGCCTTTATATATGTATGGTCTGATCAGTTTGTCAACTTTTTAACTTCTACGTTCACTAACTAGTTCATGTCGATCTTCACCACACTGCAAGCTAAGAAAATAATAAAAAGAACTTGTGGGTTGTTATTTATATTAATTAATCAGAGACACCTATATAAATTGGTGCATGTTATTATTTTTACATGCATATATATAAGTTTTTAGATGACCAAAATAAAGGTGTACTATAACCTAGCGGTATCCGGTACATACATAAGGAGTTTTTCAAGGTTATGGGTACTCCAAGTCGAGTAGTGGACATATATGTAGATTTAGAAGTGGGATTAATGAATATAGGGTATGTGTATTTTGTACTCTGTTATAAAGAAAAATAGTTTTTAGACAATTGTAAATGAAAGAGGTTATATTATTAGTTATACATCTACACACACATATATATATATATATATATATATATATATATCAGGAAGCAATATGCATATAGAATCCTTATCTTTATCATAGTGTTAATTATATGACTATATATGGTTATGAATATCTTGCAGGAAGAAGGATGGGTCGTTTGTCGCGCATTCAAGAAACGATCAACTGGACAAACGAAAAACACCGAAGGATGGGAATCAAACTTCTTCTATGACGACTCAAGTCGCGTTAGCCCAGCCATGGATCGAATTGATTATATTACAAATCAGCCCCCGAGTTCAGTGTTCACACAAAGCTTCATGTGCAAGCAAGAACTAGATCCAGCAGATTTGAACTTCGTCCACTGTGATCAATTCATACAACTTCCACAACTAGAAAGCCCTTCTCTCCCATCAATAAAGAGGCATAGCTCTATATCAGTGGTGTCTTCATCAGAAAATAATGATCAAGAAGATGATCTACCAGAAGGGAGAAAAATAAACAACAGTAACGATAATAATAAGGATATCACGAATAAAGTGACTGACTGGAGAGCTCTTGATAGGTTTGTAGCTTCTCAATTGAGTCAGGAGGATCGATGTGGGATAGGCGAGGGCTTGTCTTCGAGCTTTGGAGGGAAAGAAAATTCGGATTCGGTTTATTTGTTTATGGAGGGTGGTAAGGAAGAAGAAGATGGGGGAGGAGGAGGAGGGAAGATGAATGGGTTTTTGAATTCAGCAGATGATCAAGATCATTGTGATATTGGAATATGCATATTTGAGAAGTGATGAATATGGAGTACAAGGAGATGATTATATGTCGTAGTATTTGGTAATGTATAAGAGCTTGCATAATCTTGAGACATATATATAAGGTATATATACATGTATCTCTCTTTCTTTATATATATGTTTGTGAAAGACTCATAATTAAGAGCACTAATTAATAAGAGCCTTTCCCTTGGATATATAATGAATGATTCATACACAGTGTAAACAAAAAAAACTAGTTGCATTGTTGGAAATAATGCCTAGATTTCACTGCCTTAAAGCAAAAAATTCAAAGAAACCTTACAAAATTCACTTGAGAAACTCACGGCAGAAGAGGAGAAAAGAAACAAAACATTCACAACTTCCCAGCTGCAAGTTGTATGTGAAAAAGAAACCATGGTGGCTACATTATGATAACTTCTCATTAACCAGAAAATGCAACCAAATACATACTTTAATAATAAACAAAAATACTAAATTATCCTACTAAAGAAGAAGGAACAACAACGGGGACGTGGGTACCGTCAAAAGACCCACTTCCTTTTACTCCTAAAACAATGCATGACAAAGTAACTATCTCACTGACCCAGTCAAAAACCAATTAACCCCTAACAATCACCCCCTAATTAATCGGTTTGTTCATACCACTCGTTCATAGCCGTGTTTGATCACCTTCTTTTCGAACCATCTCGATTATTGACCTTCCCCGGATACCTGATTTCCACCTCGGTCACGTCCAAAATCTTCTCTAGCTCAACCCCTCAGTTTTTTCACAATACCAGTAACATGGCATCCCGTTGGACATGTTCATTACCGGCTCGACTTTTCCCGGATCCACGACCACTTCCCCGGCCACATCCAAAGCCACCCGATTTGAACCTCCAACACCATAATGTTCACACCATGGTTTTTCTACATTATTGTTTTCCTTGTGGCAACGCCAACCTTTTTCGATCCACCCGTTCCGAAAGCCCTCTTCCACCAACCAAGAAAACAAATGTAACGCCCCAATTTTCAAAACATAAGTACTACGTATATAAACCACATTTTGAAAGATTACAAACATTTAGAAAAGCTAGCGGAAGCATAAGTTGTTTAAACCCTCAGGTTCGTACAAAAGAAGTACCTACATATTTACAACAAAAGTAGTTTCAGTCATACAAATGAGTGTTATTGTTACAAAAAAATATTTCAAGCAGCCAACAGTCAAACCGGGGTCTTGTCCTTGGTGTTATCATGACCTACAAAACAGAAGATAGTATCTAATAAGCTACAAGAGCTTAATGGGGATGCTAAACTGTAAATCATATAGGCACATGTATATATAATTGATACATAAATATCACACTATTCTTATGGATACAGTACTGCACCATCTTAGCATCACCCCACTAGGCTAAATGTTGATCGTAGCCCATTACCGCACGAAGCAGTAGGCTACCCCATACTTTTGATCCACATGATCAAATCGTACACATTGCAATGCATCACACATATGAATCAGAGTTTAGTAAACTCACCTCAGCAATCAATTATAAACACAGTGTTATGTCAGACAAAACTCAAGAGTATACGCCAACGATTAAGTACTACAAGTTATATACAATCAAGGTATTAAAAACATAGCACAACTGGTCAACTGAAAACTGAAAAGAGCCCAGGCACACCCATGCCTGCTGCAGACAAGCCCGTGTCCCGTGACTTAGGCTTGGTCCTGACCTTCTTAGACATGATCGTACTAGTCCAGACACGCCCGTACCTTACATAGGTACGCCCGTGCCCCGGCACGCCTGGACCCCAAGAACTAGGGTTAGTTACGGTCACAAGACACACCCATTCCCTCCATAGGCACGCCCGTGTCTTTCTCGTATCAGCAATAGTTGTCGACTGTCTTGTTGTTTTCCGACCAAAAACCAAAACTAACACAAAGCAAGTGTTTCCAGCAATTTTTAACAGTTCTAAGACCACTAAAACATCAAATAACAACAATAATCATTGGTTTGATCCTCCTTTGATCAAACTCAAGAATTAAATCCAAAAGACCCATCTATACTCTAAAATCAATCAAACAATTCATACCTTGAGTTAATAGGATTGCTAAGTTGATAAAAAGGATAGAAATAAGCTGATTACTAAAGTCAAATTTGAACAAGGGAAGAGGTAGCCTAGAGTTTTCTTAATCTGCAGATATGTGAATGTTTATAATGTTCAAAAGGAGGTGGCATATATATCTTTAAGTATTAAGTAATGGCATAAATGACCCCTTAACCTTTTATCTTTTATTTTGACAATTTTAATGCCTTAAGTTTCTAAACACCTCATAGTCTCAAATAGACAACCCGACAATATAACACTTATTATATAATTAATTTAATTAGGAAATTCTTGAACCTTGGGTGTTACAACAAAGCTTCGGGTTCTTCCGTTTTTCTTTTACCTCACAAAATTCACTTGAGAAACTCGCGGAAGAAGAGGAGAAAAGAAACAAAACATTCACAACTTGCTTGCTACAAGTTGCATGAGAAAAAAAACCATGGTGGCTACGTTTTGATAACTTATCATTAACTAGAAAATACAACCAAATACATGCTAAAATAATAAACAAAAATACCAAATTCTCCTACTAAGAAGGAACAACAAGGGGACGTGGGTACCACTAAAAGACCCACTTCCTTTTACTCCTAAAATAATGCATGACCAAGTAACTATCCCACTGAGCCGGTCAAAAATCGATTAACCTAACAAGTTAGTATCGATATCATAGACAACAAACCACTATTACAAAAAAGGCTTTTAGACCCAGTTATTTAAGGCCTTCGGGCCCGATTTTGGTGAGGGGTCTAAATGGGGGAGCCTAAAAGTCTGGAGATTCAAGCCAGGTTAAAAAAACCTGGTCTAAATGTTACTTTTACGCCCAAATTTTTATATAAAAGTCTTATAAGGTCTAAGAGTTCACTTTTAAACCCTGTTATTTGGAAAACCCGTGCCTGAATCTTTACATTTAACAAAATATATTTTCTATTTTTTTCCGGCTATTGTTGACCGACAATATTCAACCGAACCAATAAAATGACAACTGTATCATACAAAAACAACTCACTAATAAAAACACATAACATAATAAAGTAATGTTATGATTCTCAAACGGCTACTCTATACCGACTCCGTTTCTTCATCCTACATGACCTAGAAAAGCCTTCCATTGTCATAATATACCAAATCTCGAGAGCTAGTTCTATATTGACACCTTTCCATCGGCCTACAAGACCCAAAAAAGTAATTGGATGGATGGCCCGAGAATGAAATATGATGCATACATAGGCAGCCACTTGAAGACCACATAAACAGGACTGCTGAATATTTAAATAGACACTTTAGTTTTTTTTTTCTTTTGTTTTATAAGAGATTAAAATGATATAAATAAAGTGTAAAAAACTAATGGAAAAGAGGGAGATTCAAACCATTCTAAGATATGACATTTCTTAAAGTATTATTGAAGAAAACTATTAGGCTCGGAGAAGGACAAAATTAATAAACATGCTTCTAAGAAATTATTTTTTTCATAAACTTAAGGTATTGGTACAAACAAATGCCAATTCAATACAAGAAAAGGACATTTTTACGACGATATTTTTTGTGACAGCGTTATGCCTTTGTGACGACATGGTAAAATTTGCTACGACATGTTGTCTCTAAAAATGTGTGGGAAAATTTCCCTCCCAATTGTGCATCCCGTGAATGAAATAAAAAAATAGAAATATGTTTTCACATATTTAGCAACAACAAATGTCGTCCCAAAACAATTTTAAATTTTTTTCTCTAATAAACTAATATACCATTGGAATATAATAAAAATAAATTTTAAATTTGAGACAACATGTTGCGGTAGAAAGTAGTCTCCTTTTGACTCATTTTGTTCGATTGCGTCTCCATTTTTCTCAATCTCACAGTTGACCCAATAATCATTACTAGAAAATCATGCTTAGAAAGAGATTTCACACGACTAAATTCCGTGCAAATTTTTCAATGGATTTACCACGTAATTGAGTCTGAAATCGAAGTTAACCATTTCTAATGAATTTCAATTCCCACAATTTTCCACGTATTTTAAACAAAAATATTCCACGAAAAATTTGTTGGAAAGTTGTATAAATTTCCCACATGTTTAGGTATGAAACCAGAGGTAACGATTGATAGGGATTTTCAACGTATTTGAAACCAGAATATTCCGTAAGAAAGTTGTTGGAAAAGTGGTATGACTTTCCCGTAGTTTTTTACAAAATTGAGTATGATACCCACGTGTAAAAATAAAGAAGGATTTCTTATAGATTTCCAAGAAATAAGGAATAGAGTGATTTTTTGGAAAAATTTGCAAAGTTGTATAACTTTTTCACAAATTTTCCATATAAATAAGTATAAACCCATAATGATCAATTTCACATAGATTTCTCATAGATTTCTTTAAATAAATCAACCATTCTCAACATTGGTCAACAAAACCATGCTTTTATTAATAAAGGAGAAATTGGCCAAATAAGTCTATCATTAACAATATGCATCAAACTGACACTTAATCTATGTTAATCATGGTCAACATCGATCATGGTTGGTTCTAATAACTCAATCATGGTCAATATTATTATATTTTGATAAGTGAATCAAGGTCAGTAATGATAAACCAATATCATATTTGGGTCAACTATTTCAGTATTTGGTGTTATATCAATAACAAACTTTAGTCTATATGATTTTGTATTCCCTTCCATCGCTGCCGCAACACTATACCACTGTTCATGACAACACGATCACACTTATTGTCACAAAAATGGAAGGTGGTTTAATAGTACTATTTTTTATTTTCTATGACGACATTTTGTCCCATGTTGTAGCAATTTTGTGATCAGAGACAAACGTTTTGCGACAACCGTCATCTCAAAGTGGCTATTAGTGACGAATTTTGGACTTTTATTGACGATGTTTGTCATCGCAAAAAAGTCACTTTTCTGTAGTGATTGTAGACTACATCCCGTATCAAGATATGATGTATAATCTAGACATGCTTTCTAGTGATGGTAATACTCATCATATGAGTATGGTGGAAATCCATGATCACAGTTGAAGCAACATTTGCCACGTCTTGTGAATCCCAACTTTCATCTTGTACCTATTCTGAAATCCCATTTCCTGCACTAGTCAAGATTAGTTCAATGTATGGTATCATATAAATAGCACAAAGGAAATTCGGCGATATATCAAAAGATACCTTGAGCTTGAGCTTCATAAGCTCTGTCACAACTCACAACTCCACCAACTATAGGGTGAAATTCCTTTAACCTAACACACAACCTAGTTGCAGTGAAAGCAAATCGCATCCTTCTTGGATGCCTTGATCTTAGCTTTATGGTTATAAAGCATTCAACCTTTTATTTGTCCTTTCTCTAAACGATAAGCAATCATCTCTACTTTAACAAGGTTGTTGGGGAGATAATCACTTCACCCTAATAATTAACTCTGCCTATCCTAAAACATATAATTTGATGATAACCAAACCCTTCATTCAGTATGACTTAGAAAGAATTCAAACATGTGTTGTTTGGATCAGATTCTGGAAAATATGCTAAGTATGGAACCATCAGCTGACCATCAGCTGAGTATCAGCTCCTACTCAAAGTATCAGTCAAGGGATATCAGCTAAAGGAGTATCAGATGAAGAAGAAAAATAAAGAAGACAATCAGCTGAGGAAAGTAAACTATCAGCTGAGTGAAAAAATTTGATCAGCTGAGTGCCAACACCATCAGCTGAGCAAGGACTTTGCTCAGTTACTCTATCAGCTGAGTGAACATTGGATAAGCCGAGGCCCAGAGCATCAGCTACGTAAGTCTTCCCTAACACAAGTCATCTTTTTACATAAACTAATGTATTTAAATGATCAGATGAGCATTCTTGATCAACTGATCATATAGATACATGAGTTTATGTCCTCCTAAGATAACTATTGATCAACTGAGCATCCATATGATCAGCTGAGCAATATGTATCAACTAAGTCCTAGCAAAAATTAATCAACTGATATATCTTGTCAACTGAGTAGTGAAATTTAAAGTTCCTATTACTTTCTGTTAGCTGAGTCGAGCAAAATATCAAATCTGCTCTATCTTTCAGATTGTAAAAGTCATATGTAAAAGGCAGAACATGTGTTGTTCTTTTGTGCCTTAGATCTTTGTTTGTAAAAGTAAAAAGCACTTTTTAGATCAAGTATGAGACAAAAAGGTTTGATCTTATCCTCTAGAAAAGGAGAAAGATACCTCAAGCAGATGAAGATCTTGAAGATTTGTTTCAACAACTAAGTATGGCTGGCAATCCCATACTTGGTAAAGTCAAATCAAACAGAAGCATGGTTGTTGTTTAAAGTACAAGCATGGAAAGGAAAAGAAAGTTCTACACGACAGAAGATGTGGGTTTTAATATTTTATATTGTGATTGGGCTGCACTTTTTCAGAAAAGTACAATTACTTTTATCAAACACTTGATTAAAGTAACTTTACTTTTCACCCACTACCTTTACAATTAAAATATTATATTTTCACATACTCTTTGTCTCCTTCCTTCATGCAACCGGATACGCCAAGACTTCTATATATATGCATGCATGGTGGACATGCAAAAGTGTGAAGTTTCTACACAACACAAAGCAATCTCCTTAATTGAGATAAATTCGTAGAGTTTAAGCATTGTGTAGAACCAAACTTGTTCATGTGTTGAACACTCATTAAACATTAGTTGTTTTAGAGTTAGCTTGTCTATGTGTTAGACAAATTGATTGCCACCTTTTATTGTACTTAGAATTTTCGCTTCTAGTACATGTAATTCTTGATTCATGATCAATAAGAATTATATAAAAGTATAATGGTGTGTCTTTAATTTTTAAAAAGCTAAAGTTTGTATTCAACCCCCCCTTCTACAAACATTTGTTGTTGCATACTTAATCTGGGACTAACAAAGGTCAACTCTAGACTCTCTTCAGAACTTTTCATAAGAGTTCCAAAGCTACCCAGTGTTGCACTGCCTATACGCATTATATTGACTAGTGGTCGTTATTGTTGCTATAGAAATTATTGGAACTGATATTGTAAATGTGGTGGAATTTGGGTTACAGTTATTGAGGTTGGCTGGAAATAGTTGTGGTTGTTAAAAAAAGAACCAACCATTAAAAATTTACAATGTTATCAGCACCGCATCGGCTTCTACATGCGGTCAACACCATGCCGCACCACCACCATGGCATGATGGTGTAGTCCCCTCCGAAACCACATCGTGATCGGTGAACACACCCTCCCACTTTGTATCCTCTTGCACATTATGCTCTCATATCGTTATTACTTTTAGAAATAAATTCAATTTTCAAGGCTTACAATGTGTTTGTGATTGAGCTTAATTTATGGTTGATTTGGATGCTTCAGTTCGTAAAAGAATAGTGCATATATGCCAATCTAGCACAAAGAAATTGTATAAGGGAATAGGATCTCTTTGGTAATGTTTGGTCTTAAACTTAAGTACCAATAGATGCTAAGGATTGTTTCACAAGCTTTTGATCTTGAAGACATTTGGTACTGAATTTGGTAGTGGTTTTGTAGTGCACTAGTGCTTATCAAATGGTGTATATATAGCTTGTGATTCATAATAACTCTATAATTATATATTTTGTCCCCAACTTAGTGTTCCTACTCCTTGCATATACTATGTAATATTCTATTGTTTTCATCTTATCACAAAAAAAATTTATATATTACTGACCAAATTACCAATATCATTCATTCCTTAAAAAACAGAAGATAAAATGATTATATAAGTTGTCACGAGAAAATCGGGGTCAAAACAGGTCGTCACGAGACTTGTTTTGATCCCCAACTTATGTCTCTTTCTTAGAGACTTCTTTGTGATTTTTCTTCTTTTTAATAAAATCCTTTTTGCTTTTCAAAAAAATAATTATATAAGTAGATGCTTAAAATGTATATATATTTTAGAACGAGTGACATGAACCAAGATCAAAACATGTTGTCACGAGAAAGTCAATCGAGTCAGGCTCGCGTCATCTTGACAATCCGACTAAGTGACCTCCATGACCAGTAAAAAGGCAATATTATAAACTAAAATGGGGATTGGGAGTAAGTTTTTGGGCCGGCTTTATATCTATAATTGTATTTGATGTAATTTTATTTAGGTTGTTTAATTATACTATCATTACGGGATAGAAGAGTAGTATATTATATATTTATTATATTAATTTATATTTATACTAGATTAAATGCTTGTGTATCTTTAAAAAAGAGCAAATTGTATTAAAATACAATAAATTTTGTCTTAGTTATTATTATATACAATCAATTTTATTTTATTGAAAATACTACAACCAGCTCTCATAATCCTTATATTATATGTAACTTGTTGTCTACTATGAAAATTATGGCAAAGTTCATTGTATACAGTGGTAATTAAATAACAAACACATGAAAAAAGCTATCTGCATACAATGAGAGGATTATAAAAGTTAATTGTATTATTTTTAAAATTCTAAAGTTGGTTGTATACAATGGTAACTAAGACAAAGTTCATTGTATGTTCATGCAATTTGCCCAAAACAAAAAATGATAAATATTAAATAGTTATAAAACACGAAAAATAAGAATTTAAAAAAATTACGTCAAAGGAAATCAACACCCGGACCAGCAGCGGAAACGTTGACACAAGGGGAGGCCGGACGTGGCTACAAAAAAGTGGTATCATGAGACGATTAGGGGCACTAAAGTCAAGTTTTTATAAGTTATAATTAATAAGAATTTATAATGATTATAAAATATTTTAAATTAATAAAACTAAGAATTTGGTAAATACGATATTTTGAAATGTTATAAATGATCAATATGATATTTGTAAATTAGGATAGAAAATACGATATTTTAAGATTTAAGAAGATCATAAATGAAATTCTGTTTTATAATTTTTATGATTCAAATTAAAATCGGATCCAATTTTAAACAAGAAAAGTCAAAATTGAATTTAAAATTTTTACTTAAATAGATAGTTTACATTTGATAATTAAATTTTTTTATCTAAATCAACAACTATAATTTTCTAATAGATTTTATTTATTTTAGTCTTCTATTAATATCAGAAGATAAATTGAACCAAAAAAAAATTTTGATATTCGAATCATGAAATGAATAGCATATTCAAAGTTTGAATCGAAACGAATAGCATATTCGGATCATACAAATAAGGATTTTAAAATTTGAAAATGAAAACGTATTCAAAAAGTGAAAAATTACTCGTCAAACACATTTAGTCGAATCGAATAAACACAAAACTCGACAAAGAAAAAATGACAAGACTCAACTCAACTTGATAATAAATTGATCAAAACTGGATCGACAATTGATACGAAAGACGAACGATGCGAACTTAATAACCCGAATTGTGGAAAAGAAAAAAAATAAATATAAAATAAAAGAAAAGAAATGAATATTTTATGGTCGAGTCAACGCAATGGTCTCGAGAAGTTTGTTTATAAAGGCCGGGTGGGCCCGTCGTCTGTCTAGCATGCCTTGTGCAAACCTTGGCTCCTCTTTGCATGCTTTGTCTATCCTGTGTTTTTAGATTGTTCAAAGATAAAATTTTAATTTTGAGATTCAATGTAAGTTTTTTTTTTCTTTTTTTTTTCCTTTTTTATCTGTTTATAATTATCATGTATTTTGCACTCTGAATTTGATTTGCAAGTCTTTTGAGAACTTTCACCATAACAAATTATTCATGCTTTAATGTAACGTTTTATCGTATATTCTTCGTCTATTTAAAGAATGGTTAAAATTGTTGAACACAAAAACGTTTACCTTATTGTTTTATTATGTTACATGATGATGTTTTTTTGTCAAATATACGTTACAATTTTCAAACATTTCATTATGTTCATTGTTGTTCACAAAAAGTGTTCATTATACCTATTAATGTTAACAAAAACGTTTCATTATATCATTTTTTTATTTCAAATTTTTACACATACAAAACTCATTTGTAAACATTTGTTAAAAAAAGTTATGTACCATAATGAAGTATTGAGAAAACATTCTTTTGGGTGAATAACTTTATCCATTTAAAGTATGTTTGTTATATAATTTTTTAAAGTCGGTAGTTTCTTTTAAAAGAAAAAAGTTGTAATCTTGTTTGGATGAAGTGTTTAAAAAACATCCAAAAGTGTTTAAAATTTTAATATTTAAGTTTGTTTAAGAAGTGTTTACAAGATAGTTGGAAGTTTTATACATATAAAATTACTACAATGCTATATATTTGTTTTTAACATTTTTATCATTGTTTGTTATTATATATTATTGGGGTCAAACTAAGAATTACTTTGTTAAGTGCATATATATAAATAAAAGTTACAGTTTCAATGGTTTGTGTTTTATAAATATTATTATAATCAAGACGCTTATTACTAGGTTAAAAAGAAATTACTTAAGTTCAAGACGCTGCCTATTTTTTATATATTAAGTAGCCTAGCTCGTCCATAAATCAAATTAGTCCGGAGATGTTCTATACCAACAAATATTCACTTATTTAAAACTACGAATATTCTTTAAAAATGAATAGAATTGATTGATTAACAAGCATTTGACTTGCACGCACTTCGTGTATGATAAAATTGATATAATTTATACAATAATATTTGATTTACCAACTTGTTTATTAGAATTTCACCAATTAATTATTTTTAGAAACTTTTTAATAAGGAATTTCTAAAATAGTAATAAGTTGTTTTAATCAAGTATGTATATATTTTTTCTTTTTGTGGCGACTAAATAAGTGGATTCTTAATATATGGTTTCTTGTTATCATAGTTGTTAAGATATCGATCTTGATCTTAAGATCTTACAACTTCATTTCTCTAAAACAATCTGATCTTTGGTAGGATCTTTGAGTGCATAGGATCTTACATAGAATCCCGATATTAATCAATGTTCTTGAAATCTTGTTTTGATTTGTTCCTACTTTACCAGAGTTAGTCACAAGTTTACAAATAAGTTGATTTTGTTATTAATGTAACATAAAAAATGAATATATGTTCTTGAAATCTTGTTATTAATGTAACATATAAAATGAATATATTATTCAAAGCCCCATTAAAAGTTATCGAGTCATTGGAGAGAATTCGTAGGCAGTTTATTTGGGGTCAAAAAGATCAAGGAAGTCCAAAGATTTGTTGGGTCAACTGGCAAAAAACTATAGCACCTAAATCTTTAGGTGGTTTGGGTGTTGGGTCTCTAAAAGCATCAAATTTAGCTCTCATTACAAAATGGTTGTGGAGGATAAAGGTAGAACATAATGCGTTATGGGCCAAAGTTATCAAAGCAATTCATGGTGTTAGTGGAAGGACCAATCTGAAACTGCTAATCGAAAACACTCAGGCCTGTGGTTAATTATCTCTAAGGTGAGTGATATGTTTTCAAAATTGAATTTAAATATTGATGAGTTGTTCACAAGAGTGGTTGGTGTAACACCGGCTTTGCATATACCAGATTTTAGCAAAAAATTTTGCTTTTTAAACAAACGTGAACTTAATCACGATTAACTAACATTAAGCAGCGGAAATATTTACAACAAACTTGTTTCAGTATCTGGTGTTACTCTACAATAACCGACCGTAGTGTATTTATTACAACATTAAGTGTTCCAGCAAAATATCTAGAGGCAGGGGACCCGGCTCACCAGGCAATCTAACTTCGATCTGCAAAAGCAGTTAACATGGCACCGTTAGCTACACTTATCTAGTGAGCACAAACTTAGCATAAGCATCATTAGAGTAGAACATGCATATTGTAGTGTGCTGACACGATCGGTATAAGTTGTTTCTTGCAGGATAGCTAGTCCCGCTCAACACCAATACACCGGGGAATCAGACACAACCCTCCGTGCTGGTGGGGGAGCATAAAGCAGTCCACCAAGCATCGTTAACGGAACCGGAGGCTCCTTAGGTAACTCAGCCATTTCTGACTGATTAACCCTCATAATATAAGGCACGGCGGTTCTGCAGAACCTACGATCCGGAATGTTACCTCGAATCACCGTTAAATCCCGAATCTCCTGATCAAGGGTCCCTGGGATGCAGCTAACCGGCTGACCTTAACCATGCTTGCAGATGTTCGCGAACACATACACATATCTTGATCATTTACTTAGCATGCATATTCATTTACTTCTTTTTAGCATGCACTTATATTCAGTTACTTCATTATGGATCCAATTTGGATCCCTAGCATACAAATCATTGTATCTTTACTTATCTGATTCATTCAGAATCAGTATCATGCATAGCATTTATTTAACTAAGCGGTTCCAGTTCTGGATCCCGCTAGCATGCACTTAACTTTATATACGACAAGTACTTAGCATGGCATTGTACTTTAAGTAACAGGGCAATTCTTATTCATTTACTTAAGAGTACAAGTGCACTCAAATCACTTAGCACATAATTCTTCCTCTACTGAGGCTTATGGAAGTCGGTACTCACCTTGTCTAGGGTATCAAGTTCACCTAGAACATTAAGACTTGTATCAATTACCTTAACATACTCAAAATAGCTACAAAGCCAACAAAGGACGTCCCAAAGTCCGGATTTCACATAAATCCGACAAACTGTTGGATTACATGAAATCCAACATTCTTAAGGGAAATCCAATACTTTAAGAAATCCGATACTTATCGGATTTCAACACTTATGAACTTGGAAACTTGGTCACAAAGTTGGAAATCCGACCTTCAATCGGAATCCGATACATTTATCGGAATCCAACACTTTTGTCGGAATCCGACACTTTCAAAGGAATCCGCTTCTTTCGGATTTGCCTTGCAATTATACATATGAACTTTAGGAAATCCGATACTTATCGGATTTAGAACAATAACTCGGATTTAGACTTTGATGCGGATTCCGACACCACTATGTCCCGGAATCCGACACTTATCGGATTTGGGCAACTAGCGGATTCCGACACTTTCAAGCCCCGGAATCCGACAGTTTCAACCCAGAAACCGCCATCTTCATGTATGGCTTATTTTCCAGAATTCCATTCATCGTTTATACTTTTTTACATTCTAAAAACACCCATTTTCGTCAGTATGACTTTGAACACACATCAAATCCACACAATAACACCAAACAAACAAAACCCACTTGCAAAGTAAGCTTTGCATGTTCTTAAATGATGTTTTGCAAGGATTTGAGTTTCAATCATGCTTTTAAGCATAAAAACAGTTTTATACACATTAAATCTTAATAACAAACATACGTTTACCTTTGATTGAATTCAATCAACAAATCTCCAAAGCTTCAAGAAAACCGAGAGAAAAACCGAGGAGTAGAGAGAATTCCGATAGTTTACAAAGTGTGTGTGTCTTTGGTAACTTTGACTTAGTCAAAGTGTTTTCATATATTGTAACACCCTAGTCACCGGCTTGGTAGGACGTGTTTTGGTATGTGTGCTATTTGTTTATTTGCTTTATTTTAGAAAATTACTAATTTAATTTAAAGCCACGAGGTTAAAAAGGGGAAATATATATTTTATATTTTTATGGATTTAATTGATTATTTGGATTCATTTTTAGATAAGGATCACAAATAATACCTCGTTGGTTTATAATTAATTGAGTAGGACCGCTTAATTAATTAACTGTGAGTTAGAAGGCAGATAAGTGCACTGTGTGTGTGTGTGTGTTAAATCGTGAGTCATAAGGAAGACACACCACCTCATTGCCATTTTAGAACTTATCACTCTTCTTATGTGTTCTTGAGCTTGGTTTGAAGAAATCTTTGAAGGCAGCCTTGAATACTTGATTCCTTAGTGATTTGTGTTGATTAATTGCTACAAATTGAAGGTTAGTTGTATTCTTGAATAACTCTTGCTTTAGATATGCATATTCTTCTAATTTAGGGTTCTTGAGTTTTGGGAATTTGACTAATTGATGAAGTTAGTTTGGTTTGATAATTGGTAATAGTTATATGATGTTATTGTGTTTTTAGTTGTGGTTTATATGTTATATGAGTTTGGTAATGTTAGACATCTGCTGCAACTTAATTTCCAGCCTTGAAATGGTCATTTGGGGTGTTTGTAGTTTGATGTTGCAGGGCAGTGTTAAACTGCAGACCTGCTGCTGTTTGGCCACGGACGCGCCGCGTCCAAGAGGGGAACGTGATGCGTTCCCTGCTGACAAAAATAGTTTGATCTGTTTTGCTTCATTATTTCAGTTATGTTCAGTTTTAGTTGCTTATACTTGATTCTAATCATGATTTAGTTGTTATACTTGGGTTAGTTAATGTTGGATAACATATATGGATTATTATTTAGAATTTATGCTTACTTGAAATCATGATAGGATGTTTGGAAAGGTTTATGCAAGTTTCATTGATTCCTACATGTTAAGTATTTTATATGAAGTGATGCTAGACTGTTGGATATGTATTTCAAGTTTGTTTTACATGTTTAGTATAACGGGTTGGTTTTGACCCGTTTATGAGTAAAGTGGTATGTATATGCACTATGTCCATGTTTTGGTGCTTGTAACATGTTTAGTACCTTGAATATAAATTGTATACAATTTAGGCATATTCTAAATATTGGTTTTCACATGTGAAATGCATCGGCTTGGTTTTGACCCGTTTGGTACTAAACTTGATATTTTGAGACAACTATGAATTGATTACTAATTCTGGTTATCCTGTGTTCTCAGGAGGAGACAAGACTCAGTGAAATTAGATTACTGAGTTGGAGATTCGGAGATCTAAGGTGAGTGGATATTTAACTCACAATTGGTTTAGTTGTAACGGTTTGGTTGCAATTGTTTTGGTTAATACTTGGATAGACTTATTGTTTGCTGATTGATTACTTGATTTGTGTTAATTTAACCTTTGGTATGTGCACATGATTCGGATGAGAAGTCAGTTTCGGCTGGGCATATGGGTTGGGTTTGTTTGCTATCGGCTAATCAGTATTTTGATCTTTTGATGCATTTGTTGCAACTTAAGGGTAATACTGTGTGAGAATAGCAAATGAACTATCGGTAAACCTTTGCTTTGGCCGGCATTGGTTGTAGGTTCCTGCAGAACCGCCGGTCTTCTCGGATACTTGATTATTATTGTATCTTTCGGTTGCATTGTTGTTAATTGTTGGTTTAACTTTCATTCACTTAGATTTGTGCTAATCCCCCACCTCTCACTCCTTTTTTTCAGGTTTTGGTAAGTTGGTGGTTCAGCTGTTGAGTGACATGCTTAGGGAATAATTGACTGCTACTCTGATTTTGTTTGATGAGCCATTGGTTTATGTAACACTACACTGTTGATGTTGTTTTGAAAACAATTAACCCTGGTTTTAAGTATTATCATTGTAAACATATGTATATATATTAATCTATCGCTTCCGTAGAATTTTAAAAAAAATGGGTTGAAATTGTGGTGTTACATATATATTTTTTCACAATCCAGAGGCACCGCCTCTGGATTCCTTTTAATTCTTTTTCTTTTCTTTATTATTTTCTAATTCATATATATATATATATATATATATATATATTTAACTTATATATATACACATAACACATAACATAGGTACATACAATTAACTTTTCATTTACATAACATCTTAACTCAATTACACTTATACACAATTAACAGCTACGCCCAAATCGAGGATGTTACAGTTGATAATGGGAATAATATAAACTTTTGGAAGGATCGCTGGACTGGTGAAGCTTCTTTAAAGCACATGTTCCCAGATCTTTATGCTTTGGAGTCTCAAAAAAATTGTTCCATTGTTGATCGAGTTTCTCATATTAACAACGAGAGAATAGTTTGGGGATGGAATTGGCAATCGAACGAGCTACAAGAAAACAATTTACAGCAGCTTGATGACTTAGGAAAAATGCTACAGCAGGTGGTGTTAAACGACAAAGAATATGGGTGGAGATGGGAAGGAGACCCGAGCGGTGAATTCACGGTGAGATCACTCAAAATCATCATAGAAAATGTGATTAATTCTCCGTTTCCGGGCTATATCTTTTGGAATAAATGGCTGCCACCGCGTATTAATTGATTCGTTTGGAGAGTTTTATTAATTCGTATTCCTACAAAACCCAATTTAGCTACAAGAGGGGTCATTTTGCTATCGGAGGACTGCCATTTATGTAACTCGACTAAAGAAACAGTTGACCATCTTTTCCTTTGCTGCTCAAAAGTAAATGACATTTGGGTATGGTTCTCAAAATGGTGTAATATCAATCTCAATTGTCAAGCTTCCATTGATCAATTTTTATTGAATGTTTTGGAGAATGGAGATAATGAGGTGAAGAAGAAATTTTTAGAAGCTGCAGTTGGGGGACTTTGGTAGTTTATCTGGAAGGCTAGAAATGATATGATTTTCAATGAGATTAGATTTTCTGCCTCTCTGGTAATAGTTGAATTTCAGACGTCATTATTTATCTGGTTAAAATATATGAGTAATTGCAAATCATTACTTTGGTCATCTTGGTGTTGTAACCCATTATATGTACTCTCTTAAGTTGTAAACTGTATTCTAGCTTCTTGCTAGTATCATTAATAAAATTTTGGATCGCTAGTCTAGGGTGATGGTCATGCCGAAGCTCTAGGCTAGTTATCCTTCTCTTGCTGTTCAAAAAAATATAAAATGAATATGTAATCATGTAATCTGATATATAAAGTAGTTTCGTAAAGTTTTGTGTTTATCATTCTAAACTCTAAATTTACAATATCATAATTACTAATATGAAAAGAGTTTTATTCTCGTGTTAATACTTAATATCGAGTTTAAACCTTGGTTTTATATAAATTTATTATAAGATTACCATTTGATATAAATTGCAATATATATATAAAAGAAACTAAGAAATCATAGTAGGATCTTATGATCTCGATCCTAATCAATCTTACAATCCCGATCTCGATCCTAATTTATCTTCTTCCCGTTTACATAAATCTCCCAACTCCTCCGTCACCATGGTCATCACCCCTTGAGAATTACATCACGTACCGTTGGCCCATCACAACATCCCCCTCCCATTCGCCTTTTCTTCTGCGGTTTTAGATTTAGTACGCCGTCATACATCTGGAAACAGTCGTTGTCCCATGGCCAAGCGCACTCACCTTCTTTGTCTCTAGGTAACATATTCACTACCGGGAGCTTCAAATTATCACTTTTTCCTCTTCCACCACCTCAAGGCCAACTTACTACCAGAGTTTTAGGGTGCTCTTATATACCGAGTAGTGGGTGTGGGACCCACATATACTCTCTTATTGAAGATATTGCATTTAAGATGGCTGTGGGGCAAGGAAGTTGCAATTGATCTCTTTCCCTTCCATCAGTCCACACGGACAATGTTCGTCCGTCTAGAAAGCAGCAACACCGGTGGACATTTCTTCTTTCTCCTTCACTCGATTTTCAACTTCAAGAACCACATCGCAAATGGTCTAAGACAGTCTGTATGGCATGCAATCCGAGTTACCTAACTCAAAGGCCACATAAGTGTCACATTACTCTCTCCTTCTCTTTTCCCTTCCAACTCAAAAGCTGGTATAACCTAACTTAATCTTACATCGTTTTTTATTTTATTTTAATAATATATATTAAAGAAAGAAAGAGAAAAGTGGAAAGAAAGAGGAGATAAAGAGAGAGGTCGGAGCATCGGACTAGTAAACTAGATAATTGGAGAATCCAAATCGATTAGCCTGATGGAAGGGGTGTATCGGTGTTCACCTCTACTCGATCAAACCAACCAAGCATCTGCCCATGCCATCAGGTAGAGCCATACTAATGGCCTAAGAAGCATATATTGTGTAGCTTGTATTTGTAGTTTTACACGTATCCAAAGTAATCCCTGAGAATTTAGGAAGACTCAGTCGATGCATAGTTAATGATAACACGTTCAACTTCTCATGACAAATACTCAAGTGCGTGTTTGCCAAATAAGAGAATTAATTACCATCATCATAGTAATATTTGACCAATAACTAAAAAATAAAAATCTTCTTAAAATCATATATCAAATAAATAATGTTCCTTAAGATGAAGTACGTAAAGTCACTTTCGATATAATATTAGCTAAAAATGTTATATATTTTATTTCTTAAATTATTGAAATTCTGTGTTAGTTAAGATTAACAACAAGTTTAAAGCTTGAAATCTTTTTGTCTGAATTATTTAGTGAATTTTATTATGAACATAATTATGAGTTAGAAAGGTTTTCACCCTTTTGGATGTGGTCTCCAGATGCTTCCAAATTGTTTTCCAACAGCTAAAAGCGAATATGAATTATTTTTGTCAGTCCTTTTAGATACAAAGTTTCTATTTAGGGATGGCAACGGCGTGGGGATGTTTGGGATCGCTTTTCTCATTTCCATACCTGTTTCCCATCCTTGACTCCGTCCCAGTCGGGAAATTGACTTGCATCCCCATTCCTGTCAGGTATCGGGGATCCCCACGTAGAATCGGGAATTATTCTTTGTCACTACAAAAAAGATGTTCATTATCCACACTTTTTTATCAATATTAATACTCTTAAAGTCGTGAAAAATCACGATCACGCGTTGAGAAATTTGGTGTTACTAATTTCTACCAAATCTTTACATTTGAAAGTGTGAAAATAGAAGTCAAAAATCATATTTATTAGTGTGGACAAGTTATCTAAATTTTCACACTTCTAAGCGTGAAAAATTTGAAAATAATTCTACAGTTACAAAAGTCCACGCTTTTAAGTGTGACCTTCTATAATTATCTATTTATTACTAAATTCACACACTTAAAAGCGTGGACTTTTAAAATCAAATGTACACAAAGCTTGAAATTTTTACACACTTTTTATGAGGCGTGGATAAATGATATATTTTTTGTAGTGTGTCTACAAAATCGATTTTTCTAAATAGATATACACGAGAATTTTCATATAAAGCTAGAATTATAAATGTAGCTTAATCCTTACAACTGGTTCACATCAAAATGTAATCAATCAAGTATTGTAATATTTTCGTAAGATAAATAATGTTTTTGATAAAATACATAATATATTTACTAAATCGTTTTATAATACACATAACATTATCAATCAAATATATGATTTCTCTAACATATATATCCATAAAAGATGCTTATACTACTTTCATAGTTGATTCTATAAAAAAATATATTAGTCATTTCATCATATTAGTTTTTCCGTTCTCTTTTTTTAATAAATCATATAAGACGATTATGTATATCAAACAAAAAACTATCTTATTGGCATCCATATTAATGTAGGAAAGTTAAGTTGCATACAAATGTATATCTGTATGAGAAATTTGACTTTAAATTTATATATATATATATATGTGTGTGTGTGTGTGCGGGTTTGGAGTCGGGTACGGGTTCGGGTTCGGGAAACTAAGGGGTATCCCCATCTCCATCTCCTATCAAGTCGGGGATTCCCCAGTCAAATCGGGGTCGAAATCGGGTTTCCCATCGAATACGGGGTTTTACCATACCTATTTCTATTGCCAATTTATGCACATAAGACTAATTAAAAGGAATATGATCAACATAAATACAAGCAACCATAAAGCGGTTGTCAAACAACAATGATCTAGATTTTAGCATCACTAAACCTAGAAGATATATCTATTTATATTAAAAATTAGACCGATTGATGTTTGTTTGGTGTCAATATAATATTAATGATAGATTAGGGTCTATTATTTAAGTATTTAAGGGTATAAATACTTTGTTTTTAACCCTAATTTTAATTGAAGCTTTCTTTATTATTAAACATTGTGTTCTTGGCCGCATCATACATCTCACGTATGTAACTTTCATACATCCAACATCATCATTATTTTGTGTTGATTGCTTCGTTTATGTATGTGAGTCCTCACAAGTGTGCCTTGTGTAAACCTCACTTGTTTCTTTATGTCCAAAAATGTAAATCTTCCAAAGGTAAAAAAATCAAGATTGTTCCTGTAAAAGTCTATGAAGATGAATCATCAAAGAGTGGTTTACATCCGAAGACCTCCTTAAATCTTTTATAGAGAAATTTTCAAAGATGGTGAAGCTTAGGATAAAACTTTGGAAAGAGAGTAAGAAAATTTTTGAAGTAAAGAAAAAACACCTTTTTCAATACCATTGTGTTCATTTTTCTCGTGTTGTTCATCATGTAAACAAGAATCGTGTTGTTTGTTGAGATGTGACCAATCTTGCATGTTTTGATGTCCAATCACATTATCATGTGCATAGCCAGTTGTTCATAATCCTACCAAGAAAAATTTTGTTCGTAACTCCATGAATCATGCTAATCATAAATCTGCTTGTCATGCTCATAATTCTACTCATCCATCCATATATGTTAGACAACATAGGACTCCAAATTTGAATGTCAACTTGTAACACCGAAAATCTCAAGCCATTTTTTTAAATATCGTTGCAATAGCGTTGAAGTAAAATAATGATATACATAAACACCCACAAATATAATACCCTGTTTACAAAACTACAGTATTAGTTGTGTTACAAATGTTGTACTAAACATGGCTCCTCATTTTACAAAATACAATATCAGAGCGTTAGTCAAATTCCTCTTCACACACAAACCCCAGCAAACAGCAGCACTTAACGAATCCTTCCGAAATGGAGTTGAAGGTGGGGAATTAGCACAAAGCTAAGTGAATGAAAGCTACAAACACAAACAACAATCAGCAACAACCAATACAAAAGCATGCAATCACATAAATCTAGAGAACCGGTGGTTCGGCGCAGAACCTACAACCAATGCAGACCAAAGCAAAGGTTTACCGATAGCCCTTTGCTACTTGGTACGGTTAAACCCCTTCCGTTGCAACAAATGTATCAGAAGATCTAGAACTGTTCAACCAATAGCAAACAAGCCCAGCCCCATTCAACAGCAGCCAGCCTCTATCATGTCACGATACTCATTATCATCCCATGAGCACATATCGACCAAACAACACATAAGCAGTTATTCAATCATCAGACTAAACAATCTATCATAGCATTAATCATCTTAATTCTATGTAACCATATCAGCTACAACCAATACCACTCGTGAGTAAACCTCCACTCACCTTTGTTCTCAATCTCTGTACTCAGTTGTTTAATCTCACTAAGTTTTCACGTTTCATGAGAACACAACAACATCAAAATCAGTTTCTAATTCACATATGAAGCAAACATATAACATGCAACACAATCAAACAACAAACAAAAACTCCACAACTAAAAAACCCCGGGCTGGGACGTGTCCGAGACCCCCGACGCGTTGCGTCGCGAACAGCAATCTCCAAGTCGGACCAATGCAAAGTCGGACCATAGGAAAGTCGGACCAATTAATCCAAATCGCACTGGGCACATGTCAGACAGGCCCAAATTCGGGCCTCTCAAAAGTCGGACCTGCAGGGAACGTGTCACGTTACCCTTGAATAACGCGTCACGTCGCACGACGAACAGACCTGCACAGAAACTGTTTTTTTGCTTCTACCCACTTCTAGCTTCAAACCAAACATTCCAATCATGACATCGAAGCCCGCAATAGGCATAACAAAGAATGAAATAGGGATACTACTCCTATCAATATAAATAACGGCAATAGTGACTTTCTCGGTAACCGAGACTACTTTGCCGTTTGCAACTTCTACATTAAGAGGCTCGTCTAAAGGCACAACAGGTAACTTGAGTCTTTTACGGCAAGAAACAGAAACAAAAGAATATGTTGCTCCTGAATCAAATAGTACACTGGAAGGAAAATTATTGATAAGAAATGTACCAGTGACGACGTCACCTGCAGCCTTTGCCTCGTCTGCAGTCATTTGAAATGCCCGCCCTTTGGTACGAGGGGCATTATCTTTCTTCTGTCCTCCAGAAGACACAGCTGCTCCAAAGCTTTATCTGTCAGGGCACTCTACCATTTTGTGACTAGGTTTGCGACACCGGTAACAAACATCCTCCTTGTATCGACATTCAGTCACCGAATGCCCTCTTTGCCCACACCTGCCGCACCTCCTTGTTGCTGCCGAGCATTCTCCGGAGTGATAGGTACGGCATGAAGAACACCAAGGATCGTTAGGTCTTGGTTTCTTAGGAGATTCAGTTTTCCCACCTCCAGAGGATTGCCCTTTTGAAGAGCCCGATTGGAGAGATGGCTGAAACTTCCTTTTACTGCCACCACTAGCAAATTCACCCCGACACTGTATCCGATCACCTTCCATTTATCGGCCCACTTGAAATGCCCGATCCAATGTTGGAGCTGCTCGCACATGGGCACGAAATTCTAGTGGCAATGTCGCCACAAACCTTCTTATCTTAGTGACTTCATCTTGGATCAGGTGTGGAACAAACCTCATCTTATCAGTAAATGAGGTGATATGTTCTTCAATCGGTTTATCTCCCTTCCGGAGATCTGTAAACTCTCTTTCCATTCGCTCCATATCATACTCTATACAGTACTTCTGGAGCACTTTCTCAGAAAATTGCTCCCAAGAGAGAGCACTTAATACCTCTTTACTAACCGAGGCCTTCACAGTATCCCACCTGAACATAGCACGACCCTTTAACATGTGTATCGCGTAATTCACACGGTACTCGGGCTCGCACTCACAAGACTCAAAAGCTTGCTCCATTTCACGGAGCCATTGGATAGTAACTGTGGGGTTATCACTCCCCTCATACGTCGGTGGGTGACACGTCAAGAACTTCTTATATGAACAGGGCTTGCGTGGTTTGACTAGAGTGGATTTTAACAAGAGCTCTTTAGCTAGGCGGAGCTCTTCCTCCAGACGCTTTATATACGCGAGTTGGTCTGGATCAGGTACTGCGCCACCAGCATTATGCTGAGAGTGTTGGTCTTCGGCTTGGTGAGGCATATAGGAAGCCTCATCCTCCAACTCTTTGAGCGCTTGCTCAGTATTTGCTTTATCAGCAGACATCTTTATCTTAACTTAACTCTTCTATATAACACAGAAGAGTAATCAGTACTTTATTATACTTGCTCATCATATCTGACAAGCTATACTATAGCAAATAATAATCATGTAGCTCTCATACTCAAACCCCCCCCAAAGGAACACTTTTATGGTCGGGCCCTTGTTTAAGATCGAATACTTTTGCAAGTACCCAATTCCCTCAAACTTAGGCTATGATACCTACTTGTAACACCGGCTTTACATCTACCAGATTTTACAAAAAATTTGCGTTTTTAAACAAACGTCAACTTAATCACGATCGATTAACATTAAGCAGCGGAAATATTTACATTGAACTTGTTTCGGTATCTGGTGTTACTCTACAATAACCGACCATAATGTATTTATTACAACATAAGTGTTCCAGCAAAATATCCAGAGGCAGGGGACCCGGCTCATTAGGCAATCTAACTTCGATCTACAAAAGCAGTTAACATGGCACCATTAGCTACACTTAGCTAATGAGCACAAACTTAGCATAAGCATCATTAGAGTAAGTCATGTTTATCAGGAATAAGCATACAATGCTATCCTATCACATTGTGGTGTGTTGACGTGATCGGTATAAGTTGTTTCTTGCAGGATAGCTAGTCCCACTCAACACCAATATACCGGGGGATCAGACACAACCCTCCGCGCTGGTGGGAGAGCATAAAGCAGTCCATCAAGCATCGTTAATGGAACCAGAGGCTCCTTAGGTAACTCGGCCATTTCTGACTGATTACCCCTCATGATATAAGGCACGGCGGTTTTGCAGAACCTATGATCCGGAATGTTACCTCGAATCACCGTTAAATCCCGAATCTCCTGATCAAGGGTCCCTAGGATCCAGGTATCCGGCTGACCTTAACCATGCTTGAAGATGTTCGCGAACACATACACATACTGATTCAATCTTTGCTATTTATTTAGCATGCAGATTCATTTACTTATTTTAACATTCATTTACATTTACTTTCTTCATGATGGATCTAATCTGGATCCCTGGCATACATATCATTTATTTAACTAGGCGGTTCCAATTCTAGATACCGCTGGCATGCACTTAACTTACACACATTAAGTATTTAACATGTCATTGCACATTAAGTAGCATGGCAATGTACTTAAAACACTTAACACATAATTCTTCCTCTACTGAGGCTTATGGAAGTTGGTACTCACCTGAGTAGCTTAAACAGATAGTTATTTAATTTCCTTCCTTGTCTAGGGTATCAAGTTCACCTAGAACATTAGGACTTGTAATTAATTACCTTAACATACTTAGAATAGCTACAAAGCCAACAAAGGAAGTCCCAAAGTTCGGATTCCACATAAATCCGACAAACTGTCGGATTGTAGGAAATCCGACACAGTCTGTCGGATTACAAGAAATCCGACACTCACAGGGAAAATCCGATACGTTGTAAAATCCGATACTCATCGGATTTCAACACTTATGAACTTGGCAACTTTGACACAAAGTTGGAAATCCGACCTTCAATCGGAATCCGACATTTCCAAAGGAATCCAATACTTTCGGATTACTTATAATTTAAACATAAACTCAGGGAAATCCGATACTTATCGGATTTAGAACAATAACTCGGATTTAGACTTGTTGCGGATTCCAACACCACTAAGTCCTGGAATCCGACACTTATCGGATTTGGCAACATGCGGATTACGACACTATCAAGTCCCGGAATCCGATAGATTCATGGCTAGAAATCCGCCAGCTTTATCTTGGCTTATTTCCAGATTTCGTTCTTGTTTATTTTGACATTTATACATTATAAAAACATCCCTTTTTGTTAGTGTGGCTTTGAAAACACATCAAACCCACACAATAACACCAAACAACCAAAACCCACTTACAAAGTGAGCCTTGAATGTTCTAAATGGTGTTTTGCAAAGATTTGAGTATTTTATCATGTTTTAATCATAAAACAGTTTCATACATGTTAAATCTTAACAACAAACAATTGCTTAACTTTGCTTGGAATTAAAACACCAAATCCTTTGGCTTCAAGAAAATCCGAGAACAAGAGTATAGAGAAAACCGAGAGTTCTCTTGTGATGTTTGTGTGTTTGCTTTTTCTTAAACCTTTGACCATATTGACTTTCTACACATATATATATCTTTCACAATCCAGAGGCACCGCCTCTGAATTTCTTTTAATTCTTTTCCTTCTTTATAACTTATATATATATATATACACACACACACACATTTACACACAAAACACATATATACAATTAACTTCCTTCATTAATATAATTAACTTATAAGTCTATTAATCTTAAATACCCGTTTAACAGCTAGGCCCAAATCGAGGATGTTATATTTGCTTTATAGCGGATGAGTTTTTTTTATTGTTGTTAAACTGTTACTTGCAAGGGGAGCACAAAGTTAAAGATCTTGCAAGTATACAAATTTTTATCAATACAAATTATTTTTAAGCATGCTTATAAAGAGAGTAAATTTAGAAAATGTTTCACAAAAACATTTTTATTTTAGCCATTATACTTTTTTTTTACTTTTTATCTCTAAAAACTTCCAAATTATTAGAAAATCTTTGAAACATACAAAAATATTTCTTGGTTTCTATCAATTCGTTCGTACTGTGTTTAGCCAGCTTCTTACTCCTAAGGTCTAGCTAAAGCCAGACAGACCTACATAAGGAGCTTCCTATTTTATAGAAATAAGAAAAGAGTGTCCATCATTTTGAAAAGAATTTGTGTAAGAAGTTGAAAATATTTGAGAATCTGAGTGCTGAGGGTGAGCTAGGATCAAAAGATACCATAAGATCCTTCTCAAAATGTATCAAATATCCGGGTAGCCACATCGACTATGTAACACCGTATTTTCACCCATAAAATTTTCATTTACATTAACATTGCGGAAGCGTTTACCAAAACATAAAAGTATCTACAACTGAAGTTAAACTGTTGTTTAACAAAACCATTCAGTTTAAAATACTGTATTACAAAAACTACAACTTGTCACAATTACAATCAGAGTGCCTGTCAATTATTCCCCAGGCTACAACCCCTCACGACTAAACCGCAAAACTCACCGGCCACCTGTAAAAGTAATGAGAGGTGGGGGATTAGCACAAAGCTAAGTGAATGAAAGTAAACCACCACAGATATATCAGCAAATAACCGCAGATATCAACAACCGTAAACGCATAATCAACCTTGGGAAGAACGGCGGATCTGCATATCCTTCAACCAATGTCGGCCAAAGCAAAGGTTTACCGTTAGCTTATTTGCTATTCTCAAACAGTATTATCCTAGGTTGCAACAAATGCATCCAACGATCTCAATACTGATTAGTCGATAGCAAACCAGCCCAGCTTTTAGCCTTGCCAAGTTGCCCCCCCCCCCCCCCCCAAACATGTATACTTATCACTGACGCAACAATTAATTAACAAAACACCAGTTAATCAATTATCAGATATACAATCTATCCATGCGTCAACCAATCAATAAACAGTTGCAACCAAACCAGATACAACTAATATCACCCGTGAGTAAAAATCCACTCACCTTGAGTTATCGAACTCCCACTCAGTGGTCTAATATTACTGAGCCTTGTCCTTTCCTGATATCAGAATAAACTGAAATCAGTAACATATAACATATTAAACATAAGCATGTATGATTCACATATGTATAAACATATAACACATATTTAATATGTTAACTTAAACCAAGTAAAACATATTAAAAATAAACAACTTCCTGAAATAGTGCCCGTCGCGCCGCGACAAGTTATCCGTCGCGCCGCGACCCCTGTCGGATTTCAAAATCCGGAACCCTACAATCGGATTTCGAGTCGAATTTTCAACAATCCGGATTTAAGTGTCAGATTCTGTCAAGTCTCGGATTTCCCAAGGTTTCTTTTGCAATTTCATCGGATTCCAACAATCAGAATCTAATCTCTCGGATTCCACCCTCGTAGCGCCGCGACATGCCGACTTCCAGCTTATCTTCTCCAAGCAAGTGTCGGATTTCCAGCAAACATAACTCCCCAAATCCGATTCAAACCCTCATAAATCAATATGAACACTTCTAAAACGTGTATAAACATCTTATAGCATGTATCTAACATCAAGAACACATCAATAACAATTCAAACACCAATTCAAACAAAACCCATTTGTCAAGTATGGAGCTTCAAGCTCCATTCATGGTGTTTCATCATGTACACATGTTTATCATTAGAAAAGCATACCAATATGATCAATATCATATAAGGAACATATTCATACCTTGCTTTGAATTTACAAACCACAAATCCAATCTTTCACCTTTTCAAGTTTATGTTTCTTTCTATGCTTTTCTTTTCAAGAACACAACACACACTGACTATCGGTTTTCCAAATGATACAACAAATCAGAAATAATCCTCAAATACATAAGCAGGAGGTGTCAACATCCCTAGCTTCCAAACCATGCACACACACACTTGCATACATACATACTTAAATGTATATATATATATATATATATCCGTACACACATATATATATAAATTAATCTTTGATTAATTAACTTATCAATTAATTCAATAATTGCCATTAGTAAATAATTAAACATATAATTAAATACTAATCACGTGTTTAAACATACATTGGCCTACGTAACCACTAGGCCCAAAATCAGGATGTTACAGACTACTAGTTCTTATATGTTTTATTTAACAGCAAATTGAGTGGTTTGGGTCCGTAGTGACATCCATATAGGGCAGTATGCGAGCCCCAAGACACGCACCATGAGGGAGTAATACCTCCACCATTTTATTAGAAAAAACCTCATTGCCCAGACTCGAACCCAAGACCTGAGCTATAGGGTAAAACCCCAATACCACTAGGCTACGCTCAGTAGTACTAGTTCTCATATGTTGACTACTGGTATTGAAGAAGACAACATGGATCTAATGATACAATGCACAAACCTCACTCGGCTACTCACTCATTTCTTAATATTCTTTCAACTTCACACGGAGATTTAGCTCACACACAATTGATTTCTTATTTAGAGATTGTTGATATTGAAAATAGGAGAACAGCTACTCCGGTACCCGACTTCTTTCATGTACTAATTAAGTCGAGAGCCAATTGTAGAATGAATATTCTTTTTCTATGATACTTTTTGGAATCAAATGTGTGGCTTAGTGGCAGACACGGAACATCTTGGATAATACCACTATGATGTTTACAGTAATAGATGAAAATCATACCATTGCTAACATCATACAAACTGTAACACCGGTCTTGCAATTACCAGATTTTAGCAAAAATTTGCGTTTTTAAACAAACGTGAACTTAATCACGATTAAAATCATTAAGCAGCGGAAATATCTACATAAAACATTGTCTCAGTATTTGGTGTTACGCTACAAACAACCGACCATAATGTACATATTACAACACAAGTGTTCCAGCCAAAATATCCAAAAGCAGGGGGACCCAGCTCACCAGGCAATCTATCTTTGATCTACAAAAGTAGTTAACATGGTACCGTTAGCTATACTTAGCTAGTGAGCACAAACTTGGCATAAACTTCATTAGAGTAAGAACATGCATTTCAGGAATAAGCATACAATGCTATCCTATCACATTGCGGTGTGTTGACGCGATCGGTATAAGTTGTTTCTTGCATGATAGCTAGTCCCGCTCAACACCAATACACCGGGGGATCAAACACAACCCTCCGCGCTGGTGGGGGAGCATAAATCAGCCCACCAAGCATCGTTAACGGAACCAGAGGCTCCTTAGGTAACTCAGCCATTTCTGACTGATTAACCCTCATGATATAAGGCACGGCGGTTCTGCAGAACCTACGATCCTGAATGTTACCTCGAATCACCGTTAAATCCCGAATCTCCTGATCAAGGGTCCCTGGGATCCAGCTAACCGGCTGAGCTTAACCATGCTTGCTGATGTTCGCGAACACATACACATATCTTGTTCATTTACTTAGCATGCATATTCATTTACTTCTTTTAGCATGCAATTACATTCAGTTACTTCTATATGGATCCAATCTGGATCCCTAGCATACATATCATTACATCTTTACTTAACTGATTCATTCAGAATCAGTATCATGCATAGCATTTACTTAACTAAGCGGTTCCAGTACTAGATCCCGCTAGCATGCACTTAACTTGTTACAACAGGTATTTAACATGGCATTGTACTTTTAAGTAACATGGCAATTCTTACTTATCAACTTATGAGCACAATCGTACTCAAACCACTTAACACATAATTCCTGCTCTACTGAGGCTTATGGAAGTCGGTACTCACCTGAGTAACTGAACAGATAGTTATTTATCTTCTTGCCTTGTCTAGGGTTTCAGTTCACCTAGAACATTAGGATTTACATTAATCATCTTAGCATACTTATAATAGCTACAAAGCCAACAAAGAAAATCTCCAAATCCGGATTCCACGCAAATCCGACAGACTGTCGGATTTCATGAAATCCGACACTTCAAAGGGAAATCCGACACTTTGCAAAATCCGATACTTATCGGATTTCAACACTTATGCACTTGGAAACTTGGTCATAAAATTGGAAATCCGACTTTCAATCGGAATCCGATTCTTTTATCGGATTCCGACACTTTTGCCGAAATCCGACACTTACATAGAAATCCGATTCTTTCGGATTTTGACTTATAACTTACATGGACATTGGGAAATCCAATACTTATCGGATTTTAGACCCACAACACGGATTCAAACGTATGGATTTAAACTTGATGCGGATTCCGACACCCAAATCTCGGAATCCGACACTTTACTCGGATTTGTCAACATGCGGATTCCGACACCTTCATGTCTCGTAATCCGGTTGTTCTAACATGGAAACCGCCACCTTTAATGGCTTATTTCCAGAGCTTGTTTCTTGTTTGTTTTGACATTCATACATTCTGAAAACACCCATTTTCGTTGGTATGACTTTGAAAACACATCAAATCCACACAATAATACTAAACATACAAAACCCACTTGCAAAGTAAGCTTTGCGTGCTCTAAGTAGTGTTTTGCAAGAATTTGAGTTTCAATCATGCTTTTAATCATAAAAAGAGTTTCATATGTATTGAATCTTAACAACAAACAAGGATTTACCTTTACTTGGAATCAAAACACCAAAATCCTATTCTTCAAGAAAATCCGAGAGAATACAGAGAGAAAGAGAGAATCCGAGAACTTTGTTTTAGTTTTGCTTCTTGTGGTCTTTGACCACTTTGACATTTTCTATATATATATGTCACAATCCAGAGGCACCGCCTCTGGATTCTTTTAATTCTTTTTTTCTTTCTTTTAATCTCACTTATTTGTATACATATACACATAACACACATATACACATTTAACTTTTCATTAACATGGTTAACTTACAAGTTTACTAACTTTATTACACGCTTAACAGCTAGGCCCAAATCGAGGATGTTACACAAACGTTGAACAAAGGTCACTCGGTTTATTTAAACTGATGTGTTAACGTGTAATTCTATGTGATCCCAGAGTTACATCTGATATTATCACTGATATATCATTATGTTTAGACAAAGATGAAAGTGTTTATCTTTCCAACCATATGCATGATGATCATGAAAATCATGACCATCATGAACAGAAGATGAACTTTATCTATTACAATTGTCTTAAAATTTCATCCGGTTCTTACATTCTCGAGGGGAGAAGAGATCCTTATTTTATAAAATGAAAAGACAAGAACAGCTGACAAAACTTCAAAGAAAAGAAGACATTTGTTTACGAAATTAAGGAGGAGCAATTATTTGAAAAAGTTTTAAATCGATGTTAAAGATCAAGAGCCATTATTTAGGGGGAGTAAAAATTTTGTTTGATAAAAATTCAAGAATGTTGAAAAAGAAAACCCCCTATAAAAAATTTATGGTTTAATGCTCAAGATCAAGTGCATCCCTGAAGACAAAATAGATGATCGTTGTTGCAAATTTTGAAAAGCCTAGAGTTACCGCTGAAAATTCTGATAACAACCTCGTCATTAAAAAATAGCCTTTGAAGATCTCTTGAAGACTCGAAACTTCAAAGAACAATCTCATAGTTTACTGAATGTAACAAAAAGAATCTATGCATATTCTAAAAAGGGATATTGTTATGATGCTTAGATATAGTTTTAAATTTCTTTTTATACTTAATTGTATAATTAACACAAAGGAGAGATACTTAGATCTCTTAGTTGTTTAAAATCTGCACAGCTTTAGATCTTCTCAGGATTATGCAATCTAGTCATCCCATTGATCATCATGCATTCAACATCATTCACAAAATAAGGATAGAGGAAAGAACAAGAAATGTGGGTTGAATCCTTTAAAATCTGGAAATATATGTTAGAATTCCACCATAGAAATCTGTTTACATTGACGCCTATATATAGACTATGAACCTGTGGCTAGAGGTGGTTACCGGCGGTTACTTAACCGCAACTTGCTAATGTATAATTTAATTACGGGAGAGACTTTCTTGGATGAAAGGCATTTTATAATAATTTAATAAGATGAGACAGATTTTACTCTGAGTGACTCTCTAGAACCGAAAGAACCAAACCAATAGGCTGATTGAGTCTTATCCCTTGGAGGAATCGGCATGCTTAATACTACTAAATACATATACTAATAATAATATGTCTATTATTTTGACAAATGATAATGATATTTATTTTTCAACATTAGTTGTCTTCATTACGTTTTAATGAAGTTTAACGTCATATTGACATTAATAATAGATTAAGGTATATCATTTAAATACCTAAGGGTATAAATACTTTGCTTTTAACCATAATTCCAATTGAAGCTTTCAATATTTTTAAAACACTATGTTATTGGCCGTATCATACATCTCGCGTACGTAACTTTCATACATCCAAGATCATCATTGCTTCGTATATTATACTTGATACCACGGGTCCTACGGTGTATACGTAGGTTGTGAAATACAAAGCTTATTGAAAAAAAATTGAAAAGCTAACAAAAAACAAAAACAATACCAAAGAAATCAAAGCTCCAGGTTCATAACAAAACAACAAAGCAGACCTGCAAATTTGGGTTTGCAGGTTGCAAACCACACAACTACTATGCAGTCTATATATATTACAATTTCAAAGCTGCTGAATTACAAGATCATAAACCAAATTATCATTACAGTAATATATCACGCCTTTTTTAGATTCAATGGCCACCTATCCTACGACAGGCCCTCTTTTCTGGCTCTACTTTTTACCCATTTAACGAGCCAAAATTAAGTTTATAAAGTCTGGTAAGCGTTTATCAAGCTTTAAGAGACTTGTGGATAGAAAATACATTCGGTTTAGGAACAAGGATGTTAGAAACAAATTGTAAGCCACTTTGTGGATCTGGTTATATTGTCATCAAGAATGGACTGGGCTTCGTGGCTAGTCAATCTTGCAGTTCGATAATAGTGTTCGACAGGTCTGATATATGTCGCTATGCTTCTAGTCCCGAGTAGTGGTTGTCCAGATCAGGCTGCTTTTTCACTCGTTTTTTCATTGTCTTTTGTTTCTGGCAAAAGCATGGTAACGTTTTTCGGTGTATTGTTGGTTTGGTTTGGTATTTATTGGCTATGTGGTGGTCACACAATGTATAACAACGAATAGAATTCGGTCTGAAACATGTCTCTTCAATAAAATGCATCATTTAAGTTAGTAGTACTCAAACATGTCATTGAAGGTTCGTAATTGTACCTTATGCTTCAATATTCGTTCAAGTCATATTCACTCAGTTAAATTGACTAATTCATTCATTATTGGCTATTTTTCTCATTTTAGTCTCTTTTTGTATGCTATCTTATTCTTTGTTTGTGATTTTTCACTATCAGTTTGACAGAATTTACTAGTTCTTGTTTTACTAAACTCTTTTGTTGTGAATTGCGATGCTATCTTATTTTTGTTTGTGGGTTAAGATCCTCGCATGTTAGGTTAAACATGACTCGTCAAGTTTTCTGATAAACATGAAAGTATGTCCATTATTTTAAGTTAAGAATAGGTCCCGTTATAAGAAACATGATAGATCTTGTTTGACCAAATATAAAAAAATATTAAAGATGATTTTTGTTAAATGGAGAAGGCATTACAAATCTTTAGTACATCACCTGGAATATTTTCTATTTAATATTTTACAAATACTTTTTTTTCTAAATGTACGCCAACTATAAGCCACGGTGGCGAATCTAGAAATTTGTATTGGGATATGTACTTTCTAATAAAATTGTTTGTTAATTTTGTATTCAAGTCAACCTAAATAAATTGACGTTTTGTGTCGAGTTCGGTTTTTTCAATCCAATAAACATTTAAGCCAAATACATAAAAAAGAAAACATGTTTGTTTAACATATTAAAAAAAAAACTCAAAATAGTGAATGTCGTCCGGTGAGACTAGAAGAGGCAAACGACAACCAGTGTTTTAACTTTATTTTTTTTCTCTGGTTTTGCATTCAAGAGTTAGATAACAAGAAGCAATGCTTTTTTTTTCTTCTCTATTTTCCTCCATATCTGATTTTTTGAATAATCTGTTTTATAATTATATTATTGAGTTTAGAACTTAAAGATCACTTTAGTTAAATATATTAGATTAGTTTCAAATGAACCACCTCTGTAACTTGTATTCCCTTGTGTGGATTGGTTTTTTAAATTTTCATTTTGCTTATGGTATGCACCATGTTTTTAAAGGGTATACATTCTTAGTAATTTGCTTATATTAAAAAGAGGCTTATAATTTTCTAACACTAATCCTTTTTTGCCGGAGGGTATGTACTTGCATACCCTCCTATACATGTACATCCGCTCATTGGGTCATCACAATATGCTTCAACATCAGCATGGAGCGATCGACAACCTTTTTCCTATCGGTGTGAAGGAAATTGAAGTTACTTTTCTTTTTTACTTCAACTAGTACATAACGTGGTCCATGGAGCACTACCAGGTATTCCACAAGTGATAGTTATATTAAAAAGAATGTGATATGACATTAAGATATAATTTGGATGATCCCTAAAACAGTATAACGTTAAGATGGCACACATAATGGTAAGCCCCGAGACAACGCTATGCATTCTCTTAATTATGGGGCACCGCTATGCACCTCACCTCACCTAAGCAATTCGCATCATATAATAGATCTTTATTCCTTAGTTTTTGTCCAGTTAAGTTATGCAATATATAATTTGATATGAAAGAAAGCTAAAAGCAACGTTTTAATAATTGAATCTAAATAGGCATTTCAATAAGCTCACATACAACATGACCTTATCCATATACTTTTTTTTGAAAGTCAATAGATGATGATGATATTTATTATTATTATTATTATTATTATTATTATTATTGTTGTTGTTGTTGTTGTTGTTGTTGTTGTTGTAAAGGTAAGTGTTAATTTGGTATTTCTTGAAAGACAACCATCGAACAAGTTATGTAGATCTCAGTATTGACACAATCAACCTATCATTTTGGAAAAGCCCCCTCGAATCGGTGAACCAAATCATCAAAGAAGCCATATTCCATTTCTTTAATTTTGCCTTGAACCGTCGTAATGATACTAAGGGGGTTTTTGTTTTATCTTATTTTTTTGGCTTATGAGCTTATCATATGTGATCTCCCTTATCACACTCTTCTTGTCTTCGAAGATGACTTTGTTGCATATCTCTAAAGTAGATATTATGTGATCCTTATTGATGCTTCCCATAGCAAAAACTGATCCAAAACCCTTTAGAAGAGCTCCCAAGTTCAACTCCAACCCACCCGATGATCCGTAAAGTCTTTTGATAACCTTTACCCAAAAATCATTTTTTCAACGTGGAATCTATATTACCATTTACCTAACAAACTTAAATTATGAGAATTTAGATATTAATCTTAAACATTATACTCTTTTCTATGAGAACAGAGCTCGCTTCACTTTGCCCATCAAAAGGGCTTGGCTCCATGTAGGGTTGTCATACTCTTTTCTTTGATATAGGCTTGATCGGGAGTAAAAACTAGCTAATAGGGTTGTCATTCATAGCCATAGGAAGAGGAAATCTAACTTCTCTAAAATATCAATCACTTAACTAACCCTCCACCTAGATTTATCATGATAAAATCAGTTTGTCCCACTGCATTTATCAAAAATTTTGGGAAAGACACGTTATTGTTATTACTGTAAATTATTTTGATGATCATGGGCGAATCCACCTTGAACCAAGGTAGGTCAAAGAAACCACTTGTTTTTTGAATTATTTCTACAAAATATATAAAAAATTATTTTTAAAACTATCCTAATTAAAATGTAGGAACCAGCTTTATTTTCTTAGATAAGTTTGCCCTATCAATTTTGTTTATTTCAGCTTTGATTAGTACTTTAATTAATATAATATTTTTAGTGTACAAAATTGAAGGGTTAAATATTTATTGTGTTAATTTTGTCGTATTATTTGGTTGTATGTTCTTAAATTGTGCACTGGGTTTAAATTTAGTTGTGTCTATGTGTTTTTTTAAATTGTTAATTGTATTATGTTATTACTTGAATCTTGTTAATTATTTTTTAGTTATAAATTATAAGGTTTACAAGAAACCAATGAAACTAGTTTATTTACAAATGATTATTGTACAAATAATGTGTAATGAAAATATGGGTTTTGTTGAATATAGTCCTAATTTAAATCATAATCCTAAGGGACAATTTTTAACCATTAAATTTTAAGATTCAATGGTATAAATTCAATCTTAGATAATAATCAAAATTGATGTATGTGTACGTATGAGGGATGGCATTTCTGACTTTTTGCCCATTGGTCCTCACTTTCTCTCTTCTCTAATTTATTTAAAATTAATTATCTCACAAACCGTTATCGTTAGACAAAACGAATTATATCGCAACGATATAATTCGTTTCGTCTAACGATTAACGGTTTGGGAGATAATTAATTTTAAATAAATTAGAGTAGAGAGAAAGTGGAGACCAATTGGCAAAAAGTTATAAATGCCTTCCTTCATACCCTTAGGATGTGTTTGGTAGAAAGAAAAGAAATGTAATTATCTCACAAACCGTTATCGTTAGACAAAACGAATTATATCGCAACGATATAATTCGTTTCGTCTAACGATTAACGGTTTGTGAGATAATTAATTTTAAATAAATTAGAGGAGAGAGAAAGTGGAGACCAATTTGCAAAAAGTTATAAATGCCTTCCCTCATACCCTTAAGATGTGTTTGGTAGAAAGAAAAAAAATAGGGAGAATTGGTTTCTCTTGTTTAGAAGAAATGATTATAGTTTTAGGAGGAGAAATGGTTTTCCATTCATTTCCATTTCTCCCCTTTGTATTTTCATTTCTCTTCAAATTGTGGAGAAATGGAGAGAAATGACAACCAATGTCTACTCATCATTGTCGATGTCTGGTAGCGATGTGTTTCCGGCATTCTAATCATCATCGTTGCCGTCCGACAACTTGAGCCACCATTTCTCTGTTTCATTTCTTTTTTGATACCAAACAAGGAAATCAATTTCAATTCTCTACACATTTCTATTTCTCCCCATTTCCATTTCTCCCCTATTTCCATTTCCATTTCTTCCAATTTCTTTTCTATCTAACAAACACCCCTTACGTACAAATATATCAATTTTTTATCATTATCTAACATTAAATCTGAACCATTGAATCTTAAAATCTAACTGCTATAAATTATCCCTCGAAACTATGAATTAAATTAGAACTATATTAAACATTTATCATAAAAGTAAATTAGGTTGATCTAAATAAACTATCCTTTGATTTGGTAAAATTAACAACAAAACTTAATCTCATTAAACCATTTGATAGAATAAGCAAATACAAAAATTTACTATAGAATAAGCAATGATCGTACTATTATTAAAACTTTTTTATTATTTATTATTTGTATTAATCACCTTCCCTCAAAAAAAAACAATCTAAAGTTCATTTTACCGTATCAACTAAACTAAGACATCTACAATGGGAGTTGTATAGAAGTTGAATGAGAGTTGTATGGAGTGAGGAATGGGTTGAATAAATGGGGAGTTGTATGATTATTGAGTGGTTGTATGGGATTTGAGTGGATCCCACTCTTATTTATTTAATTTTTTTAAAAAGCAATTAAAAAGTTTTATAAATAAATAATTTTAATACAACTCCAATTTCTAAATACTTACTTAATAGTTTATAAATTTAGTTAAATAAATTTTTTTAATTTAATAAAAATTTGATGTACGTATATTTTTAATTAATTATTAGGACTTTAAGTATTTTATTTTTAAGGTTTCTTAATTTTTAATTAGTGGGTTTAGTCTCGTATAATTTATTAGTTTCGTATTTTTATTTAATGTAGTATTTCTTTTTCTTTTTTTTTGAAGTTTTGGAATATTTTTGTAAAATTATATATATGATGCTGATGTGAAAATCTATTAAACTTTATAGAGTTTAATGGACGGTGAAGGTTAAAAAGCAAAGTTGTATAAGTAGTGGAATGCTGACATGACAATCTATTAAACTCTTTTAGGTGGCGTTTGGTTCGTGAAATGTTTCTGAAGGAATTGGAATCTATGAAGGAATTGGAATCTGTCAGGAATTGGAATTTGAATCAGTAATCTGTTTGGTTAGCAGGAAATGGAATTGGAATCCATTTCCATATTTTGTTAGGTTCGCAGATAATGTAGATGAATTGGACGCACGGAACGACGACCGGCGAAAGACGAACGGTGAACGACGACCCGCGAGGACTGAATAACGATGAACAGAGACGCGACTGACGAATGAGGACAAACTGAAAGACAACTGATGAAAGACGAACATCGACCCGCGACGAACGGTGACGGATGAATGGGGACGCGCCAAACGATGACCCGCGAAAGACGAACGGCGAACGACCCGCGAAAGACGAACGGCAAACAACCCGCGAGGACTGGTGAACGACGAACAAGGACGCGACTAACAAACACCAACTGGCGAACGGTGACCGACGAGCAACAAACAGGGACGTGACTGACGAACGACGATCGGAGAAAGACGACAAGCGAACGGCGAATGTCGAACGGCGACCAAGGATGAATGACGACACGAAGACAGTAGGCGGAGGGTATAATGGTAATAAACCACATTCCCTCCCTCATGGATTTTAAAATCCTTCCTTACCTTGAAGGATTTTACATTCCCTCACTCATGGATTTTAATTTATTCAAATTTCAATTACATGATGAACCAAACATTAAAATTTCTAAGAATTGGATTCCAATTCTCATGAAATCCCTCCATCCAACCAAATATATCCTTAGAGTTATATGGATTAAAAATGCTCTAAGAAACCATGTTGTTTTAATCCTAGATTCGCCGTTGTTTGTGATACGGCAGATTTAGAAACTTGTTGCAACTCCTCGTTTATACCTGTTGCTTTTAAGATACGAGATGCTATATATCTTACTAAATTTCGTCCAACTAGTTTTGATAAGATGTTTTTATAAGATTGTAGGTGTGGTGATGTCCAGCAGATTCAAAAGGGTGTTGGATTCTGTTATTGGAATTGAGCAAACAGCTTTTGGTGTAAATACATTCTCAAGAACTGACAAGGCAAATTCCTTAAATTGTTCTCATGAGTCATGGCTCTCTTCCTTTTACTTTCCTTGGTAATCCTGTTGGTCTCTCGATGAGAAGAAAAGCTAGCTTATTAAATACCTATTAACAGATTTGGTTCAAGATGTGTGCTGATCAAACCCTCGACTTGTTTAAAAAAGTAAGATTTAGGTGATACCATTGACGATAGCCATTAAAGATCACAGAGCTTCCTACACAACGACAGAACAAAGAAACCCGCATATATTACATGCTACTACCACTTCTAATTTATACAGACTCCAACCACGCCATACACAAACTAAATATCAAGCAACTGCCTTTCTGGCCTTCTTTGCAGGGGACTTGATAGACTTTGGTTGTTTCGCTTTCGCCGGAGTCATTTTCTTAACCTTCTTTGCCGAAGCTGGTTTCTTTCCCGCCGGTTTAGTCGCAGCCTTCTTCGACGCTTTAGCTCTTTTGTCGGTACCAGCGGCAGAGGCCATTGCTGCCGGTTTTTTTGATTTTGTTAGCTTAGTAGTTTCTTTTGCTGCAAGGGTTGGCTTCTTCTTTCCAGCAGTAGCTGCCGGTGCGTTCTCTTTCTTGCCGGATTCAGATAGCTTGTAGGATGCCTTGACCTTGGTGAGCTTGCCTTTTGAAGCGGAATTCTTCAACTGAAGTGCTAACATCTTCTTGAAATTTTCGGGTAGCACCGCCTTATGCTTCTCTTCCATGTATTTCGCGATTGCGTGAGGGCTTGAACCGCCTTTCTCCTTCAGAGCCAACAGAGCTTCTTTGATCATCTGCAAATAAAAATCATAATCATAATCTAAATCGCATATAATCCAAAACCTCAATTACAGAGCCAATTTACTGATTCGCTCAATTTCATTTCGAGTAATATCTACCAAAAATATGATCGAGTAATGGTTAAGTTTTAATTACAATAACAAAACAGAAATAAGCATAATTCCGATCGTTGATTAAAACAGTTACATGATTCAGAACAAGCAACTGCCAACTAGATTACTCCAGTTACATGATCAAGCTAGAACTATGATGATGAAACCAATCACATATACAGAGCAATCGTACGTCGCAAACGATTCTCACAAATTAAGCGTGAAACATTCACAGATAATGATGCTCTTTAATCATAAGAATCAAATGCACAAAATCAACAACAAACCTGGAAATAAGGAGGATGAGAAGCAGCCTTAGCAGTTCTTGGCTTCTTCTCTTTCGAAACTTTAGTCTTCTTTTCCTTCGCTGGCTTCTCCATCGCCGGTTTGGCAGCGGCGGCGTTTTGTTTTTCGGCTTCCCTGGTGGACATCACGACGTAACCTCTAGAAGAAACTAGAAACTAGATTTTGTAGTTTAATCTCGAATTTGTTACGACGGAATTAGGGCGACATGCTATTTATAGTACAGAAGATGATTATGTGAGCGTTCTCTGATTGGTCAGTCTCGAATCACACGGATCGCTAGAGACATGATCGTGGCCGTTAAATTAAGTGGCCAAGGATCCTCGATCATAAAGTACATACAGGGGATGTTTTAATGTTTTTCTTTGTATAGAATGGATTGTGTTTTCTTAGTGAGGGTTTTCCGTTAATGTTGTTCTATTGATTAGAGATTTTATTTTGTATATTTTAGTTTTTAGAGATAGGGTTATCCTTGCATAACATCTTTATTCCTAACTTTTTATATCACTCTTATTCTTATTTGAATATTGCTTTTTGTTTCATTTGAACTCCTCTCATACCATATAAAGTAACCATTACTTAATGTATAGTACTTAATGCAATTTTTAAATTAATTGTATGTTTCATATTTTTTCCCAACTTTTGGTTTTTTTAACCTCCAATGAGTTTCTGGATCGTAAATTGAAAACTCCTCTCCATTTTGTTTTTCCTTATCAGCATGACCACCTCATCGGTATCTCCTTCCTTTCTAATAACTTTCAACAAGGCTTTATATAAAATAATCATGCTTAAACTGTTCATTTTATGGTTTTTCATTCTCTGCCATACTACTCTTTGAGTGAAATTTATCTTTGGGCTTAACACTCTTTTTCTTCAACCTCACATCTGACAAGTGATGTAGTGATCGAGCATCACTTTCTTCACTAACTTCATCACCACCAACCTCATTAGAACCATGTTCATCAAAATAAGTTTCATCTTCAGCCATATTTTTACATTTATCCAACATGGGTGAAACTACTTGACATTTGGCAAAACCAGCATCAAGATAGTGATCTATGTTTACATTAAAGTGATCTAAGTATAGTTATATTAGACCATACTATTTGAAAATATCAAAATATGTAAGCAAGTCATTTTCATCTTAAATCATTAATTGTTATGTCTGTTTCTAACTCACTCTTTACAATTTTGTAATATATGGCATAAAAGGGTTTCCTGTTTCTTTAGCAACAAAATCCTTAAAATCCTCAAAAACCTTTTTTAAAATTGTTACCTTTTTTACTTGCCCATGATCGTATATAAGTGGTTGAAACATAAATACACCATCATGGTCAATGTCGATTTCAAACACTCCTTCACTAGACTCCATTGACACAACCTAAAAAGGGATCAAAATTACATAAAAATATAATATTTTAACACAACCTAACAAAAAATGATCTAAAAACCAATTAATAGAGCATTCCCCTACGTACTTACATACATATATATCTCTACACTTGCATGCATACGTACGTACATACATATATATTTATTCTTAACTTTACTAAATTAATATTAACAATTAATTTAAGTAACTTCATAATCAAATAGATAAATTAAACACTTAATCAAATAATAAATCAAGTAAACATACCGAAGCCCACACAACTACTAGGCCCAAAATTAGGATGTTACAGCACCCCTTGCGTAAATACTTTGCGACTTTGGTTACGGTGCAACATGCTGTCATTCCCTTCTATTTCTGGCCATAGATGGAGATTTCTCCCCCACTCGGATTCTGGATCCGTATGGTGCCTTGATTGCACAAGATACTGGCCTGGTGACGCCCCAGTCAGTCCATTCCCACAATCACTTGAAATTCCCTCATCGGAGTTGGCAGCAAGTCTATAAGAAACTTTACATTGTCTATCACTATTACATTATTCCTATAGATGGTAGCTACACTCAAAGCCTTATCATCGACTATTTCTACTTCTAGCGGCATTTCTAGTTTCATTGGTTCTACAACAAAATTTTTACAAAAAGACAACGATACAAAGGACTTGCTAGCCCCAGAATCAAAAGTACAAGTGCAGGTAAGGAGTTAACGATGAAAGTATCTGCGACCACATCCGGCTCCTTCTTAGCCTCTTCCACGGTCATTTGGAAGGCGCGACCCCTTGGCTTAGGTGCTTCGGGCCTCTTCCCTTTTTCTCCATCGGTGATTCTAAGAGGCGGCTGTCATTTTTCTTCCCACTGCCCCCAATCGCTTCAGGGCATTCAGCCATCCGATGCCCCGGCTTGTTACACTTAAAACACACGTTGAAGTGAGCCTTGCAATCTTTCCCATGGTGCCCACCTCTCCCACATTTGTAACACATGTCCACACCCTCAACAATTCCCAATATGTGTTTTCCCGCATCGCACAATTCTGGTCCCTACATTCGTTCTTGACAAGTTGTTTCCCTTGGTTGTTGCCGAGGGCGGTCAACTCTACAGTACGTTTCTTTTTCCTCTCTATCAGATATAACTCTCTCTTTCAGGCCCTTTCAATCAGTTGATCAAGGGTACAATACTGACCATTCGCCACAAACTCACGAATGTCTTCTCTTAACATATGGGTGTACCGGTGCATCTGTAACCCATCATCGTTGGCATAAGCTGGACAGTAAAGCAGTTTCTCCTTGAATACCGTGGTGATCTGGTTGACCGTCTCTGTGGTCTGCTCTAGCTTCATAAACTCATCCATAACTCTCTCCACCTCTACCTTGGGTGTATACTCTGCATAGAATAATTATGTGAACTCTTCCCACTTCATCCTAGCTATTGCCTCGCCCTTCATCTTACGCAGCAAGTTCCACCGGTCTTTGGCTGCTTCCCTCAAGAAGTTAGATGCATACCAAACTTTTGTATCCTCGGCACACTTGCAGGTGAAGAACGCTCCCTCCACCGCTGCAATCCATCTGGTACTTATTACTGGGTCTGGCAGACCCTTAAAAGTTGGCGGCTGACAAGCCGAGAAGTCTCGAAAGGTACCTCCTGATGTAACGTCCCAATTTTTTTAAAGCAATTCATTCATAGAAGACGTCGATAGACAATTAATAATGTAGGTGCATAACAATCAGTAATTAAAGTAAGTGCACAATTTTCCTCTAGTTACATTTGTCATCATTGTTCATCATCAAAACCATTACTGTTAAAAAACTAAATTGATAAGTTGCGGAAGCTTGGATGATGAGCTATCAGTACCGAGCTGGAGCCCCGCCGTGGTCGTCACCTGAAAGGAGTTAAAATAACAACTGTAAGCCCAAGGCTTAACAAGTATACTACTTACAAACCAAATAGTTCACGTAACTGCTCAAGCTCATACCCACTACCGTAGTAAGTGGTCTCATCATACACGTCACCAGGGAAGTCTCATCCCACCCGTTGTCGTCACAACGGTCTAACATACCCGACACCGAAGTGTTGGACTCATACCCGACACCGAAGTGTTGGTCTCATACCCGACACCGAAGTGCATGGTCTGCACATACCCATCACCATCATACCCGTTACCGAAGTAAACGATCTAATCACATTCAGTCATAACTCATAGCTATTCACGTATTCATATGCATGTATTAACATCCTGAGATTGGGCCTAGTAGAAACATAGGCTTGAGTATGTTACACTTGGATTATTATTTGATTATGTTTAATTAATTGATAATTAAGTAATTGATTATTGATAATTATATATATTGTTAGTTATATATAAATATATATGATTATATGTGCGTACGGTTGCATGTTTGTGTGTGGGCATGAAATTAATTTAAGGGTGACCCTCATGCTTAACTAATTGAAGTTAACATGTATACGTGGGTTTGATGATAAACCCTTCACAATTTGCAATCTGCTTAAAAGTGTTGTGTGTGAAACCGAGAGCAAAAGCAAGAGGAAGAACAAAGCATCGGATTGTGATTTCTTGAAATTGTGTGATTCAAGTTAAAAGGTTGTTGTTTATGTTATGCTTCTTGAAACATGATCACTGTAACATGTTATGCTTTTTGTTTGATAAACATGCTACGGTTTAATCTTGTTGGGTTTTGTTATGAGCACCATGAAGTTGTCGGATTTTATGTTCTTGGGTGTAAAAGTGTTCTTGATGCATGCTTATATGTGTTCTTATGAACTTGTATATGAATTGTATAATCTGGAAAGGAGAATTATACAAGACTTGAAGTTGTCGGATTCTTGAAGCTATGAAGATGGCGGATTGTGGTGATGATGATGAAAACCGATTGTGAAATCCGGTACTCTTAAATCCGGATGTATGAAATCCTAGTGTTGAAATCCGATACTCTTGAATCCGTAGCATGATAAATCCGGAACCTATGAAATCCGAAAGTTGAATCCGATGGTGGATTCCAAGCATGAAATCCGATTGTGGGTGCCAAGTTAAGACACAAATGTAGAAATCCGATGGATGTATCGGATTGCTTGAAATCCGATGAAAGTTGCGGATTTGGTGCAAATCCGATGGAAGTATCGGATTTCTCATGAAATCCAATAGTTTGGCTGTTGTTTGCATTGTTTAATGCTTTGTGATATATGTGTATTCATATGTGAATCTTACATGTTTATGTTTGATTAAATGGATATAAATATATGATTGATCTATATATTTATGAGTTGAATACTGATTTCAGTTTGTTGTGTTCTCAGGAACAGACAAGGCTCAGTAACATTAGATCACTGAGTGGAAAGCTGAAAGCTTGAGGTGAGTGGATGTTTGCTCACGGGTGATATTACTTGTACTGGTTTGGTTGCAACTATTGTTGGATAGATTGTATATCTGGTGGTTAATTAACTGTGAATGTTAATTGTTGTATTTTGTGATATGTATACATGTTGGAAGGGAAGTCAGTTTACGACTGGGCTTATGGGTTGGGTTCATTTGCTATTGGCTAAGCAGTATCAGGACCTTGGGATGCATTTGTTGCTACTAGAGGATGATACTGTGTGAGGATAGCAAATGGACTATCGGTAAACCTTTGCTTTGGCCGGCATTGGTTGTAGGTTCATGCAGAACCGCCGGTCTTCCCAGGGTGCTTATTTGTGGTTGAGTAAGTTGAGGTTCCTACGGTTCGGTCTCATTTTCGACTGGAAATCACCCAATTAAGTTGAGTATGTTCACAATGATGTTTACTCTCTAGCTTCTTGATGTATGAAGGGGGCTTAATGGGTTCGAACAGTGAGGGTTTGGGGTTCGACGGGCTTGATTTCTAAAAACATTGGTGTTTGAATTGTTACTATTTTGGTGTCGACAGCCACTAGAGGTGGTGAATCCATGGAGTATGTTAAATATGTAAATCCTTATTTTTTAATTGATAGATGCATTCTTAGGGTAGTTTAATTCAAGAATCTCTATCGCTAGGCATAATTTTCAACCATTAAGATTGTTAATTAAGGTTTACAACTCTTTGTTTTGTTTGAAAAAGTCAAAGGGTGAAGCTAGGATCAATTTGCAATTTCATGGTTTTAGTATATTAGAGGTGTTTGGTGACCAACCATGAATTGAATTAGCATGTACAACTTATTTTTACACGTGAGACATTGTTTTGCAATTGAGGTATAGATTGTGATTCATAAGACTTAGATTTTGAGATTTGGGAATAAAGTTAATTAGCGATTTTGATGTAAGCTTTGGATTTAAATTCTTATTGAGATTAGATTTTTATTCATCTCCATTGAAGCAATGTATATTAATACTTGGGTTTAGTGTTTCTATTCTTCCGATCTTCCTTATTGAATTGTTAGTGCTCCATGTATCGCTTTGGATTTTTTATATCTCCTTGATGCTTTGAAGTTAGAATTACTTTTTTAAGCCTAGTTGTAGGATTTTTTTTGTTCTTCATTAAATAGTGGTTATGATCTTACATTCTTTCCCATTACATTTCACATTTGATGTCTTCTGTTCATGTTTCTTATGTTTATTACATTTTGGTTTTTAAATGTTTCTCGTGGCAGCCTCCAAGGCCTAGACAAAGAAAATTCAAGGTGAATGAAAAATATTAGAGGACTTGCCAGGTTAGTAAAATTGTAATATTTTAGTTAATACCTAAGCTTTATTCAATAATGTAAAAAGGAGGGATCTTATGGACTAAAATCAATGCTACTAATATTTATTTAGTGATTACAAATGGTCAAATAAATAAAAGTTTACTACCTAACTTCATCATTGTAAATTTATGTTTGTATTTTGTATTATGAAGTACATGATGTGGTTAAGTTTCAGTGCTTGGTATAGAAATGCATAAGCCATGTTAGCAAAATGAAGTTAGATATGTCATTCACTCCTTTGTCATCCTTTGTTCAAATAAAGTTTCTTCATTACAGTCCTAAAATATCCATGAACCTACCATAATTTATATCATATAGAAATTACTTTTGTGTCTTATATATTAGCAAGATTTATTATCTCGTGGAACTTAAGTCTTCAAAGAAAAATGCAATATTGTTTTTTTATGCGTGTAGCCATTTCTTGTTTGAATTTCTAAATACAAAATACACCATCAAGTTGAAGAATAAGATGTCATGATGGATTGTTAAAATAAATAAAGTACATATGATATCTTCTTTCAATTTTACTCTAAAGAAATACAATCAATAATATGTTCTATTTTATTGACACAGGAGGTAAGATCAATGGGTCGGACATGTTGAGTACGTGTAAGTGAGTTATCTTTGGATGATCAAGAGCAGAGAGCACTTGAAACAACATTCAGTCTTTCAATTTATAGTTGTGTATGGATCATTTCACGTGTATAGATAGAGTTCCATTTATGCTTACGGCCACGATGTAGATTACCTTTTATTCATTCAATTTGTTGATACCTTTTATTGTAATTATTTGAAGTCATAGTTTATATAAAACTAGGCTTTATTGAATATACAATTTATTAATTTTCATTTTTCACATAAGATTGATTAGCAAAGTCGTCAAAAATCCGTCAAAAACTTGTGGCAAATTTGATAGAACCATGTTGGAAATTCGCATTTGGCATAGTTTCGCAGCTTGTGCCTAATGCATGTTTGGCACTGTTTCTCACTGTGCTAAATGAGCATTTGGCATGAAGTGCAAAACAGTGCTAAATGCTCATTTGGCACGGAGTGCAAAACAGTGCCAAATGGGTATTTGACACCATTTGCTGCAAACCGTGCTAAATACTTTCCAAGTGGCACGAAATCTAAATACCGTGCCAAAACGGTCTCTAATACACTTTGGCACGGTTTTCACCGGACCCAAATGTATTTGGCACCCTTGTATTTAGGACGGAGCAAAAACCGTGCCAAAGCCATGCCAAATAGTATTTGGCACGGTTTTTTGAGTATTTGGCACATTTTTCTCCTCTCCCAAATACCCCTTTTTCTTGTAGTGTTGTTGTATTCTGTGATATGTATACATGTTGGAAGGGAAGTCAGTTTACGACTGGGCTTATGGGTTGGGTTCATTTGCTATTGGCTAAGCAGTATCAGGATCTTGGGATGCATTTGTTGCTACTAGAGGATGATACTGTGTGAGGATAGCAAATGGACTATCGGTAAACCTTTGCTTTGGCCTGCATTGGTTGTAGGTTCCCGCAGAACCGCCGGTCTTCCCAGGTGCTTATTTGTGGTTGTTGATATCATGCGGTTCAGGCTGATATATCTGTTGTGTGTTACTCCATTCAGTTAGCTTTGTGCTAATCCCCCACCTCTCACTCTTTTTACAGGTTTTGGTTAGTCAGCGGCTCGGCTGAGAGTGGTTAGCTTAGGGAGTAATCACCTAGGACTCTGATAAAGTATTTGTGACGAGCCGTGTTTTGTAATACTGATATTTTGTAAACTGTAACACCGCAAAACTCAAGCCATTTTTTTAAACACTGCGGAAGCATATACTTAATTTCATAATAATATAAACATCACAAGTACAGAATACTTTTACAAATCACAACATTCGTTTGTGTTACAAAAGATTATAAAATGTGGCTCGTCTCTTCTCAAAATACAATATATGGTCAAATTCCCCTTTCCACAAACAAGCTAAACAGCTACACACAAAAACCTGCAAAAAGCAATCAACCGTGGGGGGTTAGCACAAAGCTATGTGAATGGAAGCTATAGACAAGCACAAAACAATCATTGTTCCCAACGGAACCTCTGAACATCAATTCTCAAGCAATCCGTCAATTCATCAATCTCTTCCATCCCGAGGACCGGCGGTTCTGCCGAACCTACAACCAAAGCTGGTCAAAGCAAAGGTTTACCGATAGCTCCCTGCCGATTGGCACAGTAAACTCCCCTCTGAGCAACAAATGCAATAGAGGAGCTACTACTGTTCAACCAACCGCAAGCGAGCCCAACTCTAGCATCAGCAGCTGACCCCAACCAGCTCTTACAAAGAAGCTGATATCTTCCGACCCGTAACACAGAAGTCGGTTCTCAAACAATCCAATACTTCTCCGGTCACAATCACAATCAAATCTCTTTTACATATAACATATATGAACATGTAATTCTCACTTAGCATATAGCAGACTTAACAGTCTATCATGGTATGGCAATCAATCTATCTTTGCATAACAGACTCATGAGTCAAATATCCCGTATTCAAATCAACAAGCAATCTTTGCAAACAAACAATCTTTCAATCATTCAATAATGTTACCAACGTAACAACCCGTGAGTAAACTTCCACTCACCTCGGTCCTCGAATCACGCCTGCTCAGTTGTCTAATATCACTGAGTCTGTGGTTTGCCTGAAAACACAGCACCAACCGAATCAGTCTCGATTATATAAATATATCTTTCAACATATATTTATATCTTATAATCATATAAACAACTTGATTTAATCATATAATTAACAATAAAACTTTTCCCAAACGAAACGCAATCAAAACAAACAACTTTTTTCTGAAACAGGCTTCGTCGCGCCGCGGCACTCCTTTGTGTCGCGCCGCGACACTGTCGGATTTCGAATCCGGATTTCAGTCGCGGATTTGAGGCTCGGATTTTGGTTTTCGGATTTCTAATGTCGGATTTGTGCCTCGGATTCTCATTCTCGGATTTTGGAGTCGGATTTTGAGTTTAGGATTGTAACATGCGGATTTCTACACAAACCGACCCAACTCTCGGTTTTGCATGAGGGTCGCGCCGCGACCATCAACCGTAGCGCCACTACGTTCATCGCCCAGCACTATTTCTTCCATTCCAATCGGATTTCAGCCACCAAAACACACATAATTCATTTCTAACTTTATATTTCTTGATACAAAACACTTCTAATATATATAACCTCATATCAACATGTTATAACCATTATAAACACTTTGAATTATAGAAAATAACAAAATCATCAAAAACCCATTTCATCCATTTTCTTTAAAAACCCATCAATGGTAAATCCCTAAATAACCATGTATCTAATCCAACTAAACACATCAGAATGCATTATAACATAACATAAACATGATCTCACCTTTTCTTTGAATTTATGAATCACAAAATCTCTTCTTTTGAATTTTCAAGTCTCTTCTTCTTTGTTCTTCTTTTTCTTTGTTTTCTTTGTTCCAGAGAATTCACACACACACACACATACACACATTCACTTTTTCTTTTTCTTTTTCCTTCTTTCAAAACAATCAGATTTCAAAAATCACATGCACACACACACACACGTGGACTTCATAAAATGTTAGGTGTCAACACCTAACCAAAATTACATACATACATGCTTTATTAAACATACATACATACATGATATCATACATACATAAACAATCTTCTAACATATACCACATACCAATTAACCATCAATTAATTATTCAAGTGTCATTATTTCCAAATACTTTTAAACAAATAATCTTTCTCAATCAATTACCTTAACATGCATTCGAGGTATTTTCTATAATTTTTGTTCCGAAGTCAATCTTATTTAATCATAAACACATACGACTTCACATACTCGTTTAATCACATAACAAATCTTTAATTATACATAATTAAACATAGTTCAACTTACCATTAGCCCGCCTACTACTAGGCCGGGTTTTCGGATGTTACATAAACAGTGATTTGTAATTAGTGATAATTACTATGGTGTTTATAAACGCTTCCGCAGTGATTATCAAAAGTGAAAATTTTTGGGTTAAAAAATACGGTGTTACACCAAAACCCAGATTCTAAGCATTCAATTATCACCTTAACATAGCAAGAATTGGTGTCTACATGATTCTAAAGAATGGAGAAATGTTACGATAATTTCCTTGCCAAAATCTCAAAGTTCCAAAATGAACGTGGTCTTCTTCTTCCTCTGTTCAACGAGAATAGGACTCTAACATACACACTTTCTCTCTTTCAATGGAAAAGTGAATTGATGAAGAATGTTGGGGCTGTGCCCTAACCTTCTATTTATACCCTCATACAACACCTCTTGTGGGCCTAAGCCCAAAACAAAGTCTCAAGTCCAAAACCCCAACTAAAACTCTTATTGGGTTAAAGCGTAAGTTGTCTTATAGCATAAATCACTACAAGAAAAAATGGCCTTTTGAGGCGACATATTTTCGCCGCAAATAGTCTCATTGTCGCCCCAAAATGTTTTTTTGAGGCGACATGTCACCTCAAATAGTCCGCCGCAAAAAATTCGTGCCAAAAACTTATTTGCGGCGAAAAATGGCTAACATTGACTTCACCACATAGCCTTTTGCGGCGACTTATGTCGCCTCAAAAAGTTTTTGTCTCAAAAAGCCATTTTTCTTGTAGCGAATAGGGTATGACGCTCTCGTATTGTTGTTAACTTTTCTTATAATAAAAATTGAGATTAAGGTGTGTGTGTGTGTAAACTTGAGAGCATTCTACGTATCATTCATCTTGATCGTTACATTTTGTGTGTTAATCTTCAATACCTAGAATTTCAATCGGTATCAGAGACATATTCTCTATGATTTAGTTCAATCCCGGGTAATTTAATCAATTTTTGTTAGGATTTTTGATACAAAACCCTGTTTTTTAAGACGAGTTCAGATCTAAAAGTTTGAATCAATGGTTTTTTTGGTTTAATGTAACATCCCAAGGTTTAAAATTTCCTAATAAACATAAGTAAATGAATAAATCACTATTATTAATACTATGGGATTCCTATATAAGATTAGAAGTATTTATAAAAACAAGAGGGATTAAAATTGCCAAAATAAAAAGCTAAATAAGTGCAGGGGTTGTTTTGTTATTTAGTGATACGTGAAGATATATATGTCCTCTTCTTTGAAACAAACACACTTACATACATACAATCTGCTATACATTAAGCTGCCCATTTCCCTTCACGAATTTGGATTAAGAACAAACAATTTTGAGTATTGCAATATCACTAATTCAGTTCTTGCATCTCAAGGTATGTTTGGTTTGTTAGTTTTAGTATTCTAATGGATCAAAGTGTTCAAAAGGTTAATCATTGATCAAATTATGTTATTGATGTTTCTTATGGTTAGAATTGATGTTTAGATACTTTTAGGGTGTAGGAAAACACTTCTAGTTCATTTGAATCGACTTTGGGTAAAAAAAAAAGTAGTCAAAACAACGTCTGTGAGAAAACACAGTGTGCTGAGTCTGTAGCCTACACGGTCTGTGTAGATTTAGGCAGGCCGTGTAGATGTATACTACCTGTGTAGAGACCTAAGACAGTAGATGTACACGGCTCGTGTAGAGACCTAAGGTCATGTAGCATGAGAGGTACATGGTCTGTTTAGCAGTTTTGTTTAATACAAGCCATGTGGCCGGATATGGTCATGTAGTGTATGGCCCGTGTAGACCCATTTCCATATTAGTTTATTCAGTTTGTAATGTTTAGCTATTTCAGTTATATAGGGAGGTCATTGGATTCATAACCGAACACATAATCTAGTTATCACATTAGGTGATTTTACTGCTTCTCTTATTAAGAGTGTATAATGAATTTTTAATGTGACATACATATTCTCTTTGTTTATTTGATGTGATATGATGTTTATCAAAATGGGAAGTGATTGTGTATAGTTATACAAGTGGTGTAGCTATACACAAACTATGTGAATATGGTATACTGCGATGCAAGGGTATAGCATTGCACGGTGATAAAAGGGAACTTGGTACCAAGAATATAAAGGGAGGGAGGCTCATACTCACCCTATGAGTCTGATTGTATGTATATAGTAAATTACAATGTATGTATATAGTGACGTTGCTATGCAAGTGGTATAGCCTCGTAGGGAATAATTATGAGGGTTCCATTCTGATTGTGATATTGTTTAAAGTTAAGCTAGTATACTCATTAAGTGAAAGCGTACATTTTATTGATGTTATTTCTTTCAGGTGGTTTGAGTTCTAGCAAGGTTATGGCCCCGACTCTGTGATGGGAGGGATAGCTTCATATGTAAAACAAATTGTCTTTTTTAACACCTTTTTGAACATAGTTAGCACATATGTAAATAACAAACGGGGGTTTTGTAAAACTTTTGTAAACTCTGATACTTTTGGTGCTAACTTAGTGAAGTGTGATTATATTAAAAATGAAATCTTGCGTTATATTTAAAGTGGTTGTCAAGTGTTCGGCTTTGATTTCGGAATCATATCGGGATGTTTGCTTTTCGTAAAAGTTTGATCAGTTCGGTTTCTTATTCAAAAAGTCGCACCTTGTTCTTCAAAATTAGCCTCGAATTAGTAGCTGAGAAACTGTAGTACTCGTACCTACTTTTCTAATTATTATTATATTTTAAGCATTTATAAAAGTTGGTCTTTTTCATTCATTTACCTTGGTGTTAATAACATTGCTCTTATCAAGTTGAAGGCCTTTCATGACAATTGAAGATAATTGGAATGAGTACTTAAGGAGTTTTAGGGTACAAAACCCTAGGTTAAACACTATAGTCGTATATATTGTTTTTAGTGTAATGTGATGGTGTGTGTGCTATTATTTCATATCCGTGAGAAGGAGAAGAAGGAACTCAGCCATTTCCACACCATTTTGCTTAGAATTTTTAGAAAATCATTCGGTTATGATTCCTATACTATTTGTGATCATTTAGATGCTAATTTCTACAACATTATTCGAACCGCCATGTGCGGATTCATAGGACGTTCAAATAATTGATAACTCGTAACTGTGAGTAGGGTAAGTGACCTAGTTAGTGTATGATAATGTTGAAACTTTTCTTGTAGGTGTTTGCCGGTAGAAGTGAATCTTTTGCATATTTTACTGAGTTGTTAATTAGTGCTTTGCTACAGACCATTCGAGTTTACACTAACTTATTCATTATGACGTGACTTGAAATTCTTGTTATGTATGTGTGTACATGTTGTGGACTGATAACCGAGGGATTATCTAATGTTGGTTGATATCGCGTCTATAATATATAAATCTTGTGCGATATCGGGTTGGTTTTAGTCAAAAAACATATAATTAATTGTAAAAAGATGCGTTTATCGTTTGTTTTCTATGTTGTAGGCTAAAAAGGCAAAATTATGTGTTTTTGAAGAAAATAAAGTCAAGAAGTTAAAAATAAAAGAAGCCCAAGAAGAGAAGAGAGAAACAAGCTTAAAGAAAATAGAGAAAATGAATAAAAGATAGGCCCAAAAGCTAAGCCCAAGAAAAAGCCAAAAGAATAAAAAAAGAGAGAGTCTTAAGATAAACTCAATCTGCTCCCCATGTGGGATCGCTTCGCGACCAATTCCTGGGTCGTGGCGCGACGCGTCAAGATACGTCAGATTTGAAATTCAAAAGAGTTTGGATCGCGATGAGACACTTACCCGTCGCGGCGCGAACCCCCTGTTTTCAGTTGCCTATTTAAACACAACTCCCAAACGAATTTGGGGTCAACCACCCAACTTCTTGCACCCATATTCTGCCAAAACACATCCAGAAGGTATTCCAGAAGATATGGAGCTTAACTTTGAAGATTTGGAGCATAATTGGAAGATTTCGGCTTGGATTCATTACTTTTTACGGTTCTATCTTTCTTTACATGTTCTTATTGATCATTACTGAATTCCAAAGCTTTAATATGTTGATTCTAGGCTAGGCACCTTCTGTTTTCCTCCCTAGAGGTGAAGAAACCCTATAAAGTTGATTGATTTACATGTTTTCGGATATTAATTCATATTATATTTATCTTTCAAGTTTAATCAAAGATCCATACATGTCTTAGTTTCTATTTTTGAGAGTTTATATTTTGAGTTTACATAAATTGGAGGACCAATCCATTTATGTGGCTTTAATCATTGCTAATTAGGACCAATAATTAGTTTTGACTAGTGATAGATCATATCCTATGCTTATACAATCAAGGTGGAAACTTTAATGTGTTTGAATTAATACTTAATGACCTTCATGTGTTAATATAATGAATTTGTAACCTAATCAATCATTAAAGATTAAATCTTGTTAGATACGAACTTAATTGTGATTAATTGTGTAGTTAATTGATTTAATAACCATAAAATTAGTTAATTGCATGATTAAAAAGGTTGAATAATCGGATCAAGAATCTAGCTATTGTAGGGATTGGTATAGTATGAATTACATGTCCATTGCACCATTTAAATTAATCAGATCAACTTGAAAAGGGTGGAATCAAGTCTAGGGAGGAAAATCTTTTAATTGATAAGTTTTAATCTACAAATTCTTGCTTTTGCCATCTCTAGTTTGTTTTTGCAATTTGCTAGTGTTAGAAGTGGTTTTAAATAATAAAGTTTGAATCTTGCATCATAAATTCCCCAATTTAGTTTAATTGTTTTTATTTAGTATTTAATTGTCTTTTATTTGTCTTAATTATTTAATTCTAGATTAATTTAGTGAAATCAGTTTAGCACTCGTTTCCCAAGTGTTCGACACCCGACTTACTAAATATAATACGAAACGCTTAGGTTCACTTATCTATTCGTGCTGTTTTTGGTAAATAATTCGGTAAAAATATAAATTTAAAACTAGTACGAAAAATGCACATCACAACCATCTAAATTGATGTTGATAGGCATCATGGCCACGGGGCCATATGTGCAATCGTGATGTGATGTGTTATACATGCGGTGTGTGCTATACGTCATAAGGTATGAGTATAGTGTGAGCTCACTAAGCTTTATATTTACATGTTCTAGTTTACTTCTTTTCATTTCTTTTCACGGACTTTGGACAAGGACAAGGGGAAGGCTCTAGCATGATAATAGTGTTTTTGAAAGTATTTTGATTTGTTAACACTTTCAATGTTACAAATTTTAATACTTTACTCTCTTTGACAATGATTTGTAAATCCTATTTTACGGTGATGACTTATTTATGAAATACGGTTTGGGTTGTTTATTCTTAGTACTTTGTAAAATAAAATAAAATTTGGGTTGTTACACAAAGAGCCTAATGAATACACAACCGAAGAAAAAGCAAGGGCTAAAGAAAATAAGATGATTAATTTCGCACACATAAGGAACCATAATAAAAGAAACCAACTTAATTTTTAGTGTTTGATAGTTTTATAGCAAAAGGAGAACTGTTAGTAGACACACATAAGAGGCACTTGACTTTGTTGAATCAACATAATATAGTTATAAAATTTTTTGTAATTATTATTAAATACACTTGCTTCTACTAGTCACAAACACTCATATTTATTTAAAGGTAAACTGTTTGAAAATACAATAAACATTGACTAAGCTACTATTTTATACAACTAACTTTATTTTTTAAACAATACAAACAACTTTGTAGTTTTACTTTTTTAATATTTTTAATTATTTTCTAGTTTCTTAAATTATTTGATCCCGGAACAATTGCAAGAAAAATTATGACATTCATCTTCTCTTCTTATAAACAAACCTAAGAATCAAATATGAACAAACAATAAGAATGAACAAACCACACAATTTAGAAATAAGAAACATGAACAAATCTATAACCGGAATACAGATATGGAAATTGAACAAACAAACATGAATACAAATCTGAAATTTTGGAAACATGAAATCATTTACCACATACCCAAATCCGGTTCATTAAGAACACGAAATTGTTACGGATCTAGAATGTTGGAAACATAGTTAAAGAACAAAAACTAGAAACAAAAAAACCATTTGAAATTGCAAAACGGAATGGGTGCCATAAAAATATTAGCGATGATGGTGGCTTAAAGCATATTGGCGATGGTTGTGGTGGTTTGAACAATGAATCGGCGATTGTGGCTTGAAGCAGATTGCGGTGGTTGCGGTGGTTTGAACAACCGGCGGTGGTAGTATTTTGAACCAAAACGGCGGTGGTTGTGGTGGTTTGAAGGCTACGACGGTGGTTGTGGTTACAGATAAGCCACAATGGTGGTTTGTACCATAAATCGGCGGTGTTGGTGTTTTGAACTAGAACGACGGTGGTCGTGGTTGTTTGAAGGCCACACGCCGATGATGATGGTTTTGCGATTTGTACCATAAATCGGCGGTGTTAACGGTGACTTGAACTTTAAAGATGGTGATGGTGATTCGCGATAGTGGCTTACGTGCTTCATCACTTGAAGATTGAAAACCCTAAGAAATGCTACTTGTGTTTTTTTGAAAATACAATGTTTCTAATTAAAATTATTAGAAGGCAAAAAAAACAAAGGCAACAGGTTGATATTGATACAAGTAGATGACTTATTATAATAGATCACCTACATATAATTTATATGGTAACATTTACAAAGTTGTTTGTATTGTTTAAATTTTTTGTTATTGTATATAATAGTAACTTAACTACAATTTATTATATTTTGGTAATTGTCCCTCCTTGTAACGGGAGTGGTAATAAAAGTAGGAATGTTGTCACTAGAACGGATCACACAAATAGGGTGATGACCATCCAGTATTGCTGAATAGACCGTCTATTTTGCATAAAGGAATTCCTCCACGTTTTAGCGCAAGAGCGTGGAATAATGAAAGATTATATTTGTTGAGAAAAGCAAAATCGAAATTCAACCCTCGTTGTGTATCTTCGTTGTGTATCTTGATTAATTTGATTGTTTCTTTGTGAATTCATATACGAAGGTTTTTTTAGATGTTTATCCGAGTATTCCTTGATCATTGTCTCTAAGAATAGGAGTAATTCTATGAATTTTTCTAGAATACTCTTTTGTTCAATATCATTCAAAAATGTTTCGGATTGCCTAGTTGTCATAAGTGAAATACCACATGTAGAAGTCTATTTACTCCAAAAATTAGACAAAAATGGAATTGTAATAGTGGGTCTTGTGTGGAAACAATTGATATTTTAGTAGTTAAATTAACGCCCGAATGGTGATATATAAGTAGTAAAATTAATGCCCCAAATGGTGAAATAATCATGTTATGCCTGAAAGATAGATTGTTACAAGACAAAACGCATAAGTAAATATATAATCCTTTACAAAAAAGTGGGCTAATCCAACCAGTCGTGCTTGTTCAATGGAAAGGTTCACACGTTTCTCTCTCCAAGAAACTATAGATAGAAAAGGTGGTGGGCAAACAAAAGAGGAAGGGAAAATTTGTTGCATAAATAGAACTTCTTCGAAGAACTTTTAAAAAATCTTATAATCATTAAGAACTCAACGGGACCTTTTCCCTCAAATCAAAGAAACAAAGAAGGGAATTTGCTGAGTTCTTATGCTTTCACGTTTACAACTCAATTCATGTGGTTACTACAGGGACGAACCCAATCCAGAATATGAACCATAAAAGAAAACCTTTACGGAATTGATCCTCTTTTGACTGTACAAGAATGTGTGGAGCTCATCATGTCTTGGAAGCATGTGAGAACGTTCTTTTGCTGATATTATCGGTTTGCTACCGGTCATTCATAACATCACTATACATTCCTTATTCGTTGTGAGTAAGTTATTCGTCAACACTGGTTTAGCTTACGACGTGTTTGGAAGCTCTCGACCATACGAGTATTTCACATAAAACCTACAAGGAATTCCATTAGTCACCGACTATTTTGATTATTTTGAACAACTCGATGAATTTTGTAGATCTTTTTAGGAGGCCTCAATGACCATAAATCAAACCTATCCAATTTTTATAGTGTGATGGTTAGTTGTAATGGCCTAGCTGTACCTACCGTTTCTTTTTTGGGTCAATATCAGAATGCATTTCATACAACGATAAACCTAATCCGAATTATGGAGCTACAACACAATCAAAACCAAATGAACAAAATGTTGAATTGAATCATCCCAACCTCTAATAGGGGTTATTACTCATTTTTGTACTTTCTTTTTTATTTCCAATTATTTCTTCAACTAAGAAAACAAGAGTTAACTAAAATAATAGAATGCTTGGAACTTTCTTGATGCATCAAGCCGATTAGAAAACTCTAAAAAGATCTTTTCCATACTCAAATTTCTAGTGAAGATCTAGCGGTCAACCACCAACTATTTAATCAAGGATGAGCTCAATGTCTAATTCGTTAGGCTATTTGGTTGTTCCGAGCTAGAGCTAAGCGATCCAGAAGTGATCCAAGCTAGAAGTCCTTTCCATTTGGAATACAATAGGATTCCTACGAGATTTATGCGATGACAAGGTCTTTTTGTGAGCAGAAGTAGGAAGGCCCTAGAATCCCCCGTCCCTATACCAAAGCAGTTAAATCCAAAGAGGTCAGAGCAAAGGAGTTTCCTGGGTAGCAAGCTAGTTAGGCATGACAACACCACAAGTGCCCCTTCTTCTAATGGTACTGTAATTCCTATGGGGTTTCCTTATTCGTCTTCATGGAGATCTCCCGTAAGACATTATCCTCTTCGCGGTACCCGACTAGGTTTCCGTCATTTTATGGAAAATGTTAGCGCTTTTTTCGATAAGGGGTGGAATAAAGCAAGCCTATCAAAGAAAAAAGTGCTAGTTGTAGCGCATATTTGACTAAAGCATTGTACAAGTGCTTAAGGCTCCTTCACATCGTGGCCACAACTATCGTATAAGGCAATGCTCTTTCCTTTACCTCTACAATTTGGTAAAGCGGCTTCACTTCCTAGGTTTTGTTTAAGCGGTCTGCTACAATAGTAAGTTTGATTTGGATTTTAGTTGGAGATGAGATTGCACGTGTTTATGGTTTGAACGAGATTCAAGCTGATAAAATAGTTGAATTTGGTATTCAACCTTGTATTGTTGTTGCATATTCAAATCTTGTTGTACTCACAACTGTTTTCTTGATCTACCCAATTTGATGGTACTTTCAACTTCATTATCGGACTAGTTGCCTGTTTAAGTATAAGCCGACGACTCATAAGTAGTGGCTTGGTTAAGAGAACCCACCAGAGTCGTAGCGAAAGCGAGTCTTCATAGGGCAATTGTCATTGCTTATTGATCTGAACCTAAGTGATCCATCCATGACCACGATGAAGCTTGGGTGAAACGAAGTAGAGGTCCAAACCGACTGACGTTGAAGAATCAACGGATGAGTTGTGGTTATGTAGCTAGAAGAAAGTCCTAGCTTTCTCTTAAACAAGGAAATGGCAACATGCCATCTTTCCGAGTTTGAGCATGAAACGACTATTGTTACATCAAACAACAATTTGAATTTGGATCACAAAATTAAGGGATTGGATTTGTCCCCGTCTTTCTTGTGTTCAACGAAGGAAAGCGTCTTCTTTCTGAGCTTGAAATATGGTTACAAAAGTCGATGTGTCGCATATAGACTTTAAGGGCATCGTGGCCTAACCGTAGAGGTGAAGTCGAGACCTAAAAGATCTCATATACTTAACACATGCAAATCAAATGTTGTTTTCTCGAATCTTTTAACTAAAGATCAATCTAAAAAGTTTAGAGACTATAACAAATTTTAATTCCCCATTGACCAGCACATGTATGTAGGCTCGAAAGAGCGATATTCAAACAAATTGCCTTTTATCTTAATTTTGCCTAAGACAATTATTTATATAAAATGAAAAATATAAATAAATATAAGATGATCTACAACATTTATATACAGGCAAGTTGAAAATAGGCGCAAAGACCCGCGGTCAAGACGTGTCAAGGACAAGGCAGGGCGACCAAGGGATCTTCAACATTTTCACACATTCGCCGGCGTATACTCCACGCCGGCTCGCCACCGATAAACCTCCGTTTTCTCTGTAAAATGTAGGTGCCAAACTAAACGGAAAACCACAACCACCGACCGGAAACTCTTGTATTTCTCTTTTCGATTATTTTCCGTCGCCTCTTTCCGGCTTCTCTCCGTCCTCCCGTAAGTGCCATTTTTTTGTATTAATTCTACATTTCCTTGCTCTTTAATTACCTTTACATGGATCCGTGATATCTTTGCCGTTTTTCACTTGTACGGTGTTTTGACTTTTGACTTTCTTCTGGTGCTCATTATCTTGAGCGTATGCCGCATTTTGTAACCCTAGTTTTTTATTTTGTACGGACTATAGCTCAAAATGTTTGATTTTTTGTTGTCAATTTTCAATCCTAGGGTGGTCCATTGCCATAGTGTTCTTGTGGCAGAGTTCTCTGGATATAATCACCGATTATTTTACAACCCCAGTAAATTAAGGAAGAATTGATTAATCTGTTTGATCCAATGGAGGAAGACTGTAAAAACTCATAAACATGCATTCATATGCGCATACATCTATTTGTATTACGCTGAGAACTCATATTTTGGTCAATGTAGTTTTGGATGCTGACAATTTAGTCACTAGGCAATATTTTTAACCAGTTAATCACTGTGTTTTCTGTTACTTGATAATGTTGGTATCACTTTAACCTCAAAAGACTGATAATTGGATACATTCATGGTACTGCACTACACATATATATCTTTATTAGAAGGCAATGATGTTTTCTTTTACCGGGTCTGCTCTTCTTCTGACTGATATATTCTGAAGCTCATAGCATCTTTGTAATGTCTTTAAAGCATGTGGGTCAACACAGATATAAATCGGGTGTTACCCCTTAAAGAATTTGAGTTTCTGTAGACTATGATTCTGTGGAGACTGGGAGTGATGAAGGGTCCTAATTCCAAAACTTATCATTGTCTTATGATTGCAATTCTTGGAACATTTCACACAATGATTAATCATCTTACATTCTTACACTTCATAGCTACCAATAAACTGACACCGTAAGTTTTTTTCAGGAAAAACATATAAGTTAATGCACATTCTGTCTAAATGTAATCACATCCCCTCTTTTTAGAAAAGGAAAAGAATGGACAATTTGACAGTAAGTTTGGTGGTCTCTACACATCAAGTCTTGTTGAATCAAGCATTTCGAACAATATTGTGGGGATTAATCAGCTTTTTCAAATACTGATTAAAGAAGATACATGTGCAGGACCTGTATAAATGCAAGCATAAGTACGAGACTGGTATATATAGAATTTAGAGAACAAAGAAACACATGGCCAAATAAGTTCTAGTTATAGAACTTCAGAATTTGCCAATAGTCTATTTTACAACTATATAGGTCCCTTTTTTCACTCATAATCCTTATATTGTTATTGTGCCTTTCTACTCTTTCATTAAACGATACATAAAATTAGAAGTTGCAAGAGTCCTGTTATTCTCATTATAAGTAATTAAGTAAAGTTGCTGCAATTGTCTATATGGACAGCACATTTTTTTTCTTCCAATTAAACTAATACAGTGGGTGCTGTTTATTGATTTTAGATAAAACATTGTTTTCTTTTCCATGCTTTAAATTGCTAAGAAGGCCTACTTCTCGTGCAGGAACGGTGATATCGAGCATGATATAGCAGTTTTGCCTTGCCTTTTTAGGAGGAATGGTAATATCCTAGACTTTTTCTATTATCATATTTCTCTCTACAGAATTAACAAATTATCATTTTTAATAACTTTTTTTTATTCGTATCTGAATTAAGTCACAGTTGATAATAACATTTTTCTTTCTGGTATAGGATCACAACCACTTAACTATTAAGACATTCATGGCCATAATGGCCGAGAGGGATGCTGCCATACAAGAAAGAAACTTGGCACTTGATGAAAGAAAACGAGCATTTGCAGAGCGTGACATAGCAATGTTACAGCGTGACGCAGCACTAGCAGAATGTAATTCTGCTATGCAAGAACGAGATGAAGCCATTGCTGCCCTTCGTTTCCGAGGTAATTTCATGAACGAAAATATCATGTCAACCTCTGAATTACCTGAAGACATAACAGAACGTGGATCAAAACGTGGTTTTAGTGATCAAGAAATGCATCACATGTTTGATATGCCGGATGATAGTTGCAGTCAAAGTCAAAGAGAACCTCTTATGATCACTGATGCTTTTCACCTCCCTCCTGAGAACACCAAGATTAGAAAAGTAACCAAAAAGGCTAAATCACCACGGGTCGTAAGAAAACGGGGTGATGGTGTAAAAATCAAGCCCGAGTTAGTTGAGGGGAGTTCTGATGATGCACAAATTGAAGCATGGAAAGACGAATTGGGATTAAACCAAATAAGTTTTGATGAATCGGCTATGCCAGTGCCTGTTTGCTCGTGCACGGGCGTACCACAGCCATGCTACAGGTGGGGCAATGGCGGGTGGCAGTCGGCTTGCTGCACAACCACCTTGTCAATGTATCCTTTACCCCAGGTGACCAATAAGCGGTATTCAAGAGTTGGTGGTAGGAAAATGAGTGGTGGTGCTTTTGCCAAATTGCTTACTCGACTTTCTTCTGAAGGTTATGACCTTTCTACCCCTCTTGATTTGAAAGATCACTGGGCTAAACATGGTACCAACCGCTATAGCACAGTTAAATAGCTTGCAGAAGAATTCTTCATCAGGTTTTATGCTACTCTATTTTCTATACAAATTTCTATGGCATAGGAATGATACTGAAGTCAGAAGTTGACTTTTCCTTTTATTACTAACTTGTTTTTTTGGTACAAGATGTAAAGGGAGAAAAGCATCTGGATTTCGAAGCCTTTATGTTGTATCTGATAGAAAAAGAATCATGCAATTGTGACCTCATTTCGACAGAAATTTAGAGGAATATCAAATATGTGTTTGTGTTACAGTTTCTGTTTCCAATATGTTGGCTCTATGACTTGATTATATATAGATTTCTTAGAATTCCATTGGTTGATATTATGAGAGTCACCAAAGTGCTTAAATTTGCATACCTTTCTTTTCATTCTTCTCTGCATTTTTCACATGTGCATAAACACTTGCCTTTTTCTTAGGGAGTATGGTGCGCGCACGGTGTCTGTGTGTGCCTGTTTATTAAGAGGAGGTACATTTTTATAAGGGGCTGTTTGATAAGCAATGAATGAGACCATTCAGTATTCAGCGCTGAACCGGTCGGTGTGCGTTTGATAACAATTAAAAAAAAGCCTATGAACTATAAAAACTATGCCGACTGATTCTGTGAGATAAAGGAGGCCGAACCATTCAGCAACATTATGTTTACCCTATTGTGCTTAATTTATGTCATAAAACTGGCGGTTGGTTTAATTTTGCTTCTCATTGATTCTTTGTTTGATTTTTTTATTAAAATTTGTTCATTTGTTTGATAGTTTCTCCATTCAGATTTATGTTCCTTTTATTATTAGTATTTTTTGCCCAAAGAGTCTTATATGGTGGTATCGGATATTAATGCATCACCAAGAGCTAAAACAATTCAAGATAATAATTCAACATTGACCGGCCATGTGTAGGGATGAGCGCGGTTCCAAAACGGAATCGAACCCTAAAAAAAGCCGAAACCGAAAATGCCCCAAAGTAAGAACTGAGGACAGAACCGTTTGTTCATAATCGATTCCTTTGATTCTGGGTAAAAACCCTAACCCGGTGGAACCGAGATACGGAAAATATAGAAACCGAAAACCGACCCGAGAGTGTACAAATCGTTCCGCTTCGGTTCCGGTTTAGAACAAACGGCTTTTTTGCTCATCCCTACCCATGTGTATGTATACATAAATGTTGATATTTTGACCCAAAAAAATGTGTTTTCATGTTGCTAGGTTTTATATTTTGTTATGAATATTGATGTTCTCACAAAAAAAAAGTGTTTTTATAAATTTAAAATGTGTTTTGTAGCATTTATTTTGAACATACTTATTTTACTTCGGCGTTTAGATTATACAAATAGGTAATATTGTCTTTTTTTTCATTCAAACTCATTATTCAAAGTATTATTTGCCTTTTCTATTTAGAACAATGATTGTACTTAGTCTTTTAATCATTTACTTCAGAATTATTTATTACTAAATCAATATGTTTTAACAAACAATACCCGAGTTTTCTTATGGAGCAATATGAAAGGTATTTTGAACTTTACTTTTGGTTACCAATGTAAAAATTGTTCTCTGCCCTTATCAACAAGGCTTTGTTTATTTTCTAAAATAAAGAAACATCTGCGAGCCTTGTTTATTTTCACTCAAATATATATAATAATAATATAAGCAATTTGTATAACCGATTACAAACATATTCAAAATAGCTTTATCAATTAGAGAAGTGTATGTGTTTATTTAATTCATCTTCGCGCTTCTAGAAACATAGAATCTCACAAAGATATACTAACTTCGGTTATTTTTTAAAAGCAAAATTTCACAAATTGAGACACTACCATAATTAGGGCATGTCTCCTCAAATGTTATCCATTTGGATAAATGTTGTTTTCATAGAATAGGTAGTACTATTATTTGTTTTGTGTGTTAATTACATCTTTATTATTTTTATATTAGATTAAGTAATTTAATTAATGAAGAGTTTTAGAAATATATAGTAAAATACCAACTTTATTATTTTCATACTAGATTAAGTAATTTAATTAATGAAGAGTTTTAGAAATATAGATTAATTACTATGACATCTAATTTAAATAATCAATGACTTGGTATGAAAAGCATGGTCATCTTTTTTTTTGTTAGATAGACAATATAATTCTAACTTACCATACTAAATTTTTTCCTTAGTTTTTATCGGATTATATCTTTGTTGGGAAGTAAAACTTATGCATATAAGTTTTTTTTTTGTCATACAAAATAATCCTGATTTTTTTATCCCTACAAACCATTAGCTATTTTTCTCAACTACATATTTAAATGTATTATGATCCAAACATATATATTTTTTATTGTGTATGGTAAAAAAAGTGTCGTGCAAAAATCATATCTCATAAATTTAGTTTTTTTTCATTACTTTAATATGAGAACCATTCATAGATGCCGAATGGTTAAAAAAACAATGATAAAAATGACTCATAAGTTTGTATGGGGTATAAAATTGAAAAGAAAGTAAAAACAGATGAAGAAGCAGATGTAGTTAGAAAAGAATAAGTTGGTGGTTTTAGGAAACGGGACCATATCAGATATAACTTAGCACAATATCATTTTTTTCGACTACTATCATATAAAAATAACTCGTTACAATTTACTGTAACCTTGTATCACCTTTTATTTTAATTATTACTTTATTAAATACATATACAATGTATAAAAATATAATTTGTACCTAATATAAAATAGAAACTACTTTAAATAACTAAATACTAAAATAATTAACTAAAAAATACACTCGTCCCACTATACATGCTCCTAACATGAAATAGATTTGTTCTGCTTTTCACTTTATAATAAATGTAGCGAATGGAAACGATGAAAATATAAGCAAAACATAAAAATAATTAGATTTATCTAGAGATTGTTACATGTATTTGGAGAATCATTTATCATAAGTTCTTATTTTGAGGAAAAGCTAGCGATTCAATTTCTTTTGCGGAAAAACTGTAGCATTATCTAGAGACGGTCATACACAACAAAGGCTGTTGTTTAGACTATTATACACTTGAATTTGTAGATAAGAATATTAGATAGTGAGTTGATAGAAACATATATGTCCTAATTGTTATGTACTAGCATTTGTACCCACGCAATATGGCAGACAATGACAATAGTTTGTATTCGATAACATGTTCGATTTCAATAAGGGTATGATATTTGTGAAAGCGGTGTGTTCTACAACATATTCATTTTCTTTTTTCATTTTTCTGTTTTCTTTATTTCTCTTTTTTTCAATAATCTATTTTATTTAGTTTTTTAAAAAACAATAAAATAAGAAAAAATATATATTATTAATAAAAAATTACAGAGAAAGATGATCTAGCTTTAAAATTTGTATTGATGTAAGTGATTTAACAAAATTAGATTAATTAAATAGTTGTCATGTCTAATAAGTTATTAAAGCAATAATTGTCATAAATTGATCGAGTTAATTAAGTAGATGATTGATTAGATTATTGCTGCGAGTGTTTGACTGTTTGAGTATTTCTCATAAAGTCTTGTACTACTTAAAATTAAATAATCTTAAAATTTTAGGAAAGTGTTAAATGATTTATAATATAGTATAGATAATAATCATCGCACTTGATAAAACTCCACATTCTCAAAATAAAGCATCCAAATCAACATGAACACACATAATATCCAATTATCCACGTTGAAAATTTGACTGCATAAAAGCACGTTAACGCATAATCAAAACTCATTAAATTGCACAAAGGTGTCAATAAGGTACAAAGTATAAGCGTTTCTTGAAAAGTATTTTTTGTACAACCAATATGCAAAAGACGCACGAAATAGTGAAAAAATCACTATTTATGAAACTAAGGTGTTCCTTACTCCTTGAGTTTGAGAGTTCAAGTTTCTTTTAAGACAAAATGTTTAGATTTAAAGGGTGTTTGAGAGTTCAAGTTTCTTTTAAGACAAAATGTTTAGATTTAAAGGGTGTTGAGTTTGCTGTAAAAAATATGTACATTTAGAATTGAGATTTAGGGATGAGCAGAAAAAACCAAACTGAACCAATATAGCAACATACGGTTTTGGTTTTTAAAATTTCAAAAAACGATTTTTTTTGGTTCAGTTCCGGTTTTTAAAATTTCAAAAACCGAAAAAAACCAAACCGAACCGCTTTAAAGGGCAATATTGTAAATATGCATATCCAAAAAATAAAATACCTTACGACTTCCCCATGTTAAGCCTCCTCCATTTACAATAGGGTTCAACCAAAAAGGTCTCACATTGATTCAGATTTCTTTCGCAGTTGTAGCTTCGTTTGGTTGTCGGACTACTCGATTGAGTTCTCCTACATCAATTCATTTCGAGTCGATGATTTCACTTCTTCTCGATTTTATTCATTTACAGCTTAATATATAAATCCATTTCTAATTTTCTTTTCTTGATTTTCATATTCTAGTTTTTTAAGTTGTATACATTTCATCTGGAGTTGGTTGTTCATCTCAATTTACAATATTGCTAATCTATTATTTATCGATTTGCTTTGAGTTTTGATATATTTCAACTTCGGATTTAAAGTTTAAACATTTGATAGACATTTTGCTTATATCAATTGCAATGTATATAGCTTGATTTAGGTGGCATGCATCCTGATGTTTTTAATATAGCTTCAATCATGTTTAATTTCATAACTTCACAAATGGCTACAGATTGTTTACACAAAAACAAATACGAAAACATGTCAAATCTCAAATTCACGTTACAATGACGATACAAGGAAAAAACATGGTCTTATTGTTCTGATAGACAACTAAAAATCGTCACGTGACAGCTGACATGTGACACGGTGAACAATTCAGACCAGACTTTACCGGCAAGCTTCCCATTTAACCAGTTCTCATGATGATGTGAACTCCACTATCAGTGTCCACAATATCACTTATTTCACCAACTTTTAATGCATATGTTGCTTCCTCAAATGGTTTCTGCATCTGCTTCCTTCCAAATGATCCTGAATCAAAGGTTTGCAACAACTAACCATATCAATATTTAAGTTTACCAATGCAATCAGAAATCCTGGGGGCAAATGCAGTAAAATTCAACTAAAAGAGTCTAAAGGCAATTTTGCACACATTCAAGAATCAAGAAAGGTAAATATAATTACATGAAAAATACAGCATGGTCTCCTCGCTCCTTTACCAAAGCCCCACTCAAATATGAGAAATTTTCACACTCTTAACTTGAGAGTTATCAGAAAATTTCACGAGTGTGTGGGATCAAATTACTATATTGCAAGTCTGCAAAGCAGGAGATGCAATTGATGATCTCCCACCATACATGTGGCCGCGTTCAAATTATAGCGTGTGCAACTGTTGATAATAACAATATTCTTGGATGAAAAATGCAGTCAAAGGTTCTGTTGCATTCGAGGTTCCAATAAAACCATATCTAATTTATCTTTTAACCCAAATTGATGCTCGAATCATTGGTTCTAACCATTATCGTTATACTAAAGTTGCTTATATAGGCTAACAGGCATTGAAGTGAACCAACGGAAACAAATGAACATAATTCTAAAAGTTAGCTATGCCTTTGCCTTCTACTTCTGACAACAAAGAACAAACAAACAGGACATATGGCCAACATATAGAGATTACGCTGCTGTTCTTGTTGAATGTCTCAACTATTCACCAAGACCTAGAGGTAAACTATCCCTGCTCAAAGGCGGGGTCTGTGTGGCACCACAGTATGGAGAGGTATCGCCATCCCACCCTCCCCCTAAACTGCCAAACCTAAGCAGCTTCCCACCCTTGACCCCTTCTCTTTCTTTTCCTCTCTCTATCTCTCTCGCTCTCATATGCATTACCCTTTTAATGTTAAGCAAATGGGATAAAATTAACGGAGTATAAAGGTGGGTATTTTCTAGTTAGAAAAGATTGGAAGAAAGATCAAGGAAGGAGTGACATGAAGGATACGTGACCAGAGAGATGGGAGAGTGGGGTATATACCGTATGGCCTAAGAGCAATGGTCTACCCTTCACCAGATTGCCAAAATAATATCTTCCTCTTTTTTTATCATCTCATCACACCTCACTATTATCTTTGTGCATCAACTGCTCAAACAAAATCTCTTCATCTAGGTGACTATCAAGCACAACCATCTATGATTTTCAATGAAAACTGGCCCTACTTCCATAGTCCAGACCAACAAACTGTTCTCCTCGTAAACCTAATCTGCTATCATAATCAAGTCTTGCATCAAACAAGACTAACAATCGCTACAATTACAGCAAATTTTTATTTATTTATTTATTTCAACAGTTTTGCGATTAGACAACCATCACAATACGTCAATAACTCAATTCCACTATGAATTCATAGTAATTGAAATCAGACACTATTCTTCACGGCCAGATTTTCTCAAGGAATAGTAATTATCATCAAATCTCTAAGGAAATCTACGTAATATAAGAACAAATCAGAATAGCAGAACAACTATGTCTATAACTCTATACAACAACAGAGTAGACTATCAATTTCGCAAGTGAAGCAGGCAATTTCTTAACTGATTAAGGTGCGCTCTGTGATGAAAACAAAACAAGCCCTAGAAGATTAGAGATTAGGACAGACCGAGATCTCCACCGCGCTTAGCAGAGCTGCAATCGGAGTAACGAGAAGCGACGTCCTCAAATCTTGATTTCCCTGAAACGATGTCTTCACGAAGTGATTTGAGCTGGCAGACAGCGGCGTCTCTTGTGGTGTTGCTGATGATACGACCTTCTGGATCTTTCCATGAAGCCTTACGTCGAGATCCTTGGTGCTTTATCAGTATGTGCGAAGCCCTAACTTTATCAGACGAAGAAGAAGACGACATTCTATATTTCTTCTTGTGGTGGCGATTGTCTTTCGTATGATGATCAGCGGCGGCTGTACGATCTGAGGTTTCCTTCCTCTTCAGATTGGGATCAATTGTTGCGGATTTCGAGGGGTTTTCCGTTTTGGTTGTTCACGGCGATCTTTGGAGACTGATGTGGGTTCTACACTTCTGGCGGGTGGAGTGTTTCCAATTGTTTCGTACGGGCTTATTATTTGTGTTTGTTTAAGTGAATAAATTAATATTAACATCGTACCCGCACAATGTTGCGGAGTCGAATAGTTTTTGTTTTATAATATATCGTTTTAAAAAACGTAATGATATGTTATTCGCAAAATTCAATGTCATAAAAAAAATTTCTTTAGCAACATGTCCCATATTTATATATCTTTACTATATAAAGTATTTAACACTCTCTCTCCTTCTTAATTTTAAGACTTCTTAAAATTCAATCAAAACAACATTTTGACCTTTCATTAGGGTAATTTAGGGTGTCTAAGACTTCTTATTTCATGTTTTCAGGAGAATATGTGATTTAGAATGTCTTAAGTCTGAAAATGTCTACAAAAAAAGATGTGATTTTTAGCTTCTTAAAATAAACAAAAATATAACAAAATAAGAGTTTATGTCAGCAAAAAAAACAAGCTTATTAGAAATACAGATGTTTCTTTAAAAGAACAAACAATAAGCATATTGTAAATATTTGTGCGTCCGCAGACGTTTCCTTAAACCACAACCTTATTTAAAAAAAAAACAAATAAAGTCCAAGTTTCGAATTTAACATATGTATGTTAATGATAACTATTGATATGTTAGTTATATAGCTAACATGATATTAAACCTATGTGATACGTGTTTTGTTATAATTTATAATTTCTCTTATTTTATTTACAATTTGTTTATTAATCGAAAAATATTAAACATATACTCTATGTTGATATTCATCGTATATACGTTTTATATAATTGGTAATTATATCTAGATATTAAGTAGTCTAATATATACACAATTAAGATTTTAAAGGCTAGAAGTTACTGTATTCTAAGTTGTTCTAAATTACACGACATACACCTATGTGGCATGTTCTTTATTCTATCTCATATTCGAAAATGAGTTTTTAACATATTTTCTTAAATTTGCACCTTCTTAGACACATCTTAGGTCATAATTTATGTAATGTTTACCAACATCTTTTGAATTCTAAGATTTATCATCATGTTAAAAAGATATTATTATCCTCCTAAACTTTGACATAGAAGATACTGTGATAAAAAAATTATGAGGAAATTAAAAACTTTATACGAATGCTTTACTGGTATTATGGTATGCATGTTTTGAAGGGTTGAGACATCATTATATTTTATTTGAATATATGAATTCAAGATCATATGTTTGTTACAATGATATGTTAGAATGCTTAATCTTATATAATTTGTCTTTATGGATTAAACACCATAAATAAATTGTCTTGGTAAGTAACATTCTTAAAACAAGCCTAAACGTGTGCGATCGTGATACGTCAATTATTTAATTTAATTAAATAATAAATATATATTTTAGAAAATGAGATAAAATATGAAAAATAGTAAATAAATGGGTTATTAAAAATATTAATAAAAATAGATAAAGATTATAAAATATCGAATGGTTTCAAGCGAGGATTCCAAAAATATCCTCGTTAGTTGAAACGGTTAAACGGAAGATGAGTTGTAAGTTGAAAAGGGGAACAAAATACCCACTTGTGGATAATAATACCAACAAGTCGGTCCAGCCCTATGTGCAATACACAGACACACACACATACGTATGTATACACACACACCTCCACATTTTCTCTATTCTTGCAAACTTGAAGGATTGATCATCAAGAGTTCATCAAGTAATCAAATTACAGCTGCAAATCAAGGCCTAAATCAGCCCTAGATCATCACCTTCTTCATTGTAAGCTCCATCTTCATCATCTCCATATCTTGTTTTTCATATTCTTGAATTTGGGTTTTTGAAAGAAAACTCACAAACCTTTGTTCCAGCAGAGAATTAAGCTTCTAATTGGTCCTACAAGTTGATTCTAATCATCTTTCGATCATTGTAAGTTCCAATTCATCCTTGTTTTTTATTTTGATCTTTCAAGACTTGAAATTTTAGGTTTCAAGTGGGTTCTTTGATTTAGCAATCAAGAACTGAAATTTATGATTGAAATAGGTTCTAATATCATTTATAAGTGCATAGGAATCAATTCCATGAATTAAAGTAGTGTTCTTGATGAATTTTGAATTTTGGCTCAAATGGGTCAAAATTGGTCAAATACGGGTCAAACTGATTTTGACCTTCAAGAACTGAAATTTAGTGTTCTAATTGATCTTATAACTTGTTAGGATTGATTATAACTCAATTGGTGCATTAGAAGTGGTGTTTTGCACAAATCCGATATTTAGCCTAAATGGGTCAAAATGACCAAAATGGCCTAAATCTGTTTTTACACATCAAGAACTGATTTTTAAGGTTCTAATAGATTCATATGACTTTTATGAATTGATTAGAACATTGCTTTTGAATTGAAATGGTAGTTTTGCTTGAATTGGCTAAAATAGTGGAAAATAGGCCTTAAATAGGCAAGAAATTGGAAAATGATACCAAACAATGAGTTTAAAGGTTTTGATCAGTTGCAATACCTTCAATACATCATAATAGGTGTATATGGTGTGTTGCAAGTGTTGGAATTGGTCTACACCAAGTTTTGGCCATTATGTGCACGTCTTTGTCCATTTAATTGTGATTTTCGTATGAATTAATTAAATAGGAGTTTTTGATGTTAGAAAGCTTCCACAAATGTCAAATGGTCCTATGAAACACTAGAATTTTACTAAAATTGATTTGGGCAAAAATGACCTTGCTGTGTACAAAACAGCAAGCTGTTTGTGCACAGCACAGGCCTCGCGACGCGACAAGAGGGGTGTCGCGGCGCGACCCCCTGTACACAGCCTATTGTGTTGTTTTGTGTCATGTGTTTGCGTGTTGTTGCTTGGGCTGCTATAATTAGTTAATAAATGGTTAAATAACATCATTAGGGTATTGTTTCAAGTATCCTAGATGTTCCTTGCGTGTTCAAATGATTGATGCATAAGCATTGGTATTATAGGCCGAGTTGACAGTCCGTGAGCGCCAAAGCAAGGTCTTTTCTTATTCTATCCTAACAGGTGAGTGCCTGATAACATAACGATTAATATATCTATAACATATATTAATAATGAATTGAATTCCCGGAATTGTAAACAATTGATTAAGCGTTCGAATATGTTGATAAAAGGTTGTATACCTTGTAGTATGTATGATAAATGATTATCAGGATGTTATACGCACTTGATTAAGTGCAGTTTGTAAGGCATGACGATGCTAGACTTAACATGTTGACACGGTATGATACGCACTTGTTTAAGTGTAGATTGTATAGCATGATGATGCTAGGCTTAACTTATTGATATACAATAGCATGCACTTGATTAGGTGTATGTTATGATGATAGATATATATAATTGTGTGCACGCAATGAAGTAAAGAATGAATGGCACGATGATGCTAGATAATTTGATTGATATAAATAATATGCATCTGTTTAGGTGTATGTTATGTGGATATGATTATGCATTGATTGATGATTCGATTGAATCAGATTATCTATTTGTGATCGGTACGGATCCTTATGGACAAAGTTGTCCTACAACAAGAACAAAGCTGTTCTACCAAAGGGACAAAGCTGTCCCCTGTGGGTTTAGCTCAGGGCTTTACTCAGAAGAATCGGTTGATTCTGAAACGCAACGGTGGACGCTTTACAGCTCTCCCACCGGCGCGGTTGATGTGTCTGGTACCCCAGTTGGGTGCATTGAGCCGGGTTCGCTACCCTGCGAGATATGCTACCTCCTGACTACGCCAGCTCATCGCGAGATGCTAGGATAGAATTATTTGAGCATGATTGATGATGTGTGATATGTTTATATTGATTGCATGCTATCGTGTACTCACTAGCTATTATAGCTAACAGATACTACTCTCCACATGTGCAGGTGTTCCTTAGGCTGTGAGCTCGGGTGCCTGTAGGTAGTTGCATTTTTTTTAGGAGGAACACTGGATTTTGTTTAACTCTGTTATAATATGTTTATGTTTGTTTAAAGATAATGGTTGGCCGGTTATGTATCCGTAACACCAAATGTCGTATGTGGCAATATTTTGACTGTTTATACAGTTTGCCACGTGTTTTTACTTCCGCTGCATTTTTAAATTATAAGACAGGTTTGATTGTTCTATTTACAATCAAACCCACGCAGTTTGAAAACTTAAATTGCATTTTAAAAAGAAAATTTTGATTCTCAAAATCACGGTGTTACATGGTAGATGCTAAATATGAAGTTATTAGTTTCAAAAATCTCAAGACATATATTGCACCCGAAGTTGTGATATTTCCTATAGATTATTGTAAATGAATTTATTTAAGGGTTTAATATCTAAAAATGTACCGAAGTTGTCACCCTTTGCTATTGTGTATACCTAACTTTTAAAACTACCATTTAGTGTATTCAACCTAGTATATCAGGTCACCTACTGACGTGACGCCGGTTTTGATGATGTGGCATCTGATTTGAGTGCTACCATATCATTTCTTTGTTTTAAAATAATTGAAAATATAATAGTAATAGTAATATTAATAGTAATAGTAATAGTAATAGTACAACAACAAGAACAACAACAACAACAACAAGGACAATGACAATTACACTATCACTTCCAATATGGACTTCACCATCAACTACATCATCACCTCCAATCTAGACTTCACCATCGATCCATCCAATGAATGTGTAGTTAGAGCCCTTCTCTGGACAACCGTAAAAACGCCTACCTAGGTTTGTTGTTGTCCAAGAAGTCCTCACGATCGCTGGCTTTCCACACCAACAAAGCACCACTTTCTTGATTTTGTATTCTTCTTCGAATTGAATTGTGTAACATAGTCGTAGGGAAGAAAAATATGAAAGCAACTATATGAAGGGGCATAGACTTGTGATAAAAAATGACATTTTTGTCCTTCACATGAGACACACGTGTGTGTGTGTTAACGTCCAAATAAGATGACACGTTCAGGGTAAGGATTGCTAGCGGAACAAACCCTAAATGTTGGTGATGTCCAGTATAATAAATGAAGTTTAGAGACCTAATACATAATAAGTGACAAACCACAGAGACCAACCGTGTAATTTTATCTAGTATTTATATCCATCTTTCTACTTACAAGTTACAAGACTAAAATAAATGTTAAAATCAAAGATGAGAATATTAGATAAAAAATAGTTTTCCAATTTATAAAAAAGAGTTAATTGTCAATTTGGTTATGTAATTATCTCATTTCTTCCGATTTGGTCATTTAACTTCAAAAGTGACGAAAATGGGCCTTAAACATCCACCTTTCGGTCTGAATAGTCATTTCGTTAGTTAAATGTTAGTCAACTCTGTTAAGTCAGCTAATTCGATCCTTTTATCATATTTTGTATTGATTAAAATAAGATTTAATTAGTTTTAAATATATAAAAATATATATTCTCTCCCTCTCCATAGACACACACACACTCTCTCTCTCTCTCTCCTTCTCTCGCTCTCAATCTGTCACCCTCCCCACCATCCTCTCCATAACCACCACTCCCACCACCCTCCGAGCACCACCACTGCCACCACTCTCCTTGTTCTCTCTCTCTCTATGTAAAACCCCTTTCTTTAAAAATATTTCACTTGCATTCCTTCTTTCTCCAATTTTAAATCACGAGATCCACCATTTATTTCCACTCATTTCTTTCTTCTTCCATGTTATTTTTCGGTGTATTTCGCCGGTGGTTGTATTTCAATCTCAACCACAAAGGCACCCACCATTGCCGACGACATTAGCTTCAAGCTTTATCTCTCTTGGTCAAGATTAAAGTGAACCACCGTCCACCTTAGATCTGCAAGAAGCACCGCCACCGCACTGCCACCACCACCGCCACACCATCTATTCTCATTCTCCTCCTTTGTCTCTCAATCTTTTCATCCTCCATACACACAAACACACACACAAACCCTAGATCTGTTCCTAAATCGTGTGAAACCCTTAGATCTGTACCCAAATCGTGTAGATGTTCTTTATGAGAAAGTTTATAACCTTGGTAAATATATAGTAAATATTAATAAAATAAAATTTAATAAATAAATAATAAATAAAAGGGTATAATTGTTATTTTACTCTATTTTAACGGATTTGACTAACGGTCAACTAACAAAAGGATCATTCAAATCACCAAGTGAATGTTTAAGACCCATTTTAATCACTTTTAAGGTTAAAAGACCAAATCAAAAAAAAATGAATAGTTAAAGGACCTATTTAAAACTCTTGTAAATAACACCCACTTTATCAAAAAAAAATAATAATAATAAAATCAAATGATATGTCACAACTAGGGACGTAATCGAGCCGAGCCGAGACGATACAGTCCCAAGCTCGAGTTCGACTCGACTCAGAAACTCGAAGCTCGAAACTCGACTCGAGCTCGGTCGAGCCTTAAAATTCAAGCTCGAACTCGAGCTCGGTCCAGTAATCGACACTTTCGAGCTCGGCTCGGCTTGACTCGATAATGCAATCTAAATCCCCAATGTCCATAATTACTAATATTTTACAAACCAACCCCAAATAAACAAGACTTAAGGCTGGATTTCCGCATCATAGCAACATTAATACACAATTCATAAACCCAGTATAAACAATTATGTAATCCTAATATTTCAAGAACTCACAGTGATGTCTTTATAAAGTAATTCCAGAAACCAAAACATCATTGTGTGAGTTGCAATAATTAAGCTAAAATACCATTATTAAATTGATATATATTGTAACACTAACATACATCAAAATAGCTTGTATCAACATGGAATTTTATCAAACTTTAATCAAAGAACATATTAACAGAGATTACTTTTTGTTCTCTCAGACTGTCCTCTCAATCAAATAGGTGAAAGTGAATGAACATCGAACATTTTTTTGATCTCGCATTTAAACAAGGTATAAACTTTTCAAACTTCGATACAAAAACTGAGGTAAGAACTTGCTAGAATGAAGAAACCATTACCTTGAAACTGTCAAGTGTCCAGTCGTAACATTGTAAGAAGAAGCAATTAGGGATATTTATATATATATATATATATATATACCATAATCTCGACATGTAAAACCACTGGCATTAGTATTTTAAAAACTAACCTTTTGATTGTTAAGTGAAGACCAAAGAATGTGAAGAATCCCACAACGATAATGGTTGATGAATTGATTTGGGCAACGTGGAATGGATCGATGGTGTTGATTTGAGTAGAAAAAGATTAAGGAGCAGATGAATATGCACTATTTTCTGAAAAATCATCACTGGTTTGAGCCAACGAAGATGACGAGAGGGGAGAACCAAGATGTGGGAAACAAGCATGAAAATTGAAGGTTAGGGATAGGGTTTTTACTAGTTACTTTGGGCCTCGAGGGGCTTTTACATTACCAAGAAAGTGAGCCCAGATGTACATCTTAAAATTTATAAATGTATACATTTTAAAAGGGAAAATTTGTAATTTACTTTAACTCGATAAGGCTCGCGAGCCGCTCGAGCTGAGTAATCTGCGACTCAAGCTCGACTCAAAACCATACTCGAGTAGGTCGAGCTCGACTGACTTCGAGTATTTTTCGAGTCAATCCGAGTAGCTCGCGAGATATTTCGGCTCTGTTAAACCTCTTACTCAACTCAAAAAAACACAAACCAATTTCGACGGTAAATTCAGAGGCTTCTTTCTTGAAGGAAATCCAGAAGCTTATTAACCCGATATTCGACGGTGCAAGAGTCGCCGCCGCCGCTTCGTCAGGGCAGTAGAATCCTACCATTCCAGGCGCTTGACCATGGGCTCATCTGAATCTACTCTCATAAGTTCACAGGTGACCCACTGTTTAACCTAATTCAGTTGAACAAATTTTATCATACATTAATTCATTTTGCTCACTGAAATTTTTGTTTCTCTGAAGAAGAGCGCAGATGGAATCACCACCATCTCGGAGCGATTTGAAGATGTGGATCCCGTGCTACAGAAGCTTAGATCCCTTGAAATTGTGAGTTTTCATCGATAACAACTAACGATTCTCGTTGCATATCTTACTTGCGCATATACCATATGAACTTTTCAAACGCAAAACAATATGTCTGTTATTATACATTCATCGCCAACAGTAGTCAATTGTATACTCAATTATAAGGTTTTACTATCATGTTTGCAGTGATCCAACGCAAATGCGAAATATATTGGGAAGAATTCAAAGAATTTCTTACTGCTAGTGTAAATTTATATGTTGGTCCTTTTGTAATTCATATGTGAGCAGGCATCTCCCATATTAACATCTGCACCAACAGAGAGCAGTTTGACAGATATTTTGGTCAGGAAACCATCAAGTTCATCTGATACAGGTATAGATGTTATAAGCGTTTATAACTCTGGTTGATAGTTAAGCTTTTAGTAAATTTGGCTGTGCTAGTAAGAGGATCTAATAATAGAGGTTATCATTGAAGGAAACTAATTTTAACCTCTAAAGAGAGCATTCTACTTGAAATATTGGATGATTAATGTAGAGGGAGGAATTATTGGAGGAGATAGATTTATAGAGTTTGTGCAATGATTTAACCCATAATGAAAATCTGTGGGAATTTTCAAAGATTCAAATTAAGAATGATCAATGATTTATGTAGTATACAGATGCTGTTCACATATCCAATTACATTATCAGGGATAAAAAAAATAGCGAGTTAGCATGTTTCTTCCTTTTATATAAGTTTTCTTCTACCGTTATATTTTCTGTGACTCCCTTTGGAATATAATTGATGGGGACTACCTAAAGTTTCAAACCTACGAAACGGATTTGGTTGATAAAGCCTTATTCGTATTGATCTTTTTTTTCTTGTGTTCGTAATAGGTATTGTAGATCCGAAGGTACTAACGGAGCTATTTTCAATTTACCAAGAGTTGCAAGAAAAACAAGCTCAAAACATTAACAAAAGACAGGTTCGCTAATACTATGGTTAAATTGTGTTTAATAAGATGTTGGAAGCGTAAGTTTGACAATTTTTGGGTCAGTCCATGGTTTGTAAAGAATCTGTTAACATCAAGGACTGCTATTTAATGCTTCTAGAAGCTTCTTTTTCCTTGTGTTTTTGTCCTAATTTGTTTTGGTTTGTTTAAATTTTAAAATGTAAATATGTTGTTCCTGTTTTAATTTAATGTGGCGATTTTTGGTTATTTCTGCAGGAGGGAATAGAGAACAAAATAGAACTTGCAGATGCTTTGGCACTAAAACTTCTTCAACGATATAATTACTCACTTTCGGCAATGAAGACAACAGCAACTCACCTATCTGGAGGTACCTTACTTGGCCATTTAAAAACTTGGTTAACTTTCATCTTCACTCATAAGTCTTCATAGTTATATTAAATGGCATCACTACTCATACGATGTGAGTCCCTTTTTTCCTTTTTGGCTCATTCCATAAACGATCTCACTCACAAAACCGAAATAAATTGACATTATATTTGATTTGCTTGCAGTTATTCATCACATAGAGACATAGAGTATCATTAATTAGGTTTCTTATCTTTAGCTATATTTATAGTTATTTTAAGTCTCAAATTTAAAATAACTACAAATCAGTTGAGAGAAAAAACCGTAACTTATGGTATCAACAAATAGTTTGCTTCATAAGATTTTGGAATTCTGGTTTGCTTCTTTGCAACAAGGATTTAAACTTTTATATTCCTAGTGTCTTATAGTTTTTTTTTGTTTTAGTTGCAATTTTGTGGGATAAGATCTGTAATCTCTACTCAAGTATATGGCTATATGCAGTGAACTCAGATCATATATCCATCTTGCTCCTACCATCTGTAAATTAATCATTAAAATTTGTGTCAGTTAAAGCAAAGATCTCAATGTTTAAAATCACTTTTTCAATCCACAGTAATAATGTAATATTGTTACTACATGAGTTAATTACAAATAATTTACTACATAGTTCATCTAGGCATTCATTAGTTCATCATCTCATATCTAAATGCAGTATAATGACTATCATGATGAGAATTTTCATTCCATCAATTATATGTACTAAGGGCTTGTTTGTTTTATTTTTATATTAAGTTTTCTTTGGATAAAGTGTCTGAATGTGTAAATGAGTTCTTTCTGAAATAAGTCATAAATGAACTTAATACAGAGATCTCACCTATCACGGCTTTTTATATTCAGTCAACTTTATTGATTAAGTGAAAAAACAAACACCCCTACTATGACTTAGTTAATTAAGCTATTTTTATAATTAAGCTTATTAAGTTGTAATCAAATGCTACCTAAATTCCGTATAATAACTAACATAAAAGAAGTCTCTGAACCCGCTTGCATTAGTTTAATGACAGGTACATAATATACTTAGCTTGTATGTTTCCGGAAAAAGGATATTCTTGCGATTGATAAAAAAATGTGTCTCGCACAAAGATATTGCTGTAATATTCTCCACATAGAGTAACTAAGTGGAGAATACCTAGAATATTAACTAAATTAGTGCTAAATAAACAAAATTAGTTTTAATAATTAAAATAAATTGAATAGAAAGGCCCTTTTTATATGCTCTTTTTTTGTTTTTATTTCTTATAATTTTTTTATTTATTTCGGTTCATCTTATATTTATATTTATTTTTTCCTTTTTTTATTATTATTACTTTTTTCCTCTTTTTCGCTACTAGAGGTATCTCGGAAAGCAATCTCACCTCACCCATACCTTGCTGAGGCTGGATTGGGTATTGTTGTATTCTCCACATGGAGAGTAAAATTTATAAACAACTAACCAGATAACATTTTCACATTCAGTTGAGGAGTTACAGGTGGAACTTGGGGAGCTGAAAGGAAGGCTAACTGAAGTGATGAGTAACTGTGATGCTTTGTGCAAAAGAATTACTACTAGTGGACCTGAATCACTTCGCTCGTCGGTCAAGCCATTTGCCGTAACTGTGGCTGATGTAGAAAAAACCGCAAGCCATTCCTCTGCATTAAATGGATCGCCATTACAGCTCAAGCCTGATCCTTAGGTTGACTTATTTCTTGTATAGTTGTTATTTATTCACATGAGATTCAGATGAATTTGATTGTGATTGCATGTCTTTGTTAGTTCATATCTCTGGTATTCATTAGGGCTAACACATACCAAGATGTGTATACATCTGGAAAGGGTACATAGGTAATTGATATCCGCTCGGAATGGTTTATAATCTTAATCATTACATGCCTCTTTAAGAAAGGAAAACTGCTAGATGAATCACACTTGACAAGCAAAGCCTTGTGATTCCACTCTAATGCTCAAGCTACCCATTGATTCAATAAAAGGTGTCAAATGTTTGGAGTTCATGGGCAGAACCAAAACCAACCCGAGCCGAGCTTGGCTCGTCTAACTGTAGAGAGCTCGAGCTCGGTTTGTTGAGCCCTTTGTCTATAACTCAAGCTTAACCTGTCAAAAAATTCTGACACTCGAACTTGTCTCAGACTTGGCTCGTTTATTCTATGTTTTTTTATTATTAGTTATTTCATATACATGTAATTCTTTTTTAAATGCATTTGTAATTATAATTATATATATAACAATATTCATCATTTAAAATTTTATTACCGTAATTACACATACAATAATATTATTATGTATATTATGTTATATATACACAATATTATATTTATGCAATTAATAGGCTCCCGAGTCTAATGAGCTTATTGTATGGATCTTAGGATTGATCTCATTTATTAAACAAGCTCCAAGTTAGTCTCAAGCTAGCTTAGGTTTGGTCCTTAAGTACTTAGCTCACTTACACCCTTATTCATGAGATTCTAATGTGTATATTGATGAAGAAGATTGAACTTTACATACAACCCATGAGAGTGTTGTAATACAAATACTGACATCACTATAGATATAATCACGGTGATCCAACCACTCGGGTTGATGTGGTATAATGATGGCGTCTTAATTAGTCGTAGCACGACTGATTAATTGTAGATATGATCTTGACAATCATTTCTACTAAGTAATGCATTTTTAGTTCGTGTTGTCTTTGCTCACCTTGGAGCTCATGGAATACCATTATTGTAAAGATTTAGGTTCCTAAAGAGCAAAAGCCCTACGAGCTTAGCACTTTAGTGCAATTTACTCTAGTAGGGGTATATGTTGCGGAGGTTTATTTTTACGGAGTGTATGATACTATGATGTACTTTGAAAGAGTCTTCTTTGTTCGTTAAATGTTTTCTAAAGGTTATGTGATCTAAAACTTTAGTATAATTAGATGTGAAGTATGTTCCGGAGGTGATATAAATGATTTCATTGTTAAACATGGTTTCCTATGCTCGTCTTATAAATATGTTAGCTAGGATCTTGTACGTGGGGTCGTCTTTCGGATCTATTTCGGGTCAAGATCCATGCACAATTTACCCCATATATTCTAGCATAAAAGAGTCCCATATTATGCTTACTCAAATATGCCATATATAGGTGTTGGTCATATATTTTAACATCAACAATGTCAATATTTATGGACTTATATAGTATATATGACATTGCTGATAGTATATATATGCTGATAAATGAATGCTACAAGTAGTTATGTATCATTAGCCAACTGTATGTGATCACCATCTGTTTGTGTGTCTCTAACTAATTGCCACATCAAACATTAACACAAACAAGCTTGAGTTATGAACTCAATGTTTTGTAAGTGTTCAGTCTGAATTCTCATCTAAATTGGTTGAAACAGTCTTGTTTAAATTCAAACTGCGTTCAACTCATATTAGTGTAAGACATCCGATAGGAATTTGGTTTGGTTTCGAATTGGTCTACGTTTTTCTAACACTTAGGTCCCGTTTGTCTTGCATGTTTCCTATGGAATTAGAATGAATAGCATGACATTGATTCATATATCTTGTTTGTTAAACAAAAGTTGTTCGGAATGTCATTTCACAGAATTCAAAAATTCTTTAAATCATGGAATGTTCATTCTTTCACATATAGTGATGTAATTAAATTTCATTTCTCAAGGAAAATGACAAAAAGAATAGTTTACCCTTACTTTAAACATAATCCAACATGTCACATATTCTCAATCAACTATTCCACCGATCGCCGTCAACTACCGCCGCTGACATCCACCGCCACCACGACCGGAAATCCCTGTTGCCACCAACCGTCGACCGTTGCTGTTGCCGATAGTCGCTGCCGCCAACTGCGACACCTACTGCTAACCGTCATTGCCGCCGACCACCGATACATACCGCCCACCGTTGCTACTGACACCGCCCCTTACGGCCACCAACTGTTGACTATCACCACCTATAACCAAACGTCGTTGCCGCAGACCACCACCATCTACTGCCAACTGTCGCCATTGACACCGACCCCTGCCACCTACCGCCACCATTGAAGACCACCACTACCACCTATCACGGCCATCGACCACCGAACACCGATCGCTGCCACCACCTCCTTGCGGTCTCTTTGCCATCGACCAATTCTAATATCATAGATCGACGGTGTTGCGAACACCGAAGGACGACGCCCTCTGCCACCGAAGATCTCCGGTCGACGGTGTATATACATATGTATATATACATATTTGTGTATCTATACATGTGTGTGCAGTTTTTACGTAAAAATGAATAAAGGGTGTATTAGTCATTTCACATAATTTCATTTCAAATTCTTTCGACAAATTTAAAAACCAAAGAAAAATATAGGATTGAAATGAAATTGAATTTAATTCTCCTTTTTAACAAACAAACGTGATAAGGAATCTCATTTATTTGGAATTCAATTGCTTAAAGAATTCAGTTCCCTTCTTTGAACTTTATGAAACAAATAGGACCTTAGATCAACCTAATTGAAAAACTTGAGGAAACCGAAATTTGACTCGATGAACATGGGGGACCTACATAGAGAAGAGGGTATACACTTGCATACCCTACAAAAAGCACGAGCAGTGTAAAAAAATATTTTTCGCTCTTTTTTAAATATAACAATACAGTAACACATACTCTATGAAAATAGAGTGCATACCCTTTAAGAAGAAAAAAAAATATACAAACTTCAAGCAAAAAAATATAGTCAAACTTTGTTACTAGTTGTTTGCATAAAGGTATCTTACTATTTTCAGGGCAATTACACTTTTTTATATGGAAACGTTATCTTATCTTACCGGATTAAAAACACTAGTGATCATTAATAGATACAGTGCACACCCTATATTAAATTTCTAGACTAGATCTGTAGATGAACACCCCTAACCATGTGTCATGAGCTCAAAGGCTTTAGCCTTTGTAAGATCAAAAAGGTAAAATCGCAGTGTGGAACTCACTCTCTATCATTACTTAACTCATTTTCTTCAAAAACACGTCTATAATGATGGAATGATGTCCTCAATTTGATTAAGTTAAGAATACCAAACATTTTTGTTGACTTCTTATATTTTTATATTTAATATAAGTTTTATATAAACTATAAATAAATTTTTTTATTAATATATTTTTTCTAATTTAAAATAAAAATGTTTATGTAAAAATGCTTAGTAAATACACGATAAACTACTAAATAATTTAAAATTTTATATAACATACAGATTAATAATATAGTTATAATTGTAAATAATATTATGGGGTGTTTGTCTAAGCTTATTATTTTGGCTTATTAGCTTATGAGCTTATATTTTGAGCTTATCATGTTTTAGGTGAACAAAATACCCCTTGTGGATAAATGAGAACTAAAAATAGTTCTCATGTATATCTCTCTGTACACACACACGTTCACACATACATACACACACTCATATTGCATTTTCTCTCTTGCCTCTTGAAGATTGAAGAATTCCTTCAAGATTGGATTCAAAGTTGGAAATTGATCTCAACAATCTGCTGTTAATCTTTGCTATCATCACCTCTTAGATTCTTGTAAGTTATTCTTTAAATTCTTCCAAGTTCTATCAAAGTCCAAGTTTAGGTCCAAATGTGTTTATGTTCAAATTGGCTTCAATCTTTGAAGTTAATTGTTCTAAGTTGTTTCTAATCCAATTCCAGATGTTTAGAAATCATTTGGTGTAATTGTATTGCTGTTTATGATTGAATTGGGTGATTTTGTGAAAATGGGTCAAATAATGAAATTGAGTCCCAAATATGTTATATGTTGTTAAAGTGCATAAAGTTAATGTTTTTAGATTGTTTTTACAGTGTTAGTTCATATGTGAATGAAAGGGAACATCTGGAAATGGTTAGAAATGATTTTGGAGTAATTTGGAATGGTAAATAGCAGGTTCTGGTCGAACCTGCTGCTGTGTGTCAAAGGGTACGGGCGTACCCTTCAAGATCCAACCATGCCCTAGGGCGTACCCGGGTAGGCACGGGCGTACCTCGAAAAGGTACGGGCGTGCCTAACCCTGGAAGGCCCGGGGGAGTGCCTTTGGTCACGGGGCGTACCTGTGACCAGGGTACGGGGCGTGCCCCTTGAGTCACGGGCGTGCCTTGCCCTGTGAAAGTTCTGTTTTACAGCTTATCTGATATGTAAAATCTGTAATTAGGTATTCCAACTGTACCAGGAGTGCCACCATTGTAGTTTGCCTAATACTAGCCTATAAGGTGAGTATTGACTTTCATGAGTTCAATAAAGGGATTTAATTGGTAAATGCACTACACGGTTATTGTATGCTAAATATGGTACACACGGAAGTTATATGTATGTAAGTTTGCAAAGCCATGATTATCTGATATGTGAACATGTATTTATTACATGTGCATATATATGTTGATGAATACTAGTTATCTGTAAAAGCATGCATGCAATTGTTCCTAAAAAGGATTTCTGATGAGCTATGTGTATGTCCGGACAGTTTCTTGATTGAGGTCAGCTTCGGCTGGGTCTAGAGCCTTTAGGCGTAATGTTTCTGGACTAACGATACTCGAGTGCCGTTCCTTAGAGTACTTGGGAGGTGATTGCCTTAACTGGCTAGCCTATGATTCTTGGTTCCAAAACGAGCTTGGTAATTCACTTATGTGATGAGACCGGCAAGGGATGGTAGTGTTTGATTCCCCCGGTGGTAGTGGTTTGAGTTGGATTTGCAACCCGACAATATAATACACTCGCTGGACATGTCAACACTCCGCAATGTGATAGGATAACATTGTTTGCTAATTCTTGATATGTATATGACTTGCTTTATTGCTTTTCATGCCTGTTAGTACTCACTAGCTATTTTATATAGCTAATCCCGTTGATGTTATCTTTTTACAGATAAGGAGTAGGTGTGCCTGGTGAGATGGGATTCTCTGCTGGGAATTGTATATATCTTTTGGAAAGGAACACTGTATATGGTACAATGTGTATAATGGTCGGTCGATGATGTAGTAACACTGATACAATGTGATTTGGCACTATTTTGTTATGTAAATATAATCGCGAAATCATTATGGTTTTAACTCTGTAATAACTAATAGGTTTATATGTTTGATATAAACATTTCCGCTGCGTTGTTTTAAATTACTAGCTAGTTAATCAATCAGGTAAACCCTTTTGTTACAAACCTAACCACACAGTTTAAAAGCTTAAATTTACACGGATTTTGGCAATAGCCGAGGCGGTGTTTCACTAAACTTTGTTAGTATTAATACATTAAAGTCACATTTTTTAGATTAATATAACAAAGTCCCCAAATGAAAACATTGTGTGTAATGTAAACTGTAATTGTAGATTAGCAGGTTACCTTTTGATTTTTATTATTTTATTTCCATTTTATAACCCTTTTGGAAACAAAGTCCCCCCACCCCCAAATTCGTTTTTCCCGTTAGAACTCTACCTCTCTCATTCTCTCCGTTTATCACCGCCACCATCATCTCCAGCCGGCCACCACCATCCCACTGAAGAAGATTATGAACACCATTATCATTTTTCTTCTTTCTCTCTGACCTCTTTATCTCCTCACCGACCCGCCCCATGGCCCCATTTCCCTTCCATTAAGGTTTTCATCTTAGATCTCTCCCCGGACTTGCTATAGTTATACTTGTTGTAGAAGTTTTTAGCTGCAGGGTGGATTCTTTTCATAATTCAGAATATCACATTACACACAATATTTTCATTCGAAGACTTTATTGTATTAACTTAAAAAAATATGATTTAATAAATTAATATAAACAAAATTTAGTTCATTACGTAAAATATTAAAATATAATAATTTATTACATTTAGATACATATAATATTTACTCCCTATTTATTATATTAGATTTTCTTTTTTCGAATTTAGAAAACAAAAATAGAAATAGAACACAGAAAATCCAGCTTTTCATTTCAATATTTCATACCCGACGTCCCAAACCCTTGAAAATCCCCGAGTCCTCTAATCGGAAAACCAGAATCCGCCATCGCCTGAAAACCAGAAAAAACCCACATAGTGACGCACTGCACTCAAAAACCGCTATATGTCATGTGTTACAAACCGATGTTGCATGAATTTTCACAAACACCTGCCAACAAACAGATTTCATTCTACAAATTTAATTTTTTTCCTTTTTTGTTTTTCTATAAAAATGATCCTTAGGGACAAGTAAGTTTTGGAATCCCTTTGTTCTTATCATCATCGCAGCACCGCCATTTCTGCCTCTTTGCATTCTCTTAGGGTTTGTGAGAGATTGCTTACCAAGTCTGTGCTCCATTGCTGAACCAGACCACTTCTCATAGTTAATCTGACCGCTGTGCAGGTTTCTTCACTGAACTTTTAACTCAAGTTGATATTTAAGCTTATTTAAGATACATTTTGGCTTAACTTTTTACTATGGTCGCAGTTGATCGAAGTTTTAGTTGGGAGGTTCATAGTCGGTGTTTTCAATCAATCGTCACTGTGAGGTATATGTTCTTAAATTTGCCTAATTTGCAATTCAACATATTTAGATACAAAATCCAGTGAACCTGTTCAACTGCTTTTTTGGGTAAAATTTTGAGTTGGGAAGAGAATTTCTCAAAGATGGTGGCAATTTTGAACTATAGAATTGAGTAATTTACATCCATTTGGGGAAGGGAATTTCTCATATTAGTAACATTTTTGAATCACAGCTGATTAGTCTGTAAAAGTATAGGTTTGCTGCTCATGTGTGCGCAAATTTCATAGCTGTTCCATTGGATGTTTTAGGAAAATCAATTCATCTTTTGTGTGTTTTGATTCGTTTCATTTGATTGAACAAATGTTGCATCCACTATGGGTATCAAAAATGTTGTTCGGTAAAAGAAAGAGCTAGCTAACTGCTCCCAAAATGTTACTTGTGTGACAAATCAAAATCTCTTTTATTGTGCATGTATTCGCAATTACCTGTGCATGATCAAAATCTTATATAGGTTATTTATGCTTTTGGTTTCTCGGGCTGGAACTGAGGTCTATGCAGACCGACCGTTTAAGCCTTTGAAACAGTTTAGTTACCAAAGGATGATAAATTTCCCCTCTGCTTGGAGCATAGATTTGGTTTTTGTTTCATACTTCCAATATAGAATCTTTAAGAGCTCACATTGACATATTACATGCTGTTTAAATGAACATTCAATCTCTGAATGCGAGGAGAAACGTTTTAAGTACACATGATGAATACCTAAGGAAACATTTATTTCAAAGGAGATAAGTGGCGTGGATTGTTTGTGATTCTTGCTGAAATCATCTTTGTAAGTTCAAGTCAAAGTTTATACATCAAGGGCCAAGATTGTCTTGGTTAAAGTAAAGGTTGTATAATCAGGGATAACATATATGGAGGCCACCAAGTATGCAACCTTTTTCATTTAGGCCACCTAACTATTCAAACTACTTTATAAGCCGCTCAAGTAATGTATCTAGTTTCGTTTATACCAAATCTGGCCAAAAACATATTAGGTCATCAAGTTAACATTTAAATTTTTGAATAAAGAGAAAGGGATATGTTATATGTTGTTGGTAGCACCTAACATAGGTGTTGCACACACATATTTTAAATGAAGGGTATTTTAGTCATTTAAAATTTACAATGTCTTTTATTTTTAAAATGTGGTTTTGTGTGCAACACCTAACATAGGCGCACATACATTTTAAATGGGTATCTTAGTTATTTAATATTTTACAATCTCTTTCATTTAAACTGTGGTTGAGTTTGCGTCATCTATGTTAAGAACTGCAAACTGCACATAACATTTCCGCTAAAGAAAAATACATTGTGTTAAGTAAGCAATCAAAAAATTTGAAGAAACTTTGCGTTAATTAACATGTTTTTAGTTGGATTTGGTAGAAACAAAATTGGCTACATACTTGGGCGGCCTTTTAAAGTAGTTTTAATAGTTGGTGGCGTTAATGAAAAAATTGAATAATTTAATAGAATCATTATGTATTTTCCCTTCTCGAAATTACTATTGAAAAATTGTATGGAAGTCAATGTCATTGTCGCTTCTTTCTAAATTAGCGAGTAAGACTTTGAAAGATTCATGTTGTAAGGGATTATCCTCGATAATCTTCAGCATTGTTGTCTCGTTACTCATTTTCGTTGACTATAATTCGCTGTTGTTATCTATGGATACTGCCACCTCTTATGTTGTGTTCTCGGGGTTTTTTAAGGAAGGAAAAGAAAGGATTTGGAAGGAATGAAGGAAACATCCAAAGAAGGTGTTCTTGAGCTTCATTTAAGGAAGGAAAGGAAAGGAAATAAAGGGGTTTGGAAGGGGAGTTTAGGCTTATTATGGCTTCAAATCTTTCCTCCTAACATTGGGATGATTTGGAAGGAGAAGATTCTTTTCCTTTTCCTTTCCTCCCTTTATTCAACTCTAGAACGCAGAGTTAAGGTTATGATATAAACCAGAATACTCGTTCGGGACAAGTTTACCGGAGGAGGGCTAAGTCACTTCAAGTGAAGAGTTGAGGGACAAGCTTCAACATCAAGTTATTTATTTTGGTCTCATTAGGCAACTCAATATCCGGTTCCTAATTTCAGTATTTAGCAATATTCAGTTTCCTCATTTTATTATTTAGTTTCCTTATTGTGATAGGGCTAGGGTGCGGCTATATCTAGGGGGCCGGCCACCCCATGGTAGGCATTGAGAGTTCTGATTTGTTTTTCTTGTTCTTCAATTGAAGACTTCTTTGATCTCTAGTCCCAGGTTTATCAATAAGCATTCGATTAATGGTGCGTTTTACCGTTGATCCTTCCCTACCAATTTGATTTGTATCAAATCAAATTGGTATCAGAGCAATCGTTCCTGCGGCTTGTGATCGTGATGGCTAAGAAGGTGTCCGACGTGGATGGTGAACTCACCAAGTTCAAAACCGAAGTGGGGGACAGAGCAGGTCGTGGAGGCTGTAAGGGTGGAAACAGGGGACGTGCGAACAAAGACATGGCAAAAGTTTGAAGAATTGACAGGATTGGTTGTGTAACTGACCAAGTCGGTGGCGGCTTTGCAATCCCTAACACCTCCGCCGGCGGTAGTCACCATTGGTACCACAACGCCACTACTACCGCCGCTGACTTATGGGCAATCAAGGATCCCCATGCGACCAACATCCAAGGCCGGACCTTCGGGTTTGGTTTTCGACGATTTGGGTTTCCCGTTGATCAACCCGACGGCTAAGAGCAATACGAGTTATGCGATAGCTTCTCATGCGACTTCAAGGGGTACGAATGTATGAGCAGGAAGTTTTTTCTACAGCAGTGGCAGGGACACCATCGGCTCTCAATGGGTATGGTCGAGGATCGGGACCTTCAGGGAACGAGTCTGGGTACCGGCGGCAGATTATTCGCTACAGTTTTGTGTTTTAAAGGACAAGTCTTATCTTGGTATCGTTGGAGTGACGATTAGCAACCTTTTAGGCAGTGTGAACTCTTGAAGGCACGCTTGCTAGATAGGTTTCAAGCCTCACAAGCGGGGGATATGTACGAGCAATTATTGGTAGTCAAACATGACGGAACAACTCGGGAATATGTGGCTGTCTTCGAAACCATAGCTGCGCAGCTGCTGGGTACTTTGGAGAAGATTATGCAGGGAACATTCATTTCAGGGATTAAAAAGTGAACTGCGCGCGGCTGTGCGACTTTTGCAACCAACGGGGTTGAACCATGCCATCAAGCTGGCCATTATGGTGGATGAAAACAAGGTCGGTGATGCGGGAAGACGGTCTCAAAAGCCCCACCGTTGAAGGGGGTCATAGGGGGTTCACGGCCCCTATCATCCGGGGTTACGGCCGCTTCTCGACCGCCAGGGGTAGGAGCCAAACAACCATTTAAGCGGATGACTGAGACGGAATACGCTGACAAAAGGGCAAAGGGTTTGTGTTTCAAGTGCGATGGCAAGTTTGGACCCGGTCATAAGTGCCCGGAAAAAAACTTTACAGATGATGATGTTTGAGGGTGAGGAGTCGGAGGATCAGGGACACGCACATTTGGATGCGGTGGAGGTGGAGGTGTTGGTTCACTCGGTGGTGGGAATTACTACACCGCATACTATGAAACTGAGAGGTGATCTCAAGGGGCATGAGGTGATTGTGGTGATTGATAGTGGGGCAACGCATAACTTTGTGTCACTCCGAGTGGTCAACTCACTTAAATTGCAAGTTACGGGGCAACAAGAGACCGGAGTCACCATGGGAAATGTAAAACTGAGAGTTGTTATGAGCTGTGTCAGAAGGTTGAGTTAACCCTCCAAGGGGTACGAATTGTAGACTTCTGCTCGTTGGAGCTGGGAAGTACGGATGTAATTTTCAGGGTAAAATGGCTACGGTGTTTAGGAGACACTCGGGTCAACTGGCGGGAGTTGACCATGTCATTCAAAGAGGGTACCAACTGGGTAACCCTTAAGGGAGAACCGGGATTGCGCAGATCCGAGACTATTTTGCAATCAATAACACGAGGCCTTGTCGATCTCACCGAAGGGTACTTAGTATTAGTCGCACAAATGGAGGAAACCGATACCAAAACCCGTGAAACACCATCCATGCTCTACGACTTACTAATGTTGTTTTCGGATGTTTTTGTCTTGCCCGCAGGTTTACCACCTCCAAGGGATCATGAGCACGCGATCACTCTAAAAAATGGAACGGAAACCATCAATGTCAAGTCCTACTTCTACCCGCAAGTGCAGAAAGACGAGATCAAGAAACTGGGTGATACGCCTTAGTACCAGCCCGTTTTCCAATCCCGTGCTGCTGCTAAAAAAGAAGGATGGCAATTGGAGGTTTTGTGTTCGACTATTGAGCCCTAAATAAAGCAACAGTTCTGGATAAGTTCCCTATTCCTGTCATGATGAGTTGTTGGATGAGTTACACGGGGTAACAATATTTAGCAAGCTAGACTTGAAATCGGGGTACCATTAGATTCGAATGAGGGAGGAGGATATCCCCAAAACCGCCTTTCGGATGCACGAAGGGCATTATGAATTTCTGGTAATGCCGTTCGGACTGACCAATGCCCCCTCCACTTTCCAGGTGCTTATGAATCGGGTCTTCCAACCCTACTTATGGAAGTTTGTGTTGTTTTCTTCGACGATATTCTGGTTTACAACCGAACTATGGAGGAACATCGAGACCATTTGTCCTTAGTCTTCAAATGCCTAAGGAACGCCTCTACTGTAACCGGATAAAGTGTGTGTTTGATCAGGTTGACTATTTGGGGCACATCGTTACTAGCCAAGGGTTAAAGCGGACCCGTCAAAAATCTCCGCGATGACCAACCGGCCAATACCCAAAAATATACGAGAATTAGTGAATTACGGGGATTTTGGGGCTCACCGGATATTACCGCAAGTTTGTTCAAGGATATGGAAAGATTGCTCGGCTATTGATCAATAAAAAAGATAGCTTTGTTTGGTCGGAAGAAGCAACTAAGGCCTTTCGTACACTACAGGAAATCGATGCTCGGGCGGTCTTGGCACTTCCTGATTTTTCAAAGATCTTTACACTTGAAACCGATGCCTCTGGTCACGGAGTGGGGGCGGTATTAATGCAAGAGGGGCGACCAATAGCCTATTTCAGCCAAGTTCTGGGTCCTCGTGCCCGGTCAAAATCAGTTTATGAGAGGGAGTTGTTGGCAATTGTTATGACAATACAAAAGTGGTGTCCGTATTTATTGGGTCGATGTTTTTCGGTAATTACCGTCCGTATTTATTGCGGGTGAATGCCAACGTTGGATCTCTAAGCTATCAGGGTACGACTTTGAAATTAATTATTGTCAAGGGCAGGAAAATGGAGCAGCGGAGACGTGTTGCAGACGCTTAAAACAGATCCCGAGCTGGTAATTTTACGAGACCAAGTGGCTACCAAGGACACGGGTTATGAGGCGTATTCGGTGGAGCAAGGTATAGTTCTGTATAAAGGGCGCTTGGTATTACCCGAAACTTCAGATTCCAAGATTACTTGGGGAAATGCACGGAGGCGCAGCCGGGGGACATGAGGGAAAACATATCAGAGGATGGCGGCTGAGTTGTTCTAGATTGGTATGCGTTGGGATATAGCTAAGATGGTTTCTGAATGTGTTACTTGTCAGCAGAATAAATACTCCAACTTGGCACGAAAAAATCTTGCAGGATCTTACCATGGATTTGATAGACGGGTTACCAAAATCGGAGGGTATAGTGTCATTATGGTGGTAGTCGACAAGCTCAGCAACTCAGCTCACTTTAATACTTTGAAGCACGTGTATACTCCCTCATCTGTGGCGGTGGCATTTATTAGAGGATCATTCGGTTGCATGGGGTACCAAAGACCATTGTCTCCGATAGAGATCGTATTTTTATTAGCCACTTTTGGAAGGAGTTCAAATATCAGGGCACGAAATTGAAACGGAGCATCACTTACACCCGTAACGGACGGTCAAATGGAAGTGGTAAACCAGAGCTTGGAAACTTACTTACGATGCTGTTCTTCCTATCAATCAGAAGGGTTAGTGGGAACGCGTGAAGGAGATCATGGTTTCGAGGTCTTGATTCAGTGGGAGGGGTTACCGGCCGAGGAAGCTACATGGGAGAGTGCAGCCAAGATTGTTGAGCAATTTCCTGCCTTCCACCTTGAGTGGCGAGTCTTTGGGGTGGGGGTATTGATATAAACCAGAATACTCGTTGGGGTCAAGTTTACCATAGGAGGGCTAAGTCACTTCAAGTGAAGAGTTGAGGGACCGGCTTTGACAAAAAGTTATTTATTTTGGTCTAATTAGGCAACTCAATATTCAGTTCCTAATTTCAGTATTTAGCAATATTCAGTTTCCTCATTTTATTATTTAGTTTCCTTATTGTGGTAGGGCTAGGGTGTGGCTATATCTAGGGGGCCGGCCACCCCATGGTAGGCATTGAGAGTTCTGATTTGTTTTTCTTGTTCTTCCATTGGAAACTTCCTGGATGTCGAATCCCGGGTTTATCAATAAGCATCCGATCAACGGTGCGTTTTACCATTGATCCTTCCCTAATAGTTTGATTTGTATTAGGTTATCCCCCTTTTCATGACAATTTTGTGTATCATTATATATGGTCAACCAAAAATTTACGTAAGATGCAAAGAGGTTCGTTACTCATTAGCATGAGTTTAAATTGTAGTTGTAGTGTTGTCATTTCTTAGAACATACAAATTAACCACCAATGTATAGCCATATGATTTGTTTTTCCGTATTGGAATAATGACAATGACACATGTTTGTTAACCAATACTTGTCTACCATTCGGATGTCAAGTTGCTTTAGTGATACTTCTAGAGTCTAGAGTCTAGACCTCTAGGGGTGTCAATTTGGGTCGGGGTTGGGTTAGGCTTAATAGGTCGTGTCACTTTTGTGTCACGTATTTTTTGTGTCGACCCATATATGACCCAATTTAATTTCGTGTCAGGTACGATTCGTGTTGCTCTATTTTGTATTAGTGTACGGTTGTGTTTGGGTTGACCCATCGTATAATTAATGCATCAACTTTGGGTAGACCATTAACAAAAGTCCGTACCTGAATAACCGACCGAAATGAGTTAGTTTGGTTATTAGTTGGATAACCCAAAATTTGATCGATTTGAGAATTTGATCGGTTTGGGTTCTGTTTTGGGTTTGATCGGTCTGGGCTTTCAATTTAAAGGCAAGGAGGGTGTCCACAGTAAATGTTTAGAATTTAGATTAGGTTATTTCAATTTGAGATTGCCTTTGTCTGTCCTCTCCACTATTTTCTTTTTGAGCAAACCATCTTCACCAGTCCATCTCAAATCTCAGTTAATTGGTTAATTCCAAATTTTCTTCTCTTTTTTATATTAAGCTTGAGTAGGTTACGTCTTTTAGACGAGAGATTTAGACTTTATTTATGGCTCCACTCTTCATATTTTGTTTGTTTTTTTGTTTGGTGCTCGCTACTCATGTCATGGTGGTAAATCGACGATGGCTCCAAAATCCAAATCCAATGTCCAATATTTTGCTTTATTTTCTATTTCTAAATTTTAATTAATAAATAATTAGTAAATTAAATGGGGTTAAACGTGTCAACTTTGGTTTTAGCGGGTTAACCTAACCCGACAATTTCCGTGTTAACCCATTATTGACCCAACCTATTACCATGTCGGGTTCATGTTAACCCACTTCCTGTTAGGTTCATGTTGGGTTTGGGGTCGTTTAAAAAATTGTCGGTCTTACTTCTGGGTGATGTCATATCTTTAGTAGATTTATGCAAATATCTTGTCCATTAGAGACAGCTAATGTTACTTGCCTTTTATAGACAATGTTGCGAAAAAGCGGAAGTCAACTTTCAGTAGGTCGTGAAAATCCACAGCCGCAACATATTAGGACATCTTGGGGCCCACCTGCAGGAGTAGATTTCCGGAATATTTCAAAAATGGAATGGGCATGTCCACCCCAAGTATGATATATCACGTGATTTCTCGTTATTTAAGTATAACATAGGTGTTGACTTGTTAACTCTGCTGTGCTCTTTTTAAACGAAACAGTTTATGGTTGACCCTAATTGGAAGACGGAAGCTGGATCAGAGAGTCGAGAAATACAAATCCAACTACAAAGAGAATCAACAACTGCTGAAGCAATCTATCTTCGCTACACAGACATTCCTGCCAAGTAAGATCTCTCACCATTTGAGAATAAGTTCTTGACATGCAGTGTGTAATGTAAGTGATGGAAAAAAAAAGAAGAAAATGGCAAGTTAATGGGTTTCTTATATTATGCATATGTTCATTTTATGTTTCTCTACTTTCGTGTAGTCCTTCTGTTGCATCAAATGCACTCGATTTCAATGGTGACGATAGTTGTGTCCCTATTATCCCCCTAGACGTCATAAATGACGAAACATCACTTGATGACGATGGTATCCCAGATATCACATTAAACTCAGTTTTAAATGTTGGAGAAACCACTATGCGAACTCTTGCTGACCACCCACAAGTCAACCCAAGACCAGAGCAACCTCTTGCTGACAGCTCACAAGTCAACCCAAGACCAGAGCAACCTCTTGCCGACCACCCACAAGTTAACCCAATACCAGAGCAACCTCTTTTACAAAGAGATGAAGTCCTAGGAGCAGCCGTGGGACTTATCGCATGGATAAAATCCAAGGAGCCTGGAAATGAAATTGACCTCGAGTTGCTTATTCAGCTTCTTCGCAACCCAGGTATGCTCGAGCAGCTGACCAAAGAACATGGTCAACCTCAAGAAAGGTTATCTCTCCTCTTACCTGTTTCAAAGCCAATCAATCCAGTGGTTACAGGAACCACACCCCTATCGGTTCCAGGAACAAAGGTTCCTGTTGGTGTTCACAGCACCTGGTCTCCATCTGTTCCGTTTGCCCCTTCTTTGCCTCAAGGGGTGAGAAACATCATCGACCACATTCATAAGTCAGAAAGTCCAACAAACTTGTCAATAGCAATAACGCCCTCTGCACCCTGCCCCTCCTCCTCCTCCTCCTCCTCCTCCAAAGTTGATGTAGGTTATATTAGGGAGCTCATCAACCAGTATGGAGTCCCTTGTGTCAAACCTGAAAATTCATCCGCTCCAAGAACTGGACCTGTTGTGACCAAGGACCCCAATTACTATAGGAAACTAATCTCACAACATGGGATGGTTCAAGAGAATCCAAACCCACAAGGATCAGTGAAGACAATTGGCGCGAGCCCAATTGAGCCGAGGTCCCAGCTGTGTGTATATTACAATAGCCCTACAGGTTGCAGGCGCGGGTCTGGATGCCGGTTCCAGCATGTGAAGGTGAATTTGGGGAAGCAGCACGGTGCCAAAAGGATGAAGCTTTCTGGTAAAAAGTTCTCATAGATATACATGGATAGAAAATTTTGGTTCAAACTCAAAACTAAATTTCATACTCCATTAACTCGTTCTAATGTTTTGGGTTTCCTTTTCAAATTCTGAACATTTTTTCCCTTTCAGTTTAGAGAATTGAGGTTTTAGAAAGATTTTCTCTATAGTTTATAAAGAGTCTGATTCAAATGCTGACCATTTCATTCTGCATAAAGGTTGTGGTATCATATACCTACAACAAAACCAAAATGTTTTGTACAAACCAACTCTGGGGACACTAAATCCAGATGCTTCGTTGCAATTTCAGATTGTTTACACAAAACAAATACGAAAACATGTAAAATCTAAAATTCATGTTACATGGTCTTATTGTTCTGATAGAAAACTAAAAATCGTCACGTACAGCTGACATGTGACATGGTGAACGATTCAGACCAGACTTTACTGGCAAGCTTCCCATTTAACCAGTTCTCATGATGATGTGAACTCCACTATCAGTGTCCACAATATCACTTATTTCACCAACTTTTAATGCATATGTTGCTTCCTCAAATGGTTTCTGCATCTGCTTCCTTCCAAATGATCCTGCATCAAAGGCTTGCAACAACTACCCTTTTCAATATTTAAGTTTAGCTATGCCTTTGCCTTCTACTTCTGACAACAAAGAACAAACAAACAGGTACATATGACCAACATATATTAATGGGAAAATATTAAACATATACTCTATATTGATATTCGTCGTTTATATGTTTTATATAATTGGTATATCTAGATATTAAGCGGTCTAACATATACACAATTAAGAATTTAAAGGCTAGAAGTTACTGTGTTCTAAGTCGTTATAAATTAAATGACACACACTTGTGTGGCACGCTCTTTATTCTATCTCATATTTGAAAATGAGTTTTTAACACATTTCCTTGAATTTGCACCTTCTTAGACACATCTTAGGTCATAATTTATGAAATGTTTATCAACATCTTTTGAATTCTAAGATTTATCATCATGTTAAAAAGATATAATCGTCCTAACTTTGACATAGAAGATACCGTGATTGTGAGGAAATTAAAACTTTATATGAATGCTTTAATGGTATTATGGTATGCATGTTATGAAGGGTTGAGACATCACAATATTTTATTTGAATATATGAATTCAAGATTAAATGTTTGTTACAATGATATGTTAGAATGTTTAATCTTATATAATCTGTCTTTAAGGATTAAACACCGTAATTAAATTAAGTATTGTTAGATGCTAAATATAAAGTTATTAATTTCAAAAATCTCAAGACATATATATATATATATATACATACTAGCATGATACTCGCGCAATGCAGCGATAACGAATAATTTCTATCCATTTTCAAGATGTAGAGAGTATGATATTTATATAATACGGTAACGGTGAATAATTTTCGTTTGGTGACATGTCTATTTTATTTATATATTTTTTCATTTCCTTTACTTTTCTGTTCTCCATAATTTAAAAAAAAAGTTATGAAAATATTTTTGTTAATTTGTATTGACTTTGATTTTCTTAAATATGTAAAGTTTAGTTATTAAAATAGAATATAAAAATCTTATTAACTATATTTAATAGTTACTCAATTTAGTTTATAAGAGGGGCAATTTAGTAATTTTAAAACACTTAAAATTTAAGAGTTTAAGCAAAAAGTCTAAATGCTTTATAATATAGTATAGATTGGAGGGTTCAAACGAGAACTGCGAGAATCAATCTTGGCCGTTCATTTTGGATAATGGAACTCATGGATGAAGAGCGTGGGGGGATTGAGTGTAGCAGAGTGCATGTAAGGAATTCATGGGTGGACAATCCAATTGAAGAAGAGGGAATTGGACGGCTAAGATTGGTTCTCGCGGTTCTCGTACGAAAAACAGTTCTCGTATGAACTTTTGCCTATATATATATAAGGGTTCATTTGAGAACCATTATTATTGCGAAAATCGTGAGAAACAATTTTAGCCGTTCATTTGGTAAGTAGAATTCATGGATGGAGAGCGTGAGGAGATTGAGTGTGGCAAGGTGCATGTAAGGAATTCATGGGTAGGTAATCCAATTGAAGGAGTGGGGAATTGGACGGCTAAGATTGGTTCTCGTAATAAAAACGGTTCTCAAATGAACTTTTCACTCTCTCTCCCCCCGCTCTCTCTCTCTCTCTCTATATATATATATATATATATATATATATATATATATATATAGGCAAAAGTTCAAACGAGAACTGCGAGAACCAATCTTAGCCGTCCAATTCCCCCTCCTTCAATTGGATTGCCCACCCATGAATTCCTTATATGCACCATGTCACACTCAATTCCCTCACGCCTTTCATCCATGAATTCCATTATCCAAAATGAACGACCAAGATTGGTTCTCGCAGTTCTCGTACGAAAAACAGTTCTCGTTTGAACCCTCCCCGGAAAAGTTCAAACGAGAATTGTTTTTCGTGTGAGAACTAATCTTAGCCACCCAATTCTCTCTCCTTTAATTGGATTGCCCACCCATTAATTCCTTACATGCACCTTGCCACACTCAATTCTCTCACGCTCTTCATCCATGAATTCCACTTACCATTTGAATGGTCAAGATTGGTTCTCGCAGTTCCTGTACGAAAAAAGTTTTCGTTTGAACTCTCCCCTATATATATATAGGCAAAAGTTCAAACGAGAATTGTTTTTCGTACGAGAACCAATCTTAGCCGTCTAATTCCCCCTCCTTCAATTGGATTGCCCACCCATGAATTCCTTACATGCACCCTGCCACACTCAATTCCCCCCACGCTCTTCATCCATGAATTCCATTATCCAAAATGAACGGCCAAGATTGGTTCTCGCAGTTCTCGTACGAAAAACAGTTTTTGTTTGAACCCTCCCCTATATATATACACACACACACACACACAAGCTAAGCGACCAGTGTGTCAACACGGGGACGATATAAGTTAATTTTAAATTTATATAATTTTAAAGAGTACTAACATGTATAGTAGAAATAATTAGAAAGCATAAATAGGAATATAAAATATCATAAGAAATGAGTAAACATTATAGAATTTTGAAATTCATACATAAGATATCATTAGATTTTTTGTAGAACCTCTAAATAACATTAATGGTTTTATTAGTAGGGTCGCCTTCATCATTGCAAATTAAAACTTTTAAACCCTCCTTACTATTCACTCGAAAAACTGTCCACGAGTGAAAACGGGTCGTTTAAAAAACAATCCAATTTTCGATAAAGATTGACCTTGGCTTTTGTTTATCGTCGTTGCAAAATAAACTAAGAGAGGAAACTGTCTTCGTTGGAACTTGAATGGTATTACAGGGTCCGACGGAATCATCTTCAATCTTGGAATATGAGTAATGTGACCAACATTCTTATCTGCAATTATTTTTGCTTCAACCACATGTGCACCAAATCGTGTAACTTGTAATCTTATTCCGTTGCAAAAACCTTTAGACTGTTCAAGATAATCCTAAAAGGTGAAAATAATAAGCATATCGTATTAATAAGCATAATATTCTCCTCACAAACAATACTAAAATCAATACAATAATAACAGGAGCACATATTAGTCAAAATATAAGCAGAAAAAGAAAACAAATAATAATTGTGCATTGAGCTAACACTTCTTGATTCTGTTTTAGTATATACAAATTAAAATCCGAAGAATTACATTACAAATAAATAATAAATATACATATACAAATATGGATTTGAAGATTTCCCAAGGTGTATTATTTATAGATAAAACGTTGATCACATATTTAAATGTCTATTTCTTTGTTCAAAATTCTGCATTTTATCAATGAACCTTTCAATTAAATGGATAATTTATAACTACACAACCTATGATGGTTTTTATTGATTAATTAAGTGAATATAACTGCATATAAATATGAACCGGTAAATTTAAATTCAATCTTCTCAACTTTAAATATATAAACAACAACAAAAATTACTTCTTCAAACAATCAATTGAAGATAGAAACAATTCAAAGTTTTGTTCTTGAGATGAAGAAACTAAACTTGTTCAAGGAGTTGTAAAGATGAATCTTGTGCTTGACTTATTTTGAAGCTGAAAAAAATTGTAAGTAGAAATCAAAATAAGAGAATAAAATGAACTATGAAGTTTAAATACTATTCTAAATAACTTAAAATTTCGAGATCTGAAAAATATTAAATTTGTTGAATAAATTTCGAAATTCACATTTCAAATTTAGAAATTTGAATTTTTTAAAATTTGATTACATAAAATTTGGTCACTTAGTTATATAATTAAATTTACCACCATCATCGCATTCTTGTTAATATTTTGGATATCTAAACTCTTTGAAATTATAATTTCTACTCCATTCAAAAACATTTTTCTATATTAAAGAATAGTAATTTGTATATGATGATGTGTTAAGCTCCTTGAATTAAGAGAATTAATTGAATGGTGTGTTATGATTGGTGAATTTTTTTTAAAAATAGATTATGACATCATCATCCTTTTCTTTTAATAAGGTAATTAGATTATATATATATATATATATATATATATATATATATATATATATATATAGGGAAGGGATATAGTAAGAGTGAGATATAGGTAAGAGTGGTAAGAGACATTTTCATCCATGGGATTTGATGATGTGGCATGACATGTCAAAGCAAGAACAGTGCAATAAATTGACTCACGTGTAGGCTTTGAAGGGTAAAATTGGCAATGACAATATACATCAATTTTTAATGCTTATAACGATGAGCGAGATTTCAGGAACAATTAATTCAAAAAACAGGTGTAATTTGTTTACAAGTATGATGAACCCAGAACATTCATCTTGATTAAAAATGATGAACCCAGAAAATGATTATCAGATAATACTAAAAAATGATGAATTAACAAGAATCTAAATTTACAAGATTAATCAAACAAGAAAGTACTAAAAAACAAACCATATTCATCAAACAAAACTTGATGAATTAACAAACATTACTAAAAAACGGATGAAGTGTAACCACCAATTCAAGTAACACAATATTCATTAATAAAAAAAATGATGAATTAATAGACCAGATCTAGTTTGAATGGATTAACATACCAGCTTCATCAACAGAGTGGTTTAAAAAAAAGATGAATTAGCCATCTTCAATGGGACAATGACTATAACATAATGAAGAATAACTATAAACTAAACTTGATACACATCAACAAAATAACCCAGAACAAAACCAGAATGATTTTTAATTGTTTCATTCTTCAAAAAAAGGAATTCTGCTCCTAAAATGAGAGCTTTTTAATGTTGAATAACATAAGAAACTAATGAACAAGACTCATATATAAGAAATCCCCAATTTTAAACCTGATCCATGAGAACTTGCTAAACAAATAAATCTTGGATTTAGATGAAAAGTCAATAAATCTTGGTTAAAAATGATGAGATTTAGGGGCACTGTAATTCAAAAATACATCTTTGAAAATCTGACGAACATAAATAGCAGATAAGCATAAACTTTCAGTAACGGAGTTCTCCATCTTGATTTCCACCTCCGACGCACCAAAGAAATTGATGAAAACCCAGATGAATTTGTTCGGAACTTTGGCGAGTAAGCGATGAAATCAAAGAAATTGATGAAAACCCAGTTGAATGTGTTCGGAACTACAACGGGTAGGCGATGAAATCAAATAGATTGACAAAAACCCAGGTGAAACCGATGAACACTGACCTTGACCTAGGGCGAGTAGTTGATGGCTTCTTTTGTGAAGGTTAATTGTCGGCGACTAAGCCATAGCCACTTGATCCCCTACCAAGGCTTATGGCGGCACCGATTGAAGTGAACATTGCACGACGGCAGTTTACAGCGGTGGGCGGTGATAAGGTGATTTAGGGCTTGAATCGTGAATTTGAGATCTATAATTTGGGGTGAGGCGGTCGCCTTTTTTTGTGGTAGGCATGTGAAGGAGAGAACAAATTAATAGGAGAGATGAATATCACATAATACCTAAAATACCCTTTTGGTAGTTATACCACATGTCAATATTTCCTTGCCTCTTACAACTCTTATATAAAAACAACTCTTATTTGATCCTAATCCTATATATATATATATATATATATATATATATATATATATATATATAGGAGGGTTCATGCGAGAAGCTTATATTTTGCGAGAAGTGCGAGAAACATTTACAACCATAAGATTTTAAATTATTAAGATCTTATCCATAAGGATATTTATGTATTATTATCACCATTATAACTAATTCATATTTAATTTAAATTTGGTAATGAACTAATTTCTCTATCTTGAAGATTTCGTTAGATTCTAAAACATTCTAAACCAATTTTTTTAGTTTATTTAAATAAATCTATAATTTAATAATGTTTAAATGTTCGTATTTCAATATTCTTATGTTTTAATGATAATTTTTTATATACGTAGATAAAATTACTCAAATAGGAAAACTTATTTAGAGACGTTTGTTCACCGGTGATTCTTCCAATATTTTCATTTTGATTAACTAGATTATTTAGTTCAGTTTTATAAAGTTCACTAACGAACACAATAAAACATTTTATTCACACAATAATTATATATTTTTTAGAAATTTAAAATCTGTTCACATGTTTTTGTTGTTAAGTTCAATAATGAACCAATAATAAAACTCTTCTTTTCCCAAAAGTTAATAGTGAAGTATTTGAAATAATTAAAATCTTGTTTGTTCACTAAAAATCAATCATGACTTCAATCAACAAATCAACTCAAAAACTTTTTTTTTTCAAGAGTTTATTAATACACTAACTAAAATACCATTTTTTCCTCATAAGTACACTAATGAACAAGCTAAAAGTCTATTAAAACCTTATTGTTCATTTTTCAACAATTATAAATAACAAAAATACAACTAATTAATTAAGGTAATATTTAGGGATAAATGTCTAATTAATTAGGGAAAGGGAAGCGGGTCATTATAATGAGAAAGGTGAGAGGGAGATTAAATGGTAGAACTAATTAATTAAGGTAATATTTAGGGATAAATGTCTAATTTATCCTTCTTGTTTAATTTAAATATCCTTAAAAATACAACTTAATTACTATAATGTCATAGTTTATCCTAGCCTTTGATCATTTAATCTGATGGTTCTAAAGACTTCTCGTACTTCTCGTAAAATATAAGCTTCTCGCATGAACCATTCTCTCTCTCTCTCTCTCTATATATATATATATATATATGACACCCGAAGTTGTGACATTTTCTATAGCTCATTGTAAATGAATTTATCTAAGGTTGAAAAATATATACTGTAATGATGTAATGGAGTCGTATTTATAAATTCTTTTTGGTTGATATCATATAGAAAAGACTATATATATGTTAAGTAGAGTTTAAATTGATATTTGATTTTAGCTAAGTAAACAATGGGCAAAATAATGAGTTTTTAATATAAAACCTGTCTTATTGTCTTAATTACATTCGTTGAAGTGAATATGATAATATGATAATAGATATAAAGATTATTTTTATTGACCTAGTTGAAGTAATTATCTTGGTACATATGTTAAGAATATAATTTGTCACCGGAAGTAGCAAAATACTTGAGGGGAATATATAAGAAAAACGGGTGGAAAATTGAAAGATGTCATGACAAATATATGCTAGTAGTTGGTGCGAGAGATCACTGGATGAATGCTGGAAAGCTAAACAACTAGTAAAGTATTATCTAATAACTCTTTTTAAAGAAAAATGTTTGTTATATTCACAAGATTTGTTTAGCTTGTGGGTTACTTTTACATGATACTGACTCATGATTTAAGCAAATATAATATTATTTGATGAAATATTGATGGTTATTATATATGTTTTATAAATAGTAAAAAGTTATTACTACGAGACAATTTTTCCTACTTGGTAATGTTATTGTTACTAAAGCAAATGATATACATAATAGTTTAAAATAAATCAAATGCTCTAGAAGGGCTATAATAAATTGTCACGAGGAAAAATTTAAAAGTTATGACGCACCGCTTTTCTTTCGTATCCTCATAATACATAGATTAGTGAAACTAAATCATCCGTGGTCTTAACTAGAAATTTATCGACCATGATTATTTTGATTGATTGACATGACCAAATAGACCTTCCGGAGTTAATGATAACGTGAAAAGTTTAAAGAAGAACTAGAAGTTTCTTCAATCTAGTAACTTTGTATATTTTGTTTGCTCTTATTAAAGTTAATTTATAATTTATCACCGAATTAATAAGGGACTATATCCCTTAGTTTTTTGGAAAGGATGCAATGAGACATACAGAGAAGGTGTTCTTGAGCTTCATTTAAGGAAGAAAAAGAAATGAAAGGAAAGGAAATGAAGAGGTTTGGAGGGGGAGTTTAGACTTATTATGGATTCAAATCTTTCCTCCCAACATTGGGATGATTTGGAAGGAGAAGATTCTTTTTCCTTTCTTTTCCTCCCCTTATTCAACTCTAGAACGCAGCGTTAAGGTTATCCCCCTTTTCATGAAGATTTTGTGTACAATGATATATGGTCACCAAAAAGTTTACATAGGATGCAAAGAGGTTCGTTACTCATTAGCATGAGTTTAAATTGTAGTTGTAGTGTTGTCATTTCTTAGAACATACAAATTAACCATCAATGTATAAGCCATATGACTTGTTTTTCCGTATTGGAATAATGACAATGACACATGTTTGTTAACCAATACTTATCTACCATTCGGATGTCATAATAATGTTTTGACTGACTTTGCTTTAATGATCCTTCTAGAGTCTAGACGGTAGGGCTGTCAATTTGGGTTGGGCTTAATAGGTCATGTCATTTTTGTGTCACGTATTTTTCGTGTCAACCCATTTATGTCCCAATTTAATTTCGTTTCAGGTACATTTCGTGTCACAATATTTTGTATTAGGTTACGATTGTGTTTGGGTTGACCCATCGTATAATTAACGCATCAACTTTGGGTAGGCCATCAACACAAATCCGTACCCAAATAACCAACCGAAATGAGTTAGTTCGGTTATTTGTTGGATAACCCAGAATTTGGTCGATTTGAAATTTGATTGGTTCGGGTTTGATCGGTCCGGGTTTTCGATTTGAGATTGCTGATATGGTCCATTATTTTATATAGAAGTTTGTTATTTTTATTATTTAGTTGATATAATTAGAACTAATGGGCCATTATTAAAACTAATGATGGATGCATTGCATGATGACCTCGCTGGATAACCATGGGATATATTAAGACGTGGGCTACAACACAAAGATAATTATATATGGGATTCCGGAATTTAGCTAAATAGTGGCAACACCTTGAGGACAAGGTGTTTTTTTGGAAGCCGAGTAATGATATGTTCCATTATTTTATATAGAAGTTTATTATCTTTTATTATTTAGTTGATATAATTAAATAGGAACTATTGTATATAAAGATTAAAAGTTAAAGTTATATTAGGAATATATATTTATCTTTGATTATAAATATGTCATTAGGGTTGTAATATTCATTATGCAGAAATTGAGTGAGTGATTTTCATATCATTGGAGTGTTAGTTTACGTCTCGAAAGTAAACTATAGGAGAGCCAATCGACTCCTCGAAAGTCGATTATTCTATCTTTTTATCTTTAGTTCTAATTTCTAGTTTGATTCATATGAATCATATCAATTGCCTTTGTCTGTCCTCTCCACTATTTTCTTTTTGAGCAAACCATCTCCACTAGGGGTGAGCGTGGTCTAGGAACCGGACAGGACTAGACCGAACCGATATGCATTGAAATTGAGAATGTGTTATATTTCAAACCGAAAACCGAACCGATTGTATATATATGGTTTCGGTTTGGTCACGGTCTCGGTTCGGGATTTCGGTCCTAGAACCAAATTAGGACCAATAAGGACAAAAATTAAGTTTTATTAAAAAACAAAGGTTTTGGGCATTTCTACATCAGCTTTGGCTTCTCCATTAACAAAAAAATTGAAATAAGTTAGAGGCATTTCTACATGATTTTTTTTAATTTACTTTGATTTTCTAAAAAATCACAAAAATAAGTGTCCTTACTTATGTATTTGTGCTACAATCGTGTGTGTAGGCATTACAAAGAGAGTTACAAGTTAATGCATGCATATATGCACGAAAGTTGCAGACGTTTGAATTTCATGCTAATTAAATTATTAATTAGGAGGCGATTTACATGATTTCAAGTAAGAATACATACACACTTTATCATATTAAGAGAGTGTTTGGGATTGCGTTTAAAAACTGATTATTTGATTGTTGTGATTTGAAATCACAGATAACTAGTTTAAAGTGTTTGGAGATGTGTTTTCAAAAATCAATTATTTGCGTTTTGAAGAATACAAAACGCCGTTTTGAGAACCTACTTTTGAGTTGTTTTTTCACACTGATTATTTGATTATTGTAATTTTACCCTTTAAAAATCATTTAATCTACCTTTCTTAGCACTTAAAAAACTAATTATCTGATTATTGTGATATGAAACAACATAATCAAATCCAAACACTATTATTCAGTAGCATGTTCTCTTACAGTTGATTATTTGATTTTGATTATTAAAAACGCATAATCTACTTTCAAATCGCAATCCCAAACACCCCTAAGTTTTAAGTAAACCCATAAAAAGTAAAAATTATTTATCAAAACCACCATTCGGTTTGGTCCGGTAAAAAACCAAAACCGATTGAACCGAAACCTAAAATTGTGAAATTACAAAATCGAACCGAATATTAAATACGGTTTTGGTTCGGTTCTAGTCGGTTTTCGGTTCGATTCGGTTTTTCCGATCCAAATGCTCACCCCTAATCTTCACCATCTCAAATCTTAATTAATTGGTTAATTCCAATTTTTCCTCTAATTTTTATACTAAGCTTGAGTAGTTAACGTCTTTTAGACGAGTGTTTTAGATTTATTTATGGCTCCACTTTTCATATTTCGTTTTTTTTGTTTGGTGCTCGCTACTCATTTCATGGTGGTAAATCGACGATGGCTCCAAAATCCAAATCCAGTGTCCAATATTTTGCTTTATTTTCTATTTTTAAATTTTAATTAATAAATAATTAGTAAATTAAATGGGGTTAAACGTGTCAACTTTGGTTTTATCGGGTTAACCTGACCCGACAATTTCCGTGTTAACCCATTATTGACCCAACCTATTACCATATCGGGTTCATATTAACCCACTTCCTGTTAGGTTCATTTTGGGTTTGAGGTCGTCTCAGAAATTATCGGTCTTACTTCTAGACAATGTCATATCTTTTGTAGATTTATGCAAATATCTTGTCCATTAGAGACAACTAATATTACTTGCCTTTTATAGACAATGTTGCGAAAAAGCGGTAGTCAAGTTGCTGTTGGTCGTGCAAATCCGCAGGCACAACATATTAGGACATCTTCGGGCCGACCTGCCAAGTAAGTTGTCTCACCATTTGAGAATAAGTTCTTGACGTGCAGTGTGTAATGTAAGTGATGGAAAAAAAAAGAAGAAAATGGCAAGTTAATGGGTTTCTTATATTATGCATATGTTCATTTTATGTTTCTCTACTTTCGTGTAGTCCTGCTGCTGCATCAAATGCACTCGATTTCAATGGTGACGATAGTCGTGTCCCTATTATCCCCCTAGACGTCATAAACGATGAAGCATCACTTGATGATGATGGTATCCCACATATTATATTAAACTCGGTTGTAAATGTTGGAGAAACCACTACACGAACTCTTGCTGACCACCCACAAGTCAACCCAAGACCAAAGGAACCTCTTGCTGACCACCCACAAGTAGGGATGGCAAATTACCCGTTCACATTAAACGGGGCGATTTTCCCTGGTTACCCGACGGAGATCTCCGTTTAAATCCCTGCAGTTTTTTAAGCGGAGACGGGGACGGGGGGACCAATATCCGGCCCGAAACCGGCCCGTTGCCATCCCTACCCACAAGTCAACCCAAGACCAGAGCAACCTCTTGCTGACCGCCCACAAGTCAACCCAAAACCAGAGCAACCGCTTGCCGACCGCCCACAAGTTAACCCAAGACCAGGCAACCTCTTTTACAAAGAGATGAAGTCATAGGAGCAGCCGTGGGACTTATCAGATGGATAAAATTCAAGGAGCCTGAAAATCAAATTGACCTCGAGTTGCTTATTCAGCTTCTTTGCAACCCAGGTATGCTCAAGCAGCTGACCAAAGAACATGGTCAACCTCAAGAAGGTTATCTCTCCCCTTGCCTCTTTCAAAGCCAATCAATCCAATGGTTACACGAACCACCCCTATCGGAACTTGTTTGTGCTCGCTACACCTGGTCTCCATTTGTTCCGTTTACCCCTTCTTTGCCTCAAGGGGTGAGAAACATAGCGACCACATTCATAGGTCAGAAAGTGCAACAAACTTGTCAATAGCGTTGGCAATAACACCCAGTGCACCCTCCTCCTCCTCCTCCTCCAAAGTTTATGTAGATTATATAAGGGAACTCATCAACCAGTATGGAGTCCCTTGTGTCAAACCTGAAAATTCATCCGCTCCAAGAACTGGACCTGTTGTGACTAAGGACCTGGATTACTACAGGAAACTAATCTCACAACATGGGATGGTTCAAGAGAAACCAAACCCACAAGGATCACTGAAGACGATTGGCACGAGCCCAATTGAGCCAAGGTCCCAGCTGTGTGTATATTACAATAGCCTTACGGGTTGCAGGCGCGGGTCTGGAAGCCGCTTCCAGCATATGAAGGTGAATTTGGGGGAGCAGCAGGGTGCCAAAAGGATGAAGCTTTTTGGTAAAAAGTTGTCTTAGACATACATGGATAGAAAAATTTGGTTCAAACTCAAAACTAAATTTCATACTCCGTTAAGCCGTTCTCATGTTTTGGGTTTCCTTTTCAAATTCTGAACATTTTTTCCCTTTCAGTTTAGAGATTTGAGGTTTAAAAAAGATTTTCTCTATAGTTTATACAGAGTGTGAAACCCTGATTCAAATGCTGACCATTTCATTCTGCATGAAGGTTTGCAACAACTACCTATATCAGTGTACAAACCAACTCTGGTGACACCAAATCCAGATGCTTCGTTGCAATTTCAGATTGTTTACACAACACAAATATGAAAACATGTCAAATCTCAAATTCGCGTTACAATGACGATACAAGGAAAACACATGGTCTTATTGTTCTGATAGAAAACTAATAATCATCACCTGACAGCTGACATGTGACATGGTGAACGATTTAGACCAGACTTTACTGGCAAGCTTCCCATTTAACCAGTTCTCATGATGATGTGAACTCCACTATCAGTGTCCACAATATCACTTATTTCACCAACTTTTAATGCATATGTTGCTTCCTCAAATGGTTTCTGCATCTGGTTCCTTCCAAATGATCCTGCATCAAAGGTTTGCAACAACTAACCATATCAATATTTAAGTTTACCAATGCAATCAGAAATCCTGGGGGCAAATGCAGTAAAATTCAACTAAAAGAGTCTAAAGGCAATTTTGCACACATTCAAGAATCAAGAAAGGTAAATATAATTACATGAAAAATACAGCATGGTCTCCTCGCTCCTTTACCAAAGCCCCACTCAAATATGAGAAATTTTCACACTCTTAACTTGAGAGTTATCAGAAAATTTCACGAGTGTGTGGGATCAAATTACTATATTGCAAGTCTGCAAAGCAGGAGATGCAATTGATGATCTCCCACCATACATGTGGCCGCGTTCAAATTATAGCGTGTGCAACTGTTGATAATAACAATATTCTTGGATGAAAAATGCAGTCAAAGGTTCTGTTGCATTCGAGGTTCCAATAAAACCATATCTAATTTATCTTTTAACCCAAATTGATGCTCGAATCATTGGTTCTAACCATTATCGTTATACTAAAGTTGCTTATATAGGCTAACAGGCATTGAAGTGAACCAACGGAAACAAATGAACATAATTCTAAAAGTTAGCTATGCCTTTGCCTTCTACTTCTGACAACAAAGAACAAACAAACAGGACATATGGCCAACATATAGAGATTACGCTGCTGTTCTTGTTGAATGTCTCAACTATTCACCAAGACCTAGAGGTAAACTATCCCTGCTCAAAGGCGGGGTCTGTGTGGCACCACAGTATGGAGAGGTATCACCATCCCACCCTCCCCCTAAACTGCCAAACCTAAGCAGCTTCCCACCCTTGACCCCTTCTCTTTCTTTTCCTCTCTCTATCTCTCTCGCTCTCATATGCATTACCCTTTTAATGTTAAGCAAATGGGATAAAATTAACGGAGTATAAAGGTGGGTATTTTCTAGTTAGAAAAGATTGGAAGAAAGATCAAGGAAGGAGTGACATGAAGGATACGTGACCAGAGAGATGGGAGAGTGGGGTATATACCGTATGGCCTAAGAGCAATGGTCTACCCTTCACCAGATTGCCAAAATAATATCTTCCTCTTTTTTTATCATCTCATCACACCTCACTATTATCTTTGTGCATCAACTGCTCAAACAAAATCTCTTCATCTAGGTGACTATCAAGCACAACCATCTATGATTTTCAATGAAAACTGGCCCTACTTCCATAGTCCAGACCAACAAACTGTTCTCCTCGTAAACCTAATCTGCTATCATAATCAAGTCTTGCATCAAACAAGACTAACAATCGCTACAATTACAGCAAATTTTTATTTATTTATTTATTTCAACAGTTTTGCGATTAGACAACCATCACAATACGTCAATAACTCAATTCCACTATGAATTCATAGTAATTGAAATCAGACACTATTCTTCACGGCCAGATTTTCTCAAGGAATAGTAATTATCATCAAATCTCTAAGGAAATCTACGTAATATAAGAACAAATCAGAATAGCAGAACAACTATGTCTATAACTCTATACAACAACAGAGTAGACTATCAATTTCGCAAGTGAAGCAGGCAATTTCTTAACTGATTAAGGTGCGCTCTGTGATGAAAACAAAACAAGCCCTAGAAGATTAGAGATTAGGACAGACCGAGATCTCCACCGCGCTTAGCAGAGCTGCAATCGGAGTAACGAGAAGCGACGTCCTCAAATCTTGATTTCCCTGAAACGATGTCTTCACGAAGTGATTTGAGCTGGCAGACAGCGGCGTCTCTTGTGGTGTTGCTGATGATACGACCTTCTGGATCTTTCCATGAAGCCTTACGTCGAGATCCTTGGTGCTTTATCAGTATGTGCGAAGCCCTAACTTTATCAGACGAAGAAGAAGACGACATTCTATATTTCTTCTTGTGGTGGCGATTGTCTTTCGTATGATGATCAGCGGCGGCTGTACGATCTGAGGTTTCCTTCCTCTTCAGATTGGGATCAATTGTTGCGGATTTCGAGGGGTTTTCCGTTTTGGTTGTTCACGGCGATCTTTGGAGACTTCTGGCGGATGGAGTGTGTTTGGAGTACCAATAAGCAATGGGAATGTCTAAATAGGACACCCTAAAATTACTAAAAACCCTTCTCATAAATATTGTTATTTTATTTTTGTTTTAAGATTATCTAACAATTTTCTAATAATATCGTATTACTTTGGGAATATAATTTGTTTTTATTATTTTAAAGCATATTTAATATTTTTTATATTATCTTTAAAGTATGTTATGAAAAAATAGATTAAAAAACTAATTTTAAAATGAAAAAAACAAATTTTCTACAAAGAAGTTTATAATAATTACGGGTTTAGTTTATCAAATTGTATCCAACTTGTCACATTTTGTTATTGTGTATATCAAACTTTATAGGTTTCTATTGTAAGTATCGAACATCTAATTTGTCGATATTCTATGTACTAAACTTTCTATTGTATGTACTAAACTTATAAATTCTTTTCTTTTTGTGTGTCCAAAATATATACAATAGCAACAAATTAAAAGTTTGATACACACAATAGAAACTTTTACGCTCCAAAGACCCTTTTAATCGCTCCGCTGGTGCGATCTGGTCGATAGGTTAGCAAAATGTGACAAGTTGGATATATTTTGATGAACTAAACCCAATAATTAAGAATTAGAACTTTGTATAAGAATAAAACAAAACAAAGTTTAGCCTTTACATCATGATTTAACTTGTATGGAGAGATTCTTTTACAATTCATATGATTAGTAGAACGCCTATGTTGTGTTGAGACTAAAAGAGTAGTGTATTGTGCACAACAATTATACGAGATTACGATGAGCATGAGTTTTTTTATGCTTTTATTAGTAAAGATATATAAATATACCTCTTTATGATAACTTTATATTATTATTAATATCAGTATAATTATTTTTATATGCACTTTTAATTATTCATATTAATATGTCAATTTGTGAATTTCATCATGCGACTTTAATGGATAAGTAACTCTAAATCTTAATGACGAACTGTTTATCTTAATTAAATTGATTTAGTTAACTTGTATTAATTATCACCTTACTAACATTTAGGAGAAAATATAAGAAGATAATTATTTTTAATTTAGGGTAATTTAGGGTGTCTAAGAGTATTTAGGAGTGTCTATTTAGCAACACCCATAGGCAATAGGCAATACTATTCAATAGTTTCGTACGGGCTTATTATATGTGTTAAGCAGAGTGTGTTTGGTAACGGGCTTATGTAGTAGTATACTTTAGTAGTTTAGTTCTTTAGTCTTGTTTGGTTGTTAAAATCTCGAGGGTATTAATAAAACATAATCACTCATAATTTCAAAAAATAAAAGTCTTTTCAAGTAGCTTATGAATTAGACTTGTGATTATCAATTAATCAGCTCTAGTCTTAGCCCGAGCTCCAGCTAGTTTCGCTAAACACAACCTAAGTGAATAAATGAACATAGATTGAGAAAAACTTTTTATTCGCATTTATTGGTAAGATGTTATGAATGATTATAAAATTATTAGATAAAATTCATTAGAGATGTTTATTACTATAGACAAAATATATCCAAAGCAAGCTTTAAGACTATTATATTTTATGCATAAGTTTGGTATATAATATATTTTGTAAGTTAAAGGAGGTATGTATATATATATACACACACACACACATATATATATATATATATATAATAAGAGAAAAGGTCAAACGAGAACTGTTTTTCGTACGAGAACCGCGAGAACCAATTTTAACCGTCTAATTCCCCCTCCTTCAATTGGATTGTCCATCCATGAATTTCTTACATGCACTCTGCCACACTCAATCCCTCACGCTCTTCATCCATGAATTCCATTATCCAAAATGAACGACCAAGATTAATTCTTACAGTTCTCGTTTAAGCCCTTCTCTATATAATAATATAATTAGTTTTCCACTAACATAAATACTAGTGGTATATAAAAAATAAGTTCTTTACAACTTATGTCTTAAAAAACAAACACCATCTTAGTTACTCTTCTTTTCTTTCCCCTAAATTTTGGCAGAGCCCATAGTCCATACTAAGAAAATTATGTGGGCTTGTAAGAGTCCATCACTCCATGTAATTGGTTTATAAACCCAAGACCCAAGTGTTTTTTGCTCTCTTTTTTTCTGTTCGGCCACCACATCAATTTTTTTTAATTGTGATGATAGATAGCCCCTTTCTTGAAGCCCACATATTTTTCTTGTATTTCATGCATTATGGCCTAACAAATTAATTTCAAGACTTAACTCTCAAATTCTTTTTCCATCAATTATATTTTCTTTGTTTAATAATTTACCATCTTTTGAATGTTTCTCTCACTTATGAGAGCATCCTTAAACACAATCTAGATCATGATTTGACTCTAAAAATCATGATATTGTCGGAAAAAAAAATAATTTGTATGTTAAAATACGACAATATTAATTGCTTTAGTGAATATTTATTGAAAAATATTATAATTTTATTTGCTTATGGATTTTTGTACCAAAATTAGGATTCGAATATGATATAATCGTCATGTTTGTTGATGATTGAAGTATAATTGGAATTCTAAGTGATTCCAATTCCAAAGGCAATTAAATACTTGGAAAACTATTTGAAATCAGTGATCTTAGAAACATAAAGTCTTGTTTTTTTATATAAATTGAACAATTTAAGGATGAAATCCTTGTGCACCACTAAAAAGGAATATATAAAAAGGTGTTTAGGATTTTATATGGATAAATCATATCACTATGTACTCAAATGTTTGTGAGGTCATTTGGTATTGAAAATAACCCTTTTCGACTTCTAAGAAGTGCGCAAGATTATTGGTCTAGAAGTATCATATTTAAATGTCACTTGGATCACTAATATTTCTTGCTAGTTATAGATGACATTGTATGTTACTTTTATTGAATTTATCCTACGAGATAGTTGTGACCTAAAAAGAGACATTTGAATGAATAAAACAAATATTTTGATACCTTCCAGGTATCAATGACACGAGTTTATGTTCTACCAACCCATGAAAACAAGTTTTTTTAGTTTTGAAAATGCAGGTTATATGCTAGATCCAAATCCTTATACTGATCGATCCCAAATTAGATATATTATTACAACGGTTGACACCAAAACTTAATGATAGCATTCTACAAAGCAAATAAGTGCAACCGCTTCATCTAATATTATGGAGATCTTATTAATTTATGAAGCAAGCAAAGTACACGATTTCACTAAGGCGCAATATGATACATTCAAAAAGTTCATTCAAGCAAGGACATAGTTGATCTATCTACAAAAGCATTTCCACCCTCAACATTAAAGATATTCAGTTCATTGTATTGGATTGTGTCAACTCAAAAACTCAAGTGATGTGATTGTCAGGGGGAGAAAGCATTTGTTGCAATCGTTTTTTCTTTGTCATGGTTTTGTCCCACTGAGTTTTCCTGATAAGGTTTTTAATGAGACAACATCTCCAAGCCTATTGAAGTATTTATGTACTCTTTTACCTTTACTAGGCTTTTGTCCCATTAGATTTTACCTAGTAAGGTTTTAACGAGACATAATAATTTTAGTGGCATCTAAGGAGGAGTGTTATGGATAATTATAGATTAGATTTTCTTATCCCTTAATCTTAAGATAAGATTCGGTAAATATTTGAATCTTGTAAACTTATACTCTTATTTATTGTACACCTATAAATAGAGGATTACCTAATAGATAATATATCTTCTTCCTCCCCATTCCCTCTCTTGTTTTCTCTATAATTCACAACATAGGATTATTTTTCGTGTTCGTTTATGTTTGATTGTTTTTATACTGAGCACACACAAATGAACGAACATCTAACATTATTTGAACACATTATACAAGTAACGACAACGGGAGTGGTTTAAGCATAGATGGAGTGTTCTTTTGTAGAAGTCTGAAGCCAATGTAAGTCTTTGCTTCATACTTATTTTGTTCACTCTAAGCAAATGGGATCACTACCGGTGTATAGTTAATGTGGATATGAAGTTGAAACACTAACCCAATGATCCAATTTAGGGTTTCATATATCTATATATGTTCATCATATGTGAGCTAGCTAGATTTAGTGTTTCAACCAATTTTGGGTTTTATTTAGAATTTGTTTCAATTTTATTCATTGAATCTAATTTCATCAATGGTTGTGATATTTTATAGATGAAAAATGATATATCCTCCTACTATTTGTTCCTACTTCATCCTCCTACTCGCCATAAGATGACATGTGTAGCAACAAAAAGTAGGAGGATATATCATTTCTTTAGGTTTTGCCTTGATAATTTGTTTTAGGGATTTATTGATGTGTAAAAGGGTGAGGTGTGATGGTGAAAGGATATGCTAGCAACTGCCGTGTTGGATTTCATTAATGTGTTAAGATGTTGACCGATGATGATTATCATGTTAATATTGTTTTACAATAATAATAACATATTTATAAGACTCTTATTTGTGTAATTTTCTCTTTTTTATGTTGAGAAAATACCTTAAATTGATAAGAACAAGTTTGCAATATCCCGCACAATGTGTCGTGTGAAAGCAAATTAATACATTATCTTCTTTTATGAATCTCGTTTAATTTTTAAAAAAATGTTACTTAATGGTAACCAAGTTTCAGTGTTGTTAACCAAAAGGCATTCAAACTTTTTTGCACAACACAAATGACAATTTTAATAGCCTCAATAAGAAAGTTATAAAACTAATTAGCATTTAGTGACAAAAGAGCTTATAGTCTAGTGGTATCTGGTGTTTTTGGTGTCTCACAAAGTTATAGATTCAAATCTCGTAGTGAATAAATTGGTATCGGATTAGGTTTAAGTTTAGAGTGTATGTGTTAATTAGCCGTTCAAAAAATAATTAGCATTTAGTGATTTTAGATTTCATATTATATTCAATTTACAATACAAATTACCAACGTCTTAAACTAATGAAGTTCGATATAAGAATACGAAGAATGTTTAATATAGTCTATAATTAATTCATAGTCCTGAGAGACTAATTTTAGCTTTTGGATCAATGTTATCAATAGTTTAGATTAAATTTTAAAAATTTGGACGGAGTGACATTTTCGTAATTTTTTATAAATAAGTTTAAAAAAAGCTAAATCAAATGCATAATAGAATTATACTTTGAATTCTAATTAACAGTTGAACACCAATGTTTACAACTTGCAAGTGTGTATTGATAGGTGCCTTGTAAAAGTGCTCAAACTTTTGTAATGATATGTTAGCTTTTTTAAAAACAAAATACTTAAATAACCAATGTTATTCCATCTTTTCAATGTCTTAAAATAATTTATTACTTATGACAATCTAGTGTTTATAGTTTGAAAAAAAATATACATACATACATATATATTTTGCTTGTTAAGTTTTATAATTTATCATATAAAAATGGGAAAGTGTGTCTTACTTCAATAAAATCTAACTTCTCAAGATAACTTGAGTGAAGTTAAAATATCATCTAGTTTCTTATCTCATGATATAAATGTGCATTTACTAAAACACCCTTCAATTTATCATGAGATATTGAAAAATCACTTTGCCAATTGATGGATAAGATAATCATTTAGATTGTATAGAAACACTTTCAAAAAGTAGTTATCCTTCCCTAACTATTTCGGTGTCACAAGATATTCCTTTGAGATGATCTAAAGATTACCATTACATCTGCATCAACTCAAGGAAAAAAAATATAGGAAGAAGGATCCAAAAATAAGAAATGTAGGAAGTAATATGGACCATTGATCAAATCCTATATGACTAAGATCATGGATGACAATTTCATAAATAGATGGAATCTTAATGCCCAAGGATATAACCAAAGATTGGGTGAAGGGATAAAGTTGTAAAAGCACGGGCAAGTGAAGGCAACTCTCTTGAAAAGTAGAGTGAGTTGTGTATAAAACCTAATATCTCTAAACTTTTAGCATATCATATCTTTTATATTACATCATTTATAGTTAATTTTTTTAAAAAATTACATCATTTAAAAGATAAAATTATGTTCTTTCATTTGATACTAGTATTGCATGATTTTTTATTCGTCATTAATCAACAATCTTAAGGTTATAGGTTCAAGTTTTGGTAGTGGTCATATCGTGTGAATTAGGTGGTTTACACGAAATTATAGATTTAGTCATTGTGTTTCAAAAATTACGATATTAATCCGTATGATTTACCTTTTGTTTCAAGGTTGGTTCCAAATGCACTTAAAATGACAAAAATGCCCTCCCGACTTTAATTTATTCTTTTAATTTAAGTTATACATTTAAATATTATTATAAATACTTAAATACTATTAATAAATTGATTATTATTAAAAAAAGTTAAAATTTTAAAACAAAACATACCCAACATTACTATTTAATTCCCCCACCTGTCATTTCTCTCTCACCTACCACTGTCACCACCATCTTCGACAGGCCACCACCAGCTACTTTTTCTGGTCCTCTTTTTGTCATTGTCTCAGGCCACCACCATCCCTTCTCTCTCTCCACCCTTTGATTTCCCAACCCCTACTGGAAATCTCTCTCTATCCCTTAGCCCCTACACCACCCACCCACCCACCCATTGTTACCGCAGAAGGCTACCCATAACCGTCTACCGTCACGTACAACCGTCTACCGCCACCACCACTAATAGAAACCACCAAACAAACACCACAAGCCAAATCAAACCACCTCCACCCCACCATCATCTACCAACGCTCCTCCGCCCATCACCACCACCACCATCTTTCTCTCCCTCCTAACCCTATTTTCTCTTCGTCTTACACCCTATCTCTCAAACAGAACCACCACTTAACCTTAACCCCCAAACATCACCCTATTTTCTCTTTGTCTTACACCCTATCTCTCAAACAGAACCACCGCTCAACCTTAACCCCCAAACATCGACCGTCATATCCACCCATTTAAGCCACCATCATAACCCCCACGTTTTCCCTTGATCTATAACCCCTCAATTATCATTGTAACCCTAGATCTATAAAAGTGGTGGTGGGAGGTTGAAGAGAATCAAGAACACAAGAACCAAAAACTAAACCCTATAAATAAAAGAGGAGAAGAAGAATTGGCCGTGGAGGTTTGGTTGAGAGCTCGGTGACGAAGAGTGTGTATGGAGTTGGTGGCTGAATGTTGAAATTGAGAGGTCACTGGTTCTGTGAGCGGTGTTGGTGGTAGAGTTGGTGGCTGGATGTGACAGCCGGTGACATATAGAGAGAAGAACCAGACATAGACGTTGAAAGGGGGAAAAGGTTTTTGTTTTCATCTTTTCTAATAATAATTGGTATTATTTAGAATTAAGAAAAAATAACAAGAATAGAATATAAGTGCATTTGTGTCATTTTATGTGCACTAGGGACCAGCATTAAAACTAAAGATAAACCATAAGGATCAACGTCATAATTTAAAGTATAAAGACTAAATCTGTAATTTCGTGTAAATCACATAGAGAGAAAATATAATTAACTCAATAAGTTATAAACCAGGATTAAGAGCCTGAGGTGCAGGAGAAGAGCATGGTGAGGTGACGTAGTGATCTGTAAGTCCAATGCCTTATAAATGCATAGATTTCAATGTTTATATATATTCGAAAACATAATGTTGGTTTCACATGGAATTCAAGATGTATATCCCCCACCAACCCCTGACCTACCTACATCCATATTAATTTGTACGTACGTCTATGCTTACAAAATGGTACCAAATAATAATAATTATGGATCTAAAATTTACAAATTTTAAAACAAAATTATATAAAAATGTAATTATTTTTATATCAACTTTTAATTAATGTAATCATCATCTTATAATTTTTTAATTATTTATTTCTTCTCATTTAATGTAATTTCTCACATAATTTGTACAAGTATATATCTTGATGCATTTTTCTTTAACTATATGCAACCCTTTCGCATTAATTGAAAAGAAAAACACAATTTATTAACTTCATTAGAAAAATTATATATAATATAGTTACACAAATCAGATAATAGTAACCAAGGATTACCCATAGAAAATTTCACAATGTGAAATAAATGACTGAGTGATCTTGGTAAAACAGTTTAAAACTCGGTTACTATTCTATGAATTTTTTTTCTTTTCTTAAATATAAGAAGAATGAATTTTATCTTAACATACAAAATATATATCTTAACATGTTAATGTTTTGGATGCTTGGATACCTAATGGCACCTACACACTTTTGTAGTTTTTTGAAGAAGAAGACTAAAGTTATAACATGATCGATCGACACTCGAGCCAATTTTGCATGCTGTTTTAGTAGAAACCAAGTGTTAATATGTGGTCTATAGCTCATGACACTTGTCGACAACAATCACTAATATTAGACATCGATCTTTAATAGTCTATTCTCAATCAAGAACGTGGGATAATCCGAATATGTTAGCTAGGGTTTAAAGTTTGCCCTTTTCATACATCAATCAAAGTATTTATGATACGTACCACCCTCCTTCAATTCACATTCTTCAATGATGTCACAAGTAAAAGCTATAGTAGCCCCGAAGTAATGGTGCAATGAGTTTTTATCGAAATTTTTTATTTTTTTCTACTAAATCTTTTTAGTACATCTTACTATCACTAAATACAATTTAAAAACACTAGACACATGTCCGGAAGGACATAAAACGAGAAAAGATTTTATTTTCAAGGCAAAAGTTCTCAATTAGCGACAATGTTACATACTCTGACATCATGAGCAGTTGTAAAGATTTCTTTGTTTACTAGCATATGTAATTAAAACAATATATTTTATATTAAGATTCATGTTTTTAGTTTACAAGGCGACCAATCACTAATTTTGGTTACAAAACTTAACAAAACACCAACTTTAGTGTTCTACAAATTTCATTTCAGATAATATAAAATATGATTTTATATTTAGAACCACAGTAATATAAAAATTACCCCAGCCCAAAAAGAGCCTAAGCCACAATAAAAGCCCATTTAATATTATTGTTTTTAACCCCAAGAAAAAAACAAGATAGAAAATAATGCCTTACAACTAGTTGTACATTTGTACCTTCTCTTCCACACATGAAGTTGTGAAATCCTTTTCCTTGACCCTACCAAATTTATATGCTAGGAAAATATTGTCTAAAGCATTCCTAAAGATTTTAAACATTCAGAGTCAAAAGATCTTTTTTTTAATCGAATTACAAATAATCAATTTACGAATATTAGGTATTTTAATGAATTAAAATATATAATGATGCTTACGGGGTGTGTATAAGAGCGGATTTATAGCGTAGCACGACCTATCTCTCAACTTTTTATGTAGCATTAATTTCGAACAAAATCTTATTAGTATGTTTTGCAAGTTGGAGTCGAAGAAGAGGTTGAACTTTTAGGAGCCGAATTAAAGCTGGAGGTTGTAGCTTATATTTAAGGATGAAAACTGATGTTTTTATTTGTATAAAGATGTTCGAAAAGTAGTTATAGACTATAGTTATAGCTTAAAAATATAAAAGAACACGAAATTACAATTAATAAAATTAATTGAAAAGCTACAAAATCTTTTAAAAGCTAATTCAAGCAATGTTTGGTTTTAGAGATGTTATGAACTTAATTTTTAGGGTAAAATATATTTTAATCCATAAACTTTAGATTTGAAAATGGTTTAATCACTAAACTTATATTATGAAATCTAAATCTAAAATACTTGTTACAGTATCAACAGAGAGCCACAATCAATCCTTTCAATAAAAACATCCATTCTCTAGAAACTGATTGATGAAAACTCACATACAAACCCTAGTTCCATTGCTAACTCTTTGGATAGCACCAGTAATATTTCGATTGCACTCACAAGTTCGTATACTTGCACTAGTTTGATGAATGCACATCTTCGATTTCCTCTATCTCTAGCTTTGTTTTCGAGTTTTTTTGGCAATCCATGAGATGGTGATTCGTGAACCTGTAGATCGTCGAACACCGGTTAACACTAACCAATCGGTTCTTCAATCTTCACCGGCTCAAGTTTTAGAGGCAGAGTCGAGTTAGAGTTAGCCTGGTTTGGTTCGACTCAATTCGATTGCACCCTAAGCTTAGGGATTAAAATATTCTTTAAAAGCTTGGTAACCTGCTATAGAAGGTCAAGTGACTAAAACGATGAATTGTAACAAGTTTAGGGGTTAAAACATTTATTAAAAAAGTGTAGGTATTAAAACATTCATTTAAAAAGTTTAGGGGTTAAACTTTTTTTAAAACCTAAACTTTAGGGGCTAAAATATATTTTACCCTATTTTTAAAAAATAAAAGATTACACTTCCGTAAATAAAGAGAAATGGAGTTTATTTTTTAAATATTAAAAGCTCTAGTTTTTAAAAATCTGAAAACTCCCACCTAACATGACATAATTTTTTTATTTGTACACTACGGAAATCTTTCTAAGCTTACTTCTAAAACATACACATTTGAGATAATTTATACATAATAATTTTTTTAACACACATAATAAATAGTAGTTGTTTTTACTATCATATCCTTGAATATATGAATAAAAATAATAGATAATAAAATTATGGAGTATAAAATTCATAGTTATTGTATGTGACAAATTTATGTTAAGGTAAATTAAATGAAAATACAATAAACTTTATCTTAATTATCATTGTATACAACCAACTTTATTTTTTTAAAAATAATACAATCAACTTTTATAATCCTCCCATTGTATGCAAGTTGTTGTATACTATGGAAATTATAGAAAAGTTTATTGTATACAATGGTAGTTAAAGACTAGACACATAAAAAAGTTGTTTGCATACAATGAATTTTTTTTAAAAGTTAGCTGTATTATTTTTAAGAATTTAAAGTTAGTTGTATACAATGACAATTAAAACAAAGTTAATTGTATTTTCATGCATTTTGCCCTTTATGTTATGTACAAATATATCTCCTATTTTATCACAATTATATGAAGAAACTAGTTAACATTGACATGTCAAAAGGGTTTCGTAGTTTCAAGCTGATTATGATTTTTTTTTAAAGAAAAAAGTTTCATATATTATTAAAATAATAATAATAATCTTCTAATATAAATAAAAGATTACATTAATCAATTTAATTAGAAGATTTTGACCCCTCATTTAATTAAAATTAAATCTTATCTATTCATTTTATTAAAATTGAAAGTCTAATTTTGATTTTTAATAGTCAAATTTGAAAACTCAATTTTTAAAATTTAATTTTAATAGGAGATAAGATTGTTAGTAAAAAAATAGTATTTAAATTTTAATATAATAATATTATTTTAGATATTAGTTATGTTATTATAAATCAATTTAATTTTTCAACTTAGTTGTGTTTTTAAATTCCATTTTCATTTAAATTAAATTTAATTTGTATTAGAATTATTATCTAATTCAAACTTTTAATCCACTACATTAGTTTAGGAATAAAATATTCAATTTCTTTATCGTTATCCACAGTTATCATATTAAGTTTTTCTTTTCTCGATAAAAATAATTATATATTTAAATAAACAAATATAAAATAATAATTTTATAATTACCAATGTATTTATACGGTTATTTAAACTAGTAATATTTATAAAGAAATAATATGTGCTGCAAATAACATATAATCTAAATTTTGTATTTACATATTGTACGTTTGTATTATTAAAACACTAAAATAACTATAACATCTTTTATTAATAAAATAGTATGACACATAACTTAGATAAGGCAGTTAGTATTAATCATAATTTGGTCACTGACGTAATTGTTGACGTAAGAAGCAAAGCATAAAAAGGTATGACTTTGTCCATAATTAATGCTTACAATTAATATTCCTAGTTCCATCTCTATAGTCTATACATACAAAACCTAGACAAATAGTGCTACGAAAGTGACTTCGCTTAAGAACATTACGCGTTTTTGATACTAGCAAAGTATCTGCGCAATGCTGCGACGACAAGTAGTTTCTATTTTACACCGTGTGACTTTTAAAAATGTAATAATATGTTATTCGCTCAATTCAATATCACGAAAAATTATCGTACAATGTCAGTTTTTTTATTTTTTTATTTGCATCAACTATTTTATTAATTTTAAAAATAAATTCTAAAATATATTAAAATAAGAAAAAGATTTATATTTATGAAATAATGAGGGAGAATTTAATAAGATTTTGAAAATTATGTTAATGTAGATGGATAATTGTGTTTGTGAGAGATGGTGTTTTAGTGTTCGAGAGATATTTTAAATAGATAAAAATTTAAAGTAAATTAGAAGAGAGAATGAAATGGTTAAAAGGGGCATTTTAAATAGATAAAAAGTTAAAGTAATTATGAGAGAGAATAAAATGGTTAAAAATGGGTGTTTTATTACATTCAACTTAATTAAAATTAAGAATTTTTAAGGTTATAAATACATTATAAAGAAGTAAGATAAAGATTATAACAAACTTTCCCTCACAACTAGGAAAGTAATATATATCCTAAAAATACAAGATATACACAATAATTACAAAATAATTGTAATACTAATAGTAGTGTTTCTAACGTTTCTATTGAATCCTCATCCTATACACACACACATATATATATATATATACACACACACACGGAAAAGTTCAAACGAGAGTTTTTTGTACGAGAACTGTGAGAACCAATCTTAGCCGTCCAATTCCCCCTCCTTCAATTGGATTGCCCACTCATGAATTCCTTACATGCACCTTGCTACATTCAATCCCCTCACGTTCTTCATCCATGAATTCAACTTACCACTTGAATGGCCAAGATTGATTTTCGCAGTTCTCGTTTGAACCCTCCCCTATATATCTATATATCTTTCTCTCTATATATATATACATATATATATAGTTAGTTAGTTAGTTAAGATTAGGAGAAAAAGGTATGAAATAGAGAACAAAGAGAATAGATCATGAGCATCTATTAATTGAATCCCGCTATGGAAAATTGTATGAGGCTTTATATTAATATGTGAGTAAGGGGCAATAAAGGAAATCAAATCCATACTACACCCACAGTCAAATCTTAAGTAGTGTTATACCCGTGCGGTGCACGGGTATGTAAATAAAACTTTTATTTTAATACTTTATATATATATATATATATTTAAATATAAATTTTTTTCGCGTCTAATAGTTTTTATACAATATCAATGTGTTTATTATATTTCATGTCTAAAAGTTTTTAATGTAATATCAAGTGCTTAATTTGAGCAAATTACACCACATAAAATTAAGATCCTAACATATAATAGATTTTTATTTATACATACGTAAATTGTTCAAATACAGTTTTTAATTGTTTAATTAAATATAGTTTAAAACATAATATTACATTGAATTCTAATATCTATTTATTAATAACCCAAATTTTAGTACAAAGTTATTAGTTAAAAATAAGAAAACTTAAACAAATAAACTCTTTATATAAAATTTCAAGTTGTAAGGGTAGTTACAAAACTCATTAACATGACCGTCGTTTCACTACCTGGTAATGTGTTACGTGACAATTTTTGGACGGTTATTTACTCATCTACTAACCAACGGTTTTGAAAGACTCACTAAGTGGTTATCAAATATATTAAAAATAACTTACTACCAGACAGTATGTGAATAGTTACCAAAATTCTATGTCATCATTGAAATCATCATCTTCGTGCGAATAAAGCAGATTATCTCTCCACTCTGTCAAAATTATGAAAATTTTTGTTAATAATTAAATGAAAACATTCATTATCATAAAAGGAAAAAGAAATGACAAGTTATAATTTATATGCAAAAACAACTGATATAACTAACAAATAAATACAATTTGACGAGCGATAATAATTCACAATGACGGTTCAATATTTTAAGTTTTCTCATGGATTTTTATATTGATTAGTGTTTCATGATTTGAATTGAGTTTTATTATAATAAGTATTTTTAATTTTCAATTCTAAATTAGTTCATGTATGTTTATTCATTACTTTTAATGATAAATCCTTATATATTTTTCAAAATGACAAACCATTATAATAGATTCTTAATTATATTTTGAGTACATCAACTATTTAACATACACCTTAGTTCATTATAAATCTTATCTACGTTTCAATATAAGTATTATCATAATATGATAAAAAAATAGTATATATATATATATATATAATCTTTTATCGAAAGACCAAGAAATTAGTGATTATATCGACTATGATGCATAGAAAGAGTGAATATAAAAACAGAATAAAACGTCCATGAATACTCACTACCCTCAATGGATAAAAAATGTTAAAAATATACTAATTTTGAAACAATGTCATATTGCGATAAATTTTATATCAAAACGTAGATAAAAACGAGACGATTACATATATATAATTATTTTTTCTCTAAACAAAATATATCACAAGTTATTAAACATAATTTACAAATAACCTATAATTAATTACATTAATATGCAATTTCATAAAACCCCTCGTATGTTTCATTTAAACCCCCTCCAATTCATTTGAATTTGAACATGATGTTACGGTTTTCATTAGTTTCTACCAATCACATGTTATTATTTGTCCACCTCATATTTACACATCACATTTTCTCACTGCTCTGTGAATAATATATATATATATAAAATTATCTTTCCTATTTCACCGGTGTTCTTCCATAGACCGATTTTCAGAACCACCGTCGCAACCCCGACGCCATAGCCATCACCAACTCCGACGCCTTCCTCAACATTATCGAATTACCAAAAGTATGCCTACACAAAATCCATTACAATCCATTTTCAAGCGAGTCTCCTGTCTCATTTGAATCTTGAAAGTCTAGCGGTTTTGAATTAGTGTGAGGAGGACAACATTTTTTGGTATCGACAATGTTGGTTGCGTTTTTTGTTTTCAATTTTGAGTTTTTAGTTGCTTTTGAACTTATTAATGTTTCGTGCTTTGATTTCTATATGTGTTTCCACTTTCCAGCCTAATACATTGACTTGTTCTGTTGCTTTAATTTTTTAATCTTATGGTTTCATTAATTGATGTTCATTTTCTTTCTCTTTCCCAAATTTGTAGATTTTTTTAGATTTGATTATTAGAGATCGTTTCCTCTAGTTTCTCAATCATTTCCATCTAGCCTTCAACCATCATCGTTTTCTAAAACTACGCTCTTGGCTTTTGTCGGTTCTCGGTCCTTGCTGTTGATCGAAGCCTCGCAAAAAGCTTCTTATGTTCCTCCAAAGTTCATTTTCGATTAGTTTTTCTTTTTTAGTGATATTCTATAATTTTTTCTTTGATTTGGATGAATCCTAACAATAGTTCCTTTGCATGTGTAATTTGTAATAAGTGTTTCTTGAGGAACAATGACTTTGTAACATGAGATGCAAAAGTAGCTATCAAATTGCATAGGAATGCTCTTCGGGTGCTAGAACAATTAGAAAGTATGATAAGGTGTTATTGAGTGTGGGTTTGAAAAAATTAGTGAGAATATTGGATAAGACATCAGAATTGCTTCACATGGCTACTTTATTATCCAATTTGGTTGCATACAATTTTGATAAGGTCTATTGAGAGTGAGTTTGGCCATTTTCAATCCTTTTCCCTTGAATCAATTTACATGTTGATATATGACCCATTTCTATTGCATATAGTTCTAATAAGGACCTGTTGGGATATGGGTATAGCCTATCTCAATTTCCAATCCTTTTATCTTTAATTGATTCACATGTTTATGTTTGTTATACCCATACATAAATATCTACATGTGAAGGAGCATGTAACCACTCATCAAAATTAATAAAATTTGATTTTTACTACTATCAGGTGCATAGAAAATGAAGAGAATAGAGATATTTAGATGATCATTATCTTATCTTCTTGGTTTAACTAGTGCTTATCTATCTAATTGTATTTGACTTCATTTCAAGAATAATTTTCTTACTTGGATTATGGTTTGTTATACACGAAGACTTTAAGGGTGAGGCACTCCTTTGGTTTAGAAACATACCGATTGTCAATTTCATGGGCTAGAACTATTCCATGTATAATTTATTGAATATAATCCTACCATCCCTTAATCATTTCCAATTTATGCCATGAAGTCTCCTTACTCTTTCATTTTAAGTGATATATTATATAATTTTAATCGGAAGGAAGATTTGGTGAAGTGAAACTTACTAACGCACAAGCGAGTTCTATAACAGATCATTCTTAAAGGTGCTACAACTGGATGTATGATATTTATGGTTGAAAGACTTATGAAACTGGGCTACAAATATCTAGTGATACAAGTTTATAATGTGAGGGGTGATAAAAAAACACTCACAACGTGGAAAACCCAAGGATCAGATGCATTATTTTGAATGTGTGCAGCAACTTTTCATACACAATGTAGTAATTATGTTTGGACGTATTAGTTTCAAATATGTGCACTATTTATGAATATAAGCATTATTTTTTTGATTTATTCATTATTTAGTTTTGAATATATATGACAGGATTATTACAATACGGATGCATTATTCTTGTCTATATGCATCAATCTTGACTATATGCATCAATTTTGACAGTATGCATTAGTTGTAATCTGGAGCATTATTTTTTAAAACATGTAGCAATTGTTCAATGGATGTAGCGTTTGGTCAATCTGGGGATATAGCTTGTGTTATTATTTCATTTGAAGAACACAATAATGAATATGGTTATAAAATTATAAAGAATTTGAAATTTTGAATAATGTTGGTTGCGTTTTAAAAGCTACTTGAGGTAAATATACATTTATTTTTTTCTTCTTTATACTTATTCTTCTCTTACCTTTTCTTTTTGTATTCATATACAATTTCTCTACTACTACTCTTTCTTTTTTTTTTCTCCTTCATATACGTCCAATAAAACCATAAAACCAAATTGATGCATCAAATTTGAGATTCATCCTTTTTCTAGAAAAATGCTAGCAACCGTGAAACCAAGTTGATGCATCAAATTTGACATGCATCTTTTTTCTAGAATAACACTAGCAACCATAGTATCAAATCAAAGAGGATAAAACGTTGGATTCATTCATTCTATTTTTGTAATTAAAAAGATTATAATTTCTAACATCCGATCAATAGAAAATACTAGGCTAAGAAACGGTTCATCTTAGGCAGGTTAGAGAAATATCCGGAGGAGCAAATTTTTGGGTTTTCAATTTCCAATTCTACCATTTGTTCTCTATTTAGTCTTGTTCTCTTCTGATCCACACCCTATATATATATATATATAAATATATATGAAATTGATTTTAATAAGTTAACAGTATTTGATATAGATTGATAAAAGATTATGTTTAAAAGCATGAACTTTTAGAACAAAAGGATGTTCATAATGTAAATTTTCACAGGTAAAAGTGTGAATATTTAAATGATGCGTTTATACTAATAATTGTGAGTTAATTATATTTTTCATATTTTTAAATGTAACCCTTAATACTTAAAAATGACACCATGTTTAAATGTATGTTCATAATTATATGTGTAAGAATATAACTAAAAAGTGTGAAAAAATTAACAAAATTTGTTGTAATGTATCCACATATAGAGTGTGTTTGGTAGACTATTTTTTAGAGCTTGTAGTCTTTTTGTTTTTGAAAGAAAATACTGTAAGTGTTATTCGGATAAAAAACTTGGAAGTTTTTCTTAACAAAAAGCTTCTTCAAGTAGCTTTTAAAATTATCTGAGAGTTTTTTATATACAAAATTTCCTAAATATAATCTTTAATTGTTTTACAATTCCCCATATCTTTATAATTTATCATTTTACACTATTCAGTTCTAAATACCAGTTATTTTGTCAAACACATATACAAATAAAAGATCCAGCTTCCATCTCTAGCTATCGGCTTTCGGCTACCAGCTATAGCTACCAACTATTTATGCCAAACACACTCATAGTTTTGTGCCGCACAATCTAGCTTTAAAGGATTCGAGTTTAAATATCATGTTTCTTTTTGACTAAATTAAATACTTGAGCGAATATAATAGAGAAAATTGCATGAAAATGCAATGAACTTTATTTTAGTTATTATTGTATACAACTAACTTTTTTTTCTTAAAAACAATACAATCAATTTTCATAATTCTTTCATTGTATACAAATAATTTGTTTCCGTGTCTGGTTTTTAGTTACCATTGTATACAATGAATTTTATTTATACTTAATTCATAGTCATAAGAGACTAATTTTAGCCTTTGGATCAATGATTCAGATTGCATTTTAAAATTTTAGACGGAATGTCATTTTCGTAATTCACATGTGATGCATTTACAAATCATATGTGATTGTATACTTAATCACATGTGATTGAATATTAAAATTTTAAGACTGTTTTTTGCAATGACTTTATTGAACACAACTTTTTTAAAATTATAAAACGGTTAAAAATTAAAATAATTTAATTTAACTATAATTTCGATTTAAAATTACTTATGATAATTAAATAAAAGTAAAAGATTCAATTGTTGCACACTGCATCAATCATCATCATCTCTCTCTTACACATGTTACATCAACATCACATTAGATATTAGCACTGCATTATATTTCTTTTTTATTCTATTCTATCTCACAAATTTCTACATCCATCCCGCATTACCATCTCTTCTTTCACCTATTTTTGTTTTTATTTTTATTACAATTATTATTAATTTAATTTTTATAAATAAGACACAAGAAATATTAGAGTATTTCATAGATTAAACTAATATTTTAACCTCACGTAAAAAATAAAAATTTATAAAAAATTAAATAATTTTCAAATAAAAAAGATAACTAGTCGTTGTTCCTTGGAAGCCGTGAAACATGTTCAATTAAATCCGTCCGAAAGTTATGATGTGTTTCTCGATTTCAGACTTCTTGAACAGTAGTCTCGAATTGTTCCTCGCTAATCTCTTTGTCATCTTCCTCGTCAACTTAATTAGTGTTTTCATCAAAACGACAAATTACGTTACTTTCGTCTTCTAATGTCATATTGTGTAATATGATGAGCGTACAATTACTTAACTTATTTTTAAAGGTGTCACGATCTTGCTGTTTTGTATATGTTTCAACGTTGTTCTATCACACCAAAACAACATTCACATCATTCCTTGTCGCTTCTATGCCATTTTAAACCTTAATTGTCTTACATACATAGGGTATTTGGATGTTTTGAAAAACGTAGTCCGTTTGGGATAGATCCCATCTACAAGATAATGGTCTTGCTTGTAGACTATTCCGTTGACATGAAACGGACACTTCGGTGCTTTACGTTGTAGACATCATCAAATAGCAACGATTGGTTAAGCATATTGAGGTCGTTGTTGGACCCGGAAACCCTAAAGCATGCATGCTAAACCCAAATATCATGTGATGCCACTGCCTGTAACATATTAGTTAGCCGGTTTAGTTGGCTAGTAATGATCACCGCTCATGAATTGCCCAAGCCATGCAACCAGGCAATTTTCTAATCCCAATGTATACAACCTGGGCTTCCTAAAGTATCGGGAAACCCGTTCCTAGATTCATGTGCGGCGTATAAACGTTGAATATCATCATAAGAAGGTTTACGTAAGTATCGCTTATTATAAAACATACCCTTCGGGAAGTTTTGTATGCAATCTCATGCAATTGATTCCGTCATCTTCAAGTATGCATCGAAAGTGTTAGTGGATACCCCATATGTCATTTGCCGAATTTCCGAGATACACTTTTGCAAAGGAGATAACTATTTTTTACCTCTAGCATCATAGCCTTGTTGAAAAAAATGTAAACTCTCGCTCCAGAATAGTCCAGATCCTTGACTATTCGTAGGAATAGTTGGTTGCTCATGTGGAACCGTCTCCTAACGTCTCATCATTGTAATTACGGTTATCCGCAAAATATACTTTGGGTAAATCAAGCCTCGCACATTAATGACGAAAAACAGTTCTCGTTTGAGTCATTAATGATATTACAAACATTTCTTGCAGTTTTCGTACGAAAAACAGTTCTCGTTTGAACTTTTCACTATATATATGGAGAAATTTATTATAGAACCGTTTATATTGCAAGTACCATTTGTAACCATTATTAATGCTTATTAATAGAGATACTTTGGTCATTCGTATATTTACTCAATGAGTTAATTTTCTTGAAAATATATCTCATTAATGAGCTATTAATACGTCAATCATTAATTATTAATGAGCCGCTAAATTTATTAGCCATTGATTTATTTTAATCAGTGTCAAGATTAGTTTCTATGGTATTCACAATAAGAATGATTCTCAAACTTCTCTCCGTATATATGCATGTATATGTATATATATATATATATATATATATATATATATATATATATATATATATATATATATTTTGAAAGAGAGAGACTCTTGGGTCTTGATGTCTCTTAGGAGGAGTACCAAGGTAGGGTAAGCCCAAAGAAGTATATGAACCCGTGAACAACCTTGCTTAATACCTGCCCCTACATTCCACATGCTTCTGCCCTTCTCCATCTCCATTATATATACTTAGCTCTCCTTTTCCAAACCACCAAAACCTAGCTACGTCCAGAATGGGTCTCAGAAAGTCACACAATAAACAAATTCAAGCATTAGATCTCAAGAAAATCATCAAAAGGTATTCCAGTTTCGGCAAGAACAACGATTTCCCAAATGACGTCCCGAAAGGACATTTCGTGGTATATGTTGGAGAAAGACGAAGCAGATATATCGTACCGATATCCTGTTTGGATCATCCAACCTTTCAAGACCTACTACAAAGATCTGAGGAAGAATTTGGATTTCATCATGATATGGGCATAATCATTCCTTGCCAAGAAGTTGATTTTCTGTCCTTTTTTTCTATGATTTCATGAAGAAAATACTTAAAATCTTACCATTAATTTCTCAAGCATATATTTTTTGTGGTTGTTTTTCTTAATATTTTTCTCAAGTGGCGTGTGTTGAATTGAACACCCTGGAAAAATATGTTGTAAATTTTGTAAATAAGAGAAGTTCTGCATGAGAGAACTGATCGAAGTGAGCATATATGTTCTATATTACTTTAATTAATTAATAATTAATTCGTTAATGGGAATTAGAAAACTAGCAGTGCTAAATACATGCATGATGACATGCTGTAAACACTAAGCTCTAATAGTTATATTTTTTGGTGTTACTATTTGGACCCCTTATCCCAATTACAATTTCTAATGCAGATTATACACTCACATACATTACATTAAAGGGGTCAAATTAGACAATCAAGGGGCCGGGTCCAAATAATTTTACCTTATATTTTTTTAAACCAACTTGTATCACGATATCTAATCTAGTTAATTAATTATTTTGACTTAGCAAAACCTAAAATTTAGTTAAGAAATTAATCTAAGATAAACAATGACTTACGGATCGACTGTGAATAAAATAGAGTGATATTCAGTGTTGAATGATTAGTGACCTAAATAATTAAAACTTAAAAGTCTCTATATGAAATTAGTAAAAATATAATAAAGCATTTGATAAGGATTCCGAAAAAACAATCTAAATATAAAAAAGTATCATTTTAATTTTTATAATAATTTATTATAGAATAAGATAAGATATAGTTTTCTAACAAGTCGGGGTGTAAAAATGGTTATTAGTGTATACCCGATGTTTAATTATTCACGGGGTATTTTAAGTTAAGATGATGAAATTGTATATTCTTTGTCATTCAACATAGACTTCATTCATATGTTGTGAGAATCAAACATGTTAAATAATTCTCTTCGGCTGCAATCAAACGGTCTCTTAGGCCATGCGTATGACATCCACTCTTTCTTACTTAATGTAATATTCCGAAATTAATATGACCTCATTATTGGTTAAATGAGTGTTTTGATTGTTCAAAAGAATGTGTTTTATAATTGTAAAAGAGTTAATGATATGTCAAAGTTAAATTGGAAAATAAATATTTTAAAAGTGATTTTAGTTACTTAATGATATTTGACCATAAAGTATAAATAGTAATACACATGGTACAATTGACTAAAGCTCCCTATTAGTAGTGATGCAAATATTATGATTTAAATTGTTGTAGATTTATATTGGGTGAAACTCCAAGGGTTAAAGTACCAAACAATTATAAATTGAGGGGCTAAAGGTGTAAATATATGTGTGTGTGTGTGTGTGTATAATTGACAAGTTGAGAGTCAAGACTCTCATTTTGTGGCTGTAAGAAATCGTAGAGAGAGAGAAGAGATCTTCTAGAGGGTTCTTGCAAGAGGAAGGGAGAATCAAGGGAAAATTTGGTGGCTTGTGGTATTCTTAGTTCAAATTGTGTGTTCTAACACTTCATCTAACCTCCAGACTTGGGTTTTGAAGCAAGAAGGAAGTGATCAAGTTGGGTTTAATAATCAAGTAAGTTTTAACTTGTGATTGTGTTTGATCTTAGCTTTATATGTTGTATTTGTTGGTTTCATGGTGAAAATGGTAATAAATGGGTCAAAATTTGGGAGAAATGATAAAGTTGGGGTTTTTATGATCAAAGGTGTTAAAGTGTTGTTGTTTTGTTGTTATGAAGTGTTTTTGAGGGTTGTGTATGCTGCAAATAAGTTGAATTGGGAAAAACTTGGATTTTGGCCGCTTTAATGACGAAAACAAGCAAAACTGGCACTGTTTACACGGGTCACGGCGCGACGAGCAAGTTTCAGCAACATTATGTTCCAGCGATTTTCTCGCGGTGTGAGACACCCTGCAACCTTCAAAATCATTGTTTTGACCCCATTTGACCTTGTATTTGATTGGGGATTGATTGAAGTGGTTATAGGAAGTTAATATGGAATCTTAAAGACCCGAAATGAGTGTTTAAGTTTGGTTTTGAGTATATATTCTTAAGGAACCTCAATTTTTGGTTAACTTAACTAAGTTAACACTATGTTTGTGATCATAGGACTATTGATCAAAGTGTTTGAGCTTCAGTTTGATTAGGATTCTGATCCTCATCACACCCTCAGGTGAGTACACCCTACCGATACCCAACTTTTGTTAAAGCTTATAAGTCATCATATATGTGTTTGATATGTTTGGCAAATGTTTTATGAAACTGGTTGAATTTAAGGATGTGGAAATTGTGAATATTAGTATATACGTATATCTTGTATTTTAGAATAGTTATTATTGTTGATATTGTTGCCTTGTATTTGTTCTCCCTATATTAAGGGATTATTGGTTAATGAGAATCATTGAAGCATTTTACCATAATCACTATTATGGTATCAGAGCTAAGCTCTCGATAACCCTAGCCGCCGAGTACCTCCTTTCCGTTCTTCTTCCTCTCCGGCGTAGCTATGGCTCCGGCGAACGAAACAGCACCCAAACCTACGGCTCTTCATCCTGTCTACACTGTCACTAACATTCAGAACAAAGTTCGGATCTTAGACGGGACCAAGGTTTCGTATTCTTCCTGGGTAAAGCTCTTTAAACTTCACGCGAAAGGATACAAGGTTCTCGATCACATCGACGGTACGCCGCCGCCATGTCGCACCGATGAGACCTACGATTCGTGGGTTGAAATCGATGCTATTGTTTCTCAATGGATCTACGGTACGTTATCTAATGACCTCCTCGTACGGGTTCTTGATACGGATGCTAGTGCTCACGATACATGGAAGAAAGTCCGTGACATCTTCCTCAAAAACAAAGGCTCCTGGGCTGCCGCTTCGGAACACGAATTCACTAATCTTACCCTAGCCGCATGCTCATCCATGGATGAGTATTGTCAAAAACTTAAAGACATCGGAGAGCAACTGAAGGATGTGGATAATCCAGTGACAAAAAAAGACTTGTACTCTAGTTAGTCCGTGGTCTTCCTGCGGAGTTCGATACCGTAGCCTCATTCATCAACCAAAGTTCTCCATCGCGGGATACCGCATGCAGCATGCTGCAACTTGAACAGCAACGTCAATCGACTCGTCAATCATCAAACCAAACAGCCATGGTGACACCATCTGCTGCCAAACACCCGGCTGCCGCCGCCGTTCCACCGCCGTTGCCCTCCGCCGACCATCGTTCCTATGGCAGGGGGCGCGGCCATGGCAGGTCTTCTTCACGTGGTGGTCGCACTCACAATGTTGGTCGTGGCCGTTCTACGCCGTGGGGGCCTCCGTCTAACAGCTACCCGCCGTGGGCCTGGTGGGCTCCGCCGCCCTGCCCGTATCCTACACAGCCCAACGGCTGGTCCAACCAATCTTGGCCCGACAGTAATTCAACACAAAATCTAACCCAATCTGTTGTTGCCCACGTCGCATACCAACCACCGGCCCACATGAATTTTCCGGCCCAATCTGGTGCGGCCCAAACTGATCCGACAGCCCAGCAAACCAAAAACTCCGTTGTGCCAGATTTTAATGCACTGAATCCTACGGATATTGGTACTGCATTCCAAGCCATGCATCTCTCTTATCAAGACCCGTCATGGTACATGGACACCGGCGCCTCGGCTCATATGACTGCTGACTCTGGTAAGCTCCAATCCCCTTTATCGTTTTCTAATATTCGTAATGTATTTGTTGGAAATGGCTCTAGTATACCAATTAAAGGATCCGGGAATGCCTTGCATGTCACCCCTACTAATACGTTCCATCTCCGCAATATCCTTTACACACCAACCATTATTAAAAATCTCTTATCTGTGCGCCAATTCACTCGTGATAATAATGTCTCTATTGAATTTGACCCTTACGGTTTTTCTGTGAAGGATCTCAAGAATGGGACGACTCTTTCGCGCCAAAATAGTACGGGTGATCTTTATCCATTTACCGCACCTGATCCTCCACCAATGGCACAACCGACTTGGCTATCCCGGCGCGACTATTTTGGATTTTCTTCGTACTCGTTTATTTATTTCATGTAATAAAGCAAATCCGTTTACGGTTTGCCACTCTTGTTAATTATCTAAACACAAACGATTACCGTTTTAGGATTCTCTTACGTCTACTTTTGCACCTTTTGATATTATTCATTGCGATTTGTGGACTTCTCCTGTCTCTAGTAATTCTGGTTACAAATATTATATGGTTCTTATTGATAACTTCACTCAATATGTTTGGATTTATCCTCTTAAATATAAATCGGAAACTTTTCTCAATTTCACCAAATTTCACAAACTCATTCTCACCCAATTTAACCGAAGCATAAAATCTTTTCAGTGCGATTTATGGGGGGAATTCGATAACAATGAGTTCAAATCTTTCGCCAACTCAAATGGACTCGTCTTCCGTTTCTCGTGTCCTCATACCTCTCCTCAAAATGGTATATCCGAAAGAATGATACGACGCCTAAATGACATTGTTCGTGCCCTCCTCACCCACGCTCATCTCCCACCAAAGTTTTGGGTCGAGGCACTTCACACAGCCACCTACCTCCAGAACATCCTACCCACCAAACGGTTAAACTCCCTTACCCCTACCTTTGCATTATACCTTCGCCATCCCACTTACGATCATTTACGGGTCTTCGGGTGTGCATGCTACCCTAACACTTCTGCCACTCAACCTCACAAACTCCATCCTCGCTCTATCCGCTGCATTTTTCTCGAGTACCCCTCCAACTTTCGCGGGTACTGGTGCCTAGACCCAACAACTGGCAAGGTCCTTCTCTCTCGACACATCACATTCAACGAGAACTCCTTTCCATTTGCCACTCCTACCCCCTCCAACTCGTACACATTTCTCGATGACCATCCCATTCCTTCACCATTCTTCTCGCCACCCACTCCACCACCACCGGATACACCACCCTCTCCACCATTATCTCCGCCACCCTCCCCTCCGTCCCCTACGGCCCCACCTTCCAACACACATCCCATGACCACCCGTGCCAAACATGGCATCTACAAACCGCGCCAACCCATTATCTCTCGGTCCTGGCCAATACATCAACTTGATGTCAAAAATGCGTTTTTGCACGGGGAACTTCAGGAAACGGTTTTTATACACCAACCACCGGGATTTGTTGATCGAAATGCTCCAACTCATGTCTGTCGCCTTCGCAAGTCTCTTTATGGGCTGAAACAAGCCCCCCGGGCATGGTACAACCGATTTGCCACATACATCAGGAAAAATGGATTTCGAAGTAGTGCTTGCGACAACTCGCTATTTATCTATCGACATGGCTCTCATACTGCGTATCTTTTATTGTATGTCGACGATATAATTCTTACTGCCTCGGACTCCACTTTCTTAAAGTCTATTATAGCAACATTATCTCGAGAATTTGCCATGACGGATCTTGGTGTGTTACATCATTTTTTGGGCATTTCAGTTAAAAGAGATAACAGTGGATTGTTTTTATCACAGTCTCAGTATGCGCGGGATATTCTCAAGCGGGCCTCTATGCTTAATTGCAATCCATGCAATACCCCTGTGGATACAACATCCAAACTTAGTGCTACTGCAGGTGATCCTCTTCTAGACGGGACTCTATATCGCAGTTTGGCCGGTGCTCTCCAATACCTCACATTTACTCGGCCCGACATCTCCTATGCAGTACAACAAATTTATCTATTTATGCATGCCCCTCGGGATTCCCATTTTAACATCATGAAACGCATTATCAGATATATTAAGGGCACTATTGATTATGACATACGCATCACCACGTCTCCCAGTCACACCCTTACCGCGTATTTTGATGCTGACTGGAGTGGATGCCCGGACTCGCGTCGATCCACTTCCGGTTACTGTGTATATCTTGGCGACAACTTAGTCTCCTGGTCCTCCAAACGTCAATCTACTATTTCACGCTCAAGTGCCGAAGCTGAATACCGAGGAGTCGCCAATGTCGTGGCCGAAGCTAGCTGGCTACGCAACTTGCTTCTTGAATTGCATGTCCCTCTGCGCCAGGAAACCGTGGTTTATTGCGATAATGTCTCTGCCGTATATTTGTCAGGTAATCCGGTTCAACATCAGGGAACCAAACATGTGGAAATTGACATACATTTTGTTCGTGAAAAAGTGAAGATCGGTCATATTCGTGTGCTTCATGTTCCAGCTACGTATCAATACGCTGAAATCTTCACCAAGGGGTTACCTAGACCTCTCTTTGAATCGTTTCGCTCCAGTTTAAGCGTTTGCTCCCCTCCCGCTCCAACTACGGGGGAGTATTAGTATATATGTATATCTTGTATATCCTGTATTTTAGGATAGTTATTATTGTTGATATTGTTGCCTTGTATTTGTTCTCCCTATATTAAGGGATTATTGGTTAATGAGAATCATTGAAGCATTTTACCTATTAGTGAATTCATCATATGATGTGTTTTAACAATGGTTTTCAAAGTAAGACTAATGCTCCAGTTAGGAGAAGGTCTATATAATGTTGTGCTTGTATTTGATGTTTTCTTGAGACATGATACTCCATATAGGAGTGAGCTTTGATATTGTAATAACACATATGGTTTTAAGTTAATGAAATTATGTTTACACCTAGGGTGTGTTTTGGGAATTGAGATGTCAAATGTGATATTGTTTGTTGAGCATTTATGCTCAAGAGCTATGAGTTATGTGACACTTATGTGTTTATTGTTAAGCTTACATGCTTGAGTTACTTGGCCTTTATGACATGTGTTTTATGAGGCCCTTGTGGTATAAGTTTTTAGTCCAGACTAGTGTGGTTCCGATTGCACATCCATTTGTGTTCAACCACTTTGGGCATGGGTCTGGTTCAAGAGGCTGCGGCAAACAAAACCATTCGTCACATATGTGGTATTGTTAAGGGATGTTGCAATTGGTGGAGGGGGATGATAGTACCCATTATGACCGTGTGGTTCAATGGGCTGACGAGCCACCGAACCTAAGCAACACAAGTGGACTTGGGGATCAGGTCATTCACTCCAGATAACCGTTGTATGGTGGACTGCTTCGTGTTTGCCCCACCTTGACGGGGAGACGTGGTTATCCCCCATGTGGGCACATGTTAACCGTGGCTGACTACCACGTGGAGATATTGTGGCTCAATGGACAGAACTGTATCCTTATGTGCTATGTGTTTACTAATATAGTATGTATGTTGCCAAACTCGTGTTTCTCAAAGATGATGACTTGGTTTTTAAAGAATAAGGTTTTTGGTTGTACTCACTAGCAATATTTATAGCTAACTTGATGTGTCAGATGTGTTGTATCCGCAGGTTGTCTAGTGGCCTTTGTGAGGCGGGTAGTTGCTTTGGGGCATTGCCCTGGCTTTAGTTAGCTTTCGGTAATCTTGGATTTCTTATTTGTTTGGTTATGGTCATGAGATTGACTATAGTAACACCAAAATATTATGAGTCATATACATCGATGGAAATTGTTGTTAAGCTTTGTACCGTATTTTGTATAAATACTGTAAAAGAATTTTAATGCTTTCCCTTTTAGTTAAAGGGTTTTAAGTAAACCATGGTTTTAAAACAAGTTTTAAAATGTTTAAATTTGAACTGAAAATCAAGATATTACACTTAAATCTTACATTAGCATCATATTATTTTCCCCCTTTCTCTTTCTTATTAAAATACCTAGTATAGCATATTCAAAACTAACCAATCTTTTCCCCAAATTTTTGTAACTTATTTTATTATACTTTTAATTATTAAACAAACTAAAACATTTATAAATTGTATAAAAATAAAAATATAATAAATAATAAAAATAAAAATTTCTTAACATTAATAAAACATTATCATTAGAAAATAAAAATTACAAAACACTAATCGAAAATAATTAATAATTAGACGTTTAAACAATACAAAACTAACACCTCATATTTAAATAATTTACTAATTATTTAAACCTTTAATTAATTAATAAACTTATTAATTAATCAACCTTTAAATATTAACTAATATATAATCAGGTTTTCTCATCAATAATAAATAACTATTTATTATTTATCACTCAATAATTTATTCAACTAATTAGTTATTTTCACACAATAATTGGTGACTTATGGTTTTAATTTGGTGTGTAGCAGTGTGACCTGTAACACCGAAAAAATATGCGTGCCAGATCCATAGATCATGCGAGGCCACAACCTCTAGCATGATTGTCGGGTGCTCCTGGTTACCTCTTGTGAGCTGACCCCACCATGCAAATGGGAAATATGCCTACTTATAATGAGTACAGTCTATGTTGTCGAGCATATCAAAAAATCCGTGTTTTTCTTCATGCGCGTTGTATAACGGCTGAATATCAACATAAGTAGGTTTGCTTAAATATTTTTTTTACCATAGAGGTCAATAATATCTCTGCAGAATTTGTGTAGGCAATCTCGTGATATTTTCTCCACCATCCTCAAGTACTCGTCAAGTGAGTCGGAGGCTACTACGTACGCCAATTGCCGAATAGCGGAAGCACACTTTTCTAGCAGAGATAAACCATTTTTTCCTCTGACTTCCAACTTTTGTTTAAATTACGGATACTCTCCTTCTAAATCATCAACTATCCAAACAATCTGCCCATCCGAAACTGCCGTCTAAATATATCTCTTGTATAAACAAGGTTATCACCAATGTAGTCCTTTATAAGCCGCATGTTTGCAGCTACTCGACCTCTAACTATGTTCTCATTCCTCAGTTTTGCTGACATTTCCACGACGCTACCATAAATTAAGTTTGCCTCTTCTCAAACCAACCCTATAAAATTTTGTTTTCTTGCTCGATGAGCTCTTCGGTTGATATGGACGATGATGATGGTACGGTTGAGGAAGTGAGTTGTAGTGAATTCATAGAAGAGAGATAGAGAGAAATGTTGATTTTGGAATGAAATTAAAAGTACGTAGTGGTGCATTTATATCGGAGAGGGGTGAAAAAATTTAAAAAGTTTTTTCATAGCCATTGAATAATAGCTTTATTTTAAAAACAAAAAAAACCGAATTGGTTCGCGTGAGGAACTGAATCTAATACCCGATCGGGTTGAAAGGGAGGAATGTATCGGTGTTACACCGGTCACTTGATAAAGCCGAGAGCCTACCGGAAAGCTTCGGGCTTGGCTATACGCCGGTCTTAAACAATTTATTAGAGCACCCATCGTCTTCTAGGTCTAGGATGGTCCCATCACGGTCCGGTTGTTGTTCCCTTCAATTACACGACTTGCACACTTGTTGGACATTTGTTGATATTTTAAAATGTAGGATATGAATATACGAGTGTGATATGTTTAACATTTAGATAGCATGAAAAAACAATATTGCAATATGTGAAGGAATTGCATAACATAGTTGCTCATGTTCTCACAATGATTTATATCTTTGACATCTCATATGAATAACTCGACTGGTTTAATAAAGTGAACACTTAAGCTCTTACAATCATAGATTTACTCTGTATACAATAAATAAATTACTATTTGCCTATTTGTTTATGATTTAAAAACCATATAATCAGCTTTGAAGAATGTTCAATATAGTTCATACTTAATTCATAAGCGACTAATTTTAGTCTTTGGATCAATGACATCAATGGTCCATATTGCATTTTAAAATCTTGGGCGAAGTAACATTTTCGTAATTCACATGTGATGCTTTTACAAATCACATGTGATTGAATATTAAAATTTAAGTAATATGTTTTTTACATGGACTTTATTGAACACATCTCAATCAACTTTATACATAAAATCTTTTTTAATTATGAACATATCTAAACCACAACCTGAATGATCATCAGTTGCACAACTAGATACCATATTAGCTAAGCTTTTAAACCTTTACCAACTCTCAACTAACCTAACCTAACTACAGGCATAGTCAAATGGAGATAAGTCATGAATCAATCAAAATCGGCTCGGTTTAAGTCGAGTTGAGCTCAAGATCAAGCTACTCAAGTAGGCTCTCGAGTCGAGCTCAAGTAATGATATACTCGGCTCGTAATGCTCGCGAGCGTTATTTGTTTTGTCTTATTTTACCTTTTTACTCAATTTTTATATAATATTTACATAACCATCACAAGTTCTATTTGAGTCAAGATGAGGTCAAAAGTATCGAGTCAAGCTCGAAAGTAGAGTAATACTATAACTCATTAATAATATTATTATTATTTAATACACTAGCTATGACAATTGAATCGAGTTAAGTCGAGCTCGATACTATCGGTTAGCTCATTGAGCATGAGCTCTCAAACTTGAAAATTAAAGCTTGGTCGTGCTCCTGTCGAGTTCTTAGTTTCGAGTTCTCTATTCAAGTCAAGCTCAAGCTTGACACTTTGTCAATTCGGCTCGGCTCGATTACACATCTAATCTAGACTTGTCATGACTACCAAATTCTTTATCAATCTATTTAGGGTTCAAGGTGTCTATTAACCTAAAGAGAGAATATCTTTACATAACAAGTATTTATCATATGCAACAAAAAAGCATGTGTTTAGACAATAATGTGTAACACCGTATTTTCAACCCAAAATTTTCTTTTTTTAAGAAAACACTGCGGAAGCGAACGAATAAATATACAATATAATACAATGGATTATACAAAACCGTTTTCCAAGTCAAAATACAAGTATTACAAAAACCATGGCTCGTCACAATTTAAATCAGAGTGCCCGTCAATTATTCCCCAAGGTACACCCCCTCACAACCGAACCGCAGAACTTACCAGCCACATTTAAAAGGAGTGAGAGGTGGGGGATTAGCACAAAGCTAAGTGAAAGAAAGTAAAACTACCACAATCCAGTATCAATCACAATCGTAGGTTACCAAACAATCATAACCGCAGAATATAAACAATTAATCGTTCCCGCAGAATACCATCACATAATCGTTCCCCGGGAAGAACGGCGGATCTGCAGATCCTTCAACCAATGCCGGCCAAAGCAAAGGTTTACCGTTAGTTTATTTGCTATTCTCGCACAGTATTACCTTAAGTTGCAACGAATGCATCAAAAGATCCCAATACTGATTACCGATAGCAAACCAACCCAACCTTTAGCCTTGCCAAGCTGACCCCCCAAACAAACATGTATACATATCACTAACGCGATAATCAATTAACAAACAAATAGTTAATCAATTATCAGACAATAAAGTCTATCCATGCGTCAATCCACAAACAGTTATAACTAACACCAATCGTGAGTTAAACATCCACTCACCACGAGTTCTCGAACTCCCACTCAGTGGTCTAATATTACTGAGCCTTGTCCGTTCCTGAGATCACAATAAACTGAAATTAGTATCCAGTTCATAAATAGATATCCAAACATATATTTATATCTCTATTGATCACACAACATGCTAGATTCATATACAAAGCATGCTACATCAAAATATATCAAACAATCCCTAAATTCCACAAAATCCACGGACGTGTCGCGTCCAACACATCGACGCGTCGCGTCGGGCAATAATGTCGGATTTCAGCACTTTCGAATACCAAACCATCGGATTCCACACTTCCCGGATTTCACAGTCGGATTTCCAAGTCTCGGATTCATGAATGTCGGTTTTCAAGTGTCGGAATCTACTCTCGAATTCAGGACTCTCGGATTCAGGAATCTCGGATTCACAAAGAATGTCGGATTTACGGGGACGCGTCGCGTCGCGTCGACACCTGCATCATCTTCTCCAAATTTATGCCGACTCAAACTTTACAAATCTTCATTTAATCATCTGTTTTCCATACCAAACACTTCCAAAACATGTATAGGCCACATATATCATGTATAACAACATCATAAACATCTTATATCCAATCAAAACATCTTATATCCAATCAAAACATCAAAACAAGCAAAACCCATTTATCAAGCATGGAGCTTCAAGCTCCATCAATGGTGTTTTACCAAGTATGCAAGTATTCCATCAGAAAAGCATACCAAACTGATACTAAACACATAATAAACACAAACTAACCTCTGTTTGGATTTAACAATCAACAATCTTCAATCTCACGGATTCAAGTATAGAAACTTGATTTCCTCAACGAAAGGTTTTCTTTCTAAAACACACACTACACACTTTTGCAAATTGAAACACAAATGAGCAGAAAACTCAAACATCACCAACGTATACACCACCTCTACAAAACCAAGCAGGAGGTGTGACTTTCTCCTTCTCATCCATATATCATGCATACATACAAACACGCATACATACATCCATGTGTTTATTTTCCAGTAATATCTATTCACACATATATATTTTAAATATATAAACTTTCAATTTACTTAATTAATTACCAACAATTAATTTAAGTAATTCCATAATCAATAAGTAAATAAAGACTTAATCAAATAATAATCACGTATAACGTACCGAAGCCTATGTAACAACTAGGCCCAAACTCAGGATGTTATAAATCCTCTCTCCTTAAAGGATTCCGTCCTCGGAATCTCACTGCACACACATCAACAAAGATATTAACTCTTCATATCTTCTTTTGATAGTCCAACCAGATAAACTCAATCATGCTCTCAATTTATCAAAATCATAGAAATCTGTTTTTACAAATTCTTGTCATCACATAACTCCAACAGTCTCATAGTTTATCTTTCTGATTTCATTTTTAAACCAACAATTAGTTCATAATTCCTGTCTTCAAGCCTCTCTTGACTACATCTTTAAATCGGTTATAAGAATTCCAGTAGCTTTCACTCATTCATTGTGTGTCATACCAAAGTGTTCACATATTGTTGCTCATTTACTTCAAGTCAACAGGCTGGAGTATTTTCACAACAATCTATAATCTTACACAATTGGTATTCTGATGTCCCACTGACAGAAACTATTTTACACAACGCAATTAAAGTAGATATTAGTTCCACAAACCTTCATGTTTCAATCTCGCATGAACACATACCGTATAAACATATTCAACCATCTGTATAGCTTGTTTCCTTCAACCATCCATCAGGAATCTAGTTGCATTACTCAACTCTTGTTCCATCTTTTGTTATAAACTCTTCAAATAGTTTAAACAAACTTTTAATTTCCATCATGTCTTGTCATCATCACCTCTTAGATATCTCAAAATATCTCAAATTTTTATAAGTTTCTGGTATACCATTTCAACTTGCACTCAATAGGTCGAATTTTCATAACACATGTTATTTCTATTCTCATAGTATATCATCAATACACAATCCTTATATCTTTATTCCATAGTAATGCACTAGCAATTAAATTCATAAGTCTTTGTATAAATCAAACTCCAATGTTAAGCAAAGGCACTTCCAAGCAAAGACACTTCCAAGCAAAGGCATTATATACACAAGATCTACAAGTCTTCATTCCATATGTTCAGGCCATTAAATTCCTCTTTTCTCTTTCTCTTTCTCATTCTCAATGATTTCAATCTTTCATTCTTCGAAACCTTCTATTGGAGAAAATCTCTATTCATCCACTAAGTCACAAATATTTTCAAATTGCATGAATCAAATGTTATCATAGCTAGTTCTTTCACATAATAGCGCATCTGTCATCATATCATCTTCCCGAGGTAACCTCAATTTCTATAATCACTTTCTCTGGTTTAATCGATCACCGTCCCAGTTACATAAATCACTCCTTGTAATTAGGCATTTATTACATCTTTTATTGACCAAGTCAATCATTAACATCTTCATACATAGCTTTGTATTTCAAACCAACAATTGCAATTTCACATTATATTACAAAAACTCTTTCAAGTATATCATTCATCTTGATCATTGATCCACTATACTCATTAGATTAAACATCCTCTTATAATCTCAATTACATCTTTTACCCAAACAATTCTGCACATCTCAGACTTACCCAATCTGCAGCAATCCATCTCTTTCTTCTTTGTACGAATTTGAATACACATAACACATAATGCAACATAAATCTTGCAATAAATCATATAGCATACAATTCAACTAATCTGAAAATATCTCTCTATGGCATATCATGCTCATCAAGCATTATATCAAGTAGTACATACTTATCATCATACCATTTCTTAATATATACCGGATAACTCATGATAGAAAATCATCTACTATCATTTACTTCTATTTCTAGAGAATCAGTCTCACCTGAAATAAACGCAAACATTTTAGCACACAACAAGCATAAAATATCAACAATTAACCCTAAAGTTAATTAACACGTAAACGAGTATATAGTTTATCAATACATACCCCTTTCATCTTTATCGGCGGTGGCATTATCGTTTGCCATCATATTATATGCACTACCCTCACGCGCAGTAGGGTTCTTTCTCTTTTGCCCTGCTGATAATGATCCCCCAACCGCTTCTACCCCAGTCTTCCTCCTAGAAAGACACTCACCAGCCCTGTGTCCCTCATTCTGACAGTTCCAACACACACTTCGGGGAAAACTGCATTCCTTAGCTACATGCCCGAACTTTCCACAACGTATACATCACATGGTCTGAGCAGTACACTACCCAGAATGGGTAGACCTACACCGAATACACCGTTGCGGTTTCTGACTAGAACCTCCAGTGGTTACCCCACGGTTCTGACTTCCTTGTGACTGGTTTCCTTAACAATTCCTCTTTTGCTAATTACCAGTCTGTTCATACTTCGGCTTCTGCAAAGCCGCTTCATCTCAGTTTTGTTTATCTCTTGCCTGGATGTCCCTCTCAGCAGACTTGGCTAAGGTGAAGGCCTGGGACAATGATCCAGCTAACCGAGTTGTGCTCATATACTCGGGAAGTAATGCTCCAATGAAATGTTGAACCTAGGAAGGTTCATCAGGCACCCACTGATTCACAAACCTCAGCTTCGCATTAAACCGTTCTATTAATTCATCAACTGTCATTCTCTTTGTCATATGTAACTCCATAAACTCCTGCCTTATATTGTTCAATTCAAACGCATTACAATACTGCTTACACAATTTGTTTCAAAATTGTTCCCATGCAATCGCATCCATCTGCGCTCTGGATAGATGTGTAGTGATAGAATCCCACCAAACCATTGCTTTTCCCTTCAACATCCTTGTAGCAAAACAAACTCTCGTCTCTTCTTCACAATTGCAAGTATCCAGGATTCTAGCGGTATCTCGCAACCAATTCAAGGTAACATTAGGATTGGTGCTACCATGATATTCCGCAGGTTTGCAATCCAAGAACTGTTTATAGGTACACGGTTGTTTAAATCCCATACCAGGTGAAAATCCCATGAAAGGATATGGCATTGGTCCTTGCGAAAACATCGGGTAGTAAAATGGTTGGGACGTCGGTTGAGACACTGGTGGTAATGGTATTGATACAGAAGGTATCCCTGTATGCGTAGTATTAAATGGAAAGATTGGTGGTATCTCAGGGATAGTAGAAACTACTGTAATAACCGGTGGTCGACTCGCAAAATCTTGTCTCGGTTGTTTCATTTCTTTCCTCAAATCCAATAACTGTCCCTCCAACTAGAATATATATTCTTCCCTGTCATCTTCAATTGTACCTGATGTACCCGAATGTTGAGGAACCTCTATTGCTACTGTAGAAACTTCTACTGTTGATGGGACAAAACGGGCACCAGTTGAGTTCTCATTATTAGCCATTGTTTTCTGTAACGATCACAACATCTCACCAACTCATTAGTTTAATCCGTTAGTATACAACATACTAAACTCCAAAACAATACATTCATTCAGCCCAATCCCACACTTAAGGAATAATTGACCCTAACTCGAGCCAAGATTTGGAAATGCAACACTTCCACTGTGCCTACATTGCCAAACCAAGGCTCTGATACCAAACTTGTAACACCGTATTTTCAACCCAAAATTTTCTTTGTTTTAAGAAAACACTGCGGAAGCTAATGAATAAATATACAATATAATACAACGGATTATACAAAACCATTTTCCAAGTCAAAATACAAGTATTACAAAAACCACCGCTCGTCATAATTTAAATAAGAGTGCCCGTCAATTATTCCCCAAGGTACACCCCCTCACAACCGAACCGCAGAACTTACCAGCCACCTGTAAAAGGAGTGAGAGGTGGGGGATTAGCATAAAGCTAAGTGAATGAAAGTAAAACTACCACAATCCAGTGTCAATCACAACCGCAGGTTACCAAACAATCATAACCGCAGAATATAAACAATTAATCGAGCCCGCAGAATACCATCACATAATCGTGCCCCGGGAAGGACGGCGGATCTACAGATCCTTCAACCAATGCCGGCCAAAGCAAAGGTTTACCGTTAGTTTATTTGCTATTCTCACACAGTATTACCTTAAGTTGCAACGAATGCATCAAACGATCCCAATACTGATTAGCCGATAGCAAACCAACCCAGCCTTTAGCCTTGCCAAGCTGACCCCCAAACAAACATGTATACATATAACTAACGCGACAATCAATTAACAAACAAACAATTAATTAATTATCAGACAATAAAGTCTATCCATGCGTCAATCCACAAACAGTTATAACCAAACAAGTTATAACTAACACCAGTCGTGAGTTAAACATCCACTCACCACGAGTTCTCGAACTCCCACTCAGTGGTCAAATATTACTAAGCCTTGTCCGTTCCTGAGATCACAATAAACTGAAATTAGCATCTAGTTCATAAATATATATATCCAAACATATATTTATATCTCTATTGATCACACAACATGCTAGATTCATATACAAAGCATGCTACATCAAAGTATACCAAAACATCCCTAAATTCCACAAAATCCACGGACGCGTCGCGTCCAACACATCGACGCGTCGCGTCGGGCAATAATGTCGGATTTCAGCACTTTCGAATACCAAACCATCGGATTCCACACTTCCCGGATTTCACAGTCGGATTTCCAAGTCTCGGATTCATGAATGTCGGTTTTCAAGTGTCGGAATCTACTCTCGAATTCAGGACTCTCGGATTCAGGAATCTCGGATTCACAAAAAATGTCGGATTTACGGGGACGCGTCGCGTCGCGTCGACATCTGCATCATCTTCTCCAAATTTATGCCGACTCAAACTTTACAAATCTTCATTTAATCATCTGTTTTCCATACCAAACACTTCCAAAACATGTATAGGCCACATATATCATGTATAACAACATCATAAATATCTTATATCCAATCAAAACATCTTATATCCAATCAAAACATCAAAACAAGCAAAACCCATTTATCAAGCATGGAGCTTCAAGCTCCATCAATGGTGTTTTACCAAGTATGCAAGTATTCCATCAGAAAAGCATACCAAACTGATACTAAACACATAATAAACACAAACTAACCTCTGTTTGGATTTAACAATCAACAATCTTCAATCTCACGGATTCAAGTATAGAAACTTGATTTCCTCAACGAAAGGTTTTCTTTCTAAAACACACACTACACACTTTTGCAAATTGAAACACAAATGAGCAGAAAACTCAAACATCACCCACGTATACACCACCTCTACAAAACCAAGCAGGAGGTGTGACTTTCTCCTTCTCATCCATATATCATGCATACATACAAACACGCATACATACATCCATGTGTTTATTTTCCAGTAATATCTATTCACACATATATATTTTAAATATATAAACTTTCAATTTACTTAATTAATTACCAACAATTAATTTAAGTAATTCCATAATCAATAAGTAAATACACACTTAATCAAATAATAATCACGTATAACGTACCGAAACCTATGTAACAACTAGGCCCAAACTCAGGATGTTATATAATGTCCTTAAACATGTTGATAAGAAAAATAGTTCACAATTTTATGAAGGTAAAAAATCATGATTGTTATGTATGGAAAACCTTGTTTGTGTACAAATCATATCCTTAACCTAAGTTGTCCGATCAATTAATTATTCAATATCACAAACAAAGCTTTAACAAAGACCAACTAATGATCAAAATACTCATATGATTAGCAACGATACAAACTCATATTCCACATGGGAATACAAAGCCTTCCTGACTGAATGATTCGGATGCCGAATTCAAATACAGAAGAATAAAAAGAAACTTCTTGTTATTCTAAAAAGATAAACAAGCCTAGCATGGAAAACCTAACGCTAAGATAGAGAATCATTAGGAGGGTTAACCAAGCATAGCCTTTGAACTCGATTGTGTCTCCATGCTCTGTTAAGGAATGTTCAATAATTTAAAATAGTGATTTCTACTTAGAAAATACAAAGAAAATTGCTATTGTAAGTAAAAACCCTAAAAACATATGAAGAAACCCTAGCAGGTATCTACTTTCCTTTAAAAAAAGGCAAAAAGACGGTAATTATGAAAAGGCAGGGTGTGGGACGCTTTTTAGTAATTTATGAAAAAACGTGCTCTGATTTCAGGAATGTCAAAACCCCGATTCAACAAACTTTGTGCTCAATACACTTAGAATGAAGGCGTGATGTGCACTCTGCACTGTTTGTTTTTCTAAAAATGTACAAATCATTCTCCTTTCTGACCAATGTATGCAAGTTGATTCATTTAGTATTTAAAGAAACCAAACTAACTAATTTCAAGCATAAACACCTTGAATTAGGTGGAAAAGTTTGAATATGTATGTGTATATATATAGAGGAGGGTTCAAACGAGAACTGCTTTTCTTACGAGAACCAATCTTACGTACCTAAATTTTGCATATGAACTTCAAGATTCTATCGAGTCAACCAAAGGGTATCCCCCCACCCATAAAAAAAAGTTTCCATTTTAACCCTTAATGTCTTTAGTTTTCCATAACTTAATAAAGACTTAAAATTTCATCTTACATACTTACATCATATGAAAACTTTTGTAAGGAAAACCACACTTAGCAACTTATATTAAAAGTTAACACCAAAATACAAATAATTCTTGAATTATTATTGAACTTTTAAAATAACCAAATTACACGTATAGACCTTGAATTGGGATGTAACATAAAGGACCGGTATAACACTATTAAGGTTTTTATTAAGACGATGGTTATTAACCATTTAGCCGGATAATAACCTGTTTGTGTATTCACATATATAAACTTTGAGATCAAATTTATTTTGTGAAAACGCAAGTATAATTTTGATTTATTAATTTACACGTTCAAAACTTGTTTCTTCACCTTCCTTTTTTTGTTAGTTTCTAAAAATGTTTTGATAAAAAAAAATTAATTTTTCATTTGAGTTTCACTATAAAAGTTTATTTTACAAAACTTTCACAAGCTAAATCAGTATCAATAAAGATATATACCAAAACCTTTAAAAAATCATCATGAAGGATTTGTGCATGAAATAGACCTTAATTCATAGAGAAAATCAATATTAAGGTAACACTTAAATACTTGGAACATTCATAGCGGTAAAAACTCATAATTGTCATAACTAACCGTTAGGTTAGCTTAGTAACCTATAAATAAATAGTCATAGTGATAACACTCATATTTGTCATTACTAAACTCACACATAATTATTTATCTTATTTCTATCGATTGAAGAAAAATAAAAAATAAAATGCACAAAGAGGGTCACCTCCTTACCAACACAACAACACCAACAATAACAATGACATAAAGTGGCGGCCACAATGGCAATAACTGACAAAGGGTGCCCGTATCTCCGTTTTCGTTCGTTAATGGCAATAACGGGACTCGATTGCGAGTAATCTTTAGATAAAAAAACTTTTGAAATCCTCTTTACAAAATAATGAAAAGAATCGTGAAAAAAATGTGAGAGAAAAAAAGGTTATTTATAAGTAAGACATGATGGTGTGACATTGGACGTAAGTCATTTCGGTCTAGACTATTTATATCACTTATAACTTTTAAGTCCCCAATATGAAATTAGTAAGAAAAACACAATAGTGTGACAATAGATGTCGGTCTTTTCTTAGAGCGAACCACATATTAATTTAGTCTTTTAACTTTAAGAATCACAAAAACAAACCCTACTATTCATTACTTGTTTCAATTTTCGTCCTTTAATTTGGATGGCGTTTAAATTAAATTTTAAACTCCTTTTGAAAAAGGACATTTAAGTCATTTTACCTTCACATCAACCAAACCAATGCTTATCTTTCTTACTTTTTCATATCATACACTACCTAATATATATTACCCTCATCTTCTATCTTCCTCGCCCACCATTTTCATCCCCACATGCCATTTTCAAGTTACAGAGAACATTTGATGAATTAAAATTTAGACCATACCAGCAACAATAACTTCTTTTGTTATGCGAGCGATTAATATCGAGGTTTATTATGATCAGCAACAATAGCAGTAGTACTGGTAATAGCAGTACTAGTAATAGTAGTAATAGTAGGGGTGTTAAAAAAAACCGAAAAACCGATCTTTCTCGTGTGAACCGAAACCGATATCCGTAAAACTCATAATCCGAAAACTAGGATACCCGTTGAACATGAGGCGGGTTCGGATTTTAAAATTCGATATCCGCGAGTATCCACCTCGTCTCGCCTGCTTTTAGCTTATTTAAAATTTAATATCCGCGGGTATCCTCAAAACTACCTAACTTACCTCTAACAGCCCCACCATCTCCCCCAATTCTTTTTTTTAGCTTGGACATCAAGATTTTGCACGCCTGCAACGGTCGAAAGTTCAATATGGAGACATTGAAATCGATTAACAATGCCGACTTCAAGCCTATTGGTTTGTTGTTTCTACGAGACTCTCATCGAAAATCTGTTCGATTTCTACCGGTGATTTATTCATTATTGTTAACTTGTTTCTACCATTGTTTATTGTTTTATTACGAATCTAAACTTGTTCAAACAACAAAAATGAAAAACAAATGAAATTTTTAGGGTAACCATGACCCAAACTGTAGACACCCGTCTCCCTTCATCTACCCGCTGTCTACAGTTCGGTTTCGATTCATAAAAGTGGGTACCCGTCTCGCAGTGACAGTTTACAAAAATTTCCCGCCCCGCCCCGTGATCATTCCTAACTGGTAGTAGTACTACTTGTAGCTTGTAGTTATACTAATAGTAGTTGTAAAAGTATTGAAAGTAGCATGAGTGACAACAACAACAGCAGCTGAATTAGGAGTGGGAGAACATAGTAGGGTCACAGGGAATAGATTGGTCGTGAAAGGAAGAGAGTGTTATGAATACAACCTTAATAAATAAATAATAGGGAATAGCGTTATGATGAATGCAAGGTTAGTAATAATATAAGATGGGAACAGTCGCATGTTGTTTATTTAGAGCTGATGCACATGGTGGGACGCTAGCACTAGACCCACACATAACATTCACTTGGTCAGACCTCCGGTGCTTAAGTTAGCTACCTAATCATGTCATCTATAATCATAATCGAGTGATACTATTTAGCCCTCATCTTCTCACAAACCCACATGTCAAATCAAGAATATTAGCCCTTCTCTCCTCACAAACCCACATGTCAAATCAAGAATATTACATTTTTAATGTATCTTTTTCATTCACATATATCAAATCAAGGAAAGTTATATAGATAATCAAGAGGGATATATAGAATTTTAAATATGAATTTTAGGACAAAATATAATTTTTATTTGACTTTGAGGATCTGTCATGCTTTCAGTATTCTCTCTGACTCCACTAACAACCTAACAATGGTTGTGTTAACAAACAATTGCAGTTCATTTTGTATTGTTTTATATTTTTTATATAATTAGAAATTCATAAAATAATAACTTACTTTTAAAAAAAATTATATTTCAATCTGTAATTATGTTCTTAATATTATAACCAGATTATTATTATTATTATTATTATTATTATTATTAAAAAAGAGGAAAATCTCAATAAAGGTTTCCATAATTTGATGCTTTATTAAAAAATCGTTAAGTCAAAAGAAAAGTTTGCCTTAAGGGTGTGTTTGACAAAAATAGCTAATAGCTGGAAGCTATTTATTTTAGTTATATATGCGTTCGGCAAATTAGCTAGTAGCTGGAGCTTAATAGTGTAAAATGACAAATTATAAAAATTGGAGGAATTATAAAACAATTAAAGAGGATATTTAGATAATTTGGTTTATAAAAAGCTTCCGGCTAGTTTTAAAAGCTACTTCAGGAAGCTTTTTATTTTAGAGTTTTTTTGTTAAAAAAAAGTTTCTAGCCTTTTCATCCAAACATGACTTGTAGCTTTTTTTTAAAAAAATAAAAAACTAACAGCTCCAATAAGCTTCAAAGAGCTCCATACCGAACATACCCTAAATACGAATTTTTTTTTAGATTCTATACTTTTTATGCATTTTATATTTTAACTCGTTTTAAATGTGTAGAAAATTAGCAAGGTTCTGAAATCTGGACCAAACTGGTACAACAAATATGTTTGAACAGTAAAACTCATCTTTGAATTGTCAATCCAGGGGGTGTTTGTTTAAGCTTATTTTTTTGGCTTATGAGCTTATTATTTGAACTTATCATGTTTTATGCGTTTATCTAAGCTTATGAGCTTAAGCTTATTAGCTTATTTTTATAAAAATAAGATATTTTTTATAAGTCATCTTGAACTAACTTATTTTCTTCCTTGAGAGCTTATTTTTACACTTTTACCTTTATACCCTCTTTTTGGTTATTTTACATTAATAAGCTAATGTAAGGAAGTCCTTTTTGGTCATTTTCCATCTTTTTAAAAAAAGTTTATTAACTCATAAGTTATAAGCTAATCCAAACACTTTTTTCTTTCAAAAGCTCATAAGCTTAAGCCCAAAAAAAAGCTTACACAAACACCCCCTTAGAACCGGTAAAACCGATTTTTTTGGGAGAATTTCATATATCTTGTAAACTTTATTAATTACATATGTATCTTTATAAAACTCAAAATTACATTAATATCCTCCTAAAACTTCTAAACTCTCTTATATGTCCTAAGATTTAATTTAATAATAATTAAATCAATTAAAACTGAAAACAAAACCTCTAATTTAATTTAGATGCAAGATCCCACAAATACCATTCTCCTAACTCTAGAAAAGCCTACGATACGATCAGGTTATTTTTAATAGAGCGACGAAATTGACCAGCGCACTTGGTCTTCAAAATTGGTCAGCGACATTTATGCAAGTCGCCGATCTTGCAAAACCTAATACTATTGTATATAGCTTCAATCTTAGGCGCCACCTTTGTGGTCATTGAGAAAGTTGAAGAAATTGAAACCTTTTTTATGGTTATTGTTTTTGAAGCCAAAGAAGGTATGGAAATTAAAGCCCTAAAGACATTGACGATTCTCAGATGAGCTCGTCCTCAAGACAAAGGCTTGTACAGTACGGAGAACAAAGCATGAAGAAGAAGAATATATAGTAATTAGTAAGTATATAAAAATTGATGTGCAATTCGTGAACCGTTGTTGATGGTCAAAGTGCTTTAGGTGGTTTTAGCATTTTGTGAGTGGATTGTGTTTCTTTAGATGGTATAAGTATATCGTGGTATTGTTTCGAAAAATTTAATTTAATTTTAGCTGTTAGAAACAAGAAGTGATGATAGCCGGTATGGTATTCAAGAAGAAACGGGTATATAAAAGATCTTAAGCTTGCTGTAAGTTTTGAAGGAGGAACATAAAAAAGTCTCTAATGCACAATCAATTTTAAGGGTGTTTGTGGGATTTTGCATCTAAATTAAATTAGGGTTTTTGTTTTTCAGATTTAAATAGTTTAGATGCTACTAAATTAAGTCTTAGGATATACAAGAGAGTTTAGAGGTTTCAGGGGGATATTAATGTAATTTTCAGTTTTGTAAGGATATATATATAATTAGCTAAGTTTGCAATGATATATATGAAATTCTCCCTTTTTTGTAACCTTGACCTATAAATCACCAAGTTGAGTTTGGAGAGGCAGTATGTGAGTTACACAAGTATGAGGCATATGACATTGTTCTTGCCTTGTTTAAATGGCTTATATGAACACTGTTAAACATAAATGAACATTGTTGAACATAAGAATTTAACTCCTCCTCCAAACACCATTCTAAGAAAACCCAAAAGGCTTCGGATTTATAGACACAATACCGACAAAAAAATTCACGAATTCAGGTTATTGCGAAAACTGGGATCATAATCACGCAACTACCACAAAGGGCAACGCATTCACATCTGAAAAGACAAAGAAGGAAGAGAGACAGAGAGAGTTCACATGGATTCCAATATTCAATTATGATTCTTCTTCACATTACATGGCACAAGGAAAATTTCAACACAGAGAATTCCCAATTCATTTAGCATTTTAGTTGAAAAAATCAGCAGAATTTGACAACCAAAAGTGTAGGATATTAGATGTTGGAAGCACTTAGTGCCATTACCTTGCATTGTTCATTCATGGCTAAAAGTTGTGCCTCTTTCTTGTCAAGAAGAGAACTCAATTTCATATTCTCATCCATAAGCTTCTGCACTTCAGCTTCTTTCTGCAATTTTTCACTCTCCAGCTGTGTTGTCTTCACAACCAACCTATTTAAATAAATAAAAACCTTAAACAAACCACATAGTTTCCAATAAACATAAATATATTCTACTATTACTGACCGTTCAAAAAGCCTCTCGATAGTCTGAAACTGCTTCTCTGATGAAACAAGTGTTTCTCTGACACTTATGAGACTACTGACATAAGATTTTAATGATTCAAAATCCTGCTTAACACGAGTTAGTTCCTGTTCGTTTTCTGCTGCTCGTTGCCTCTGCCTTGATGTTTCTTCAACTAAATCCTCCACTCGCTGTCGCATGTCATTCAAAATAGAGTTTGTACCCATTGCAAAACGGTCCATCTCATCTAACTTCTCAGACATTGTTTCAATCTGAATCGCCTTTTTTTTAATCTCTTCTTGACCTAAACTTACTTTCTGTTTAGCGTTACTACTTTCAGTTTCAGCCACAAGCACCCTTTTCACAAGAGATTCCATCACATCGGTTACTGTTTGCACACTATTAAGTATTTCCCCCATGTAAGATCCATCTCGCTCGTCAAAAACACCATCTTGACTATTAATCCTGATCCATGTGTCAATATCCTGAGGGTCAAAGTTGGAAAGTTTTATATTTCCAGACCAATTAGACATAGGTGTGCCACTCCTATCAATGAACCCTTCAACATCCGACTGTTTGATGCCACAAGAGGTTAGGGCTAAATGAGGAATTGTCATTATTCTTGCTTTTGATTCCAAATATGCCAATAAAGTAGTCGTTTTTACTCTTCGCCATAGAAGCTCTAATTCTTTTTTGGCATCTTCACCAGATTGCTGCATACATGAAGTAACCTCACCAAGTTTTGTTTGTAATACATCTATTTGGGACTGACCTCGCTCCAAATCATCCTTCCAAATTGTTTGTGGTTCGCTTAACTGAGGGTTCGAGGTATCTTCATCACCTGCCATCACTTATCTAAATATGGAATAACCGTATAAGAACCAAATTTCACACCAGGAACTCGAAAAGTAAAGAATTTTATGGTAGTTAATGTGTGTGTAACAACTTGCAGGAAGCAATTTAGTTTGGACAAAAGCATCCACATGTAGTCGTTGTGAGTATGTGCCAGTAAACACTCATAAGTGTTACACACATACATACATGCACAAAGATATACACATATACATAGGCATATGTAACACATGTATTGCATCACTTGATTCTAAAATCTAAACATTAAAAGGTGCTCCGACAGTCCGACACACTAAGGGTCATGGAAGCCGAGGGGCAAGTTTTCACATAATGATTATAAATTACTTCTAGATCACATTTTCTACCTTGTGAATGCTTAAATACCAAACAATCTCAACTACATACCTAAGGTAGTCCGAAATAATGAATGAGGTAGGCTTACAGATTAACCAAGAACTGATGTACGTTTATCACAAAAGCAAACACTAGAATCATTCAATTAGGAAACTCAACAAAAAATTCAATATATAAAAACTATCCATCATAACCTACAAAAAAAGGGGGAGGGGGATAATGTTACCAGTATTTGGTCAAGTTTGGACTTTTGCTTCAATTCTAAGAAGAGAGGAGAAGAAGCGTGGCCTTACATGGTTCAGAATGGTTGGTTAGAATGAGGAGGAATGGAGGATAAGGCCAAAATCGTAGGCATTGAAGACTTCTGCTTCGATAAACTTACAAAAGTTCAGAATTGTTAGTTTTCTTGCTTCAATTAGACAAGTTACAGGATTAAGGACCGTAATGACTTACGGAGAAGACTGGAAGCATTGGGCTGTTAAGACTTGGGCCATTAATAATGCACAGGCTTTTAATTAGAAGCCCAGTTGTTTTGGCTTTTCTTTTCGCCAGAAGCTCAATATAAGAAATGTAGTGCCTTGGTGAAAAGTATTAAATTGCATCATGTGCCTCGAGTCTCAAGCTTGCTTTTTGTAAAAAGTGCATACTTTAGCACAGTTATGTATGCATATATATATGTGTGTGCGCGTATAGACACACAAGGATGTAAATGTATGTATGTACAAATATGTGTTTATATGTATGTATGTAAATGTGTTTGTATTAACGGATACAAATATGTACGTTTGTATATGTGTGTACAGACACTAATATGCATGCACATGTCTATATATAAATATGCATACACACAAACATATCTATGAAGGACAATCTACGCACATATAAATATACATATGCATAATGCATATACATATATGTATGTGTATATAGGTTTATATGTTTGTACTGAGACACAAATACGTACGTCTGTACATGTGTGTTTATACATACACACATACATAGATATGTATCAAAGTGCATGCGTATCTACACAATATAAAGTAAGTATATGAATCAAGCGTCTATACAGTGTTATGCACAACTATATCATATGTACGACATTCCAAAAAGAAAACACGTAGTTTTTTCTATCAAATTAAGAGATTCATCTCTCTATTCAAGGATTTAAAGTATGTTTTTGAGATTTGGGATTTATGAATTTTTTAGGATTAGTTGCCAGTCACCACTTGATAGAATTTTTTCAGTCATTTTGAGGTAGTTCATCACCACTTTCATTATTTCCACTCTGTTTTCTACATGTATATGTATGAGTATGCACATATGTATATATATGGTCATATGCATGGCCAGACCTAAGAGTGGGAACCAGAGTCACAAGCTACCAGGCAATTGATCCTGCAGAGTAGAAATTTTCTGTCTTTGGCCTGTGCTACCAGTCAAAAAGTCTTAGTGATTAAATGTGAATCGAATTGTTAACTTGTTCCTACTGAAATTTGAGACATTGTTAACTTGTCAGGTTTTGATTTAAATTTATGTTAATACACAAAAGCGTATGCTGAAATTTTGATTATTCAGGTAGAAATTTGAGTTTCCACTTGAATAGACTTAAATTTTTTATCAGACCCATTTGGCCTTGAAATAAATTTTAAAAAAAGTTACTTTTTTAATTATCATTTATGTTATACTTTGATTATTATTTATTGCTACCAGCAATTATATACGTATAAATGTATGTATTCATATACAATCACGCATATGTTTGTGTGTGTATGTATGCATTATATACATGTGTCTGTTCTTATATATGCATAAGGAATGAATACAAAAGCTTCTAAGGAGCTTCATCGGGACTAACATGGATGATGGCTCCTCTCAAGGCAGTAGCAGATGAAAAGCCAATGCAATTCAAGCAAAAACTCAAGCCATTCAAGTTTATTATTACATGTCTTTCGATGAATAAATACTCGCAACATTTAGAATAGACTAGGGCTTCCCAAAACCACATTATGTATCACGTTCTTTGGTTTGTTACTTTTGAACTTGACGACATTGAATAGATTGGCAATATAGAAGCATAACAAGCTTCTTAACGAGCAGAATTGCATCTTAGACAACTAATAAACATTGAACCACAATCAATACACCAATAATCTAGCAGAAAATGAGCTTTTTTATCAAGGAAGATCATACCAAATAAGTTAAATGCATTGATGTCTCAAACATCAACTTATGATCCCTCAAAATCTAAAAAACCCAACATCAATATAGAATATAGTTATAGTCCTCATTTAGAGAAGCAATACTTTCGACAAGCTTGCAAACAACAGATAATTGAATAAATGAAAAAAACCCACAAAGCAGGGGAAATTAAAACCCCAAGATAATCAAGAATTTATGAACTCTAGGCACAATTAAACGGTGTAAGCTGTTCAAATAGTCTTCGTTCTATGAAAATCAAACCCCTAGTGAATCAGAAAGCAGGATCACAAACAAGGGGTCCGATCAGACGAAGAAACAAGATTATAATAATGAAAAAAGTAGAGAAATAAACAATCGATTATAGAAAAACAAATTAGGGTTACCTTTTCTGCGGATGAAGAAATTTGGGAGGTCGTGATTCCGATTATAGATGAAGCAATCGGACGATGATGTTGTTGTTGTTGGGTGCTCGAGAGAGCTTTGGGTTTAATTTCTTGTAATCCTCCTCCGATTGCTTCTTGTCTGGAATTTGTTTATCTTGTGTGGTAATGGTATGGTCGTCACCATCCCCCTCTCACCCTTCAATTTTAACAGGAAGGATTTAGGAAAGGTTTTATTCTAATTCTAGATTAAAATAATATATTAAACACACAAGACCATAAACAAATTTAATGTATAAACTATAAAGTTGTTGTGTACGATTGATTTTGTAACGCGAGAATAAAACCTTCAATTTTCTGTTAATGTTTTCGAAATTCCTATCGATATTTGTATTCTTATTAATGAACAATGTTCAATGTAGTTCATAATTAATTCATAGTTTTAAGGGATTAATTTCCGTCTTTGAATCAATGGCATTGATGGTCCAGATTGCATTTTCAAATTTTGGATGGAGTGGCATTTTTGTAATTCACAGGTGATGCTTTTACAAATCATATGTGATTGTATACTGAATCACGTGTGATTGAATATTAATACATAGGTTAAAGTATCTAATATTAAAATTTTAGTATATTGTGAAAGTTTATAATCATTTATACCATATTTAGCAGATAAACATATTTAATCTACCATTTTGAAATATTATTTTTGGTTAATGATAAAGTACATCGGGATCCTTAAATAGAGGTGTACAAAATTCGGTTCTTAATCAGTTCGTGGATAGCGAGAAATGGAAAGCACGGAAGTAATTCAAAGGACTACAAAATGTATTCAACAAGTTCGTGAAAGGTTGAAGGCCGCTTAGAGTAGACAGAAAAGTTATGTTGATAAGAGAAGGTCACCGCTCGAATCTCAAGTAGGGGATTTTGTGTTAAATTTTTCCTCTGCAGGGGCCTTGTGCAGTAAACCCCCTACGGGCGGTCGTCCGTCGTCGTAAAGTAGTCCCAGCGAAGCTTTCGGGAAGACCGAAGGTTTCTCCATGAAAAGGCATGATATGGTTCCAGAAACGAGGAAAATTGAATCTAAGGTACATTGGACCCTTCAAAGTCATTTCAAGAGTTGGAAAAGTAGTATATCGACTAGAATTACCGGAGGAACTATCGAAGATTCATAATACTTTTCATATATCACACCAACTAAAGTGTCAAATCGATGAGTTAGCATTTTTCCCTTTAGAAAACATCAATGTGGACGAGAAGCTGAACTATGTTGAGAGTCCGGTAGCAATATTGGAAAGGAAGCTCAAACAACTACGTAATAAACAGATTAGGACGGTCAAGGAATAGTGGGAACGCCGGAAAGGTTCAGAATGGACTTTGGAGTTGGAAGAGGAGATGAGAAAGAACTACCTTGCATTATTCGAGTGAAGATTTCGAGGACGAAATCGTATTTAAATAGGAAAGAGTTGTAATACATGTTTTTTAAGTGTAATAATGTTTTAATTTTGGCTATATAAATGAATTATCGCAACCTTTAAAGTAAGTGTCTAAAATATGAGGACTTAGGAATGGAAGGACTAATTATGGCAACTAGAAACAAGAAAAAGGGTATTTAAACTTGGATTAGGGCACAGGGCCCAAGAGTTATTATGATACCCACAAATCATATTCTTAAGGAGCACTGTGTGTTAGTGTGTGGGGTGAAACTCGAGAAGGAAGAATCAAGAAGTTCAGTGATTAATCAAGTGATTTTCAAAGAGGGATCATTAGGTAAGCTTCCCTGTTGTATTGTGATCTTTTATATATCGATTTTGTATCTTATTGATGTTTGAATTGGTTTCTAAGTTGTTAGAATGTGAGTATGAATTGAGAGACTAAAATGGGATTTTAATCCATTAAATCTTGTTAAAACCACAATTAAACATTAGGAGTTTTCTATTAGGATGATTGGAATCTACTACAACTCAAATCACTAGATTTGGTTAAGAATTAGTGAAGTTTGATCTTGATAAGATCGACTGTAAGTGTCGAATCGTAAATGTTCTTCGGGTCCTGAGATTGCAAAATGAGAGTTATGAATCAAAAATGTATGAGGGTTGAGTCTCCTAGTGACGTTCCCCTCAATCGCAAATCTTGGTTGGACGGGAATTGCAAATCGATAATCGGAACTGGTCATAGGGAACCGGAAACTCAGAATCGCAAATATGGGCTAAATTAATCAAAAATCACTCAAATGTTATTTGAACCGAAAATCACCCTAAAGCATAAGTTGGATTGAAAACCAAATCAAAAACCTTCGGGGTATGAATGGTAAATTCAGAATAAGGGAGCGAAACAATCGTAATTTATAGTGAAGAGAATCGCAAATCACAAATTACAACCCCAATCGTGAATCATATGTAAGCATATGGATCGCAAATTGACTAAGTGACGGGATATTATGGATTTTTGTAGCATGTTAATGAAAAGCAGGGATTATGACCCTAGGTAACATCTAATATTGTGGAAACCTTAATTGTAGGTGATTGCCGGTAGGTGCGAGTCTCTCGAATACTTAATTGGTATACTGTTATAATTATGTCCTACAATTAGGTGAGTTACACTAAATTACTCATTAAATTAGTGTGAAATGTACATGTTATGTGATTTTGAAAGTGTAACTAATTGTGATGAAAACACAACTCGGGCACAGTCAAACATATGAAATCCTTGGTACGGCTCGGATAGTCAACTGTGACCCAAAATATGAAATCGTCGTCACTGCACTGCTTCGGTATTATGTGATTGAATATATGATCATGGATGATATTGTGATATGTACATACCTAGTGTGGTGTGTAGGTTGTGTGATCGCTAAGTTTTATGCTTACCGTTGATGTTTCATGTTTTTTCAGGTCAGGACCGAGGGAAAGTGCCAGTAGTGTGAAGACGGCTCCTCCTTTTAAAACATTTTCCGCTATTTACTTAAATTTCATAAATGAATGTTGAGAATTATATTTGTAATTAATTACTTGTTTAGGATTTTAGAAATTGTAATTGATGTGTAGTTTCGGGTGAGGGGACCTCGTCAATATTTTAAATTTTTTTAGGGCGTTACAATATTGAAACATATTGTCATTTTACTCGTCATCACCTTCAGCTTGGTACCATAACTCTATTGTTTGTTCCTTCGGCTCTAGAGATTACAAATATCTTCCCAAGGTGCATTCCGTTTTACACTTTAATTTTCTATTTGACAAGCTCTCAATGCATTTAGCTGTAACATTATGAGTTTGAGGGCGATGTTAGCATAATAAAATGGCTTAAGCCTAGTTAGCTTGTAGGCCGAGGGCCCATATACAATTAGTATGTGTTAGGGTTTCCTATTTATACCCTTTTCTTGTATTTTTTTAGAAGCACTTTACTTTTCAATATAACTTCTACATGTTTCCCCTCTAATTTTAATACTCTTAACATAATGTTAAGTAAAGCAAATGAAACAACAATTGAGGTCACTATTAATAGGGAATAGATATGGTTATTTGAAGATTGTTGTTTGGTTTGAGATGTTAAAAAATGATGCTTCTTTTGTTATCTTTGGATAAGAATGCCATAAGATCACATTTTTCCTTTGCCACTTTTTTGTATGAGAAAGACACCAAGATACAAGTATATAACGAGACATTAAAGTCACTAAACCAGAGAATTAGAATAGTTAAATTTGAATACAGTATAGAAAATAAAACAGAGGATAAACCATCAAAATTTAACAACTATCAACCTAGTTGTTAAAAATAACAATTTCATAGAATCATTTATCATCAAGTTCACAAAGTAGGGGAGTGTTATTGTGAAAATGGATATTTAGGTAAAAATAAAAGAACAAATCTTAGCCATCAATTAGATGTCGATCTATTAGATCTAATGGTCGTAATTCAGTCATTGCAATTCATGGTTGGACAATGAATAAAATGAAGAGACAAATGTAGACCATCCGATCAAATCAACTGAAGGACATAATTAAGTCTCTCATTCTCATCTAGATATTCATTCTAATTTGAACCTCTCACTTTCCCACTATTCATCATTAGTTATGTTCTCTACCTCATTAATCATCAAGTTCACAAACTCTCTCACCATTCATCACTAATTATGTTCTCAGCGTAATTGTCTTCTAAGCTGAAAATCTGATCAGTTACTATTTGTCTGTGCAATCTCTATATCAAATAGTGACTTGAGGGTTGGAGGGTCTACACAGGAACTCCACCTGTGACACCTCTAACGAGTTGTTCATTTGATAGATCTTTCCTAGATCTGCTCTACAACATTTAGCCGCAAGTTGTTCCCTACGTTCCTATTCTCTCACCACCTGATTCAGTTCATGTGAAAAACCTCAATTGATATAACCGCGAGAAATGTCTTGAAGAAGTAAACAGAACCAAGGTTGCTTCTATTGAAATAGAAATCAACACATGCACAAGTCAATTGCAGGAATACACAACGACGACAAGAAGGAAAGAAAATTACAACTTTGATAGAGAAGTCATTATGCTAGCTGAGAAAAATAGAGCTTCGAACGGAATCTGTGAATCAACTTCCTTCCCTTGCATAACACACAAAGAAGTCAGATGCTCTTTGGTTGGTGTTCTCAAAGAACACAAACATGTTATTTCCAGCTGTGCAGAATCCAATTGGAATACTCTTGTTGGAGAAAATGTTTGATCACTCGCCTCTGTTAACTTAATAATCAACATGGCAACCAAAATGATCAGAGATGGATTGGCAACAGAGAATCTTTAGTATTATCAAATTCAAGGGCATGCATCACATTCACTTAGACTTGTACCCTTAAACCAAACATAAACTTTGTCCCTCTCAGTCCCAGATCCTCAAACCAAACATCCTAAGTTTATATATACATCAATTATAGCAAACAATGGAACATATACACTAATGTTTGATCAGACACCTAACTGATGGATCTTTGTTGCTATAATAAGACCAACATTTTACAATCTGTACCATTATTTTAAAAGTTTAGTGCAGCTTCTTTACAATTTGTATTATTTATGTCATTTTATTATACATGACATATGAAAAAAATACACAATCCTAAACAATTAAAATACACGACTAATTTCCTTGTTGGGAACTTTTTAAGTCCAAAATAATTGAAACATTTTTTTATTATTTTGTCAAAGAAATAGAAGATTACAACCAAAAGTAAATCTTTGCTAAGAAAAGCATAGGTTAATATTGAAGAAATGTGAAGGAAATAAATGTAAAGGAAAACACACAACTTATCAAAAGTAACTACACACCTTATCCAATTCATTTACAACGCAATTTGTTTAAAGTAGTCACTTTTATTATTTACTATTAAACTCTTTTTTACTGTGAATGTATTAATTGTATATATAATTTTCCGTGCGTTACGAGGAAATTTTAAACATAAAATTTTTTACCGTGATATTTATAAAAAGAATTTATTTTACCAAAATTATCAAACTTGTCATATTTTTCTATTGTGTGTATCGAACTTTAAAAGTTTCTATTATGAATATCAAACATTTAATTTGTTGCTATTACATTTATTAAACTTTCTATTGCATGTACTAAACTTATATTTTTCTTTCTTTTTTGTGTATCCAAAATATATGCAATAGCAACAAATTAGAAGTTTGGTATACACAATAGAACATTTTTAAGTTCCATACACACAATAACAAAACGTGATAAGTTATATATATTTTGGTGAACTAAACCCTTATAAAAAAAGTTATACATTTTTCATCATCTCATGTTTTTAGTTGTGCTTTCATGTTCATTTGTAATTTGTTATCTCTAAAATATCATGCAAAGACATATAATAATAATAATAATAATAATAATAATAATGATGATAATAATAATAATAATAAAAATAAAAAAAATAATAATAGTAGCTAAAGGAACAAAAAGAAAAAAAATCAAGGAAACAAAAAAAACATAATATAAAAAGATATATATGCAATAAATCAGAAAATCGTGCAAAATTCACATAAAATATTAAAGAATAAAATACACATAAATTAACAATATATAGCGTGGAAGGTCTAATTAAAGAACATGATCCTATGCAAGTCTACAATTTGAAGTTTATTTTAATGTCACCAACTCGCCGTTATATAGATAATAACATGAAAAGATAAAGTAATTACAAAAATATGATGCAAATAATTTGAATTTTATAACCTTAAATCTAAAAAGTTGAAAAAAAGGAGACTTTAGAAAAATAAAGAAAATTTTGAAAAAAGAAAGGAAAAAAACAAAGCAAATTTAAAAGAAAAAAAACAAAGTAAATTTAAAAGAAAAAAGGACAAATAATAAAAATAAAGAAAAGTAGAGGTGTCAAAAATCAAAAGATTCATGTGCCGAAAATTGAACACGGGTCGACGTTGTGACTTGGCATGTTCAAAACTACACAAGATAGCTTCCTACATGCTTCTAGTATACATTAAAATATATAAAATAAAAGATTTTTTAGCAGAAGAAGATAAAACTTTTTCTTGCAAAATGTAAGGTATATATAATAAGTTTATGTTGGTAAAACCGTGAAAGTTTCATTGGAAGTAGATTACAGGTACTAGTCCACCCAACTAGACGTGGACAGTTGGAGACCAAACACCGTACTCAGAAAAGTTTTAACTAGTAGAGGTGTGCTTGGTTCGGTTTGATTCGATTTTGGTATTAAACCGAAACCAAATCAAAAATTCTGGTTTTTGGAAAACCAAAACAAAAAATGTTTGGTTTTGTAGTGGTTCGGTTTTTGGTTTTGATATTAATTTTTAGTTCGGTTTTTGGTTTTTGGTTCGGTTGTAACAAAATGACCATATAATTTTCAATTAAAAAACACATGAGAAATAGCAATATTTCGATAATGATGAAGACTTTTAGAATTGATTCTTGAATGCTTGACTACAATTAATTTAATCTTTTTTTTCCCGCATGTAGTAGACTTATTTGAGTCCTTTTTATAATAACATATATTTATATTACTATATAATTAATTTAATATTCTTCCATCTCCTTAATTTTAAAAATTCTTAAAATTCAATCAAGATAAAATCCTGACCTTTCATTCTATCTAAATTAATCTCATTTACTTAATCTTTAACCATTTCATCCCCCTGCTAATTTACTTTAACATTTTATCCATTTAAAATATACTCCCACATACTAACACACTCTCTCACACACAAGCACAATTATCCACCCACATCAATATATTTTCTAAAATCTTATTAACTTATCTCTCCTTATTTCATAAATATAGTTTCTTTTCTTATTTTAATCTCTTTTAGAATTTATTTTTGAATTAATAAAATAGTTGATGCAAATAAAAGAAAAATTAAAAAAACGGACATGTTGTCGTAGAAACTTTTTCGTAACATTAAATCACGCGAATAACGTATCATTACATTCTTGAAATCGACATGTTGTTAAATGAAAACTATTTGCCATCCCAGCATTACGCAGTTACGATGCTAGTGTGTATATATATATATATATATATATATAGAGAGAGAGAGAGAGAGGAGGGTTCATGCGAAAAGGTTTATTTTCCAAAAGGTCAAGAAGTAATCTGGACCCTACGATCAATGGTTAAGATTAATCATGACAGTTTAGTAAATAAATCAAATTTTAAGGATAATAATTTAAATAATAAAAGGGTAAAATAGACTTTACACATACCTCTCTCCTATCTCTTTCCATTCCTCTCATATAACCTCTCACGTTCTCACCCTCACTTTTTCAAAAACCCTATTTCAACTTTCTCCTCTTTTCTCTGTGTATACCATCGACATCCCATCTCCTCACCACTGCCGCCCACAACGCAGCCATCCATCACCATCCATTGTGCAGACACCCATCATCTACGCACAGCGCACCCACACATCGTCTACAACGCACCCACCCATCGCCAGTCCATCTCTGCTGTTTGCTATCGCCGGCTCGTAAGATCCACTTTCCCACACATAGGTTCTTAATTTCTGCAAGGGCTCCGTTGAAGATCATACGAATTGAATTTGTTACGGTTTTGGATTCGTTGTATATGCTCTGTTGAAGTTTGTGTTGGATTCGTTGTATATTCTCATATGTCGATTCTCATATTCTTTAGAGTTTTGAAATGATTTTGCCTAATTAATCTTAGGATGAAACTGATTTAGGGGGTGTTTGTTTTAGCTTATTTAGGGCTTATTTTCCGAGCTTATTTTTCATAAGTTTGTTTTTCTTGACTTATTTTTTATGAGTCCGGCTTATTTTCTTCTTATAACTCATAAAAAGCTCAAAAGTCAGAAAATAAGCCAGAAAAAACTAGCTTATAAAAAATAAGCCCTAAATAAGCTAAAACAAACACCCCCTTAGTGGACAACTGTTTTTTTACGCCTGGTACATTCTTTCTTTGTATTCACTATATGGTATTTTTTTTTTTTTTTGGTTTTTTTCCTAAATTGATAAAGTGTTGATATGGTTTTATTAATGAAGAGTAGATTTTTTTTCCATAGGAATATTTGTTTATTAATGAACAAAAAATTTAGATTAGGAAACTAATGCTTTGTTTATTAATTAATAAAACTTTTATATAGATCTGGGTTTATTTATATATGTTCAACAGTGAATTCGGATTTTATTGGGTTTTTTCTTATTACTTCTATATTGTTCATCACCGAACATAAGTATAATTTGTTAATTTTTCTGTTCATTGCTAAATACATTAATGGTTTCTAATCAAAATATCATTAATTTTAATTTTGATTATGATCTTCTTTTTCTCTTTTTGTTCATACTAAAGCTATACGTAATGTTTCTATACTATTCATCACTAACAAATCTTTGCGTATCTGATGTATGATTCCGGTGTGTTCATACAAAAAGAAGTTTGTTAATTTTTGTTTATGGTTATTGGTGTTTAGCAAATTTATTTAACTATGTGTTTGTTGGATCTTTTGATTGTTTTATGGTTGTTCAAGAGGTTATTGTTCAATTTATTCAGCGGTGAACAAGTTAGTGAATAAGTGATAAAAGAACATATTATGGGTTCACTAATGACCATTTGTTGTTTTAGAAAAAAATAATTGCTACTATACATGTAGCATACTTATTAATGAATCATAATGAACAAACAATGTAAACGGAAATAAATATATGCGTATAAAACTTCTATAATTATATATATGTTTCCTAGTAAACATATAATTTAATATAAAAAAAATTCACTCGTATGCACCTTATATTATTTTTATCAATATTATTTTTTTCTTTTTTAAATGGTTAAATCAATTTGTCGACTGTGTTTAGCGGTGAACATAGGATCGATGATAACAAAAACCAGTAAATATTTGGTTGTGTTCACCGATGCACGATGTAAAATTAATAAAAATACTAGAAAATTATTTTTAATTTAAGATTTAGGAGAGAGAAAAACATAAGAGGGGAATATTAATATATTGGAAAGAGAAAAAAATTTAATTAAAAAGAGGAGAGAGAAAATATTTATGTTTACTAATTTACCCTTTTGAATTAAATAAAAATAATAATTATGATTAATGTGAACCACCAGATTAAAACCAATCCATTGCTGAAATTACTTCTCGCAAATAAAACACTTTTCGCATGAACTCTCCCATATATATATATATATATATATATATATATATATATATATAGGCAAAAGTTCAAATGAGAACTGTTTTTCGTACGAGAACCGCGAGAACTAATCTTAGCCGTCCAATTCCCCCTCCTTCAATTGGATTGCCCACCCATGAATTCCTTACATGCACACTGCCACACTCAATCCCCCCACGCTCTTCATCCATGAACTCCGTTATCCAAAATAAACGACCAAGATTGGTTCTCGAAGTTCTCGTACGAAAAATAGTTCTCGTTTGAACCCTCTCCTATATATATAGATACACATATACTTAAAGTTCAATATGTTTTTTTCACCCGTAAATCTGCCCCTTAAATCTAATGAAACCTTAACTCACTTACCCACCCACCCTTTTTTAATTAGGGCTACTATTTCAACCAAGAATAAAAAAGAAACCTTATCTTAGATTTAAGGATGATTTCTAAACTCAAGTTCTGGGGGTTTTAAGCTTCGAAGAGAATTCCGGCAGCACCTTTCATCTCTTCGATTTTTCTTTCAAAACCTGATATACCAGACTTAAGTGGGGAAGCGATGAAAATGTGAGGAGATGTGAATCGTGCAACACCTGGTGTGAATCGACTCACCTGTGAAATCAACTTATCTTTAACAAATGCCTTTTTTGAGCTTTTGAGATGTGAAACTGAAAGTGTGAAAAACAAATATTATACGTGAAATATGAATGGCAGGGGGCATGGGAGGATGAAATGGGAAATTAGATATGAACTTTACAAACCCCTAAAAAACCTTATTTGATGGTTCGGTTTGGTTTTAGTTCGGTTTTTAAAATTTCAAAACCAAACTGTTGAAATTTGGAAAACCAAAACCATTAGTTTCTATATTGGTTCAGTTATTTTGGTTTAGTTTCGAAGCATTAAAACTTTTGAGTTCATCCTTTTGCAAATGAAATAAGTTGTTTTCCAAATCGTGGCCTCCCAACGGAGAACTTGAAAGAGAGTTGGATGATGGAAAATTCAAACAATCAGCAATCAAATTCATTTACGAGAAGTCAAGCTAGCACCATCTGAAAATCAGAATCTAAATGGCTTCTATCTCTTTACACTTAACAATGAATGATTCGAATTTTCAACACAATTCTCGCAACATGAGCATGGTGTAAATGGAATGTCAAAGTCGCAATCCATTAATTTTGTTTGTACTCCAACCCGATCATGTTTGAACTTTCAAAAAAAGATGCAAACCTTTTTAGAAACTAGCACAACCCATGTGTTTTAGTTAGGGGTGTTCAAAATATCCGAATCTAAAAAACCAAACCTTAAAACCGACAAACCGTACCGAAGTCTAGGTTAACCAAACCGATTATTTTAATTTTTTCGGTTTGGTTAACCGAACCTACAATAATTTATGTTACTCGTTTTGGTTACGGTTCATGATCTTTGGTTAACCGAAAACTTAAAAAAGTCAAATTTTATTTTTTATGTTTATCAATATTAACAAACTAATCAATATTTACATACCATAATTATCTACTCATAACAAATTGTTACCCAAAGTCAATATCTATATTTCACTTTTCTATATAGATATTCGTAGATATATGTTTTTTTTAGTTTACAGTCAACTAGATTTATAAATTTTATCATTTACTATTTATTTACCTAGTTTCACTTTAACTTAGTCACGTTTTTATTCAATATATTTTCTTATGTCATAGTTAGTTGATACATAAATAACACAGTTCGTAATGTTCTATAAATTTCTCATTTAAGCCTTGTTTGAGTTGAGATATGAATATTAAATGTTGAAACCTTTTGTTTTAGAAATATATTTAGTAGTTAAAATGGTTAATAGGTTAACCGGGAAAACTGAACTGAAAAACCGGTTAACCGGTTTTTTCGGTTTAGGTTTAGGTTCACGAAGGTTACGCTCGGTTAACCATCTATGAACACCCCTAATTTTAGTCGCATCATTTTGGAAAATTTTATCTTCGATCATCTTTCAACTAGTTTAGCCTCATATTTGTTATCTAATCCCAACTGCCACAACCATTCATCCCCTGCTTTGAACAAAGAAACTGATGCAACAAGGTCGTTAGCTTATTACAAGAGGTTAAATGAATAATATTGTTTTATGTTTTGAGAAATAAACAACTACAAGAGGTTATATCTTATCTTATATGGTAATAAACCAAAAAGATAAGTATATGGGGCTAAATGGAAATAAGTTAAAAATGAGAAGTATATAAAGGATTTTTGAAGGCTTTTTAGTCTCATTCGATCTCTATGATTGTCGAGTGCATTCGACAAAGATTCGAGAGAGAGTAGAAGATCTATATGCGATTTCAGACAAATTTATTTAGATTTTCAATTGCAGTTTGTGCACGATCATCAAGGTACGAATCCTACGCAGTTTTGGATTTAATTATCAAGTTTTAGTGGGGTTTTAGGAGGAATTATGTATTGACAATTCATACAAGTCCCGGAAGAAATTTTATGTGATATTGGGATCAAAACATTGTTCTTGGTTAATTTAATCGTTGATTTGTGTTCACAAATGATTTACGAGTAGAATGGTATCAAAATTCTCGAGTTTAGCGAGTGATTAGATAATTTGGATGTTAACAGGCTGTGTTCATAGTCAAATAGTATAAACATAGTTTCAATAGACAAATTTGTCAATCAAATGAGTGTTTTTGGTATTGATAGTAATCGAAAGCTTGTGTATGGTAAAACCAAGTCCAAGGGATCTCAAATTGTTGCTTTTAATGGAAATATTAGAAAAGTTGAACTCTTGGTAGGATATCAGATAGATGAACACAAGATATCGTATGGAATAGCGGAATAATCATCCGAGCTCGCACGGGGTAGTATTGGTGACGTTCAAGCTTGTGTAGATCACTTAGAAAATGGATGGACATAGATTGTGACTGATGGAGAAGAAGACGACCGCTTTTGGTTGTATTTGTTTTGTTTTAACAAGATTACGGGTTGTTAGTTGTAATTTAGTTATTAAATTTGTTTATATCATTATGACAACATCTAAAAATGGTTACTTATATTTAACCACATTCAGATGTATATTTACCTACTTAATAAAAACAAGACAATAAAACATTTAACTATAATTTTAAAATTCTAACTCAATTTTTTTAACTTTATAAGGAATAATAATATAATAATAATAATAATACAAAGTCCCGATCTTGACGATGCCTTGTTCTCTCTTAACATCTTGTGATTCTTGACGCCTAAGTAACAAACACATTTTATATATTTAAAATAAATAAATAAATAAATATATAAAAGTTGTCTTGTATCGCATCCTCCTTTTCCTCTCCTCCACATACACATTCAAAATCAGCTGTTTCCATAAACCCGAATCCCTGTACCGACTCCAATTTTACTCACAACCACCATGATCAACGGTGGCGTTACCCTAAATCAACTGCCGGACGACCAAATTGATCCCTTTTTAAGAGGCTACGACCCTAGCGATCTCCGAACGGCGTCGGAATTTCTCTCCAATTGGCTGCCTTTCCTCTCTAAAGGCCTCTGCGATCACTGCTCACAGTTGATCTCTGATCGCGTTCGATCTCTTAATCCTAGTACGTCACCTTTCTATTTCCTATTTACCTTATTCAAACCGTCTTTTTCGTTATGTAGTAGTACAAAAATAGGCAATTTAATATGTTAAGGTACTGGATCTTGTGGTTACTGCAGATTTTTGATTTTTTTTGGTGAAATTTTGTTAAATATAATTACGGAGATAACCCTAATTAGGAGAACCTTGTATAAAACAACCAAGAGCAGATCTGGATTCACTTAGGTTAGTGCGAGAAATAGACAATAATATTACTGCAGATTTCATTGTTTTATGGTTTGTGAAGAATATCCTTCTGTGTGTAATTTCGCATTTATCATCACTATTATTGCCCTTTTCAGAGTGAAAGCCGTACTGTATAAACCAGATTATGAACTTTGTTTCTAAGACAAATTCACACCAAAATCACAATGTTTATATGCAGTTTAATGTAGTTGGAATGCTTTTATTTTAAAGATCTGCATCCCATATCAATTTCAAGTTATAAAGTAGCCTGCTTGACATCCAAAGTGCCAGAGTAGTTTCTGTCATTCTGAAACAAGGTAGAAGTAATGTAATTTCTGTTCATGGTCAATGTACTACCATCTTACATTAGCATGTCACTCGATGATTTAATAATATTCTTTTGTCGGTTAATTGATATATGTGTTGTAATGTTCTCTGCTGGTTTATGAATATTATCTAATTACATATCTGTTGCTTTCACTGATTGATGTATATCAGTAGAGTATGATACTGCTCAACTAAATCAAGAAGACGAAGTACAAGTTTCAACAACAAATCATAGGGATTTGAATGAACGTTTTAGCAACCTGGACAACCATGACGATATGAATGACACGGAAGATACAAATTCTTTGGGTAGCTGGAAAGATAATGCAAATGGGGCATCAGAACAAATTGCTGAGAATTTAGCAAGTGTGAGTATTCAATCACCAGAACACGTTAAAACCCCAAAGCCACGAATGTCATGGGCTGACATGGCACAAGAGGAGATGGAGGCTGATGAAGAGGATGAATTGAGGGGGCAATTTGGTAATAGTAGCAGTCGAGTGGAAGAAATAGTTGAATCAAAAACTAGCCGAAAGGGAGAATTGTCGAGAGAACAAAGGGAACGTATTCGTTTTACAAATGTGATAAGGAAGAAAGATTATATTTGTTTGCAGAGAGTTAATGGAAAAATTGTGAATATTCTTGATGGGCTTGAGCTTCATTGTGGTGTATTTAGTGCCAAGGAGCAACAGAAGATAGTTGATTTTGTCTATGAGCTGCAAGAGATGGGAAAGAATGGAAAATTGAAAGGTTTGTTATTCTATCAATTGATCCTAGTGTTATATTATACAAGCTGTAGTTCTATACTTAATTCTCTTATATCACTTATTTCTCTATTAATTGTCAGAATATCTATCTTGGAATTTGTTGTTATAGGCATGATTTTTTAAAGGTTATAACTTAAGTCTAAAGTAATAGTCAGATACAACATTTATGTGTGCAGAAGTAGCGGTTCCACATGTTTCATATGTTATAACATTTTTTCCCTTCTAATATCTTCATTTTATATGATGCTTCAAAATGTTATTATGAAAGAGCAAAAAACATATACTTCTAAGAAGAATGCTTATTTTCCATCGTTGATTTTCTTTTTCAACAGCAATCTATCATTCCATTCAGAAACTCGAGTAATACAATGTCCAGCAGCTCAAACATTTTACATCTATATAACACATTATTACTACATGAAAAGCATTACAAACACATACTTCACAATCATAGCTTCATAAGTAACTTTCTTCATGCCATTATCGTCGATTAGCAGTGCCCACAAGCAGATACCAACAGAATATGCCTCCTGCTATGCACGTCCACTACTTTTGCTGTTCTTCACCAAACATTAAACATGAATGAAACAATAAGCCCAATTATAAGAATTCCACTTTTCCTTCACTGCATCTTGTCATCTTCTTTACATAATCACTTTCCTTCGTCATCACATGTTTCCAGTTCTGTAACTAAAAAATATTACCTCATTTCCAGAAACAATTCATGCCAAATTAATCCAACCATAATGCTTCAAACCTCCTTTCTTCTTTTCTATTAGCAAAATATAATCAAAACCTTCCGTTAACATATTCCATCTAGCATACCTCCCACCCAAAATGACCCTCATTTGGAAACTTTGATGCAAATCTTCCATTTAAACAAACTTTGGAGCAAACCCCCAGCCCAATCCAATACGAGATATAACTTCCAAAACAAGAACCAAACCGAGCATCACAAAAGAAGAACTTAGAGGCTTACCAGATCATGGATTTTGCTAGACACTAGGAAAGAAATAGCAAATCCAACGGGTCATATCACCTTATATCACCTGATTACCAAGATGGTACCTCCATCATGGCTAAAAGCCTTCTACCTAATAGTGATCCAAAAGAGTATGGAATGATAATCAAAGTGCCCCTGTGTGTCGGTTCTTGGAAAATACAAGTCACCTTCTACACATCCTCTTTAGCCTTTAACACAAATCTACCTGAGTTGAAGATCTCCCACCGATTTATTCAACATCCACTTGATTTTGTTTCTGATTGTATTACTTGAAAGATCGAATCAGAAGCAATCTGTGAAACTCTATGTATTTTAACTTGCTACTAAATTTGTTGCAGAACGTACCTATACTGCTCCTCATAAATGGATGCGGGGAAAAGGGCGAGTGACTATCCAATTTGGATGTTGTTACAACTATGCAACAGTAAGTTTTTTTCCCATCCCAAATCTACTAAACATTTTGCATGAAAATGATAGATTGATATTTGAATACAGGATAGAGACGGTAACCCTCCTGGGATACTTCAGAATGAGCTAGTAGATCCAATACCCCATCTTTTTAAAATTGCCATCAAGAGATTGGTGAAATGGCATGTTCTTCCTCCTACATGTGTACCCGACAGTTGTATAGTCAACATTTATGACGAAGGGGATTGCATTCCACCTCATATTGATAATCATGATTTTCTTAGGCCATTTTGCACCGTTTCTTTTCTTAGTGAGTGCAAGATCGTATTTGGAACGAACTTGAAAGTTGAGGGTCCTGGGGAATTTTCTGGTGCTTCTGATATTTCTTTACCAGTGGGGTTAGTTTTATTTAAGTGTTGAGTTGATTTAACTGAATTTGAGTTGATTTGAAACTAACATACTCTGGTGATTGTATTATTTAACTCCAGATCTGTTCTTGTTTTAAACGGGAATGGTGCAGATATAGCCAAACACTGCGTGCCAGCAGTTCCTACCAAAAGGTTCTAATTCTCACTCTGCTTGAAATTGTTGTTTGTCAGTAAAGATTTTGAGGGTGCTTGGATGAGCGTTTTAAGATTGATCATGTGATATCGAATAATCAAGTTAATCACCTTTAATAGAAGGGGCAGCAATTAATAGTGCTTTAATGTGCTTTTGCTGTTTAAAGTTGTGAACATGTAATAACCGGATAATAGAATCTAAGAATGTTTGTCAAATCATGATTATTTTCAGAAATCAATTGATCAAGAAAAATTTAGGGACATGCTTGTGAAATGGAAATTGAAGTCTTAAATCAGGTGTAAAGAAAGGGTTATAAGAAATAATTATTTACCATTGGATAAGCAGGTTTCTTGCAGCAGCCAGTTGGTATGAAACTAATTTTAAAAAAAATTGATTCTGCGACTACTAAAAGTTAGATAAACCAAATCTTTTTGGAATGTTATAAGTTGTTTATTGTGAATTCAAGTTGTAATAACATGATAATTCGTTCCAATACACAAGTCCAAACACACGACTAGTCGATCTATCTTTTTATTTGTTTCTCAGCGGTGGTCAATTGTGCAAAAAAGAAAAAAAGAATCTGTTTTGATATCTCTTATATGTCCTATTGTTGTATCAGGATTTCAATTACATTTAGAAAAATGGATGAATCAAAATGGCCTACTGGGTTTGTTCCAGAACCTGATTTGCAAGGACTTGAGCCACTCCCATATGAATCAGACAAACCCAAGAACGGTTCAAACTTCAAACCAGGTCATCCTTCAAACAGACAAGAAGCTGTTAAAAGAAACGATATAAAGGACAACTCAAGAGGATTCTCACAACCTCGTTTCTATGGTCAAAGTCAAAGCAGACAGCAAGGTTCTGCCCCTGGTAACCGAAGGAAACCCCGGTTAGACTACAACTGAAATGCTAATTTACACTTTCTGTTTTCGAAAAGGAAAAATATTTTGTTTTGGGTAGTCATTCATATGCATATATTAATTGGTTCCTCGGAATGAGCGTGATAAATGATGGTGTGCGAGACTGTTGAACTTGTGAAAGGTGTGTTGCTGATTGAAAATAAACATAAAGGAAAATGGAAGAAGAGAAATGACGTGTTGGTTCCTATATCATCATGTTCTTGTACATATGATCTCCTTGAAAGTCATTTTTTGTTGTCCAGTTTGTATACTGTGGTTGAGATCGATTAGAGTTTGATGATATCTTTGTTTAAGGTTATTTGTTCATGAATATATAAAATGATTTTGTTTATCAAAATGTGTCCAACTTTATATGCTTTGTTATTATATGTATCCAACTTTCAAATTTAGCTTTTAAGGTATTGAACTCTAATTTATGTATCCAATTTATCATATTTTGCTATCGTATGTATCAATTTTCAAACTGGATACGTTTAATGATAAGTTTTGAGAGTTTAATGCATTAAAAGGTAAGTTTGAAAGTTGAATATATACAATAGTATAATGCATAAAGTTGAATATATTTTGTGAACTAAACCCTATATAAAATGCTAGGTCGTTTATTTATGTACCAAAATAAGTTTCCTTAAAAAATCATGAGTTAATTTTGTAAATGGTCCTTTAATTAACCATGAATTGCAAGTCTAATCATTTTTTAAAAAATTTGCAAGTTTCGTCCTTTTAACTGTCATTTAATTACAGCTTATGTCCTTTATAACACTTTTCGTTAATTATCTCGGTTAAGTTCCTTCATGTGCAGTGCACATGAGGACATATATATGTGATTTTACCTCCTTTTTAATTGATTATAAATACTACAGAATATTTAGTGCCTTTTAAAATACTAAAAAGAAACCCACCCTTGTTAACACACTCTCTCTCATTGTACCACCCATCTCCCTCACTCTCTCTCTATTCCGTTAATGTTTCCCACCAATCACTATGATTGCCACCCTAATTTCTGGCCAAGGGAGAACCTTAAAATGTTCAAATCCCTCCAGAACTATTGACACCATCAATCCTCCCATCATAGATTTCAATCGACGGAAACATCGTTCATGAAACACAAAACAAAAATTAAAAGGTTAAAGAAAATAGAGCGGCGATTTTTGGGCAATAAGATATGCTTTTGCTGCAACCAAGAATGGTGGTTAGGTCAGCCATGGGTCGATAGTTCTGAGGAGACAAGATTTGGTTTAATTATGACATCGAGGAGATCGAAGAGGAGTGATAGTGAAACCAACAACGAGATCTGCCTTATCTATGGCATTACGGAGACGGGGAGTAGCTTCACGGGGTTAGGGGTGGTTTATGTGTAGTGGTGCGAGCGATGGTGGTGAACTGATGAAAGATGAAACTGGTTGGACCAATTGGGAGTGAACTAATTTTTGGCTTTTGGTGGTGATGAATAGTGAAACTGATGGCCGGCGATGATGAAGGAGAAAGAGTTGAGAGAGCTGTAGGTGAGGCGGTAGTGGTGGACTCCACCGGAGTTGGTGGCCGGTGATGGAGATGAAGGAGAGATGTGGGTTGTAGGTTTAACTTGTGTGATGAGAGAGATAGGGAATTGAAGATAATGTACCATAGGCCATGCGTATGGCCTTCCCTTCTCTCTCTTACCCAAAATACCACATCAACGCTACATCACTTTTTCCTTCTTTTTCTTCTTCTTACCCAAATACCTCATATAGCTTAAACCCAAACTAACCCTATATATATATATATATATATATATATATATATATATATATATATATAGGGGAGGGTCCAAACAAGAACTGTTTTTCGTACGAGAACCAATCTTGGACGTTTATTTTGGATAATGGAATTCATGGATGAAGAGCGTGGAGGGATTGAGTGTGGCAGGGTGCATGTAAGGAATTTATGTGTGGGCAATCCAATTGAAGGAGGGGGAATTGGATGACTAAGATTGGTTCTCGCGGTTCTCGTACGAAAAACAGTTCTCGTTTGAACTTTTGCCTATATATATGTTTATATATATATATATATATATATGTAAGAGAGAGAAAGAGAGAAGGGGGAAGAGAGAGGGAAGAGAGGGGATGTAGATCAGGTGTGCGGAGCCTAGAGGGCTACACGTTGGGTAGCAAATAGGGGTGTGTACGCAGCCGATGACATACTGAATTTTATTAGGTAGCGCTATACGTGTGGACTTACATGTGAGAGAAAAAGGGAAAACATTAAGGGGGTCAAAAGGAGGTAAAAGGACATAAATACATCCATGCGCACTGTATATGAGGGGACTTAACCAGCTTGATAAACGAAAACATTATAAAGGTCATTGTCTGTAATAAAATAATAGTTAAAGGACAAAACTTGCAATAAAGTATTATTTATGAACTTAACTAAGAAATTATTTATATTCTTGTTAGTTGTTACATTGATGTAACCATTCACCTTCTCTCTCTTCGATATTTTGCTACTTGGGCAAGTATATTGATTATTAGATAAATGCTAGTTTTATGTTAAGTTTTTTTTATATATAGCACGTTAAAGAACAAAGCTACAATTATAAAAACATGTAATTATCTTTGACTTTTTTTCTAATTTATGTAATATTTTTTTAACTTTTTCTAATTGGGTATTTTCAATTTTATAAGTAATCTTTTCAAATTGTGTAACATTTTTTTTAACTTTATTCAATTTGTGTAACATTTGATTTTTTAACTTAATAATTTTTTTATTATTATTATTATTATTATTATTATTATTATTATTATTATTATTATTATTATTTATCATAGGGTTAAAATCAATTTTATAAGTTATGCTATTATTGTAACTATCACTTTTAGGCATAAAAGTAGCTTTTAATTATAAAATATTATTTTTTGTAATTTTAATTTTCTGATTCATTAAACTTTTGCTAAATACAACAAAATTTATATTTTTTAAAGGCAAAAAATATATTAATCACAAATCATATATGCCGTGAACCAAACACATGTTTGTTAACAATTTTTATATCCGACCATTTAAGCCCATCTAACATCTAAATTCTTACGAACGAAAAAAAAAGATTAATATGATCGGATATTAAAATTGTTAACAAACACCAAGACAATATTTTTTTAATGTAAAACCAATTTTTATACTTAAAAATGGTGGTTATAATATACTAAAAAAATGATACTTATACTAAAAAAAGTTGAAAAATGGTACACAATCTAAAAGTTTACTTAAAAAATCAGATGTTATACGAATTGAAAAAAAGTTAAAAAGAATATTACACAAATTGAAAGAATTATTTGCTAAATTGAAGATGTTGCTAATTTAGTAGGGTTACATTGCAGTAATTGAATGAAAATGCATAGTTTAATGACTTCATGAAAAAAAACTAGAAAAATGTTGCATAAATTGGAAAAAGACAAAGATAGTTGCACATTTTTAAAATTTTCCCGAAAAAATATATCGGAAAGGTAATAATCCTCTTTTGGTTTTTGTTTCACTTATTTCTTTCCGTTTAGCACTCTAATATGCTTTTGATTCACGGTTTAGTTGTGGAGTAACACAATTGTGATTACTTACTTGAACAATATATCTAAGTAGAAAGGATTAAAGTTATTAATCTTAGAGAATGACGATCAAATATTAGTAGTACAAAAAAGTTTTATTAAATTTATGAATTATAACTCTCTTTTATATTTCCTTTACTTATTATAATTATTTTTTTGAAAGGCAACAACGAATATATTATATTATGACTAAAGACAAAATACAAAAACGGGGTTCTGCAAGATGCAGAATACACCATTACAGACCAAGTAATTGAATGGAAGGGCCTATTATTTGTCCCAATTACAACTTATAACAATCGATGCATGAATCTATGATCGTTCTAAGCAGTTGAATCTGAATCAACATACTCCAATTAGGAGATTATCTTCATTGCTGCTTGAAAAGGATTCACCACCCAAAGGTCCTAATCCAGCATACCTACACGAGATCTTCTATTAATCCAATTAAAAGCTTGAACTTGGATATCTGTAAACACCTTTAGTGTTGAAGCCTTATTGTTGTTGAAGATGAAGTCATTTCTGGTTCTCCAAATGAGATACAACGTGGTTTAGATTGTTGCCTCGAAGACTTGTGTTTGAGGTTGCTGGCAATTTAGACATGTCTTCCAAGTTAAGAACTTCGTTGATCATGGTGAAGTTTCTGGTATTTAATCCCCACCAGATGCATAATTTCGACCATACGTCTCTTGAAAAGCAACATGCAGTTAAGGCACGACTTAATGATTCAGGTTCTTCTCCCCATCTAGGGCAAAGAACAGAATGTACATCGATACCTTTGTCGTTTAGGTTAAGGATAACAAATAGCCGATTCAAGGTAGCCCTCCAAACAAAGATCACTACTTTTTTGGTTTAGATGTACTCGATCTAACCATGGTATATCTCTGGCCGTTTTCTAAGCATCTCCTAGTCATCTCTAGTTAAATTCGTATAAGACTAGAACTTCTGATCTCTCCTATAGAAATTATAGAAAATAAGTGATCCACTTTGTGAGTCATTAAGTTATGGCTAGGTTTTGTTTATATGTTTGACCCATTTTTTAACTTTAGTTATATAAACAAACATACTCTTTAGTTAGGTTGACACCAATGACAAAATAATGAAGAAGACCATGAGTTATACCTCTTCTTTTTTTCAAACCTTTCCTTTTGCCATGCTAATGTCACATTATTTTTCCTTCTCTTTCCTTTCCTACAATATTAGTTATGTCCTTCTCACTCTTACCCTCACTTTTATCTTGTTTTACTAATCATATGAAGAGAGAAAAAGAGAAGAGAGAAAGAGACCAAAGAGAGAGAGAGAGAGAAGGAAGAGATAGATAGAGAGAAAAAAGAGAGAGAGATAGAAGGAAGAGATAGAGAGAAAGAGGGTGGATGGGATGGGTGGGGGTGGCAAACTTTGGGTCTTGGAACCCAAAAGCCTCTACCCGATGGCTTTCTCAAACACCCATTTTGGTGTTTCAAAAACTACCCAAAGGTCACATCAGAACTTCACATAAAATAAAACATTATTTTTATCGGACCTTTTATGAAGGTTTTTGTTTATAAGTGACGGATGATTTAAGCATAAAATATTTTGTGCATATGTAATAATAACTTCTTTTTTATAAATTTGTTCCCTTGAATACTAGATAGAAAATATAGAGGTTGGGGTGGGTTTGTTACAATTTTTCATTCACAAATGTATTTTTTTTAACAGTTTCGTCTCAGCGGTAGTGGCACAGGATCGAAACCAGTTGATCTAATCCGGGCCCCGGTTTCTAACCACTCCAACTACACCCCCTAATTAATTCGGTAGGGCTGCTTTCACCAACGAGGGAGTGACCCTCAGCTATTCCTAGGAAGAAACCCTCCAGAGAGACTCGAACCCAAGACCTCCCCTTCACTGAGAAAACTCCCTTACCACCAGGGCAAGCCCCTTTGGTTCACAAACGTATTTACCTTGTATTATTGAGTTTAATAAGAAGAGGAAATGGAAATGATTTCATTTTTAGGAGGATATGATTTAAGGTAAAATTAGCTTATGTTCTCTAAGTTAATACATTTCCTTTCCTTAAATAAAACTCAAAAGCATCTTTTTTACGAGTTTCAATATCCCCTTTCCATAAAAACACTCAAGAACACAATGTTACCTGTTGTCAAATTATCACTTACAAACACCGAAACACATTTACTATTGTCCGAGACATATATCTAACACTTGAATGTTCGTAAAGCAATCATATACCCACTGATCGTTATAAAGGATTGCCATCTTTCTTATTTCTGGAATTCCGTGACAGTTTGAATGTTCGTGCAGCTTCATCTACCCTTCAAACTACATGGTTGTGTTAATGTATTGTATATTGCATGTATACTAGGCCCGTATATAGGATTTGGCTCATTGCCCGTATTGTACTTAATTTATTTATATTCCTTGTATTCATTATTTTGGGATCAATGGTAGAATTACCATCTTACAAACCAGGGTGACCTAAACTATAAAACCAACATAATCAAACCCATAAAACTTAATCTATAATAAAGTTGACGGTCTGGTTTAAAATGCGAAAAAACGAAAGTTTCAGTTTGTTTTCGGTTTTGACCTAAACCCGACACATATCTTTAAAATTATTGTGGATTAAAATTGAAATTAAAACTTTATAGTAGAATCAATATGTACAGGTAAGATTAGTCACAAACTTTCCTTATAAAATAGCGAATATTGCTGTAAACTTTTAGAAAAAAACTTGGGTAGATGACATAATGTATATATAATATATATAAGAAGTAAAGAACCAACCTCAGTTTACATGTTGAAATTATGAAGCAAAAAGAATCAACATTGGTCCAAGAAAGCTGTACAATTGATGAGAGTGAGTGGTGGTCCTTGCTTTTAAACTTCTTAAATGAGATTGAGTCAACTGAAGAAATGTGTAATAGACAGTTTGACAAATTAAGATGGTTAAACTTTTTTTGAACTTTGAGTATCTGCATGCAGTTGTGGTCCAGTCCAAACCAAACCAAACCAAACCAAACCGGATTCTTGATTCTCAATTAATACCCTAATTAACAACTGCTTTTTAAAGAATCATGAGGTCCACTCTATATATGCCTTATTAGCCATCTGAATCATACCATTTTTGTCATTTCTAGCCATACTCATCTTCATGTACCATGCATACTTCAATTCTGTTTAAATATATAATATAATAAGTGAAAGATTTGAATATGTGATGTATCTTTGTGTATATGTTGCAAGAGGGGCCGCTAAAATGTTAACTTAAGTGTCAGTACAAAAGATTTATATATCTTAAGTGTCAGTATAACTTAAGTGAGAATAAAATTGGTCGTATAGAATAATATTTCAAGTATTTTGTTATATTAACGCGACGTATTTTACTTATTTTATAATTATTTAGATTTACAAAAGAACCAGCGACTATATGACTGCCACTGCACCAAAACGTACATCGCCATTTAGTGATCACCATTGTACACAAATTAAAGGTTGTGCTATTAGGTTACACATGTACAATGTACTCAATGATGTAAACTCACATTAACCAAAAGACCACTCAGTTATTAACAAAACACCTCATAGACTATTGTTATTTTCTAAAAAAACGTTATCATTTTTAGTTATTTATATTTCGAATTAACGTTGAAGATTGGTTCTCACATTTCTCTTTATAAAATTTGTTTTTAAATAAACTTTATAAATACAATGATCATGGCGTCAACTTGGAGATACATGGTTAAATTAGTTTGCTACATACATGAACTCAAGTAAATTAAGAAAAGTTGTTCACTTGGTTAGTTTGGTATATGTATTTGAAGCTTTAATTAGTTCTTAGACACACACACACACACACACACACACATATATATATATATATATATATAGGGGGAAAGTTCAAATAGGAACTGTTTTTCGTGCGAAAACTACGAGAACCAATCTTAGCCCTTGATTAATTAAACTTCATCAATAGCTAAGATTTTTTGGCGGCTCATTAATGCTTCATTAATGGATCATTAATGACACATTAATGAGAGTTATTTCGGAAAAATCAAGCATCGCAAATTAATGACAGCTCATCCGGACGCAATTCACGGTTGGGTAAATATATCAATTACCAAACTACCCCTATTAACGAGTCATTAATGGCGTTACAAACAGTTCTCGCAGTTATCGTACAAAAAAACAGTTCTCGTTTGAACTTTTGTCTATATATATATATAGTTAAAAGATCATTTGAGAACTATTTTTATTACGAGAACCAATCCTAGCCGTCTAATTTCCCATCCTTTAATTTAATTGTCTACCCATGATTTTATCACATGCACCTTACCACATTATATCCCCTTATGCTCTTCATCCGTGAATTCCACTTATCAATTGAATGGTTAAGATTGGTTTTCTCGATTTTCGCAATAATAATGGTGTATGTGTGTGTATATATATATATATATATATATATATATGTATGTATGTATGTAAAAGAAATGTGTACATTTTCACAAGGCACCCCATATGGATTTTGGTTGGTTTGGTACGTGTCAATTATTCCATTAAATTACTTTTTCACAAAAATGGCATCAGAGTTTGCACTTTAATCGATCTATACTTGTAGCTTGCCACTTTCTTTGGGGTAACATTTGTGGGTCTGTGTGTGTGCGTGAGAGAGAGAGAGAGTGTGTGTGCAAATCTTGATGACATTGAGTGAGGAGATTTGGGAAGTGAAACCTTCACATCAAGATATGATCAATAAATAATTGTAACAATCTGCCTAAAAATTTGATTCAATTGTGTGGATTAATTAATAGTTGGACCAGTCAATAAGGAATGTAGGTAAAAACTTTTTTATTATTATAATTAAAAAAATAATAAAAACTAGAGAGAAAATTAGCCAAGGGTTTGCCGACTCTAGTGTTGCATGCTACTTGTATTGAAAATGTGTTCTTTATGGTTATGACTTTTAGTCCTATGAACAAAGTTGTTCATTTAAGAGTAGAAATAAAATACTTGTTAGCCGTTAAAAAATAGAGAATTTAAAAAGTTATAAAAGTGCTGAAACTTGACTTAGAGGGTGTTTATTTTTACAAAGCACAACTTGTTTTCCTCTCATATTGTGAGTGCATAAACATTTAAAAATAACTATTCATTTTTTAACTATTCTGGGATAGATGTTGACTAGTATTAATTGAAGTTCTAGCTATACTAGAATCATCTAAATTGAATTTCTTAAGAATCTTGTCCATGTAATATGTTTAACTCTAACACAATTCCACATGAGATTCATGTAATCTTAATTCAAAATATTACATTAGCAAAACCTATATCTTTCATGTCAAACTTTTTCTTTTACATATATTTTATGGACCTTATAATTTTTGCGTCACTTTTAATGATACATATATTATCTACATATATGATAAGTATCCAACAAGGCCTGCTACATCACTGAGGGCTCTCCCCGTTGGAGAATAAGAACGTCTACTATTACCCAGGGATAATACCTAAGAGAACGTGGCCTCTGGTTCAGAGAATGGAAAGATCACATTTCCTCATTAATAAGAGACTTAATTTTTTTTTGAACGGCGAAAAAATGAATGCAAGGACAAGAGCTACGGCATGGTCATCACCCTTACCAAGCACCCAAAATATATAACTAAACTCTAGCAAGTTGCTAGAAAATAAAAGAGTACATAAAGTTAAAATAACGACAAAGGATTACAACACCACATTGCCCAATCTAAATTACATTTTGATATAAATTTTATCCATGTAAAAAGCATTGTTTGAACCTCCACAATCACCACCGGCACCAGAATCTGCTTCTTTCTTGAATTAACACAACTGAATAAGTTATAAAGGAATTGATCAATAGATGAATGAGAATCAGGAGAAACATTACACCAATCTTCAACCGATTTCCAAGCATCTTTTATTTTTTCGCAGGAGTAAAACAAATGATCCACAGTTTCCGGTTCTCGATCACATAAAGGACAATACTCTGACGGAATTTGCATTCCTCTAGATCTTAAATTCGATCTTGTTGGAATTCTTCTTAATAAAAGTCTCCAAGTGAAGCAATTGACTTTTATAGGAAGCCACTTGCACCACATGCTTTGAACCAAACCCAAGTTGTTAGACCGATTGTCTAATATTGTCCTCATAGATTTAACAGAAAAACAACCGGAAGAATCCCCTTCCCATTTCCAGTAATCCAATCTGTTACTGAAACTAATATTCCCCACTAGTGTCTGTAATGCAATAATCCTATCTGATAATCTAGAAGCAATACTATTATCAGACTAGGACCATACCCAAACACCATTATTATTAGAACTAAAATGATAACGATCTGCAACTGAACATGATTTATTACTCTCAAGCAGAAACAAATCAGGGAATAAACAATTAAGGGGAGAAGTACCAACCCATCTATCAACCCAAAATTGAGTCCGAGTTCCATTACCCACCATACGAGTAAATAAAACATCCAAGTTTAAATTTAAGGGGAATAATGACATACCAACTTTCACAATATTCAACCATACTCCTGTGTTTCTAGGATGAGCCATCGAATTAGAATCTCTACCTGTAACTCCATGAATTGCTTTAATAACTTTAACCCACAAAGCTTGATCTTCTACTTTTAATCTCCACCACCATTTGATAAGAAGTGAGATATTTGCAGAATTTAAGGACCCAATTCCAAGCCCACCCAATTTCTTTGGAGCAATGACTTTTTGCCAATTCACCCAACTGATTTTTGCTTTCCCAGTAGAAGTGGTACCCCAAATGAATCTTCTTCTTATTTTTTCAATTTCTTCAATTACTTTTGCGGGGGCTTTAAAAATGGATAGAAAGCAAAGAGGAATACTTCCCAAAACCAATTTGCAAAGAGTGATCCGTCCACCAAAAGATAACTTTTTTCTTTCCAGCTAGATAACTTGGATTTCACTTTGTCAATAACAAGCTGCCAATTTCTAGCAAGATTCATATTTGCTCCAATGGTTACTCCCAAATATGTGAATGGAAGTTTTGCGCTATCACATTTGAGGAAATTAGAAAGATTTCGCACCAACACCAATACCAAATACCTTGCTTTTAGAGAAATTCACCTTTAAACCCGAAGCTAAATGAAAACAACGCAGCAATCTGGTCAAAGTTATTGCATTAGAAGCACTCCATTTTTCCAAAAAAATTGCATCGTCAGCATAAAAAAATGAGATAAAGAAGGACCATTATTAGGAAGAGAAACTTCCTGGAAATGTCCTTTGTTAACTGCTTCCAATAAAGCAACATGAAGCCCTTCCATCGCTATAATGAAAAGAAACGGAGATAGCGGATCTCCTTGCCTCACCCCTCTAGATAATGGAAATTCATCGGTTGGAGCCCCATTAATCAAAACCGATGCTTTAGCAGATGAAAGGCATCCAGTAATCCATAATCTCCACTTAACCCCAAAATGCATTTGTTCCATGATTGAGTCGATAAAACCCCAACTAAGGCAATCAAACGCCTTCTCAAAATCAACTTTAAATAGAAGAGTTTTGTTTTTTGTTCTTTTTACCCAATTACACACCTCATTAAGCATTAAAGGCTCGTCTAGAATTTGCCTTCCTTCAATGTAAGCAGATTGTTCCGGACTTACAACTTTCCCAACAACAGATTTTAACCTCCATGTAAGCAATTTCGCCACAATTTTGTAAACACAACCAATAAGGCTGATGGGCCGATAATCCTTTAAAGACATAGGATCATTAACTTTAGGAAAAAGAGAGATAAAAGAGGAATTACATCCTTTAGAGAAGGAGCCATGATCTTCAAAGTAATGCACCGAGTTAATCACATCCTTTTCCATCAAAGACCAAAATTTCTTGATGAATTTGAAAGTGAATCCATCTGGACCTGGAGCTTTCTCACTGCCACAAGACCATACCGCCCTTTTGATTTCTTCCTTAGAAAAGGGAACTTCTAGTAAAGAACTATCTGCATCACTTAACTTTTTGAAAAGAGGACTGAGGAGCTTTGGCCGGATCAGCATTGGTTCATGGAATTTACTTGAAAAGAAATCAAAAACCTCATTTTGAATCAAGTTCGATTTAGTTTCCCAAACACCATTAATAAATAACCCATTAATTCTATGGTTATTTAAATTATAATTGACTATCCCATGGAAGAAAGACGAATTCCCATCACCATCTATCACCCATTTTAATCTTGCTCTTTGTTTCAGGTCTAACTTATTTGCATACTCCAGATGTTTCACCTCCACTTTCCATTTTTTTCTATTGTCTATATCATCTGCTGATAATTGCCCTAATTCTGCCTTTAACTCCAAATCATCAATTTTCTTTTTTATTGTGTCAATGCTTGATCTTTCTTTATGTAATACCTCCGCTTTCCATTTCTTTAAAGCCCCTTTGACTGCTCTGAATTTAGCAGCCAACGTCCAATCAGCTATTCCCCTGCACATAATTGAATTCCAAGCGGAATGGACAATATCATGTAAGTCATTATGATAAAGCTAGGAATTATAAAACTGGAATGGAGTGGGACCATAATCTTCCAAAAAAACATGAGAGAATTATGGGGCAATGATCTGAATGTTCTCTCACAAGCACAGAAGCTGAAACAGAAGGCCACAGATCTAAAAATTCGGCAGATACGAAAAACCGGTCTAGTTTACTTAATGAGACCCCATCATCACTCATCCATGTAAATCTTCTTCCACCAAGTTTTATTTGTGATAATTCCACATTTCTAATGAAATCATTAAATTTTCTTGCACCTATAGCAGAAAATGTAGATCCAATACGTTCACCACGATCTCTAAGCTCATTAAAATCCCCCATCAATACCCAAACTCCATTTCTAGTTCGGATCAAATTAAGCAATTCATCCCATAATTCTAGACGAGAAGAAGCCAGGCGGGGGGCATACACATTAGCCACATAAACTTGATTATTAACACATTTAAGTTTACCACAAACAATGATGTAATTAGATCCTTTCAAAATTTGAGATTTCATGAAAATACTAGAATTCCACATACTCACTAAACCCCCCGATCTCCCTTGAGAGGCAACTACTTCAAAATCAAAATGAGAATTCGTCCAGAAAGAAAACAAATTAATATTACTAGGATTCACAAATTGAGTCTCTTGAATTGAAAGAAAACTAATCTTATGTTGTTTCAAAAGCCGTTTCACCCAATCAGATTTGTGATCTCCCCCAATTCCTCTTATGTTTAATGACATCAAATTCATTGGACAACATTTATTTGCTCCTGAATACCTGAGATTTGCTGTCTTGTAGCTTCTTCAAAACCGTCCATCTGGAAGCCAATCTCCTTCCCTAACTTCAATGTGCTTTGAATCTCTGCTTCAATGCTATGTTCATTTGATTGAGGAACAAACGAAGGATTAAGATTCTCGATAGAGACGGGAGTAGCCCTAATCGGCAAACCTGAAGAGGATCTTCTAGAATGGAGCATCCTGTTCCTTTCACTTCTGCAATTTTCCCAAAACCGAGAAGACGACCCTCTTGAATTCGATCTTCTAGAACCACCTCTGGCTGTCGATCTGTTATTGCTAATACTTTTTGAAAATGAAGAAGGTACAATTGGAATATTCAAGTCAAAAATCGGCCTGTATGCCCCTTCTTTCGTAGAATTAATTCCATTTAATTGAACATGCCCATCACCCTCTAATCCATTTGTAGGATTTGACCCATTACTCATATTCCCATTAATATTATCTGGCCCATTACAAACATTCTCACTTGCAACTTCGTCTACAGCAAAAGTATTCCCTTGATGCGTATATGAAGGATCGGAATAGGAGAATGACTTTTCATGTGCAGAAGTCCTATCAAAAGACTCCTAGAGCTAAAACACCCATTACCCAAACATGAGGAATTTAATGTTATGTACAAATAAGTTAAACCCTGATACTGACATTTGACGCCGTAAAAGCTGAGATTCTAAGGATCTCAGCATGTCCACAATTTAAGAAAGTTAGTCCAGTAGAATATATACTCACCTTAGCCCTAAAAATCTACTAATAAGTATGTGACAAGTGTCAAAACATAACATACAAGGCATAGCCTTTTCCTACAAACATTGCATTCTTGTTCGAAACAAACTAATTTGACTAAACTTTTTGGGCAGCCATCTGGATTCTGGACACTACATTCTTTTGAAACCCTCGGACATACACGATGGGGATAGCATTAGCTCCTTCTTTGGGAAGACATCCCCTTTAACTTTGATTATAATGGTAGTAGATCGAGCTTTCCATGTAGAGATTTTTACCATTTATTGTTTAGAACTGTGATATATGAGATTTATCTTGCGGATCATTATCTCCGAACTTGATCAGTATGTTATAAATCGTTTGTAAAAATAAATCCTGAATAAAACAACACTAATTCGAACAATGTGTTGAGTAATGTTCCATATCAGACGAAAAGTGACTTTGTAATCTGCTTTATAAGGGTCCTGAGCTACTCCTCTAGCTCTTAACCAATTGGTTTTGAGTTAAAACCCCACAAACTTACACAATGAAATGGTGTCTACGGTGTAAAGATTTCGAGAATTTATTTATCATTTGAAAAATGCCACTTTAAGAGTCGGTATCTAATTCATTTGAGTTTGACTTTAGACACGTTATAGATTGTTATCGAACTCATTATAATTAAATGTGTATTAGTAAGAACTCCATTTCTCAAACTTTCTAACAAAATATTATAAAGGCTCAAAAGAATATTTCATCATTAGAAGAAACGTAATTTATTTTCAAAGATAGGTTATATCTTTTGCTATTGAATAAACATCAGAATAATTAAAGTTAATTTTAAATGTTACTATATAATTGTAAAACATATAAAAAGTATAAATAAATAATACCCCGTGTATACACATATATATTAATAATAAATACCCTATATATAAATAGTATCATAAAATAAATAACAAATCACGATAGAAAACAAAATTAACAAAAAAAGAAGGTGTTTGAAATGATATTTTATGACGCAATTTTCGAAATGATTCTCAAAATAAAATAGTATAACAAATCGAATAATGAAAATTAATGTATTAATATAATCAAATTGGTCTACGTGTTTACATAAATAATCATGAAAAAATCTTTTAACATATCTATTGAATGACTTGAATATAAATTTTGTTAAATATTCTAGTCTCAACAAATTAAATCAGCTAAAAATAAAAATCTTGAACCGGGACGGGTCGGTCCGGTCTTCGGTCCTTTTTTTTATAGATTTCGGGTTTCGGTCCGGTCCGGTTCGGTTTTGTTTAATATAGTGTATAAAACAAACAATAGACCAAAAAAACCGACTAACCGGACCAAGACTGGTCTAGACCGGGACTTGTCGGTCCGGTCTTCGGTCCTAGTTTTTTATAGATTTCGAGTTTCGGTCCGGTCCGGTTTTTGAACCGTGCTCACCCCTAGGGTTACTATTCAATTAACAGTAACCTTCATATTAACGTTCTTAAATTTTTAACGCGAGATTAAAGAAATGGAAACTGATTTGCCGCAGTGACAATGGCGTGGTATCGCAACCTTAAAACCATAGTTCAAATCCAGCATTGCATCAATCGACATTTTCTTTGATTTTTTTAATTTTCTTTTTCTCATTATTTCGATTAAATATTTATATTTAGTTATTATAATATAATTGTAAAATAGTTAATTTTATATCTTATGTGTTTTCCACTTATAACTTTTAAAGTTGTGTTCAATAAAGACTATTTAAAAAACATAGTTCAAAAATTTTAATATTCAATCACAGATGATTCAGTATACAATCACATTTGATTTATAAAAGTATCACATGTGAATTACGAAAAATTACGAAAATGTCACTTCGTCCAAATTTTTAGAATTTAATCTAGACCATTGATGTAATTAATACAAAGGCTAAAATTAGTCTTTTAAAACTATGATTTAATTATTGACTATTTTGAATATTCTTCATTACTTTTAATATAAAAAGTTATGCGTAAATATAAATATATATTTACGACCATCCTATTTTTTTACAATATGATATATATTTTATATAAAACATATTTATTTAAATAGTGTAATTTTCAAAATTGCGATAATAAAATAGACATTTCGTAATATAAAAATTAAAAACTATTATATTACGTTAAAAGTTAAAGCGAAATTTAAATAACGATTATAAATTTACATTTTTTAAAGTCAATTATAACTTTACATTTTGATGAACATAAAACATATATTAACATACTTTTCGATTTTACATTGTCCATTAAAACTGTAATAGCGTTTTTCTTATTTATATATATAGGGCTGTGTTCAATAAAGTTTATTTAAAAAACATAGTACTAAAATTTTAATATTCAATTACAAGTGATTCAGTATACAAACACATGTGATTTGTAAAAGTATCACATGTGAATTACGAAAATATCATTCCACCCAAATTTTTAAAATTTAATTTAGATCATTGATGACATTATCCAAAGACTAAAATTAGTTTTTTAGGGCTATGAATTAATTATAGATTATATTGAATAATCTTTTATATATATATATATATATATATTGCTTTAGCAAATAATTGGATGAAGGATTATTTTTATTTTTAATCACTTTTTTGTTTTTGGATGAAAACTTATGATGATTTTTAAAGTTCAATTTTTATGATTTGGATGAAAATTAAGATAATGTTATCAAAGATTTCTATTGTTTTTCGTCAAAATCTTTTTTGATTTAAATAATTAATAATATAAATTTCATGTTAAGCGTAATAAAGAATAAAATTTGAATTGATGAGTTTGAACTCTTAAAATAACGTGAGTACGTATTTTCAAGGTAAAGTAACTTTAAATGTAAGGTTTTGTTCAATATATAGTCCTTAATAAAAGCATAGTCCTGATGAACAATTTTTAATCATTAGATTTCAAGATTAATAGTATATATGAAATCTTAAATAATAATTAAAATTTATTTAAGTAAGGACAATTCTGACTTTTTGCATATTGGTCCCCACTTTCTCTTTCCTCTAATTTATTTAAATTTAATTATCTCACAAATCGGTAATCGTTAGACGAAACCAATTATACCGTTGCGATCCTCGTGTTCCACTCTTTTATTAGAGAGGTCACTTAATATACTTTTGACAAACTTTTTTTTTCTTCATTTTGTTAGGTTGGACTTAAATTTTATTAATGTATAATCACATTTGATTCATAACAATATTACATGTGTTGTTTTACTAAATTTTGTATCTTCTTAAATTGTATATCATTTAACGTTTATTAATTTTGAATGTTTATTTAAAAAATCAACGTTTGCTTAAAACCGTTTATACATGTATGTACATATTCAATTTCACACAACCCAATTGCATTGTCTACCCATGAATGCATATATTGTGTACTAGCAACACCATATATCCTCTATCAAAAGTCTAGATGTGTTCTCCTTCGAATTCGATGTCTTTTATATTGGTTCTCGTAATAAAAATTATTCTCGTTTGAACAATCCCCTATGCAATCATATATGATTGAATACCAAATCTTATGTTTTTTGGTATTCAATCACAGGTGAATCTGTACAAACTCTCATGTGATTCTGTACAAAATCACATGTGATTAAATATGCAATCATATGTGATTGAATACAAAATCTTATGTTTTTGGTATTCAATCACATGTGATTCTGTACAAAATCACATGTGATTGAATACGCAATCACATGTGATTGATTCTGTCAAATATGTGACATAAAAATGCTACATTTAATCAAATCACCTGTAATTATGTGCATGTATAAGATATAGATAATCACATGTGTATGAAACAACTAATAACTTAGAATCACTTTCAATTGTTGATTTTTTTGTTACTAAACCATAGAATTTCGCCGGATTATCAAACACCAAACTATAATTTTATAAAGACTATATTGATCACACCTCTGTGAATCACATGTGATTATACTTTAATAAAATTTAAATCCAATATAACAAAATGAGAAAAAAAAAATTTGTCGAAAGTATATCAAGTGACCTATCTAATAAAAGAGGGGAACACGAGGATCGCAACGGTATAATTCGTTTCGTCTAACGATTAACGGTTTGTAAGATAATTAATTTTAAATAAATTAGAGGAGAGAGAAAGTGGGGACAAATAGTTAAAAAACCATAAATGCCCTCTTTAATACAAATATATCAATTTTTTATTATAATCTAAGATTGAATCTGGACCATTGAATCTTTAAATCTAATGGCTATAAATTGTCCCCCAAGACTATAAATTAAATTAGGACTATATTGAACATTTATCTTTAAATGTATCTAACTTTACAAATTTTAAAATTTTATATTTTGTGTATTTAATAATTAATTTTTCGTTGTTATTTTTGAGAGTTCATTGTCAATTTGGTCCTTTAACTTTGTCATTTATTCTGATTTGGTCCTTTAACTTCAAAAGTGACCAAGATAAGCCTTAAACATCCGCTTTTCGGTCGGAATGGTCCTTTCATTAGTTGACCGTTAGTCAACTCTGTTAAGTGAAAGACATTTTAGTCTTTTTACCAATTTTTTAGTTTTTAATTACTTTTTAATAATAAAGGATATTTTCTCTCTCTATATATATATCACACATTACACTTTCTCTCTCTACTCTCTCTCTTCTTTCTCTTCAAACGATGGCAGCCATCTCCGACTGGCACCACCACTCCAACCGCCACCGCCACTTTTACACCATTCTCTCCTCAAACGAGATGGCATCCATCTCCAATGCACCCCCCGCCACCCTCTGGGCACCGCCAACCGCCACCGCCATCGTCAACAGAAACCTTAACATCAACAACCACCATTCCGCCAACTAACACAAAAAACCCACCGAAAACCCTTACTAACACCACAATCTGCTGCCACCACCACCACCACAGAAAACACGTGAAAACCTAAGATCTGTAGCCAAAACATGTGAAAACCCTAGCTCTATACCAAATCATGTGAAAACCTTAGATCTATTTGAAGATGAGGCGGCGGCAGTGACAGTGTCGCTTTCACCGTGAGAGAGAAAGAGAGACGAGGAGTTGTTGTCCAAAGAGAGAAACAGAGAGATTAGAGAAACAGAGAGATGAGAGAGAGAGAAGTCGATGTCACCATGGTGGTGGGTGATAGGACGGCAGTGATGACACAGTTGGTGGCGGCGGTGGTCACATACTTACAGTGGTGGTGCTTTCACCACCTCTCTCTTTCTTTTCTCGATTATTTCACCCATTTGCTTTCACCGTGTGGTGGTGGTGGTTGTGGCCGGCGATAGGATAACGGTGGTGGTTGTCGTCGGCGATAGGACAGCGGTGGTGGTTATGGTGGTGGTGGTTGTCTAGAGAGTGTGTGTGTGTATATATGGAGAGGAAAGGAGAGGATATATATTTTTATATATTTAAAAATTATTATATATTATTTTAATCAATAAAAAATAGAAAAATGATAAAAGGACAAAAATACCCCCCACTTAACGGAGTTGACTAACAGTCACTAACAAAAGGACTATTTAGACTGAAAAATGGATGTTTAAGGCCCATCTTGGTCACTTTTGAAGTTAAAGGACCAAATCGGAAAAATGGGATAGTTAAAGGACCAAATTAACAATTAACTCTTATTTTTTATGACATGAGATTCAAGACCCCCCTTAAATAAAGTAAAGCCAGCTCCTTTAGTGCATGAAGGCTAAAGAAGGAAGTAGCAAGTGAAGGTGCATAGGAATCTGCTTATCTACTTGCCTTTCAACCTCAGAGCATTCAGTTCCCCATTAGCATTAGTGCTAATTAGCAGCCGCTTTTTTTGGAAGGCGAGATTCTTTTGTGTGACCGAGGATTCCACGATAGCAGTAGTTTTAGTTTAGTGATTGATATCTTAGAGAAGCTGGTAAAGTAAAGACAGACTATTTCGAAAGCAATGGTGGATTAAAGTTCTTATTGTATGTATTAAACTTATATTTTTTTTTCTTTTTTATGTACAAAAAGACTTACAATACTTAAAAGTTTGATATGAAGGAAATTTTTGATGTTAATATATATAATAGCAAAACGTATAAATTAAATACATTTTAATAAATAATTTCCAATTAATTTTACACTTTTATGTTTGAATGATAGTTTTATATATTTTTTTTCTATCTTTAATATTTGTCTCGTATAGGATGAAACATCCTGATTTTGTTTTTTGTTAGAACAATTATATAGAAGTAAAAATGGTTAAGTTCGATTCGTGCAACAACTCCTCAAGGTGGTCTTCTACAAGTTCGATTCATTTACTAACTTACTTTTGAATCAAGCATAGGAACAAAAATGAGTTTTGTTCGATTGGAATTCTTGGTTTTGTAATTCCTCTAATACATTATTGTCATTTGGATATTTCTAGCACCTTGTTAGTTGATTTTATTAATCCATCTAATACATTTTGTAATCCCTCTAATACATATTTGGGTCTTTAGAAGAGGATGATGACGGACCCGAAGCTTCTTCCTAGGGGTTCCTATTTTACTCTTTAAAAAAAAGTTAAAACTTTTTAAGTTTTTTTGTTTATTGCTATATAGCGTCCGACAAAGAAGCATGAAAGTTTGATTTTTTCGACTCTCTTATGATGATTACATAGAAAGGTGGTTAGTAGCTTTTTTTTTTTTTAACAGCGAAGTTATGCTAATATGTTAGTGGGCTGGGTCCGTAGTAACATTCATATAGAGCAGTATGCGAGCCTCAAGCTACGCGCCAAGTTAGTAATTAAACGTCTTTGCTTAGGTTTGAACCCAGTACCTCCAAGAAAGACTTTACCTTCCACCTCCCTCTTAACCACTAGGCCAAGAGATTATTGGTGGTTAGTAGGTAAGGCTAGTAGTAGAGTTAGTAACAGTCGCCCAGTTTGAAATATTAACGTATATTTGTGTGCATTTATATTTGGGGGCGGCTACTTTCCCTAGAATGACTACCTCGATCTTTACCCAACAAATTTCCGATAATTAGTATCCATAGATGAGGACTTCTTCTCATCTCTAATAAGTCAACAAGCTCCTCATTTGTTTGTCTTTCTCCTCGTTTGCTTGTTATCTACTAGACCGATTTAGTCATTAAGCTCGTTTAGGGAGGGCTTGTCATCCTAACGACGAGCTCAAAAGATAATTTTGTAAACCAATTAAATTAGTTAAAAATAATATTATGTGAATCTAATAATAATAGTGATGATGTAATAGTTAGTTGTTGTAGTAATTACTAGGACAGTTAGTCATGGTATCACTACAAGGAAAGAGGGCATTAGCGGCGACACCTTTTACGGTGACAGAGACCAATAGTGGCGACATGTAGTTGGGTGGACTACACGTCGCCGCTATTGGTCTCTATCGCCGCAAAAGGTGTCGCTGCTAATGCCATTAAAAAGACCGGGAGTAATTCCTTCCCAAACTTTTCACGTGTCGCCGCTATTTGTGTTTGTCGCCGCTATTGGTGTCGCCGCTATTGACTCTGAAATCAAAACCCCCCTTTTGCAGACCATTGAACTCACTTTACCCAAACATTTTTACTCTCGCGCGATCAGAAGAACCTCCCCACCTCCGCCGCTGGACCACCTGATCGCCGCTGCCGCCCCCTTCAACCTGCATTTCACAAAATACCAACAAGTTACCTCGATCTTCCCTTATTTTTGGTGTGTTTGTTTCAGTGTGTGTGTATTTTCTATGCGTGTTAGTGTATTTATAGATCTTGTGTGTGTGTTTTTCAGTGTGTATTTTGTTTCTTTGTGTGTTCATGTGTGTGTGGTCCAGTATGTGTTTTATGTGTGTGTGTGTGTGGTCTAGTGTGTGTGTATTTTGTGTGTGTTTTTTTTTCTGTGCGTGTGTATGTTTATTGTGCGTGTGTTATGTGCGTGTGTGTGAGTCTGTGTGTGTGTTCTAGTGTGTGTATTGTGTACATTGTTGTTAATGATTGTTAATTAGTGTTAATTGAATTAAAACACTCTTTAGTTGTTAATTAGTGTCAATTGTTGTTAATTAGTGTTAGTTGTTTTTAATTGATTGTGTTGTTAATTATTGTTGTTATTATGTATTTTGTGATTTTTAGCTATTAATTTGATTATTTATAAATTGTGATGTTTATAATTAGTGTTTAAAATTGATGTTTAGTTGTTAAATTGGTAATAAATCAAACATTTATTATTTGAAAATTTTTAAATGGTAACATTTAAGAGTATATATATACACGTACACAATTAAACACATTCTATTAAATATATATATATATATATATATATATATATATATACATACATATATATACAAACACATAAACACACATATTGGGTATACACACACTAAATACATTCGTTTATATATATATTAATAGAATGTGTTTGAGTGTGTATTCGTGTGTCTATACACATACAATTATATAAACACACTTAAACGAGTTCATATATATAGTATATTTAAGTGTATATATAGACACGTACACAATCAAACACATTCTATTAATTATATATATATATATATATACATACATACATACATACATAATTATATAAACACACTTAAACGAGTTCATATATATAGTATATTTAAGTGTGTATATAGACACGTACACAATCAAACACATTCTATTAATTATATATATATATATACGAATGTGTTTAGTGTGTATATAGTTATATACAAATGTGTGTGTGTTTGTGTGTCTATATATATATATATATATTGATGCTTGGTTGTAGTTTTGCTTTCATTCACTTAACTTTGTGCTAATCCTCCACCTCTCACTTCTTTTTCAGGTTTTTGGTGAGTTCTGCGGCTCGGTTATGACTTATGAGAGGGTGTAACTTGGGGAATACTTGGCGGGTACTCTGATATTAGTTGTGATGAGCTGTTGTTTTTGTAACACTAGTGTATTGAGATAACTGATGTGTTAGAAAACTGTTTTGTGTTTCCAGTTGTATATATATATTGTATATATTTTATCACTTCCGCAATATTTTAAAATGAAAAAATTTAGGTTGAAAATACGGTGTTACACATCGTGTTTCTTTATTTTGTTAAGATTCTAGTTAACTCATATTGCAAATTTTAAGTCACAATTAACAATCTCTGCTTTGACTTGAATTTATTTCAATAGTCAACAAGATTACCAAATAAACATCTTCTTCGTGCCAACCTCCTCATACGAGCCATGAAGGCGGAAACCTCATCATGTGATTTTTCCGGAGACTAACTCCATCCGTGAAACTTTGACTTCGTCTGATCGATTTTTTGCTCCAAGGACGGTACATACGAACATTCTGACATCTGAAGGAAGGACATACACTACCTTTGATATAGCTTATCACCCAGCCGTTGTTTGATCCCTATCACCTAACCATGAAAAAACCTACCAAACGCCACTGCTCGTCGCCTTTGCTTTTGCCTTCCGCCGCCACACCTTGCAGTCAATAGGTACCCTTCCTTACTTCATATGCTCTTATTTTGAAGATTTTATGTTATATGGGGTAAATTATAGATTATTTTGGTGATTTGTTAGATTAGTTTGTTGATAATTGTTATATTCGTGTGTTATTAATTGTTAGAGTAAAATGTGTTGTTTGTTGTAACGCCGGTCTTTCAAATATCATAGTATATTTTTTTTATTATAAACACATGCAGAACCGCTTATTATATTCACATTATACAACTTATATAAATATAAGTTGTAATACAAAAGTGTTGTTTAACAAACTTTCCAAACGTTACAAACTAGTTCGACCATTACACTAATTATTACATATCATAGTCTTTAAACAGTGTTCCCCAAAACCTAACATGTTATCCCTGCAGGTACCCGTGCTCACCTTTAGTCTATTTACCTGCATTAGGAATGAACATGAGAGGGTTAGCTATAAATAGCTAGTGAATAACAATTAAAGCAGGAGCAGTATATCAAGAGTATCATAACATATTTCATGCATCACATCATTTCATTCAAGTCTATCCTAACACATGGTGAAGCACCGGTTGTCAGCAGGCATCACGTCTTGCAGGGTTATAAGCCCGACTCAATGATCCTCACCGGGGAAACCGTTACTTCCTCCGCGCCGGTGAAGAAGCGGGTAGCGGTCCACCATTGCGTTATCGGGAACATATCCCATTTGGGATAAGTGGGAAACTGAGAGCCCCGAGTTAGTATTGAGGGCGGCGGTTTAGCTAGAACCAAGACTCGTGATCATCGAATCTCCGCACCACAATCTCTACAAGGTAGTACCGGCACTCAAACAATGGCCTACTCTGGCCTTATCACAAACACAATGGCCTACTCCGGCCCTTAAATATCAAGAGTGACCTAAACAGGCCTTTCACATATCAATAATGACCTTCAAGGTCTTTCACATGCATACATATCATTTGGTTCTCATATTTGGTTCATAAACCTCTAAACATGCATATCTACAATTTCATGGATTGTAACATACAAAACATCTTTTAATACTTTTAATATCATGCTCGAGTTAACTGTTACTCACCTATTGAGCTTAACAGGTAATTACACGACTCCGGCTTGCTTTAGTTGTCTTTAGCACCTATATCAAATCATTCACGTTTAGACACTTGAACATGCAAGGAAATCATCAAGACATCTAGAGTAATGTCCTAACAATGTTCCTAACTTGTTTGCTAACTTATATCCATGACTAAAACACTTCTACGCGAAAGAACAACACAAAACAGCAATGTGTGCAGTAACTGCTTGGACGCGTCGCATCTAAGCCTTCGACGCGTCGCGTCGCGTGCAGCGGTGCACAGATGTTGTTTCTGCATAGCAGTACCATTTTGGTCCATTTCAATACCAATTCAACTCTAACCAATTTTCAGTGTTCCATAACATCATTTGGCACTTGTAGGTGCTTTCTAACATCCTTAACACTTATCAAATCAATCCATACAAAATTCAAGCTTTAATTAGCAAGAATGTGTCCAATATGGCCAAAACTTGAAACACATCAATTCCAACACTTCCAATGCATCATTCACACTCCAAATGACTTATTGAAGCTATTAGAACTGACCATTTCCTTAAAAACCTCTGCTTGGTAGCATTTTCCAATTTTTGGCTATTTAAAGCCTATTTTAGCACTATTTTTACCAATTCAAGCAAAACCACCAATTTAATTCAAAACCATTGTTCTAATCAATTCATACAAGTTATATGAACTTATTAGAACCTTAAAAATCAGTCCTTGATGTGTAAAAACAGATTCAACTCATTTTGTCCATTTTGACCCATTTAGGTCAATTTTAAACATATGCATAAACACTACCTCTAATCAAACATATGAGTTCTAATCAATCCTAACACTTCATAAGAACAATTAGAATGCTAAATTTTAGTTCTTGAGGGTCAATTTCAGTTTGACCCGTTTATTGGCTATTTTGACCAATTTGGTCAAATCTTGATTTTGATCAAATCAAGCAATTCTAATCCATGTTATGTGTTCTTTAGCATCTATATGAGTTGTAAGAAGCATTAGAAGCTTCAAAATCAGACCACAATCGTCAAATTCGGGTTTGACCTAAAAAACCCATCAAAACCTAAAAGCTTGAAGAACATGGAGAAATGGAACTTACAAGAGCAATTGGATGAAGAAGATGATTAAGAACAAATTGTAGCTTGATTCAAACTCAATTTACAGCAGCAAAATTGAAGCTTGATGATCTTTTCTTTGATTTCTCCTCTTGAACCCTTGAACAAGAACACAAGAACACAATAAGAATGAGTTCTCTGTGTTTTCACGTGGGTAAAGAGAAAGAGGCTGACTTGTGGGTAATATTTATCCACGAGTGGGTATTTTGTTCCCCTTTTTAACTTACAACTTAACGCACGAGTACCCGTTTTAACTAACGGGGATATTTTTGGAAACCTCGTTCTAAATCACTTCATATTCTTTTATATTTTTATCAATATTTTATTTACTCATTTAAATAACTATTTTAGTTATTTTCTTTGATATTACAAATATATATATATATATATATATATATATATTATTCTATTTATTAATTTAATACACGTACCACGTAAGCGTGCGTCTAGGCCCTTTGTGAGGATGTTACATTAGTTTTGCTAAATATATTATTAAAGTATAAGTGTTGATAATTGTTAGATTAGATGGTAATAATCTTGTGTTTTGGGGTTTTTGATCTTGCTAGTTGTGGTTTACATTGTAAAATTAGATGATAATAATCTTGTGTTTTGGAGTTTTACATTTTGTTAATTGTGTTAGATTAAATGATAACATTGTTTTTGGTTTTTCTTATGAAATATTTATGTTGTATGCATGGTTAAAGGTTTTCCTTGTAGGTTTTCTTAGATTCTTTGGATTTCTTCTAAAGATCTAATCTATTTGTGTTTTATGGATTAGGTTGTTAATCTTATAGATTGTGATTTTTGGGCTTCAGAGTAGCACATGCTTTTAATTTAACTTAATATTTTTATGAATCATTTTAGGGTGTTGAAACTATTCAAGAGCCATTGGAAGTGGTGGTCTTGAGTTGTAATCACTTTTAAGGTTAGATCAATGGATTCTATATGCTAAAATTCAAATGTGATGAGTTAGTTTTGTTTTTATGCTTTCTACAGGTTGCTTTTGATTCTCCTCTGCAATATCATTTACTCACTATCCAAGTTTGTGTGTTTAAATTCTTTCTACAGGTTGCTTATGGTTCTCCCCTATACGTTGAAGGTTAAATCTCTCTGCTTATCAATTATGTGTTTAGTTTAGTTTATTTTAATCGATTGTTGTTCTTAGCTTTGGTGATCAATTGTTGGTTTGTGCATTTGGTTGAAGATTTAACATGTTTGTGTGTATTGAACTTTCTATTGTATGTACTAAACTTATACTTTTTTTTATGTAATCAAAATACGTACAATAACAATAAATTAAAAGTTCAATACACATAATAATATTTTTGAAAGGTGGATACACACATTCATATTGGATATAGTTTAATACATTTTAGAGAAGTAAACCCTCTTAAAAATCCTTTTCTTTTATGACTTGCTTAAGCAAAGTAAAAGTAAAACCATCAATTATGATACTTCTCGGAAGAAGTAGTAACAAGTTATTTAAGTTCTAATGTGTAAAATGTTAAGTTAAACAAGTATGGACAATTACAATACATGTTAGAGTTTTGACCCATTTAACCTATTATCTATATTAATGATTTTAATCCCTTTCTGTCAAAACACTCTCTTAAGCTAACACAACTCGCCATCCATATCGATACAATTTCTAAAACCATGTTACGCTTGCCTCACCTTACTTATTTGTAACGAGGTATAAACTGCCGGGTATGCATTTGTGATTAATATGGTAGTTTGGTACTTTCATAATTTGGTTTTTGGTCTATCGTTTTAACTTATAAGTTTACTAATTTACCGATATCGGCTGAAATATGCATATAATTAATATCTGATATCCTGTTCTATTAATATATTTTTATATTAAAATATGTTCATTATGACTTAATTTGTTATATTATGTGTTTTAGAGCTCTTGGGAGAAGAATTAGAGAAAATGGTGACAAAATTTGAAGAATATGAGAAAAACTGACAACCTCGACATATCTTCACTGTTTTGGATGTATCTCACACATACGAACTCGGATTGAGATGATTCAAGCGGTCACGAAAACTAGACTCAAAGAGCTATAACTTTATCCTAAAAAGAAGTTTAAATTCTAGGGAATTATTTGTGACGCTAGCCACTTAGCCTCGTACTAGAGCCCTAAGGGGGCGATTTTGGGTAGCCAAGGGTTCCAGACTAGAGCCCTAAGGGTTTCGTATCATAGCCTTAAGGGGACGATTTTGGGTTACCAAGCCATACTTTTGGAGGGATTTAATCCAAGAGGTAAGATTTCTTCTTGATTATGTCCAAGGATCAAAGATCGGAGGCTACATCTTCTATATGATTGAATTGATTCATCATCATCCGTCTATAATGGTACAAGAACTCTATCTTTTTATGTTTTTGATGTCTTTTAACTTGTATATGAGTTAACTCTTATATTTACTTGCATGATTTAAGCCCTAGACTAGATCTGATTCATCTTACGGATTATTTGATATTTTCTTGAATAATTATCTGTTTTTTCAATAAAATAACCCTTAGAGTTTTTAGCTTTAACATTTGCTTGTTTGATTTGTTAATTGCACGTATGTTATTGATCACGAAAGTGTCGTAATTGTGTGATTTCTTCTACTTTTTGCTTAGGTGACGTAGTAGGCAACTCACTAGAGATAGGGGTTGAAATTGAACTAAATAACCTTGTTAAATGCTTAAAGAACTCATTCTTGAAACGAAAGTTCTAGGATTAGGGATGGCGAAAGATTTGATCACATAACTGAACGGTAATTCAAGATGTGTTATTTCATAGGCTTAGAAATGAAAATTTTAGAAATTGTGTCTTAGCATTGCAAAAGATTGAATGAGAGTTAATTAATTAACCTCTAAGGATTTCATCATTAATCGAGTTTTATTAATCAGATCTATGTTTAGGGGGATATGAACCCGAGTGAATTGTATCTTCAATATTGTCCTAGATGTGTTTTCTTTTATCTCTGCGTACTTAGTTAACTGTTGTATTCTATTAGTTAATTACAAAATCGTACTTTCTTTAAATAAGATTGATTAATATTGATTTATTTTGAATTAACTTTATCATTCCTTGTGGAGACAATACATGGACTTATCGTTGTTATATAGCTACACGCCAAGGTCATACTATTCTTGAAATTTTATAATCTGATTTCACACATTATGTACATATTTATTTTGTAGCCTGATGATGTTGATGCTATTCTTAATAACCCAAGATTAGCGCAAAAATTTCAAAAATGATTCGATCATTGTCAACCCAAATGATACTCTAGAAAATGAGGACGAAGATAACAAGTAGTTTATTGTTTGAATGAGAGAGAATTTGATGGTTAAGATTGGTTCTCACGGTTCTCACAATAAAACGGTTCTCAAATAAACTTTTCAATATATATATATATATATATATATATATATATATATATATATATATATATATATAGACACGTGTGTGTGTAAAGAAGATGATCATGAAAGCCTAGAAAAGTAGAAATAACTAAATTACCCAAGTCTCAAGCATTAGAAGACTAAAACACAACTTACGAGCTAAAGATTATCCAGCTCAAGAGTTGCACGTCAACTTCAAATTTCAGCTCATACGCATATAGAGAAGTTACATATTCTTCTAAGACCATATGCATCTATCTCACTAATTCTCACATTATCGTCACATCAATTTTTCCATCATCCCACTAACCTCACATACATCCCTTTTAACCATTCTCTATTTAAAAAGATAAAATAAATAAAATATAGAGAGAGATAGAGATTGGTAGAGAGAGAAAAATACTCACTCGGCGTAAGTATGTTCTAGCTAAAGCCTCACTTTCAAACCTTAGGGGGTCGGGGTGATGTTCTCACGTAGCGTGAGAGAGACTTACGCTCGAACTCACGGGATGAATATGTATAGTCTAATAAATCTTTGTACACATCCTTATATACACTACGTAGATTAATACAATTGTTAAAACGAATATAAAAACAAAAAAGGGATTAATAGATTACACGTTTAGTCGGTACAAGGAAGTACGAAGTAAAAAGATTCAATAATAACAAATAACATTTTTGATGTATGTATGTAGAAATTTATATAAAGTGTGGAATGAGAAAAGACATAAAAGGGTTATTCAACCAAGCAAACTCTTTTGTCCCTTGCCTTTTTCTTACCATCACTCTGTCAACTTCAGTCCTTCTCTTCCAGATATCCCTTCTGATTCTCTCTCTCTCTCTCTCTCTCTCTCTCTCTCTCTCTCTGGACTGTGCATCCTCCATGTGCCAATATCTCCCTCTTTATAAACTCTTCCATTTCTACCTTTGATCATCTACTCATGCATTATTATTCCTTCCAATCTTCTTCTTCTTTTATCTTTTTCTTGTTTCATTCCATTCAATCATCAACAAAGTAATTAACCACCATGGAAACTCAACAACAACAAGATCATCAAGATTTAGGAAACAAAAACAACAACATTAACAACAGCAGCAGCAGTTATCTGTGTAGGCAGAGCAGTACAAGGTGGACACCCACAAGCGATCAAATCAGAATACTGAAAGAACTTTACTACAACAATGGAATTCGATCACCAACCGCTGATCAGATTCAGAGAATCGCTGCTCGTCTCAGACATTACGGCAAAATCGAAGGCAAAAATGTCTTTTACTGGTTTCAGAACCATAAAGCTCGTGAGAGACAAAAGAAACGATTCACCCCACCCGCACCACTACCACCACCTCCACCTCCACCTCCGTCTTCCACCACCACCCATCCCCCATATCCATTTTCCGATCACCACCACCAACACCATATGCATATTCAACCCCATTTCTATAACCACCAACAACACAAGCTCTACGCCACTCATCAAATCACACCATCAGGTAATTGTTTTATTCTTCATTTTTACTCGATTTCACATGTTATATTTCATGTGGGTACGTTCAAAATTTTCACCCTTTTAATTTCCCTCTTTTTGTAGAAGGTGGTTCTTCTTCTTCTTCTTCTCCACAAGCATTCCTACCTGTTGGCTGCGGTTATGGATCTATCGCCATGGAAAAGAGTTTCAGGGTATATCTACATATATCATTTGGGCGTATATCGATGCAACGATAAGTTTTTTTTAACAGAACACATACACACTTCAACATAGTCCTAATTCTATATATTTCATATTTCATGCAAAACACATATTCGATCTAACACTTTGATATCGCTTTTAAACTAGGACTTACTAGTTTTCGTTGCGAAGTAACATGTTAATATTTTCCTTTACAGAGAGTGAAGTATCAAACATCCCTTTTATTCAAGATCTTCCTAACAATATTGGGAATTCATTTTGACACGTATAAAAGTTAATTTATTTTGTGGAACATTTTTATATAGGAGTGTTCAATATCACCTGAAAAGAGCACGGTTGCAAGAGCAGAAATACATAATTTCGGGTCGTGGGTCGGTGTCGATTCGTATTCTTTCGACAAGATTAAGCCTGATAATGAAATCCAAGCGGAGGACGACGCCGACGACAGGGGTGGAGAGTTGTCAACGCAGATTGAGACGCTTCCACTCTTCCCAATCCACGGAGGGTCCGCCGCCACCGGCGGCAGCCATCATGATGTGTTAAACATGAAGGAGTCAGCATCATCGGAGCAAAGCAATGGAGGTTATTATACTGGTGGAAACTGGTTTCCCTCCGACGGCCGGACTTCATCACTTGAATTGAGCTTGAATTCGTATGGATATTATAACTAAGATATTTAAGTAAGTAGTACGTGAGTAGTTAATTAATCAACCATATATGTAACTACTAATTGTGGATGTATGCTAATTATATATGGATATTCATATAATATTAATTGCTATTTTCAGAGATATATAAACTTACATACCAACTTTTTCGATATTTACTTGTGGCATTTAATAATTAATTATATGTTTTTTTTATTTTTTATTGCTTAATTGAATATTATAATTTAATTAAATGAATACAGATTTTATTTTATTATCTACCGAATTCTAATATTACAATATCACGTACCGAATGTTTTTTTTTTGTTAAATCAATAGAGACATAAATAAAAAATTAATAGATTTTGTATTTATTATAATTTAATTAGTAAAAGGATAAAATAAAGAATATTTAGTTATTGAAAATAGGAAATTTCAAATATATTAAGATACGGTTGGCAAATTTTAACCCAATGCCTTATACGACAAAAGTGGTACGGACCCGTAGGGTCAAAGTGGTAAACCTGCCACAAAAATATAAAATTAGCACAAAGTAATAAGGTTTGATTAGGGTAAGGTTTGATTAGGGTAAAAATATAAAAGAAATTTGAAACATAGATTTAAAATTTTAGAAAAGGGATTATGAATTAAAATTTGAGGATTGACATATGAGATCAAGAAGATTCGTCAAACAAAAATATAAAATCATAAAAAGTTAAGAACTTAAAATAAAAATTTTAAATGAAAATAATATTACATTGTTTTGTTGTTTTATATTTTCATTATATCATTTTATTACTTTGATATTTGACTATTTCGTAGTTAGTAATTTAGTATTTTGGATTTACATTATAATTATATTTAATGATGTGTTATTTTAATTTTCTAAGGTGGTTTAAGACATTATTTATGGGTACTTGGTAAAAGTATTATATCAAATTGTTTATTGTATTTATATATATAAGTCGAGGCAAAAATTCGAATTACGAATCAAATTAAAACAAACACTGAATTCAAAAATTGAGTCCAATCGAAACGAACATTGAATTTTGAAGTTTTAATATAAATAAAAATCATATTCAAAATCGTATCGAGACAAACGAGGAATTTGAATGAAAACCGTATTCGAAAAGCGAAAAATATATATACACCGAACGCGTTTGGACGAAATGTGTCAATATGAAGCACAACCTACCCCAACACAGGAGAAAACGACACGACTCGAATCTGACACAAAATTAAATGGGTCAACACCAGGTTGACATGAATCCAATAAACTGAATATGACTCTAATTGTCAGGCTTAGATGTCTTACATGTTTCATTTTACAACATATAGAATGAAAGGTGATTTACATACAAAAATTTACCATGCATACTACACAATAAAAAGTATTTGGTAAGACAATTATAGATAATTAGTTTATGAGGACATATGATTGTTGTATATAACAAATAATTGTTGACTATGTTATATACAAACAAGTGATATTGTTCATGACGATCACAATACATCTAACATGCCAACCACTCAATCAATGGTTGGCTGGTGGGTTAGGCACGTGAAAGCTAGAACACCATCATCCTCCCCTACCACCCTCTTCTCTTTCACGGGTAGAGGCGGAGACAGAGAGGGGTTGTTAGAGGGATGTTAGGCCCCCTCTAATTAGCCAAAGTCCGTGTATATTATAAGTCCAGCCGAGCCACTTTTTGTTAAAGCCCCTCCTCAATTAAAATTGGAAGTTCAGTATAATACAAGAATAAATGATGAAGGCTTTGATGTATACAACGGCAAACTACCTTTAATGGTTAGGAGATTTTCTTTTTTATTTACTTATTCTTGAGACGTTTTTATGATAATTAATTCTGCTACCAATATGTCCATTGATATTTTATTATCTGTTTTGTTATTCTACTTTGTATCGTTTTAATTTGAATGTAAATGTTCTTTTTGATTTTATCAAAATAGAAAATAGATGACATCAGTCCATCAATGAATCTAGTTACTAGAAGAAAGTAGTTCATATGTGATTGCAATTTACATATAAGTAAAATGTATTTCACTATCTAAGTTTATAATATTGAATTACAATAATAACTTTTGATTATTGCAATCATGAGTCATGTTCATTGAGTTTGTAATAGACAGTATTTTTGTTATTGAATAACTTAATCTTCAATCATTAGTGTTGTTATAAGAAAAGCTCCCCTTATATAAAAATCATAGCTTCGCTACTGTCCACGGGTAAGCCTTCCCTCCATCTCCTCTCACCCTGGTTGTGAACATGTAGAGAGAACCTCTCTTCCTCTTTCTTTCTCTTCCTTCTGTTAATTTTTCTCATTTCTCTATCTTTTTTATTTATTTATTTGAAATAAAATAGGGTTTATGGAATGGATGTATAATTATATGGATTGGAACAAGGATCAAAGTAAAAATTATGGGAAGAATAATATCGTTTAATAACAGAGAGATGATAATCGGTTTAGATGATGAAATCAATGGCTATGATTTAAGTTGGTAATTCTTCATCAAAGTTAAAGATGGTTTTGAAAGCTGTAATAATCGGTTTAGATGATAACACTCATACCATATTAGTTTGTTTCAACATGGTGTAATCTAGTCTGTGTTCGATAACTCATATCTATTGGAGGATACATGTATTTTGATTAATTGTATTCAATTTACTTTAACATACTGTTGTACTCTTATTTTAGTCTCAACATTTTAGGTCTTGTTAATTAATATTTTTTTTCTAAAAAAACAAATAGGTAATATATTTTTTAAATATTTTTTATTTTGTTATTTTACTTATAAAATTAATACGTTTATTAAAATTAATAAAAAAGATGAAAAAATAGTTGATTTCACGTATAGTTTTGTAAGAATATAAAAATAAACAGGGGAATATATTACTTTTCTTAGAGTTGTGTTTAATAAAGTTTATTTAAAAACATAGTCCTGATATTTTAATATTTAATTACATATGCTTCAGTATACAATCACATGTAATTTGTAAAATCATTACAAGTGAATTACAACAAATTACGAAAATAACACTCAATCCAAATTTTTATAATTTAATCTGAATTAATAATATTGATTTAAATAATAAAATTAGTTTTTTAAAACTATAAATTAATTATATATTATATCGAACGTTTTTCACTTTTCTTAATAAAATAAACGGCCTGACGTTTAATTCCTCTCCTTCTGTATATATGAAGTTACGGCAATGTATGCAGGAAGTGGGTCCCACTCAGAGGTTAGAAAGCATGTGGTAATAATGATTTCGAATTGTCTTGAAAATTGTTGTGGCGGCTGAATTAAATTATTACAACTTCGTAAATCAGAAAACAGAATTTCACCGCATAGTAGTAAGAGGGGTGGAAGGCAAAATCTTTCTTAGAGGTCGTGGGTTCAAACCCAGGCAGATACGTTTAATTACTAACTTGATGCATGGCTTGAGGTTCGCATACTGTCCTATATAGATGTCATTACGAACCCAACCACTAACATAACTTCGCTGTTAAAAAAAAACAAGAATTTCATAAAGTAAAGAAAAACACAATTACAATTTTTTAAATAATTAAGAATAATATTATTTTTTAAAATGATATATCCTTTTACTTTTTTTTCTACTTTATCTTTCTATCTATTTAGTATTTAATATGTGTAATGCACTAATTTTCTTTTTTCATACATCCCTTGATTTTGACACTTGTCATAATCAAATAAGAGGATAAGTATGAACAAAAAGTAGAAAGATTTATCATATTTTTTAATGAAAAATTGCCGAGAAAAATAATATAAATATTAAAAATTATTAATAAAGGTAACATTTAATTTTTTTGGTGAAGAAATGATTATAAATTTTAATTTGTAACAAAAAACGGTATAATAACCTTTTAGACATAATAAAAACAGATTATAAATTGTAATTTATAACATAAAAAGGTATAAATTTCACGCATTATACTCTTTTTGTTATAAATTAAAATTTATAATCATTTCTCGGCTAAAAAATTAGACGTTACCTTAATTGGTAAATTTTGATATTTAGGTTACCTTTCTCGACAATTTGTTCTTTCTTTTAATTAAACTTTCGTATCTTATTATCAAAGGTTAAAATCCTTAAAAGTTATGGTTAAATATGACCTAAGATATTCTTTTATAAACATCAGAGTGAGACTTATAAAAGGACTTATTTTTAACTTAAAATAAAAAATTAACTCTCATATTTATAAGAGATTATAATATATCATATTTGATCATAATATAGTAGAATCTTAACTTTATTACCAAATATATATATATATATATATAAACACCACCGGTCGGTATATATATAAATATATATATTAATTTTCCATTTTCTAATTATTATTAATAATATATATATAATTAACTTGGTAATTTCTCCCATTCTTAAGTTAAAACTGTAACTTACGATTTCTGATTTATAACCTATCTAATCTCGGATATATCAAACTATTAAATAAAATAATCCATATCAACTAGTATTTCGGAAATTATATATTATTATGTAAAAGTTAATATAAGACGGAGAAAAAAAATACAAGGTGTATTAATAAAGTTTGATATTAAGAGGTAGTCATATCAATAAAAAATAAAAATAATGTTGATTGTTGAAAAATGGTAAACAAAAAAATTAAGTGTAATATATAATAGTGTATTATAACACTAATTTATGAAATTAAAATAAGAAAAAGATATATATTTATAAAATAATGAGAAAAAAGTTAATAAGATTTTAGAAATTATATTGATGTGGGTGGATAGTAATGTTTGTGTGAAAGATTGTGTTAATGTGGGAGAGTATATTTTAAATAAATAAAAAGTTAAAGAGAGTGAAATAGTTAAAGATTAAGTGGGCGAGATTAATTCAGATGGAATGAAAGGTTAAAATTTTGTCTTGTTTGAATTTTAAGAACTCTTAAATTAAAAAGCAGAGAGAATGTTAAATGATTTATATAGTAGTATAAATATATAGTAAATTATTGAAAAATCTCATAAAATATAATAGTAAATGTTTAGGTTTATATAGTAAATTATTTAAGAAAAAGGTTAAAGGACTGAATGTGAAATTATTTGAAAACCATAGGGATTTAGTTTGTTATGTTACAAAAGGGCAAAATGGTCAATTTGAAATGTTTAACAAACGTCTGTTACTTTTTAATGATTAAAGAATCAGATGTGAAACAATTTTGCTACAGTAAGGACCAACCAAGTACTTTTGTAACATAAAGGACTGAATCAGTAGAAAAGTGTAAACCACAGGAACCAAATCAGTAATTAACTCTTAAAATTAAATTCGCCGGGGTGGGTGCGAACTTTTCTGCTTTCGCACCCTTTGATTGCTCGATCTCCAAACCTTTTCTACCTCGGATTTTCTTTCTAAGCTTTTCTACTTGATGTTGTGACAACATGTTCCTGGTCTCTACTTTAATTTTCAGTCTTTCTCTTGCACTTTTCAGAAAATACATTGCTCCTTGATAGTATTCAGATCTTCACAGCACTGCCCATGAATTGTTAATAATATTCTCAAAAGCCTTTTTGTTTGAGTTTCATTCTAATTTAATTATGGAAAAAATTTGTGATTTCATCTTTTTCAAAATTCCAACACTTCTTGCTTTCTGTTTGATCACATATACATTACTAGCTTTCTTTCATCAAACAACTTATCAAACTTTTTAAGATTATAATCTTCTTAATTAAAGTTGGTATAGTAAATTGCAGTTTCCTACAAAATCCTTAGACAATCTAACTTATGTTATTAAATATTTTAAAATAAAACTATATTATTTTTAGGGTTTAGTTAATTAAAATGTATCTAATTTGTTACGTTTTGCTATTGTGTGTATCGAACTTTAAAATTTTCTATTGTATGTATTGAACATTTAATTTGTTGTTATTGTGTGTATTAAACTTTTTATTGTATATACTAAACTTATACATTTTTTTCTTTTTATGTATCTAAAATACATACAATAGCAACAAATTAAAAGTTTGATACACACAATAAAAACTTTTAAAGTTCGATACACACAATAGCAAAACATGACAAATTAGATACATTTTGATGAATTAAATTCTTTTTAAACACCTAAACACATACTTTAGTCAAACTACATTACTAACTATTAAATTCAAATTAAAGTAGTTCTAAAAAACCATCACATGCATGCTTCAAGAAGAAAAATATTTCTATTTCTATGTATATATAATATAATATATTATGAATCGAATAAGATGCCTAAAGAACTGCCATTTAGTTTTGAGAAAACTAAACATTAACATTCACCTAATAAATAGAATTAAATCAAAATTTTCTAAAAGGGTGTTATACTTTTAAAGAAAGTACATTTTAAGAAATAGATGAGTTGTGTAGAAAGAGAATGGCTCTTTTTAGTGAAAAGGCCAAAGAAAAAGGCACTTAACTGAATGCAAACTGCAAATGAGTGTGGGACCCAGAAAGATGTCTTGTTAATCTATGACATCAGCGCTTTTTTTATTTTGTTATTTTTTTTCTTATTAAATGTTTTATATTCTTCTAGTCATTGTATGTAAGATTGTCATTTTCAAATCAAATTTTCTTGCTTATAACTAGTGCATTAATTAAAAATCCTAGTCATAACATGCATGATATATAAACTTTACATTATCATCATTATTATTATTGTACCCACATAACAAGTCAAACAACGATTTGGAAATGGAGATGACGAGCAACCCAACGTCTCACTACAAGTGTTCTTAGGGAGTGTTTGTTTTAGCTTATTTTTCGGACTTATTTTTCATAAGCTCATTTTTTCTGGCTTATTTTTATGAGTCCGGCTTATTTTCTACTTGTAACTCATAATAAGCTCAAAAGTTAGAAAATAACCAGAAAAACTAGCTTATAAAAAATAAGCCCGGAAAATAAGCCGTAAATAAGCTAAAACAAACACCCCCTTAAACCTTCTCACTCATCTTATTCATTAGATCAAAACAAATGTCAATATTAAGAGTGGACATTGGGGGTATTATGAGACGGAGAGAAAGTGAGTGAGGATGAAGATGAAGGTATAGGTGGTGTTCACGGTGGTTGTGTTAGGTGATTGTGACGGTGGAAGGGATGATGGTGGTTGCAGTGTTGCAGGAGAAAGAGGAGTATCTAATACAAATAGGGCTAGGAGGAGAGAGATCGAGATGAAAAGAGATTGAGATTGAGAGTAAGAGACAGAGAGGGGTGTTAATAAGGTTAGTGAGTAGAGAGGTATCTAATTTTGTTATTTTTTATTTTCTAAAAACAAATTAAAAAATAAATTTAGAATGTAGAAAATGAATTAAAAAGGGGAGACATGGGTAGTTTGGTCAATGGTCATTCAAGACCAAATTCATAAAAGATTTAATCTTTTAAAAACTAAAACTGTAAAAATAAAAATAATTAGGAACCAAAAGAGTAAAACCTACTAAACCACACGCACAAAAAATGCAGTTAACTCTTAATTTTATATAAAACAATACAAATTAAATTTCCAATTCTTTTATGTTTTCATATTTTGGTTGAACAACATTCTAGGTCGTTTGTTTTGATATTTTCAGTCTCAGATTAATTACTAAATATCAAGGCTAAATACATATTCAAGTTTTCTAAATTACTTAACAGACATTCATCATTAATATATTTCTTTATTAATATGAATCAAAGAAATAAAAATACAAGAAAATAGAAATTTCTAATATCATAAAGATTGACAATTAATTTAGTGTAACATATAAACTAGCTTTACCAATGACAAATAGTATGTAAGGATGTTCAAAACATGAATGAGTTTGAAGATTACTTTCTCAAAATTTTGTTCTCAATATTTTTGAAAGAATAGTGAATCGATGATCTTCGACATTGATAGAAACAATTAATATAAGTTGAGTCTTGCATTTATAGAGGAGGGGAAGATTTAATTTGGAAACAAATCGTATCAAAGTACAAGTTGTGGAGAATAAATAGAACATAAAGTAAAAACATACATTTTGCTTGTAGAGAATAAATACAATATAAACTTCTGTCGCTATTAATTTGTTAGTTATGAAATTTTTTTGTTAAATGTGAACTTTTTCACAGTGTTACAAGCACTATTTTGTAAACCTGCCGAATCATCTAATTCGACTCGTGGAACCAAGAACTAGATCAGAAGCCCGATTTAACCAATGAATTTAACCAAAGAATCGTAGCCCGATTTTAGAGCAGATTCAAAACACACGCACACTCTAAAGCAGATTTGAGAGCAAATTTCATAAACACACAAGTACAAATCCGAGACCATGAACAATCGACAAAGCCTAAATCAGATCCACTCAAAATCATATTTTGATATGCGTTGAAATCCCCAACTCAAATCAAAAGATGCAGTAGTTGTAGGGTTTTTAGAACTTACCTTTGACAAAATTTGGTGTTTGATTTGATGACTTGAGGTTTATATTGGTGACTATTTTCTTGAAGATGAAGAGGTGTTAGGCGGTAGTGGTTGAAGATGAAGGAAGTGGTGATGGTTAAAGAGAAGTAAGTGACGGCGGCAAGGGGGGGGGGGGTGCAAGTGACGTTGGTGGAGGTGTTAGAATTCTTCGGCAGAGAAAGGGAGCAGGAGAGAAAGAGAGGTATGTGAGAGATAGCGAATGATGAACTGAAGCCTTTAGTGTGGTGGTTAAAACGAAGGTGGTTTAATTTAGTGGTGGCAGAGAGAAGAGAAGCAAGAGGTGGCCAGGGTTAGTGGAGATGGTAATGGGCGGCGGTGGTGGTGGGTAGCGGTGATGTCTGAGAGAGGGATAAAGAAGGGGGGGGGGGGGAGAGTGTGTGTGAGGATAGAAATATATTTAAATGTGAGAGAGGAAATAGAGTTTTGTTTTTATTTTTAAGTTTTAATTTTTAAAATATATATATTTAAAAGTTGAAGAAAAATTAGAAAATGTATTAAAAAATGTGGGCAATGATAGGTTGAACATTCAAGTTTGCTTAAGGACCAAATTTGTAAGAGGTTTAATTATTTAGTAGGACTGTAAACGAACAAAATGTTCATGAGCATTTATGTTCCTTTGTTTAATAAACGAACGAACATGAACAAGATTTTCCATTCGGTTATCCGTTCGTTTAAATATTATATATATTATGTTTGTTTATATATAGTGTTTAATAATGTTGGATTTGCATTATAGCGTGTTTTCCTTTGTTTACATTAGTTTATCATTTAAATGAACGAACAAAAATGTACACGAACTAACCAATCTTTTAAACAATCGAACACAAAAGAACGTTTGTTTATCGTTCGCGTGTTCATTTATTTGTTTGGCTAAAGTTAAACGAACATGCACAAACACAGAAACCAGTTCATTTATCCATTTGTGTTCGTTTATTTGTTCGCTTAAAGTTAAATGAATGAACATGAAGAAGCCTCATTCGTATTCATTCGATTCTTTTACCGCCCTATCATTTAGGGACCAAAACCATAAAAATAAAAACTTAGGAATCAAAGCCGTAAAACCACCTAACCGCCGGAAAAATTTGTACTTTAACTCTAATGTTAATAGTGTAAGCAATAATTAGTTCATGCGAGAAGCTTTATTTTTGCAAGAAATGCGAGAAGTATTCTTAACTATTGATCAGAATAATCTACGGATGAAAATAGGAATGGCATAAATATGATTAAAGATAATATCATGTTGTATTTTATAAACCATTAGAGGGTAGTAAGGTAATTTAACTTTATAATTAAATCAAGATTTAATTAAATTTCCTAAATTTCCTCACAGCTACATCATCTTTTATGCAGCCGTATCCTTCCATCCCACAGACCCTAATTTCTTTCTCCATCTATCTAATTTATATATCATCTCTCTACAATCAATAGTTATGGCAGCCGCCATGATTTTCAAACCATAGAACTTTAGTTTCTGGCAACTATAATCTCGTTGAAACCACCGAAGGGTTGGAAATAACCACTGTCAACTATTGTCGATCTCTTCCTCATCTTTTCTTGGTCTCCTCCTAAGATCTCCTACCGCCGACCACGACCCGGGCAAAAACGCCCTACTTCCGTCCACGATCCAGTCCTGATAAGCACCTACGGGCGCCGACACGATACCGTGCTTTCTGATCCGGTGATCCCCTTTCATCAACATCTGCACACCACCGTTGTCGTTCCCGAGAGCACCAACCATATCATCGTGCACCACATCCACTGTTCTTCTCGCGATCTGGGTCTCATCGCCGCTGTCATCGTACTAGTACCTCCACCGTAATCGTCGGCCACTATCTCCCTCCGATGCGGGTTTTCTTTTTTCCTTTGTGTTTTGATAAAATTTTGTTTTTTTCTTTGTTTGTCGCGAACTGTCAATTATAAAGAACAGAAATTGTTTCTCTTTTGCTTTTGTTTTTCTTGTGTATTTAATGTTTGTTCCTTATTAACCAATTGATTTGTTTTGTTGGTTCATTATTTAAATTTAGGGGAAATGTTTTCTTATTTTTGTTTTGTTTATTAGTGAACTCGTAATTTTTTAACATTGTTTGTTGATTTTAGGTTATTCATTGTTGAACGTAAGTATAATTTGTTAATTTTTATATCCATCATTGGACATTATTATTAGTTGCTAAGTTTTCCTATTTATAATATTAAGTTTTTAAGTTTTTCTATGGTTTGATAATGAGCACCGGAAAAAAGAACTTGCAAAAATATGCTATTATGCTTGTAGCATGGTTGCTAGCAAACTTCGAATAATACGGTTTAAAAAGTCTATTAATGGATTTAATATGGGCGTGGATGTGTTCACTAATGAAAACTGTATACATAACAGAAAATTTGTAAAATGTAGGTTGTGTTCAGCAGTGAACACCGCATTTATAATAAATTAAATAAATTTTAAAAATCTGGAAAAAAAATTTATTATAGAGAGAACAATTAATTTGAGAGAGGATGGAGAAAATATTTTTCTTTACTAATTTATCCTTTTGAATTAAATTAAAATATTAATTATGATTAATGTAAATCACAAAATTAAAAACTAATCAATGGCTGAAATTGTTTTTCGCACTTCTCGCAAAAAAACACTTCTCGCATGAACTCTCCCATATATATATATATATATATAGGCAAAAGTTCAAACAAGAACTGTTTTTCGTATAACGAGAATTGCGAGAACCAGTCTTAGCCGTCCAAGTCTCTCTCCTTCAATTGGATTGCCCACCTATAAATTTCTTACATGCACCCCGTCATACTCAATCCCGCTACGCTCTTCATCCATGAATTCAATTATCCAAAATGAACGACTAAGATTGGTTCTCGCAGTTCTCGTACGAAAAACAGTTCTAGTTTGAACTTTTGCATATATATATATGGATGAGATCAAATAAAAAGAAAATTAAAGTAAAAAGTGTAAGAGAGATGATTATTTGATCATTTTTCGGTATATACATCAATTGATAATTGTTAGTTCATCATCTTTATTGATTATATATATGCTTACCTATTTTGATATGCTTATCTATTTTGATGATCGATCGATCGAGTTTCTTCATTAGAAGAGTTCCAGACCAGTCAGACACACATATATCTAACAGTTGGAAACAAATGAAGCCATGATCAGAATATTTCAAAGATTCGAAGTTATAAGTCGAAAAGCGAAATGAAAGACAAAATCTTGAATACTTTATGAAGATGAAAGTACCTAATGCCCCAATGGAGTAATTTAATGGCATCACGTTTAAAACCTTTTCTGTGTAAGTTTTCACAAGGACTTTTGTCACAAGTTGGTTAGTTTGCTTTGCCAAACCACCAAAGTCATATGTACAAATTGTTTGTTTCTGGTTTTATGTCTGTTTCCAACGTTTTCTATCTTCAATCTGTCTACCCTTCTGGACCAGAATATCCATCCTAGGTTAAGGTTTAAAAACAACACACACTCTCTCTACGTGTGCACTACATCCTTATGATGAAACCATTTTAGTAAGTATATAAAATGGACCCACATGAATCTGTGTTTCTTTTGAACATCTTCAGTATATAACATGAAAATGTTGGTTTAAGCATTCTAGCAGTTAAAAGAAAGCACAATAACATAACAAAAAAGTTCTACGTATCGGTTAGAATGTATATTATGGTTTAGTATTAAATCCTAATGGGCCGGAACGTATTATATTAAACCCTATTTACATTATCTCTAATCCTTTTCCGCATTAAGAGCAGTAGAAAGTCGAACGTTTATACCGTAGTGACAATTATAATATATATATATATATATATATATATATATATATATATATATATATATTAAAAAGAAATAAAATATTGAACTGTTATACATTCCATCTTATACTAGATTGGTCCAAATTGTGGCATGAGATACCGGTAAATTAACCATGCGGAATGAAAAATTCTTATAAATTTTATACATGTGTGCACATGTAGGGGTGTAAACGAGTCGAACTTTTATCGAGTAACTCGAGCTTGAACTTGAGCTCGGCTCGTTCGAGTCGAACTTTATCGAGCTCGAGTTCGAGTTCGAGCCCAAAAACGAACTCAAATTATTTAACGAGTCGAGCTCGAGCTTCTAAGAGCTCGGCTCGAGTCCTTATCGAGCTTTTCGAGCCTTGTATAGTATATGTATATTTATATATGTAATCTGTATATATGATGGACTAATATTAAAACATATTAAAAAATAGTACTGATTGAAACAAAATTACTTTATATACATACTATTTATAATAAGTAGTTACTAAAAAATCATTAATTTTAGATTTTATCTATATTTTGAATAATTTTGTTTTTGAATTTAATTTTTTTATATTATTTCGAGCTTTTCGAGCCGAGCTCGAGCTAAATGTACCCTTTCGAGCCGAGCTCGAGCTTAACATAAAATTTCGAGTCGAGCTCGAGCTTGATTCAACTCGTTTATACTCCTAGCTACATGTACAAGTCAAAATTTCCAGTGATAAAATGTTGAAATGAAATGTTAATTTATTTCCAGAAACTTGTTACATTATTAAGTTTCAAGTAAAATTTATATCAAATCCCAAGTAAAATGTTTAGTTTTCATTCGCAAAAACTTGAAATTTAATTATTTTTATTTATTCTATATTTAGTTAAATACTTTATAACACTGGTAGAAAAACGTGAGTCTCCTCCAATAAATTTAGTTAAGCATATATTAACATACTACCTTAAATATCTATGTAATACATGATTTGGTTTAAAATATGGTATATATAGTAATAACAACAACACTATTTAATCCTACTAAAACGAAGTATAAGAAAGATAAGATATAGACACTCATACCTCTACGTACTCAAAGTAGAGACAACCTCTTGCAAGAAGATGAAGCAGACAATTAAGGTGCCAATTACATGATAAGTATTATAATACGTATAGAAATTATTATACTTTTTTATTTAATTAGAAATATATATAATTGTGTAAAAAGAAAAAAAATCTTATGTTACCACTATATTTAATATTTCTACTATTTAACAAGAGAAAAATTATAAGCATTAAATTTATCTAACAATATAAAAAGAGTGTGTGAGTGTGTGTGAGAGACAGATATAACAACTCAAGTGTGTGTGAGACAGATATAACAACTCAACCAACAAACCTATCACAAATTCACAATGCAAAAGAAAGACACCAAGATGGCGCATCACACAGAGCAGAGGTGGAAGTATTAACGTAAAGGGAGGACAAATGTGATGATAAAAACGAGGTATCATGATACAAATAAACGTGATTGTATTTCTTGTACATGTCATAGAATATTATTGGTAGAATTAAGGAAAATAAGGTCAAGTATTTATTGATTATAATAAAAAAGAATTTAAAATGATTATAAAATATTTTAAAATGATAAAACTAAGAATTTGGTTAAATATGATAGTATAAAACATTATAAAGGGTAAATATAATATTTGTAAATTATGATGTTAAATGTGATATTATAATGTTTAAAAATGACGTATATAAATTCTCTCTAATAAATTTATTAGAATTAAAGTCGAAATTGAATTTAATTTTAACCAAGAAAACTAAAAATTGAATTTCAATTTTTACACAAGTAAAAGGTTCATATTTAATAATTAAATTTTTTATCTAAGTCAATAACTAGGATTTTCTAATAGATTTTATTCACCTTAGTCTTTTATTAATATTAGAAGATATAATCTATTAAAACCTCTTAATATGATTTAATAAAAGGTTTTAAAATGTGAGGGTTGTATGTTTTTTCCTTTTATTGATATCTGAAATCTTTTAATACCTCTAAATGAACCATAGATAAAATTACCTCTTGTTACTTATTAACAAAATTAGTGCTTAATTCTTTTATAGTAATTAGATTCCTTCCTTCGTTAATTCACGCCAATATCTGCTCCTCTACATATATGGTTTTCTACTCTAGTACTTTGTATCAGTCCTTTCACCGTCCTCCTCATTGTCACCGCCGCCCACCACATACTGCCACACATCTCTCTTTTAAATATTTTGGTTTCAATTCAGTATTTCTCATGGTTTGACATTTATAATTACAATATTTTATTTTTTTAATAAGAAAAGATTAAATCTTGTAAAAGATGTAACAAATGAATAATTACAAGTATTTTGATATTCTAAACACAAATATCAAAATATGAATAAATATTCAAATGTCAGAACCATTTCTTAATATACAGACATTTTATTCATATTCAGACTTGAAACATCTTAAAAAATAATCTGACACCTAAAAATAATATTTTTTTTAAATCTAATTCTTATAAGTAGTTTATCGTCCAAAAAGAAGTCATTGGCTTAAGCGAAAGAGGTAAACAGTCAAATTTCATAGTGTAACTTTGTAACTTTGACGTCTCAATTCATGCTACCATTACCCAAAATATACATTTGGATATGCTGAATACAAAAGGTGTAAAAATTAGGATAAGAGGTAAAAAAATGTGTGTAAGAGGTAAAAAATGTAAAAAAAGAATATGCAGATTACACATATTATTATCTAGCGGGTAGAAGTATGAATTAGAAAGATTTTATAAAAGCAAATATAATTTTTTATTTTATTCTATAATAAAAAGGAGAAAAACGTTGGTTCACAGGTGGTCGTGAAAGCATATGGGCTAATGGGCCTATATCTCATGGACCGGTATGTACTGATGGGCTTACCCAAGTTTATACTATATAGATGTCTCTCGCTTATTTATTATATCAGTTCTTAAATAGATTTGTAATGAAATGGATATAGTTTTTTTAACCGAATTGACAAAGTGGTAAGTTATAATTTAGAGATTGTGGGTTCGATCTCGATGTGGTGAAAGGTGTCATTTGGTTCAGATTGAATGATAGATTAATTAAAATTGGGTCAAAGTCAGAATAGCTTACGTAGAAAACTTAATCAGATCGAAACGATTTGGGTTGGCTATGGTCGCTAATTTAATGTTTTGATATTTAATGCTTCCCAGTTATTTTGATTGTCTTCTCCAATGAGGTAAGCCTTTGTTTTCGATTGAGGGTGCCGGATGGTGGTAGATCTATTAATCGGCCGCCTCTGAGTATCCTACTTGTGGTGAACAATCGAACCCCTAAAATTGATTCTGATGGTGGTTCTCCTCTGCCTCCAATTTGAAAAGGGTTTCTATTTCTTTGGTAGATGTTGAGAGCTCTAGCTCTGATACCAAATGATGAATTTCAAAGAAAAGAACACAAGATAACCAACCAAAGTTCTTGTATTTCTGTAAATTTTGGCACAGATTTTCAATTGTATCGATACATATATATATAGTTCAAATCTGGCGGTTTCTAACGGTGTTTGGCAGTTTCTTTGACGGTAAATGGCAGCGGTTGGTGGCTATTAAGCCGTCGGCTGTGGTGGTAACACCTTTTTCTAATCTATTTACATAATACATAATAATATACAATGTTTAGTTTAATATCTAATTGACATATGGTGGCGGCTTTACGATGTCACACAATGGTGACATAATCACAGAGTGTGCAGCTAGTGTTGACTTGTGGTGCTTGATCTTCCTTGTTGACTTAATTTTCACTATGGATACTTAGCATGATTACTCTGGTCGTGTGCACCATGTAAACCCTTATGTGTTCTTGATTGTAGTGTTTTAATTTCCACTATGAGACTTAGCATGAATACTCCGATCTGTTGTGATTCGATTTTGACAATTTTGTCCCTAACACATGGGTTTCGATTTGTTGTGGCATGAATATGATAACTTTATACCCAAAATGAGGGTTTCGATCTATTGTGTTCATATTTGATGATTCAGATTTACGAGATACGTACGAATATATATGTTATGTTTCAGTCTGATGATTGCTAGGGATTTGTGTCGATTAGATGTGCAATATGGGATGTTAGGTTTTTAGCTTAATTCTCCATGTGTTGTTCAATTCTAATAATTTTTTCTCCAAAAATACTCGGAATTTCATCTCGTTGGAACACACTGAATGAAAGACGGATCGACAGAAATACATACTTTTTTACACGGTTCTAAATTGGTTTATTAAATACATTTATACTATTACTTTTGTATATTAATATGTGAGATATTTTGTTGATAAGTATCATAAAAATAAAGATAGTTCTTGTGGTTTTGCACTTTCCTTACTTATTTGATCTTTTAGTACAAACACCGTCTAAATAAAATATTACTTGTCATGCCGGGGCATAATTGTCATTCTATTCTAGCTTCTCAATCCTAACTTTAACTCATCTTCTTCCCCAGACCATCGCCCTTATTATACTCTTCTTGTTCCTTCATCATATGAATTTTAAGGGTAAGCAAAATAATCGAAAAATCAAACTATAACCAAATTAACCGAAATAACAGGATCAAATTAACTGAACCAAATGATTGATCAAGAGATCGGTTAGTGGTTGTTCTAATAGCTGGAATTTTCAATTCCATTAATGACTATGAGTATTCGTTTAACCACTTTAATCTAACTAAATCGAACCAACATATATTTACTATAATATATTCGTATATATAATATGTTATATGTGTTTTTAATTTGTAATTTACAGAAGTAATTTATTCTTAACATTTTATTACTCTTTAGTTAAACAATTATGTAATCCATGTATCTTGATAGTTTCGAAAAATAGTTTACTTTTCACCTATTCAAATATAAAGTATATTTTAGGTATACTTTACAAATGACAAACTAATATTCTTCATACTTGATTTAAAATAGTCTTAATGGCCTTCAATTTATTTGAAAATACATGTTTAGCCAAAAAGTGAGTCTTTTAATGTAACATCCTCGTTATTGGCCTAGTAGTTACGTTTGGTGATAAGTTTATTTATTTAGTTATTTATTTTCAATTTTTTATGATTATTGAATAATAATTGAGCCACGAGGTTAAAAGTTAAAATATATAGTTTTACATATTTATGTGTTAACTGTACCATTAGATTCGTTTTTACGTAAGGGTCACTAATAATACCTTATTGGTTAATAATTAATTGAGTAGGACTGTTTAATTAATCAACTATGAGTCAGACAACAGGTAAATGTACTCTGTGTGTGTGTGTGTGTTTTAAAACACAAGTGCCGATTTAGGCACCTCTTTCCCTTCTTTGTCAGTGCTTATCCCATATGTGTGTATGTGTATTCTTGCATTTTCTTTGAAGAACTCAAGTGACCAGCCCATTAATCCTTGATTTGTGCTGATTGCTACTAATCTAATGTTAGTATTCGTGTTCTTGACTTGTTCTTGATGTAGAGTATGTATTGTACTTCTAGGGTTCATGAGGAAAATTGATGATATGATGAAATTGAAGTATTCTTGTGTTTAGTTGTAAGTTTCTGTTGATTTGGTATTGGTTTTACGTTCAATTTCTGTGTTTTTTATTGAGTTGAGCTTTGAACTCCATTAATGGAGGAAGACGATGAAGATGGGTTTTGATTTTGAAAGGAATTGATGCCTATATGGTTCTAATGTGTTTTAATTGTTGTTTTATATGTTAGTTGAGGTTGTTATTGTTGTAAGATGTTTAGAAGTCGATTTCCAGAAGTTGATTTGGTTGTGGTATGTTTTGGTTGAAGCTGGAATGGGGCAAAAACAGTCTGCAGTTTGCTATGCATCGCAGCTCGCGACGCGAGCCCTGCTGGACAGTCCTAGTTTTTTTTTTGTGCTTTTGATTCATGTTGTATGTTGTCCATATCTATCATACTTATCATGGTTTATTAGAGATAAATGGATTAGATGGATGATGGATGCTATATATGGAGATATTTGTGTTGTGTGCACACTTTGATTTAAGAAATTAGTATTGATAGACCCTGTATATGTGTAGTTGGTTTCTAAATGTTATAAATCATGTAAATAGGTTATATGCTAGTTAAACATGTGTTTTATGATGGTTTATATGAGTTGGTTGAATTGAGTGAGTTTTGACCTATTTGTAAAATAACTTGGTTTTTGGAGTTATTTGGGACTTGAATTCTAATTCAGGTTGTGTTGTGTTCTCAGGTAAGGAGAAGACTCAGTGACATTAGACTATTGAGCTTAGAGTTTAGAGATCATAGGTGAGTGGACTTTTAACTCACATGTAGTTATTAGTTGTAACGGTTATGGTTGCAACGGTTTGATGATTGATGCTTTGATAGATTGTTAAGTCTGATGATTGATTAACTGATTATGTGTTAACTAATCGTGGAGTCTTTAATATGTGCACATGGATGGAGGAGGTCAGCTTGGCTAGGCTCTTTAGCTATCAGCTAATTAGTATTAGATCTTTTGACGCATTCGTTGCAACTTAAGGGAATTACTATGTGAGAATAGCAAATGTGCTATAGGTAAACTTTTACTTGTCCGGCATAGGTTGCAGGTTTTACAAAATCGCCGGTCCTCTTTGTTGCTTGTTTACTTGTTGCTTGTTGTTGTTGCATCCTTTTATTGTGGCTGGTGCTATTTTGTTGGTTATGCTTACATACACTTAGCTTTGAGTTAATTCCCCACCTTCCACTCCATTTGCAGGTTTTTGTAAGTACAGTTGTTGAGTTGGAAGTTGATTCTTGTTTTAGGGATAATTGACCGCCACTCTAATATATTTTTTGATGACGAGTCATTGTAAAATTATGTAACACTAGGTTTTAATATACTGGTCTTAGATAACAATATGTACTTTGTTTACTTATAATCTTTTGTAAACAAGTTTGTATATATATATATATATATTATAATCGCTTCCGTAGTTATTTAAAAAATTTTGATGAAAATAGCAGTGTTACATTTAACCTTTTCTTTTGCTAATTCGCCAAGTTGAAGGCCGATAAAATGAGTGTTTAACCGATCATTTAACTGAATTCAATAACCAAACCATCTTTATAACAGAAAAATCAAACCGCCGATAACCATAACCGGTTGGTAAAGAAAGTGCTATAACCGAATTTTCGGTTAATGGTTCAGTTTTGAGCGACATTCGTGCTGAACTGAACCATATTCACCCCTGTAGTAGAGGAAACAATCATAAGTAAACATATATCAAAATACATAACCATTTCAATAAAATCAATAGAATACGCAAATATCGAGTAATAACAAGCTTATGAACATGTACAAAATTGGCCTAGACACAAACTGCAATTTGTGGTATCGAATTCTAAAATGAAAAAGATGTGATTGGGGGATGGTGGCGGTTGATGAGGAATCAACGACGGCGTGAAATTGATTGAAATAGGTGTCAAAACAACTACAATTTTCATATGTCGCTCCTGTAATATAATCTTCTCAAGCCAAGCCACACCCATTCCTCTACGTGACACTATGTTATGCTTCAATTTCTTCGACAACTTACAACCACCACCACCACAACACTACTGCTGCTACTGCTATTACCTAGTGGTACATTCTTCATATAACATTGAACACAGCCATCCAAATCTCATATAATTATGGACAATAAGTACATCATAAAAGTAACTTTTTATTTTTCAAAGACTAAATCAATAATTTAGCTCAAACAACATAGCTAGGCCAGATGAGTAATTTACCCTTTTATATATTTCAGATTAAACTCAAATTACATTTCAAAGACAATTATAATTAGAGCTCTACACCAGCTCCAGCCATGGCTATAGCATGTTTTAACAAATAAAGGGGTTGTTTGGCTCAACTCATCAAAAACTTATACGATCTTATCATAACTTGAAATAAAAAATCAACCAAATTTACAAATAATAAATCCAAAACTTATAATAACCTCGTAATAAACTAAAACAATCACCACCTATATACATAACCATAAAGTCAAGAGAGTTGCGTGTGAATTCAACTAAACTTCATATTATTTTATTTTATTTTTATAATTTTTAATATAACCAAGAATCTGATTCTTAGCTGATTAGTTGAAACTTGAAAATATTCAATTCAATCTTCATGACTAACTTAATTTATACCATTCCATTAATTATTAATCAATCTTTTGTAATTATTTCCAACGGATCCGTGGCATCGATACCCTCTAATTGTTATTTATTTATTCGATCTTTGTAGTTATTGACATTAAAAGTATTGACATCTTGTCTTTATTCAATTCCTTGTAAAATAATTATCAAACGTACGTATATATTCTCCAAACACTAAAAGAAATTCACATAAAGTTGTTAACAAATTATTGTCAAATCGAATATAATAAAATTTCTTCACAAACTATAAAAATATGAAAATGTTAATTAAAACTTAATACGTACTTGAAAATGCAGACGGTATAAAGAACTTGATTTGACTAAATTAGGCCGTTTCAATCATTTAACTTCATCTCATTAACCATATATAGCATTATTTATGAATATTTAAAAGTAATGCCATTCGCTATACCGGTTAGCGAGTGACGAGGCGGGCCTCATGACTCTCTCGGAAATACTATCGTACACCATACTAACACGGTGTTACCTTCATGCCACTGGCTCCGCTAACCTGTATCCATCTCTCTTCTCTTTCTCTCTTTTCTCTCTTTTTTCATATTAATTTGAATTTTAAAAAATAGGAAAGATTAATAAGATAAAAAAAAGATGGTTGTAGTGGTGTTAGAAAGATGAGAATAAAGATGAAAAGAATAATTTGGTAAAAAAAATGAGAGGGTTGACAGATGTTAGTTGAAAGCCTAATGATATGTTGTTATTATTATTACTATATATTTATTTTTTACTTATCTATCTAATTAATATAAATAAAAAATAATTTGGATAAAATTTACAGTATGATCGTACTCCATCTAACAAATCCATTTTAGTTTTTACAGTCTTAACCATCCGTGCATTTTGGTAAAACTGAAATTCTAATTTTGACTTTCAATTGTCAAAATTAACTTGACTTAAATCAATTCTTAGAAAAAAATTTATATATGTTATTTTTAAACCTTAAAATATTATATTTGCTTACCCTAGCTATTTTACATGTATTATATATCTTTTATAATATTTTAAAATATCATATTTAACCAAATTTTCAGTTTTATCATTTTAAAATATTTTCTAAATATAATTCATTTTAATTATAAACAATAAAAATGTGACCTTGTTGTCCTTATTTGTAAAAATAATAATCAATAACTGCAAAAATTATAATCATGTTTTTTCATATCATAATTAATATATACCACATTTATGTCATCACGTCTACTTGGCCTTTTCCTCGTATTGACGCTTACAACGCTGGTCTAGGTATTGATGCTGTTTTTTGTCATTTTTTAAATTCTCATATCTTTAGTGTTTTATAATTAATCAATTTTTTTAATAATGTTTAGTATTTATCATTTTTTTAACAAAACCCTGTATTACATAAGCATTTAATCTAGTATAACAACATGAAAGTAAAAATTTAAATAATATAATTTTATTGTTATTGTATCTATTAAACTCTTGGGTAATTCTATATAGCCCCTCTTGATTATCTACTTAGCCCCCCTTAATTTGACATGTGTGAGTGAAAAATGTACTTTGAAAATTGAACTTTCTTGATTTGATAGATGTGCTTGTGAGGAGAGGGGCTATATAGTAGCACCCTAAACTCTTACATTATCAGAATTTGTAAATTGCAACACACAAAGACCTAGTACGCATAGTATATCTTATTAAATTAGTGTCACTTAAAAGGGAAAAAAACCTACATACCTTCACTAGGAAAATAATGTTAAGTTCTTAATTAAACAGTTTCTTAAGTCGTTGATCGATTCCCTTCCAAAAATTTAATCTAATTTAATTATATGGTATCTAATAATTAGATATACTTAACCTGGTGGTTAATCATGAGTGAACACCCAAGTTAGAGTTCTTAACTATTTTTTAATATTAAAGAGGCTTCTAATCATGTGGTATCAGACCGGATAACTAAAAATTATGATGTTCAATATTAAATTCATATTACAAAAACAATATACTGTTCTAAGATTGTAGATTCATATTACACCCAAGTTAGAATTCTCAACTATTTTACTCATGTTCTAGTTATGCGGTTTATGAAAAACCTATACTGTTGTTCAATATTTACAAAAACAATTAAAAATAGGTCAAATTACATAAAAATAAATAAACTTTTTCTTAATTATCATTGTATACAACTAACTTTAAATTTTTAAAAATAATACAATTAACTTTCATAGTCATCTCATTGTATGCAAACAACTTTTTTATGTGTCTGTCGTTTAGTTACCATTGTATATAATGAACTTTGACATAATTTCCATAGTAATGTGCGAATTATGAAAGTTGGTTGTATTATTTTTAAGAAAATAAAGTTGATATACATATAATGGCAACTAAGACAAAGTTTATTATGTTTTAATACAATTTGCCCTTAAAAATAACATCTGGTTAGCATATAAATTTACGTTTATATCCGGTAATAAGTGAAAAAATATATGAATAAAGCAAAAACTAGAGTGAGAGCTGAGTGAGACCAGATTAAAAAACGATGATCTAATCAACACGATGATCAATTTTATATAGTAATCGTCGAATTGTTCACGATTTTAACAAAAAAACAAAAAAAAATATCAACAAGTGCTACACAAAATCTAAACCGCTATCTTAATGATGTTTTAGTACATATATATACGTACATGTTTTATATATCATTAAGATGACAGTTTTTTAAATTTTGTGTCCATTAATTAAAACAAGAAAGAAAAGGATTTGAATCACATAACCGGAAGTGGAATAACAATCTCAGCATTCTTGCCATAAAGTGGACTCCTGCTGGTACTACTAGCAGTTGAATCTCTATTTTCTTCATTTGCAGATCTTTTGATGAACTCAATGCAATCGGCCACAGCTTCTGTATGATGTGAATCGCTCACGTAATGATGATACGACCGGTGGTGGTGTCGACTGGTGGCTGCCGGCGAAGATTTCGACGAAGACCTGGAGGTCAACCGTATCGGAGATTGGGTATCAAAAGGGGTGGAGTTGGAAGTGTAGGCGGTGCTGGTGGAGGCTTTAGAGAGCGCTGATATCATAATTAACCGGAAAACCGCCTCTCGGAAGCGGTCGAGCAGTGACATGGGTGAGATTCTGATGGTCTTCCGGTTGGCTCTCATCCTTGTTGGCAAGCAAAAATGGCTCCTCATCATGTTCTTTTCTCTTTGTAAATTGTGGGTTGGCTGCGGTTCTTGAGAATCTTAAGGGACAGCCTACTATTTCACATGCATATATATATATATATATATATATATATATATATATATATATATATATAGATTAAAAAAGTTTATTTAAGAACCGTTTTTATTGTGAAAATCGCGAGAACCAATCTTAGTCATCAAATTCCTCTTCTTCAACTGGATTGTCCACCTATAAATTCCTTACATGCACCTTGTCACACTCAATCCTCCATGCTCTTCTCATTATCTTCATTATCCAAAATGAACGGCTAAGATTGGTTCTCGTGGTTCTCGCAATATAAACGGTTCTCAACGGAACCTTTCCATATAAGGTTATATGAATTGTGTTCAATAAAGTCCATATAAAAAACATAGTCCTAAAATTTTAATATTCAGTCACAGTTGATTCGGTATACAATCACATGTGATTTGTAAAAGCATTACATGTGAATTACGAAAATATCACTCCGCTCAAAATTTTAAAATGCAATATGGACCATTAATGTCATTGATCCAAAAGCTAAAATTAGTCTCTTAGGACAATGAATTAATTATGGACTATATTGAACATTCTTCTAGATTATATAGAGATCAAATCACCCTTATTCATAGTATGCCCGTCGAAAATAACCGATAACCAAAATAACCGACCAACCCGTTCAATGTTCGGTTAAATCGGGTCGGTTAAAACGTTTATCGGGTAGGCTTGATCGGTTAGTTCGGATTACCTGTTTTAATTACGGCTCGGTTAATTATTATCCATTCGGATATACCCGAATTACCCGAAAAAATAAAAAAAGGAATTTAATATATTTTCATACAAAATTTGTTAATTACATATATATCCTTTCAAACCTTTAAATTACATCAATATACTTCTTAAAGTTGTAGAGTCATATGTCGTGATGAATAACTTAATAACAATTAAATCATCAAAAAAATTTAAAAAATCATTCCTAATGTAATCTAAATGTAAAATCTTCCATTTTGTAAAAAAATTATTTTGTTTAAAGGACAAAAAAGAAAAACAAAAAAAATTGCCCTTCTTTTCCGGCGTGCCACCTTCTCTTCCTCATAAATAAATAAAAAAACTCACTTAGCGTTCAAATCTTCATATATTCAACTTTATGTTTTTAATAAAAAAAATTTATCATATTATTCAGCTTTTAATCCTCTTTAATCTAAAACTACTTTTGATATATTTCAAATGATTTTTCTGAAAATACATGTTCATATATCTACGTGTGTGTATATATATATATATATATATATATATTTGTATTTTCATGCAGTTTTTCGAAAAATACCTTTTCTAAAGAAATAGCAATTCAAGAACAACTTCAGTTAAAATAAATAATAAAAACACATTTAATTTTAATGTACAGTATAGACTTGTATTTGTTCCAATTGTTCCTCATTTCCTACTTAACCATTTTAGAATAATTAAAACTATTTGTTTCAATAAATTATAAATGTGTAGAAGTTTAATAACTTAATCAAAAAAATTAATTTCAAATCTAATAACCAAAACCTGAAAAATAAATCAAATTCAGATAACAAACTCAAAAAATTAAATCAAACCCAACCAACATGGACTCATTGCTTATATATATAACCAAATTATTACTGAATCAGGTTTTATTTCTTTTACAAATCTTTTTATGGTTATGTATAAATGTACAAGAAATAAAAAAAGAATTAGTAGATTTAACGTATTATTATTTAATATGTCTAAGAATATAATATAAGAAAAATATAATTTTTGAGTTTAAACTTAATTATAGCTATGCTACAGTGTGCTTCATGTGCGTGCTTCGGTGGTAGCGTGGTTGTTTTGGCATGTTGTTGAGTACTTGAGTCAAAGGTTGACCCCTCCCTAAATTCATGAGGAATTCGAGTTTTGACTTTTGACTTGGCTTTCAAGTTCACCAAATGCCACGTTATTCAAAGCTTGTTTAAATTGAAATTTAACATACTTGACGTAGTTAATGAAATGGAACAGGAATTCAGACATTCGGATGGATAACGTCTATAATTCTACAAATGGTATAACAGTAAAATGATTTCTTTTCGGTGGATGAATTAATTTTATCAGTAAAAATATCATCTTCCTTTATTTATTATAGTAGAAAGAAATTCTACATGGTATGGCCATGTTGTCATGTATGGGGATCCGAGGATTTGGACGAACCAATAAAGATCTGTCATCCGTCTCTTATTATAGTAGGTCATAGCAAAGCTATCTTAAGAGAATGTTGATGGGAGACTCACTTCATTAAATGTCATACATGTTGAGATCCCAACATCTCGATCGGCTTTCAGACGCATATGACAGAAGCATGCATGCTTGAGATTTCATACTTGTCATTAGAATCGTTATATCTTAGTGTAGGTTCCAAAATCAAGAAATAATCCAGCTATATGCATGATTCACTACCCGGAAGGAGTTTGATCCATCCGGATGGTACATCATCATACAGTAACAACAAAACAACAAATTTGATGTCTATTGAGGTCACAAATTCAATGACTATACGGGCGAGATAATTAATTATTTATAAAATAATTTACATTTATGTAATTATGTTACGGTAATAGCACAAAATATAATCAGCTTTAAAAAAGTTATTTGTATAACATGAAATGATTATTAAAGTTGATTTAATTATTTTTTTAAATTGGTTGTATACGATAATAACTAAGGTAATATTTATTGTATTTTCATACAATTTGGCCTTTTAAATATTTATCAACTTGATGAATTTTTAATTTTATTGTATTATGTAGTTAAGTAGCTAGTTAAGTAAACACTTTGATCACACTGGCTGTATAATCAGCCAATGCACATATATACCTGTCAAGAATGCATGCAGTTAATTAATTAATTAAAACTGGATGAACAATAATTCCATTGCAAGCACCTTAATTAAGACCTGAATCTGCTCCTTGTTGCCAGCAGTGATGTTTGATACTTTAATTCCCACATGCAAGCTAGCTCTAGCTAGGTTCGATCTGCTCTTTTTTTGTGGTTTATTGGCCGGTCAACACTCAACAGGTTCTAAAGTCAAGGGATGCATGATTGATGATACATATATATTGTAAGAGTATTATAAGCCCACGAGTATGGCACCCATACTCTCTATTAACCCAACGTTATATCAGTGTCACATTACTTTTTTTCTTTCTCTTTTTCTCTCGTATCTTAATATCTAGTATAGCCTAACTCAATTTTACCTCACCCTTTTTTATTATATATATATATATATACACACACATATATAGAAGAGAGAGGAAGAGCGAGAAAGAAGAAGGAGAGAGAGAGAGAGCGAAGAATCACCGATTCCAAAAACGAATTGCTCAACCGATCGGGTAAAAAAGAGGGGTATACGGGTGTTGTAGATGAATCCGACACACCAGATGGTGAGCCAAAGAATTAAAGAGCCCGATGGACCATATAGGTGGCCTAACATATGATACAAATATAAATCAATTTTATCAACTTGATTTCAGCTAACACATTATTAAAATGGGAAGTGAAATCCTAATAAATAACGTGTCTTATGTTGCTAATTTGACCAATTTGATTTATGTTTTAGTATTTCAGAAAAATGAAAAATATAACTGCAAAATTAAAAAACTTATAAATATATATATATATATATATATATATATATATATAGTGAAAAGTTCATTTCAGAACCGTTTTTATTGTGAAAACCGCGAGAACCAATCTTAGCCATCCAATTCTCCCTCCTTTAATTGGATTGCCCACTAATGAATTCCTTATATGCACCCTGCCACACTCAATCCCCTCACGCTATTCATCCATGAATTCCATTATCCAAAATGAACGGCTAAGATTGGGTCACGCGGTTCTCGTAATAAAAACGGTTCTCAAATGAACACTATATATATATATATATATATATATATATATATATATATATATATGTTTGAACTGGACGAATATTTTTTTAAGTCATCATTTAATTTACTTAAAATATCTATTATAAATACACATCAAAAATAATATTTTAATTTATTTGGAATATAAGTGTAACAAAGAAAATTGCCGCTAGCTAACGACCTTTCACATGTATGCATGTGCATGCTAACTTATTTATGAAACTCGCTTATTCAAATATCCTCTTTGTTGACACCAGGTCAAACTGTACGTTTGTCCTGAATGTTTTGGATCCGAAACGACACTTCCTGAATAATTTCTTGACTGTCACTAATAAGAGCCGGGGTCGAACCCCAAACCTATTTCTTCTAAAGTTCTTATTCCGAGACCTATCAAGCATTTACGCAAAAGGACCATATATCACTTGAGGAATTAAGGTCTCTCTAGTTCACTCATTCAAATGTTATTTCTTCCAATACATGTACTAAATTAATAGTATTAAAATACAAAATACGAGAAGTAGTCATTAATTTGCTTCTCTTCGAATTTTCTTACTATATCTCATCTAAATAGACGTGATAGATAAGAAACATATCCATGACGGCGTGATTTTAATCAAATAGAGAGACCAGAAATATAAAATATAATTTAATTTACTTTTTATTAGTTAAATCAACGAATCCAAATTGTTTAGGCCAATTGTAGCGGTAAGCCCGAATGGGTTCTGGAGTGTTTGGGTTGCATTTGGGTGACTCGGGAATACCAATACACCCCATTCTTTGGGTTAGCTCTCGGTTTCCCGAACCAGAGCTCACCAGCTGATTTCTTTCTTTGTTTTTTTAGAGTGTAAGAGAGAGCAAGAGAGAGAAAATATTGGGTTGTTTGGATTATACTATAATTGGATTTCAGGTAAGAGAGAAAACTAGGGAAAAATGATGTGACACTGATGTGACATTTGGGTTGAGAAAGATTGATAGACACCAGGTACTCATGGTCTTAGACCCCCTTTCTTTCATATGCCAGATATGTTATATCAATCAATTATAGTTTTCAATGCAGATCATACACTTATATACATCAAAAAATCAATTTAGATTTATAAAAGATACAAATAGAATCAGTCATGAAAAATTAAAGAGTTTTGGGTTGTAATCTTTCCCCTAATTAACGTGAAAATTGGCATTGAAAATATTCATGCTTGGTCCGTTAATAATTTTATTATTATAAACCTAAATAAATAGATAGAGTAATGTGTTAAGGCTTACAAAATTACAAGTATAAATTCAATGTCGATTAAAATAAACCTACAGTTGGACATGAAAGAGCGAGCATGTGAAGAGTCTCAGCCTAGTAATTAGTGGGAGGAAGGTGAGCTTGAAAGAGTGTGGCCTAAATGACAATATTTATAGTGCATATGAGTTTGTGGGGTTCAAACTCAAAATCAATTAGTTAAGAGATGAGTAGCCTAGAACCCTTCTAAAGCAGATTACAAAGTCATTTTTCGTCCGATATGAAACATTATTCGACAGTGCGCATCATCTGTATAGATTTACCTTTTTGTTGAGAAGTTTTGAAACAAGAGAAACAAATGCGAATGCCCTTTAGTATCACACAAGTGTTGCATGGAGTGGGTTGTATGGTTACATTGAAATAGCTATTTTCAAAATTAAATTGAGCATTCACATAGACACGAAATTAAGTATATTTGGCAAACACGTCAGACTTATTGTGTAAAGAGTAAATTCATAGAAAATACGAATAATGGTCAAGAAATAAAACATAGTACTTAGAAGATTTGCAACACTCACATCTCATCATACCCATCACACCACCATGTCAATTTATTTTCTCCTATCACTTGACACTATAGTGTTCACTTACCACCACACCAAATTCTGTGACCCATATAATACCCACTAACTAATAAAAAATTAAAAAAAACAAATAAAGAGAGAGAAAAAGGAAAACCATGGCCCACCATTACTCACCATAAATGTTTAGTTGTTCACTATATGCAGTGTTCACCCCCAAACACTCCCACCACACACTTGTGGAGTGGAAACCTCCTCATCACATGCATCCTACCCTAACTCACCCCTCACTCAACCCTCTTTCCACTCCAAGCACTCTTAAACCTATTAATCTTCGCGGCTTGTGAAGTCCACAACTTTTTCTGTTACAATTTTCTTCCCTTTTGATAGCCTAGGTCATTGAAGCACGGATTGTTGGTAAAATTATATAAATTATTGATAATTATAGTGTAATTTTGTTAGGGTTGTGGTAGATATTGTTATGGCGTTAGGGTTGGTTAAAATTTTCCAAATATGGTAGATAATTATAGGTTGGTTTGATGATAATTTAGTGAGTTTGAAGTATTGATAGACGAGAAGATGAATTTTTTTTTTGAACAGCTTCGCCTCAGCGGTAGTGGCACAGGATCGAAACCGGTTGATCTAATCCGGGCTCCGGTTTCGAACCACTCCAACTACACCCCCCTAATTAATTCGGTAGGGCTGCTTTCACCAATGAGGGAGTGACCCTCAGCTACTCATAGGAAGAAACCCTCCAGAGAGACTCGAACCCAAGACCTCTCCTTTACTAAGAAACTCTCTTATCGCCAGGGCAAGCCCCTTTGGTTAACAGATGATAAGATGAATGACTGGATTAATTGAAACCCTTCATGGCAAAGACTTTTTTATTAAATTAATTAAATTAACAAGACAAAAAATTAATAACGTGTTAATTATCGAGTTTTTATTCATTAAATTGGAAACGTTTATTTAAAAAAACGCATAAAAGATAAACGTTAAAAATTTTTGGCCACAAAGATCGAAACTCGCGGTTCAAGTTATATTTCTTAGGCATTTGTTTGTTTCTCTTCCGATCGTTTTAAGTTTTAGCCTACAACCAACCATTGAATCATGAATGGAAATTTCTTTTAGTTATTTCTTTAGGTAATCCTTTATTAACAACTCTTTTTACTTAAAAATTAGTTTTATATTCACGACTTGTCTCAAACAAGAGAAAGAAACAAGTATACTATTTTCGTCACAAAAAGAATATACGATCAGCGCTCAAGTGCTGAACAGTTGATTGAGAACACTAGATCACAATCGAGAACAACCGGAGAAGTTGAGGGCAATTGTGACTTGAGAACAACGGACACCTGAAATTTTGCGGGTATAGCAGCCAACGACTATCATTTGAACCGTGTGATCAGAGAAGAGAATGCAGACAAATAGACTACATATTTACACATTTCTCAAGGTTTTTACTCAAATTCCTCTAAATTTATTTATATTCTTATTGTTTATACGCACATACTTAGAACATCTGACATAGAAATATAATATTTATTCATTGTTTATCTATCAGCTGATTTATACGTAACAGGAATTAGCCATATATGACATGTATAAGCAGTTAATAGCATATAGAACAAATTGATTATGCATAAAATTGTTGTGCAAGACCAATTTGTTGTATAAGGATCACTACTCATTCACTATAGACACATAATATTTGGGAAAAGTTTGAACAAAAACGGCTTTTCGTGTGAGAATTATTTGTAGCACTATTAATGACTCATTAATAAGAGTATTTTGGGTTATTTATATCCTTACCTAACCGTGAGTTGCGTCTGAGTGGATTGTCATTAATGAGTAAAGAGTCGTTACGATTATTAGCCATTGGTCTATTTTATTAAGGGGCAAGATTGATTCTTTTAGTTTACGCATGAAAAACAGTTCACGTTTAAACCTTCTTCTATAATATTTATTACTTATTTATGCATCATTATGTGTTTATATTTGGTCTTTTTTATATATAATCAAATATTTATAGTATTGTGTATGTTAGAATGATTTTGGCCATTGATTTCCTGTTACATGTATGTTTATATTTCTTTGACTTTTTGTGTTCATGGTCAATTTTTAGAAATGTAATGAAAGTATGCCAATTTCTTTATGGGACTTTACTAATCTTCTATTTTAAGAATGGATTATTGTCGATTTGTTTTTGTACAAGATTGTAAAAGTAATGTAAATGGTATGAGCTTTATTTATGTGTTTCTGCTACCACAAATGTGCCTTGTCGAACCTCGTCGTCTACTAGTTGTTGTCCATTCGTCAAAGGTCATGCTCATTGTTTTTTTTAAATATAGCCAATACGATTTAAAATTATGATGAGAATGATTATGATGTGGCGGTTAGTAATAATAGTTGTAACAATTATTACTAAAGTTGTTAGCTATGAAATAGCCATATGTTAACAAAGCTAATATAACAAACAGTTATGAATGTTGTTACTACGTATGATCTAATATCTTGGATAATATAAAGATTTAGTTTTTACCAATTCTAATATTAAATATATTTGGTTTAATAATTTTGTTTATTGTTTGTGCTAGTCTATTCATTGTTTTCTAATATATAATGTGTAAGTACGTGTGTGAATCTTTAAAATCATATATAATGTATAAATAACTAAAATATGTATTGTGACATTGTGAATGTAAACACTAAACAGAATGTGTGAATGCTGTTTTTTAAATAATTTTATTTTATTAGAATCTTTAGTTTTTAACACTCTTTTGTTATTATATATTTAAATAATTTTAGATGCACTTTTTAGGTATAAGGTTTGGGTTTTTTAGGAAATAGAATAATTCATGTTTTCTGAAAAAAAATATTACGTGCACATTACATTCCTTGTGTGTGTCTATATAATTTTTAGTGCTTTTAAATCTATATATTTTGTTAATAACATGTACGGCGGATTTAAAAGAAAATTAATTATATAGTTACATTGTATATGTTTAGTTTATATGCGAGTTTTATAATTAATACAAACTAAAAGAAAAAAATGTTTGATTAGGGTTTTATGAATAATATATATATATATATATATATATATATATATATATATAAACAAAAAGAGTTATAAATTGTTTTAGTGTCTCGTTTTATGTATTTATTTATTAATATAAAAGATATGGATTGTTTGTTAAAACAAACGGATTAAACATTAAATGATTCTATGACCTAAATAATTCAAAGGCTATGTATGAAATTGTCTTTGAATATGACATGTTGTTTGATGAAGGTTCTAGATAAACAAGCTCAATGAAGTAAATAACCATTTTAACCTTAATAGTGATTTATTATATTATAAGATATGATTGTTTTACAAGACAATGTGTGAAAGAAGTGATATTAAGGTAAAATACTTTGTGTTTAATGCTTCATAATGTACTTTAAGATGAAATTATTCATCGGTGTGTGATTTGGTATATTAATAAAGTTTTACTACTATTCTTAAAGAATGTAATTAACAATGTGTTATACTACAATTCTACAAAGTACTAATAAAAATTATCATTAATCAACTGAAATAAAAGCTAAAATAATGCATGGTTAAATATGAAGAAGTAAATTACCAAAGTACCTAATGACGAAGGCAACACCCACGAGGAAAACAAACATCAGCCCGCATCCCTGTTGAAGAAAAGAATTGACTAGCCAGATCCAGACCACAATGGACCAGCCCACTAAGACTAATGCCTGGGAACACCAGCTAAGGCCCCATGACAGGTGGAACTCCCCGATTGGTAAATACTGATAATGGGAAGCAAATCACACAAGCTAGACTCCCTACAACAAGTAGGCTCTCCTTGATTGGGTGACACTGATAGTGTGAAGCAAAATCCTGTAGCATCTTGATTTTCAGTATAAATTTAAACTTTTTGAAATCTCAGTTTAAAACATACTTTATACATAATTGCGGAAGCACTTTAGTCTTTTGTAGATATTCTAACAAAATATAAAACCTTTCAATAGTAACATTATCAATAAATATAATTCAAAACTTTTAGTGTTACCACAGTCAATCTCACGACCATAATCAAAAAGGTAGAAAATCCAAGACTACCGGAAATGCAACCAAATCAAGACTATACCCAAGGCATCTACCCGCCTCATCAAGGCCACTAGACAATCTGCGGATACAAAACATTTACGCACATTGTTAGCTATAAACATAGCTAGTGAGTACAACCAAAATTCATTTGTCTTTTCAAAACCAAGTCATCATCTTTCTCTTTTGAAAACACAAGTTTGGCGATCAATATACTTCAAAATCATATACGTAAGCACGTAAGGATGTAGGTCTGTCCATTAGGCCACAATGTCTCCACGTGGTAGCTAGCCACGGTCAACACGTGCCCACATGGGGGATAATCACATCACCCCGTCAAGGTGGGGGATGCACGAAGTAGTCCACCATACAACGGTTATCTGGAGTGTAAGCCCTATTCACCAAATTCACTCGTGTTGCCCCGGGTTCGGTGGCTCGTCAGCCATACAACGATTATGATACACGAATTCTTTAGAACAATAGAAACATCTATTTAATCAACATTAAGGCCATAATAAAATTTCGGAATATTACATAAAGTGCCTTAAAAGTTGACAAGACAAAGTCAAGGACAGTAGCTTTATTTTCCCCCACAGGGATATAAGTGAGCCGAGCTACTCGAGCTTAGATAGTTAAAAGCTCAAAACAAACTTAAGCTTAGATTGAGGCTCATTTTTATCAAACGAGTTTGAGCCTGATCCTTGTATACTGGGCTCATTTAAGCTCACGAGTTTAAATGAGCTTTGATATAATATTTGTTTTTTATTTTTGAAATATTACTTATATAATTGTTTTATATATTTTTATTTCATAAAATATGAAAAAGATTCAAAATTCAAAATTTAAATGGTTTTTATATCATTAAATATGAAAACAATTTACGAAATTAAAACATTTAAAATTCAAATTATTTTTTTATTTATTACTTATATAATCTAAACTATTGCTAAAAAACAAACAAATAAATAAGATTTAGCAAGCCTATCACGAGCTTCGTAAAACACTTCACGAGCTAAGCTCCAGCCTCAAATTATGAGTTCGAGTTTCTGCAATTTTAAATGAGCCTGACTCTATTAGTGTAAAGCTCGTTTCTGCTCATTTACATCCCTAATCTTCCATGAAGATTTGAACAAATGTCTACTACACTCATTCTCACAATTCCTGTTCACGGGCAACCCTTGTCTATAAATAAGAGACTTAGAACCATTACTTTCACTAACTTGAGCATTGGAATGATTTACAGAGCCTCGTCTTTGTAAATGCTATACGTAGTATCTTCCGTGGTCTTCGCGGATTATCCTCAAAGAAGTTTAAGCTAAGCACTCAATCTTTGTTGATCACATCAACCTCAAGGGATTTGAACTTCTTCCTATGAACAAACACCACCAAAACAATGTAGTCAAAGTATCAAATATCAAAATGATACAATATTGTTTAATTTTAAATTTTATATTGTTTAATTTTAAACATCTTAACTTTTGTATCCTTTTTGTGGATCTTATTTCCCTCATATGTCATTCTCTCACTTCAATTCACAATCACCTTTTTTAAATTTAAACTTTAAAGAACATTTTATAATATTACAATTTTACCTTTAAATGAGTCACTTTTGGGACATCAGGGTTGGCCTTAACACTACCTTATTTTTATCATGTCAATCCGCTTTTTCTTATTTATAGTTTGTGTAACTTTTTCGTGTTGGGTTGAGTCAGATTTTGTTGTTGACCCAAAAATGTCAACCTTGTTTACAACCTCTGTTTTAATTTTATAAAAAATATTAATTAGATGAACAAAATCATAAATTCTCTATATTGTGGTTAGCATTCTAATAGCAATCATGTAAGTGAAAATGAAAAGCAAGAAGGCCTTTGCCCCCATAAACACAAAGGGGGTTATCAGTCCAATTGGAACACCATTTCACACACACACACACACAAAAGAAACACCATTTCTAATTATCATAAATGTATGATACAAGTCAACTAAGAATCCAACTTCTCCCCCTTTTGAAAAACAACATTAGAAATCAAAGATGCTCTGTTTTCCAATTCAGCAAATCGTTCAAGCTTCCCATTCAAACTTACCATCACTATCATATTCATATATTTTGTGTTTCCCGTCAAAATTTTCACCGCCATTAACACAAAACTGGCTCACTACTTCACAAAGCTCATCCTCCCTTCCATCTTCATAATTCATTAGGAAATCTTGATCATCTTCATGCTCATCACTCGTGCTCGCATTCACTTGAACTGACCAAACCGACGCATCATCATCATCTTCGTTGTCAATAGAAGAATCATAACCCTTGAATGTTTCAAGAAAATCTGTAAACAATAGCTTTGTTATCACATTCTTTCCCAAAGTTTCTTCATTTTCTTCTTGCTGAAATCAATCCACAAAACAACAAATTAACAAAAGCCCAAATCAAATCAGCAAAAGTAAGAAACCCCAAGTCAGCAGTCAAATGAAAACCTGAGAAAAATTGAGGGTTTCTGCAACAACTGGAGAGACAGTCAAAGATTCTGAACCATTGTTGTTATTCTCAGAAAGTTGAGGGGTATTAGCAGGTGTTGGAGCAAGAAAATACATTGGGGATGAATTCATAAAATTTCTTGGTTCAAATGAAATCTTTGAAATCACAGCTTCTTCTTCAACTTTTTGTAAAAGGGTCTTCACTTGACCCCTCAACAGAGCCTCCCCTGACCCAGGCGTAGTGGCTTGCTTTGATTCATTGTTTAAAATGATGTTTCTTGTTTTAGAAAACTTTGATGATGGTGTTTTCAAATTCCCAGTAGCAAGTCCAACAATTGGTGAATCATTTGTTATATCAATCAATGCTGATCTTGATTTCATAATCCCCTTCTCAGGTTCTTCTTCATTTTTCACTAAAGAAAAGTTCAAAATATTTTATTATAACTAGAAAGAAATCAGAATTATGAAGAAAAGCGCGTAATAATGTATTAGTACTCACTTGAGGAGATAGATATGCTACTGTTTGCAGCCATAGCTACGGCTTGTGTAGTGATTCTTCTTGATAATGATGATGATGGAGTCTCCATTACAGTGGACAATGAGAATGATCACCGGAAAAGTGAAGTGGGCTGCCGGAAAACAGATTTCCGATGAAAATGGAGAGAGACAATCAGAAGGAATTAAGGACAGAATTATGGCAATGGAGAATTTGGGGTTCTAATAGCGGTCCTTCACAAAATATGACCGTTATAGAGAGAGAGAGAGAGAGAGGGAGGGAGAGAGAGATTAGACAAACGTTACAAACGGCGGCCTTATTTTTCTTGGAAGTAGCCGTTAGGCCCGTTAGTACTACACATCATTGATCATTCCTTTATCTGAATAGTGGGCCGATTAACCCAAAACTTAAGGATTTTGGGGTTAGCCCACTATGTAAAATTGATAAGCCCATCAAAATCCCTGTTAACATTTCTTTTTTCTTATCTTATCTTATCTTATTTTAAAAAAAAATGTGTCGTAAGATTATATGTTTTAGTTAAACTTAACTCATGGTCACTAAAACTGAATCATGAAAACGTTAATCATCAATGAATAAACCGAAACAAAAGAAGAGAACTTTCTCATTCAGCGCCCAAACCGCACTATGCTCTGTTTTAACAAGACGAACACGGAGAAAACCAAGGTTTTTCTAATTATGAATGGCACGGAGAAGGGAAAGTAGTGAGACAGAGAGAAGGATGATAATTTTAGAGTTTACGAATGTATGTTATTAACGGCTATATTATAATTATAGGAAACCTAATCAAATTACATAACGAACAAGTTTTATTAATTATCTTTTAATTAAGTAAATACAAAATTATCAAATAATTATCCATATTTATATTCAATAATAAAAATGTTTAAATAATCATCCATACTTTAGTCAATTGATTTAGATCATTATCTCTATAATAAAATTAGTTTTGTAGTTTACTTTATAAATTAATTTTCAAAATCAATTTACTATTAAATAACCACTTCTTTTAAGCTAATAGTTGTTATTTGTTACTTATTTAGTTATTTTCATATATAAACACACGCATTTAGTTTATTTATTTGACCAGTAAAATAAAATTTAATTAGTTCAGTAATATCTAATATTCTTAAGAGTTAATTACACCAATGGTCCTTTAAGATATGCCCTAATCACACTCTCAGTTTTTTATTTAAAAATTTTACAAAGTCGGTCCTTAATTTTCTAAGTGTAGAGTTGAGAAACCTTGAAAGTCATCATGTTGAACAATGAAAATTTCCCATCTGACATTACATAACCAAATGCTACAGAATAACATTGGCAGTATCTTTAGACAACAAAAGCTATTAATCATCAACTTTAAGTAAACAAAATAATAATAGATGATTAAGGCTTTGTTTGTTTTTTTAAATAAGGCCTTATTTTAAAGAAACGTCTGCAGGTACGTAGACGTTTCTGATAAGCTTGTTTGTTTTTTCAAAGAAACGTATGCGCGCCCGCAGACGTTTCTAATAAGGTTGTTTGTTTTTTCCCAGACATAAGACCTTATTCTGTCTTATTTTTGCTTATTTTGAGAAGCTAAAATCTATAGCTTTTTTTCGCAAACCTTCTCAATCTTAAGACCTTCTAAACCACATCTTCTCCTGAAGACATGAATTAAGACATAAGACATTTATGTCTTCGAAAACAAACAACACTTAAATTATTAATCATGTAATATGTTCAAACTATCCAAATTTAAAACATCTTCGTGAATTCCACCTTACATGTTATATAATACAAACAACATTGCCATTAATTTATACGAATTTGTGTTAAATATTTATTTATGTTAAAATCGAACCGAAGAAAGTGTTCTTCAATAAGTAAACAAACCGAATTCGAAAATCAAACAACTTTGTTTTAAAAAACCATGAATCTTGATTTGATCCTTCTTCACAATACTGGCCCAAGTCAAAAACGCAGAAATGTTCTTGCGTTGATCACCCTGAAGTTACGGACTTCAATGATTTTATAAGTATTGCTCACTGAATGAGGAGCGAACATTTTACCCTCTTCTTAATGACGATAGGCATTAATTAGGCGAACGTTTCATTTTAGAAAATAATAATAAACTGAAATGATAATAAATTGAAAAGCCCAATTAATCAAGGTGATCATTTACAAAATTTAATTAAAATTGCAGCTCATTCTCCACAATAACGGTTGCTGCGATAGGTGAACATTTATGATGCGTGGCCCTCATTGATTTCACTTACCCCCTCTACGCGGTCGTTATGTGTCCGAGATATTCAAGCCGGTTGCTATTTTAATTTATAAGTATGTGTTTCAAATTTTGAGCATAATATAAAAGATACTATATTAATCGTGGGTCTAATCTAACAATAGGTCCTGAAAGGTTACCCAGATATGCCGACCCTTAAAACGGCCCTAATAAAATGTATAATCATTAATGTCATAACCTTACTACTTTATGACGCGTATAGGGCCGTATCTATTTGACGTTTGCCTTTTAGTTTGAAAAAATAAAATAACATAAACCTCTATTTCATTCCGTAATTTAATAAAATGATCGCAGCTCAAAATAATTAACAATCTTTATTAACCGACTTTATTAACAATCTTTATTCTAAAATAAAAATAACTACCTTTTAATTAAAAAAAAAAAGAAGCAAATAGACCTCTATTCCATTCCATACTTTATGAAATAAAAAGATCATAACTTAGGGATAATTATATCAGATTTTTAAACATATTTCATAAATGTTATAAAGACCGTTTTTTCACAAATCGGCTGGCCTTAAAAATTGATATAAAGGACTTACAACCGGTCTAGAAACTATTTGAAGTACATGACGCTAAAAGTTGAATAAAAGACCGGTTTTAAGAGTTTTCTAGACCGGTTTCTAAATGGTTTACATAAGTGTTAACATTGTAGGAAGAAGTCGGGACTAAAAATACTTAAAAAGACCGGTTTTGAGAGCTTTTAAACTGGTATGGAAACCATATTCATGCGGGAGTTGTAGTTTTTGGGTTTTAGAAGACAAACCGGTCTAGAAAATGTATTTATAAGACCAGTTTAATACAACAGGTCTTTAAGCTTGGGTCTTTATATATATATATATATATATATATATATATATATATATATATATATATATATATATATATATATATATATATCATGTACCTAGTGCTTTTTAACTAAATAATACAAATTTATGCATTATTTACTTGCACCACTAATTGTGCATATATTCCTAGTTTAACACTAAATAATCACATAAAAATTATAATAATTCCTTAATGTATAATTATCTCATTAGTTCAAATTTAAAATTAATCAAAAGTCAAGTTATTTCGATGTCACCACCTTGATTCCAGCTTTAATTAATCTCTTATGTTTATGTTACTCGTTGCATATATTGGTAGGTGTTTAAACATATACTGAATTTATTTATAAAAAAATTCATTTTATATAATGACAATTTAAAAAATATCCATTGAAATTTTATGCGGTTTGTACATTTATAGTAGGACTCAATAATGATAAATAATAATAAATATAAGAAAACAATGTGAGAAATTATATTTCCTCCTACTCATGTCATTAAGACACTTGTCATCTTCTTAACATCCCCATCATAATTTACTTGATATTCTTATACCACTCTTTATGAATAATAAAAAAAAATAAAGCTTTATAACAACAGTTGTTGAAGAAAATAAAGATTTATTCAACTCAATTACATGAAACCCACTACCATACCAAGAACAATTTAAGATCTGCTCTTCACGTCTTTCTTCACCATGTTTAGGGCTTCGATATGAATAGCCAACAGAACGATGATATAACAAACCTATCGAATCAAGGTCGACGCAAAGAGATATAAAGCTTCGATATGGATCTGCTCTTCACGTCTTTCTTCACCCTGTTATTAGGGCTTCGATACGGACCTCCGAAAATGGCAAGAACAGAAGGATCTACGAGCTTGGGTCTTTACAGCCGTTGTTATAAGGCGAGACAAGTAGTCGACTACGAGCTTGGGTCTTTACAGCCGTTGTTATCCATCGATGCCAAGCAGTCGACTGAATCTAGTGGGTTCAGTATCTCGGTTTCTTCAACAATTGTTGTTATAAAGCTTTATTTTTTTATTATTATTTATTAAGGGTGGTATAAGAATATCAAGTAAATTATGATGGGGATGTTAAGAAGATGACAAGTGTCTTAATGACATGAGTAGGAGGATAGTAGGAATAAAAAAGTAGGAGGAAATATAATTTCTCAACAAATATAACTTTGAAACATAATATTATATTATTATTTTAGCTCCTTTTGATTTGTTTTTTGAAATAAATAAAAAGCAGGTACATAAATCAACGTCCGAAAACTTTCACTGGTGTAAAAGAAAACAAGAATAATCGAAGGTCTAGTAAATTTCACAGACAGAAATCGAAGCAGGTTGGTTTTATTACAACAGCAACAACTCTTATAAAAACGGGTTACGATCCTCTCATGTTTGTGTCAAACATGATTGATGATGTTCTCTCACAAGTATGAGAGTGGACCATACAAAGGGGATCAATTCTTGACTAAAATAAAGAACTCATACTCATACTTGTAAGAGAATATGATAAGTCATATTTAACCCAAACATAAAAGAATCTTAACCCTATAAAAACTATTAGTGGATTATTGACCCAATTAATCTAAATAAGCCTTCTTCCAATATTCTCCTTTGTATTTAATCAGAAAAAAGAGAGATTTTGAACAATACTTAACAAGTCAGATACTTGATCCTTTGATGCGAAGGTCATTTCGAGATCTCCAAATAATCCAACAAGTGATGAAAACCACCCAAGAAAAAGCTTCAAGTCGCTTCCCTTTGAACCCTAAATCCATACCCCATTGAATTAGAGATTGAATTGTCATTTCTTTTGGACCCGAGATAAACCACCACCTCTTTATTCCTTCCCATAAGCTAGTTGTATTATGATAGAAACAAAACAAATGTTGCTCTGTTTCCAAGTCAGATCCACAGAGGAAGCAAGAAGACGAACCCATGTTAATACCTCTTCTAATTAGATCACAGAGAGTGGGAAGACGACCATGCTGCAGCCTCCAAACCAATATATTGACTTTGCTAGGAATTGTTTTCAAGGAAACTGTTTTTAGCTCTATCCTCGAGTACAAAACATTTTTGTCTATTAAAATTCTAAGAGAAGCCACCGTATATACACCCATGAAATTTAAAGCCCAACTCCATCTTTTTTCAGTGTTTGATGACAATTGTGAATCATCTTTGAAAAATTCCTACTCTTTTAGAATCCAGTGGGTCAATTGATCGATTTCTATATTTACCATGTAGTGCCAAGATAACCTTCTTCCATATCGGGGAGCTAAATTTAGTGCACGATAGCTATTAATAACGAGACCACCCAAATCGCATTCCCGAATATCCAACACATCTTTTAGGAGTTCTGATCACAGCCCTAAAAAATTTTGCACCGAAGTCTTTCCATTTGCTCAATGACTGGAATATATAGGTGCTTTAAATAGAAAACTAATATGTTCCAAGGGCTCCTAGAACTGACTTACATAAAACCAATCGACCCCCAGCAAATAGTGACGAAGCTTTCCATTTTGACAATTTTGATTTGCAACGATCAATAAGTGGCTGCCAACTCGACTTTTTTTTTCATCGACCATCAGCAGGGAGCCCAAGATACGTAAATTGAATTGATCCTAGATAACATTCAAGGAATTTGCCACCGAGATCACATGTTGATTACGCACATCAATACCGAAAATTCTTGTTTTAGACATATTCACTTGCAAACCAGATGATAGATAGAAACAATGCAAGATTTTTAATAAATTTGCAACATATATAGAAGACCATCTTCCAATAAATACCGCGTCATCAGCGTATTGAAAATGCAAAACAGACGAACCACCATTTGGTAATGAGACACGGTAAAAAATTCCAGCCTCTGAAGCCTCTTGCATTGCAATATTCAAACCCTCCGCTGCAATAATGAACACAACTGGGGCAAGGGAATCTCTTTGCCAAACACCCCTATATATGCATTGCAAACTCTTTAGTCGGGAAACCATCTATCAGAACTGAAACTTTAGCTGATTGTAAGCATTTAGCTATCCAAAGCCTCCACTTTGGACCAAAATTTATTTGACTCATAATCGAATCCAAGTATTCCCAATTAATAGTATCGAATTCCTTTTCGAAATCAACTTTTAGATTGAAAATTTCTCTTTTTACCCTCTTTGCCTAGATTATAATTTCATTTATAATAAGAGTGTCATCAATTACACTCCTATTTTTAAGAAAAGCGGTTTGCTCACCACCAGTTACCGAGTCCAAAAACAGTTTTTAATCGTTTTGAGAGTACTTTAGCAATGATCTTGTACAAACAACCAATCACTTGCCAAGATATGATGATCCTTTTTCATCACAAATTTCCCTGAAGATTGGAATGGAGCATGACTATGGAATACTTTTGAAAGTTTTGGTAAGCTTCTTGATGTTTATGTGGCAAGGAAGAAGAATAAAGTAGGAAAAACCTTTGGCCCTTTTGCGTTTTACTGCATTACGTAATCCAGAATCTTTTGAAATTTGCTAGATGGTGTTCCAGTCGATCGGTACAAGGCAAAGGTGAATATTGCTAGATACAAAAGTGAGAAATCACCAATGGAAAAATTAGTTCCTCCCAAGGCTTTCTTTCATTTGGTAAAGATGCTAAGGTTATACAAGGAAGATCGTTTGCTGAAATTTTAAAAGTGTTAGAATCAAGTTGTGTTTATTTTACTTAAGTTTTGCTTCTAGTTATATTTTCTAAAAGTATAGGGTATATTGTGAAAATACCTGATAGCCATAGGTATATAAACAATATAATTAACCCTAATTCATTGAAGCATTTCATATTCTAAAAACGTTTATGTGTGTTCTTGGTGTTTGCTCTTACATTCATACTAAGGTCATCGATCCTTATCATTGTGAAAGTACTTCAATAGCCATTGATACTTAATACTAATTCATTTGCTTTTAGATGTATTTATCTAAAAGTATAGGGACTATTATTGTACATATGACCATGGTATTTAAACCATAGGTCAATTAACCCTAATCAAGGTTTTCACATATTGTTTCAGCCGTATGTTTGTTTTGTTCTCTCCTTATACACATACTTCCATACGCACGGTTCATCATAAACAAGTCATAATCATCGTGTTCAAGTGAAAATTTTTAAGTTAAATATGTTGGGGGTCTTTCCGTGCTTTTAGAGTTCGATACCAAAGAATTGGCGACAAACTTCCAGAAGAACTCAAAAGTGTTATGGGCTAATTGGTTTTTAGCGTTTGGTCACCAGAAGAAATTCCTAAGTCTCGATTGGCTTCAATTTTAATTTATGGTCTCCCTTTACATGCTTGGTCCGTTGAAGCTTTCAATGAGGTGGCAAAAGAGTTTGGAGAAATCATTATCCAAGAGGATTGTGATTTAGAAAATTTGAATATGACGGTCGCGCGGGAGAGTTGGCGTACGGATTGAGAAAATGGATCCTATTAATAAAATAGTTTCTGTGTGCGTCGATGGAGTTGATTTTCAGGTAAAATTTTTGAAGATTTAAGTGAATCACCGAACCTAATGCCTCAATTCAAGCAGAATACACAAGAGGGTGAGGATTCAGATAGCAATATGTCAGATTAGACGACATCTCCGGCGAAACATTGTCAGGAGACTGAAGTTTGAAAGCCTGGTGCATAGGGGAATGAAACGTTTTCTATAGAAAAGGAGAAAGAGAAAAATGATTTTGGAAATTTAGATGACACAATAAATAAAAGTTTGGAGAACTCTAATAATGCTTTAATCGGTAAAGTTTTCATTTAATTTTAGTTTAATCATCAAAGTTTTTTTCTAAACAATTTTACCATAAAAATTAAATTTGTTATGGTTTGAACCTCAAAGTTTTTTTCAAGTTGTTTAAACTTTGAAGTTTTGAAAAAAAAAACTGATTAATCACTTAAATTTTGTATGGTTTTCAATTTTACCCTCTCTACTTATTATACATTTTAGTTTTATTAAAACTTAACAAAATTTAGAGGGTTAAATCATTTTTTAGCAAAAATTTAAAGGTTAAATCGTTTGGAAAAAAAACTTTAAGGTTTAAACAAAAAAAGTGTAACTTTGAGAATTAAATCATAATAAACTTAAACTTTATGGTAAAACCGTTTTAAAAAACTTTGATAATTAAATCGAAACCGAACTAAAACTTTGATGGTTAAATAATTATTGACCCACCTTTATATTAAGAAAAATGATATATCTTCCCACTTTTTTCTCCTAGTCCATCATTCTACTCATCACAAAATGACATGTAAAATCCACTAATTCTCTTTTCCTACCTCCTCAATTGATTTTTACACTTTTATTAACCTTGTGAGTAGGAGGATAAGTTGGAGGAAAAATTAAGATGATACATCACCTCTATACATATATATGTTGTCATATATTTAAATTATCTTGTGTATATCAAATCCCTAAATTATGAGATTGTTAGTATCTTTGGTGGTTATCGGTTCCTCCATTAGTGGAGTCTCATTGTATATATTCATTCTTCACTTTAAATCTTCAATTCACATATGAAAATCGTAGCATGTATATCATCGACCTGTTGTTGTTGCTATTGTTGGTGGTGGTGTTGGTGGCGTTGCTGCTATTGTTGTTGCTGCTGTTGTTGTTGCTATTGTTGCTGCTATTGGTGGTGGTGGTGGTGTTGATGGCGTTGCTACTATTGTTGTTGCTGTTGTTGTTACTCTTTTTACTATTATTATTATTATTATTATTATTATTATTATTATTATTATTGAGTTGTGTTCAACAAAGTCCATGTAAAGGCAAGAATTGTTGTTGTTGTTGATGTTGTTGTTGTTGTTGTCGTTTTTGTTGTTTTCAATAAAGTCCATGTTGTTGTTGTTGTTGTCGTTTTATTATTATTATTATTATTATTATTATTATTATTATTATATTGAACATTTTCCATTATTATTATTATTATTATTAAGTTGTGTTCAATAAAGTCCATGTAAAAAACATAGTCCTAAAATTTTAATATATAATCACATGTAATTCAGTATTCAATCACATGTGATTTATAAAAGCATCACATGTGAATTACGAAAATATCACTCCGTCCAAATTTTTAAAATGCAATTTGGATCATTAATGTCATTGATCCAAAAACTAAAATTAGTCCCTTAGGACTATGAATTAAGTATGAACTATATTGAACATTTTTCATTATTATTATTATTACTACTACTACTATATTTTTAATTATTTTTAAAGGGTTAAAGTTGCTGAATACAAAGAATATTTTTCGAAAGTTTTATTATGACGAATGAAGTTTTTTATCAAATACACATATCAAGTTTATAAAAGTTCCATTATGCCCATTAATGTTAACAAAATATGTTATTACATCAATTATTGTTTACAAAAGCTTTTCATTATGTTTTTTGCTTAATTCCACATGCTAAACCTTTTTGGAAACTTAATATGCATATGTGAACACAAAAAAATTTCATTTGCCATAATGGAACATTGGGAAAATATGTTTTGTGTTCGGCAATTTGAACCCGTTTTAAAACATGAAAAATACATGTGAGCATCCAGTTAGATGTCATGTTACTAAAACTGGTGTCATGTTTGTGTATCACTTGGTGTTTGATATATATATATATATATATATATATATATATATAGAGAGAGAGAGAGAGAGAGATTGAATGCTAAATTTTAAAGTCTGATATATTAAATGGTAAATTTGTAAGTATAGTTACACAATTATAGATAGTGACTAAGTTGAAATACATTTTTTACAAACTCAACCCTTTAATTTAACATAAAACAAAATAAAGTTGTATTTCTTAAGAAGATATAAATTTCCCATAAAGTTTAATATGATTAGGACCAACCTTCATTAGGACAAAAAGAAGCTATCATCATAAATGATCTCCCACCCTCCATCATTTTAGGTCCCATGTAAACCCACTTCTAACAATCGTGGTACTAAATAAGCCACCCGCTTGTGATTTTGGACCAATTCGAGACCGCAAGTTGATGTCAATATATTAATTTACATAAAGATCTTTAGGGGATGTCAATATACTAAATCAGGAGTGAAAGCATTGACGTGAGGTTGAAGACAGATGTAACGACAGAAACGTGATATCATAATACGAATAAACATAAATGTATATTTTGTGAAAACTTTTAATTATTATTGTTACCATTAGGGTAAAAAGGTTAAATTTGTATTACTAATAATTAAAACGAATTTAACAAAATTATAAAATGTATTAAAATGATAAAATTAAAACTTAATTTAGTTAAATACGATATTATAAAATTTTACAAAGATTAAATATAATATTTGTAAATTAAGGTAGACATTTATAATATTTTAAGTTTTAAGAGGGCGTTTATGATTCTCCTCTAATAATATTGATTCAGCTTTGACCAACAAAAATCAAAATGGAAATTCTAATTTTGATCAAGTGGACGGTCAAAATTGAGCAATTAATTTTATTTTATTAAATGACGGATTGGGGATTTGGAGTCGTACAATTAATTTCTTTTTTGAGCTTACAGAAATTTGGTGCTTGACTTACCTTATTAATTTATGCTTATAAACTTGAAAATAAGCCAATTTAAATAAGCTAAGTGAAAACATTTTTTTTTCTCCATATGAGTTTAGAGTTGTGTTCAATAATGTCCGTATAAAAAAGATAGTCCTAAAATTGTAATATTCAATCACATATAATTCAGTATACAATCACATGTGATTTGTAAAAGCATTGTATGTGAATTACGAAAATATCACTCCGTCTAAAATTTTAAAATGCAATCTGAACCATTAATGACAGAAGAGTTGTATGGCAAAGGCCAGGATTGCAGGACTAATAATAAAGCTACATATAACACCCGGGATTTGAAAATTCCCTAATTAAATAAATTAAATAAGTGTTGTATTATAACGGGTTTCCTATTTAAGATTAAGAGCTGTTTATAAAATTAGAGGGGTTAAAACCGTTAAAATAAAAGTCAATTAGCTAGGTGACTAGAGCTGCCATATGGCCATCGATATAGATATATATGATATCCTTGTTCCTATCTTCTAAACTAACACGGACATATGCATATGTACATACAACAATAAGCTGCCATTTTCTTCCTCCAAACTTTGATCAAGAACAACAATTCTAAGTAGCACAATTTTATCCTAGCAATCCTACAAGCATAAGGTATGAATTGTTTAACTTCTTTTAGAGTTTTAGTGGGTTAATAGTGATTCAATGGTTGAATCAAGGATTTAATCGGTTAATTATGTTTTTGTTAATAGTTGTTTGGGGTGTAGGAAAACACCCTTACAGAGTTAGAATCGAGATTTGAGTGTGTTTTAACCGGAAACAGCAAGTCGGTCGGTGAAATTGCTGCTGTAAGTTGAAGGGCACAGGCGTGCCCCTCAAGAACAAACTGTGCCCCAGGGCGTATCTGAGGAGACACGGGTGTGACTCAAAGAGTTCAGGCGTGCCTAACCCAAGATAGGCCCAAAGTGTGCCTCGTGACTAGGGGTACCTATGTATAACGCACGTACATGCCTGGTGCTTTGTTCAGTTTTCAAGTGACGAGTTATGCTATTTGTTTAATACCTTAATATCTTCTGTTTTGCAGGTTGTGTTAACACCAAGGGCAAGGTATCAGTTTAACTGTTGGTTGTTTAAAACATCTTTTGCAACAATAGTTGTAAATATGCATATACCTCTTTTGTACAAATCAGGGATTTAAACAACTTATGCTTCTAAAAGCTTTTCTAAACATTTGCAATCATTACAAAAGAGGTTTATTTGGGTATTACTTGTGTTTTAAAATTTTGGACGTTGCACTGCAAAGGCAAATGCTAGGAATGTAGGGCCGATTAGTAAGACTAATAAGTAGAGCTGCAGGGCAAATGCTGATAACTAAAGCTGCAAGGCAAATGCAACTATGCAAGAGGTGCAAGGCTGGCCCCGGAATTAGGCGGCATTGATACATGCAACTTAGAAACATGTGTCACCTTGTACTTTAATAACAAAATATTACTATAAGATTTCCAACCTACGTGGGTATTGTACTATTAATAGCTTCTATTAGACCACCCGTAGCACCTCACCCGAAGGGCTCGGGTTACCTTCGGGAACACCCCTACACGGCTACGCCCCTCCCTTTGGTTTCGGGAACCCGAGCTTTTTTTTCTTTATGTGTGTAACGGTTAGCTTAAAAAAATTTAACTCTTCCAACGGATATATATCCGTTGTGTGTGTATATATATATATATATTCTCCTATAAATACTAAATACTTTTATCTAATTCTTTTATCTAAAAAATTTTCAAACTTCCAATACTTTCATCCAACTTTCCCAACTTTTCATCAAACTTCTATAAATACATAACCATCTTTCAACACTTTTAGTTATTCTATAAATACATAACCACCCTTAACACTGTTTATTTATAATAATAATAATATTTTTATTAATGTTATGAACTTTTTATTTATATTTTTATAGAATTGTTTAAATATTTTATTTTGTTTAATATATAAATATATAATTAAATAAATTAAATCAAGTGAAAAAAAGATTAAGCTGATTTGGAATGAATGTTATTTGGATTTTGAATTGATTTGAATTGAGAATGAAAAAATAAACAAAGCTGATGTGACAGCTGATAAGACATTTAGATTGAGTGGTTGCTATACTCTTGTGTTTAAAACGAAAGTCTGCTACGATAGCTACAAGTCTGCAACATCTGTCTGACGGCAATAGACATTGATACCTATAATTAATTAATAATATATTTATAAGATATGCATGTACCGTGCGCTTTTATACTTGCACGTTGTGACTTTTTGCGAGGTGATTTTGCCTTCTTTTAGGAAGTATTTCTCTACAAATACGTATATTTTTATTGTAGATATAATTGTAGAAGTGAAGATAACTTGTAGCATATTGTCATAATTGCTGAACAAATGAATACCAGTATAGACTTGAAGCCATCAACATATGCTTTAGTTAGCATTTAATAAAAATTGCTTCATATATATATATATATATATATATATATATATATATATATATATGCCTACAAGGCTAGGATGGAAAACTAGAATTAGTAAATGAGTAGTCTGTACGTGACTCTGTGTACATAAGTTGTTTACTAGTTCATGGTTAAAAACCAACCAAGCTAGATAGTTATAGATACACGCTAGTGTGTTCGTGTTAGTGATTTTAGTGTCATCAAGCATTTTAATTTAATCAGGATTAATACGAGACTAGTTGAGATTCTACACTTAGTTATAATTTGGGTTTGAAGGTGCGGAGTGCACATTCGGATAAACTAAATTAGTATCGAAAATACGGAGGTCTGGAGGTGTCGCCCCTGGTGGGGTTCCAAGGGGCATTGCTCCTGACGGGGTCCAAGGGGCGGTGCCCTTGGCGGGGGTCCGGCCAATAACCACCGCTGCCAAAACGGTTTCTTGACGACCGCCGTACAACTGCCATTTTTATCGCCTATAAATAGGTGATTTCGGTTGGTGCAAAATATAGAAAAGATAAGGAAGAAAAACGAGCGATATTCTGCTGAAATAGTCTCTAAGGAACGAAAATCAAAGCAAAGGTATTTCGTGTTTAGATTTGAATTAAGAATATGATTCAAATCGAGTTTCTTGAATTATCTTTTATCTGAATTCGTAATACTCCAACCATAGGGTCAAATTACAAATTTTAAAATTGTATTAAAACGATCCACGAAATTATACAAGTATTTATTATTATTTTAATCCCTATTACAAAACTTTCTAGCAACGTGTCACCTTTCTCCTTTTATGTATTTATAAGAAAGTAACTTTAATTAAGAAGTAAACAATCGAGTATACCTATATATGTACAATTTGTTTTTTTGAATTGCCAATCGGGACCTTCCTTGAGCTCTTGTGTTATTGAACTACAAGAAATTCGGACAATAGGGGCGACACCAATAGACGTGACATAAGGTAATAGGGGCGACACCCAGTTATGTCACGCCTATTGGCCTATGTCGCGCCTATTGGTGTCGCCACTAAAGCCAATAGAAAAAAGCCCGGCAATGTTTTTCCCCTCTTTTTTCGTTGTCGCCCCTAAACCTGTCGCCTCTATTGCTTTCTGAATTAAAACCCTCCTTTTCACTTCCTCGGCCTTCAAACACACATCTCTCGGTCATCTGCAAGACGAATTGATGTGTAAAGGTGTAGCCGTGTTGCGATCTCGTGTCCATTATAAAAGAGAAGAATTTCCTGGGCGTCATTGAAACCATGTTGAGAGCATTTGCGAAGGTTGTGAGGAACTGTTGATTGCTTGCAGGTGTTAAAGTTTGCCTTAGATTGATAACAGGTGTTCTTGCTAACTAACCCATTGTAACCGTGATTAATGAGTAATTGTAATCTATTACGATATAAATGTTGATGATGTGCGTTAACGACTGTTTAAGATAACCTAAAGTGTTATGATTATTCGGGTGTTTGTTATGGTGGCTATCGGTTGGGCAGGAATATTTAATGATTGCTTTATAAAGCCACCGTTACCTATTATTTGGGGTGTTAAAAATTGTTTTGTTTGATAACTTTTGTTTTCTTATATAGTGTAAGTTGACACTTGTTTCTTGAAATGTATCTTATTTTTATGCAGTGACGTGAGTAGATGGTTTGGTGAGATGGGGTTACTGTGGGTAGTTTATCCTATGGTTGATTAATTTAATTAATTATTGGATTTAATGAATTTAGGAAGTAACAGTGAATGTTTTATATTGAGATGCTTAAAGACTTCCGTTGTGATGCTTATATGGTTAATATAGAAATTTTTTGAAAGACACATCGTTAGATATCTACCTCATGAGTCATGACGGTTATTATCACGTGTGATTTTTTCCTTGATAGGTTGTTAGACTTGTTTAGTTGCGCCTTATATTCGTAGCCATCCCCCTCGTTAGCAAGGTCATCGTGGTTCGGGTTGTTGAGATCTTCATCACCATGAAACATCTTTCGACGCTCAGCTACGCTAGGCGAGTTCTAATGAAGCTCACGTTCTAGCTCGTCAAAAGGCTCAACCAATTCACTGTTGGCCCAACTATGAAGAATGTAAATAACATGAGTAACTTTACCAGTTTAACAAAGTCAATACCTAAGTCGTGATAGTCGTATGTTAGCTCAGTATATAATTAATCAATTACTTCTTGCTCAATCTTAATAGTTGAATAACGATATTGTCAACTTTAAATTGTAAAACCCTTGATGAACGTATTTCAACTATGCCCTTAATGGTCATTAGGAACACAACTAAATAAGTGAGGCTTTCGGACATCTACCAACTCCCAACAAACCTAATCTAGTCTATTGAATATGTTGTTGATCCAATCAAGCGTTCAAAATCTTTATTAACTTAAAAGATATGATTTAATACCATAAAAGGTTGTAATCTAAATCAACTCATAATAAAATTAACTCGGATAATTACTCAAATATACAAAAGAAAGTATCACATTGGATTCACAAGTCTTCATAACCGAAAGATTCAAATTACGGATATAAAAATATCATAATCAAAAGACATTGGACATTTTTCAGAAAAGATAAACAAGTCTAGCTTTAATAATCAAACATAAGACAATGATTCATTACCGTAATCTTGTTTTGCATATCCAAGACTTGACCTTGCCTTTGTGCTTAATTCAGAATGCGTAGTGGCTTAAACGACCGATTTTTGCTCTAAACTATCAAAGAAAGGCCTACTCGTTCATAAAAACAGTGATATCTCTAGCCAATCATCCACCGCTTGCTAGTGGAAACCCCAAACCCGCTACCCAACATTCTCAAGATTTTAGATGTGGTAGCAAAAAGAATGTAGATGCTCCAAGCCAGTAGCATCGAGCTGTCTAGCTAACCGGTGAGGAAGCTAAGGGTGAACACGGCGCGGTTGCGATTACCTACCTTATAAATTCTATACATGTACTAGTATTTTTTGACCCATGTATCTTATCTTTTTGTAAAAAAAAATTATGTTATTCCTAAATGATTGTCTTCCACATTAGAAGTATAGATAGTAGATGAAAAGTCTGGTTTTGTATCGGAAATCTATCGTGTAAATGTACTAGAGGTAGATTGAGTTGAAATGAAAATAAACATGATCCATGCTCATGTTGTCGGTACAGATTGGATGGGTCGTCACCAAGCCATCACTCTTTACAGTCGGAAACTCATTCAAGTTCGAACCCCAAGTGAGAAGAGTTGTATATCTTGGAGATAAAAAAGGAAGAATCTTCCCTGTGTTCAATGTCTAAATTCAATAAGTATCTAGCACGTAAGTTTCAAGCTTTCTTTGCCTACTTGTTATATACGATGAAAGAAAAGAGGATTCTTTCCAATGTTCTTGAAGACTTGGTCTTTTAAAAAAATCTAAGACGCAAGCAAACCAATCTCGGCATACCCATGTCGCAAAAGAGAGAAAGACACAGCAAGGAGAGATGGTGTGACGAACTAAGTGAAGCAACGGTCAAATTTTCTGACTTTTTTAAAACCTTTTATCCTTCTTGCAACTTTATATAAAACCACCTTAAACATATTCGATTTTTTCACAATTCTGTTCTTCTCTCTATTTTATAAAATCTTCACTTTGTTTAGGAAACATTATAAAAATGAATCCCAACAATACTGACCAAGTCATTACCCGCACTTCATCTTGAAATAAAACTCTTCAACGAGTTCGAGCATACCTGGCTCAAGCCTTCTCCGAATAGAATCATCCACGACCCTTACATACCGAGCCCCTTTTTTACACCATCCCAACTATTGACATCACCTATTTTTACCATCCCCTTAACAATCTCCACCTTCCAATTTCCATTTCCAAACCGCATACAACAAGTTTCGCTTCACTAAACCCTCATTGCCTAATATTTTGATGAAGCAATACCTAAAACCAAACTAATGTCGACCCTGAACTTGAACCCAAGCCTGAAATCGCATAATCTTAATACAAAAACCCTCTTAAGACCAATCTATCTTCGTATATCAGCAGAGAACCTAATTAAGCATGGGCTTTTAAAGAAGAGATGATGTTGGTGAAAGTGTGGATTTACATTTCGAAAGATAACCAAGTGAGAAATGTGCAACGAAGCGGTTCTTTTTGTGTCGGCGCATCGAGTACGTCTACTGAGAAATTAGGCGTAGTGAATACTAGAATCACCACAAACTCAACTCAAAATGGAAAGAATTTAATAAAAGAGTTGGGGCATTCAACAGTACTTACAACCAGTTATTGACAAGCTAATGACACAGTCAAAGCGAAGCCGACATCAAGAGGGAGACATATGTACAATATATATAGGTCGATTCAAGAGGGCGCATTGATGCATGACACGAGTGAGAAGTACTTGAAGGTTATCCTTAACTTTTCACTTTTAGTCAAGGATCTAGATTGGAACGTAAACTCCGTATGAAAGAAAATAAAAACCGTCAAAAAGATTTTATGTTTTTGGCGAGACTACAAAAGGTGTGGAGGTATAGCTTCTCAAGGTCGTGCGGAAGGAAAAGAACCGATTAGGAAATAGTATAATTTGTAATTTTTAGTACCATTTTCTATTTTTAATTAGATGCAACTTTTTTCTATATTAGTGCAATTTTCGTTTATTATTATTATTTCTAATTTATATGTAAACTTTCCATTATGTAAATAACATTAATTATATATATATATATATATATATATAATTGGATCAATATAGCTATTATGCTTACATAGTCTCTAAAGGTTAAATGTAGACTATTAAATTTTTTAAATCAATGGTCAAAATTTAATAATGACATTATTGTAATTAATTAAACAATTCTAAGATTAATTATAGAAGAAACGGTATTATGGGAATCCGTCAACCCAAAAATCACGCCCCTTCCTTTTTTCTTTCTATGTCTCATCCAGCCGAAAATGATAACTTTTCCAGAAAAAATGATAACATTTTTCAGTTGAAAATAATAACAATATACAACATTCAATATGATAACATTATCTAGATAAAAATGAACTCCTTCCAATAGAAAATGATATAAATACACATGTTTCAGATGAAAATGATAACAATTCTCAGTTGAAAATGATAAAATTTTCCATATGAAAATGATAATAATATACAAGTTTCAAAATGATAACATTATCTAGATGAAAATGATAAAAATAGACTCACTTTCAGCCGAAAATGATATAAATAAATATGTTTCTAGCCGAAAAAGATATAAATACACGCGTTTCACTATTTCTAGCCGAAAATGATATAAATATACATGTTTCCAGCCGAAAATGATATAAATTCACATTATTCAAAATGATAACATTTTGGTATCATTTTCATATGGTTTGCATTTTTAAAAATAAATTTTCAAAATATGAAAATCGTGTTCTTGTTTGAAAGATGATTAAAAATGAGTAAATTATATAACTTTTTTGCTCAAATTCTAAAAATTAAAATAGTTATGACAATATAAAAATTTAATATGTAAAAAAATAAAGAAAAGAAAGTGGAGGTAGCTTCTTGATAAGACGCATGAGTTTCAATTTTTGTTTTCCAATTCATGTTTTATCCTTAAGATTTGGATTTTGAAATTTATGTTTAAGGTGAGATTATATAAAACCTCAGCCTATATATATATATATTATATATATACATATATATATCTATACTATATTATAAAGCATTTAAGTCTTTTTGCTTAAACTCTTAAATTTTAAGTGTTTTAAAATTACTAAATTACCCCTTATATAAACTAAATTAAATAACTATTAGATATATTTAATAAATTTCTTATATTTCATTTTAGGGTCAATAATGGTTTAACCATTAAAGTTTTACTTTAGTTTCGGTTTAATTATCAAAAAAATTTTCAAATAGTTTTACCATAAAGTTTGAATTTATTATTATTTAGACCTCAAAGTTACACTTTTTTTTGTTTAAACTTTAAAGTTTTTTCCCAAACGATTTAACCCTTAACTTTTTGTTAATAGATGGTTTAACCCTCTGAGTTTTGTTAACTTTTTAATAAAAAGTAAAATGCATAATAATTATAGAGGGTAAAATCAAAAACCATACAAAACTTAAGTGATTACTTAATTTTTTTAACAAAGCTTCAAGGTTTAAATCATTTGAAAAAAAAAGTTTGAGGTTTAAATCATAACAAATTCAAACTTCATGGTAATACCGTTTAGAAAAAAAATTTGATGGTTAAACCGAAATTCAACGAAAACTTTGATGATTAAACCATTATTCACCCTTCATTTTTATAACTAAACTGTACATATTTAAGAAAATTAAAGTCAATACAATTTTTTTGAAAGTCAAAGCTAATAAAAATTAACTTAGTTATTAAAAAATATTTTCATAATCTTCTTTTTCAATTATGAAGAACAGAAAAGTAAATGAAATGAAAAAAAGATAAAAAAAATAGACATGTCACTAAACAAAAATTATTCATTGTCATTGTATTACATAAATACCATACTCCCTACTTTAAAAAACGAACATGTTAACAAGTGTAACACCCGCAAACCCGGGCTAGGAGATTAGCGGGTTTGTGGTATATGTTTATCTGTTTTAATGCAAATTAAATGTTAATTGATTTAATTAAGAATAATTATATGTATGTATGCTACTTGCCGTATGAATGTAAATAGATGTATACATATGCATGAAATGGGACACCTCATGCTTGGTTTGTAGAAGTGAGTGTACGTGTAGGTTATATGCTTAATAACAATGTTTCTGGTCATTATCTTCAAACTTAAGAAAAAGGTGTAAGTGTGTGTTTTGTGAATTTACTCTGCTGAAGAAAGAAGAAAAAGAAAGAAAGGAATCGGATTTTCAAGTTTGTGTGGATAAATTCAATTAAAGGTTAGATTTTATTTCTAACATGTTTGAATGTTAACTTGGGGTGATTTTTGATTGAACAACATGAATTTATGAAGAACAATATGATCGGTTTTAAAAAAACTTGATTTTATGGATTTTTATGCGTTCTCATGAAGTATATGTTCATATGATGTTATAAGGCATGAATATGTGTTTTAATATGTTAAAACATGTTTCTGGTGTGTTTGATGTATTTATAAAATTTCTGGGTTTTGAGATATGATGGTGATGAAGTTGGCGGATTTGGTTATATAAAGAAGATGATGAAACCGATTGATGTTGAAAACCGATAAGGCCAAAATCGACAACTATAAAACCGATACACATGAAATCCGAAAGAATGTGAAAACCGAGGAACCCAAATCCGAGATTCAAAAAAAACTTGAGAGATTCAAATCCGAGAGCCAAGAATCCGGAACCCCCAAATCCAGTATATAGTGTAATCCGACAAATATGAAATCCGAGTCTCAAAATCCGATTAGGTGAAATCCAATACTTAGAGTTGCGGATTCCTAGAAATCCGATAGTGCCAAATCCGATGGTTTGAGAATCCAACAATTTTGTGTTCGGACTTATAATTGTTTGTTGTTTATCTGATGAATGATTAACTTATAAATATATGTGGGTAAATATATTTATATTTGAGACTGATTTGATTGTTGCTGTGTTTTCAGGCAATCAAAAGACTCAGTAAAATTAGATTTCCGAGCCCGTGCTGGTTTTGAGGTGAGTGGACGTTAATCGCGGATGGTAAAGATTTCGGTTAATGTTATCTATGTGATGCATGACTGTGATTGAGATTGGATTGGATTGATTGAACCGTTGATTGTGATTATTGATGATTGATATCTGCTGCATGATTATTTGGTTGATACGCACTCTTAGGATGATTTTGAGTTGCGTTGGGAAGTCAGCTATACGTAGAATTGGGATGGGCTCGTTCACTGATTGGTTGAACAGTGTTAGCCTTACTGGTGCATATGTTGTATCAGAGGAGGATTTTCATTGTGCCAATTCAGTGGAGAGCTATCGGTAAACCTTTGCTTTGGCCGGCATTGGTTGTAAGTTCTGCGCCGAACCGCCGGTCTTCTCGGGATATGTGATTACATGCTTTGATATTGACTATGGATGTTTGCTTTTGGGTTTAGCCTCTACTCACTTAGCTTTGTGCTAATTCCTCTCAGTTGTTGTTTTTGCAGGTTCGTGTTTGTGAGGTTAGCTGAAGGAGAAGTTGACCTGACTCTGATATTAGTTTTTGAAAAGAGACGAGCCTATAGTTTTTGTAACACAATGACACTTTTGTTTGTGAACGATGTTTGTACATTTTGTTAATATTGGTTTATATGTAAATGGTTTATTTATTTAAAAGCTTCCGCAGCGTATTTAAAAAAAATGGCTTGTGATTTTCCGGTGTTACAACAAGTAGAAATTATTCGTTACCGCTACATTACACGGGTATCATGCTAGTATATATATTATATATCTAGGGGGACTAAATCTGGACCATTATCTTAAGATCTAATGGCTGAAACTTAATTTAAACATATTTAATATAGCGGGGTAAAAAAAGAAAATTCACAATTGTAGGTAGCGCCTTTTTTACTTCCAACGCCAGCTCACTATTTTCTCCCTCACTTTATTTTTAAAAATAAATAAAATTTCTCAGTATTTTATAATTAAAATATTTAAAAATTACAAAGTATCACTAAAACAAGTTACACCATACTAACACTTGTTTTTTTCTCTTTAACCACAGAATAAATTTGATATGTTTTGAACATATTTTTAACTAAGTTTTCTTTTTCTAATTTTTATATGTAATTTCATTTATGAAAACTACCTAAATTTCAGAATATTTCAAATAATTTATTTTAGAATTCTGATATATTAAAAAAAAGTTATCAAAATTAACACTTACTTACATATGATTAAAATAAAATTTTCACACGCAAAATAAATTATTGAAAACATAAAATAGATTAAAACGTTGTTTCAGATATGAAATAACCATATTATCATATACGAAATAATATGTAATATTTCATATTTGAAACAATACCATTTCAGATCCGAAAGGATTCCATTTTATATACAAAATAATATGTAATATTTCATATACAAAATGCATGGCCATGCTCAAGCTTGCAAGAATTGTTAATCAGTTGCAACTTGCATATTTTGGTCATCATCAATCTTGATCGAGAAACATAATCGTAAACGATCGGAGAATGACTTTGTACCATGTCTCGTGTTCACTTGGATATCGCGAACAATAGGATGATTGATCACTTATCTATATGACCATTTCAAACCTGTTAGGTTGTGATTTAGTACTTGTCAGGGATGACATACCCCGTGTTTAGTTGGTGGCGGGGATGTCTTGCTAGAGGTCCCTCCTTGTCTGTGATGCCCATGGATACGGTGTGTCATGTGCAAGTGGGAGCTTGTTGGAATCTGCCCACTAACACACGTAGGCCAGTATCATTGCCAATGAAGCGCGAGCCTATTGGGTCACACGTCAAGTTTCAATCCCGACATCTTGCTATAAAAGGAATGAGTCAAAAGGGTCAAATTCAATCTGACGTAGTCTTCATGACCGTGGAGGATGCTCCACGGGCCGTGAAGCACCGTGCCCCCACGAGTCCTGTCCGGGCGGCACGAGTCATGATACCCTTGTGCTTCACGGCCCGTGAAGGCAGAATTTCAAGTTACACTTTTGTTTTTATTGGACCATTTCAAGTTACTACTCATTGGAAACGACATCCCGACCTTGCAAGACATCAAGTCTTGGCTTGGGAAGTGTTTCTCAATGAAAGACTTGGGAGAAGCCGCCTACATTCTTGGAATAAAGATCTATAGGGATAGATCTAGGCGTCTTATTGGCCTAAGTCAAAGTGCATATATTGACAAAATCTTGAAACGATTCAAGATGGAGAATTCTAAGAGAGGATTCTTGCCAATGGCACTAGGCACGGTTTTGAGTAAAGCTCAAAGCCCTAGCACAAGAGAAGAGCTAGATAGAATGAGTGAGATCCCATATGCTTCTGCAATTGGATCCATCATGTATGCCATGCTATGCACTAGGCTAGATGTCTCGTATGCTTTGAGCATGACGAGCAGATACCAGCAAAACCCAGGAGATAGCCATTGGATGGCAGTCAAGAACATTTTAAAATACTTAAGAAGAACCAAAGACATGTTCTTGATCTATGGGGGTTTGGAAGAAGATCTTTGTGTAAAGTGTTACACAGATGCTAGTTTCCAAACGGATCGAGATGATTCTCGATCACAATCGGGCTATGTCTTCGTTATGAATGGAGGCGCGGTTGCTTGGAAAAGTTCTAAGCAAAGTGTAGTTGCACAATCCACTACAGAATCTGAATACATTGCTGCTTCTGAGGCTGGACAAGAAGCTGCATGGATGAAGAAATTCATTGCTGACCTTGGGGTAGTAACAAGCATTCAAGACCCCATAGAAATATTTTGTGATAATGAAGGTGCTATTGCCCAGGCAAAAGAACCTAGATCACATCACAGCACCAAACACATCCTCAGGCGTTTCCACTACATACGGGATATAGTGGATAGAGGAGATGTGTGTATTCGCAAAGTTCATACAGATCAGAATCTTGCAGATCCTTTTACGAAACCTCTTGCCTCGACTAAGCATGAGTCTCATACTAGGGCAATAGGTCTTCGCTTTGCAAGGGATTGGATTTGAATTGTAATTTAGTATTTGGATATTTTGGAACATTATGACAATATCTATCTTATCTGAATGATGTATGGGATATGATCACTTCATTAATATATATTGTGTTCTTTATTAGCATGTTTAAATCCATGAATAATTCTTTATTCTAAAACGTCCATAGTCGGTTATAACTATGGGAATAGTTATGAATTAAGACTAATGTGAATAAGTTGGTTGACTTTCATTCGTGATGAAAGTAGGCAAAAGGGTTTGCAGCCAAATTCACTAATGTTTGTTAGGGAACGAACATTGGACATGACCCGCTCTTAAGATCGCTTCATGGATCAGTGTCATAAGTAAATCTTGAGAAAAAGGTGGTATCTTTGTATCCTTAGACCTGAGACACATATTGGGACTCGAGTATGAGGAGTATCATGCTTTAATGTGGTTAAACGCTATCTTTAACCGGGTAGTTATAAAGGCCATTATTAGGTATGATATGAGTCTTATAAGAGACGTATGTGGTCAAGATGGAATTTGTTTCTCTCATTTAATTGGGAGTATAATATCTCTGGGCCCTAAAACAAGTTGAACATTATATGAGAATTGATGACGATCCATGTCTCATGTTCAACGAGATGTTAAAACAAAGGGATAATTGATGACTTACCTATAACAACGATTTGTAGCTAGTGAGTTAACTTCGTTGGTGAAAGTGTTGATCAACACACTTTATTTATTATTAGGGGCAATGGGATGTTGCTAGACGTTCTTACCATTGTCTATATCGGCTTAAGTTGTAACTTGTGCAAGTGGGAGATTGTTGGTTCTATGTGCACAAGACACAAATTAATACGATATTACTGATAATAAATAAACCCATAGGGTCACACATTTACAATCAATGGACACCAATTACATATTTGAATATGATTTAAATATGTTTCCAACTCGTTATATATATATAAGTATATATGCATTGTTGCATATTGTTATTTATGTGAAATAATAATATCACTCTTGTATATTGATACAAGATAATGCATATAAAATACATAAATATAAACATATGATTTTATATATGTATATATATATGTATAAATATATATTTGTTACAAGTAAATTGTTACTAGTAACAATTATATAAATGTATGTATATCTTTGTTACAAGTAAAGAGTTACTAGTAACAATCAAGTATGTATATAAAATACATGTAGATGTATTTTATACTTAGTATGACATATCTAGTATACTCTTTTATATAAATTGAAAGAAAAACTAGAAATTCACACATTAATCCTTCAAAGGGGCCATGTATTGCTTCTTGATTGGAATGGACCAAGGCATGGACTAGATGTACAAGCATGGAGGAAGACAAGAGGGGACCCTCCCCCCCTCACCCATTTTCGGCCGAAAATGGGAGCCAAAGGGGGCCTCCCTCTTGTTGCTTCACTCCTTGATCTTATTTGGTACATGCATGGTTCTTTGTTCTAACAAGTTCATGCTACCACCTTTCCTTGAGTTCTTAGAAAGATTCTAAGTATTCTTGAAGCTTTGAAAACATCTCTACATTCTTGTATTGGTGTTCTTCAAGTGAGCAAAGTGTGGTGCTAGGATACATACTCATATACATACATAGTAAGTTCAAGAAGAAGAACAAGAGGTTGTTGCTTGCTTGCTTGAATTTCAAAGGTTGGAGAGACTAGCATCTCAAAGGTGTTGGACTCATTGATTTGTGGATACCTTGGAGGAAGTCTTCTCTTGGCTTCTCATAGATCAACCACTTCATCAACGGTTTATTCACGTTACAAAGGTTGTAGTTCTAAACACCCTATGGTTGTTTTGTTTCTTAAGGCTTGCATATGGATCATTGGTGGGGAGTTTTAAAAGGTTTAAAATTGTTGTTCATGCTTCCGTTGCTAAAATATATTTTGAAAAACCGAACAAACCCCAACAGTTGCTACTCTTGGTTATTTGTGCAATCTATACACACTAGTGAGTTCAAGGCTGATCTCACTTCTGCTACAAGGTGCTTGTGAGCTTGAAGTGTTTTGCTAATACAAAGGGATTGAAGTGGAGCTTGGTGTGGACTACAACTAGGGTTTGGAGCCATTTGTTTCAAACAACATCCCAACTCTTTGGACCACTCGATTTCCAGCAGATCATTGAGGGTATACTTCTCTTTCCTTTGTTCTTTCTTTTGGTTGCTTGTTGTTTTGCAAAAATTCACCACAATTGGGATTCATTAGGTGTGTTTTTTGTGTGTGTTTATTTGCTTCCGTTGCGTGTGAATCCCAACAGTTGATGCTGACACTTGTTCGTTGACAGGAGAATATGAGGATGACTGAGAGGCGGTGGTGGTATTAGGTTAGGGTTGGGAGTGGTGAAACGGTCGTTTAAAGCCGTCAACGGTGGTCGTCGGAAATGATAGAGGATGTCGGCATCGATGAACAGACGTGAGAATATGATGCTTTAGGGTTACAATGGGATTTGAAGTTGTATAAAAATGGATCGGCTATAATCATGGAAGAGAGAGAACATAGCCACTAGAATACCAAAAATACCCTTTAGCACCTAATGCCACATGTCCATTTTATATTACCTCTTGCACATCTTACCTTGGTTCATCTCTTACTTGATCATAATTCTATATATATATACATATACATACATACTATCTTATAAATCATTTAGGTCTTTTGTATTAAACTATATAGAAACTATTAAATAAACAATTATTTAATGGAGTTAATGATATTAATCTTATATGTCATTTTAATAACTAAATCTTTCAAAATAAAAATTATTTAAAAAGTCAAATCAATACAAGTTAACTTAATAATTAAAATCGGATAAATTATCAAAAAACTATTCGTAATCGTTGCATTAAGTATTTTGAAGTTACAATACTAGTACTTCTTATAAACATTTAAGTATTTTTCTTAAAACTAATAATTTCAAGAAATATGAAGTTACAATTTCAGCCCTCTTAATTTGACATTTAAATGGGAAGTGTAATTATTGAATGCAAACATTTATTGCATCGTGATAGAAGAATATGAATTATGGATTTGCATAATATTCCCTATACTATATATTAAGTTAATTATTTTCTTTAACTATTTTTGCGTCAATATTCTAGCTTCAACGAAAATTATTTTTCGTACGAAAACTGTGAAAACCAATCTTGTCCCTTGATTAAATTTAATCAATGACTAAGTTTTTTAGCGGCTCAATAATGCTTCATTAATTACACATTAGTGAGGGTTATTTTGGAAAAATCAAGCCTCATAAACTAAAAACGGCTCATCCGGACGCAATTCATAGTTGTGTAAATATACAAATTACCAAAATACCCCTATTAATGAGTTATTAATGGCGTTAAAAACAATTTTGTACAAAAAAAATTTCTCATTTGAACTTTTGCCTATATATATAATGATATAGACAGGATCAAATGAGAACACATTTTAAAGTAAGAACTTGAAGAACAGTTTATAATCTTTGGATTATCTTTATTTAATAACTAATATTAAATTTGGTTTAATTAAAGTATGTTAGAATTTTAATTATTTCGTTTAATTAAGGTAGAAAATTTTTATACCACTAATAAGAAACTCATCCTTCCACACACTATTTGTCAATCGCCTTTGACATTCCTTACACATTGTGTGGATAATGTTTTTTGTATAAAAATAGCAAGAACTGTTTATAACATTATTAATAACTCATTGATAAGGATATTTTGATTATTCATATTTTTAACAAACCAAGAATTGTGTCCGGGTGGACTGTCGACATTAATGATTTTTCTGTTTTCATAAAATACCCCTCATTAATGCGTCATTAATAAGACCTACAAATTCTTAGCCATTAATTAATTTTTGAAAGCGTTATTTGTATACTCCGCGAGAAGAGTGTTTTTCCTGAACCCTTAGCCTATAAAAGATTTAAATTTAAAATGTTTAAAGCATGAGAAGTGTGGATAATTTATTAGTGTTTGTATTACCATCATGCATAGTGTGAATACAAATTGTAACAAAATATTAAAAGGAAACTAAATAATAACTTATGTTACCATTAATTTACGTCTATCTTATCTATAGAGATTGTCCTTTGATCTTATATATTGAAGGGTCGGTAGAGATATTTAGTATGAGAATACATTACCTTTCTATTTAAAAATACAATCATCTTAATTTTAAAAAAGATACGAATGAAGAGTAAAGATCCATCCAAACATAGAAACCAAACCTAATTTGCTTGTTTTCTTTTACTTATATCAACATAAACTGACACTAACAAGTATATTAAACATGCGTTTTGTACCGGGTGATATTTAATAATCATATTCTTTATAATTTAATCTATGTGTAATATTATATAAGATGGTTTTAAGTTAGCATAAGTAAACAATATTTTGTTTACATATCATTGGTTTTTATAGATTTAGAAACCATGTGTGTGCACTACTACTACTAATGGTAATAATAAGTAATTTTATGAGATTAAATTTATTTTGTAAAAATTAAGGGGCAAAAAGCGAAAGTTTAATATAGGTTAAACTATATATATATATATATATATATAATGAATAGTAGTATATGAGTAAATAAGTTTGTAAATAATAATTTTTTTTGAACAACTAATACGAACTCTTTAATCTACATCTATGTCGATAACAAACCCTGAATCCTTGACCTCCACTTAGAGAGAATGTCTTAATAGACCTTAATACCGCTAGGTCAAATGTGCTGTGAGTTGAGTGAAAAACGAATGATAAGTAAGGGTTAAAAATTAAAATTGAGATTAGTAGTAGTTTTATCTAAGCAAATAAGTTTGTAACTAATGATAAGTTTTTTAAATGATCAATACACACTCTCTAATAAAAGCCAATGTGTATAACATGCCTCGATCTCTTAACTTTAAAAAGATAGATACTGAATACATCTTGAACCATTAGACTAAAGACGCTTTAATTTAAAAATAATATTATAAAGTTAGAGTTGTGTTCAATAAAGTCAATGTAAAAAACTATAGTTGTAAAATTTGAATATTCAATCACAAGTGATTTGTAAAAGCATCACATGTGAATTACGAAAATGTCACTCCGTTTAAATTATTAAAATAAATCTGGATCATTGATATCATTGATTCAAAAGCTAAAATTAGTCAGTTAGGACTATGAATTAATTATGGACTATATTAGATATTTTTCTATAAAATCATATATATATATATATATATATAAACCTTAGAAAAATAAAATTTAGTAAAGGTTAAAATAAAAATATAAAATGAATAGTGCTTTGTTTTAAAAATTAATATAATGAAATTATAATAACAAAATGATAAAAGTAGAATTGCATACGTAGCTAGCAAAACTTGGTGAGGGACCCACTGGGCATCAACCAATCTATACACTACACGTGTTTCTCCCATGCTCGTTTGATCATGTAGTTGCACTATCCGGCGGTGGAGATTCAGGTTGCTAGCGCCATGTTCATCCATTCATTACCTGCAGTGTTGTCACAACTAAAAAGGTGCAACTATTTGTCTCATCTTTTATTATAAGTAGCTTATCCGTACATAACTGATTTAAATCATATATAATTACTATACTATAATTTAATAATATATAAGTTATTATGTATTGGTAATTTTTTTTTGTATAAGGATCACTTCGCTTTATTATATGATGTATCTTGGTGTGTGATTCGTATTGAAAATTATAATTAATTTATTAAATAACATGTGCAAATTTTAATATTTTAATTTGAAATTTATCTTCCAACATATATAAAGTTAAAAATTATTTTTATTAATTCATTGAACACACATATATAAAATTTGTTACTTTGAAACAATAAGCAGTACAAGGGTGTTATTGCTTTTTTTAGAGCCAAAATATAAGCTAAACTATCAGTTTGTAAACTTGAGATAAGTCTATTGTGAAATTGATAAGAAATGGTGTTGATAACTAAGGTATGACAATATAAGTAGAGATGAGATATTTAGATTAACTAAACTAAAACTATAAATATACATGGGAGGGAAAGTATGATTCATGATATTATTAAATACATATTATATAAACTAGAATAACCTGTTAAAGTATCAGCACCATAATGCAATGTGAATGTAAGAGAGTATTAATTAGCTTAATGCATGTTATGTCATGGTAAATTTCATGAACTTAATTCTTATATATAGATGGTAAACAATATTGTAACTATCCAAAACACTTTAGTTAGATAGCGGTTAGAATAATAAAAGTACAGAATATCTGTGATATAAGATATAGTAATCAAGTATCATCATATATATGAATACATAATAAAATAAGTATTTTCCGGTTCTTATAGATTAGATGAAGGAGGATGATAAACAAGAGAAGTATTAAGAACAATTGAAATGAATAAGTTCAGATAATGAGAGTTTATGATCATGCAAGCATCGGTGATGAATGATAGTTGATATCAACATGTTAATAAGTGGAGTGTTAGATTCGTTATCGGTGTTAGCTATCAGCATGTTCAATGTGTATAGCTTTCTATTGCTAACAGCAAGGCTTAGATACCAAACATTATTATAGATGTCTTCAATGCTTGTACCATAGGCAAGCTTAAGATAGACTCGGTTTTTTTTATTAGAGCCACATATTAGCTAGTCTACAAATATGCGCACATAACTCTTCTTAAGGGTAGGATCTGTCAGATACAGTGATCTTGCTGAGGATGATAACAACTTTATATATCTATTTATATATGTGGAAATGTTAATATTTTGTTCACGCATTATCAGATTCTATTATACAACTATGTGCACATAACTAGCATCTGCGACACGGTTATTCTACTCAGGATGATAGCAACTTTATGTGTTTAGGTGTAAATGTGAATATGTTACTAATGTATTAGCTTGCTTTTAGCAAGTTTCACGTTTTATAGAATGGTTCCACGGCTTATGTATAGTTTATTTTCGATGCTTGTACTAGATAGATGCTCAGGATTGCTTAACTTGCAAATCAGTTACCAGTAACAAATGTATGACTCAACGTATCAGATATGCAAAAGTGGATGAAACAACTTATGCTAATTCCAGTCATTTTTCCGCTTTCTGTATCTTTCTATTTGAGATAGCGGATAGTGTCACGTAATGTACGTACTTGTAGATTTTCGAGTAACACGTTTTGTATTATTCAATTATGACAATTGTACTATGATTTAGTATGTTTTTAAACGCTAAGATTTTATAAGACATGTCAGAGTTCATAAATGTTTTATTCCGTATTAATTATTTTAGTGTTATTAATGTTAATTGTTGTTCGGTAACTTCCACGTTTTTTTATTAAAATAATATTTTGTATTGCACAATTTTGTAAAATTAAAAGAAAGTTTTGGGCCGTTACACAAACAACTCTAAGATCTTTGCTCAAAGTTCTCCCAAGAGAGTTGCATAGCGAATAACTCTAACTAACTATGGACTTAAGAGATGAAGTAATGACATATGACACAACGTCAGTGGACAGTGATAAGCATGACCGCAAAAGTAAGAGAGGCTAGTCTGCATTGCATTTACTCATTCGCTAAATTCTTCAACAAACACAACATGATTCTAAGTGGAATGGAAGGGAACATGGTGTAGAGTACTGGATGGAGGCCTGTAAGTGATTAGTTGGCAATGGCCACGTATGTGAAGAGAGTATTGCTCTCTTATAACTCACTCAAATGAGTAGGTACAATGATCCCCTTTACGACATACAATTTATCCCAACATTAATATAATATTAAAAGTGGGTATTTTTGCAATCACTAAAATTCCTTTTAAAATATATATTCTCTAATAGCATCAAATGATATAACTCACATTCCAAACGCATGAAATTGGTAAATACATACATAAATCGGAGAATTTTTCAACAAAATTCATTGTTTATTTATAACGAAATTTGGGATGTTACACTGTTCTTATAACCACCAATCTATAGACATAATAGAAACGAGTATATCAGAACCCATGTCTTTGAAGGTTGCGTTCATCGGTGGTCTTGCTAGAGTCTCTGAGTGTTGGTGGTGATCTTCATGGGATATGTGAAGACGGTGGAACGTAGTGTCGTCGGCAAATAGAAAACGACCTCAATTTAGACACGGTTGTGCTTGTGCTTAAGGGGTGCACTAGCGGTGCTTCCTTAAACATTGGTTGACTTTTGTGAAGCACGGTCGTGCACCTTGTAAAGGCACAGGGGCACAGCCGTTCCGTTATGTGACAATTGGCAGAATAGTTGCAATTGGTCGTGGTCGCATGCAATCCGTCACTAAAGTAGCGCTAGATCATCACTACTCGCAAAATGGTTGCAATTGGTTGCAAATGGTCACTAACATGTGTTACTGTTGGTCACTAGTTATCCATGCGCCTTTACCAATGGGTATAGTGAATGTTTCGAACATTCACTAAAGCCCTATCGTCAGCAAAACACTTGAAAACTCGAGAAATTCATCTCCTTCTTTTACCATCTCCTACGGTATTAAAAGAGATTTTTCATACATTGCTTTATTGTATCTTTGGAGGTAATTCGTCAGCTTAACCCAAAGCACATGACTTTAGTTAATGGGGCGAAAATACTATAAAGAAAAAGAAACTTTGAAGTATCTAGGTAGTACATTTAAATTAGACCATTCTTTTATGACCCGAGACACAACACATTATATATGAATTTTGGGTACTTTGCTATAACTTTATCATTTTAGTAGAACCTTTTTGAAATTTTACATCAGATTCAAAATATTAAACCGGCCTTGTGTAAATGTATTTCAAAATAAATAGACTTTAGGTAGTAGAATGGTTTTTGAAATACTAACTATATAATAAAATCATAAAATAAAAATTCAAAAAACCTACAAAATAGTGTTGGCAGAGACACGTAGTAACATATAAAATCACACATTTGGATACAAACTTGTTCCCAAACCTAAAAATAATGCCATTAACCCCCATTCAAAAGAATGCATGTTTCACTTCATGACTCACGTGTGGTAGTTGAACTCTTGAACTCCCCCACCCCCCCCCCCCCCCCCCAAAAAAAATAAATAAATAAAAACTCTTATTTTTTTCTTTACCTACTCGTTTCTTTATTACTACAAATACGGCCCGTGCCAACCATACCGAAACACATTATCCCTCAATTAGTAAACGCAGTAACTGGTTGAATAGCAGATGGCACCGCCGGTGTCGTTGAAATGGGACGAAACTTCGTTACTGAAAAACAGGTTCGTCCGCGACGAGGACGAGCGGCCGAAGGTGCCGTATAACCAGTTTAGCAGCGAGATTCCGGTGATCTCCCTTGACGGGATCGACGACGTTGAAGGTGGTGGTAAATCCCGTAGGGCGGAGATTTGCGAGAAGATCGTGAAGGCGTGTGAAGACTGGGGGATTTTTCAAGTGGTGGATCATGGCGTCGACAAAGAACTTTTGTCGGAGATGACGAGGCTGGCGAGAGAATTTTTCCAGATGCCGGCGGAGGAGAAACTCCGGTTTGATATGACCGGCGGGAAGAAAGGCGGTTTCATTGTGTCCAGCCATCTTCAAGTACGTAATACTTGCTAAGTTGCTATTTACCATAGTGGCATAGACCTTCCTTCCATTTATTATTACATTTATTTTTTATACGGTTAATTTATTCATAATATTATATATATTGAAGTTCAAAAAAATTTATTAACAAATTAAGTTTTTAATAAACATAATAGCTCAATTTTGAAGTTTAATAAAATATGTAAAGTCAAAATACATTTTAAAAAACATAACCATAAATTTATTATAAAATTACGAACTAAAAGAGAATTGAAAGGGGACAATTTTTTTAACTAAAATAAAATGATAAGTGAATCTAAATAATTTAATTTGTGGGCATGTATATAAAGAAAAGGGTAAATAATAGAAGATATTAACTTTTAAAATTTTGATACTCCGTACAAAAATACAAAAAGTGAACCCACTTATGAAGAAGCCAACAACTTAGAATTAGTAATGTCAATTTTTTATTCTTATAAACGATTTTTCTATTTTTATTTTGTATTGCTAATTTTTATTATCTACAAATAAAAGATAAGACTTTTAAGCGTTAGAAGTCAAGAGTTACCACCCGTCGTTTGGAGATAATTCTACTTAATTTATATATTTATCACAGTTCTCGTTTGAAAAAGTTTTAGCTATTGACACATACAAAAGTTGTTCGTATATAATGAGAGAATTATGAAAGTTAATTGTATTAATTTTAAATTTTTAAAGTTAGTTATATATAATGATAACTTGAACAAAGTTTATTGTATTTTTATACAATTTGCTCCTACTATTATTGTTGTTGTTGGAATTTGTTGATACAAAGTTATTGCGAACCCCTACTTATCATTCTAGCGCGCAATTGTTGATTAAGTTCCTTTACAATCACTACTAATTTCATTGTCATTCATCAAGATGCATGATAGTTATTTGATAAACAAAATATATAAATCATATATATTTTTTTACTAATATAATAATAATCCAACAGTATCTAGTGTTATAAGTGTCTCATAAAATTGTGGGTTCAAGTTTCGTGAAAAAAAAATATAAATTTGGATTAAGTTTAGAGATCGTATATTATACCATTAAAAAATATATATTATTTGTTAATATATTATGTTCAATATTTAAACAAAATTGTGACTGTTTAATTAACTTTTTTACATTTAAAAATAAATTCTATTACAATACGCTATTTTCGGTATTTAACTGTATATTTTAAAAAATCGTTACATAAATAAGTTATTTGCACAACTTTTTTTTGGATCAACTATGCACAATTATTTTTGTAGTAAAACATAATCAGAATGTAGAGAAGGTTAGACCAAACAAAATGATATGTTTAAATATATATTCGTTTTATGTCAAACCTCAAATATTTAGGAATATTGTATATAAATCTATTTTCTTAGGTTTCAGAATAAATAATGTATGATATGTAATAAGGTTAATTTAGATGCATCTACATTAACTAGCATTTATATGCATATAATGTGACGGAGATAAGAATATTTGTGCTTGAAAAATAATAAAATGGGGAAAAATATATTTTTTATTAAATAATTACAAAGAAATATTTTTTTGAGCAGCTGAAAACACTCACTCTAATCTACTTCTAATTCTACATCTTTTCTAAATCTTCACTTTTTTTATCTACGGCGGACCCCGAACCCATGACTTATGCTATATTACTATGGTAAACACCTTACCATTGAGCTAGAAGCCCAAGGCAATCACAGAAAAAAATAATCTAGCCTTAAAATTTTATTGATATAAGTTATTCAATCAAAATTAAATTAATTAAATAGTTGTCATGTTTAATGAGTTATTAAAGTAATAATTGCCATAAACTAAGGTAATCAAAGAGATGATCGACTGTGTTATTCCCGTAAGTGTTTGTATTTTTTACATAAGTCTTGTACCACTTAAAATTTATTAGTGTCAAATTTTTAAGAGATAATATTAAAAAATTTTATAATATATTATAGATAGATATAGATTTTTAAGCAATCAATTAATATATATTTAAATATAAATAATTGTTACTTAAAATTATGCTGTAACGACATTTATTTTTCCGACTTATAAGTTATAATAATACATGATGTAGGGAGAAGCGGTGCAAGATTGGAGGGAGATTGTAACCTACTTCTCGTACCCGATAAAAGCAAGGGATTACTCAAGGTGGCCCGATAGGCCCAAGGAATGGAGGGCTGTGACTGAGGAATATAGCAAGGTTTTGATGGGCCTGGCCTGTAAGCTGCTAGAGGTTCTATCTGAGGCAATGGGCCTTGAAAAGGAAGCCCTAACAAAAGCTTGTGTTGATATGGACCAAAAAGTTGTGGTGAATTACTACCCAAAGTGTCCACAACCCGACCTAACATTGGGCTTGAAGCGACACACGGATCCAGGAACGATCACGTTGTTGCTTCAAGACCAGGTTGGCGGGCTTCAAGCGACACGAGATGGTGGCAAGACCTGGATTACAGTTCAACCGGTAGAAGGTGCTTTTGTGGTTAATCTTGGTGACCATGGACATGTAAGTGTTTTTTTTGTTGAATTAATTGCTTATGATAACAACTTACTATTACTTCTTTTAAGAGTTAATTGTTAAATTCGTCCTTTAACTATCTCATTTCTTCCGATTTGGTCCTTTAACTTCAAAAGTCACCAATATGGGCCTTAAACGTTCACTTTTTTGTGTGAATGGTCCTTTCGTTAGTTGACCGTTAGTCAATTCTATTAAAATAAGGTAAAATGACAGTAATACCCTTATCTTTATTATTTATACCCTTACAAGGAAAACACCCACCACCACCGTACATCACTACCACCACACACAACTCAAACCTCTGTTTCTATCCATTCATCATATTCATCATCATCGTCACACCACCATCATCCACACTACTCCTCTGTATAAAAGACTTCCTACTCTTTAATGGTGAAACCAATTTACTCGCCAATCTCGACAGCAAAAAAGATCTTCTCAGCTTTGCTACCGTGGGCACTTTCTTAGGAGGTGAAACCGCCTTCTTCCTGGTTGGAGACACATAAATTGTTGGACTTTTGATCTTCATCTGAAACTTACCCACGTTAGAGGTGGAGGATGTCGCCACCGACGACTTCTCTCCGGCAGCCAAAGGTGGTGTCTTGATTAAGAACTTACGGGTTGGATGGATTCTCGGAATAACCGGTGAATTTTTTCTGCAAAATTTTGGATTCTTTGAATTGGGTGATGAAAGAAACAGAGGATTTGGGAAAATCACGATTTTTCTAGCCCTCGGTTTTTCACGGCTATAAACCGACAGTGTTTTTTCTCGATTCCTTTTTTGGGTGGCGAACCAGAAACTTTGAATTTGATACGTGATTTGGCTCTTTGAAGTAAAGGAGAATGCGATTTACATTGGGTTATTTGTTTCTTTTTACGTGCCTGGAGCTCAGTTGTTTCCGGGTTTCATCTCGAATTCCGCTGTGAATCTATCACCGGAGTTTTCAGATCTCTCATATGTGTGATTGAGGTGCTCAAATCTGTGGTGGCGGTGGTACTCAGAGGGTGGCAGCGATGGACAGAGAACGGTGATGGCGATTAAGGTGGCAGTGGGCTGTGGTGGTTCTTGAATGGGGGAGGAGAGTGTGTTTGTTTGTGAGAAAGAGAGAGTGTGTGTGAGAGTGATTGTGTGTATGATAAATATATTGTTTTTAGTAATTAAAAATTAGAAAAGGGCAAAAAGACTGAAATGACCTTGATTTAACTGACCAAACAAATGGTCCATTGACGGAAGGACCATTCAGACCGAAAATTGGATGTTTAAGGCCCATCTTGGTCACTTTTGAAGTTAAAGGTCCAAATCGAAAGAAATATGATAGTTAAAGGACCAAATTGATAATTAACTCCTTCTTTTAATTAATAATAACACACATTTTGAAATTTTATCTCAATAAATAAAGAAAAAGAAAAAAAGCCGTTACTAAACTTATTTTGCGTAGTTAAGTTATTAAACTTAATGAATGCTCAATATAGCCCATACTTAATTCAGCCTTAAGGAATTAATTTTAGCTTTTGGATCAATGACATGAATGGTCCAGATTGCATTTTAAAAATTTGGTCAGAGTGACATTTTCGTAATTCATATATGACACTTTTATAAACCACATATGATTATATACTGAATCACTTGTGATTAAATATTAAATTTTAGGACTATATTTTTTACATAAACTTTATTGAACACAACTTAAAAAAAAGAGAATATATATATTTTTAGACATTTTCCCTATTTCTTATAACAATAATAGTAACATAATTTAGAAAAGGTACAAAACGCATATGTGACAAAATCAAATGCTAAAAGTTTTTCAAGAAGCAGTCTCTTTACATGCGTATAAATGTAATATTGTTTACATCTTACCTTCTTCGTACTCCGTCTTTGCGGGATTGAGTATTGTTATTATTGTTGTTGTGTGAAATTATCACGACGTACACATTGACTTGATAATGACAAAATTCGGATTTGGACCAGTATTTGAGCAACGGAAGGTTCAAGAACGCAGACCACCAAGCAGTGGTGAACTCGAATACAAGTCGGCTATCCATAGCAACGTTTCAAAACCCTGCACCAGAAGCTACTGTGTACCCATTGATGGTGAATGAAGGTGAGAAATGTATAATGGAAAAACCTATAACTTTCATGGAAATGTACAAGAAGAAGATGAGTACAGACCTAGAGTTGGCTAGGCTCAAGAAGCTAGCTAAAGACAAACAAGAAGATGTGAAGGAAGTGAAGGCAGTTGAAAATATATTTGCTTAAAACTAGAAATTCTACCCCCATATATTGCCACCCATTCACCTTGATTTTATGTCATTGTTTTACTATATAAGAATGAATACTACATGCTCTTATGGTGAGGCTTTATAAAAAAAACATGACAGTTGCGGGTAAACATGTGTCGTTATATATAATAAATATTGTTGTAATTCTATAATTCTTTATGTATTATTATTGTTGTTGTTGTTAATAAAATAGTTGAAGCCTTAATATATAAGGCCATATGGGATCGAGGCTCTTCGTCAAGGATCAATAGATTCCCCCAATCATTCGGACTTTGGAGGCCCATCCTGAATCTCTGGCATGCGTGGAAAAGTACGAGAACTATATTGTGAATAAAAACGGTGGTGATGATGGGAGATTATGTTAATAGATTATGTTTGTTGATAGCATGTTTGTTTGCGGTCTCTAAATGAAAAATTATACTGAATGAAACAAAAAAACACTGCCGAATTATTCCACCGTAAAGTAAATTCGGAATCATTTATGCACCAAGTATTTTACTTTAATATCCTTTCTTTCAAACGTTGTCTTGTTAAACAATCATATCTTATAATATAATAAATCACTATTAAGGTTTAAATGGTAATTTTCATCATTCAGATTGTTCATTCAAAACTCTTATCAAACAACATGTCACATTTAGATGCAGTTACATATAGAGTCTTTTAACAAACAACCTCTAAGGGGGTGTTTGGTTTATAGACTTAAAATCCTAAGGGATTTCTAATCCAATCAAATCTCTAGTTTGGTTTATGTAAAAGACAATTGTATTTCTAGAGCAAAGATGGTGAAAAAGTAGACTCACCTTCGCAACTTGACTAGCTTGGAGACGGGGAAGGCAGAAATGGTGAAGAGCAACGACGACAGAGGCGGTGAAGGGCGAAGGCGGCAATAGCGGTGGCGGTGAAGGGCAATGGCGGTGGAGGTGATGAGGTGACGTCGGCAGAGGGCGAAGTTGGTGAAGGGAGGCGGTGGCGGAGGCAGAGTCGGTGAAGGGTGACGGCAACGGTGGCGGAGGCGGTGAAGGGTGAGGAGGGCGGAGGTGGATTCGGTGTGTAACACCCTAGATACTGGCCTAGTAGTGGACGTGCAGTGGAGCGAAGAAGATTAAATGAAATAAGACTACTGAGTTGGAGATTGGTGATCCTAAGTGATTAGAGGTTTAACTCACGGATGGTTATTAGTTGTAACAGTTATGGTTGTAACTGTTTTATGTTGATTCATGGATAGACTTCTTGTTTGGTGATTAATTAACGTCCACTCAACTAGGATCACGAATCTTCAACTCAGTAGTCTTATTTCACCGAGTCTTCTCCGCTCCACTGCACGCGTACTACTAGGCCAATATATAGGGTGTTACACGGTGAAGCGTGACGGCGGCGGTGAAGGGCCATGACCGAGGAGGCGGAGTTGGTGAAGGGCGACGACGGCAGCGAGTAAAGGGCGATGGCGGCAGCGGAAGCGGAAGCGGTGGTGAAGGGTGACCATGGCGGCGACGGTGAAAGGCAATGACAGGTGGAGGCGGCAGCAGAGATGGGGAAGGGTGATGGCGGAGACGGGAAAGGGCGACGACGGAGAATGGGAAGGTTACGGCGGTGGCCGGTTAAGGTAGTGTCAGAGACGATGGACAAAGGGAGATGACAAGAATGCTTTCTATCCCATTCCAACCTCTTATTAATTACAAGATGACACGTGAAATCTACTCATTCTCTTTTCTTACACTCTCTATTGATTTTGACATATGTATTGATTTTATGAGTCATCTCTCAAAGTTTTAATGTAGGTTTCATAACAGGTCAAGTTGAGCTAAGGTGGCAAACATTAAATTTTTTTTATTAAGAATGATGTATTAAACATGATTATTAATACAATAATAATATGTTTTTCAATAAAGTGATGTAGAAATTTCAATGCTTTCTTACGGGTGTCTTGATCCTAAGAGAAATTGGAGTGGGAGTGTGGGACTATGGTGAGAGCAATCGGTTTATGGAGAGATAATATATTCTGCTATTATTTTTTCCTATTTATTTACATACTGTTGTGTTTTAGAATTTTATTTTAAGAAGAAAAGAAAAGATCTGGAAAGAAAGAAGAAAGAATTAAAAAATATTTGTGTTTCAGAGTCTTTTTAAGAAGAGAAGAGAAGGGGTTTGGGATGAAAATTTCATTAATTTTCCCTTCAAAACTTTTCTTCCAAAAGTGAGAAGATTTTGATGGAAAAGAAAGGAAAAGTTTTATGATTTTTTATTAGTGACTAAATTACGCTTAATAATAACTAATAATTTTAGAAAATAAGGGTATTATTGTAATATAACTCATTTTTTTCCTTTCTCTCCAACTCGGGAATACAAAATAAAAATAATACTCTTTCTCTTCTTTTCTTTTCTTTCAGATTTGAAAACACGATAAACTAAAACTATTATCATTTCTCTTCCTTTCTTTTTTCTTCTTAATTTTCTTTTCTATTCTTTTCTTTCGTATCTAAAATTCGGAAACACAGTGTAAATTAACTTAAGTGTTTGTTATCCTATAATAAGTAGAAGAATAAAGTAGAATTAAATAGTAAAAGGATATACCAGTTTTCTTAAATTTATAATTTTTTTAATGTGGTATTTGGTGTGTTACTGAATTTGATACGATGGAGATCACCATAAGTGTGTATGATAGGAGTAGAAAACTAACGTGACGCTCTGGTGAGTGTAACAGGATACAAAGACTTCCTTCACTCTTACGTTTGAAGTTTGAATAAGTATGCAAACTTTAAATATAATTATCTCAATCGCACCTGTCTGTATCTAAAATGTCGTACTCAACTATGGTCAGAAACCCCAAGTGATGACATGTAATGCACGTCCAAACACCCCAAATCACACGGAATCATGATCCGGAAACCCAAACCAAATGCGAACGGAACGGATGTTCCTCTATTTGGGGGAAGGAGAGTAGTTGCTTCTTCTAAAAAGCTTGTATGAATACAAGAAAATGTTGATCAATTTCCTTGGCCCCCAATCTTTGGGGGTATCAGACGATTTCTTTTTATCTTTCTTTTTCTTCATGCCGCTTGAAAACACACGTTTAGAAGCTGTAAGCATCAAATTCAATGAGGAGGGGGTCCTCTTTTTCTTCTTCAACACAGAAAAAAGTCTCTTTGACCACCACAATCGCCACCGCCACCGCCAACACCCCCTCCTTCCACCAATTTACCACAAAATTTCCTCGCCGTATATATTAATATTTCCCAGTTACCTGCATTTTCTTGATTTCTTCCGTCTTTCTCATACATATTTAACCAATCAACCCTACAAATTGCATTCTTGATTTCATAGATAGGTGAAAAGGGATTCAACTTTAACAAAAACCCTCATCAGAGATTTGATTTTTCATTCATTTTAATCGGTAGTAGATATGGGTATCTGTTTTTCGACCACCAAGATTAGTGGGTTCAACAGCACCACCCCCTCCGTTAGCGGTGGCGCCACCACCGGTGAAAACCAGCAACACAATCCTCCCGGCAAGCATGATGGTGGTGGGAATATTGTCAGTATACATAATAACAAAGATTTTAAAAGGAATCAGCGTCAAAAACAGGATAACTACAATATTCAAAACAGAGTAAAGGGTAAGGCTACACCGAAGCGTCAAAAAAAGGTGATTCCTTGTGGGAAAAGAACGGATTTTGGGTACCTTAAGGATTTTCACAAACACTATTCGACTGGAAAATTGTTGGGTCATGGTCAATTTGGGTATACATATGGTGCTATTGATAAAGCAAATGGAGATCGTGTTGCTGTCAAGAAAATTGATAAAAATAAGGTAATTTCTTGCCAATTGGGAAAACGAAATCAAATGCTAGTTTTTTAGTCTATTTTCCTTCCATTTTTTTGAATGTGGTTCAATTAGTTTTAGCTAGTTTGTGTTTAGGCGTTTAGCTACATGGTTTTGATTTTTGAATATCTGCAAACCATAAAAATTTTGTTTTTTTTATCTTTTCATGATCATGTTCTTGGTATTTAAATGCCTGATCAACAATTCATTCTTTTTTGGTATTTTGATGATCTTATTGTTTGCTATTGGGAATTTTCCGAATATCCACAAGCTTATCCCTAAAATTATGGATAAAGACTGTCATTCGAGTTCATTAGAAACAATTTTTGTTCTTCAAGTTTCTGTTTGGCAGCAGGCATATGTTTTTGCTGTTTTTTTGGCTTGTTTTTCATAAATTGCTCATAAATAAGCTTACTTAACTAACAAAATTCAGTAGTTTTAAGACTGTTTTTGCATTTTCCGCCAGATGGTCCTTCCGATTGCTGTTGATGATGTTAAACGAGAAGTCAAAATCTTGCAAGCATTAAGTGGCCATGAGAATGTTGTTAAGTTCTATAATGCATTTGAAGACGATTCCTTTGTATATATTGTCATGGAGTAAGTTTTTGTTGTTGATTTGCTTTGTTAATCCATTTTAATCACCTTTAATGATAATACATGAGAAGCAATAAATCGCGAAGTTGACTTGACGACGTGTGTTACAGGTTGTGTGAGGGTGGAGAATTGCTGGACCGGATTTTGTCAAAGTAAGAATTCTTATCTTATATACATGAAATACAACGCCTCTCTTCTATATGCTGACTTTCGAGATCAAAACTTTAATTTTCCATATTGAGAACCGATACAGTTTTCGCAAATTTAAAGCGAGGGATTTGTAATTGGTATTACATCCTTAGTAGTAAGCTGTACATATTAAAATTTCTTGAAAAGTGCACCAGACATGTATGGTTTTTTAAACTGAATACTACTGTGTTTGACTTCAAAAGCCAAAAAATGATTATTTACAATTTGAATTTCTGGTCTTGGAGATTAAATTCCATTCTGTTATACTGTTTTCTTCATTATTTAATGCTGATTCTTTAATTTTCATAATTTCATTGAATGAGATCCTTCATAGTTTATTTGTTTATTTTTATACCTTATAAATTATAATCAAGAACAAAAAATATTTAAACTGTTTTGGTTACTTTTACAGGAAAGAAAGTCGTTACACAGAGAAAGATGCAGCAATTGTTGTAAGGCAGATGCTTAAAGTTGCAGCAGAATGCCATTTACACGGTTTGGTACATCGTGACATGAAACCCGAGGTTAGAAGAACTAACTCTCTCGTCTCTTGAAAACTGAAACTTGTCGAGCTGAAATTATCTTTCTTGCCATTGTTATCACCAAAGACTCGCTACTTTATCCCTGTTAGAGGATTATATTACGGGATAGCTGTTTTTGGTGTTTTGTTTTGGAACTGATTATTTTGATTCTTCTACTCTGATTTAACAAATGCCTATCCATTTTCACAATAGTGTATTTTGGTCATTTTATCTGTTAATTTAGAAATTCCGTAGATAATCTGATTCGTCAAATTTTTTAATCTAATTATTACAACCTCCAACATTTGAAGCGATCCAAACACCATCTTCTACAACCCACATTTAGTGTAATTCGATTATTTGGTTGTGGTTGCTGAATATCATATAATCACTTTCAATACACAGTCTTTGACATATATTCTATATTTGTAGAATTTTCTTTTCAAATCTCCAAAAGAGGATTCACACTTGAAGGCAACAGATTTTGGTCTATCGGACTTTATTAGACCTGGTGAGTATACAATAATCCGTAATTAAGTTGACAAAATGACAATACTTGCGTAATGTTTTTTTTCTCTTCCATGTGTTCATGTTTATTTCTGATATTCCTTTGCTTTTTTGGGAAAATGTGTAACTAATGCAGGTAGGAGGTTTACTGATATCGTGGGTAGTGCTTACTATGTTGCTCCTGAAGTATTGAAACGAAGATCTGGGCCGGAGTCAGATGTTTGGAGCATAGGTGTCATCACATACATTCTTTTATGTGGGCGTCGACCCTTTTGGGATAGAACCGAAGATGGAATTTTTAGAGAGGTATTAAGAAACAGACCTGATTTCCGTCGCAAGCCGTGGCCAACCATTAGCAACAGTGCTAAAGATTTTGTAAGGAAATTACTCGTGAAAAATCCCCGAGCAAGACTCACTGCTGCACAGGCCCTATGTATAACTTCTTTCCAATATTTTATATCTTCTTTTTTTTGTGAGCGGATATTGGCTGATATATAAGACATTTGCAGCACATCCATGGGTTCGAGAAAATGGAAATGCATCTATGATTCCTCTTGACATTTCGGTTCTATCGAACATGCGTCAGTTTGTGAAATACAGTCGCCTAAAACAGTTGGCTCTAAGGGTAAGAAGTCCATTTATTGTTTGTTTCACACACATGCTAGATCATGAATATCTAGTGCTAAAATTTGATTTTTTTGATGACACATTAGGCGTTGGCTAGCACTCTTGATGAAGAGGAGATATCTAATCTTAGAGATCAATTTCATGCCATTGATGTAGACAAAAATGGTGTTATTAGTCTCGAGGAAATGAGACAGGTGTTTGTTTTTCTGTGTCTTTCTCGTCCTTAAAAAAATAAAGTTAAATGACAACATGAATCATGATTGCATATCTTCTAAAATTAGCTTGGTTTTATGGTAGGCTCTTGCTAAAGACGTTCCATGGAAGATGAAAGAATCACGTGTCGTAGAGATTTTGCAAGCGGTAAGTTGCCAAAATCTGATTCTTTGGTTGCAAGCCTGTTTTGAAGATCTTTTAAATATTTGATATAAGTTTTAGTATGCGAGCATAATGTGTGATGAAGTTTGTTATAACTAAGAATGAAATTATATATGGTGAAACGGGCTCGTATTTTTATGATATCATCCAGGATTTTAATGAAGTTGTGTTATGACACAGATCGACAGTAACACAGATGGGCTTGTGGATTTCACGGAGTTTGTAGCTGCCACTCTTCATGTTCACCAGTTAGAGGAACATAACAATGAAAAGTGGCAAAAATTATCAAAATCTGCTTTTGAAAAGTTTGATGTTGACAAAGATGGATTTATAACTCCAGAAGAACTCAAAATGGTAAGCTCTCTATACAGTCTTTCACTTCTATAGTCAAAATCCTGCTTTTATAATTCAAAATCGTACGAAAATTTCATCGAATCAAACCCAAACTTGTTTTGTATGTAGCACCAACCCACATCAATCATTACTGCAACTTACCCCTTTTTTTATGGTCTTTGCAGCAAACAGGTCTAAGAGGGTCGATATCTCCGCTTTTAGAGGAAGCTGACATCGATAAAGATGGAAAAATTAGCCTCCCAGAGTTCCGTAGGCTGTTAAGAACCGTAAGCATGAGTTGAAAGAACTGTCACAAGCCCAACATCGCATAAACATCTGGCAATCTTATTCATTCTGGTCCCCCTTTCAGCTACAACTTCACAGGCCTCAAGTGCAATTTGTAGCAGTCAGTGAGAAGGAAACAAGGCGGATATCGACAAACGTCATGCCAAGATTGAGTAGCGTTTGTGCTAGAACAAGGTGACGGTGTAACTTTTTCCCGAGTGTTTAAATGGTATTCTTTCCGTCATTTTATGAGAGTAACCATGTGTAAATATATCGATCTGTTTATATATTACGCAATGAGAGGCACTCGAGTTGGTGGATTCACATGTCCTTACCTCTGATTCTCACAGTTACTATGCTTAAGCTTCCTTTCTCGCTGTTTAACCAAAAAGGGTATGTTTTTATACGATCTTTACGTATAAAGATATGATTTTTCTCCTGTGTCGTGTCTTGAAAGCAACATCATCTGCTCTCGGCTTTTCTTACTGTTGCTTGCGAGTTGGGAGCACTTGTAGGTTTTCAAATCATGCGCATGATCGACATCTTTAATCGCTTCTTTCTTCTTTGAAATTTGGTCAAAATTGATAAGCAATCTCTCATGATATTAACCTATAATGGCTCATTTAATGAGTGCCCTTGTACCTCTACTGAATTTGTTGACAAGATAGATAATTTGGAATGTAATGTTTCACCAATTTTTGGATTATCAGACAATGGGTTCTTCAACTTATTATGCTACTTGATGACACAAAACATAGAAGTCAAGGCCCTGCACTATCTTCTCTTCAACAACACTCAATAGCACTACCAATACTGCTGCTATACACACAAATACATTAGGTTAAATGCTCCTGTGGACATGGACATTCAATAAAATTTTGTTTTAATTGTGTGGTGAAAGGGTTAAAGTTATAGAAGTGTAACAACGTTTTTCTCTTGTATCAATACAATCGAATATGGTACCTAAAGTATATTTTTGACCGTCATTAACGTTTTGGTTCATGTAGCAATATGGTACCTCTCGTAAACGGTTTAGTTGGTCACCGGCGTTCAGCAACCTCTTCTAGTGACTTACCGTATCCGGTCGTCTTCTTTTACGAGTTTTCTGGCGGGCACGATTTTGATGATCTTTTTTTACTATGATTCTTTACAGAGGTTTTATACCGAACAACTAGACATCCCCTGCCCACCTTTTTCCGTTGAGTTTCAGGACATTAGAGGCAGCGGAAGGAAGTATCGATGAGGAATGATTCCATGTTAATCTCTAAACCTTGTTAGATTAATCTATGTATTCCATTCATATAAATATAAGAGTTAATAACACAATTATCATAAAATTTCACTTTTAGTCCTTTAACTTTAAAAGTTAATTACGAAAATAGTTACTGTCATTCTTATTTGTTATTCTATCATATGAATAATATTTCAACATAATTATTAGAAATTACGTATAACTAGAACAATAAATGTAGATAACATATAGCTTAAGTTTATAAATATCTTAGTTTTTTTAAATGGGTAATAAGTTAAATAAATAAAGGTATGATGCCAATGTTCTTGTAAGATTTTACCAATTAATGTGAAATTTTATTGACCCATGCTAATTTAGAAAAGAAACATATCACCTCAGTCTCGAAATCAGATAAATTGTCCAGCAAAAGTTATACGCCGCCGTTGCATTGCGCGGGTACAATACTATTATTATTAAATAGATAATTTGGTATTAGATTATATATGTATTTTATACCGTTATATATAAGGCTGACAATTTGGCTCAGGTTATTGTGTTTGTATCATGGGCGGACTTGCTTTTTAGGTGGCGGGGGCACGGGATACTTGTCAATTTTGTTCGCGTAGTGTAAATTTGGATTTTTTTCAAAGCGGTGCTACCATCGCGTAGTGTAAATTCCGATTTTTTGGACGCGATGCTACCACCCATTTCAAATGGCGCCACTACCCATTTCAAATCCTTGGTCCGCCCCTGGTTTGTGTTGCTTGTGTTTGTGTCATTTTTGTGTCGAACAATTTATTTTCGTGTCAAGTTTTGGTCGTGTTACTTTTTCTTGTCGGGTTCAGATCATGTTTTGTATTGACCCATTTTGGCCAAATGTATCTAAGGAGTACTTTCAATTTTCGTATATGATTCCCATTTTCACTTTTTCTAATTTATTGTTTGTTTCGATATGAATTTCAAATATGATTTCGTTTAGATTCTAATTCTAATATTCAATATTCGTTTCAATTAGATTCAAATGAATAGATTTTTTTCATGACTAGTGTTAGTTAAAATTGGGTTCAATGAAAACTTTAACCTATTATTCGAATCAATTTTTGCTTGTTTTTTTCTGGTCTTTCAATTTTCTGTTCATTTTCTAGGGAATTAGGATAGGAAAGAAGGATATCATGAATTTTATTTAGTTCAGATGTTTCTAGCCAGTTTTTTTTTTTTTTGAAATTTCATTTATGATTGAAGATGAAAACAATTTAAGAGAAAAAGAACAACTTAAATAGTAATTTTATGAATAGAATTGAGGCTTTAGAGACATCATTTCTTTCTCTAAATATACTTGAAACAAAAGACTATTTTGGATTCGGTGTTTGTGTTAGTTTGATTTAAATTTTGATTTTATTTTTGAGTCAACTTATATAAATAAATTTTTTAAAGAATATAATGTACTACGCTATTACAAGTATCAATAAATAATTTATTAAACAATCGAAATAAAATTAAAATGATATACAATTAAATATAATTACGAAAAAAAATCCAAAATACAAAAGTACAATATACCAAATAGTCAAATGTCACAATATCAAAACTATATATAGTTAAATAACAAATACAAAAATGATGAAAAATTGTTTTAACTTTAAATATTATATTGTTTATTTTAAGTTTTTAACTTTTAAAGGTCTTGTACTTCTGTTTCGCGGGTTTTGTTGCCTAAGATGTAACTCTTTCATTTTAATTCACAATCTCATTTTGTAAGTATTAATTTTGTTTATAACTTTATATTTTTACCCTTGAACGATTCATATGGCTCACTTTTGGGATGTCGGGTTGACCCTAACACAACCCGTTTATTTTTATGTTGACTTGCTTTTGACAAATTTCGGGTTCGTATCACTTTTTCATATCAGGTTTGGGTCATGTTTTGTGTCAGGTCAAAAATTGCTAGCCTTAGTTATATAGGTCTCCCCTGCACTTATCATCACATGTATTATATTTAGAGTTAATTACACAAATAGTCCCTGTGGTTTGTCATGAATTTTCACTTTTAGTACTTTAACTTCAAAATATACGAAAATAGTCACCATGGTTGTTACTTTGTTTCAGTTTTGATCCTTTAGCCTAACTGTCGTTAAGTTTTGGTTTGAAGCCCTCATGTGCCTTGCACATAAGGGTATTTTGGTCAATTTAGTCACTATGCATGTTACCAAATATGATAAAGTGTATTTTCCATATTTAAATAAATAAAAGAAAATGAAACAATTAATATATACCTTTTCTCCCCACAAATACTCTCTCTATCTCTCTAACATTTCTTAGTCACACTCACTCTTTCTAGCCCTCTCTCTAACCACCGAAAACCACCACAACCGTCATCTAACCACCACCATGTAGCATCACCACTGGAAACCACCATCGCATCTCATTATCACCGCCATCTAACCACCGGAAACCACCACTAGCGGCAAATCTGTAAAACCACTATTGCCAGCACCCTTGTTATACAACCGTCGTCGTCGTCTGTTAGGTTTGAAACACCAATCGTTCATCGCTACTCTATCATCTCGATCTGAACCATCAACATCACCACCGAAAACCACCATCAATGTCATCAATCTAATGACAAGAAACCACAACGCAATCCATCTGAACACCATTTCATCATATTTGAACCACTGGTGCTCACAAGATTGGACTCTCAATCACAAGATCTAAACTCACCACAACACCGCTGGCACAACCTCATCTCCGTTCTTGAACTGCAAGACCCACAACCTATCTCTTCTAGTTTTGTGGGTGGAATTAGGGTTTTTGTTCTTCATCTTTGATAGTTAGGGTTTCAAGAAGCTATCGTTCTTCAATCACTAAAGCATTATAGATTGGTGATTTTGAGTTTTAAATATGTATACTGGATTTTGATTTTTTGTGGAAATATGGTTTTGTTCTTTATATCAGTCATGCAACTTGATATCTTCATATTTGATCGTTTCTTCATCTTCATCTTCATCTTCATATTTGTTACTTTTATTCATATTTGCACCTTGGTATGTGTAATGAAATCTGATGTGATTTTGCTCATATCTGTTATTGATTACTAAAACAAGATAATCATCATAGTTTAAATGGTTCAATTTTGCTAAAATCAAAGTGCTTCAATTTTTAAATTTTAATATATAATTTAGATTATTCCATTTTTTTAATTGCGATTATAATAAGGGTTAAATAGAAAAGATGTTTGGTAACAAGGATAGTGACTAAATTGATCAAAATACCCTCACGTGCAAGGCACATGAGGGCTTCTAACGGCAAAACTTAACGGCATTTAAGTTAAAAGATCAAGACCAAAACAAAGTGACAACCACAGTGACTATTTTTATAATTTTAAAGTTAAAAAACTAAAACTAAAATTTCATGACAACTACAATTACCATTTTTGTAGTTAACTCTTAATTTAATTTCCATTGACTTGATTTTTAAAAAATATTTTTTATTCTAGAAGTTAACTATTAAAACACTATATAAGGATATCATTAACTCTACTTAATAGTTACTTTTTTATAATAGTTTCAACTTTCATACTACGATTTCCATGATGTATTTAACTTTTCATAATTTCACAATGTGCTATGTTTGTAAAATATGCATAAATATTTGTACTACTTAAAATTAAGAGATATGAAAATTATATACTAGTATAGATGGTTAAATACATTAATTATATACTGAGAGATTATATATCCTTCCACTTTTTCTCTCAATGGAGGAGGTGCGAAAAGAGACTTAGTAGGTTTTACATATCATCTTGTGGTGAATAGAAGAATGAAGTAGAAAAATATATATTTTCTTATATACTAGTATTGATCGACAAGTAAACCAAAAAATTAGTGACTATATATTTAAAGGAAAAAAAACACTTAAATATGACATTGGTTTATAACGATAACGTTAATTATTACACTCCTGTAACTATAAGCCACATATAATAATAATACACATTAAATACAAAAGTCAACAGACATATTTGCTCTTACATTTGTATGCATGCCTAGCTACTGAATTATAGTTCGATACGTATAACCTAAATATTTATTTATTCAAAATTTCAAATAATATATAATCATCCAAAAAGTCCAACACATAGTGCGGATCTTAATTTTCTATTTCCTTATAATCGAATATTATTTTATAGTAACATAATATTTTCTCCATCTAAAAAATATTGTTCATTTGAAAAAAATTAACTATTACCACAAATATTATATAACACAAACAAAACAAAAAATTTGTGGTCAAATTTGAAAAAAATATAAACACTTTTAAGTCGACAAAATATTTGAAATATATATATATATATATATATATATATATATATATTTCGATCAACAATATCTTTTAAATTTACTTTTAAACCTACACCTTATTTACTATATAACTTAAAAAAAAGAACTTGCGGTCACTTTAAACATCTGATACCGTAAGGTCAGAAGCCTTTGGTTATAAAAAAATATTTATTAATGACGGTTACGATTATTTCTAATGAAATATAAATAAAATAAACTCATGTTGTATACTATCTGTATATTACCAATTTACCACTGGTTCTAGAATGCAAGAAAGTTAAAATATATAATTTATTTTACATTAAAATAGTATTATATAAAGTATTTGATGTATCCATTTGCATTGATTTAACCATCTCAATAATGTTCATGCTGACCTGGTCTATATTGTCATGGCTGATTTTGCATTTTCCATTATGTCCCTTTGACATTCCTAGAGATGAGCCCCTTCAAAGAGTTAAAAGGTCAAAATGTGTTTTAACAGGTTATGATAAAAATCCTAAAGCATAATTCAAATAGCTTTATTTATTAATTACTCTTACAACTAGGGGTGAGTAATTGGTCAAAACTGGTCCGAACCCGGTTTGAAACCGGAATTGATTTAGGTAATATTGAGAACCGAAAACAGAACCGGTTAAACTACACCGGTGCCGGTTTTTGGGTAAAATGCCTGGTTAGAATTTGTACATGTTCTTATGCATTTGGTAGAACTAGTTAATGAATTGAGACAAATGAATTTAAACAAAATAGTCCTCGTAGTACTTCTCTGAATATTATAAAGTAATGTTGAAGTAGAAATATACATGATAAAATCATGCGTATGTTAAACTTTAGGTTCATTTGAGAACCGTTTTTATTGCGAGAACCAATTTTAGCTGTTCATGAAATTTAATAGAAACATATTGAATATCTTTAGCTTCAATAGAAACATATTGAATATCTTTAGCTTTAATGAAAATATCTTTAGGTTCATTTGAGAACCGTTTTTATTGCGAGAACCAATCTTAGCCGTTCATTTTGGATAATGAAATTCATGGATGAAGAGTGTAGGGGGATTGAGTGTTGCAATGTGCATGTAAGAAATTCATGGGTGGGCAATTCAATTGAAGGAGTGGGAATTGGATGGCTAAGATTGGTTCTCGCGGTTCTCGCAATAAAAACGGTTCTCAAATGAACTTTTCACTATAAATATGTATAGTGAAAGGTTCATTCGAGAACCATTCTTATTGCGAGAACCGCGAGAACCAATCTTAACCGTCCAATTCCCCCTCCTTCATTTGGATTGCCCACCCATGAATTCCTTACATGCACCCTGCCACACCCAATCCCTCCACGCTTTTCATCCATGAATTCCATTATCCAAAATGAACGGCTAAGATTGGTTCTCGCATTAAAAACGGTTCTCAAATGAACCTTCCCCTATATGTATATATATATATATATATATCTTAAGAGTTCTTTTATAATCAAAGATGCTATAAGACTAATAATAATTACTTGTCATTTTCTCACGGTCGATAACACATAGTTCTTTTTTTTCTAAAAAGTAATATCTATTTTAATATAGACAGTAATATATGTTCCCAAACTTAGATCAATAAAGACGGCCACTTAATAAAAACAACCAAAAAATACACCAATTTTGTTTCATGAAATACTAGTAGTATAGCAACAATTAGTCTGCAACAACCTAATATAATACACTTAGTCCTATAAAAACAAGTGTTCAATCTATATAATAAAATAAAATGGATAATAATACATAATTCACAGTAAAACATGTGTTATGTCTTTTTTTATTTGAATTGATTAGTATTAACCTATTAAGTTGTTAAATTTTGAAATTGTTTTGCCTCCTTAAAAAAACTTTCGGGTCGGCACCGGTTTTTTACCGGAAACGGTGGAACCAAATCGGTTTGGAACTGGAACTAAATTAGGCCTTTTCAAAAAACGGATAATCGGCCCACTTGATGTAATTCAGTCCGAGTTCAACACCGGTCCCGATTCAGTTCAGTTTGGTTCAACCGGGCCAAATTATAGAATCAACTTTTAGTTTTATCTTCCATATCAATCTTAAATTTCCATAACGTAATTTATTTATAAGTAGGGTGTTTAATGGTCCGTACTTCTGTTTTCGGGTTTAAATGGTTCAATTTATTTGGATTTTTTTAAAAAAAATTTCTGACTAAAATCATAACTAAACCAAAACCGAATATGATACACTATAATCGTATTGACACTCAAATTCCATTTTAGTTTTAATCCATATACAAATAAAAGCTCATTTATCCTCTCAATTGACAGCCAGTGAGATTGATATGATTTAATTGGCCTACATTCAACTATTCAAGGGATAGATTCAACCCCAAAATGCCACATTATTTAGAATTTTCAATTTAATTGGAAGGAGCAATTTTCTAACTTGTGAGGTAATATTATGCATTAAAAAATTAATAACCGTACAGATGCGTACACGGTCAAACTTTGGCGTAAATACGAAAGTAAAATTTTTATAAGATTATTGTTCGCCCAAAAATATAAAATAGATTCAATATAATAATTAAAAACAGAAATGATAAAAATAGGAAGAATTTTATAATTTGATTCTATAATGATTCGAAAAGAGTTTCATTTTAAAATGAAATTACACGACCCAATTCTTATTACTCGTTTATAAGTTGAGTTGAAAAACGATCCAAGAATGCATTCGCTGCTAAGGTATGTTTGGTTCGAGTGATTTCGCTGGATTTGTATTTTAAACCCTTTAAAATCTCATGTTTGGTTGAAAATAAAAAGAAGAGATTGAGAATTCAAATCCATAGGTGTGGGATTTTAAAATTCTTGAGGAGGGGTGGTATTTCTAAATCCCTCATATATGGGATTTCAAAATGAGGACTTATCTAACCAACAATTCACGGTTCGTCTTCACCATATCAACCGACGCTTCACTCTTGTCGTCGTTAACGTAATCGGTCACCACAATAACTGTCACCGGCATCACCATTGTCATCCACCACCACCGGTGTAACTGTGCCCTTCACCGTCTCCGCATTTGTTGTCATCTCCTTTTGCCCATCGTCTCCATCACTACCCAAAACGGCCACTGCCGTAACCTTCCCTGACTCCACCGTCACCCTTCACCGACTCCACTGTCATCACCCTACACCGCCGCCGCCGCCCTTCATCGCCTCCGCCTCCGCCACCGTCGCCCTTCACCGCCCTTGCCTCCACCGTTGTCGCCTTCATAGAATCCACCTCCTCCGTCGTCTCCCTTCACCGTGCCCGCGCTCCGTTGCCCTCAACGTCTCTGTCTTCCCGTCTCCGAGTCAGTCAAGTTGTGAAAGTAAGTCGACTCCTTCACTATCTTTGCCCTAGAAATCACATCACATGAACCAAACAAGAGATTTGATTGAGTTTGAAATCCCATGAGATTTAGAATCCTTATTTAAGTCCATGAACCAAACACCCCCTAAGTTTATATATATCCATAACCATGAACCAACCATCAAACGCCACCACTATCCTTCACCATCATAGATCACTGCCGCCACCAACCTGTGTCGCCTACAGCATAACCATCACCTCATATCATAACCACCACATACACCACGTCCACTTGTCGCCTACTATCTCTACCACCACACCTCACTACCTCTGCTGCCAACACCTACCCCGACTACCGCCAACACCACCAGTCACAACTCACAATCACCGCCATAATCAAGCATCAAACACCAAAACCAATCATCATTAATCATAGCCACCACCGACATCATAATCGCTCCGACCACCCGACTACTGGCCGCCGCCACCACCAACACCGCCAACCCTGTTGTTGTCACTTACTGCCTCCATCAACCTCCTCGTACACACACATATCATGATTACATTTATAAACCAATATTAATGGTAACAAAACTTAGAAAAGCTCATTGAAAGAATAAATTAAAATATTAACTACCTTGAAAAAAAAGAAACAAATTATATGCGACTTACGAATAATATAAAAAAATAACAAGTGTAAATGAAAATGTATACGAATAAAAATAAAAATAATTCCAAAAAATATATGAAGTTTATCGGTACAGTTTCGACAATGATACACAAATGATCCGACAATGTACCAATCATTGGTTGCTTATATTTGAATTGAATTCCATGCGTGTCTTCTTACTCATCATGTTGCATCTGTTTCTTCTATTTGTTGTTACCGTTTAGTATAATTGGGTTTGACTTTGAGACTAGCCGATTCTAGATTTGGTTATAATTCGGGTTTGGAGGTGCGAAACGCACACTCGAATAAACTAAGTTAGTATTAGGATACGGTACTGGGGTCAGGGGGTTGGCCCTGGAGGGGTTCCAAGGGGCAGCGCCCTGGCGGGGTCTGAGGGACAAAGCCTCTTGCGGGGGTCCCGCTGCCCGGTCAGTGGGCGCGGTGCAGGGCAGCGCCCCATAGCAAAAATTATTTATATATTTATATATATGAAATAACCGTCCAACTGTCGCTTGGCAGCCGGCGGCCGCCGCCTCCGTGACCGCCGGCAACCGCCTTTTGGCCGCCTATATATAGGAGTTTTCGGCCATTGTGTTTGAGACACAGAAAACGAGGAAACGTACGGAACGCAAAAGTATACGAACGATATACGAGGGAAGAATATGATTACAAGTCGTTATTTTGACGAAATAGTCTATGATAAACGAAAGATAAAACAAAGACATTATGTGTTTGGATTTGAATAAAGCGTGTAATTTAAATCGAGTATATCTGAATTCGTGATACCCCAGGCAAAAGGGTCGAATTACAAATTACGGAAAGTGTATTAAACGTGATCCGCGAAATTATCCAAGTTATATATTGTTATTCTTACCTTCTATAAACCCTTTCCTCCGACATTTGTATTTCACCATTTTCTGTTTCTTCTTCTATTTTAGGCTATTTGTATTATGTAACACACCCAAATGGGTTGTCCCCCATCCGGTTTTCAATTCAACGTCATATCATCTTCTCCTTCCTAACCTAAAAATTAGCTTAGTTTAAGCTAATTCTATTCTCATTTTTATTTTATTGTATATATATTAAGAGATAAAGAGACAACGGTAGAGAGAGGATAGAGAAAGAAGAGAGATAGAGAGAAAGTAGGTGGTGGGGGAGAGCTCTAGTGGGAACCAAATTAATGGGAAGAGCCAATCGGCTTGGGATGGGGTGTAGGGGCATTCCCGATGAAACCGAGCAACCCATAGGGCAATTGAGGCAATCGGGTTACCCCTTACGCATGATCTTATATGTACAATCATGTGCAACTTATTTTGCATTTTTTTCGATGTGCATCTATGAATGATTAGTAGATTCGTTACATATTAAAAACTAATTTCAAAATAAAACTTAGTTGATTAGTTAAATTTTTGTAATTAAATAGTTAATTATATTTTTTTTGATGATTTATGTTTCAGAAATTCGTAGTGAAAATGATTTTATCTAGGTTTTGCTTCGAGAGCTTATGCACGGCTCTAGAAGATGAAGTTGTATGTATTTGTATGACAATAACATTCTAGAAACCTAGACAATTGTTGCTAATGTTGGGATCCAAGCATCAAGGATGTTGTGTAATGGTTTGATATATAAGAGATGATTTGTACACAAGAAATTTTTACCGTACATAATAAATAGTGGTTGTTTTAACTAAGATACCCTTAATTGAATATGTTCATGGAAATTATAGGAACATAAAAGTTATAATTGTTACGTGTAACAAATATATATATGTCGTGTAAAATCATCCCACTTGATATATATATCCCTAGGTGGTAGACCATGATATGACTCCAAATGTAATACTAGGATTAATATAAGGGAGATAATTTGCATAAAACAATAATTGATCATGTACAACAATCGTGGTATTTTTACCCTAACAAACTTGTAATATATATTTCTCATCCACATATTTAGGGGTATTAATGTCTAAATACATACATTTCAGTGTATATGACAAAACCTTGTTATGTGCAAATCATCTCCTTATAAACGCTTACATCTAATGTCAACAGAGTGGCTAATCATCATGTCATTAACAATTTAACATCATGCTAGTTTGACACTTGGGGTTCTAATTTTTCTCGGATGCATCATAACCAAAGTCAATTGAATCAGTTGGTTTATTCATGTTCGTTCTTTAGACCTCTTTGCGCCAATAAATACCTATATAGGTTGGTTTAATTTGTGTACTATCATTTAATTAATTCACATGTGAAGTTTCATCTTCTTTATGATAACTTAGCGATCTGGACTTGGATTCTATAGTAAAACTTCGAGAATCAAACATTGCCACCTGCTAAGCTGCTATCTTCTGGGTAAAGTGATTGACTTATTCATATTGATCGTAATACCGATCGACAAAGGCCCAGAAAGATGTACAACAACCGATCATTTTCTTAACGAAACTTAAAACTTTTGAACTAATTAGAGTTATATAATTAAAAAAAGTGAATAACAAATTTTTTTAAATAATAATGATTTTTTTAAAGAGTGGCAATGGCTTCCAATAATATCCAAAACCCTTTATGGATAACATTAGTGAGTGGTTTGTTTGACATCTGACTCAGCAGCTTTCTCAGATATGTTTATGGACCTCTTCTAGAGGAATAGAACAGTGGATGTTTGCTATTGGATGATGACATGGGTCCCACATCCTGGGCCCACTTTATCGTTTACCTTTCTCTGGTCTCCTTCCTCTAATTTTGCTCAAATTTCGGTTATTCTGCTCATCACGTAGCCTCTCCACATGGGTATAATATTTAATCCCCGTTAGAGAGAGAAGTGAAAGTGAAATTTAATAATGATAATAATAATAAATTATAATTATAAATATAATAATAATAATAATAATAATAATAATAATGCATGTATAAAATATAGTGCATATCTATTTATAGTAGTCTTCCATGACAGGCCGTTGTTACGTATGGGTGGCCCACCATAATTTGTTTGTAGTAATCAAATATGTATGAACATATATATAGACAACATTTTTAGTCTAAATTAATTCTGGTATATGATCTATTTTAGCGTATGATATGTACGAAAATCAAGGTTCTGAATATCACGAGACATGATGTGATTATAGTGTTAAGTCTCAAGTCTTGTAGGTCATGATAAGGTTATGATGTTTCACAAGATACGTCTTAAGACGATAGTTTGTATATAAATCGTATTTATGTATATAAAATTATACAAACAAATATAAAAGAACATACGATTAAAGGTTTATAATGTAGTTCATTGATCTTTCAAGTTGGGCCTTATAACTGAATATATATATATATATATATATATATATATATATATATATATATATATATAGGCAAAAGTTTAAACGAGAACTGTTTTTCGTATGAGAACCGCGAGAACCAATCTTAGCCTTTCAATTCCCTCTTCTTCAATTGGATTGCCCACCCATGAATTCCTTACATGCACCCTACCACACTCAATCCCTCCACGCTCTTCATCCATGAATTCCATTATCCAAAATAAACGGCCAAGATTGGTTCGCGTAGTTCTCGTACGAAAAACAGTTCTCGTTTGAACCATCCCATATATATATATATATATATATATATATGTAACGCCCCAAATTTCAAAAAGTAATATAATACTAAATAAAACTCATTTATAAAATATATATTTATTTTAAAACATATGCGGAAGCATTTTACTACTAAACCAAGTTACTGCCAAAAGATATATACACGAGTACATGCTTAGTGTACTTGATAGACAAATATTTACAAACTGGGCGTTAAGTTGTTTTCAAAAGAGTAACCAAAAAGCAGTCAAACAGGAGCTTTGCTCTTATCCTTGCCGCGTCCTGCAAAAGTTTTAAAAACAGTATCTGATAAACTACGAGAGCTTAGTGAGTATTCCAAACTAAACATCATATAAACACACGTATAGAATCATATAAAGATAATACACGTATGTCAGATAATAAATGCTAGCCACTGGTTCTAGACCCAGGGCAGCCACCTTTGTAACAGTACTGTATCACCTTTGAACCTTACTGCACATAGCAGTTCGGTTTATATACACATATGAATAACAATACATGTTTGTAATATGATATAATAGCATACATGCTGCAGATATGAAGTGAAGTCTAGAAGACTCACCTTATGTCTACTTATGATATGATATGATCCACAATTGAGTATGATTCAGAGATTAGGTCCACAATTAGCTTCTACAATGTAATATTAATAGTATAAACATTAATACTTGTACTTAAGGACCAAACTGAATTGAACAGGGCTAAGGCACGACCGTACCTTTCAAAGGCACGCCCGTGCCTGCAACCTAGGCACGGTTAAACTCTCCTCAGGCATGGGCGTACCTATCCTGTAGTTACGCCCGTGCCTTGCTAAGGTACGCCCGTGCCTATGCCTGAAAGCACGGGGGTACCTGATGAACTAGGGTTTGCCACGGGGCGAAAGGCACGCCCGTACCCTCCTTGGGTATGCCCGTGCCCTCCCCTGGTCTGCACAGTTCTGACCGACAGAAACTGTATTTCCGGCCAAAATCAATTAAACTCAATTCTAAACATTCTAAAAACATGTATAGGGTGTTTTCCTACACCCATAACATCTAAACAACATATCTAACTATAAATTAACATGATTTGATCCTTGTGATCAATCTTTGACCCATAAGAAAGCTATGAACACAACAACCAATTCAAAAACTTCATACCTTACTATGCTATCTTGCTTGATGCTAAAAAGATGATGATATTGCTGTGTTTGTGCCTCAAAATCGCCAGGAACAAGAGATATGCAGCTGTGTTTTTGTTTGCTAGAGTTAAAGTGTACATGCTAGTTACCAACTAGTTAACAATACATATCTTTAAGTTTAGGTTTATTGCACATATGGTCCCTGCACTATTTTAACTTATAACATGACAATTTTAGCCCTTCTAGTTTTATAAACACATCTAATCTCATAAAGGACAACTTACAATAATATCTAACACTTTCTATTAAATAATAATTTAGGGATTTCGAACCTTGGGTGTTATAATATATATATATATATGGCTTTGGACCATGGCGTGACGGCATGGTCAAGCCTCAAGCCATAGCGAAGACACGACGAACTTTTCAGAACCATGATGAAAATTGTAACTGACTGACGTAATATGTTTGATATGTAAAGAAGGGAGTCAAAATAGCAGGGCCGTCTTAAAGGGCGTGCCAAATGGGCGACCGCCCAGGGCCCATTTTTTTGTCTATGTAATGTACATCATTTATACTTAAGCCTAGTTTAAGTAATCTATTATAAGTTAATTGTTACAAATGCTCAGAATTTCTTAAAAATATTCGAGATTAATACTCTAAGCAAAAATCATATATTCAATTGCCAAAATCTTTTGGCCTATTACAACACCACACCCCAATTTGTATTGAACAAATGTGTGGAAAAAGGTTTTTTTTTTCCCCATATTTCTCACATAATCGAACATGGATAAAAGCTTCATGGAAAACCTCATTTTGTATTAAACAAATGCGTGAAAAAAAGTTTTTTCCTCATATTTTCCATACAATCGAACATGGATAAAAGCTTTGGAAAACCGTTTCCATCCAATTATAATATCTCTGTTAAGCCTAATTTTCTAGTAGTAACTGATTGGGAAGAAATCAAGAAATTATCAATTTATTTAAAAAAATCGATAGTTTGCGAAGAAATCACACAAAATCATTTAACTCTTTGGGACAAAGTTACACATTTTGGGAAGAAGAACAAAATTGATAATCACAATCTTTATCCTTATTCAGTTTCTTTAAAAAAACGAAATCCTAGACTTTGTGAAAGGTAGACTTCAAAATTTTAGCTTATTTAAGGCATATCCGAGTTTTGAAATTCTTCTAACTTCTCAAACACGTCTAAACTTTTTTCTTTAATCTTTGTTCTTTGATTTCTAGTTTAATTTTTATTCACTGTTTAGATTTAAATAATTCAACTCCTTACTTTTTGTTTGGTCATTTGATTATCTGGTAAGTAATTGGTATTTGCATATTAGTTTGTATAGTAGTTTGCTTACTATAATTGTTTAATTGGTATTTGCATATTAATTACTTAATTGATAATTGGTTATCTGATAACTAATTGGCGTTTGCATATTAGTTTGCTTATTTGGTAATTATTAAATTTTAATTCTTGAATCACTGTTTATTACTTTTACTTATTTTGTAATTAGTTAGGTATTTGCAAATAAATTTGTTATTTTTTAGACCATGTTTCAAAAGAAACATTTATTTGGTTGACAATTGTATTTTTGTCTGCAGTTAAGTACGTACAATTATAAGTTTCTTACTTAACATTTTTATATAGTTTAGTATTTTTAAAAACCCGTTATTTTGATTTGCCCCAGGCCCCGAAATATTTGAGACAGCGCTACAAAATAGTAATACCCGCCCTAATATTTGGCTAGTTGTGGCTTATCCTAAGATAAATTTGGTATAATCAAAATTAGTCTGTTTGTCTTTGAAAACAGGACAAAATATCGAACGAGTAGTTCTATTGATGTAATTATTTAACCGGACCCAAGAATCCGAATAATTTTATAGTTAATTTAACATTATATATAAAATATAAAAAAGTTGAGAAAAATATCATGACTAATATACATTTAAGCGACTATCAAACATATTACTTTACTAGACTAAAGTGTTGTTTGTTTTTGAAAATATAAATGTCTTATGTCTTATTTCATGTCTTTAGGATAAGATTTGATTTATAAGATCTTAAGTCAAGAAGGTCTGCGAAAAAAAGTTGTATTTCTTAGCTTCTTAAAATAAGTAACAATAAGACAGAATAAGGTTTTATGTCTGCGAAAAAACAAACAGCCTTATTAGAGACGTTTGCGAGCGCGCAGACGTTTCTTTAAAAAAACAAACAAGCTTATCAGAAACGTCTTTAATTAAGTGTATAAATATTATTTCTTTCTTTAATTAAGTAATTATAAGAACTTTTAAACTATAAATTTTATTTTTAAATTAAATATGAGTTTTTGGTTTTAAATTTTCAAAAAATCATAAAAAATTTGAGATTTTTGTTCCCACATCAAAGGACTATAAATCAAAGCTTGTGCTATGCGTGAACAAAAGGAAAGCGACATGTATTTTGTTTCCAGGTGTGTTAATAGAGTCCGATCCTCCGGGTTTTAATAAACAACCGGTTAAAATACAAGCAGTTTAACTATTTAAACTGACTCGTTATTGAACCCAATTTTCAATTAAGTCGACATATCCGATTTGTAATTGATGTAAAATGCTCGGGCTTCTACTTCAACAAAATGAACATGTATAGACAAAAATAAAATATCATATCAATAATAACATGTCTAGACATAAAATTAAATATTATATCATATAGTAAATTAGATTCTAAAAAACAAGTAAATCCTCTTTATGTATTTCCAATGTTTTAAAAGCCGTTAAACTTTATACATTCTACTATATAACATTTAGCAGGAAAGTTATTTTGAATAAACAATATCCTTCTATTTAAATGATATATACTTTGAAGCTAAAATTGAAATAACATAATCATTCTTGGAGGGGTGGCAACCAAGGCAAAAGCAAAAGCAGGAATGGGGAGGATTTGAGCATTTAATCATGTATATCTTTATTATTTTTTTTCTTAGGGGTGTGTTTGGTTTTAGAACTGGTCTAAACCAGCTGGAACTGAAAGAACCAATAATAAAAAAATAATAAAAACTAGAACCGAAAACCAAACCACTATAAGAGATACGGTTCTGGTTCTGGTTCCGGTTGGTGATCAGTGTGTAATATGTTGTAGATATATTACATATAAATTGTAGATATGATAATTTATGAAGGAAAATGACTTCTATAATTATTACAATTTTATACAGGATTAAGATTTTTTTCAACGGTAAAAGCCCCTTCCGTGGAAACTTAAACGGAACCATATGACAAATACAAAATCAAACACTAATACATGACCAATAAATAATAGTTCGTTTACTTCGTTTTTACAAACAATAACCATTAACCATATCATAAAAGATAATAGTTCAATAACCAACCTTATTACCAAAAATAAGTTCATAGCCATATGACAATGCAAAATCAAATACCAACTAGATCCAGTTCTAGGCCCGAACTACCCGATAATCGGTGAAACCGTACCCAAAATAACTGAAAACCGGAAAAGAAGTTTTGAAAGAACCAATAGCCAGACAGAATACTCTAACCTGGTTACGGTTCACTTTTTTAGTTGAAAAGCTCATCCTTAGTTTTTCCCCTTCTTTTTGCGTTGTGCCTTTTTCTTTTATGCGAGTCATTATATTAGTATTCAATGAAGAATATTCAATATAGTTCATACTTAACTCATAGTCCTAAGGGGGTGTTTGGTAGAAAGAAAAGAAATGAGGAGAATTGTTTCTCTTGTTTGGAAGAAATGGATATAGTTTTGGGAGGAAAAATGGTTTATCCACCCATTTCCATTTATCCTCTTCTTTTGTATTTTCATTTCTCTCCAAATTGTGTAGAAATGGAGAGAAATGACAACCGATGTCTACTCATCATCGTCGATGTCGGGTTAAGCTGTGTTTCCGGCGTTCTACTCATCATCGTCGATGTCCGGCGAGACGGCCAACGCCGCAACCACCGTCCGATGACCCGAGCCACCATTTCTCTGTTTCATTTCTTTGATGATACCAAACAAGGGAGTCAATTACAATTCTTCACACATTTCCATTTCTTCCTTTTTCCATTCTTCTCTATTTTCATTTCCATTTCTTTCAATTTCTTTTCTCTCTACCAAACACCCCTAAGGGACTAATTTTAGCATTTGGATAAATAGCATCAATGGTCTAGATTGTATTTTAAAATTTTAGGCAGTGTGACATTTTTATAATTCACATATGATGCTTTTACAAATCACATATGATTGTATACAGAATCACCTATAATTGAATATTAAAATTTTAGGATTATATTTTTTATATGAACTTTATTGAATATTAAGTATGGATTATATTGAACATTATTCTATATTGTAGATACGGTAATTTATGAAGGAAAATGGCTGCTATAGTTAAAATGTTATATAGTATTAAGTTTTTTTTATTGGTAAAAGGCAGTTATATTAGTACGAAAAAGAGTTGTTTTTCCCAAATAATAGAAAGATGTAATACTAACAAAGATAAAATAAAATTATCTAAGTGTGGAAATAGTATAGTACATCGAACATACGGAATTTTCAAAGTAATATTATATTAATAACCAAACTTTAAAGGTACTCAAGAATAGACTTGAGCACGGAGTACAAACTTTGAATTTCCAAAACTTACTGAATTTGAATAGCGAACTAACGCTCGCTCTCCTCTAACAAATCAAAAGAGTGTTTATATGCTACGTAAAACAATCCTGACCATCTAATCATATTAAACGTGTAGCTTTCTACAAGAAATTAAGAAACAGAAATATAAACTGCCAGTTGAGCAAATTTAGGAACGCAGACTTTGCACATTCTATTTGTGAAAGCAACAACAGTGACGTGTAGATTCTGTTGAGGGGACCAGTCCTTCGCTGAAGACATACTTCAGTGAGATGTCCAACTTTAGTTAAGCGGAGCTTTTCTTGAGATAGACAAGAGGACCTTTTTCAGAAGGAAACCTTCAGGAGCTTTACGCAGTGAGATACTTCAGATGCTTTCTTCAAAAGGAATCTTTAGTGATGGAATGTAAACAAATAAGAGACTAACAGTTCTCTTTCTTGCCATATATACATCAACCAATCTCCTAAAGTTTTCAAAGGCCTATTAGTGTGATAAATCGAAGTTATAAAATAAGAGCCCAAAATGACCAATTTTAGACTACCATACAACATGCAAGTATAACCTAATCGCATAGCAGTATAATACTGATAAGTCCATGTATCATCTTCACATGGAACGGTAAAGTTATTTCGAATAACTAAATGACTATTAATCAACATATAAGATTTTATTTTAAGAAAGTACGATTTTGATATTGAATAGTAATAAAGAAACTAAATACACAAAGATAGAGGAAAGCAAATTAAGAACAAGAATGAAGGCTGATTCACCTAGACTCAAATCCCCCTAATATGAAATTCATAAAAATCATTTCAATTGGTTAACCCGACATGACTTCACCACATAGTCCCCATATCATGTGGTTAATGTGAATCTAGTCTAAATAACAAGTCCCCTTTGAAAGTCATTCCTACAACCCTCCTAGGACATAATCAACCAACCCAGCCAAACTTATGTCAAATAAAAAACTATACTTCCGGTTACGAAAAAATCCTTATTTTGTTTTGGTCAATTATGATTACTATCACTTAAGTGAATACAAGAGTTAACTTATAGAAAGGTTACAGTACATTAAAAATAGAAAAGACAAAGTTTATGCACCGTTATAAACAAATGGATAAATCATGAAATTCGGTAAGCGAATGAACTGTAAGGCTTAGGGCAGCGAGTGAGCCTCCGTAGAAGGTCTTCCTCCACTAATAGGTTTTTATTTTACTTTCATGTGGAAATGTAACAAAGCCTTTATTATCTTTATAATATTGGGTTGATGAATCAAATCAATCCCTTAGACAATGTAGCCTCCGATCTTCAATCCTTAGGCTCAATCGGCAAGAAATTTGATCTCTTGGCATAATTACATCCAAAAGTATGCCCTTGACTTCTCAAAATATACCCATTAGAGATTTGGTATGAAACCCTATCCTAAAGTATGAGTTCTCTTGAAATTAGGGTTTAAAACTAGTGTCTAAATGTGTTTTTCCAATTCGAAATCGTACCAAGATCTTATTACGATCTTCTACAGGTTTGTAGCTCTTTGAGTCTAGTATACGTGGCTACCTAAATCACCCTAATCCGAGTTCCTATGAGTGAGATATCACCAAAACATTGAACGCTTGTCACTTTTTCTCATTTAGCCCACTTTATTCATCATTTCTCATTAAATTGTGTATTTCTTCTCCCCGGAGCTCTGAAACACATAATATAATAAATTAAGTCATAATTGATATAATTCACTATAAAAATGTATAACAAGAATGAGATATCAGATATAATTTTTATGCATATTTTAGTCAATATCACCTCCCTTAGTGTTGCTACATTCCAATCTTTGAGAAAGTTAGTAAGGAAGTATGTCATCGCCTTGCTTAATTCTTCAACATTGTTTTTCCTTTGCCGGAGAACATTCATCTATTCGCCTTCCTCTCTCATACCTTTGTGTCTGTGTTTTGTTTTAATTATAAAGAGTTACCATTAATGGAAGGAATATTGGAAGAAGATCTTGACATTAATCGGAATGTGCATGAGAGTTTGAGCAAGTGTGTATAAATTATAAATTTTGTAAAAACCAATACACAACCTTCTAAAATTCATGCATAACATGCAACATGTCATGTTCCATTTCCTTCTCACAATAAACTTACTTTTACAATAACCCTTAATATCGGCTAAAATGTACATAAAATTTGTAACAATATGAATGCACATATTATACAAAACTAAGTCATAAGTAACACAATTCATTATAAAAAGTATTCAAAGAATGTGATATTAGATACAAATTATATGTACATTTTAGTCATATCAAATATCTCACACTTAACTTCTTGCTTGTCCCCGATTAAAGTATCATGTAGAAATCACCTAAACAAGACCAACCAAATTTGTTATTCTCATCCACACACACTCAAGAAATTTAGCCCACATGAATAAGATGACATATACACCAACATATAGAAAACAAAATAAAGCATCCACTTATTAACTTATTTGCACATGACCTAGCATCCTCATAAGTATTTCACTCTTCAATCAAGTATTTAGTAAATACAAAAATATTATTATCTCCTTGACATAAGAACTTATAACTTTTGAGAGACTTTGAAGTTGTAATGTTAAGGCTTATGGGTAAAGGTAGGAAACTCAGAATTATACAAAGTGACTAAAAGTTATAGTCGAAAACCAAAACCGAAAATATCTAAGTTGTTTTTATTTAAACTACAAACATCAAATCACAATAATTTTTTCGTTTTTATCTATTTTTTTCTTTTTTTCCTTCGGCTAGCAATTTTTAATGTGCATACGTCATATTTTCCATAAAACCAAGGAACATTATGAAACTTCCATTTTCCACTATGCGATGCATGTACAACTGAAAACAACCAACTAAAACAAACTAAGAAACAAAAAGAAATTAATTAAAACTTTTGACTAAGTAAAAACGAAAGCTAAAAATAGAAACGGATAACAATGTGGCTAATGAATGAAAAAAAACTAGGCTCTAAGTAACTAACTTGAGTATCATGTACTAAAAGTGTGTACTACACAAATTAAAGGTATGAGAAATTAGATTACCAAAAAGTGAGATCACATAATGAACAAAGAAAAGACCAAAACAAAATGCTAAAATCAAGGATGGTCTCTCTCAGTGCAATAGTCAAGTACCTCGATTTAATGGTTTCAAAAAGCATTTAACAAGCTTTTAAATAATTGCACTCAAGCATACTCATAACAAATGTAAATAGTGTCAATAATGACAACCGTTAGGATCACACTCTCATGTAAGTAAATGCTATAACCATGATAAGTCATGCAGTCTTTTAACACCCGACTATTTCCCAATACAAGAAATAGGAAGCACCTAACTCATGCACTTCAACTACTCTCATTAAAGTGAAACAAGAACACTGGAAAATTTGATCTAATTTTCAGCATATTCAGCTAGGGACAAACAAGATCTAAGTCTCGCATGTTTTACTCTCCTAGCCCATACTTAAAGTTGTACATTGTCCCCAATGTACAAAATAAAAAATAACTCAAATTGGAAAAATAAACAAAGTAATATATGAGACAAGAAATACTCTTTGTTTGAAGAAACTTATGTCGGATATCGGAGAAGTAGTGGCTTTGGAACAGTCTATACTGGAAACATATACTCAAAGAACTAAGAAATGCAAATTAAGTACAAAAAATAAACTATAATGCCCTGTTCTCAAGTTTTTTTTAGGATGGAAAGCAAAGGATTTGGAAAGAAATCTACCTAAAAGATGTTCTTGAGTTTCATTTAAAGAAGGAAAGGAAATGGAGTGATCTGGAGAGAAAGTTTAGGCTTATTTTGGTTATAAATCTTTCCTCCCAATTTTGGGATGATTTGAAAGGAAAGGATTTTCTTTCCTCTCATTTCCTTTCCCCCTTTATTAAACTCGAGAACAGGACGTAAATGTCAATAGAAAACATAAGTCCAAAGTACATCCTGATATGTATTCGGATATCAATGTCATTTGTTGACTCAAAATCGCGGCAAGGTGGACTAGTGGTAGCGACACAATCTCTTAAAACCTAAACCTAGGTTTCTTGATTCGACATACCGCGCAAGATGAGGTAGTGGACGTATCGTTGTGCGGTAAAACTAAAACCTCAAATCTTTGAACTCCAATTTGTACAATCATCTCCTTTTACATTCTATCCGATTTTCATATTTAATAGAAGTATAGTTTTTTAAACATCAATAATACAAGTATAGTGATATTCCAATGAGGTAGCAACTCCATTCATATCACTACACACTTTCAAGAAGAGAAGATGAATTAACAGATTTGATTCTTACTGTCTTTATCTAAGTGTAGCACGCTCTATCATTGCGTAGATGAAATAATTAAATTATGAGATTAATACTCTTATGTCCTTTAGTAAAAATGGTGATTTTTTAAATGAGAAAAATACTTATTTTTTTAAATGAGGAAAAGACCATTTTTCTACTACTTGTGTCTTTTAGTAAAACAACTAGTCTTGTTGTATAATGTAATGCCGTCCATAAATACAAGTGTTCAAAAAATGCTTATTTGAAAAAACCAACACCTTTGTATGTATATATAGAAAAGCTTAAAATATTAAAAATACATATTATTTTACTTTAACATACTTAAGATATTGTTAAAATAATTTTACGTATCGTCGCAAAAAGATATACATAAATAGTAAAAGGAAATTATTATTTCCTCCTACAAAATTTTCTTACTTCACTCTTCTAATCACTAAATGATGACGTGTGAAATTTATTAATTTTTAATATTTTTTCTCCTGTATTTTTTAATCTTATAAGTAGGAGGATAAATAAAATATAAAATAAAAATTGATCTTATTAAGTAGGATAACAGGTAGAGTATAAAGTAAGAAAATATATATCGTCTCTAGTAAAATACAAAAATATCATTGCTTAAAGTATAGTAAAATAAAAAAAATCCACAATTTAAAATTATAATAAAAATAAATATTAAAAAAATAGATTATTTTAAGTTGGGATTTAAAATTATTGGAGGGGGCTAATTCGGCTAATAAAAAAATAGCCCCTTCGGCTTATATATATCAGTGGCTATTTAATTTCTTCTACACACCCTAAGCGACCACATACTATCCATCATGTTCTCCCCTGTATCTAATCCCAATTCCCTCCGCCTCCGACCACCACCGCCACAACCACTTCACTCCTCCCCCGGCTCCCTGACGTCTCCAACTTCTCCTAACCTTCGATCACCTCGTACATCACCTATCTCCGCCACCGTTTACGCCACCGCCGAGGCCACGTGCTTCGCTCCTTCTCCCACGGCGGTCATTTCTCCTCCGTCGCTTTACGAAATTCTCGGCATCTCTAGAGGAGCCACCGGTGGTGAAATCAAAACTGCGTACCGGCGGCTCGCTCTGACGTCACATCCCGATGTGAAGGATTGTTCTGGAGAAGAGTTCATGAAGATCCACGCTGCTTATTCTACCCTATCGGATCCCGATAAACGGGCGGATTATGACCGGAGGTTGTCATGGACGAACCGATCTCGATCGTTCTCGGTTGTTAGATCGACGGCTTCTTACGACGGTTATGGTGGCCGGAATTGGGAGACGGATCAGTGCTGGTAATCATATCGTTGATTGATCGGATGTATATAATATATAATACTCAATTAACAAGTAGATTGTACTAATTAATCAGTAGGATATAATAGATTGATCTTTCCTTAGAATCTACTCTTCCTTCGGACGAACAGAATTGCAGAATCATTGAAGGAAGATTCAACTCTTTTATAATTTTAATTTTGATTTTGATTTGTATAAGTATAAAACTATAAATTTTGACATCGATGTGTACTCGAGATTTATAGACTTAATTTCGTGTTAAAAACTTACAAACTTGTGCTTAATAGAGTTATTTTACGCCTTTGAAAATTAAACAGGTGCTACTATTTGGACTCCTTCTCTCACGTATCCATATGTCAAATCACTCGTATACAATTTTTAATGTAGTTTTTCCACTTACAAATATCACATTAAAAAGACCATTTAGATGATGTGGGAATACCAATAAAATCACCCAAATTAAACTACAACTTTTGTCTTTGGTTCATGTGATTTGTCATTAATTTCATCTCCGGATCGTGAACTTCACTAATTAGAGTGATTTTTTACGGGAAATGATAGTATTAAAATTAAACTACATCTTATGTCTTTGGTCCATGTGATTTGTCACTAATCTCATCTTTAGTTCGTGAACTTCCTTAGTTAGAGTGATTGTCCGTGTTCTAAAAACTTGTTTCATCCAAAGTCTTTCAAACGAAATGCATGTCGTCTAAATCCACCGTTAGCTTAACCGTATACAATACATATGAGGGTATTTTCGTAACTTGTACTATAATTAAACAAAACAATATATATAAGAAAACCCTCCCCCACCGCTTCCCACAATCGCCTCATCCGTCAACCCAGCTCCTTTAGCTCTCTCAAAATAGACTGTCGACGCCATAGCCAGCGCAACCACCACCTTCGCCGTTGCACACATGGAAGCTACCGAAATTGTGCATCATTAGACCATAAACCTCTGCATACACTCCTCTTTAACATTATATATCTAACTCTCCCAACCACCTCCATCGCCACCACAGATAACCGCACCCACAACGATCACTATCGCACACAACCATGACCGTCACTATCACACACAACCATCACCATCACCATCACTATCACACATTGACCATCATCACTAGTTCTATCTCTAACTATTTGAGTGTGTACCAATCGCTTTATGTGTGATAATTTTTGGAAGCGCGTACTTGAACATAATACACTGTTCATAATCATTATGTTTTAACTATTAAAAGAGTTTTAGATTTGGTAATTTAATGTTTAAAACATAATATTAAAATTTAGAGTTAATTACAAGAATGGTCTGTATGGTTGTCAAAAAATTTCACATTTGGCCTTTAACTTTAAATTTATAAAAACATACATTATGGTTATCACTTTGTTTTACATTTGATCCTTTATATTAATTTTAGTTATTTGTATGACCATTAGCCAAATGATATTTTAATCATTTCATTCTTTATCCTTGTTACCAAATGTGTTTTACTCTTTTCTTATCTCTCGTCTACTTCTCTCAATATATATAACTCCCTCTCTCTCTCTCTCTCTAAACTTTCTCTCTTTCTACTCTCACTCAAAGCATCTACTTCTCTCTCTTTAGCTCCTTCTCTTTCAAATTAAGAAGTCGTAGAAGCAATAACTAAAAATTAATCGGATGATATATTTAAAAGAAAATGACATCATCATTCTTTTCAAAAAATCATGTTTTTAAGAATGATGATGTCATATTGCAAAAAAGACTTATTTTAAATTGGGAGGGAGCTGGATGATAATTGTGAGGGGGTTTTATAAAATATGTCAGGGGTTTTATAAAATATGTCAGGGGTTTTATAAAACATGTGAGGGGCTTTTAAGAAAATGTGAGAGAGTTTTATAAAAATTGTAAATTAATTTAATTAATTGTAGGTTGTTTATAAATTATGTTTAGTAACTTGTGATATATTCACTAATCGTTTTAATCTTTGGATGATTTTCGATAGGTATATATTAAAGTTAATGAAATTTGTAAGTAAATAAAGATATGAATTACAATAAACTAATGAACTTGAACTTATTGTCATGATCAATATTTTTTCTGAAATCTGCCAACCATAAATGTTTGTTAATCAGAATTACTTTAATTTATTTCTAATTATTTTTACTATACGTATTAGTATTCATTAAAACTATATAAGTTTAACTTTGATTAATATCATCCTCGTGTTGACACACAAGTCGCTTAGCTAGTTATAATATATAACAATTGACAGTAGTTATGAACATCGTTTTTTTGTTTTTTACATAAAAAATCATATATAAAGTAGGAAGCAGGAAATATAACACAATTGATGACTAGATGGATCGGTAAAAAGCATGGGTTTCTAAACCCAAAGCGATGTGGTCGAAACTCAAAAGCTATATTTCCTTTTTACACTGTCTGCTTTCCCTTTAGTTTTTATATTATTAATTGGGGTTAAGTGCACCGAAATGTAATGAACTATTCCCGTTTTAATATTGTATGTAACAAACTGAACTTTCTTCGCTAAAATGCATTAAACTACCCGAAATTTGCAATTGATGTAATGTAACCTTCTATTGAAGGTTACCCGGTCATCTTTTTTTTTAATATTTTATTTTCTTTTTTAATTACATTAATTGTAATTTTCGGGTAGTTTAATGCATTTTAGCAAATAAAGTTTAGTTTGTTATATACAATATTAAAACGGAGATAGTTCATTACATTTCGGTACACTTAACCCTTTTAATTACTTTATTATTATTATTATTATTATTGTTATTATTATTATTATTATTATTATTTTACTTATACATAAACATAAGTGAGATGAACATCTAGACAAACACCACTACCACCAATACCACCGCTACAATATTCAACCGCAACCACTGCCACCACCACCACCGCCTTCTTCTTCAACCATCACAACCGCCGCCACCACCTGCTTCTTTAACCACTGCCGCCGCAACCTTCATCTACAAAAACCATTCCATCTTCAACACCACAACCACCACTTACAACAGATCTGAGACGAAAACCGTAAAAACATTCAACCACCGCCAACATATCTGAAACGAGAACTAATTTTCTCACATCGATGAAAACCCTAATTTTTTCAACAAAACAGATCGATGAAAACCCTAATTTTTTCAAACAATCGAATAAAACCTTAATTTTTTCAAACGATCGATGAAAACCCTAAGTTTTTCAACGATTTGAAGTCAGGTTCAAAACAGATCGAATGACCTAAAAAGAAACGAAATCCACATATGAGATTTTTTAGTTCTTCACTTTAGGGTTTTCTTACCTCTGTTTTACCAAGTCCGGCAAGTATGACGTACCTGGAGCATCAATGAGGGATATTGTTCCTTACTTTTTCACGAGTAGCATGAGGGTTGAATGTGATGGTGGCTGGTGCTCGCACATCAAGCAACGGTTGAAGGTTTTAAGAAACCTAGAAACTGATTGAGTCGAATGTAGTAGCAGCAGTGATTCCATGAGACCGAGAGAGAATAAGACATCACATAGTGGTCACTTCTCCGACGATGGTGGCGGTCTTCTACTCCGGCGATGGCGACAGTTGAGGAGGCAGTGAGGGTGGTGGTGATGATTAGTGGTCAGTCGGTGCATGTCATGTTCAAAGAGAGCCCATTTATAAACTTAAAAAGAATAAAAATCATAATAATAACCCTAATAATAATAATAATAATAATAACAAATAATGATAAATAATAATAATAATAATAATAACAATAATTACTAATAATAATAATGGTTAAGTGCACCAAAATGTAATGAACTATCCATGTTTTAATATTGTATGATAAGGTAACCGGACACGTCAGCAATTACCTATAAAGCCGGTCAAAATTACACAAATTGCAACTTTTGGGTAGTTTAATGCATTTTAGCGAAAAAAGTTTAGTTTGTTACACAATATTAAAACGAGGATAGTTCATTACATTTCGGTGCACTTAACCCTATTAATTAAAATATTTTTTTATATTTTTTTTAGTTTTTCTTTTATAAGTTTTAACGAAAGTTGAGTGACCCAAGTTGAATTTCGATACCATTCTAACTTTCATGTTTTCTCTCTATTTGTGTTGTTTTTTTTTTAATTTTGATTTGCATTGCTTTTTTTTTCTTTCCATATTTGGTTTTCATTTGTTTTCTTTCCCTCAATATTCTTTCTTCTTATGTTTTTTAGTATTGAAAACTTATCTTTGTGAGTTGTAATTCTTATTTTGTTTGGTGTTTCTTTTCTTATTTTGTTTTTCTTCTTTTCATATTTCCTTAACGTTTTTTTTCCTTAATGTATTTTCTTCTTCTTTTAGTTCTTTTATTTTTAGTAAGGAAAATTAAGCTAAAAGTTAGAATTTTGTTATATTTTACGTATATATTTTAAAGATCAATTAAACCAGAATATATTTGAATTCGAATCAAATGGTGTGAGAGCACTATTAATTTTCTAAAGAAATAATATTTCACCATATTATTTTTAAACGTTAGCTTTGATTTTTATTTTCTGTCATAACGCACGAGTCTCTAAAAACCTTGTTCATTCACAAAACTCCAGGAGCATTTCTTAAATTGGATGAAATTATAGTGCTTGGACATAGTGAAAATGAAAGTGCATTAAGAGAAAACCAAAAATTCCCACCACCTAGTTGATTAAACTTCCATTCCAACTTCTAAAAAATTTGACCTAAACTCAATTTTTTTTCATTGTCAGATTCTTTGACTTATTGCGACCCCCTTTTATTGTAGCACGAAAATACTCATCTTTTTATCCTCATAAAATGTTCATTCCTGAACTTCACTTGATCTATAGAGGACACTGGTAGCAACTTCGAATCTCAGAGACACCTGCAGCAATGGACACTAGGAAGACTTCGACAATGGAAGACGCCTGGAAAGAAGGTTCTAGAGAAGGATGATTGCTTTGACACCGTGTTCTAGAAAATTTTACCTGAGAAGAGAAAGAAGAGGTTAAGAAAGAAAAGAAGAAGAAAATTATTTTAAATTAAGAAAAAAGGAAGGGAAGGAATGAAAATAAATTAAACCTTGTGTTCCTAAATTGAAGAGAAAAGAAAAGAAAGTAGTACATTTACAACTTTACCCCTACTTTATAAACAAATAGTAGTACATATATTTTAAACAAAAAGATAAACATCTAAATTAAAAGAGAATAAATACGTCAAATAAGTCGATAAAAAGTTCATTAATTGTCTACAAACCAACAAAAAAAAGTTCACAATTGTCTACAAACCAAAAAATGCAATTTCAAAGAAATTAAAAGTCTAAATACTTAAGACATTAGAAATAAACTTTTTCAACCACTTTCTCTCATCATTTTTGTTAACAACTTCATTCGCAAAGGACACGGAGAACTAAACAATACTTGTGTCTTTTTTGGATTTTCTGCCAAACAAATAATAACGCTTGCAATGACATCAGAATCCAACCCCATAGGCCCTAGCTCTTTATAAATTTCATCTCCGATATACTTATGTTGATAAGCTCTTTCTAATATGTTATTACTTTCTTGCAAAACAAAATTACCTTCCCTCATTACATTAGCGATGTTGTCAACGGAATTCATAATCTTCAAAAATAGCTTCCTCTTCTACTTTATGCTTTCTTTTTTTCGCTTTTATATGTGGTTGCAATTGAATTTTGCTCACGTAAAAATGGCATGTAAGACTCTACTTGAGTACAATCAAAATTGTTTTTCAAAGTAACATTGTTGGTAGCTATTAAGTTATCAACATTATTGATTGTTTCTATTTCTATATCTTCTATGTTGTTTAATTGAGCCTTTTTCTCCTCTGATGTTTTAGCATCATCACATATTGTCCTATCTTTAGCAAATAGTTGTAGTGGGTCATCGTAGTTTGCCATTTCAACCTCTTTCCAATTTGTCGCATCGGGCTTTTCTTTTTTAGAGAAAAAATTTGTATTAAAAATTTATTTCATGTTAAGTCAAAATGTATGGAATTAAACTAAGTACACATTAAATATATACCTCTATAAATTGTTTCCATCCGTCCTCTTTTGCTTCAATTAGTTTAGTCTTATTATTCTAAGAAAATCCACTCATCGTTACTCCTCGAAATACATCATAACACATTGCAAATTTCTCATTGAGCGTTTTGAAACGATTCTTTAAATGACTTTATATAATACCTCTATTTAGTTTTTTACTCAAATCGTCTACCATATTAGCATATGTTTGTGTTGTGAAATGTTCTTCAACCATGTACCATTTCTCTTGTTGAACAAGCATGGCTTGAATGAATGTAACATCCATGTCATTTGTCCATTGTAACTATTCTCTTTTCACATTATTGCCATTTTTTTGCCCATGATTGTTTTCTGCACATTAAACTTAAGATAATAAGCAAGTACACATATATAAATGTTACAAAAGGTATACATAACAACACATGTTATCTCAAACAATAATTATTATTAAAATATCAAAAGCAAGTGCTACAATATTATTAATAAAAAAAACTAGTTTGGCATGACAACTTCATTGTTTGGATAAATCAAATAATTAGCCACATTTCATTTACAATTGAGTTACTTAGGTCTTCTCCTCTTGTACTACTGATGTGCGTGAATCAAATCAAGTTTTATATTTATAAATTGGAATCACCAAAATACTGACTACAACACAAATAGGCAAGTGTACCTACTCGTATCGCAATATAGTTTTGGTAAAACCGAGTGTCGAACACTTGGGAAACGAGCATAATTTCACTTAGACTTGATTACCCCCTCGTCTACGGTCAATCTCATGCAAGTGCAATGAATATTATTCATTATATACCAATTCCTAATATGGCTAAATCTCTTGGTCCCACTCACTCTATCATTATAGAAACATTAACCCAATGGTCATGACATTAACTATCCCTATAATTAGTCAATAAGTCGTATCAAGCAAGACTTAATCTATTGATACGTAGTAGTCACAAAATCAATCAATTAACACCGAATGGTTATCGCATGTAATTGCAAACATATTAAAGTAAATTACTTTAAAACCTAACCCTAGAATTTGGTCAATCACTAGTCATGATTCCTAATGGTTATAGCAAATCATGATACAAGCAAACATAGATAGAATGGTCATCTTACCTATGAAAACTTAGCAACAGGTCATAAAGATAAAAAATTTAACACGAATGGATCTTTAAAAAGCTAAACAAGATAAATTATACAATTACTAAATATCTGGTTCCATTGAAATCAAACCAATAAACAGGAGTTCGTCCAATCAAGGGGAAAACAGAAAACCTAGCCCATAAACAGACTAGAACAAATCAAAAACAAAGAGGAACGGAACTTGCAAACCATTATAGACCGATGGTGGCAAAACCGAGTCAATCACGTCAAAGTTGTGGTCTTCTTCTTCGTTATTGAGCTTCAAACCTTCTCTCAGGCCTTCAAGTCACTTCTGAACGTCCTCAGCCGTCATATTGCAACCCTAGAATCGCATACATGTTTTTTAGGTAAAAAAAATAGGTCTAAATTTATAGAATTCACGTTGTGGAACTAATAAACGTTTCTCAATTGAGATGGATGCAAAACTTCTTCCTTGTGTGGTTGTAGCTCTCTGAGTCTAGTTTCCCTAGCCTTTTGAATCAACTCAATCCGAGTTCATATGAGTGAGATATGATTAAAACAATGAAGGTATGTGTCGGAGCAGACAACTTTTATCATATTCTTCACTTTCTTCAGATTTTGCTCAAAACTTCTTAGGCCATGAGTTATACCTTCTTTTTTCCTTTCCTTACCCAGTACTACATCAGCGCCACATCATTCCCTCTTTCATTTCCTTCGCCTTACCCAAATTAAGTGTTATACCTCTCATTTTTCTTCTCAAACTTTCCCCACTTTTTTATTTTATTTTTATATTAACAAATAATTATTTAAGTAAAAAAACGTTGGAGAGGGGGTAGGGATGGGACGTATGGCTTCTCAATCGAAGTTGTATACCATTTGCACTTACTCGATCTCCCTACCCGGTGGTACCTGATTCCATGAGGTGTACCATAACTCATGGTCTTATTATCCACCTTTTTAACCTGAAAACCAACAATTTAAGTTACTAAGTATCTTTTAACTTATTTACGAACAATACAGGTTAAAAATAAATACGATATCGCATAATATATATAGGACGATATCAACTACCCTCACCTACATCACTTGGATTATGATGTTTTCCTTCTCGTGGGGCGTTTAGGATCTCCTGTATCACCTCATCTTGAGATCTTTGTCACGATCTTCATCGAGTAAAAAATTGTGTAAAATGCAACATGCCAAGAATACTTTTGAATGTGTTTCACAAGAGTAAAATGGTTCGGTTGTACTTCTAATGACAGGAAACTTTTTCTTTAGCACGCCCGAATGCTCTTTCAATAGAGTTTTGTAATGACGTGTGATAAAGATTAAAAAGCTCTCAGGCATTCTCGGGTGGATGAGATGAGTAATCTTTTAAATTATATCTTATGCCTCTATAAAGTGTAATTAGTATGCATTTAAGGGGTAGACCTTGTAACACCCTGATTTTTAGTCTAAATTTAAACTTTTCAAAACTTATTTTAAAACATAATTTATATAAAACCCTATAACTAAAAGCGGAAGTATTATAATATTCGAAATCTCACTCGAAAACAATTTTCGAAAACCAAAAAAATTCTCGTCAATCACATTTGTCCTAAATGGGTCGACACGAAAATAAATGAATCGAAAGTGGGCCGACACAAACTGATCCGGATCCGATAACACGAACCTAACCCGAATTGATAGCCTTTGTGTAGTAAACTAGAAAGAGAGAAAGTTTAGAGAGACGGAGAAAGAGTTACAGAGAGAGTAGATGGGAGATAAAAGGGGGTAAAGCATGTTTGGTAACAAGGATAAAAAATGGAATGACTAGAATATTGTTTTACTAGCGGTCAAATAGTGTAAAGAGAACTAAATGTAAAACAAAATAACAAACACGATGACTGTTTTTGTAATCTTTAAAGTTCAATGACCAAATGTGAAATTTCTTGACAACTGCATTAACTATTCATGTAATTAACTCTAAAATTTATTAAAACTGTATTGGTAACTAATGTTAGTGTAAATTATCTAGTTTTAATAAGATATATGGTAAAGTAACCAAAATATCCTAATATACCACAGGAATCGTACACTCCTCTCTAACTCTTCAAGCCACCTCCACCGTAATTGTATCCACCACAGACAACCGCATCAACCACCATCACCTTCGCACAACGACCACCACTACCGAATCGCACACCCTCTTTCTAACTTTTTCTCTCTCTAACTTTTTTTGAACGGCAAAAGATGTTTGTATTAATAAACTAGCAAGTTGCTAGTAAAATTGATTACATGGAGGTTTCTACAAAAGGATTTATACACCAATTTATCCACAAAAGTTTCCTTTTTAATTTTCCTCTAGAGTTTTGTAACACCGCTTCTGATTTCAGTTGCTTTAATGTCAAAACAGATTTAGCAGCGGAAATTTTTCTTTTTAAAACAACCAAACAGTTAATTTACATTAATTAGTTCTCAAAATATCGTTGGTGTTACCTAGTTCAGGAACCGACCATACTATATAATTACATTACAACATAAATCTACAAGTGTTCCACCCACAAGGGGCAACAAATTTCCCAAAAGCATCCCGCCTCGCAGGCCATCTAGTCTTTACCTGAAAAGGGAAATCATAGCATCATTAGCTACACTAGCTAGTGAGTACATACAGTCATAAGCATCAATATAGCAAGTCATGCGTCATATCATAAACAATCATTGTTAGCTTAGCACATTGCGGTGTGCTGACAAGATCGGTAAGAATCGTGTCTTGCAGGGAAATCACTCCCGCTCAACAACTCATACCGGGGGATCAGACACGACCAATCCGCGCTGGTGGGGGAGCACAAGGCAGTCCACTGAGCATCGTTCACAGAGCCAGAGGCTCCACAGGTAATCCGGCTACAACCGGCCGATTACCACTCACGTTAAGGCACGGTGGTTCTCCAGAACCTATGATCCAGTATGCCTCCTGAATCCCCGTGAAATCCCAAAGGATTCAGCTACAACCGGCTGACCTTAACCATGCTTCTGATAGTCTGCAGACAGTTCACATACACATATACGTACATTTGATCCCACAGGGATCCGACATCTTTCAAACAGTCATTCATGCATAACATCGTAAATTAACTAAGTGGTTCCAAACTGGACCCACTGGCATGCTCCTGACACGTATACTAACATCTTATAAGTCATATACTTACCTCTTCAAGTGTACCTGCATAAGCAAGTTAATCATACATAGTACATTCACATAGTCATCTAGCAGGAAAGCCTTACTCTACTGAGTCTCATGAAAGTAGGCACTCACCTGATTAGCTTATAAATGTTCGTTTGCTTAGTGCTGAATCAGCTGATGCGTTCACTTAAAACATTCGGCAATCGCGTTAAGCGTTTGCACGTGCTAAGTTCTATTATTAAAACATTCATAAAGCCTTCTTAATAGTCTTAAGTCATTTATTAAACTCACTTTGAATAGTACAAAGCCTGATCAACAAGAACTTGTTAGCAAAACAAACCCTTGCTAAAAAGGCCCCGCCACGCCGCGACGGTATAAGGTGCCGCGCCGCGACGGTATAAGGTGTCGCGCCGCGACAAGTAGAAAGTCGGACCATGAGAAAAGGTTCATGCGAAAGTCGGACCATGAGAAAAGGTTCATGCGAAAGTCGAACCATGGAACTTTGAACCCTCTGACTGTCGGACGGGTCATCCGACTGTCGGACCATTCATCCGAAGGTCGGACCAAATGAAAGTCGCATGGTTCATTTTTACATAGCGTCGCGCCGTGACCAATACCTATCGCGCCGCGATCGCGGTTTTTCTAGAATTTCAGCTTCTTCTTCATCAACTTTCATCCGACTTTCAGTTAACATTTTCAAAAACCCAGATTTCTAAACTTGTATTTTTCACTCTTTAAACACTTATAAGCTTCATATATCATCTATATGAACCTTATAAACAACTTAATACCTTTTAAAACATTAGAACATGATAAACCCACACTTAAAGTAAGCTTCATGTTCTTATTCATGGTGTTCTTCATCTTGGCACAACTTCCAGCCATGAAAACATCCATGTATCTAGTTTGTAACAAGTGTAATCTTACTTAAACTTCAAAACAAGGATCATACCAACCTTGCTTTAGGTTTAGAACCTCAAATCTTTAAACTTCTAAGATTTCTTCTTCGAGCTTCTTACGAGCAGAGAGAGAGTTGTGTGTTTGTATATGTTTTTCTTAAGATCTTTTGACTTTGTAAGTCAAATACACAACACACATATATATCTAAATCTCAAACTTATCCAGAGGCAACCGCCTCTGGATAGAAAATATCTTTATTTTCTTTTTCTTTTTTCCATTTCTTCTTTTCTTTCTATTTCTTCTTTATTCTTTTCTAATTAACTACATATATATATATATATATATATATATATATATATATTTATATATACTTAACACATATACACAAATACATATTTACAAATATGCATATATCAACTTAATCTCAATTAATTCACAAAGTCTTACAAACAAATACTCCTATTACATTTATCACTTACGCGTATGTAAAATTTACAACTAGGCCCAAGTTGAGGATGTTACAAGTTTAACCAAAAGAATGACATGCTTTGCAATCTTCCAACTATAACTTCCATAGGAGTCACCACTTTTTCCTCAAAGATCTTTTCATTTCTGTATGTCCAAACTAACCATCAGAAGGTGTAGATCAAAGTAGAAAAAGCCTCTAGCCTAGGGCCTTTGTACCCCAAAGATGTTCCCCAGGTGATAAGAGTTTGTAAAGAGTTTGGAATGTCTCCGTCGATGAACCACCATTGTCGAATGAACACAAGCAATGTTTTTGCCAGGATGCATTTTAAAAAGAGGTGTTCTTCCGTTTCAAAATTTGCTTCACAAATGTCGCAGCCCACTTTTTCGAGATCCAAGCCTCTGTTTAGCAAATTCCATCTTGTAGGCAGCCTGATGTGATTTAGACGCCATACTAAAATGTTCACCTTACTTGGCGGCGACTTTAGCCACATAGTGTTGACAGTTGTAGAGGTCTGAAGGTAATGCTTGTCAATCAATCTTCTAATTGATCTGACCGTGAAGATGCCATCAGTTTGAAGATCCCACACCCAAGAAGGTTGACCATCAGACGTAGTGTTTGCAGTGAATAGATCTTTCAAGTCGACATTGAGCTTGAGCATATGAGAATACAGTTTGGCGATGGATCCCCAAGTACCAGTCTTGTGTGAGTCAAGGGGATCAATTGTTAGCACTCTTCTATGACTATGGAGCGAGACTATGACTTTCTTCCAAATTGTGTTTTGCTCTGTTTTTAGGCGCCACCACCATTTTGCAAGGAGCGATAGGTTTTGTGCTTTTAAGATACCAACTCCAAGGCTCCCCTTTTCTTTCTTGGCAAGTGTTTGTTTCCACGAGATCCATGAGATTTTAGTTTTGGAACCTTCCATTCCCCAAAAGAAATCCTTTCTGTATTTTTCTAGCCGCTTTAAGACATTTTCCAGGGCTTTGTATAGTGAAAAAAGGTAAGTGCCAAAGGAGCCTAGAACAGATTTGCAAAGAACAAGTCTGCCAGCGTATGATAGTGTAGAGGCTTTCCATTTTGAGAGTTTTGTTTCAACTTTTGAGAGTAGCGGCTGCCAACTTGAGACTTTTGACATTGATGCACCTACTGGAATGCCCAAGTAAGAAAGAGGAAATGCTCCGGGTTCGCAATTTAGCTTTGAGGCAGCCCAAGATATGGTATCCGTTGTAATCCCAACACCAAACAACTTTGTTTTCTGAAGATTAATCTTTAACCCGGATGCTAGATGGAAACATCTTAGTATTCTCATAAGATTTTTCATGTTCTCTAAGGACCATTTCCCTATAAAAATTGCATCATCTGCAAAGAGGAAGTGTGAGATGGATGGTCCGATTTTTGGCAGCCTGATGCCTTCAAAAACCGCAATCTTGATGGCTTCCTGTATAGCAGCATTCAGGCCTTCCATTGCCAAAATAAATAAGAATGGTGCTAGAGGGTCACCTTGTCTTATTCCTTTTTGCAATTTAAACTCCTTAGTAGGACTGCCATTGATCAAGACGGAGACGAAAGAGGACTTGAGACACCCTCTAATCAAAGACCTCCATTTAAAGGAAAAATTCATTTGCTCCAAAATTGAATCCAAGTAGTTCCAATTTAAAGAATTGAACGCTTTTTCGATGTCAATTTTAAGGAAAAAAGTTCTTTCTTGATCTTCTTGCCCAATCAATTATCTCATTAACCACAAGAGGGCCATCTAAGATACTTCTCCCTTTAATAAAAGCAGATTGTTATTTCCCACAATTGAATTGATGACAGGTTTGAGCCTATTGGACAGGAGCTTTGCAATGATTTTATAAAGAGACCCAATGAGACTAATTGGTCTAAAATCAGAAAAGTAAATTGGGTTTTTGACTTTGGGCAAGAGAGCTAGGAAGGAGGAATTTGCGCCCTTGTTGAGCAAGGAAGTGGACTCAAAGTATTTGACAGCTTCAATAATATCAGGAGCAAGGAGGAGCCAAAATTTTTTAAGGAAAGCGAAAGAGAATCCATCTGGGCCAGGCGACTTATCCCCACCACAGTCCCAAACTGCCCCTTTGATCATCATCAGTAAAAGGCTGGTCCAAAATAGAGATTTGCGCAGGGGAGAGCTTTTTAATCAGGTTACTAATGAAGCTTGGACGAATCGGACCTGATTCAGAGAATTTCGAAGCAAAGAAAGATTCCGCTTCAAAGATGATGTCACTCGGGGAGTCGATCCATATTCCATTAGATGATATGCCGTGAATAAAATTCCGTCTTCTGTTGTTATTCAGAGTGTTGTGAAAGAACCTTGTGTTGCCATCTCCTTCCACAGCCCATTTTGTTTTTGCTCGTTGCTTGATATCAAGAAGTTCCATATTTTCGATGTAAAGAATTTTTTTGTTGTAGATCCACCAATGATGCCCTTTCCATTACAGAGGGAGAGGACAATTCTGCATTTAGTTCCAGGCGAAGTTGATCCTTTTTTAGCTTAGACAGCTCTGAATTTTCTTGACGCTTCAAGGCTCTCCAATTTTTTATCGTACTTTCCAACATTTTCAGCTTAACCATTAGTTTCACATCAGGGAGAAGATGGTTGTTACAGAAGGAATCAAGAGTACTTGTGACACATTCTTTAAGAGCAGGCTCGTTTAACCATGAGTTATAGAATTTGAATGGGACTGGACCAAAGTTTGCAGATGATGATTTGAGGAAGAGAGGGCAGTGATCTGAAAGATTCCTAGGTAGAATCTCAACAATAGGATTATCCCAGCATTCGAAGAAGTTTGCCGAAACTAGAATCCTATCTAGCTTGCTCATCTTTGACCCATCTTTGCTAATTCTAGTGAAAAGCCTGCCTCCACTTCTGATTTCTGTTAAGCCTGCGTTGCCTATAAATTCATTGAAGGCATTTGCACCAGCAGATGAGAAGGCCGTCCCTCTTCTTTCTCTCTCTAACTATTTGAATGTATACCGATCTCTTTGTCTGTGCCAATTTTGAAAAGTGTGTATTTATTTATGTTTGTGTGAAAATGATAGGTTCAAAATTTCAAGTTGTATTTGTTCTTCGTTTGTGGCAAGTACATTATTAATAATCATTTCAGACGCAAGGTTTGATTTTAGTTATTAGGGTTTCGTTAGTGCTAGTTCATAGTGGTCATCTTAATGGCTAGCTATTCAACACACTTGTTAAGGATTTAAAAATAAATGATAAATTAAATTGTTAAAACGTAATTAGCATTAAAACGTTTTCGATTTGGTGATTTAATAGCTAAAATATAATTTTTAAATATACTAATACTCTATTACTAGCTAATTTTGGTGTAAATTATATAGTTTTAATACTTTAAATGAGATACGTACAGGGTAAAATAACCAAAATATCTTAATGTGTAGTACATATGGAGCAAGTTAACATTGGATTTTAAAATTTTGGACCATACACCATTAATATGGTTTAATTATCAGAATGTATTCAACTTATCACGTCTTGTTATTGTGTATATCAAACTTTAAAAGTTTCTATTGTGTATGTCAAAATTTTAATTTGTTGCTATTGTATGTATTTTGTGTTATTACATATAATTGGAAAAAATGTATCAGTTTTGTACATACAATAGAAAGTTTAATACACACAATAACGACAAATTAAATGTTTAATACGTACATAAAAAATTTAAAAGTCTAATAAACACAATAGCAAAATATGACAAGTTGAATACATTTTGGTATACTAAATCCTAATAAAGTTTAAGAACCAAATATAAAATTAATTAGGCACAACTTCAAAGACTAAAGTTGTAGTCTATATATGCTCCTTTTAATATCATACAGAAAGTGTTTATATATGTTAGTTCCAGATTGAGTACGTAACAACAAATGTTTATAAATTAAGGGGGAGGGGGTGAATACAAACTCTAGTTTTTTAAAATTAAAGACACACGTTTATACTTTTATATAATTCTTAGTGATAATGAATCAAGAATTACATGTACTAGAAGCGGAAATTCTAAGTACAATCAAATGAGGTAACGATTTGTCTAACACATAGACAAACTATTTCTAAAACAACTAATGTTTAAGAAAGTTTAACACATGAACGAGTTTGTTTCTATACACTAAGCTAACTCTAAAAACTTGTTCTTGCTTAAAGCTTTAAATTGCTTCTTTAATCTTGTGAAGATCTCAACTTATGAGATTATTGTATAGTGTAGTAGAGTAGTTTATATGTCCACCATGCATTAATATATATAGAGGCTTTGACATCCAGTTGGGCAAGAGAAATGAGACAAAAGGGCCAAAGAAAATAATATTCTAATTGTACAGTTAGTGGATGAAGACTATACTTTAATCAAGTATTGCGTAAAGTAAATATACTTTTCATAAAAGGTGCAACCCACTCATATTATAGTAATATTATTTCTATGCTTTTTTCCTTGAAAATTTAAACTTCTCTTTTCATTATTACACTTTTATCAACAGCCAAGCAATCTTCTGATTTGACTATACCAAGTATAGAGTTTCCATTCATACTTAGTTGTTGAAACAAATCTTCGAAATCTTTTTCATTTAAAGTATCTTTCTCCTTTTCTAAAGGATAAGATCGATCCATTTTGTCTTGTACTTGATCCTTAAGGTACTTTAAACATTTACAAGGAAAGATCTAAAGGCATACAAGAACAACACATGTTCTGTCTTTAACTTAATAATAAATACAAAGTATAAAGGGAGATGATACAACATATTTCGCGACTCGGCTTACAAAATGTACTAAACTATAACGGTAGGTTTACTCAGCCTAAGAAATGATGATCAGTTGATCATATGAAAGGACTCAGTTGATAACAGATGCTCAGCTGATCATAGGAATGTTTAACTGAAGAATTGTTAAAGTTGTGAAAGGTGTTAGCTAATAAACCTAGATGATCTATTGATCAAGAATGCTCAGCACATCATTCAGGGTGATAAGCTTATTACAAAAACAAAGACTAGTGTTAGAAGGTTTACTTAACTGAAGTGAGAAGGTCTTAGTTGATCAACTGTTATTCCTTAGCTGATGCTTATAATTGCTTAGTTGCAGTACTAACTTTGAAGGGCAGTACTAACTTTGGAAGACAATACTAACTTTGAAAGACAGTACTAACTTTGAAAAGCAGTATTAAGTTTGTAAAGCAACATTAACCTTGTTCAGCAGTTGTATCTTTGTAGATTAGTATTAATCTTGTAGACCAGTAGTAACCTTGTTTGAGCAATATTAACTTTGATGAGCAATTGTCCTCAGTTGTCCTCCAGCTAATACTTAGTACTTAGTTGACCCTCAGATTATATTTTATACTTAGAGAATTCTTCAAGTCTAATTCAAACAACACATGTTTGAAAACAATCTAAGTCATACTGAATGTATAGTTTTGTTATCATCAAATCCTATATGTTTCAATAGACAGGTTTGATTATTGAAATAAAGTGATTATCTTCCCAACACTATATATTTGAAATATAGTTCATTAATCACCTTACATTTTATTTAATTATTACCATGTGATAATATTATGATTAATAAAATAACTTTTAAAAATAAAAATAGCATTTGGTATTAACGGACTACTTTAAATTCATGTCGACACAATTTTTTATTCCTTTATTAAGAACATAAAGTTAAGTAGGAAGACAATGAACTTGATCTAATTATTTGACATAGAGCATGATAAGATTGTAAAAGACGGGAAATGTATTGATGAAAATGAGACTCACTTACACCATCAAGCTTTTGGGTATGTTTGGTACGTAGCTTTTTGAAGTAGCTTTTAAAACTAGCTGCAAGCTTTTTATATATAAAATTACCTAAATACCCTCTTTAAAATTGTTTTAGAATTCCTTCTATTTTTATTATTTGTCCTTTTTTGTTATTTTACGCAATTAAACTTCAGCTACCAGCTATTTTTCCAAACACATATACATATAAAAGATACAGCTTCCAGCTCCAGCTTCCAGCTATCAGCTACCAGCTACCAGCTTCGAGCTACAGCTACCAGCTACTTCCGCCAAACATACCCTTTATGTGAATTTTTATTTTTAATCTTTAATATATATTATAAAAAGAGGTTTATGATGTCACCATTTTATTTTTAAAATTTCTTTCATAAATCATCTTCTTTATTTTCTTAAATGGTTTATGAATGACAGAGTTGTTTTTTCAAATAACACTTTTTAGGTGATTTAGTTTGTTAACACTTAAATACCTTTAAAAAAATATTTATTCAAATTCAAATATAATTATAAAGAGGTTTTACACAAAATTTGATGATAATTTTATGTATGAATTTCTGATTTCTAATATATTTACCATTTTTTAATAGATTTTATTTCACCGTCTATGTTAATACTCTTTAACACTACAAACATTTATATTTATTTTAATCATTCTCGTATTTATACACAGTAAGTTAAGCTGGTTAAGCTTTTATAGAAATAGACAAAGGTGAGTATTTCTCTTTAAGATTGTCATAGTATAGTATTTGAATATTTCTATTTTATTTCCATTTTTGTTGATGTAACTTTTTTATTTAACGTATTTTGTATTTGATGTAATTCTTAAAATAATTTTTTTATTTAATGTGATATTTAATATTTAATATCTAACATTGACAATTTCAATTTTTAAAATAAAAGTGAATATAATTATATAAAAAAGAAGAAAAAAGAGGTAAAGTGGGAGTAAAAGGATTGTAAGGGTAAAGTATTAGGGAATAAACGTAATGTGCAAAAAAATTAGGAGTGGAGATATGTTGGCAATATCATGTTTTTTTGGTACAAAAGTGTACATCTATAATATGTTAGTTAGTATTTGACACCTTCAATACCGCATTTGATAAGATTAAAAATATCCGTAAAAACATTTCGTGATTATCTCTAGAAGTTTTATAAATATGCCATTAACATTTATGGCAGAGCATGTTTGTATAAACCTACTTTCAATGACATACAATTTTTGTGTGCGACACAAGAATCCGAACATGTCTTCCGTGAATTCCTAGAAAGCATTGATTATATGGGCGTGGAAATTTGTCAGTTTTAATAATGATATCAACATTCTTAATCAGTCATCATTATTTAATGACATCTTAAATGGAAAAGCATATGAGTGTGAATTATCTTATCAATAATATATATATATATATATATATATATGAGTGAGATCAAAGTGAAAAAAGTGTAAGAGAGATCACAAGATGACATATGGCAAATATGGTTAAGGGGTATTATAGACATTTTAACCTTCCATTTATTTAAATTGAGAGTTAAATACAAAAATGGTCCCTATGGTCGTCACTGATTTTCACTTAGTTCTTTAACTTTAAAATATTACAAAAATAGTCACTGTGTTTTGTTTCACTATTAGTTCTTTAAGCTAACTCTAATTATCTTTGACCGTTAGTCAAAGAGTAATTTTGTCTTTTCATCTCTTATCCTTATTTCCAAACAAGCTAAACCTACTAAAACTGTTTCCAAACACACTTATTTATAGGTTCTCTTCTATACTTGTTTTCAAACACCGACTCACCAAAGCCGTCCCTTTCTTTAAATAGTAGATTGGTGAAAATGAATGGTCAAGATTGCCTCTTATCCCTCTTACAATGATTTCCCTCTTATAATAACCCCACCCTATATATATATTTATATATGTGTGTGTGTATGTATGTATATATATATATGGTAATGATCTAATAGAAACAGTTTTAAAATGCTAACAATGAAAACACTGCATCTAGTATAAATTTACTACATAATACTTGAAGGATCATCATTTGTAAAATATGATTTGCCTTTCAATATGTCATTTTTATTTAAATGAATATGTTTTATAGAAGAAAAAAATTAGATACAGCAAAAAATAATGCATCTAGAAAAATGCTACATCTGAATTCTGATGCACCAATTTTTTGAAATAACGAAATCAAGGTGGTTGACAATGGAGATTTAAGAAGATGATGGTAGAAAAATATGAAGATGTAGGGTCTTGTGGGTGAAGATAAAGAAAGAGTTCGAGGATGGAGACAACATTAGTATTGTACATCTCTTCTAGAAAATCGTCGCATCTAGCTTAATATCATAGCATCTTTCTTCAAATTCATGTGAATGAGTTTTTTATATAATACTTTGTGTATCTCGTCTACAAAATCACTACATCTAGCTTGATCACGTCTAAAAAACATAGTTATATTAAAACTAGTGCATCTTAGTTAAAGTACTCAATTGTTCTTATTTTAATAAAACAATGCATCTCAATGATTAAAGGTTGTTTCATATATAATTCATTTGTTTTTTTATTTTTGTCATTTGCTCAAAAATCACACAAATTCTAATTAATATGAGGTTCTTGCTTGCTTGCTCATTATATTCGTCTACATTTGTTGACCAAATTCATAATATGGACCAATCATATAATTTTCTGTCTTTTTTATTTAAATTTAAATCATAAGGGTAGTTTGGACATTTTTACATTACTCACACTTTTTTTAAACAAATATATCTATCAAATGAAAAGGTGTTAAATTACAAAAATTATATCAAATTAACGAGAAAATTATGCCTTTTAATTTGAGAACGATATTTTTATATTTTTTCAAGAAAAAAATTCGCTTTTGTTGGGTTTTATAGCACAAGTCTCGACGTATGCACATGTGCAAATATATGCACGTGTGCATATGCACAGATGAGCCAAGTTTTTTCCAGCAAAGATGTAGATATGCACATGTGCAAATAGATGAACATGTGCATATGTTGAGACCTATGTTAAAAAAAACTCAGCAAAGGCGATTTTTTTCATTTGGATTGCATTTTCATTTATTATTTTGATGAAAATGAGAAACAAAAAATACAAGTCAAATGAAGATAATAACCAAAATGCAACCCAGATAAAAATGATAACCAAAATGCTATATCATTTTCATCTGGTTGCTTGCATTTTTATGTGAAAACAATGTTGTTTACATTTTAAATTGTTGTTGCTTGCATTTTTTATGTGAAAATGTTGTTACTTGCATTTTAGATTGTTGCTTGCAATTTAGATTGGTGTTGTTTGCTTTGTTGATGTGAAAATGCTTGTATATTTATGTTTCTTATAGATTTACATACAGATGTTGGTGAAATTGTATTTTGATTATCGTCTCATCTGTTTCTTTTTTCATTTCCGAAGCATTTGCATTTTCGAGACCTTCTGCATTTTCATAAAAAAAAAGTTTCAGAAATATATCAAGTCTAGTCTTAAATTAAAGAGGATGAAAAATTGAATCTAAAGGTATAAATTTTTTATTAAAAATCTTAAAAATGGAATAGCTATGATCATTAGAAGGTTTAATGAGTTTTTATTAATTATAATTGACAGGGTGAGTTAATAAAAAAATTGAATTTTTCTTTTTTGCCTTTTTTCTTAATGACATGTGTCATCACCGTAGTGGTTCTATAGGTTATATAAATAAAGATAGTTTTATGTATATATACGAAAACATTGTTGGGAAATTTGTGATGGGACTTGTTATACAATCCCAATTGTTTAAGACATTTGACGAGAGGTATTTTAAGGATAATTGTTGTGTTAAACTGTCAATATCTAAGAGACGTACCCTTATTCATCCTAGTGACAACATTATCATCATATCGAAAGAATTTTAGGACCCAACTTTAATTTTGATTTCACTTTCTTAAAACGTTACACTAATTAAATAACTACATGAACAAACAGAAAATGATTTTATTCATTATAAATGAGTTAGAATTACATGAACTAAATATTTGTTAAACTTTAAAAATACATTTATTAGAGGTTGTCAAAAGGTATTGTGAAGAATGTTCTTGTATTAATAGTGTGTATAGACATTGTTTAAAATTGTTATATCATCCTACTAAATTCCTCTACGTGTGTTCCTACTTTTTATATCAAGAAAAATGTGAAGATCGAGATAAGAGGTAAAAAAAAGAATGAGGGTGGATTTTGTATTTCATTATTTGGTAGCAATAGAAAGATGAAATAAGAAGATTTATTATGATGAAATAGAATTTTATTTTTTCAATCCATCTCATGTTATATATATATAGAGAGAGAGGGGGGGGTTCATGCGAAAAATATTTTATTTACGAAAAGTATGAGAAATAATCTACACCGTAAGATGGTTACATTAATGGACAATATTTATTGTGGCATTTTAGTAAATAATTTACAATTTCATGGTAATTAAAAAATAAATGAAAGGATAAAAATGTCATTTTGTAAATTAAAAAAAAGAAACCATATTAATTACTCCCCCATTATCGATTCTTTCTCCCCTTCTCTCCTCCCTTACCGTAAATCTCTCTAAATCATCACCTTATATAAAAAAACCTAAACAGTCCCCCCCTCTCTCTATCTCTAGCAGTCACCACTGTTCAATCCTCTACCAGCAGCCGTTCAACCCTCTACCAGCTGCCGTTCACTCGATCGCCATCACCATCACCATCACCATGAGACGCTGTTCAAGCCACCACCACCACCGATCTGAACCGAAAACTCACCGGATCTAAACCGACGTCCTCCGCCATTAACAACCACCACCAATCCGAATCTTAATGCATTTGAACTGATGTCCTCCACCGCAACATACCTAACCTTCGTCGCCGATTTGAACCGTAGATCTGAACCGCCGATCTGACCACTGTCGTCCGCAACACACCCAACCTCCACCATTGTTGCACGCAACAAACCCACCCTCTACCGGAACTACACCACCGATGAGAACCCCACCACCGATATGTCTGCAAACGTCGATCTGAACTTGGTTCTTACTGGTTTGTTGCATTTTGATAGTAATGTTTCATTTTTATCTTATTTTTCTCAATCTACCTTCTTTGAATGTTCTTTGATATGAAGATGTCGTAGTTATAAGTTTATGTTAATTAGTTGTTTTGTGATAGGTTTACCTTTTTTATTTTAGTGTTAGTACTAATGAATGTATGGTTATTTTGGTATATAATTTTGTTCACGAGTGAATATGTACCCAAACAACACGAGTTTACAGGTTTTTTTATTAGTTTATTAATGAATTTTTAAATAAGTTCGTAGTATGAATTGTGTAGATTCTTCTGATTATTAGTTTATTATTGTTTTTTATGTTGTGGTTGTTTATTAGTGAAAGTGGCTAAAACTGAAAATTTTGGTTTTTTTAATTATTATAAACAAGGGCAAAATGCATGAAAATACAATTAACTTTATCTTAATTGTCATTGTATACAACTAACTTTGAATTCTTAAAAATAATACAACTAACTTTCAAAAAAATTTTATTGTATGCAAACAACTTTTTTCTATGTCTAGTCTTTAGCTACTATTGTATACAATAAACTTTTTTATAATTTTCATTGTATACAACAACTTGCATACAATGGGAAGATTATAAAAGTTGATTGTATTGTTTATAAAAAAATAAAGTTGGTTGTATACAATGATAATTAAGACAAAGTTCATTGTATTTTCATGTAATTTACCCTATAAACAATTCTATTGTTTATTATCCGAGTGAACAATAAATAAAAATCTCACTCCATTTCAATAATTCATTGATAAACAGTTATATAAGTAATAAAACCATTGTGTTGGTATTTTATGTTTTTTAGGTTGTTTGTTGTTGAACGTAAGTATAATTTGTTAATGAATACCGGAAAAAAGAACTATAAAAAATATGGTATTTTGCATAATGAAAATTTTTATTAATGAACAAAAAATTTAGATTAGGATATTAGGTTTTTGTTTATTAACGAATGAAAATTTTGTGTAGATCTGGGTTTTCTTTATGTATGTTCAATAGTGAATTTAGTCTTTTTAGGCATTTTGATAATTGGTTTTTATTATATGATGTTCATCATTGAATAAAAGAATTCATATTTTTAGGCTCTTTTTGTTTATTTTTTAAATTGTTCATTCTTATATGAAAGAATAAATTCATGGCTGAAAACAAATAGTAATTGTAACTTTTAGAATTAAAAGATAAGAAAACTGTACAAAAATATTATGATTCATTAATGAATAGTTGGATATATAAATAAATTTCTAGAAAAAAAAGATTTTGTCTAGAAAATAATAAAAACAAAAAAATAAACAAAATCTAGAAAAAAATTTAAATAGAGAGAAATTAATTAGAAAGAGGAGGGAGAAAATATTATTGTTTACTAGTTTATTCTGTTGAATTAAATAAAAATATTAATTATTATTAATGTGAACCACATGATTAAAATCCAATCAAATGCTTAAATTACTTCCCTCTCTCTCTCTCTCTCTATATATATATATAAAGCTTCTTATTTGCAAAAAGTGTGAGAAACAATCTTAACCATTGAATGATTTAATCAAAGGCTTAGATCAATTATGGCATTTTAGTAATTAGTTTGAATATTAAGGACACTAAAATAAAAACCTAAAGTATACAAATGTCTTTTTATTGAAAAATTCAAAACCTAATGAAATTATCCCTTAAATCACATGTGTTTCTTTTTCTCTCCTCAAACAAATCTCCACTCCATAGAATCAAAATCATTTCCTTTTTTCTTCATCTTCAAACATTTGTTCTCCTTTGCTGGCTGCAACAACTCCATAAAATCAAAATCATGTCTCCTCTTTGACTTTTTCCACCACTGTCGCCGGCTCTATTTAGCATCGATGTGATTGAATCGTCGTTGCTCTCTCCATCGCCGCCACCACCATTTGCTGCTCCACCCAACCACAGCCAACCCCTCTTTCGAGTTTTCTTTGTAGGTAAGTATGTTTTTTTGTCCACGGTGAACCAAGAAAAAGGGAACCATCACCGGCCAAAACCATTTGCGACCCGCCCCTAACCGTCGCCCATTCTATCGACCTCCACCAAATCTCTTCCTCCAAAGTTCCGGATTTTTGGTATGTTGCCGCCATCAGAGATATCCCATAACCGTGGTTTTTTTGGTAGTTTTGGGTTTTTTTCCTAAATCGATGAAGTGTAGATATGGTTTTCTTAATGAAGTTATAGAACTGTTTTTTTTCTGGGTTCTATGTTTATTAATGAACAAATAATTTAGACTAGGAAACCATGGTTTTGTTTATTAATGAATAAAACTTAAGTAGATGTGAATTTATCTAGATATGTTCAACATTGAATTCAGATCTTTTTTGGGATTTTCCTTGTTACTTTTACATTGTTCTTAATATTACTTAGATTTGTTTGTGTTGTTTATTGGTGAATATAGGGTTTAGTTTTTAGAAATATTTAAAATTTAGTGTTCTTTTTTTTATTCATTAGTGAATAGCTTATTTTCAACACTTTTTTATTATGATATTGGTTTTTTAAATATTTACTTACAAATATACATTTGAAATCTTTTGTGGTTTATTATTACATATACGCATCTGTGTTTATGTGATTTTTTTTGTTTTGTTTATTTGATTTGTTTTTCTAGTCGTACAAAACATCTCTGAAATTGTAGGTATTCAGATTAATTATATGGTTTTTGTGGGGTAAATTGCATTAAAATACAATGAACTTTGTCTTAATTACCATTATATACAAGCAACTTTATTTTCTTATAAATAATACAACTAACTTTCATAATTCTCACATTGTATGCAATTTGTTATATACTATGAAAGTTATAGCAAAGTTCATTGTATACAATAGTAACTAAACAACAGACACATAAAAAAGTTGTTTGCATATAATGAAAATATTATGAAAGTTAATTGTATTATTTTTAAAATTTTGAAGTTGCTTGTATACAATGGTAATTAAGACAAAGTTCATTGCATTTTCATGCAATTTGCCCTTTTTTATTGTTTAATGTTGAACAGCATCATTGTAAAGGAATAGCTACACATTTTTGTAGATTACACATATATTTCTCTTGTTTATTAATGAACAGTAATGATTTTGGATGAATAGCTACATAATTGTTAGATTATGATTCACTAAAATAAGAAATATAGATTTTTAATTGTTATTTATGAGAAACCAGCTTTAATTTCATTAATGAACAATCATATGATAATCAACTTTAAATGGTAATTATGGAAAAACTCGTATATCTTCAACCGTGTTTAGTATTGAATATTATAAAATTCATAAAAACTATGTATACTGTTAGGCTGTGTTCATTATTGAATATAGTAATAATAAAAAATAAATATTATTGGGTGTATTCAATGGTGAACATAGCATAAATGATTAAAAAAACTAGTAAATTTTGTGTTGTGTTCACCAATACAGTAAAATTAATAAAATACTAGAAAATCATTTAATTTATTTTATCAATTTAAAATTCAGGAGAGAGAAATATATATAGATTAGAAAGAGAAAAAAAATTGTTAGAAATTGAAGAGAGAAAATATTTTGTATTTACTAATTTACCCTTTTGAATTAAATAAAAATATAAATTATGAATTAAAAAATTTGCAATAAAAATATAAATTGTGAACCACAAGATTCAAAACCAATCAATAGCTGAAATTGTTTCTCATATTTTTCATAAATAAAACATTTTTCGCATTAACCAATCTCTCTCTATATATATATGATATAGATGTAAAAAAAAGTTAAAAAAACAAAAATTAAACTCTTTGGAACAAAAGTTAAAGATCTTTTTTCCTAAACTACTTGTCAAATATTTAAGAACTTACTTTAACAAAACCTTAAATTCCCTCCTTCAAACAGTAATTATGTTTCCTATAACTATATTCTAAAAACCAAACTCTCTCACAAAAGCTTTAAAAATCTTCTCTAAAAATATACCCTAAATCTCAAAATAGGATGCTTAGACATGCATCCTAATCTATGACTTTAAACATTTATTTTTATAGTTTAATAATATCAAAATCATTTTGAAAACATAAAAAGTACACTTTATAACCAATAAAAGTGATAAAAAATATAGACTAAGGTGTTTGAAATCCTTAGATTAGGGTGTATGATTCTATCACCCCCCTCCCCAAACCCAAAAAAAATATTTATCGTCATCGCGGAAGAACTTTACGTATGAGAAACTTGAGATTTTGATCAATGCCCTTGTCTGATATTGAATCATTGGATATATACTACTAACCAATGTCAATATCATTGCAAACCAAGGCTCTAAAAAGATTCTCATGCTTTGTCATTGTGTTGGGATTGACTAAAAACAACTAGGGTCAATTTGTAACAACCTCAAAATGGGCCTAGTCGTGTTCGAATCTGGTACGTCTAAATTCTAATTTAGTATTGAATAAAAGGGATTAAATATATATTTGATTAAATAAGAAAATAAAGGAAAATAATAAAGAAATGATAATATTAAAAATATTATTGAAAATAGATAATAATAATGAATTATTAAATGGTTTAGAACGGGGTTTCCAAAAATATCCCCGTTGGTTAAAACGGGTACTCGTGTGTAAAGTTGTAAGTTGAAAAGGGGAACAAGATACCCACTTGTGGATACTATTAACCACAAGCAGGTATCTATGTGTGTAAACTCACGCGTGTGTACAGACAACACACATAGACTTTCTCAAACTTTTCTTCTTGTGTTCTTGTATGCAAAAGACATCCAAGAGGAGTTCCTTGAAGATTCAAGCAATCTGATTCTTGTTGCTGAATTTAAGTGTGGATTCAAGAGTTCAATCTGTTGTAAATCATTCCTTGATCCTCTCCATCCTTGTGGTGAGTTCTTTGTTCTTCACTTTCTTGAAGTTGGGTTTCAATTGGGTTTAATCTGATTTGGACTCAATAAATGTTTATGATGTTACCAATCTGTTCCTAGATGATTTCTAAGTTCATAGGAATCAAATTCTGTAATTAAAATGATGGTTTGGGGGGAATTTGGAAATTAAAGTGGCTAATGGGTCAAAATGATGATTTTGGTCCCAAGTTCTGATTTTGATGTTTTGGCAAGTAAAAATGGTACCTTTAAGTTGTTTTAGATGTGTTATTTCACATGTGAACATTAGAAACCGATTGGTAAAGCTTTGGTTGTGTTTTGGTATGTTTTAGATGGGAAAACAGCAGGTTCTGCACGAACCTGCTGCTGTATATTGAAGGGCACGGGCGTGCCTCTCAAGAACAGATCGTACCTTAGGGCGTACCTAGGAGGCATGGCCGTACCTCCCAAGGGTACGGGGCGTGCCTAACCCTAGCGAGCCCGGGGGTACCCTGAAGTCACGGGGTGTACCCAGGGCGTGCCACGCTAGGCACGGGCGTGCTTTGGCAAGGTACGGGCGTGCCCTGCCCCTAGCAGAATCTGTTTTACAAGGTTTTAATAGTTGTAAACCTTGTTTAGGTATTCCGATTGATCCAGAAGCTACATTATCATAGAGAGAAGTATTCTAACTCGACAGGTGAGTGCCTGATAACATAACGATTAATATATCTATAACATATATTAACAATGATTATAGTATGCACTTGATTAGGTGTATGCATTGTAAACCATGATTTGTACACGCACTTGTTCAAGTGTAGGATTGCATGATGATGCTAGAATATACCATGTTGACACAGTATAGTATGCACTTGATTAGGTGTATGCTATGATGAGTATTGAATATATATATATATATGTGCGCATTGACTGATGATTCGATTGAATCAATTGTTTGTTTGTGGTTGATCCGGATCCTATGGACAAAGCTATCCTACGAGAACAAAGCTGTTCTAATTAAGGACAAAGCTGTCCTCTTTGGGTATAGCTGCGGCTGTACAACAGAGGAATCTGCGGATTCCAAAACGCAACGGTGGACGCTGTATAGCTCCCCCACCGGGGCGGTTGATGTGTTTGGTACCCCAGTTTGGTGCATTGAGCCGGGTTAGCTCCCCCGCAAGATATGTTACCTCCTGACTACGCCAACTCATCGCGAGATGCTAGGATAGAATTATCTGAGCATGATTGATGATATGTGATGTATTTATGTTAATCAAATGCTATTTGAGTACTCACTAGCTATTATAGCTAACAGATGCTACACCCTACATGTGCAGGTGATCCTCGGTGAGCTCGGGACCCTGCGGATAGTTTGATTTCTTAGGAGGAACACTGTGTTTTTAATAACTCTGATCTTATGTTTGTATGTATTTGATAATGGTCGACCGGATAAGTAACAGTAACACCGAACTTGTATGTGGCATCTTTTGGTTTGTAATATATTTGTCACGTGTTTTCTATTTCCGCTACGTATTTTCAAATAAATAAGATAAATAAATGTTTTAAAAAAAAATCTGGTTCATGAAATGACGGTGTTACAGGTCAATAAACACGTAATCAAAAGATCAAATGCAAACACAAAGATTAATGGGTTCGGTTCCTCAAGTCTACTCGATCTTCAAATGAAAGACTTTACTAAAGAATCGGATTACAAGATGGAGATAATTAACTCCTAACACTCTTGAATACTTTGAGAAGTTTTCCTCTCTTCAAAATCAAATTCCACAAAAAAACCCATATCAGGAACCACTTATTTCTATTAATTTGGATAGAAAGAAATTAATTAGATCAATTAAGAATTTCAGTCAAACACCAATAAATTGCTCCACGAAGGTTTGACCACGTCATGAAGAAAAGGTCCAATCATTGGGCGTCAAAATTCGGTGTACACTAAGGCCTAGCTAGACATGCATTTAGTGGAGGGAGGCGGTGAAGGTGGCGATGGTTTCAGTGGAGGGATGTGGTGAGGTTATTTAGACCGGTAAAGTTAGTTCCCAGTGGTAGCAGATAGTGGTTGGTGGTCTGTGGTGAGGATAGATGATGGTTGTGGTGGTGGTAGGCGGCCTGTGGTGGTGATGGTAGACGACTTGTAATGTTGGATAGTCGTAGTGGGACGTATTGGAGAGAGAGAAGAGCTCGAAAGAGAGAGAGACAAGGGAGGGTTTATTATTAGTTTTCTAATTTTTTAATAATAATGATGTATTATTAAATTATTTATCAATTATATTTAAATAAATAAAAGAATAAATTAAGAACAAAAGCGCATTATAGTCTTTTCAAATAAAGATGGACTAACATTGAAACGAAATTCAAATCATAAGGATCAATATCGTAATTTTTAAATCACAAAGACTAAATCTGAAATTTCGTATAAACCACAAGTACCAAAAATATAATTAACTCTTGTTTTTTTTTCCTCCAAGATCTCTCTCCACCTCTTCACAGATTCGCACAAACACCAAAACCTAAAATCGATTCCCATTTTCCGGCACCGGAATCTCAGAACTTCCGGTTGATTTGCAAGAGTCAATTGTGCCGGTGATTGGTTATTATGGCGGATATTGTGAAACAAATCCTTGCAAGACCGATCCAGTTAGCAGATCAAGTCATAAAATCAGCTGATGAAGCCTGCATCAATAAACAAGACTGCGCTGAACTCAAATCCAAGACTGAAAAGCTCGCTGGACTTCTCCGACAAGCCGCTCGTGCTAGCAGTGATCTGTACGAACGTCCTACAAAACGTATAATCGATGACACAGAGCAAGTACTTGATAAAGCGTTATCGCTGGTGCTTAAATGCCGCAATAATGGCCTCGTTAAGCGTGTTTTTACTATCATACCGGCTGCCGCTTTCCGGAAGATGTCGTCTCAGCTCGAGAACTCCATAGGCGACGTTTCGTGGCTCCTCCGTGTCTCCGCTCCCAACAATTCTACTGACGAATACCTAGGGCTCCCTCCTATCGCCGCCAACGAGCCGATTTTGTGTTTAATTTGGGAACAGATTGCTATTTTGTATACTGGAACCCTAGATGACCGATCCGATGCAGCGGCGTCGCTTGTCTCGCTGGCACGTGATAACGATCGGTACGGAAAGCTGATAATTGAAGAAGGTGGAGTCAATCCGTTGCTGAAATTGGCGAAAGAGGGAAAATTAGAAGGTCAAGAGAATGCAGCGTTAGCAATTGGATTGCTAGGTCGCGATCCAGAGAGCGTTGAACACATGATTCACGCAGGTGTTTGCTCAGTTTTTGTCAAAATCCTGAAAGAAGGTCCAATGAAGGTTCAAGCGGTTGTTGCCTGGGCCGTATCAGAGCTCGTATCACATTACCCCAAATGCCAAGATCTCTTTGCTCAACACAACATTGTGAGATTGCTGGTTGGGCATCTTGCATTCGAGACAGTGGAGGAACATAGTAAGTATGCTATCACTAGCAACAAACCAACGTCAATTCATGCTGTTGTTTTAGCTAGTAATAATAACAGTAGTAGCAACAACTCCACTATCAATCAAACTATTAAGGGAACAATAGTGAACGATGATAATGACAAGATTCGAGTTTCCCATCCTGCTGGGAGTAATGCTCAACAACCATATAGGATGCTTAGTGTTGTAGCTAGTACAATGGCCATGAAAAACCAAACAAAGTTACCTTCCAATCAGGGAAGTAACGGATTTCTTTCAAACCCGAATCAGAAAACGGAAAATGCTGTTGCTAAGAAGCAGAACCATCACCATTATCCAAGTCTTTCATCGTCTGCTAATAGTTTACACAAAGGGAGAGAACTGGAGGATCCTGCAACAAAAGCTTATATGAAGGCAATGGCTGCAAGGGCCCTTTGGCATCTGGCCATAGGGAATTCATCCATTTGTAGAAGCATTACTGAATCCAGAGCTTTACTGTGTTTTGCTGTCCTGTTAGATAAAGGTCCAGAAGATGTTCAATATAATTCAGCTATGGCGCTTATGGAAATCACAAGTGTAGCAGAGCAAGACTCTGAACTGAGACGATCAGCTTTTAAGCCAAACGCGCCTGCTTGCAAAGCGGTTATTGAGCAGTTACTGAAGATTATAGAAAAGGCAGACTCGAGACTACTACTTCCATGTGTTAAAGCAATTGGGAACTTGGCTAGGACTTTCCGTGCAACAGAGTCTCAGATGATCCAACCGTTGGTTCAGCTTCTTGATGAACGAGAGGCTGAGATTACCAAAGCTGCAGCCGTTGCATTGACCAAATTCGCCTGCACAGAGAACTACCTCCACCTTGATCATTCCAAAGCAATTATCTGTGCTGGTGGAGCGAAACACTTGATTCAATTGGTATACTTTGGGGAACAAATGGTTCAGGGCCCTGCTTTGGTGCTGCTATGTTACATTGCTCTACATGTGCCAGACAGTGAAGATCTTGCACAAGCAGAGGTTCTTACTGTTCTTGAATGGGCATCCAAACAGTCTTTGTTAATCCAAGATGAAGCGGTTGAGTCTCTTTTACAAAGCTCCAAAAGCAGGTTGGAACTCTATCAATCTCGAGGCTCGCGAGGGTTTCATTAGATTTGTATCATAACTTTATTCCATGCTAAATAGCTTTTCTTTTTAATTCTTTCAGTTTTGGGTCTTATAATTTACTTCCTATACATATATGTTTGTTGTTCTTGTGTAATGTACATGAGATCTATTGTCACCTGTACCTTTTCAGGAAAAGAAATATTAAAACTTCCAATTGGAATTCAACTTTTCATTCTTTTGTTTGATACACCAAAAGTGATCATCTATAATCTTTCAGCCTTCTTTCCAGGAAGATCTAGTCTTTACATTATTCGCAAACCACCCGGAATATGTCAATAAAAGATCTTTATACCGTATGGCCATATCGATAGTGACATACAACTTTAATCACATTGTGAAAAATCAACATTAACATTGTTGTTATCACCAGTTTTAGCATTATTTCCATTCTCTAGAAATCTCAGAGGTGTCATTTATCAATTTATTATCATGTTCAATTGTTAGTAGCAGCATTTGAATTCATGTCCCAGGGATGTACCCTCTTTTTAGCACCAACAATTGTACTGAATTGCCCCACACAAGTAGGATTTGCCACAAGCCAGATAATTTCACATGGAAGCAGTCTAGTTCTACCTAACTGCAGTGAAAGCTGTACAATAATCTTGATTTCAAAAAAAAAAAAAAAAAAAAAAGCTTATGGGTGATCACCAAACAGATTCTTGATTACCTGGTGCAGATCATCTTTAATAAAAACCCCCCAAAAAGAACTTTTTTTTTTTTAAAACAGATTCCCTTGATTTAGATATCTTGTTGTCCTTGCACATGGCATCAATGATTCTTGTTTTCTTTGTTTTTACTAGTAGTAATTATTATTTTGATTGGCTTCTATTATTATCTTCTCTCTTGCTTCACTTTCAAAATATACATTCACTGAATGTATGTATGTTATATTGGAATTCATGATTTATAGACACCAATCAATCATTTGGACAACTTGGATTTCCCTTGGCTGGATTTGACTATTAGTCCTTGCTTTAAATTTTTAGATTTCTTCATATAGTAAAATCCATGTTGATAAAGAATGAAGACTAATACAAGTTACTAAGTACATGATTTCTTTCTTAACTATACCTTCAAACCAATAACTATACCTCCTTGGTTTGAAGGTAATTGCAAACGAAGAAATGTACTCACTAACGTTGTTAAAGATCGAAATCTTATATAGGATTGTCTTTATTTTCGCAAGATCAAGATCATTGGCTCGTAAGATCCTATTAAAACGTTTTGGTGTCTTCACAGATATTGCAATACTTTCATAGAGGGTTCAAATTCATACATCATAAGAGTAGTGTATTACATTTTGTAGACCTAAACAAACATTTGAAAAGGTCAAAACTAGAAGCTTAAGCTCATTAAAGTGTCAAAAAGTATTAGTTTAAGCTCATTTACAAAAGTGGATCATTAAATTATCTTATAATCCTAACCTATTTTAAAAGCAAAAACTAGAAGTTTAACCTCATTTACAATATCGAGCTGACAACCGATCCTAAGATCCTACAAGTGATTTTACGAGCCTACCTAAAAAAGATCTATGTCGAGTCAAAAAGGTTTTGGCTAGTAGGATCGTAAGATCAAACTATCCTACTATCAGGATCGATTTTAACAACATTGGGACTAATTGATGACGTACCTCCCTAGCTAATTCAGGTGTGGCGGATTTGAACTTCCTTGATCCGAATCTCAATAAATTTACGATGATAACCAGTATTCACCCTTGGATTCTATCATGTAAGATAAAAAGGATTTGTAGATTCATAGCATTACACAATGACTTGCTTGAGGTTATTGGACAATTTAGACCAAACAATCACAAGGATGAACACCCTATCTAGTACAAATTTATGTCTAGATCATATTCCAACTCTCTAATGAGGTTTATAGAAATACCCAATCTGGACTTCTATAGCTACTTTTACAAAGCATTATGGTAGTGTGTTGCAACATTTTGCACCATCTATGAAACGATTAGCCACTCCTGAGTCCGGAGTCCTTACTATTCACCGCCTTCTAGTGTCACCACCTCTCCAAGCGACTCTAATGATACCAGTGAGGGACCTCCGTTGTTCCCACACAAGTGTATCACTCATTTTTTACGTCATTGTCTCCTTTTTTTCATTGCTTTGAATGACCATGTAAAGGAATAACGAATAAGAGAAGGTATAGGTCCATTTTTCAAAGATGACACGAAAGGATCAAAATTTAAAGCCAGTTCAATTATGTAGATAACCAATCTCTCTCTCTCTCTCTCAAACACACACACAAAATACAAGGGTAAGGATAACAAAAGATGAACACTTAAGGCACTTGTCTCTTGCTCTTGTCTTGGGGTTGTTCTTCTATAGATTGACTTGTTAACAACTCAAGAAATCACACTAGAATATGTGCTTGAATGATCACAATATGTTCAAATTAGAGAGAGTTTAGATATGCAAGAGATTGTCATAAATAGCCAAGAGTGTGGCTTATATAGATGGAGAAAACGAAAGGTGAAAAAATTATCTAGGTGCCCGGTAGTCATATCCCACGATCGACTGTTGGCAGCCTAGACTTGAACCACTTCTTGCTTTTTCTTTTTTGAACATTTTGTATTGTTTTGTTCATACTTTATCTTTGTTCTACAAATGGAAAGACTCCAAAATCATGTCCAAAAAGTAATCCTAAGTTATAACCCAACTTGGTAAATATTTGAAAAGGGTAATGATTCATACACAATAAAAACCGTCTTTACATAACAATTTATGCATTATCAACTTGTATCATGTGTTATAAAATGTCTGTATCTCAAATTTAATTATCAACTTGTATCATGTGTTATAAAAACCGTCACTCCCTCATTGGTGAAGCAGCCCTACCGAATTAATTAGGGGCGTGTAGATGGAGTGGATCGAAACCGGGGCTCTGATCAGTTCAACCATGTTTCGATCCTGTGCCTCTACCGCTAAGGTGAAGCTGTTAAAAAAAAGCTAATTCTATATTCTAATACTAAGTATTTTGGCACACATATTATATTCATATTGACTAGGATTTATAAAAATTGCAACATATTAAATTTAATATTAAAATTGTTATAATCAAACATAAAAAATTAAAAATTAATTTTTTTATGAAACTAGGGCATTGATTGCACTAACAAATACTAATGCTATTGACATGTCTAAATAGTAACCCCAACAATTTGAATAAAAGGAAGATTGTACTTGTTAATATTATATGTTACATCCATTCACACGACATGTGGAAATACGAGCATCATTGTTAATGATGCTGGATGAGAATAATTCTTCTAACTCGTAAATATAATCATTTGTGCAAAAGTTACAGTGGGTGTCGTAGATTTTCTCAGTAAAAAATATATTATTTTTTTTCTTTTTCGTTGTTGACAAAATATGTCACATTCAAACATGACAAATATGTTATCATACGACTTCTGTTATCAGACGATCGCATTACATATGGACTACCATCATTATACATTACAGCTTCAAGATTATACTCATCACATACAACCTTTAATGTCCAAACATAATTCATCGTCAAATATTTTGCTACCCATTCGACTGTACAAATTAGCTTTTTTGTTGTCTTGATATCTTTACAAGCATTATTTTTACTTCTTAATACAGTGACGAAATCAAGAGAGCATGCCACATTTTACATACATGTCATTAGACCTTCACGAGACCTAAACACCTTACCTATAATTGATAAATAGTTCTTGTTAAATGAAGTGATAACCTTTTGTTTTAATTTAGATACTTTTTAGTGGTTTAGACATTAATTTTACTAAAAAAACATACGATAATTATGATACTTGTTGGTTGTTAACAATAAATACCGTGAAAAATGAAAGAATCTGGTCAAATGTTATTTGTATGAGATTGTTTGTACAACCATCGATCATTAATTTCACTTACCACTTGAATGGTCAATATTGGTTCTCGTTATATATATGTGTGTGTTGTAAATTATGTATAAAGATATAAGATTTTGAGAGACAATAATATTGACATGATATATTTGTTTAAAAGTGATGGTCAATCTAAAATCGGATAAGAGTATCCGTTTAATAAATCAAATGATTAATTTAAGATTAAATTACATGTTTGGTTTTTGAGTTTTGTAATTAACTATAATTATACCAATAGTTCCTTAAATTTATTTATTACGCTAAGGGTTTCTATTTTTAGAATTTGTTACACGCATGGTCTTTGTACACTTAAAAAGACAATAATACCATCTCTTATTTATTTATTTTTCTTAAATTTAATTATTATTATTATTATTATTATCATGATCATGATCATCATTATACATTAATACCCCCTTATCCTCCTCTCTACCCTGTCACTATAGCTCCTCCTCTAGCCACCACCTCCAAACACCACTTGTATTTCCATCATTACCGCTTCCTCCAACCCTAACTAGGGGCGGAGGCACATACAATCGAGAGGGTTCGATTGACCCTAGTAAACAAATTTTTTCATATAATTTTAGTGTAATGTTAGTGTAATTTAGGTAAAATTTTAGTTATGAACCCATTAATTTTGTTTTTGAAAGTTATTAATCTCGACTTTGAATCACCATACTAGGGCAAATTAAGACCGAGAACACCGAAACCCACCACCGCCAAAAATCGAAATCATAATTGGGAATTTGGAATCCAATACCACCAACATCGAACATGTACAGATCATATATTTTAACCATTTACATATAAAGAAATGGAGATTGATAAGTTCATATCCAAAGGGTTTAAGAAATCAGTTGAACACGAAACTAGAAATGAAAATAAAAATCCTAACCAAGAGAGCGGCAGGGTTCGGATAACATTATTATAAACTTAAGTATTATTAGATGGAAGTTCGGATGTTTAGTTTAGTTTCTTTTCTTTTTTTTATTTAATAAAACAAAGTAGTTGTAGATATGATACTTTAGTGTATGATTTTGAGCAAAAACTAGCAAATTCATTGCCATAACTACTAGAAATGGGTTAATTAATTGAGATCGGTTGATTATAATTGACTTTTAAAATTCATATACGTCTCTTAAGTATTTCCCATACGCTATGCATGGGACCTAAAACGAACCGACTAGCAAAAGACTAAACCAGAACAGGTGGAGTGAAATTTTTGAAAATCTAGACCAAAGATCAAACCGAAGTTAGGCGGTTTGATTCCGGTCATCAACCTGTTTAGAAGTCGATCAATTTAGACTGATCAGGAAGACTTAAAATTTTAAATAATCAAAAATTTTAACTCGCAACTAAGAAGCATAATATGATTTATGAAACATAACTAACTAAGAAAGATATTAAAACTAAGAAACGATTTAAAACCTGATTAAAGGAATTTCATTTAAGGCAACAATTATAGTTATAATCAAGAAATATTAAATATTATTGGGAAAAATTACATATACCTCATAAATGAAAACAATGGGGAATGACACAATTGATTCTTGGCGTCAATAGACATTAATTTGATTATATATTATCAAAACAATGGTCAACGGTTTGGTACGGTTCAATTGGTTTCAAACCGGACACACTGTGAGAGTGATACCAAAAGATGGTAGAAATTTGAACGGAAGATCAACTAAAGACATGAATGACTGGCCACGTGTTTTAGGCCGATTCACTGGTTTAGGAGATCTATTGAATGTGGTTATTGAACTTTGTCATTAGAGTTTATTCTTGATCATCAACCTAAAGCACCTTACACTGGTGGATTTTCTTGATGTTGGTTTAGTGGTTGTAAATTTGAGTGAGGTTTTGTTAGTGTTTGTGTGTGTTTTTTCTTAAAGCATTGTACATGTAGATTTCAAGAACTTGATGTGTTATAATGGTTATAGATACAAAGAGAGTATGCTACTTTTAAGAGCATCCGTATAGCATCTTCCGAAAACATTCGGGTTCCACTGGGTTAGGCGGGTTCCTTCGGGAACACCCCTACGCCCTCTTCGGGTTCCGCCATTTGGGTTCCTCTTCGGTTTGGAAAACCCGACTCACCCGCTGTACTTTTTTTTTTTTTTATTTTTGGTTTTGTAGAGAGAGTAAGAGAGAGAAAATGTTTGGGTTGATTGGGAAGGATTATACTTGACTTTTTGGTTGATTTGGGTGAGGAAGAAAAAAGTAAAAAAAGCTAATGTGACACTGATGTGGCATTTGGGTTGGTTTGGGAAGAGGAAAGGCCCTACGGATAGCCTAATAATATAATCCCGAACAACACACGGGTATTATACTAGTTGAACAAGATCTTTAACTTTTATTAGTCATCATATTTAGCCAAAAGACAACAATTAAGAGTGTACTTATTTTAAGAAAATCATGTAAAATAGAGTGTTTTTTCATTGCACGTTTGATCTACAAGATGGCAAAATTAAAGTGGCTTAGCATAAGCCCATATATTCACCTAAGTCGCCAAATTGGTTTGGGTCTATTGGACCATTGATGTACCCAATAAATTAAAATTACGTGTCCAAATTATTTTATTCTTATTATAATATAAAAAGGACTTATTTAGGGGTGTTGAAATAAACCGACCTAATCGTTATTATTTATATAATCGTGGTAAACTAGATAAACCATATCTTAAGTGTTTAGTTTAGCGGGGATCCATTTGGGTATTCGAGTAACCCGAATAACCCGTCTAAGGTTTTTGGTTTTTTTAATTGAATAATATTTACAAGACTTTCACCATCCCTAGACCGAGTTTTGAAGATTCCTCATCACATCCTATTTTCAGCATGGTCCCGTACTTGATCAACGTGATGGAGCAAATATTAGGGCTTTATTATAATAGATAACATGATTGGAGAAAAATACTAATATGATGAGACGTTTTCACACCTCCCTATTACTAATTCTTTTAAAGTAAGGGAATTGATTTGTACATAACAAGATTTTACCATACACAACAATTGTGACTTTTATACCCCTAGTATTTCATTATACTTTATTTCCATCCACATATTTAAGGGTATAATGGTCTAAACAATAACTAAGTTACTACTAATATTTTTAGTGCCAATGGGAACTAACATAGCGGTATCAAGTTTTCATCTTTCTCTTCTAGAAGATAAGGGTTTAAGTTCTCATCGTAAACATACGTGTATATTAGAAAGTGTGTATAATGATTTTTAGTAACGATATATATGCTTAGTACATTTTAAATAAACATCTAAATTATAATAGCATTATACTTAAATTAGTACTTAAGTATTAGATAGTGAATTGTTTTTGTAAAATAGTAAAAAAACTAATATTCATTGATTTTGAGGAAATGTATCTTTTATCATTTTGTTCAAAAATGCAACAGCCTTAACTTTCACTAATTTATAAAAGAACATTTATTTATTTTATATTTTATAATTTTTAATGTATGTTAACAATTCATTATTTCATAATTTAATAGTTAAAAAAAAACCTTTAAATATGTTAGATAGTTTAAAACAATGAAGTAAAAAAATCCACGTGGCGGGGAACCACAGTTGTGACGTTCGCCGGACCAGTGGACCGTCGCATAATATCACTTGGCGGCTTTTTTTTCTTTTCTTTTTTTTAAGTCCTAATTCTTTCAGTCGTGGATTTTTTATTTTGGGTTTTTAAGAGTATTTGAAGCGGAGTGTCTTGAGAGAGTATGGTGGGTCGGTGGGATAGGGGTGCTCGCGGGTCGGGTAGTTGATTTTTTACAAACCGTAACTACAGAGCGGGTATCTAGTTTTAGGAACCGAAATTGAACCGTAAATAGCGGGTACCCGTTGTGCGAGTACCGGAAGGGAGGCGGGTATCCATAGTTCGGGTTGCGGGTACTCTAAAATTAAACTGTTTTTCATTTTTGTTGTTTTCAACAAGTTTATGTTCATAATAAAACAATAAACAATTGTAAAAACAATTCAATAATAATGAATAAATCACTAGCAGAAATCAAACAAATCTTCAATGAAAGTCTTGTAGAAACAAAAAAACGATATGATTAAAGTTGACACTGTTAATCGATTTTAGTGTCTCCATGTTGAATTCTCGATTGTTGCAGGCTTGCAAACTCTCGATATCGAAGCTAAAAATAAGAATTGAGGGAGACGATAGGGGCTACTAGAGTTAAGTTAGGTAGTTTTGAGGAATTTAAGTTTTCTAATGTTTTTGTTATTTCATATTAGCATATATATATATATATATATATATATATATATATATATATATAAAAGTTAAAAGCATACGGGGTAGGACGGGTACCCGCGGATATCGAATTTTAAAAACCAAACCCGCCCCGTGTTTAGCGGGTACCCTAGTTTTCGGGTTTTTCGGGAATCGGTTTTTTCGGTTTCGAATTATGCTGGGCAGGTCGGTTTCTCGGTTTTTCAGTTTTTTTGAACACCCCTACGGTGGGATGACTGTTTGAGGGTGGGTGTGTTACCATTTCGTTAAAGTGTGGTGGGAGAGAAGGTATGCTATCTATCACATGCGGATAGGTGTGTGATGAGTAGAGGTGGGTCTTAACTTTTTAACTTTTTCTATTAAATATTGATTGGTTAGTTGGACCACTCCTTGTACTCTAATAGGGGTGTTAATTAAATAGTTTCATTCAAAAATTTATCTAAGAGTAAATTACATATTTGGTCCCTGTGGTTTGTCACTTATTTTACTCTCGGTCCTTAAACTTCGTTTATTACGCTAAGCATCCTTACTGTTTTCATTTTGTAACACTGACAGTCCCTCCTACAACTGAAAAGACTAAAACACCCATATTCTTTCACTTAAAAGTCCATTATACCCTTATTTCTTTTTTTATTATTTTCTTTAGTTCTAAATAATTAAAAAATAAAAACTAAACCAACAAAAGATTAGCAACAAAAAAAGAATTTGGTCAAAATATTAGCAACAAAAAAGAATTTGGTCAGAAGGAACATTTCGGTTAATAACACCTTTTGTGTTTTTTGTGGATTTGAGCAAGAATGTGAGGAACATTTGTTTCTATCTTTGTAACATCCTCAAAACGGACCTAGATGTGTCCGAATATGGTACGTCAATTATTTAATTCAATTGAATAATAAATATATATTCTAGGAAATGATATAAAATATGGAAAATAATAAATAAAAGGGTTATTAAAAATATTAATAAATATAGATAAAGATTATAAAATATCGAACGGTTTCAAACGAGGATTCCAAAAATATCCTCGTTAGTTGAAACGGTTAAACGAGAGATGAGTTGTAAGTTGAAAAGGGGAACAAAATACCCACTTGTGGATAATAACTACCCACAAGTCGGTCCAACCCTTTGTCAATACACAGACACACACACACGTAACACACACACACACTCAAGCTATCTTCTGTTCTTGCAAAGGTTGAAGAAGAAGATAAAAGGGAGCTTAGCAAACAACAAATTCCAGCAGCAAATTGAAGGCCAAATCTATCCTAGAACATCATCTTCTTCATCTCTAACCTAGTAAGCTTCATCTCCATGCTTGTTCTTCATGTTCTTGATTTTGGGTTTTTGAAAGAAAACTCACTAAGCTTTGTTCCAGCAGTGAATTAAGGCTTAGAATCACTCCAAGATCAGTTCCTAAACATCCTTTGATCATTGTAAGTTCCAATTCATCCTTGTTCTTGATTATGCCTTTCAAGACTTGAAATTCTAGGTTTCAAGTGGGTTCTTTGATTTAGCAATCAAGAACTGAAATTTATGATTGAAATAGGTTCTAATATCATTTATAAGTGTATAGGAACCAATTCCATGAATTAAAGTAGTGTTCTTGATGAGTTTTGAATTTTGGCTCAAATGGGTCAAAATTGGTCAAATACGGGTCAAACTGATTTTGACCTTCAAGAACTGAAATTTAGTGTTCTAATTGATCTTATAACTTGTTAGGATTGATTATGCGCACGTCTTTGTCCATTTAATTGTGATTTTCGTATGAATTAATTGGATAGGAGTTTTTGTGATTTTCCAAAACGCAACGGTGGACGCTGTATAGCTCCCCCACCGGGGCGGTTGATGTGTTTGGTACCCCAGTTTAGTGCATTGATCCGGGTTAGCTCCCCTGCAAGATATGTTACCTCCTGACTACGCCAACTCATCGCGAGATGCTAGGATAGAACTATCTGAGCATGATTGATGATATGTGATGTACTTATATTGATTGCATGCTATTTGGTACTCACTAGCTATTATAGCTAACAGTTGCTACACTCCACATGTGCAGGTAATCCTCAGTGAGCTCGGGAGCCTGCGGGTAGTTATTACTTTGGGAGGAACGCTGTTTTTATGTTTAAACTATGTTTATGTATGTTTAAGATAATGGTCAGCCGGTTATGTATTCCGTAACACCAACTGTCGTTTGTGGCATCGTTTTTGAATGTTTATATAGTTTGCCACGTGTTTTTACTTCCGCTGCATTTTTAAATTATAAGACAGGTTTGATTGTCCTATTTACAGTCAAACCCACACAGTTTGAAATCTCAAATTGTATTTTAAAAAGAAAATTTTGGTTCTCAAAATCACGGTGTTACAAGCTGGTATCAGAGCCTAAGTTTGAGTGAATTGGGTACTTGAAAGAGTATTCAGTATCAAATTCGGGCTCGAGCATTATTTAAAGTGTTCCTCGGGAGGTATTGGGGTGTGAGAGAGATTGATATGATTCACATGATTAACACAGTTGTTGATTATTTGTTTATTTTATTAACATGATTAATCAAGTATGGAAAAGTATACTAAGTATGTTTAACTTTAATGATCTAACAGAACTTAGAGATTGACTATGTCTGGAAGTGATGATCGGGAGGCATATATTCGCGACTTGGAGGCTCGTCTTAAAGCCTCTGAGGAGCGTGTTCCCGAGAAAAAGATGGCCTTGGGATTAAAGGCTTTCATGATGTGTTCACCACCGACCTTTGAAGGTAATATGGACATGGTGATCGCAGAGCGGTGGATCCGCGATACTGAATTGGCCTTCGAGACATGTGAAGCTGATGAATCCAAAAAGGTGGCATATGCACGAAAGATGCTGCGAGGTAGAGCGGTGTCTTGGTATGATACGGTGATAGCTTCTACACCGGCTGCTGTCCTCAACTCTATGACATGGTCTGATTTTCTGAGGATTATGAGGGCTAAATACTGTTCAGCCCAGGCGGTAGAAGCTGTGGATAATGAGTTCCGAGCCTTGTCTAAAGGCAATCGATCTGTTGAGGAACTCATCACCAGGTATACCGAATTGGTCCGTTTCGTGCAGGGTTCTTTACCTGACGAAGAAGCAAAGATTAACCGTTTTGCACTTGCTCTGCCACCGGAGTATCGATCATCCGTCCAATTTGCCACTACTCTGGATAGGGCATTTGATATTGCACGCCGGTATGAGACCGATCATGCTACACAAGCTGGGGGAACTTCCAAAAGGAAGTTTGAACAGTCTTCGGGGTCGAAGGCTTCAGGTGGAGGATCATGGCAGAGACAGCCTCAGCAACACCAGCAGCAACAAGGGGGTTCTAAGTATAATCCTTCTGATGATCTATGGTGTGCTTCGTGTCGATCTAGGCATACTGGGCATTGTACCAAGGATACTGCAAGGTATCCTAAATGTGGTCAAAAGGGGCATACAGCTGAAAGTTGTAAATATAGAGATAATGTATGCTTCAAGTGCTTCAAGCCGGGACACCGATCGGCTGATTGTAGGTCGGGTTCCAACACCGGATCAGGAGGAGCTGGTGGATCTTCCTCGGGTCGGGGGAAGAATGTTGCACCTCGTGCACTAGGCAGGGCTTTTCAAATGACAGCCGATGAGGCTAAGGCTGCAGGTGATGTTATCACTGGCACCTTTCTTATTAATAATTCTCCTGCCTGTGTTTTATTTGATTCAGGAGCAACATATTCTTTCATCTCTGCATTCTTATGTGCTAAACTGCAATTGCCTATCTGTACACTGACTGATCCGTTAAGCGTTGAAGTTGCTAGTGGTAGGATAGTCTCTGTTCTTCATAGAGTTCCTATTGCACTGATTGATATTGACGGGACTAGTTTCCCTGTTTCTTTTCTGGTTATGCCGATTGCTGGGTTTGATGTAGTAATCGGGATGGATTGGCTCAGCAAGCAAAATGCTGAGATTATTTGCTCTAAAAAGATTATTAAAATTCCTTTCTCTAACGGGTCATATGCTGTGGCTCGAGGTGAAGGAAGAACTTCTGAAACTCCATTGATTTCTCTGATGAAAGCTCGCAAGTTTGTAGCCAAGGGATGTGAGTCCTATTTGGCTTATGTTATTGATACACATATGGAGAAGAAAGCTATAAATGACATTCGGGTAGTTTCTGAATACCCGGGTGTTTTCCCTGATGAATTACCGGGTTTGCCACCAGTAAGAGATGTAGAATATCAGATAGATCTTGTACCAGGTGCTACGCCTGTAGCAAGATCTCCTTATCGTCTTGCACCATCTGAGGTTCGCGAGATGATGACTCAGATACAAGAAATTTCTTGATAGAGGTTTCATTCGTCCCAGCTCTTCGCCTTGGGGAGCTCCAGTCTTGTTTGTTAAAAAGAAAGAAGGGACGATGCGGATGTGCATTGACTACAGGGAGCTGAATAAGCGAACTGTAAAGAACAAGTACCCTCTTCCTCGTATTGATGATCTGTTTGATCAACTTCAGGGTGCTACTTGCTTTTCAAAGATAGATCTTCGTTCTGGTTATCATCAAGTCCGTGTACGCGATGAAGATATTCCAAAGACGGCTTTCAGAACGAGATATGGGCATTATGAGTTTCTTGTGATGCCTTTCGGATTGACGAATGCTCCAGCAATATTTATGGATCTTATGAACCGTGTCTGTCGTGCCTTTTTTGACAAATTTGTCATTGTATTCATCGATGACATTCTTATTTATTCCAGATCTGAAGCAGAACACGAGACACATCTTCGCATAGTTCTTGACACTATGATGCGAGAACAATTATATGCTAAATTCTCTAAATGCGAGTTCTGGCTCGAAAAGATACACTTCCTTGGGCATGTGATAAGCAAGGAAGGTGTAATGGTTGATCCAGCCAAAGTTGAGGCGGTGATGAATTGGGGAATTCCCAAAACCCCATCTGAGATTCGTAGCTTCTTAGGACTTGCCGGTTACTATCGGCGGTTCATCCAGAATTTCTCTAAGATTGCAGGTCCTTTGACGAAGCTTACACGAAAGGACATTCCTTATTCGTGGTCTGATGAACAAGATATAGCATTCCAAACATTGAAACAACTCTTATGTCAAGCTCCAATTCTGACTCTGCCAGATGGGTCAGAAGATTTTATTGTTTACTATGATGCTTCTTACGCAGGTTTGGGAAGTGTCCTTATGCAGAAGGACAAGGTTATATCTTATGCTTCCCGCCAACTGAAGCCACATGAGAAAAGCTATCCGACTCATGATCTGGAGTTGGCAGCTGTTGTATTTGCTCTGAAACTATGGCGCCACTACTTGTATGGCACCAAATGTGTGGTATTCACTGATCATAAGAGCCTCCAGTATGTTTCTACACAGAAGGAGCTCAATATGAGGCAACACAGGTGGATGGAATTGATTAAGGACTATGATTGTGAAATCAAATACCACCCGGGCAAGGCTAATGTGGTGGCTGATGCATTAAGCCGAAAGGGCTCTACAGAAACCGTTAAATTCATGAAAATTACTATTGTTTCTGATCTTATCACTCGACTGAAGGAGGCTCAGCAAGAAGCCTTATTAGAAGCTAATCTAAAGGCAGAAGTTATGGCTAAATTGAAGGAGTAGCTACAAGATGACAGCAGGGGATTGAAGACATACAGGTCCCGAATCTGGGTACCTAGCATCGGAGGGAACCGGGATCTAATCTTGAAGGAGGCGCACAGTTCTCGTTTATCTGTTCATCCTGGGTGCACTAAAATGTACCATGATCTTAAGGCACTTTATTGGTGGCCTACTCTGAAACGTGACATTGCCTCTTATGTGGAGAAATGTCAGATCTGTGCACATGTGAAGACTGAGCACCAAAGACCTTATGGTAATTTGCAACCATTACCAATTCCAGAATGGAAATGGGACAACATTACCATGGATTTTGTTACTAAATTGCCCAGGACTTCAAAAGGGCATGACATGATATGGGTGATTGTTGATAGACTCACCAAGAGTGCACACTTCCTAGCAGTTAATGAATCTTCTTCTATGCCTCGTCTTGCGCAGTTGTATATCAATGAAATTGCCGCTCGACACGGTGTTCCTCTATCTATTGTCTCTGATAGGGATACACGGTTTGTTTCACACTTTTGGAGCAGTCTTCAAAGGGAGCTCGGTACTCGTGTTCATTTGAGTACCGCATATCATCCACAGATAGATGGACAGTCTGAAAGGACTATCAAACTCTTGAAGACATGTTACGCGCATGTGTGCTTGAATACGGTGGCTCGTGGGATTCTCATTTACCTTTGATTGAGTTTGCTTATAATAACTCATATCATTCTAGTATTGGTATGCCACCGTATGAGATGCTTTATGGTAGGCGTTGTCGCACACCTACCTGTTGGCTTGAACCAGGGGAGAAACAGTATGCTGGACCCGATCTGGTCCAGATTACTGTTGATAAAGTCAAGTTTGCACGGGAGAAGCTTAAAGCAGCCAGAGACAGGCAAAAGATGTATGCAGATCCGAGACGCAGGCCGGTTACCTTTGAAATAGGTGATCGGGTATTCTTGAAGGTTTCTCCATGGAAAGGTGTTATCAGGTTCGGTAAAAAGGGCAAGTTGAGCCCACGATACATTGGTCCTTTCAGAATCATTCAGAAAGTCAACGAGCAGACAGTATCTTTGGAGTTACCTCCAGAGTTATCAGGTATTCATAATACCTTTAATGTTTGCTATCTTCGCAAGTGCAAGGTAGATGAAGATCAGATTCTACCTCTGCAAGACCTGAAAGTGGATTCTTCTACACGGCTCGTGGAAGAACCAATTGAAATTTTGAACACAAAGACCAAGCGGCTGAGGAAGAAGACAATTCAGCTAGTATTGGTCAAATGGAAGCATAATCTCGGATCGAACCTTACATGGGAGACCGAGGAGGATATGAAGGCACGCTATCCCCATTTATTTTCTGAAAAGCAGATTCCAAGGACGGAATCTTCTTAAGGGGGGTAGATTTGTAACATCCTCAAAACGGGCCTAGATGTGTCCGAATATGGTACGTCAATTATTTAATTCAATTGAATAATAAATATATATTCTAGGAAATGATATAAAATATGGAAAATAATAAATAAAAGGGTTATTAAAAATATTAATAAATATAGATAAAGATTATAAAATATCGAACGGTTTCAAACGAGGATTCCAAAAATATCCTCGTTAGTTGAAACGGTTATACGAGAGATGAGTTGTAAGTTGAAAAGGGGAACAAAATACCCACTTGTGGATAATAACTACCCACAAGTCGGTCCAACCCTTTGTCAATACACAGACACACACACACGTAACACACACACACACACTCAAGCTATCTTCTGTTCTTGCAAGGGTTGAAGAAGAAGATAAAAGGGAGCTTAGCAAACAACAAATTCCAGCAGCAAATTGAAAGCCAAATCTATCCTAGAACATCATCTTCTTCATCTCTAACCTAGTAAGCTTCATCTCCATGCTTGTTCTTCATGTTCTTGATTTTGGGTTTTTGAAAGAAAACTCACTAAGCTTTGTTCCAGTAGTGAATTAAGGCTTAGAATCACTCCAAGATCAGTTCCTAAACATCCTTTGATCATTGTAAGTTCCAATTCATCCTTGTTCTTGATTATGCCTTTCAAGACTTGAAATTCTAGGTTTCAAGTGGGTTCTTTGATTTAGCAATCAAGAACTGAAATTTATGATTGAAATAGGTTCTAATATCATTTATAAGTGTATAGGAACCAATTCCATGAATTAAAGTAGTGTTCTTGATGAGTTTTGAATTTTGGCTCAAATGGGTCAAAATTGGTCAAATACGGGTCAAACTGATTTTGACCTTCAAGAACTGAAATTTAGTGTTCTAATTGATCTTATAACTTGTTAGGATTGATTAGAACTCAATTGGTGCATTAGAAGTGGTGTTTATTCACAAATCCAATATTTAGCCTAAATGGGTCAAAATGGCCAAAATGGCCTAAATCTGTTTTTACAAATCAAGAACTGATTTTTAAGGTTCTAATAGGTTCATATGATTTGTGTGATTTGATTAGAACATCGGTTTTGAATTGAAATGGTTGTTTTGCTTGAATTGGCTAAAATAGTGAAAAATAGGCCATAAATAGGCAAGAAATTGGAAAATGATACCAAACAAAGAGTTTAAAGGTTTTGGTCAGTTGCAACACCTTTAATACATCATATTAGGTGTATATGGTGTGTTGCAAGTGTTGGAATTGGTCTACACCAAGTTTTGGCCATTATGCGCACGTCTTTGTCCATTTAATTGTGATTTTTGTATGAATTAATTGGATAGGAGTTTTTGATATTAGAAAGCTTCCACAAGTGTCAAATGGTCCTATGAAACACTAGATTTTTACCAAAATTGATTTGGAGTTGAAATGAGCCAAAATGGGCTTGCTGTGCACAAAATAGACACAGCTGCAGCTGCTGCACACTGGTCGCGGCGCGACACCCCTGCACACGGCTTTCTTTGCTGTTTTGTGCCACGTATTCGCGTGTTGTTGCTTGGGCTGCTATAGTTAGTTAATAAATGGTAAAATAACATCATTAGGGTATTGTTTCAAGTATCCTAGATGTTCCTCGCGTATTCAAATGATTGATGCGTAGGTCTTGATATTATAGGTTGAATTGTCAATCCGTGTGTGCCAAAGCAAGGTCGTTGCTTATCCTAGCCTATCAGGTGAATGTCGAATGACATAACAATTAATATACCTATAACATATATTAACAATGATTACAGAATTGTAAACCATGATTTGTACACGCACTTGTTCAAGTGTAGGATTGCATGATGATGCTAGAATATACCATGTTGACACAGTATAGTATGCACTTGATTAGGTGTATGCTATGATGAGTATTGAATATATATATATATATATATATGCGCGCATTAACTGATGATTCGATTGAATCAATTGTTTGTTTGTGGTTGATCCGGATCCTATGGACAAAGTTGTCCTGGACAAAGCTGTCCTGCGAGAACAAAGTTGTCCTCTTTGGGTATAGCTGCGGCTGTACAACAGAGGAATCTGCGGATTCCAAAACGCAACGGTGGACGCTGTATAGCTCCCCCACCGGGGCGGTTGATGTGTTTGGTACCTCAGTTTGGTGCATTGAGCCGGGTTAGCTCCCCTGCAAGATATGTTACCTCCTGACTACGCCAACTCATCGCGAGATGCTAGGATAGAACTATCTGAGCATGATTGATGATATGTGATTTACTTATATTGATTGCATGCTATTTGGTACTCACTAGCTATTATAGCTAACAGTTGCTACACTCCACATGTGCAGGTAATCCTCAGTGAGCTTGGGAGCCTACGGGTAGTTATTACTTTGGGAGGAACGCTATTTTTATGTTTAAACTATGTTTATGTATGTTTAAGATAATGGTCAGCCGGTTATGTATTCTGTAACACCAACTGTCGTTTGTGGCATCGTTTTTGAATGTTTATATAGTTTGCCACGTGTTTTTACTTCCGCTGCATTTTTAAATTATAAGACAGGTTTGATTGTCCTATTTACAGTCAAACCCACGCAGTTTGAAATCTCAAATTGTATTTTAAAAAGAAAAATTTGGTTCTCAAAATCACGGTGTTACAATCTTGCCCGCTGGCATCCCTTCTGCTGAAAGAAATTAATAAGTGGTGAAATTTGAATTTTCCTTTTCCGGATTCTGTATCTAGTTTGATGCAATGAGGGTCAAATTCAGGTCTCAAAAGTAAGCAACTATTGGCATTTAACATGGTGTTGTTCACTTTCTGTTGGTTGTTTGGGATTACAAGAAGAACAAACTTTTCAACTAAAAGTCGGTGTCGCTTGTTTTTCTATATAATCAATTGCGTAGCCTTTCTTTTTTTTGGTTGAATATTAGAGGAAAACTTTGGAGGAAGTTAAATTGGTTCAATTGGTATAGTAATCCAAAGTTGGAGTTAATTATATAATTTTGTTTTCTAATCTTTTGTACTTTCTAGCTGCTTGCTAGATTTCTTTTAATATAAATCTCTTTTGATGTTAAAAAAAAAAACTTAAAAACCGTAAAAATTTGGTTTAGCATTCTCCATTAAAGTAACTGAAATAGTTATTTATTAAGCCCTCATTAATTATTCTTATTCCTTATAATTAAAGTAAAAGGTCAAATCGAAATTAAACCCTCAATTATTCTACCTTTTTTTACATCCACTTTCATTAAAAAATTGATTTAATTTCCTACATTTTTTTTCTTTTCAATGTTCTTTTACATCCTTTTGTGGTTTCAGTAGTTCTTTTTTTGCCTTTTATTGTGAGTTTGTGACATTTAAAAAATCCATTTACGATTGAATGATTGCTTTTATTTAAGTGAAAAAGGATATAGGAAACAAATTTATGATTTTTTAAGAAAAACAAAAATGGAGGGAATTTTATTATTTATGGAATTGATTATTAGTTTCGTTTGTTTGTTAAAAAAAATGGAGGAGAATTAATTTTTGAGAGAAGTTGAATTTATATATGGATAGCATAGTGGAATGATGAAGGTTAAATTAATTTTGATTTCAATTTACTAGCAGCCTACAAGCTAATTTACAAGTTAATGAAGTATTTATTTTTCATGGATAGATCAATTTTCATATAAAAATCATCTCCCTTTTTATAACTCTAATTTGAGTCAGTAGTGTTTCTTGGTTTGACGAAAATTAAATAAACATTTACATTTCAATTGACATATAACTAAAACATGTGTTCTAATAAAAAAAATTCTCTTTAACAAATAAGAATTTCATTTTACCGTTGAAAATTTTTTGTTTTAAAAATAGCTTTCATGTCGAAAGAAAGCAAAAAATATTAATGGTATGTTTGGTAAAAAGCCTTTTGATCTTTTTAAAGCGGTAGCCTTTTGTTTTGAAAAAGAAAAGTTATAAGTCTTATTCGGATAAGAAATCGGAAGTTTTTTTTTAACAAAAGGCTATAAAACAATAGGTTTCTTCAATACTTTTAAAATTAGTTTTAATCTTTTTATATATAAAATTACCTAAATATCTTGTTAAATTATTTATAATTCTTTCTTTGATTTGTCCGTTTTTATTGTTTTACACTATTCAGCTCCAACTACCTGCTATTTTATCAAATACATACACAAATAAAAGATATAGCTACCGGCTATTTTACCAAATACATACCAATAAAAGTTATAGCTATTAGCTACCAAATTTCTTTTGAACCCTAAGAAAGGACACACTAGACAAAGAGTTTTAGCATACCATCACCCCAATTTATTGATCTAAATTATATTCAAACTCTATTTTAATTGTTTTATATAAAATTATCTTAATACCTTTTTTAATTGTTTTATAATTTATGTTATTTTTATGATTCGTCCTTTTTGTCATTTTATAATTTTCAGCACCAGCTAGCAGCTATTTTGCCAAATACATATACAAATAAAAGATAACATCTTCCGGCTACCAAATATTTTTTTTGAACTCTAAGAAAGGATACACTTGACAAAGAGCTTCAGCGTAACCATCACCCCAGCTTAGTGATCCAAATTGTATTAAAAGTTTAAAACTCTATCAAGATGCTATAAATAAAGTTTAGAAAAAATTTAAAATAATAATAAAGGATGACAAAACTACATTGACCAAATTAGACGATTACATAATTATTTTGTTAACCTTTTAAAATGGTTCTATATGCTTCTACTTTGTATTCAAATTCATATTCCTACTTATAAGATCAAAACAAGTATCAAAATTAATCGAATATATAAATAAAAAGAATTAAGTGATTTCACATATCATCATTTAATAAGTAGATAGATTTAATAAGAATAAATATAATTTTTACGGTAATAAAAACTTATAATTAAAATGTAACTATGAATTCATCAAACCAGACAAAAAAATAAGAAATCTAAAACAAAACATAAAAATACTTTAGTAGTTTTTATTTTAGTTTGCAAAATATTTTCTAAATTGTCTTTTAGAGGGGTGACGCAGGATTTATTTGTTTATTTATTTTTTGACTTTTGACTTTTGAATTACATAAACCTGGTCATCAACCACTTTATTTTTAGAGTTAATTACATTTTTGATACTTGTGGTTTACATGAAATTTCAGATTTAGTCCTTGTGCTTTAAAAATTACAATATTGATCCTTATGATTTGAATTTCGTTTCAATGTTAATCCATCTTTACTTGAAAAGACTATAATGCCCTTTTGTTCTTAATTTATTCTTTTATTTCTTTAAATATAATTGATAAATAATTAAATAATACATAATTATTATTAAAAAATTAGAAAACTAATAATAAACCCTCCCTTGTCTCTCTCTCTTTCGAGCTCTTCTCTCTCTCTCTCTTTCCCTTCTCTCCGGCGATTATCTTCCTTGCCGGCGACCCCCTCGAACGAACACCCTCCCCACCATGAACCAAGTTCAAGAACTATTTTTCCTCTCTTATTCTCTGTGAAGATCAACTCTTGATCTGTTCCAAATCGATAAACATACATGAACGAGATTCAAAGAATAGAAACCATGGGTTGAATCGTAAACCCAAATGAACAAATCAGAAATCATAGATGATGGAAACCCTCGATCTACTTGTCTGTTCCTCGATTGTTTTTGGAGGTGGTGTTTATGGTGGTGGTGGTGGTGGAGATGTTTAGGGTTTTTAGATTGAAGATGGTTTAGGTGGTGTGTTAGGGCGTTAGTTTAGGTTTTTGGGTGGTGGCCGATGGTGATAAAAAGAATGATGGTAGGCGGCGATTATGGTGGCAGTGTTGTGGACTATGGAGAAAGAGAAAGGATGAGGGTTTGTCTGGAATCAAGGTGAATGGGATGGGGGTGGTCTAAGGTGGTGGTAGATGGGAAGATTCAGAGAGACAAGGGAGGGTTTATTATTAGTTTTCTAATTTTTTAATAATAATGATGTATTATTAAATTATTTATCAATTATATTTAAATAAATAAAAGAATAAATTAAGAACAAAAGCGCATTATAGTCTTTTCAAATAAAGATGGACTAACATTGAATCGAAATTCAAATCATAAGGATCAATATCGTAATTTTTAAATCACAAAGACTAAATCTGAAATTTCGTATAAACCACAAGTACCAAAAATATAATTAACTCTTGTTTTTTTTTTCTCCAAGATCTCTCTCCACCTCTTCACAGATTCGCACAAACACCAAAACCTAAAATCGATTCCCATTTTCCGGCACCGGAATCTCAGAACTTCCGGTTGATTTGCAAGAGTCAATTGTGCCGGTGATTGGTTATTATGGCGGATATTGTGAAACAAATCCTTGCAAGACCGATCCAGTTAGCAGATCAAGTCATAAAATCAGCTGATGAAGCCTGCATCAATAAACAAGACTGCGCTGAACTCAAATCCAAGACTGAAAAGCTCGCTGGACTTCTCCGACAAGCCGCTCGTGCTAGCAGTGATCTGTACGAACGTCCTACAAAACGTATAATCGATGACACAGAGCAAGTACTTGATAAAGCGTTATCGCTGGTGCTTAAATGCCGCAATAATGGCCTCGTTAAGCGTGTTTTTACTATCATACCGGCTGCCGCTTTCCGGAAGATGTCGTCTCAGCTCGAGAACTCCATAGGCGACGTTTCGTGGCTCCTCCGTGTCTCCGCTCCCAACAATTCTACTGACGAATACCTAGGGCTCCCTCCTATCGCCGCCAACGAGCCGATTTTGTGTTTAATTTGGGAACAGATTGCTATTTTGTATACTGGAACCCTAGATGACCGATCCGATGCAGCGGCGTCGCTTGTCTCGCTGGCACGTGATAACGATCGGTACGGAAAGCTGATAATTGAAGAAGGTGGAGTCAATCCGTTGCTGAAATTGGCGAAAGAGGGAAAATTAGAAGGTCAAGAGAATGCAGCGTTAGCAATTGGATTGCTAGGTCGCGATCCAGAGAGCGTTGAACACATGATTCACGCAGGTGTTTGCTCAGTTTTTGTCAAAATCCTGAAAGAAGGTCCAATGAAGGTTCAAGCGGTTGTTGCCTGGGCCGTATCAGAGCTCGTATCACATTACCCCAAATGCCAAGATCTCTTTGCTCAACACAACATTGTGAGATTGCTGGTTGGGCATCTTGCATTCGAGACAGTGGAGGAACATAGTAAGTATGCTATCACTAGCAACAAACCAACGTCAATTCATGCTGTTGTTTTAGCTAGTAATAATAACAGTAGTAGCAACAACTCCACTATCAATCAAACTATTAAGGGAACAATAGTGAACGATGATAATGACAAGATTCGAGTTTCCCATCCTGCTGGGAGTAATGCTCAACAACCATATAGGATGCTTAGTGTTGTAGCTAGTACAATGGCCATGAAAAACCAAACAAAGTTACCTTCCAATCAGGGAAGTAACGGATTTCTTTCAAACCCGAATCAGAAAACGGAAAATGCTGTTGCTAAGAAGCAGAACCATCACCATTATCCAAGTCTTTCATCGTCTGCTAATAGTTTACACAAAGGGAGAGAACTGGAGGATCCTGCAACAAAAGCTTATATGAAGGCAATGGCTGCAAGGGCCCTTTGGCATCTGGCCATAGGGAATTCATCCATTTGTAGAAGCATTACTGAATCCAGAGCTTTACTGTGTTTTGCTGTCCTGTTAGATAAAGGTCCAGAAGATGTTCAATATAATTCAGCTATGGCGCTTATGGAAATCACAAGTGTAGCAGAGCAAGACTCTGAACTGAGACGATCAGCTTTTAAGCCAAACGCGCCTGCTTGCAAAGCGGTTATTGAGCAGTTACTGAAGATTATAGAAAAGGCAGACTCGAGACTACTACTTCCATGTGTTAAAGCAATTGGGAACTTGGCTAGGACTTTCCGTGCAACAGAGTCTCAGATGATCCAACCGTTGGTTCAGCTTCTTGATGAACGAGAGGCTGAGATTACCAAAGCTGCAGCCGTTGCATTGACCAAATTCGCCTGCACAGAGAACTACCTCCACCTTGATCATTCCAAAGCAATTATCTGTGCTGGTGGAGCGAAACACTTGATTCAATTGGTATACTTTGGGGAACAAATGGTTCAGGGCCCTGCTTTGGTGCTGCTATGTTACATTGCTCTACATGTGCCAGACAGTGAAGATCTTGCACAAGCAGAGGTTCTTACTGTTCTTGAATGGGCATCCAAACAGTCTTTGTTAATCCAAGATGAAGCGGTTGAGTCTCTTTTACAAAGCTCCAAAAGCAGGTTGGAACTCTATCAATCTCGAGGCTCGCGAGGGTTTCATTAGATTTGTATCATAACTTTATTCCATGCTAAATAGCTTTTCTTTTTAATTCTTTCAGTTTTGGGTCTTATAATTTACTTCCTATACATATATGTTTGTTGTTCTTGTGTAATGTACATGAGATCTATTGTCACCTGTACCTTTTCAGGAAAAGAAATATTAAAACTTCCAATTGGAATTCAACTTTTCATTCTTTTGTTTGATACACCAAAAGTGATCATCTATAATCTTTCAGCCTTCTTTCCAGGAAGATCTAGTCTTTACATTATTCGCAAACCACCCGGAATATGTCAATAAAAGATCTTTATACCGTATGGCCATATCGATAGTGACATACAACTTTAATCACATTGTGAAAAATCAACATTAACATTGTTGTTATCACCAGTTTTAGCATTATTTCCATTCTCTAGAAATCTCAGAGGTGTCATTTATCAATTTATTATCATGTTCAATTGTTAGTAGCAGCATTTGAATTCATGTCCCAGGGATGTACCCTCTTTTTAGCACCAACAATTGTACTGAATTGCCCCACACAAGTAGGATTTGCCACAAGCCAGATAATTTCACATGGAAGCAGTCTAGTTCTACCTAACTGCAGTGAAAGCTGTACAATAATCTTGATTTCAAAAAAAAAAAAAAAAAAAAAAGCTTATGGGTGATCACCAAACAGATTCTTGATTACCTGGTGCAGATCATCTTTAATAAAAACCCCCCAAAAAGAACTTTTTTTTTTTTAAAACAGATTCCCTTGATTTAGATATCTTGTTGTCCTTGCACATGGCATCAATGATTCTTGTTTTCTTTGTTTTTACTAGTAGTAATTATTATTTTGATTGGCTTCTATTATTATCTTCTCTCTTGCTTCACTTTCAAAATATACATTCACTGAATGTATGTATGTTATATTGGAATTCATGATTTATAGACACCAATCAATCATTTGGACAACTTGGATTTCCCTTGGCTGGATTTGACTATTAGTCCTTGCTTTAAATTTTTAGATTTCTTCATATAGTAAAATCCATGTTGATAAAGAATGAAGACTAATACAAGTTACTAAGTACATGATTTCTTTCTTAACTATACCTTCAAACCAATAACTATACCTCCTTGGTTTGAAGGTAATTGCAAACGAAGAAATGTACTCACTAACGTTGTTAAAGATCGAAATCTTATATAGGATTGTCTTTATTTTCGCAAGATCAAGATCATTGGCTCGTAAGATCCTATTAAAACGTTTTGGTGTCTTCACAGATATTGCAATACTTTCATAGAGGGTTCAAATTCATACATCATAAGAGTAGTGTATTACATTTTGTAGACCTAAACAAACATTTGAAAAGGTCAAAACTAGAAGCTTAAGCTCATTAAAGTGTCAAAAAGTATTAGTTTAAGCTCATTTACAAAAGTGGATCATTAAATTATCTTATAATCCTAACCTATTTTAAAAGCAAAAACTAGAAGTTTAACCTCATTTACAATATCGAGCTGACAACCGATCCTAAGATCCTACAAGTGATTTTACGAGCCTACCTAAAAAAGATCTATGTCGAGTCAAAAAGGTTTTGGCTAGTAGGATCGTAAGATCAAACTATCCTACTATCAGGATCGATTTTAACAACATTGGGACTAATTGATGACGTACCTCCCTAGCTAATTCAGGTGTGGCGGATTTGAACTTCCTTGATCCGAATCTCAATAAATTTACGATGATAACCAGTATTCACCCTTGGATTCTATCATGTAAGATAAAAAGGATTTGTAGATTCATAGCATTACACAATGACTTGCTTGAGGTTATTGGACAATTTAGACCAAACAATCACAAGGATGAACACCCTATCTAGTACAAATTTATGTCTAGATCATATTCCAACTCTCTAATGAGGTTTATAGAAATACCCAATCTGGACTTCTATAGCTACTTTTACAAAGCATTATGGTAGTGTGTTGCAACATTTTGCACCATCTATGAAACGATTAGCCACTCCTGAGTCCGGAGTCCTTACTATTCACCGCCTTCTAGTGTCACCACCTCTCCAAGCGACTCTAATGATACCAGTGAGGGACCTCCGTTGTTCCCACACAAGTGTATCACTCATTTTTTACGTCATTGTCTCCTTTTTTTCATTGCTTTGAATGACCATGTAAAGGAATAACGAATAAGAGAAGGTATAGGTCCATTTTTCAAAGATGACACGAAAGGATCAAAATTTAAAGCCAGTTCAATTATGTAGATAACCAATCTCTCTCTCTCTCTCTCAAACACACACACAAAATACAAGGGTAAGGATAACAAAAGATGAACACTTAAGGCACTTGTCTCTTGCTCTTGTCTTGGGGTTGTTCTTCTATAGATTGACTTGTTAACAACTCAAGAAATCACACTAGAATATGTGCTTGAATGATCACAATATGTTCAAATTAGAGAGAGTTTAGATATGCAAGAGATTGTCATAAATAGCCAAGAGTGTGGCTTATATAGACGGAGAAAACGAAAGGTGAAAAAATTATCTAGGTGCCTGGTAGTCATATCCCACGATTGACTGTTGGCAGCCTAGACTTGAACCACTTCTTGCTTTTTCTTTTTTGAACATTTTGTATTGTTTTGTTCATACTTTATCTTTGTTCTACAAATGGAAAGACTCCAAAATCATGTCCAAAAAGTAATCCTAAGTTATAACCCAACTTGGTAAATATTTGAAAAGGGTAATGATTCATACACAATAAAAACCGTCTTTACATAACAATTTATGCATTATCAACTTGTATCATGTGTTATAAAATGTCTGTATCTCAAATTTAATTATCAACTTGTATCATGTGTTATAAAAACCGTCACTCCCTCATTGGTGAAGCAGCCCTACCGAATTAATTAGGGGCGTGTAGATGGAGTGGATCGAAACCGGGGCTCTGATCAGTTCAACCATGTTTCGATCCTGTGCCTCTACCGCTAAGGTGAAGCTGTTAAAAAAAAGCTAATTCTATATTCTAATACTAAGTATTTTGGCACACATATTATATTCATATTGACTAGGATTTATAAAAATTGCAACATATTAAATTTAATATTAAAATTGTTATAATCAAACATAAAAAATTAAAAATTAATTTTTTTATGAAACTAGGGCATTGATTGCACTAACAAATACTAATGCTATTGACATGTCTAAATAGTAACCCCAACAATTTGAATAAAAGGAAGATTGTACTTGTTAATATTATATGTTACATCCATTCACACGACATGTGGAAATACGAGCATCATTGTTAATGATGTTGGATGGGAATAATTCTTCTAACTCGTAAATATAATCATTTGTGCAAAAGTTACAGTGGGTGTCGTAGATTTTCTCAGTAAAAAATATATTATTTTTTTTCTTTTTCGTTGTTGACAAAATATGTCACATTCAAACATGACAAATATGTTATCATACGACTTCTGTTATCAGACGATTGCATTACATATGGACTACCATCATTATACATTACAGCTTCAAGATTATACTCATCACATACAACCTTTAATGTCCAAACATAATTCATCGTCAAATATTTTGCTACCCATTCGACTGTACAAATTAGCTTTTTTGTTGTCTTGATATCTTTACAAGCATTATTTTTACTTCTTAATACAGTGACGAAATCAAGAGAGCATGCCACATTTTACATACATGTCATTAGACCTTCACGAGACCTAAACACCTTACCTATAATTGATAAATAGTTCTTGTTAAATGAAGTGATAACCTTTTGTTTTAATTTAGATACTTTTTAGTGGTTTAGACATTAATTTTACTAAAAAAACATACGATAATTATGATACTTGTTGGTTGTTAACAATAAATACCGTGAAAAATGAAAGAATCTGGTCAAATGTTATTTGTATGAGATTGTTTGTACAACCATCGATCATTAATTTCACTTACCACTTGAATGGTCAATATTGGTTCTCGTTATATATATGTGTGTGTGTTGTAAATTATGTATAAAATCATTTGCCTAACCTGAAAAGTGTCACTAATGCTAATGTTCATCTGATTAATTTTGATGTAATCCAATTGAATGATATAAGATTTTGAGAGACAATAATATTGACATGATATATCTGTTTAAAAGTGATGGTCAATCTAAAATCGGATAAGAGTATCCGTTTAATAAATCAAATGATTAATTTAAGATTAAATTACATGTTTGGTTTTTGAGTTTTGTAATTAACTATAATTATACCAATAGTTCCTTAAATTTATTTATTACGCTAAGGGTTTCTATTTTTAGAATTTGTTACACCCATGGTCTTTGTACACTTAAAAAGACAATAATACCATCTCTTATTTATTTATTTTTCTTAAATTTAATTATTATTATTATTATTATTATCATGATCATGATCATCATTATACATTAATACCCCCTTATCCTCCTCTCTACCTTGTCACTATAGCTCCTCCTCTAGCCACCACCTCCAAACACCACTTGCATTTCCATCATTACCGCTTCCTCCAACCCTAACTAGGGGCGGAGGCACATACAATCGAGAGGGTTCGATTGACCCTAGTAAACAAATTTTTTCATATAATTTTAGTGTAATGTTAGTGTAATTTAGGTAAAATTTTAGTTATGAACCCATTAATTTTGTTTTTGAAAGTTATTAATCTCGACTTTGAATCACCATACTAGGGCAAATTAAGACTGAGAACACCGAAACCCACCACCGCCAAAAATCAAAATCATAATTGGGAATTTGGAATCCAATACCACCAACATCGAACATGTACAGATCGTATATTTTAACCATTTACATATAAAGAAATGGAGATTGATAAGTTCATATCCAAAGGGTTTAAGAAATCAGTTGAACACGAAACTAGAAATGAAAATAAAAATCCTAACCAAGAGAGCGGCAGGGTTGCCTTGAGAGAAAAGGTTGGCAGTTGCCGGTTTTTTATTCAAGAGAGGGAAATGACCGATAAAGTTCATAAGCAACTGATTAAAGAACTCGGTGAAGTTCATACACAATCCATGGTTGTTATAGAAGTGGAGACTGGAGAGCATCACCGGTTGCCAGGGAGTGAGTATGGGGGACAAATAAGGGTCGTAGTAAGAAGAATGACTATGAATAGACAGGGGGTAGAGAGAAGGGGGAGGGGAGGGGAGGGGATATATAATAATAATAATTTAAAATCAAGAAAATACATTAAAAGGGGATAATGATGTTATTATCTTTTCAAGTGAAAGGGTAAAGGCATTTAGGTCTTTTTGATTATACCAAAGATCATGAATGTAACAAAATCCAAATAGTAGGACTCTCATCGGAATACATGAATTCATGGACAATTAGTAAATAAGTGACAAAGCATAGAGACATAACATGTAATTTACTCTTAATTTAAGTGATATAATTTGTATACAACATTTTTTCTTATCATACACAACTAGATTTATAGACCCGTGCACGCCCGGGATTTTTTAAATGAGAAGTATTACGTGTTGAACATTAACTTTCTTGTGCAGCTCAGTCATGATCTTGTCATTATTAGTTAGTATGGAAATGCCATAAACATGAGAATTATTGTTCAAATTCCATTTAGTAACATCAACTTTGAACGCATATTTTTTCTCAACCAACTCATTGAACTCTTCTGGAAAAATATCCTTATTATCAAGCTCGAAGATAAAATAAGATAATGAATGAGTAATAACTAATAAACATACGAATTTATATTATTATTTCAGTATTATGTATAAAAATCATATAATTATACCTCTTTATTCTACTCATATAGATCATTTGTAGAATTTTGCAAGATCTTATTTGTCTTGCGATCAAACAAAGTCAACGATACAATCCCAGTTTTGTCTTCTACTCTTAAAAGAATCATAAACCCAAGACATTTAATAAAAAAACTAAATACATATCAACATGTCATACAGAAAATAAATTTAAGGTATAAAGTAAAATTATTCAGACCTTGGGAGAACAGAAATGAGTTTGCCTTTACATGTCTTGGTGTTGCATGCATAGTTTGGAATTTCTTCAATTTTACAAGACCCATCAGGTTTATCACGAATCTCGTATGTTATTTTCACCTTCTTCGTACACTTTCCACAGCCAAGATAGTACCAAGGGACATTTTTCCGAATACATGATTTTACCTGTAGAAATTAATATGTGTTTAGTATACAAAGATAAAGCAAACATAATATTACGTAGATAGTAATTGTACCTCATGAACTTCAATTAAATCAGCAACATTCTTGAACTCGTTATTCACGAGGAAACCATCATGCAATGAATATGACATAGATGAAACTAAGGACACATGACTTGAATGTACATCATCACCGCGTAAACGAAGCAGACTGTTTATTAACAAAGTATAATTACATTATATAAATATCAATATGAAAAGTTTAAGTCGAAAGACGAAATATACGAAATATAATATGAGTTACTAACTTGTTTCTGAAAGCACTGATCTCATCAATTTCATAATTGATGAATAGGCGGCTCACGTTGTAGCAATTTGAAACATAAGGACGATCTGAAAGTACCATTATCATAATTGAACATATCTTAATTTAAATACAAAGAAAAGAAACGGTCCATGAACTTGCATAAATTTATAAGTTATTAATTTCTTAAACAATCCTCGATAATACACTTTCCAGGCTGATTTGTAACATAATCAGACATCTCTTAAGCAAATCTATCTCATAAAGTGAAATGAAGCTTATGACCGCTGAAAAAAACATAAAACAAACACATTATATATTTTATTGTAATATAACAAATCTTATAATAAATTAGATCTTCAAACTTTAAATCCTGGATCTCCATGGTGATTTTCTGCTTTTTGTTTTCCTTTATCATGAGACATACTCTCCACTTTAGCATAGGTAACAAAATCACCAATAACATCTACAATGATATAAAAATAAACGGTTAGTATGATAATTTTTTGTGTGAAGGCTGCCTAAAGATATATATCGTCATATAGATATTTAGAATAAGGTTATGCACTCACCAAATGTTACATTCTCTGGAAGGACATTATCAATTAAGGAGTGATAGCTGGCTAAAGAAAATCCATAAAGAGACCCACTAAAATCTAAGCACTTTGTAACATTTGTCTTGTGATAGATACAATTTTTGTTTGCATGACCAATATACTTAAATTTCGCACCATTGTCAGCAATGGTAGGATTTTTAATGTATATAACAACACATTCTTCAAGTAAACGATCAAACCTTGAAATAAATCTTTTCTGAACATTTGCTTGTATTCTACTATCCTAAGAAGATAAACATATGTGAAAATAAGTTCAATCGCCATATGAAAATCATAAAGGAATATAAAAATCTGCATCTTAGAATAAGTTTTTATTGCAGTCTTGAACAGCTTATTACTTACCTGTTCGTCAAGTAGAATCATCTCAATGGAATACATCTCTGACGGGTTTGAAAAAAGTGGTTGTTTCCATAGACGGATGATTCGAACCTTAATAGTGAAATCATCTTTTGACAGATCAAGTTCAATGATAAAATTAATAGCATCCATGAAATTGAAGGTGAGAGAAAGAATTAAATTTTAATTCTGTTAAACGTCATTTAAGATACTGAGTTTATATAGAATTAAGGAATATGATATATATGGAAAATATAACATACAATTTCAAATTTGAAGATAAAGCTAATTATGGATACTTAAAATAAGGAGTGAATTAGGTATAGAATCTTGAAAAATTCAGAATTTTAGTACAATTACCTTTAATATTGGTGATAAATAAAATGGATTCATGTTTTAAAAATATATGGTTTCCGAATTTAATCAAACAGACAATTAAACCAAATTAGACACAATTCATGGACAATTAGTTAATAAGTGACAAAGCATAGAGACATAACATGTAATTTACTCTTAATTTAAGTGATATAATTTGTATACAACATTTTTTCTTATCATACACAATAGTAAATGTATGTTTTTATCATAATACCCTCGAATATATGGTTAAGACATATAATTAGTGGGTTAAAGAGACATGAATGTCATGATTGTTATGTACAAATCACATTCATTAGTTTAAACATAATATTGATAGATTTTGAAAAGGTGTGTTTAATTTAAATATAAAATTTGAAGGACAATTTAAAAACTAGACATTTAAAGAACTTTACACAAAAATGATAACTTCTAATTAAATGTTACTTATTTTAGGGGTGTTCAATATTTTGATGTATAAACCGAAATTCAAACCTAATCGAATTCGACTAATCGGATATGAATTGGTGCGTTTACTCTTTTAATCCGTTTTGGACTCTATTTGAAAATTTACATGGTTTTCAAATTGAATTTCGAATCTAGGAAAAAATTTATAACCCGACTCGAAATTCGAATATATAAGTGTTTGTGTGTGTATATATTGCAACTCTATTAATTTATATTTTCCGTTTCTCTTATTTGATATTAAAATAGATCAAAAATCCTATAAATCTTCTCCTAACTCATTCTTGGAAGTCTAAACTCCGATTAGTTGTTCATAATATCATATTCATCTCAAAACTATCCAATTAAATTTAGTTTAAACATTAAAATTTGTAACAAATCTACTAATTAGCTGAATTTGGTTTTATTCTAATTCAGACCAAAGTCGAATTCGAATAATTGAATTCAAATTGATTTTACAAGTTGTATTTTGATTCTAATCAAGTTTGCATTCGAGGTAAATATTGTCAAACCCGAACAATATCGTTCGAGAAACTCGAAAATCAATTCCATAAACAATCCTAATTCATTTTATACTTAGTAATTAAGTTTATGGGACACGTTTTATATATATTAATATAAAAGAACATGGGACAAGTTTCCGATGGGACACGTTTTATAAAATAACTCCTAATTAACTAAAATGTGATGCAACAAGAAGCATCATTAACAACACCACACCACACCCTTCTATTATTAATTGTAAAATAATTATTGTGATTATTATTATTTTTATACTTTCCGCTAATTAATAACAAAACATTTATACAAAGGGCTTGTAGCCTAACAGTATCAAGGTATTAAAAGATATTTCTCGTAATCTATGGTTATAAACTCAAGTCCCGTTATAAACAAAAGATATAAATTTAAGAATACATTAATATATTAAATAAATAAACATTCATGCGAAATCAAATCATACTTTCTTCCATTTGAAAAGGTTAAGGGTCCCACGAAACCAAGTTATCATTAGGTGGTATGTGTTTTGTATTTGTTACTCTTTCCCATAATACACGTAGCAAAGGAACCCCACCGGTTTTAACCATATATCTAACCCATATATAAATCTCTAAAACACATAAAATGGCACCTATTAATTAATTTTTTAAGTTAATTACTGGTTTGGTCTTTGTTGTTTACTTTTTCTACCGATTCAGTTCTTTATATTACAAAAATACTTAGTTGGTCTATCAAAATCAAAACCTTAATTAAAATCAGGTTGCGGAAGCAATTTAAACAAATTAATATTAAATATTTTTAAACCCATAATTACGTGAGTATTGATACCACATTTAAACTTAAATATATAATCTATCTAATCTCAGATATATCAGACTATTAAATAAGATAACCTATATCAACTAATATTTTGAAAATTGTATATTATTATGTAAAAGATAATATAAGATTGAGAAAAAAAAGACAAACTTTGAAGTATATGTTGAATCTCATATTTGTTTTCTTTTGTTTAATTTTATGTTCACACTTCACATATGTTAAATACTAGGATTTTTTTCGCCCGCACGTTGCGACGGGTTTTATGAGCTTAAACTTTTTTTAATACGTTAAAGTTTTTTTTTACATATGTCATGTGAAACTACGTGTTAGGACATATTTTAACACGATTTTAGGGGATAAAATAATATTAATGATAGTAAGAAAACAAATGTAAAAGATAACAATGATAACAAAACAAAATAATTATCAAATCACCCGGTTATAAATTGACTTTTTGTTCTTCGAATTATAGTTTATATGTATATGGATTTGAATTTCTTAAGTTGTTATTAAAGGTGACAATTTTAAATGCAAATGATTCAATTCTCAAATTTTAATCTTATTTTGATTTAACCATTAAATTTTATCTTTAAATAGTTTAACTCACAAAGTTTAAGTTGATTTTGTTTTTTCCTGTAAACTTTTTTAAAATGGCTTAACACTTAACCTTTAAACTTGTTTTAAAATATGTTTTAATATATCATAAATTATTGTATAAAAACTACTATGATCTTGAACACATGTTTTGTCTAATAATTCTATCTTATCTTATTAAATTAATCATTGAAATCAAAACTATTATGAAATTAATTAGTCTTTGGAACCAAAATTGTTATGAAAATGGCTTACTGACAATTAAAAGATATTTTTTTATGAACGTCATTGTATTTATTGCATTGTAACAGATTTTAAAAGAATACTTTATTAGTGTTTAAATTAAAGCTCGTATTTATGTCGAGTATAGTTTTCTAACTTGTTATTATAATATGGGTTTAGTTTACTTTAATTTGTCGCTAATGTATATATTAAATTTTCTATTGTATGTACTAAACTTACACATTTTTTTTCTTTTTTAAGTAACCAAAATACATACAATAACAACAAATTAAAAGTTTGATACACACAATAAAAACTTTTAAAGTTTAATACACACTATAGCAAAACGCGACAAATTGGATACATTTTGATTAACTAAATGTTTATAAGATTCACTTTAAGAAATGCAATAAACAAAAATCGGATTAAGTTATTAGTTATTTTATATATATAGGGCAAATTGCACGAAAATACAATAAACTATGTCAATATTGTCATTGTATGCGACCAACTTTATTTTTTACCTAAAAATACACACAACTTACAAATTTGGTTCATTGTATGCAAGTTACCTATGACAATAGGTAACTTACCGGTAACCTGGAAAAAAATAAAAGAACTTTGGTACCTAAAAATACAAACAACTTTCAAAATTTATTCATTGTATACAATTTGTAACTAGTAACCTGGTAATCAAGTCAACGATTGCATACAATGAATCAAAATTGTAAGTTGTTTGTATTTTTAGGTACAAAATAAAGTTGGTTGCATACAACGACAATATTGACACAGTTTATTGTATTTTCGCGTATTTTACCTATATATATATAATACATTGAATTGTTCAAATGAGAATAAATATTTACATGAGAATGAGAGACTTAATCCTAGCCCTTCATTTGATTTAATCGGATGATCTGTATTTGGTCCTTTATTTGATTAATTACCCAACCATAAATTGCGATAACCATATCTTATAACCGGTGAATTATGACTGTTAGATATAATAGATTAACATGTAAATAATTGCTGGGATATGTTCTCTAATTTAAACTAAAATATTCATTTTCACAATAACTCTCACATATATATAGCAAGATAAGTTTTATGAAAGAAAAGATAAATACGTAAAAGTTATTTTACTTTAGACGTAATCCCCTAAAAATGATTGATAATAAACGACCAAATTAAATACAACAAAAATATTATAATTTTGCATATCATCCAAAATAACTATAAGATCTCATAAATGAATACTACAATGTTTGCAACAAATAAAAACATAAAAAACTAAGAAAAGAAATGAATATTTAGAAAAAAAAGGAGGTAATTATAAAAATAAAACTGAAGTACGTGAAAAGATACACTCCATAATAATCATATTTTAATAAGAATAAAATAAAAATTAACGAAAATAAAAAACATTTCCATTTAAAAAAGGAAAAAAAACATTCGTAAAAAGAAAGGTTTTTTTATAAAGGAAAAAATAGAAGAAACGTAAAGATATAAATTTGAAGTTTGAACCATGTGCATCTGGTTTAGGGTAGAAAAAAAATATATAAATGCAGGTGTGGAGATTTGAACTTGCAACCCTTCATTTTCAAATTCAAGAAAAAGCTAGAAGACAACAGCTCAGTTTTGTGTAAAAGTGTTAACCATAAACTATTTATTATATCCATGTTCTTTTTCTTTGTAATTGTACATAGGCTACATATTCTGGGCCAGACTTTGGGCTACACCGCTACACTTCAAGGCTTTGGCAATTTTGAAATTTGAACATTTAATATCTTGGGCCTTACTTGGGCCGGACTTTGGGCCTTGTCCTACTCATTGTTGTACCGTACGTTTTTAGTAATTAAATCTCATTAAAGTTATGACCGTTTCTAGGGGGTCGGTTATGTTTAACTCATTATCAAAATTAATTAGAGGTCAATATTTTATTATTTGCATTTTGAATAATGTTTTCGTTGAAAGGTGTATTATAAATGGATAATTGCATGAGAATACAACAAACTATGTTAATATTGTCATTGTATGTAACCAACTTTATTTTGTACCTAAAAATACACACAACTTACAAATTTGGTTCATTGTATGCAAGTTACCTATGACAATAAGTAACTTACCGGCAATCTAGCAAAAAATAAAAGAACTTTGGTACCTAAAAATATAAACAATTTTTAAATTTTGTTCATTGTATACAATCGGCAACCGGTAACCTAGTAATTAGATCACCGATTGCATACAATGAATCAAATTTGTAAATTGTTTGTATTTTTAGGTACAAAATAAAGTTGGTTGCATACAAGGACAATATTGATATAGTTTATTGTATTTTCGCTCATTTTACCCATTATAAATTGTAACGCTCCTATTTCTTATATGTATCATATTGTTTTATAATAGTAAAATATTGTTTAACCCGAGATGAAAAATATTACCGACAACAAATATGTCAATACATATATTTAAATATAGGCTAATACTAGTCTTGTATTAGATCATTAATAATATATTTCTAGTTAGTACTTTTAACAAATTACAAAATAAATAATAATCATCATGTATGCATTAAATCTTGTTTTGATACTTTCACTTATCAATTGAATGACTAAGATTGATTCTAGCGGTTCTCACAATAATAATGGTTCTCAAATGAAACCTCTCATATATATGTATATACATATATTCGAGTTGTTGGGTAAATAATAAAAAGAAAAGCAAAACAGTGATGGTTGTTTACAGATGTATAATTTTAAGCAGGAACGTAATGGTTGTTCGCTAATAAATATAAATTGGTACGATTAGTGCAAGGAAGGCATCTCGTTGTTACCGGTAGATACATGTCTAGCCCCTCTAGTACATTGTATAGAAGACATAGCACGCATGTTTGCGATGTCGGAAAATAGCTTGGAAATGAGATAACAAATCTACCTAAAACTCCGAGATCTCAACATATTTTCTATATTTTATATTTCATATTTACCATAAATGCATGTGATTTTTTTGTGCACAAAACAAACGAGATCACTAAGCCATTAGGCTTATGCATTTACATATATATCTCAGGATATACTCGTTAGAGAAAAGCATGGATTTCGGACATTAAAATGATGGGACCAGATGACACTTGGAGACGTTTTTAGTTATTAATAAAGTTCTAGTTGAAACTGTTGCTTTTATTTTATTTTATTAGCTTCCGCTGTAATTGAGAACTCTGATACGTATATAAATAAAATTAATGTGTTCGTTTATATAAAGTATTAGGTGTCACATAAATAGATAAAACAAGGATCATTTAGCTCGAGATTGCGAATGAGGTTACGAGCTCATTGAAGTTTAGAGTTTTTATTATAATATATATTTGTATGTTTTATGTGTTTTATTTTTTATATTTATTCTTGTTAGATGTTTGTTTCTAGAAATTTGTAATATGTTTGGAAGATGATTTGACTTTTAAGCATAATGCCATTATGATTTTTAGGTCTTATAGTCAATAATGTTTATAATATGTCACAAATAATATGATAAATGGCATCGTCTATAATAACACTTGATTTGATAATCCGAATATTGTGGCAAAAATTATGCACAACTAAAAGTGGTAAAGATTTTTATATAAGAGTAGTTATTTTATGTCACACGTCTTTTTGTTTATTGTGGCAAAATAAAGTGTCATTAAAAATCTCTTGGAAAACTACGCCAGAGAAAAAATGTCACTAAAATGCTTTAGTAACAATTTTTTATGTATTGTAGTTTTCCAGAGAGGCTTTAACGACAATTTTTTTGTGTGACATTTTTTGTATGTCATTGAATGACATTATTTTGTAATGCGCAAGAAAAGCCTAATATACCATACTAAAATTGAAAAAAACACTAAACACAATTTGAGCCCTCGGCCCTCCTAACTACAATATAAACCAATGAATATTTACTACCAAAATAGTTTGTGCAACCAAATCAAGAATAAAATCAGATAACAAGTACACTCAAATCATTAGGAACAAAATGCCAGCAATCAAAAACAATGGAGAATAGAGGAATCTTCAAAATAGCACAGAGGTCAAATTTGAAAAAAAATGAATATGTGGAGCCCTAAATGTAAATTTAATACTTAAATACACATTGCACCCTTCTAATCCTTATTTTGTTTCAAACTTGCACATCATCTTCTATTCATCTCAACCTACAGCCAGTCAGCCACAAAGCTTTCCACCATGATCTAATAAGCTCTCTAATTTATGAAATTTTCATCTCCAGCCTAAGACATTATAAATATAGCAGACATAAGTTACAAATTTGTTTTCCAGGCTAAAATTCAACATTATTCGTTCGGTTCTTTAAATATTTCTAATTAGGTACGTTTCATAGATCCTATACATATAGGTGTCCGCAATGAGCTCTATTGTGGAGCGGTGTTGGCTGTCTAGCCACAACCACGACGTTAATTAACATATGTTAAAAAAGATATCACATATTACACGTTAATGTTGTTTTCGTTTACATGTTTACGGTATCCGTAAATACCGATTAAATGTTATTCTAAAATATTTATAAAAGGTGATTGTCACAAGATTCATGATATTATTAGACATTATGTGTCTAATGATGCTTTTAAAAAAAATATGTTTCTAATGATGTGATCAAGGAAGGTTGAGCAATTTAAGATGTGCTTGTTTATGGAAAACTCCTTCTTGGTTTTAAAAAAATCCAAGACTTTGAAAATTATATATCTCTTTCTAAAATTTTTTACTTCATACTCTTACTCACTACATGATGACATGTTGATCCTACTAATTTTATTTTTTTATTTTCGCCTTTCATCTAGACATTTGTCTTGATTAACTTTCTCCTCCCCTTTTATTTTTTAACCAAACAAATTTTCAGAAAACTTTACCATAAAAACAATTTCTACAAACTAAACATAGCCCTTTTATGGTGACAAATTATAGATTTAAAATTTATGTTAAGAGTGAATGTCATCAATTAAAGAGTAAATTGTACGAAAATACAACAAATTATACCAATATTGCCATTATATGCAACCAACTTTATTTTGTACCTAAAAATACACTTAACTTACAAATTTGGTTTATTGTATACAAGTTACCTATGACAATAGGTAACTAACCGGTAACCTGGTAAAAAATAAAAGAACTTTGGTGCCTAAAAATACAAAAAACTTTCAAATTTGGTTTATTGTATACAATCGGTAACCTGGTAATCATGTTACCAATTGTATACAATGAACAAAATTTGTAAGTTGTATATATTTTTAGGTACAAAATAAAGTTAATTGCATACAATGACAATATTATCAAAGTTTTCTGTATTTTCACGTATTTTGTCCTGAATTAAAATCAATTATAAACTAAAATATAAAAAAATTATTCATATGGAAAATCTATACAAGAATATTACTCAATCTATTTAACTGAAAAGAAGTATGCAATAATATCTACAGATATTTAAAACAATTATTTAATTATACATATAGAATCTATTTTGTTTCTATCATTTTAGAAAATTATGTTAAATTTATTGAAGAATTTCAAAACAGAAATCATGATTTTGGCCACAGATCACAAATTTCTTATCCTCACATCTGCCACTGCCATTGGCTTTCCATTTTCCTCCATCCAATTCACAATCACATTTCTTCTTCACTCATACTATATCTTTCCTTTCTCTTACCTCTCTTCACTCTTCATTTTTATTTTCTTCAATCCACCATGGCTGCTTCTGTTAGCGCTGCTGTTGTCTCCCTTCCATCTTCTAAATCCACCGTCGTTTCCACTAGAACATCACTCGTCTCTCAAGAACGAGTCTCCTTCGCCAAGGTATTCTCATTTCCCTCTCTCAATTTCACTTTCTTCTCCTACATTTGATGTGGGTTTTGCATATCTTGAGTTTTTTCAAATGGGTTTTGCTTGACATACTAACTGTTATCTCTACTGGTGATATATTGGCCATTTCTTATCTTTACTGCTTAAAATTTTATAATATGTTTAGAATTTTGTAGCATTTTGATGATCTTATGTGCAACTTAAATTCCATTGATCTATCTCTACAACCAAGTGGAAAGATTTCTAAATGGTTTATTACTAAAAAACTATGGAATTTGCTTAGAATGATTGTTCTGTAAGCTTTTTAACTGTTAATTCTTGATCAGATGAATAAACTGTTACAATCAAATATGATAAATATGATTACATGAAGCACCTATCATATAGGCATAAACTTTATATAGAAGGCATTTTAAACTCCAATCATCACTAATATATAAATGGAGAAATAATATGTGCTACTAGAAGCACCTATCTCGGATTGCTTAGACGAGGGATGTAAATGTAAGCCTTAAAATTATTAAAACACCCCTCGTTTAAGTGATCTGTGGGTGCAATAGAATCTAGTATAGGTGTTTCTAGCGGCACAAATCATTTTCTCGTATAAAACGATGAAGGCATCCTAAGAACATGCAATATTGCTTGATCTGGTAAATTAAGCATAAACTGAAACATATTCCGAAAGAAAGAGAAACCTTCGGTCATTGTGACCAAAACTTAACTCGTCGTTGGTTTTTCTGTAACATAGCCAATATCTAACAATCTTTAAACATGATCAGTCAGTAATACCAACACAGATGACTTTAAGATGAATCCTTTACATAATTGAAAAGGGAATTTGTTTATTTTGTCTTAAACAAATAAATTTTATATAGGGGTAAATGATAAGCTATCACTGCTTACATTGATGTAAGAAGTCACCCAAATCTTTCATGATATTACTGTACCATCTGAAATGTATCTTTTAGGAAATTAGCTAATGATATGAATACTAGCATGTGTGTACAAAGTTCTAGTTTTTGACTTTTTGTATGTTTATATATAAATTAAAGAAATGGGAATTCTGTCTTTCTTGTTGTTTAGGTGCCATATTACAAAAATGTGTCAACAAGCGGTAAATTATTGTCAATTAGAGCCCAAGTCACAACAGAGGCTGAGGCTCCAGCTCCTGCCAAAGTAGAGAAAATTTCAAAGAAACAAGAGGAGGGAGTGGTTACAAATAAATACCGCCCAAAGGAACCATATGTCGGTAGGTGCCTTCTTAACACCAAAATCACTGGTGATGATGCTCCTGGTGAAACCTGGCACATGGTATTCAGCACTGAAGGTATGTTGAATATTGTTGATAGTCTTATAAGTCAAATTAGTTAGTTTATGATCCAAAATTGATATGTTTTCAATTGTTATTTTCTGAATATAATGGTGTCATGCGAGATAGATAATATATATAGAGGACTAACATTAATATTGTCTTGATTTTTTTTAATTATAGTAATAATATGTTGTGTAAGGATTCTTAAAGTTTTTGGACTTCGATTTCAAAAGTTGAAATGAATCGTTGGTGGATTATGAATGGGGTATGCTGCATGTTTGCTGGTGCATGCTCCATACTTAACCATCTATTTTCTTTTTAGCAGGTGTTTGTTTTAGCTTATTAAGGGCTTAAGCTCAGCTTATTTTTTCATGTGCCCATTTTTTTCGGCTTATTTTTTAGAAGCCGGACTTATTTTCTTATTTTAAGTCATAATAAGCTTATAAGTTGGAAAATAAGCCGAAAAATTTAGCTAGTTGAAAATAAGCATGGCTTCAAACTTTATACACGATGTTCTTATATTCTTGCAAGATAAGTGAAATTAAGATTGATTTTTATTTTGTTTTGCTTTGATTAGGTGAGATCCCATACAGAGAAGGACAATCCATTGGTGTAATTCCAGATGGGATTGACCCCAAAAATGGAAAGCCACACAAATTGAGATTATATTCCATTGCTAGCAGCGCTATCGGTGACTTTGGGGACTCCAAAACTGTAAGCATTTCAACACAATCCCCTTGTATACGAAACCCTTATAAAGAATTGTTGTTATAATGTGTATCAAGTTTCTGAAGTTTGACATTTTGTTTAGGTCTCTTTATGTGTGAAAAGACTTGTCTACACTAATGATCAAGGAGAAGTAGTTAAAGGAGTTTGCTCTAACTTCTTATGTAAGAATAAAATCTTTTAGTTTATTATTATTGTTATTATTTTGGTTTTTTATTTTCTAACATGGGTATCACATAAAATGTTATTTGCAATGCAGGTGACTTAAAGCCTGGATGTGAGGTGCAAATTACTGGTCCAGTAGGAAAAGAAATGCTTATGCCAAAGGATCCTAATGCAACCGTTATAATGGTGGTTTTCACTTTGAATTTATAATACTTTCATTACCAACAAATAAAAGAAAATATTTCAATTTTCATAGCTCGTGATTCCAAAATCTGGTTTCATTTCTAACGGGTATCTATGTTTGCAGCTTGCAACAGGAACTGGGATTGCTCCTTTCCGCTCATTTATGTGGAAAATGTTCTTTGAGAAGCATGAAGACTATCAGGTACCGTTGAGTCGTTGACTTGAATAAAGCTTGCTGACTTTTAATTAATTGGTCGAAAAACTGTTCTCAAGGTTGTTTCTAATTACAGTTCAATGGCTTGGCATGGCTCTTTTTGGGTGTTCCCACAAGTAGTTCCTTGTTATATAAAGAGGTAAAACTACTTATCACCCACCATCATCTTGCAAGACACGAATATTATTAGAAAAAGACTGAATTTATATTTGGGTTTTGTGAAACCTTTCAGGAATTTGAGAAAATGAAGGAGTTGAAGCCAGACAACCTAAGAGTTGACTTTGCAGTGAGCAGAGAGCAGACAAATGAGAAGGGTGAAAAGATGTACATTCAAACAAGAATGGCTCAGTATGACAAAGAGCTATGGGAATTACTCAAGAAGGATAACACATTTGTGTATATGTGCGGTCTTAGGGGCATGGAGAAGGGTATTGATGACATTATGGGTTCATTGGCTGCTGCAGAAGGTAAGAAAAATCCAAAATTTATGATGTAGACATACTCTTGTTGACTCACTTTTTCTTGTTTCTTGATATGCATTTTTGTGTTTGTGGTTTGGGTAGGTATTGATTGGATAGAATACAAGAGGAAGTTGAAGAAAGAAGGGCAGTGGAATGTGGAGGTTTACTAAGTGGTTTTGTTTCTTCTTGTTGTACAAATGCAGCCCTCTCTTTGTAGATAGGTAACCTTCTATTTTTGTAATTTTCATATTTGACTATTTTGTTTCCACTTTTTCTTTTTTCTTTTTCTTCTCTCTAATTTCATTATAAACCAAGTCTATTATTATGGGGCATCCACAAATTTTTAGTCTTTTTGTTTTTGAGGGCATGGATTATGAAAGTATACTACAATTATGGAAATAAGATTCTCCTTGAGTTGTGTTGTTGTCTTGTTTGGCATGATTACACCATGGTCATGTAACCTTGTTCATACTATCACAAATCTATGAGTTGTGACTCCATTTGCTCCATCCAAAATGTCAAACAAGGAGAAGAAAAAACAGAAAAATGTTTAGAGTGCACTTTCAAAAGGATATGGAACCAGTAATGACACTATGCGAGTGAGTTCCACCTACTAAATGAACGTAAATAGGTAAGATTTTGTTACTCGTCTCTTGCTTTTTGTAAGTTATGGTGTATGCTTATTTGATTTCATGTGCTCCGGAGATCGTTTTGATGATAAGTCATGTTAAGTCCAGGTTACTCGTCGAAACTATTCTTTCTTGTATTGAGTATCTAGACGGGTTCTTATACATGTCATTTATGCCATTAGTATCCAATAGTTTTTGGTAAGGATGCATCTTTTCTTTCCTAAAATCCAAGAGTAGTTAAGGTTGGTGGTTGATGCACAAATGTTTATATGATTGAAACCTGAACCCAACAAATGGGAACTATCGATCACGCTGCAATCGCACAAGTACCATGTTTAGTCTTGGTCAAACACGCACTTTATCTTTTAGTTATTATTTACTAGCTTAAATACTATGTAAACACATCGATAATTATAATTATTTATGTGAAAGTATTATTTGATAGTGTTTTATTTATCAAAATGTAATCAATTTATCATATTTTGCTATTGTGTGTATCAAACTTTAATAATTTATAGTGTGTATATTGAACATTCAATTTGTCACTACTATTAAACTGTATATTGTATTCATTAAACTTATACATTTTTTCTATATTATGTAAATACAATAGCAACAAATTAAAAGTTTGATACACATAATAGAAACTTTTAAAGTTAGATACACACAATAACAAAACGTGACAAATTCGATATATTTTAGTGAAGTAAAACCCTATTTGATATCTGTTTAGATAAATATATGATTGTTTTGTACGAACAAAAGAAGAGTCCAATATGACATTTTTAAAAAACTAAAATAATTGTATATTATTTTCAGTCATCATAGAAAAATAAATTATAACTTTAAAAAGGGTGTAGAATTTAATTACGATAAACTTTGTATTATGTAATACACACGGATAAGGACAAATAATTTAAATGTGTATAGTTTTTTATATTTAATGTAACCAAAGATTTAATAGATTTATTTCTAGATTAATATCAAATATTTGTTAAGTATTTTATATATTAGTGTGTTAGACAGAAGGTAAACGATTGACATAAAAATATGAAATGTGTTAGAAGAGAAAGTATATTAGTTTTACTAAGATGAAGTATGTAATGAAATTTAGAAGGCTCCCAAGGTTGCTGGTTCAAGCTCTGTGATGGACCAAAGGTGTATATTTAATAATATGGTTAAGAAGTGTTTTTTTTTTGTCACTTTAAAAAACGGATTTAGTTTTCAAAAGTGTATCGAACTTGTTACCTTTTACTATTGTATATACCTAACTTTGAAAACTACAATTTAATGCACTCAAGCATTTATATTTGAAATAAGTTGATGGTTTCGAATGAAGAAACACAAATATGGAAAAAAAATCGTTTGAAGATTTGAACCCAATATGAAGAACACAAATCTAGAAAAAATCGAATAACTCAAACTTTATGGTTTCGAATGAAGAAACACTCGTTTGAAGATTTGGACTCAATATGGCTTCATATGAAGAAACCCTAATCTGAAATGATGATTTGAAGAAACTCCAATCTCGGTTTGTACGAAGAAAACCCCATCTTGATTCGTACGAAGAAACCCCAATCTGGGTTTGTATGAAGAAACCCCAATCTAGGTTCGTGTAACGCCTCGTTTTCAACATAAAAACTTTACGAAAAATATTCGCAAATAAATGAACTTTATTGCAACCAAAGATCCAGTTTAGAAATAGTAGCAGATACTAAAAAAATCTTTGCAACACTTAATTTTTAATACAAAAGTTGGGGAACGTTAAATAATCTTAAAATAATTTGGTTGCAAACACGAGCTCATCCATTGAATCCACATCCAAAAATCTTTAAGTACCTGAAAAATGTTAGGAGTGTCTGATGACCTATGAAGCCCAGCGAGCAATCAAAATAATTACTTGTAAAGAATGTTTCACGGTCTGATTAAACTTTATTCTTTTAATAAATTCTGAAATTCATTATCACGTTTACATAATAATATTTCTACATTTATATTTGTCCAATAACCATATCTGTAATCCCATCTGTTCTGTAACTGACTTTGTATAATAACTATATCCATATTTATATGATCGTAATAATATTATGGTTGTATCCATATTCTAAATCGTTGTAACGATAATTGTGATCACACAATGTATTTGTATTTGTATCTCAACTACTGTAACCATAGTTGTTTTCACACGTTGTTATAATATATGTATCTCAACTACTGCAACCATAGTTGTATTCTCACATCATAGTTGTATCCGTATCACATTTTTATTTGTATAACCATCATATCTGTATAAAATTTATGTTTGTATAGCATACAGCTATGTCCGTTGTATTTGAAATACTATATTGAATACTATATTTATATTTACACACATGTATGTATTTGTTCGAATATATGGTTGTGTGGTTGTTTCTGTAGCTGTATAACAATAATTGTATATATATATAGGTGCCCTACTTTCATACCCATATATATGTATATTTGTGATTGTATTAGTAAAAATACTACACTTGTAACTCACATCTGCATACCGTCTTTATAACCATAACACTTGTATCTGATTAACCATTCTAATGTACATAAATGTATTGTATTCGTATAGTTATATTTGGATAATCATAGCATGTATATCCGTACCACTATCATGGTATTCACGTAAGTACTATATCTGCACATGTAATACTATAGATATTTTGTTATCTATATAACTATAAACATATATGTACGCGTATCATATAATTCTTTACATATATCAGTTTCACTGTTTGGCATATCAGTGGTAATTTCCACTTAAACTAACCATACAATTTATCTCAACCTCGTATCTATTAAACTATATTGTTGTATCATATTCATATTACTCATATATGCATTTGTATAAAATTATATTAATTCATGAATCACTATTTACGAGTACTATATTGAGATACTCACCTGTGGTTCATCGCTTTCAAAGCGTTCTCTTATCTTTTTCTTATATCCACAAATACCCTTTTTGAGGTACGCCCGTGCCTCCTCAAGTACGCCCTGGGACACGGTTTGTTCTTGAGGGGCACGCCCGTGCCCTGCAATTTACAACCCGGTTTCAACAGAAACCCACTGTTTTCTTACCAGAACACCTCTTATTCATATTTATATCATATCTAACGCTTTGTAATAACTTCATATCATAAAATAATCAAGATTAATCTCTAGTAATCCATTTGACCCATTCAAATGGGTTAAATCTCAAATCCATTTTAACTGAATTTAATCATTTGTATACTCTCCTAACCTCTTAATGAGTCTACTACCCCAGAATTTATTTGAACAATCCTTTCAAGATTTTGGTTAATTTCCTATTAACATTCCAACCCTTTAAAAATAATAATAGGAGTAGATAAGAACACTTACTAATCATAGAGGATGATTAATTTTGGTTAATAATCTTGAACACCATCTTGATTTCATTCCATAAAGTTTGTATATATGTTTGTGTTTGTAAGAGCCAAAGAAAAGATAATATGAACGAGGATAATGATGGTTGAAACAATTGAAGAAACAAAAGGGAGAGAAGTTAGCCGACTTTAAAGTTGGTGACTCAACTAGTAGGTATCTTGCTCCCTTATCTGACTTACAACTCATTCATACGATATCGATAAATACTAACGAGGATATATTTGGAATCATTATTCTAAACCATTTAATAATTTATAACTTTTATTCATTTCCCTCAACTTTCATTTCACATCTCATTTTAATAACTTTTATAAATTTGGGGGTGTTACAGTTCGTATGAAGAAACCTCAAAAATAATCTATGAACAAGACTACTACTATTGATGCTGCTACTACGACTACGACGACGATGACTAGTACTACTATGAATAAGACTACTACTGATGCTGACGACGACTACTACTACTACCACCACCACCAGCTGCTGCTACTATCGACGATGACCACCACCACCACTACTACTACCACTACTAGGTTCGTATGAAGAAACCCCAAAAACAATCTATGAATAAGACGAAGACTACTACTACTGTTGTTGCTGCTACTGCTACGACTACTACTACTATGAATAAGACTACTGCTACTGCTGACGACGATGACTACCACCACCACCAGCTGTTGACGACGATGACCACCACCACCACCACTACCGTAACATCCTGATTTTGGGCCTAGTGGTTACGTAGGCCAAGGTATGTTTAAACACGTGATTAGTATTTAATTATATGTTTAATTATTTACTAATAATGGCAATTATTGAATTAATTGATAAGTTAATTAATCAAAGATTAATTTATATATATATGTGTGTGTACGGATATATATATATATATATATACACATTTAAGTATGTATGTATGCTTGTGTGTGTGCATGCTATTGCGAGTTTTGAGGAGTGACACCTCCTGCTTGTGTTTTCAACACATTAATACGTGGGTTTCATTAAGCCTTCTTCACTTTGAAGTTCTTGTGTGTGTGTGTGTGTTGTGTGTCTGCCGAGAGGAAAGGAAGAAGGAATCAATCGGATTTGGTGATTTGAATTCGTGAACTCAAGTTTAAGGTTTGTTGATTCTTGTTTGATTATTGCCATGCTTCTTGAAACATGATGAGCATGCTGGGTTTTGTTTATGAACATGTGAAATTGCTTTATGGGTTTGGCGGATTTGGTGTTCTTAGATGTTAACGTGTTTATGATACATGTTTGCATGTTTAAACATGTTTGTGGTTGTTTTGAAAAGTGTTTATATGAATTATATGAACTGGTAATATGATTCATGGAGTTTTTGAAGTTATCGGATTGTGGAAGTATGAAGTTGGCGGATTCTTAGTGAAGAGGATGACGAAGTCCGATGTTGGAAAATCCGAGTGTCGGAATCCGATACTCATGAATCCGGGTGTTGTGAAATCCGGAACTCTGGAAAATCCGATTGTTGGAATCCGATGGTGGGTTCCACGAGTGAAATCCGATAATTGTAGTTCGAAGGGTGAAATCCGACTAAGTGTTGCGGATATGCTTCTAAAACCGACAGATGTAGCGGATTTTGCTAGAATCCGATGGATGTATCGGATTTCCCTTGAAATCCGATAGTTTGGCTGTTTGTTGTATATTTGATGCTATATGCTGAGTGTTTATGCATATGTGAATCTAACATGTTTATGTTTGATTTAAAGATGATATAAATATATGTTGATATATATATTTATGTATTTGTTACTGATTTCAGTTTATTCTGATCTCAGGAAAGGACAAGGCTCAGTAATATTAGACCACTGAGTGGGAGTTCGATAACTCGAGGTGAGTGGATGTTTACTCACGGGTGATATTAGTTGTAACTGGTTTGGTTGCAACTGTTTATTGATTGGTTGACGCATGGATATATTGTATATCTGATAATTGATTAACTGGTGATTTGTTAATTGATTGTTGCGTCAGTGATATGTATACATGTTAGTTGGGGGTGGTCAGCTTGGCAAGGCTAAAGGCTGGGCTGGTTTGCTATCGGCTAATCAGTATTGAGATCATTGGATGCATTTGTTGCAACCTAGGGTAATACTGTGTGAGAATAGCAAATAAGCTAACGGTAAACCTTTGCTTTGGCCGGCATTGGTTGAAGGATCTGCAGATCCGCCGTTCTTCCCAGGGTGATTATGTGTTTACGGTTGTTGATATCTGCGGTTATTTGCTGATTTATCTGTGGTGGTTTACTTTCATTCACTTAGGTGGCGTTTGGATTGAAGGAATCTGTGGGATTTCATGGGAATTGGAATCCAATTCCCATAGATTCCAATGTTTGGTTAGAGGTAGGAATGGAATTATAAGGAATTGAAATCCCTTGTAGGAGGGAAAGTGAAATCTTTCAATTGTAGGAGGGAATTTAAAAGCTACATATGAGGGAATTTACTATATTACTATTATACCCTCTAATCCCTTTAAACAAATATCAAAACACAGACCCCATTTCTTTCATCTGCACATCTAACCCTAGCTCCCTGTAGTCGCCGTCCCTGTCTTCACACTGCTCGCCGACTTCACTGCTCGCTGGGAGAAATGATCGTCGCTCCTCCTCCTCCTCTGTCGCGTGGCCTCCGCCGTTCGTCGCCTTCACTGCTCCCGGCTGTTCGTCGCGTGGCTTGCGCTCCTCCTCCGCCGATCGTCGCGTGGCCTGCGCTCCTCCTCCGCCGCCGATAAGTTCCTTTTCTTTCCTCCTCGTCGCGTGGCCTGCGCTCTCTCCCTCACTCTCTCCCTTGTATATATTTATCCTTCTCTCTCTCCCTTTCTTTCTCTTAAAAATCATAGCATTGAGCTGATGAACTTGTTATCTCTCAACTTATATGTTATCTGAACTTGTTATCTCTCAACACCATTGTGTAGGTAACCGATGATTGTGGCCTCTCTTGAAAGTTATCTGAACTTGTTATCTCTGATAATTATCACAGCATTTAACTGATAATTTGTTATCTTAACTTTTATGTTATCTCAACTCTAGTAAAATAATCATGAAACTAGGGGTGTATGAACATTGCTTTTAAATTACAGTATCAATGAAAGTAAGGGTGTAATACTTAACTTCAATTTTACATTCTTGAGAAGGCCTATCTGGAAGTTGCAAATTTTAGAAGTATCAACAAAAAAACATGGAATTTGCTTAATTTAACAAGGAATACTCAACTGAAAGTAAAAAACATGAATTTGTCTAAAAAACAGGGAATTTGTCTAAAAACATAATGAAAGATAATTTGTCTAAACAAACTAAAATTAAGTAAAAAAACAAGAAGGGCAATTCTGTCTTTTTGCATTACTAAAATCAAATTCATCTACATTATCTGCCAACCAAACAGAGTATGGAATTTGATTCCAATTCCATTTCCTGCCAACCAAACAGATTACAGATTCAAATTCTAATTCCTGACAGATTCCAATTCCTTCAGAGATTCCAATTCCTTCAGAAACATTCTGCGAACCAAACGCCACCTTAGCTTTGTGCTAATCCCCCACCTCTCACTACTTTTACAGGTGGCTGGTGAGTTTTGCGGTTTAGTCGTGAGGGGGTGTAGCCTGGGGAATAATTGACAGGCACTCTAATTGGAATTATGACGAGCCGTAGTTTTTGTAATACTGTATTTTAAACTGAGTGGTTTAGTTAAACAATGGTTTAACTTCAGTTGTAAATAATTTTATGTTTTGGTGAACGCTTCCACAGTGTTAATTTAAATGAAAATTTTATGGGTGAAAATACGGTGTTACAACTACTACTACCACTACTAATTAAATGCTAATTTTTAATTAAAGGGTTTACTTCTCCAAAATGTATTAAACTATACCCCAAATGTTAATGTGTGTATCCACCTTCCGAAAATGCTATTGTGTATATTGAACTTTTAATTTGTTGTTATTGCATGTATTTTGATTACATAAAACATAAAAAAAATATAAGTTTGGTATATACAATAGTAAGTTTAATACATACAATAACACATTTTTTGAAAGTTAGATACACACAATAGCATTTTTAGAAGGTGGATACACACATTAAAATACTAAAGGGCTTAGTTCACTAAAATGTATCCAAGATGTCACGTTTTGCTATTGTGTGCATCAAACTTTAAAAGTTTCTATTGTGTGTATCAAACTATTAATTTGCTGCTATTGTATGTATTTTAGTTACATAAAAAAGTAAAAAACCTACAAATTTAGTATATACAATAGAAAGTTTAATACACACAAAAGCGACAAATTAAAAGTTCGATACATACAATAGAAAATTTTTAAGTCCAATACATACAATAGCAAAACATAACAACTTTGATACATTTTTGTGAACTAAACCCAATATTAAACATTGATAAAAAGTTATAAAATAATTATAAACACGAAAAAATTAAAATTTAAAAAATGTCAAGAGATAATATCTACACCCAGTAGAGCAGCGATGGAAGCGTAGATGCAATTGTATATCTTGTACAAGCTATCGATCATTGTATTGGTTAAGTTTAATGATTATAATAATTAATAATTTGGTTAAATATTATATTTTAATATTTTATAAAAAGTAAATATAATATTTATAAGGGCAAATTGCATTAAAATACAATAAACTTTGTCTTAGTTACTATTATATACAATCAACTTTATTTTCTTAAAAATAATACAATCAACTTTCACAATCCTTACATTGTATACAACTTGTTGTATACCATGAAAGTTATGATAAAGTTCATTGTATATAATAGTAAGTAAACAACAGACACATAAAAAAGTTGTTTGCATACAATAAGAAAATTATGAAAGTTAATTGTATTATTTCTAAAAATTTAAAGTTCGTTGTATATAATAGTAATTAAGACAAAGTTTATTTTTATGCAATTAGCGCTATTTATAAATTAAAATGGTGAAATATAATATTGTAAAGTTTAAAAAAGGTATATATGAAATTTTGATATTCAAGTTTGACTAAAAAACAAAATTTAAATTTAAATTTTGAATAAATAAATAATTAAATTTATTTTATTAAATTAAAAAAATCATTTAACAAATTTAATAAATGTTAGTAGATTTTCTATATAGCTTAGAAAAATTACAAAAAAACGGTTACAATTTTTTTTGGGTTTAGTTTACTAAAATATATCTAAGTTATCACGTTTTGTGATTGTGTGTATCTAACTTTAAAAGTTTCTATTGCATGTACCAAACTTTTTTATGCAAATTGATGATTTAAATTTAATTTTACCTAAACTGAAAGTTATAATTGTCTGGTAAAATTGATCCATGCAAATTATTTTTTTATGATTATGACTGTAACATCTTGATTTTGGGCCTAGTGGTTACGTAGGCCAAGGTATGTTTAAACACGTGGTTAGTATTTAATTATATGTTTAATTATTTACTAATGGTATTTATTGAATTAATTGATGATTAATTAAAGGAATACATGAGGATATATGTTATATGTACGGTTATATACATATATATATATATGTGTGTGTTAGTATGTTTTTTTTGTTTGTAGATATTAAGCAAACATGGACACCTCATGCTTGAGAAACCATACGTGGACTATAATAGAATTATCATCTGAACATTGCTTCTCATTTGCAAAACCGGCAGTGTGTGTTGTGTGTGTTTTGAGAGAAAAGCAAGAAAGTTGTATACTTGGAAAAGTGAAAGTGAAGAATTGTGTTGGTTAATTCTAAACAAAGGTATGATGATGTTCCTTGCATGATTCTGAACATATTGATATGCTTTTCTGATGAAATACATGTGTATATGATGAAACACCATGAATGGAGCTTCAAGCTCCATACTTGACAAATGAGTTTTGTTTGATTTGGTGTTTTAATTGTTATTAATGTGTTCTTGATGTTAGATACATGTTATAAGAGGTTTATACATGTTTTAGAAGTGTTCATATTGGATTTCAAGTGTTTAAATCGGATTTGGAAAGTTGTAAGTCGGCTGGAAAATGAAGAAGATGATGCAGGGTCGGTCCCGACGCGACGCGTCCGAGAGAAGAACGCGACGCGTTCTTGGAAAGAATCGGATTCTTGTGTGAATCCGAGAGGAAATCCGATTGGTGAAATCCGGATCCAAAATCCGATGATGGGAATCCTGAGTAGTGAAATCCGACAGTGGAAATCCGGAACTTGGAGTCCGGGATTTGAAATCCGACACTTGGGACTCGGATTGTGGAAATCCAATAATATGCATCGACGCGACGCGTCGGATGTTTGGACGCGACGCGTCCGCGGTTTTGAAGGATTTTGGTGTTTGTTGCATTGTTTAATGCTATGTGTTATATGTTTATTCATATGTGAATCTTACATGTTTATGTTTGATTGAAAGGATATAAATATATGTGTTTGGTATATATTTATGAATCGGTTACTGATTTCAGTTTATTCTGATCTCAGGAAAGGACAAGGCTCAGTAATATTAGACCACTGAGTGGAAGTTCGAGAACTCAAGGTGAGTGGATGTTTACTCACGGGTGTTATTAGTTGTAACTGGCTTGGGTTGCAACTGTTATCGGATTGACGCATGGATAGACTGTTTGTCTGCTAATTGATTAACTGTGATATGTTAATTGATTGAACTGATGCATAGATAGATTGTTGTCTATTAATTGATTAACTGTGATATGTTAATTGATTGTTGCGCCTATTGTGAAGTCAGCTGACGGCTGGGCATACTGGGCTGGGTTTGTTTGCTATCGGCTAATCAGTATTGTGGTCTTTTAATGCATTCGTTGCAACTTAAGATAATACTGTGTGAGAATAGCAAATAGACTATCGGTAAACCTTTGCTTGGCCGGCATTGGTTGTAGGTTCCTGCAGAACCGCCGGTCTTCTCGTGAGGCAAAGGGTGATTATGTGTTTGCTGTTGTGATATCATGCGGTTATTTGCTAGTATATCTGTGTTGGTTTACTTCCATTCACTTAGCTTTGTGCTAATCCCCCACCTCTCACTACTTTTACAGGTGGATGGTGAGTTATGCGGTTTAGTTGTGAGGGGGTGTAGCATGGGGAATAATTGACATGCACTCTGATTGGAATTGTGACGAGCCGTAGTTTTTGTAATACTGTATTTTAAACTGATCGGTTTTGTTAAACAATGGTTTAACTTCAGTTGTAAATACTTTTATGTTTTGGTAAACGCTTCCGCAGTGTTAATTTAAATGAAAATTTTATGGGTAAAAATATGGTGTTACAATGACTAGATTAGATGCTTGTTTGATATATGGTTTGTTTCAAAAATGATAAATATTAAAGGGCTTAGTTTACTAAAATATATCTAAGATGTCACGTTTTATTATTTTGTGTATCAAACTTTAAAAGTTTTTATTGTGTGTATCAAACTATTAATTTGTTGCTATTGTATGTATTTTAATTACATAAAAAAGTAAAAAACTTACAAATTTAGTACATACAATAGAAAGTTTAATACACGCAATAGAGACAAATTAAAATCTCGATACACACAATAGAAAATTTTTAAGTCCAATACATACAATAGCAAGACATGACAATTTGGATACATTTTGGTAAACTAAACCCAATTTTTTTATTTAATGAGATCTTTATTTACCGGGTTTAGTTCCTGAAAATGTATTCAACTTGTCACCTTTTGCTATTATATGTATCGAACTTTTAAAGTTACCATTTAATGTACTGGACTTCCAAAAGTTACCATTTTATGTATCATATAACCTGAAGAGCAAGTTGCAGATTATTTTTTGAATTTTGATTTATTTTTTATACCAATTATTATTCTTAATATTTCTATTATTATTTTAATTTATAATTTCAAGTTGAAGATGAAGATCTGATGAATATGAAGTTGTTACCCATATCAAAAACCAAACAAGAACAACATGATTAAGAAAGCATATTAAGAACAAATCGATGGAATCACAGATGATAGTAGAACAAAACCTAAATTTGTTCAAGTTGTTACCCAAATCTACAAACTGTGGAATCAAACAATTAGACCTGTGAAATCCCCAAATCGATTGTAGAACAAAACTCTAAATCTACAAACCGTGGAATCAAACCCAAAATCAAGAAACTTAAGAAGAAAAATCGAACAATTAGACTTGTAATATTGAAAATGAACGGATCGAAAACCATGAAATGCATACCTCTGAACCCTTGAACCCTAAATCGAAACCTTCAATCGATGGTGAATCATGTCTGAACAATCGGCTTCAAACGAAACTTCGAACCCTAAATCGGAAAAGATGGAATCACATACCTTTGAACCCTAAATCGAAACCTTCAATAGAAAAAGACGAAATCGAAACCGGTTTCAATCGACGGTGTAATCGTGTCTAAACAATCGACTTCAATCGATAGTGTAATCGTTTCTAACAATCGGAAAAAAGGAAATCCATCGCAGATGAAGATGAATGAAATTATATGAAGATGAAGACGAACAAAATCATACGAAGATGAAGACATAAACCCAAGATGTTTTAACACAAAGATGGATGGAGATGAAGATGAACAAAATAGTATGAGTATGAAGATACGAGGATAATAGCAGATGAAGATGTTTAAACAAATTTATTTTTTATTTATTTTAAATCATGAAAATCCAAGTCATATGTCATGTCACCAGACACATCAGCAAAACTGATGCCATGTCAGCTTGTAATCTGCTATAGTAGGTTCGATACATAAAATGGTAAGTTTGAAAAGTCCTGTACATTAAATGGTAAGTTTGAAAGTTCAGTAAATACAATAGCAAAATGTGGTAAGTTGGATAAATTTTTAGAAACTAAACCCTTATTTGCCGTTAAAAATGAGTTTTAGTTTACTAAAAATGTATCTAACATGTCACCTTTTGTTATTGAGTGTATCGGACTTTAGAATTTTTCTATTGTGTATATCAAATATTTAATTTGTTTTTATTATGTGTATTAAACTTTGTACAGTATATATTAAAATTATACATTTTTTTCTTATTATATAACAAAAATAAATAAATAATAATAAATTAAAAGTTTGACGTTTAAATATTTAAAATTTAATACACACGGTAATAAAATATAATATTAAACCTTTAAAATTATTAGAAAAATAATTATAGAAAAAGAAGTGGAGAATAATATTTTACGGAGATTCGGGGCGAGAACAACAGAACCGAATATCAGAGGGAACTCAAAAGGCGCCGATATCAATTAGGGTTTCTTTCACACCTACAAATCTCATCTAGGGAACTCAGACCCTTGATTAGGTTTAAGCGGCGGCGACGACCGACAGCAATGGCGGAGACTGCATCAACGGGAGTGGTGATTCGCTTTCATGACAGCAAGGGTTACGGCTTTATCAAGCCAGATGAGGGTGGCGAAGATCTGTTTGTTCATCAATCTGAGATCCAAGCTGAAGGCTATCGCAGCCTACACGAAGGTCAGAAGGTAAAGTTTCTAGTTGTTGAGAAGAACAATCGGCAACAAGCTGTTAATGTTACCGCTTTAGACGGATCTGCTGCTGACAGAAATCGTAATCGTGATGGTTACGTTGGTGGAGGTCGTAGAGGCGGTGGTGATGGATATGGATTTAATCGTGGTGGTTATAATGATGGTGGAGGTTTTAGGGGAAACAATGGTAATGGAGGTGGGTACCGCGGTGGCGGTGGCGGTGGAGGCGGCGGACGGGAGTGTTATAATTGTGGTGGCGTTGGGCATTTAGCTAGGGATTGCAGTAGCGGTGCTGGAGCTGGTGGTGGTGGTGGTGGCGGCGGCTGCTATAACTGCGGAGGATTTGGTCACTTAGCTAGGGATTGTACTCGTGGACGTGGCGGTAACAGCGGCGGCGGCGGCGGCGGTGGAGGTTGTTACAATTGCGGTGAGCTAGGTCATTTGGCAAGAGACTGTACCGCTGGAGCTGTTGGTGGTGGTGGTGGACGCGGTTACAACAGGTCCAGCGGCGGAGGCGGTGGTGGTGGTTACAGGTCTAGCGGTGGTAACTGCTATCATTGTGGGGAGCCTGGCCACTTTGCTAGAGAATGCCCAACCAATTCTTGATTAATAAACTAACAACGGTTTAACCGCAAAACTACAATGCCTATTATGATCTTTTCGGGTACATTTCGTTTAATTAGTTCTTAGCGTTTTTTATTACTTGGGTTATACATTGGAAGAACATTCTAATGGTGTGTTGGCTTTGTGTGGCAATCCTATGAATATATTTAGGGGCTGGTTATTAGTCTCATTTTTGTTCTTGAAATCTGAGGATTATTCAATCATTACTACTTTTCTGTGCTACCTCTGTTGATTATCTTATATCAGTGTGGTAAGTTGAACATTTCTGGTCATAGAAACTTTACTGTACAATATATTGTGCATTTGTGCTTGTATCTATGTATGCAGGTATAGTTGGTGGCCTATTTTCTCTTGTGATTATGGAAAATGATCGGTGTTGTTAATATCATCTAACGTCTTGTTATACTGCTTCTGTAATCGCAGATCACTTTAATCATTTTATAATGACCTAAACACCAATCTTTTAAGAGGGCTGGGAGTGTGCATATACGATTTCCCCATAATCAAACCAAACCAATAACATATAAATGGCCAATTCGCTGTGGTGTTCTGTATGGCATTCAACCTGGTTTTATGTAAGATTTTGATTATTTCACCTTTTGGTGGCTGGTTATGTTGTATGATTTGTATTACAACCTCTAATGCTGGTTTCCTACTCTGTGCTACATTTTTACTATTAAAGTTTTAATATTTAGACATTTATCTTCCTTAGGGATCATGTTTCATGATTTTCATCTTAACCGCCACAATTGTTATCGATGTGTGAATGTGCAATCCTAACCTTTGAGGCTTTGAGTGGGTGCTATCCCAGGTAAGTATTGAGTATTTGAGTGCTAGTTTTCTGAGTTACTTAATTGATATTGTTTGATGTCTACACTTTAGCCCAATGTTGCCAGTCTTGCTGGCATTTTGCTACCTTTAGGTTCAGTCTTGTGGGTTTGCTACTTCATTCAGAGGTTGCCTACGACACTGTTGGTATTCAAGACATTTGGTATATGGGTCTAGAAATGAGGGAATGCATCAACTCTTGTTCTCGGGTTCTTTTTCCTTATGATTTTTGTTTATTTTAGAGAATGGGATAAGTTTACAAGTTATGAGTATGCCACATATGAAGCACTGGGTAGAGATAGATTGGTATCTGAAACTACAGCAGACATATGGCATGCAATGTTTTACCTCATTTGATATCCAAGACAATAGAGAAAGTAGGATACTAGGATGCTTCAGTTGCACCTTTTTGGGTTAGTACTTAGCATTGAGTCTTGATAAGCCCAATAGTCGGTTAGTTCTTCAGCAAGTTTCGACTTGCGGACCTAGTTGTTTTGGTACTGGGCTCTTTTTACCTAAAAGAAATTTTGCATGCGTCCATTGAGTCGAACCTTGTATACGGGCTCATAAATTGTTAATGGGCTGCTGGATCTATTATTTTTTAAAGTTATTTAGGCTTGGACTCAATAAACACACACTTTTTAGTTAATTGAGCTCGGTGGTGTAGAGTCACTCGTATAGGTAAAGGCTTAGACCTACGAAGCTAGGGTTAAGGGGGCTTGCTGCTAGTAAGTTTCTAGGGGCATCATCTCTAGCCGGGGTTTCGCTAAACAAAAATGGCTAAGGACACATGTATCAAATTTTATCAATGCTAAGTACTAGCAGCTAAAGCTAGGTGGTTATCACTCGAGCTGAGTGATCGGCGATCAAGCTAAATGCTCACCTAGCGTCTTTAGCATAAGTTGAGCATTCAGCTCACCCACGTTTTTGACCCATTTACATAACTATTGCATAGCTAAATGCTCACCTAGCGTCTTTCGATTATCCCCGAGTTGATTTTATGTAACTCGTACAAGATAGTACAACTTTATGGACATTATCCTTTACACGAGTGATTGAAAATGCAAGTCGTTTGATTCTCGAAGCCCTACAAACGCCAAATTTCCTAACAAGCATATGAATGTCAATGTCTATAAAATAGTTGTAGTTCATATGCGAGAAAGTAAAGTGATAATATGTATTAATCAATCCTTTTATAGACTTAAATATCACGTATATATGTAACTAAGAACATGGTAATACGATGATGACGTGTTCCTCCATCATGAAAAACCTAGTAACACACGAACAACTTTCTTAAACTATCAAAGGTGAAATTGTAAGTAAAACGTATAAAATGTTGATAACTAACTTGTCCGTTAAAACCTTAAAACAACAATAAAGTTGTATAAAACGTCATAACCTAAAATATGTTTCATTTTATGGATAATATAAGTTAAATGTCGTGATCATGGTTATCTACAAGGTCACATGTAATGAGACCAAATAACTTGTAATTAGGCAGTTTGATTTGCCCAAAAGGGCTACACCTAATCCTTTATTATAAGTCTGGTTTTTAACTTTTGTGTGTGTTCCTTTTTCTATTTTTATGTGAAAGAGTACAAGTTTTAATGTTATGGCCAATACAACTTATAAAAAGGAGAACAAAGATCCCTAGCTAACATTGGTTTACTTTGAAATTTGTGTGGCTATAACATCTTGCAAGCAAAAACTTCCCAAGTGAGTGAAGACACATATTTGGCTTCCTTTTTATTAATGTTATGCTATTTAGACACATCCACTTGAATATACTTAAATATTTATTCATATGTAAAACTCGACCGAAAAATGAGCTACTAGTTTAAAGTCATAAAAGAAACCTTTAATATGCATTATGAATTTGTTCTCTACAGAAAATCGGGTCGGAAACCATTAAAAACGCCTTAAGACATCAAAGTCGCCCGAAAAAGTCATCGGAAAAGATGATCGAGGAAGGTAAGTTGCCGGAAATCAGTGATTGATAGTACCAATTAACAAAAGTAATATGTTGGTAAATAAACATGACTATCATATTGGTATATAGGGAAGGGTTCAAACGAGAACTGTGAGAACCAATCTTGACCGTTCATTTTGGATAATCGAATTCTTGGATGAAGAGCATAGGGGGATTGAGTGTGATATGATGCATGTAAGGAATTCATTGGTGGACAATCCAATTGAAGGAGGGGAAACTAGACGGCTAAGATTGGTTCTTGCGGTTCTCGTACGAAAAACAGTTCTCGTTTGAACTTTTGCCTTGGTACATATATGAAATGTTACTACACTTTAGAACTTATAACCACTCAGAATTTCTACTAGAGAGAAGTGGCATGCTATGTAAGGCCTCAGCCACAATTAGAAAGATAAAGAGTAATTCAAATCCGTGCTACGTCATGAGATTGTTACAATTTATTCGAGCATGAAACATATTATAAAAACTTATCTGAATCGCTAACTATAATTATATTAAATTAAACATATTGAATATGTTTAAACAAAAATAAACAAAACATATATCGTTATATGTAAGTAACATAACATGATATGAAAATCATAAGTATTTTAGGAAAGTCAATAAAATTTTAAGATAAAAATATTTCCTGAATGTTCTTTTATTTTATCAAGAGCGGTAAATTATCTATACTACTATATAAACTATTTAATATTCTCTCTCCATTTAATTTTAAAAGTATTTAAAATTCAATTAAGACAAAATCTTGACCATTCATTTTATTTAAATCAATCTCATCCACATAATCTTTAACCAATCCACTCTCTCTCCTAATTACTTTAATTTTTTATTTGTTTAAAATATACACTATCACACCCTCTCACACAAACATAATTATCCACCCACATTAACATAATTTTTAAAATCTTATTAACTTCTCTCTACTTATTTCATTAATATAAATTTTTTTCTTATTTTAATGTCTTTTAGAATTTATTTTTAAAACTAATAAAATAGTTGATGCAAATAAAAGAAAATTTTAAAAAATGGAAATGTTGTTATGTAAAACTTTTTCGTGACATTGAATCGTGTAAATAACATATATATCATTACATTTTTAAAAGCATGTTATAAAAAGAAACTATTTTTGCCGCCGCATTACGCGGGTACGATGCATATATATATATATATATATATATATATATATATATATATATGTAATTAAAAATAGATCATACAATTAAGGGTTTAGTTTAATTAAATGTATCAAACTTGTCATATTTTGCTATTGTGTGTATTGTACTTTAAAATTTTCTATTGTGTGTATCAAACATTTAGTTTGTCGCTATTGTGTGTATTAAATTTTCTACTGTATATACTAAACTAATTCATTTTTCCCTTTTTATGTAACCAAAATACACACAATAACAAGAAATTAAGATTTTGATACTCACAATAGAAACTTTTAAATTCCAATACACACAATAGTAAAATGTGACAAGTTGAATACTGTTTGATGAACTAAATTCTACAATTAAAGACCCGAACGAAATTAATATTAGAATGGATATTACTATATTAGTAGATCAAAGAAAATCACTTTTAATTTTTGATAAATAATAAAAATAAAAATAAGAGTGAATTATTGATTTGATCCTTGTGGTTTATCAGAAATCACTGATATGATTCTTTATTTTAGAAAATTACTGAGATGATCCCTGAATTTGACAATTTCTCACAATCTCGGTCCTTTAGCCATTAAAAGTAACGTTAGTGTTAAAAAAAATTCAAAATAACCATTTTGCCCTTTTATAACATTACAAATTCAATCACTATAGTTCTCAAATAGTTCGGAATTTAGTCCTCTACCCTTTTTTTAATAATGTACTATATATGTCATATTTATTAGAGTAAATTACTGATTTGGTCCCTGTGGTTTGACAAAAATCACTGTTTTAGTCCTTTAAAATGAAAAACTACTAAGATGGTCCTTGAGTTTGCCAATTCATCACAATGTCGGTCCTTTAACTAACATTCCATTTAAATTGATGTTAGTTTTGTCTTTATTATAGGGCATTTTGGTCTTTTCACCAAAAAGATATTTTAATCTTCCTTCACCTACCCCAAAGCATGGCAGACTCTCTTCTTTGTCTCTATATCTCATCAGCTCTCTCTAATCTCTCTCTCTCCCTCTCTTTATGTCTCACCTCTTTAAGACCTATTACCTCCGCTGTGAGGGAGTCCACCACCACCTCCGCCGTGAGGGAGATTACCACCACCTCATCGTCTTTCACCGTCTCTCTCATCTCAAGCGCTCTTTCTAATCTCTCTCTCTCTCCTTTGTGAGACCCACCACCACAGCCATCTGAGATATCGCCACCACCACCGTGCGGGAAGGCCGCCACCACCAGCTTACTGTATCTCATCATCTCTCATGTAAAGCTCTCTCTACTCCCCCCTCTCTCTATCTCTTTGTAAGACCACCGCCATCTAGGAGACGACGGCCACCACTACCGTCACTCTCTCTTATCTCAAGCTCTCTCTCGATTTTGAAAATGTTTGTTGCTAATGATATTGTAGCAGATCTAGAGTTTATTTGGGCTCCACTAAGGGTTTAGCTCGTAATTTCCCTCTCATCTTTGATTTGTTGAATCTTCAATGATTGTGTTTTTTGTTTGATTGAATCGATTTTTTTTTGAATTAGGAATTTTGTATCAGTAACCCAATAGTCTTTTCATCACTTATGTAAAGTATAGCAGCATTGCTTATACTTCAAATTCAAACATGTAACTTATACTTCAAATTTTGTACTCACAGCGAAAATTTATATTCCATCTGCTTCTAGAGCTTGCTCATGAGTCCCACTCATTTCCTTCTGATCCAATCACATAACACTTACTTCATCTTAACTCTCTTCGATGTTTCTGGATAGCAAATATAGTCTTGGTGATACAATATAAAAGTCTTGAGCAACACAGTTATTTGTTTTGAATGAGTTTGTTTATGATGGTTCAAACTGTTGAAAGAAATATTTAATAAATATTTAAGAAAATAAATTTGGGTGAAAAGACTATAATGCCCTTACTAAAAGACAAACTAACGGTTAATTTAAACGTCGTTAAATTAAAGGACTAACATTGTGATGAATTGGCAAACTCAAGGACCATCTTAGTAATTTTTCATTTTAAAGGACTAAAATAGTGATTTTTGTCAAACCACGGAGACCAAATCAGTAATTTACTCTATTTATTATATATTTTAAACAGTTTTCCAATAATATTTATTATTATATTTTTAATCTTTTTTCAATAATTTACTATATATATGTGTGTAATATTAATTAATATATTTTATTCTTACTATTACTCTCATTATGTTATTTTACTATCTTTAATACGCATCGTGATACTCTATTATTATACATCAACCTTTCAGAATTGGTGTTATATTGTAATTTGCTATATCTCTTGTTTAATTTTCTATTCTTTTCGTTTTTCTATGGTCAACATTATTTTTATTTTTTATTTAATTCATATAGATACCTCTTTATTCTCAAAAGATTTTATACAACTTATCTTTTTTTTCTCTTATATTATCATCAACATATTATACTTTCAAGATTCGTACCATTATTTTTTCTATCTCAAACGACATCCTATGATATGGAATGTAAGGATTCTCATTTTCTACTTAGATCACTAACATTAACTACTTTATATATTAATATACAATTTCATGTTGGGTTTTAACGGTAAAAAATTAACCGTATTCATAAACTAGAACACGCGAGTTTTAACAAAAATAATTTTTTGCTTAAGTATAAAAAATAAAACTTTAATTAAAATCAAATTGCGAAAAGATTTTAAACAAGTCAAGATTAAATATTTTAAAACCCTAGACGATCTTTGTTAAATATCAAACTTTTAATAACAATTAATATACTTTCGGTTCTGAAGTTTTTAGTCGACGCAAATAAAGAAGGAAATATGAGAAAGATTTTTCTAATTGCTTAAGCTTAATTACATAATGATTGATATCGTATTTAAACTTAATTAGATAACCTATCTAATTTCAGCTATAATCAAACTATTAAATAAGATAACCCATTATCAACTAATATGTGAAAATTGTATATTATTATGTGAAAGATAATAATAGATGGAGAAAAAAGGTAAGTTGTATTAATAAATTTGAGATTAAATATGTATTTATTTGAATAAAAAATAAAAATAATGTTGACCGTTAAAAAATGGTCAACAACAAGTTAAGGTAGTATATAATAATGTATTATAACACAAATTCTAATGGGATGTTGTATGATAACAAATATAAATTAAAATCATAAAAAATAAATAATAATAAGAATAAAAAATAATTTTATGTACTAGAATAAAAATATTAAACATATATACCTGTACACATATATAAATGTATAGAGTAAATTATTAAAGAAAATATTAAATGACTAAATGCGAAACTATTTGAAAACAATAGGAACTGAGTTTATTATATTATAAGAGAGAAAAATGGTCATTTTAAAATTTATAACATCAATGCCGTTAGTTTTAAAAGATAAATAACCGAGATTGTGATATATCAAATTGAGAAATCATATCAATAATTTTTTAAAATAAAGAATTAAATTAGTAATTTCTGATAAAACTAAATTAATAATTCACTCTAAAAATAAAGAATGAGAAAAAAAAAATCAAATAGCAATGGGATGAGAAAGTGGAAAAAAAATAAAGCACGGGAGAAAAAGGTAAAAAAAAAAAAGTTGGTGGGGCCATAGCTAAACCCATTTATGAAATACTTATAATATGATTTATAATGTGTTGACCAGGCCCATTTCTATGTGAAGTTAGGGTGGTCCAATATACATATATACATTTCTCATTCGGTCGGTGTCGTTTTGATGGATTTCATGTTGTTTTGCACGACCGGTGTTGTTTTGATGAATTTCATGTCGTGTTGTACCGTTCATAAGCAGGAAGGGAAATTATTCCCTGCTATCTTCTCTATAGGATTTTCATACATCCACTTGAGTTGAGTTGGAGCTCAATGTTCCATGCTATTCTCTCCTATCGGCCCATGTCATTTTTTCCCCTATTTTGTGCTCACTACTTACGGTCTCACACAGTAGTTGATTAATTAGTAAATATTTGTATTTACAGTACGTTTATTTCTATTAAAAAATGTTCAATATAGTTCATAATTAATTCATAATCTTAAGGGACTAATTTTAGCATTTGGATCAATAGCATCAATGGTTCAGATTAAATTTTAAAAATTTGGACGAAGTGACATTTTTGTAATTTTACGTAATTCACATGTGATACTTTTATAATTCACATGTAATTGAATATTAAAATTTTAGGACCGTGTTTTTTAAAATGTATAACGACCTGAAAGTGCTTTACTGGTGGCCTACTATGAAAACAGATGTGACACAGTTTGTGGAATCATGCCATATCTATGCACAGGTGAAGGTCGAGCATCAGAAGCCTTACGGATCTTTGAAGCAATTAGAGATTCCTGAGTGGAAGTGGGAACATATAACGATGGATTTTGTGACTAAACTTCCGCGAACTCAGAGAAATAATGATATGATTTGGGTGATTGTGGATCGGCTGACCAAGAGCGCTCACTTCCTAGCTACATGTGAAACGGCTTCTCTGAGTAAATTGGCTCAACTTTATGTGAACGAGATTGTTGCAAGGCATGGCATGCCGTTGTCAATGGTGTCTGATAGAGACTCCATATTCGTTTCTAACTTCTGGAGGAGTTTACAAAGAGAATTGGGGACGAGGATTAACCTGAGTACTGCTTATCATCCCCAGACAGATGGTCAGACTGAACGAACCATACAGACACTTGAAGATATGTTGCGAGCATGTGTAATTGAGTATGGTGGATCTTGGGATTCACACCTGCCATTGATAGAGTTTGCGTACAATAATTCTTACCACTCCAGTATAGGGATGCATCCGTACGAGATGTTATATGGGCGTCGCTGCCGTACTCCGACATGTTGGTTAGAGGCAGGTGAAAAACAGTTTGCAGGACCCGAGATAGTTTAGATAACAGCTGATAAGGTTGCTATCGCCAGAGATAAGTTGAAAGCTGCCAGAGATAGGCAGAAAATGTACGCAGATCCACGTTGTCGCCCAGTTAAGTTTGATGTGGGAGAGTTAGTATACTTGAAACTTTCTCCGTGGAAGGGTGTGATTCGATTCGGTAAACGCGGGAAGTTAGCTCCCCGTTACATTGGTCCCTTCCGTATACGTCAGATCGTGAATGACCAGACAGTTACACTAGATCTTCCAGCAGAGCTGGCAGGAATACATGATACTTTTAACGTCTGCTATCTGAGAAAGTGCAAAGTAGAAGATGAAAACCAGATTCTCCCAGTGCAATAATTGAAAGTTGATTCTAAGAAGAGATTGATAGAAGAACCGGTAGAACTGCTGGATCGAAAAGTGACCAAGCACCGAAAAAAGCAGATACCGATGGTGTTGGTCAAGTGGAAACACAGTCTAGGTTCCGATTTAACTTGGGAGACTGAGTCAGAGATGAAGGATATATATCCCCATTTGTTTGAGCAGGAAAGGATTCCGAGGACGGAATCCTCTTAAGGGGCCTCAAACCCGGGCTAGGAGATTAGCGGGTTTGTGGTACGTGTTTTATGGTTTAATATGACTAAATGGTTAAATATTGATTTAATACTAACGTGTGATTAAATTAATATGCAAGTATGTATGTATGTATGTATGTTGAACCGTATGCATGTATGTATTTCAATTGTGTACGTGGATGTGTGTTAAGGAGGTTATGCCACCTCTTGCCATGCATATTGTACACGTGGTGATTAGTTAACAAAATAGTCATTATCTCAAATTTAGAAAAGTGTGTGTGTGTGTGAACTTGTGAAGTCCTCTCGGCCAAGGAAGAAAACCGAAGAAAGAAAGAAACCATCGGATTGTCCATTTGTGTGATTTGAATCCAAGTGTAAGGTTAGATATTTATATGATGTGTTTGCATGCTAATTTGATTAAGTTTAAGGATTAATATAACATGAATATATGAAGAACACCATGGCCGATTTTGGTAAAATATGTTTTTAATGGGTTTTTGTATGTTCATATGAGATACATGTTTATATGATGATAAGGTACATGCATACATGTTCAAATGTGTTTAAAGCATGTTTCTGTAATGTTTAGATGAACTTATGATTTTCTGGGCATTGAATTGTGATGGCCGATTTGATGAATGAATGAACTGTCAGTTTTGGTAAAAGAGAAGAAGAGGAATTCCGATTGTTTGGAAATCCGTATGGTAAAACCGTTAGATAAAATCCGGAACCCCAAAACTGATACAAGCAAAACCGACACTAGAATTCTATACCCCAAAATCCTACACTTGAGAAACCGAGACCCTAAATCCGATAACTTGGAAAATAACTTAGAATCCGATTCATTTTAAATCTGAGACTTTAAAACCGGAAGTCATGAAATCCGAATGAAAGAATCCGATACTCAAAACAAAGAGTAGGAAATCCAAGATTACCGGAAATGCAATCAATCCAATACTATGCCCAAGGCATCTACCCGCCTCACCAAGGCCTCTATACAACCTGCGGATACAAAACATTTAAACCACACTATTAGCTATAAACATAGCTAGTGAGTAAAACCAAAAACATTTGTTTTATATAAACCAAGTCATCCTCTTTTTCTTTTGAAAACACAAGTTTGGCAATCAATATACTTTTAAAATCATACACAATAGCACATAAGGATGCGGGTCTGTCCATTGGGCCACAATCTCTCCACGTGGTAGCTACCCACGGTCAACACGTGCCCACATGGGGGATAACCACATCACCCCGTCAAGGTGGGGGATGCAGGAAGCAGTCCACCATACAACAATTATCTGGAGTGTAAGCCCTGTTCACCAAATCCACACGTGTTGCCCCGGGTTCGGTGGCTCGTCAGCCCAGTGAACCCACACGGTCATGATGGCTACTGACATACCTCTCCACTCTCTGCACCGATTCCTCAACCACCCGTACATCGTGGTTTCTTAATTGCCGAAGCCACATGAACTTGTGCACGTCTCAATGGCTAGGAACCCTATGGTATCTCAATGCCCAAAGTACCCCATCAATGAAAACATGAGTTTCATTAACTCAAAACCATGTCTTTGTTTCAAAATCAAAGTTACTCCAACATGGAGTGTCATGTTTCAAAAACCTCAATTAAAACTAACATTAACTTTGACCATCTCCAAAATGGAGCAATGGTCTTATTTTGGAAAAACATCATTGAAACACTTCTTATATCAAGTTCACAATTCCACATTCCTTAAACCCAAGGGTTTCATAAAGCATCTATAATTCATATAAACCATATTATAAAACAATCCATGGTTTCCTCATTCTTTAAGTTCCAAAAGCTTCATAAACATTTGCAAATCATAAAACCTGCATTACAAAACAATTCACTAGTTCCACAACCTTTAATTCAACAAGTTTCATCAAACAATTGCCAAACAATCAAAACACAATCATGATGACTTGAAACTTTTACAAAATTTGGGTATCTGCATGGTGTACTCACCTGAGGATGTGATGAGGATCACAACCCCATCCAAACTAAAGCTCAACCACTGGATCATAAACCTATGATCACAAAACACAAGGTTAACTTACATAAGTTAACCAAAAACAATGTTTCTAAACTCAATTCTAGCCTTAGACACCATTTCGGGTCTAAAAGACTCCATTTATCCCTTATAAAACCTTAGAATCAAACCCCAAACAAGTACATAGTCAAATGGGGGCAAAAACATGAGTTTTGGAGGTTTCAGGGTGCCTCGCGCTGCGAGAAAATCTCTGGAAAAACTTCTTCCCTTTACGCGACGCGTCGCGCCGCGACACCCATACCGTCGCGCCGCGACGGGGCCTGCACAGCCCAGATTCTTCTTCTTTTATGGCTGCAAGTTCCAATTTCTACTCTTTTAACCAATAAACTCGATTGCAGCTAAAATATGATTTTTAAAACTCAACAATACAACCTTAATGACAACAAACATCAACATATCTCATGGTTTTGATCATCAAAACCCTAACTTAACCATTTTTTCCACATCTTTGACCCATTTACTAAATCAAACACCATAAACTCAAATTTTAAGCTAGGAATCACCAAATATAATATCATAACTCAAAATCAAATACACTTTCAAGTTAGAACTTACTTGATGGACAAATCCCACTTGAGAGGTTAACTTCCTTTACTCCAAATCAAACCCAACTAGAAGAAGATGAAGAACCAACACCCAAAACTTGAAGTTGTGCACTTGAACCACAATTTTTCCTTTGATCTTTCCCTTCTTCTTCCTCAAGTTTTCTAGAACTTTCTCTTCTCCCTCTCTCACGTTTTGGCAGATGTTGGTTTTCTTTGGTCTCAATTATTGAGGCCAATGACATAAATATATATACATATTTACATATATGGTCCTCAAGCTTTCATTCCTTTTACTATTATTTACCATTTCTAATATATAGCACACACAAAAATCTAGTAACAATTAAATACAAGCCAAAACACACAATTTTACAAATTTATAAAAATACGGGTATTACACTTTAAGCATTTAATAAATTCATATATCGATAACAAATCAAGAAACGTCTATAGTCATATATTATCCGATTCAATTTTTATTATTTATTTCGTTAAACTTAATTAAATTATTTTTCGTTTATTCATATCGGCTGTATAAAAATAAGTATTGATGGAGATTGGAGAACAAAAACAATGTTGGTGATGTTCGTTATTAAAATACTTTTTGTATGCTTCACAATTATTTACTATACATGTTAGTACTGTTTAACACTAGAAACATTTAAAATTACTTTTAATCATCTCGGTATTTATAAACGGGGTGTTAAGTTAGTTACTTCAAATAAAAAAAGTGATGCTAAATTAACACCTAAAAAACACCCTAAATCAAAAATTAAAATTAAATATTATGTTTTCATAATTTTAAGTATTTTGAAATTATTTTTCTCACTTGCAAATTAAATCCTTGAACTTATATCCGTACACAAGTTATTTAAAAAATAATTTTATAAATTTAGAATTTTTACCATATATCCCTATTCAAGTATTTGATATTGGTTTTATAAACTACTTTTCTATTTTTATTTAACTTGCAAGATAACTTTACTTATACACTAAAAAATAACTAACTTTTGTTTTTAATAAAAATTAGACTAAAGGACAAGTCATTTAAAAAAAAATACATATAGTGTAAATTTTGATTTTAAAAAATCAAAACAGTAACTTTTAAAAAACGATAAAACTATTTAAATAATTTACTCCTACTTCTATATACACTCTTGGGCTTTAGCACCTTTTGGCTTTAGCACTTGTATAACCATTACAAGAGATTCCACCAAACAGTTTGTGTCCTTAATTTATCCATATATTGTATTAAATAAACTTTAAATAAAATATAAAAATATAAAATCACTCCAAGAATTAAATATCGTTATCAACATCCTTACCAAGGAAAAAGATTCGGGCCATATCTTTCCCTCTCTTTCACAAACACACACGTACACACACTGAGTAACGCGGCAGATGTCACCCAATCTCTATAAATAGCAATCATCTCATTCCTTCAAAATTCCCCTTTTACGCTTCTTCCTTCTAATTTCTTCGAAACTTAAGACACAATTTTACGATACAATCCTCTTCTCCTCTTCAAATTTCTTCATAATTCCTTAAGTTTCTTCAAAAACATCGATTAGTTCATCACAAAACAGCCGATTCTCAATATGGGTCGAGCCAATTTGGTTCATAATTTTCACTCTGTTTTTCTTCTTTTTATTCTCAAAGGTGAACAAATGCGAAAAATTAACCCTTTTAAACTGTTTTTGGTGTAGTGTTTAAACCCCAATGCCTAGATTAATTTGTTCAGGATTTGATTTTAACTGGCTTCTGATTAAATTTTGTGTTGTTCATTGAAACAGGGGTTTCAGGGGCTACTTTTACATTTGTAAACAAGTGTAGCTACACTGTTTGGCCAGGAATTCTCGGAAAACCGGTTCTTGACACCACCGGATTCGAGCTTGGTTCCGGAAACACACGGTCGCTCCAAGCTCCGGCGGGCTGGTCCGGCCGGTTCTGGGGCAGAACAGGGTGTAATTTTGATCAATCCGGTCACGGTTCTTGTGCAACCGCCGATTGCGGTTCCGGCGTGATGGAATGCAACGGTGCTGGTGCAACCCCTCCTGCGACGCTGGCGGAATTCACCTTAGGATCGGGTCCGACCACACAGGATTTCTATGACGTCAGCCTCGTCGACGGGTATAATTTACAGATGATTGTGGAGGTGAGCAGTGGGTCCGGTGATTGTTCGACGACGGGGTGTGTGGACGACCTGAACCGGCGGTGTCCGATCGAGCTGAGAGTCGCCGGCGGCGGTGGTTGTAGAAGTGCGTGTGAGGCGTTTGGGACGGCGGAGTACTGTTGTAAAGGGGAGTTTGGTTCGCCGCAATCGTGTCGGCCAACGGCGTACTCGGAGGTGTTTAAGACGGCGTGTCCTAGGTCGTATAGCTACGCATACGACGATGCCACGAGTACGTTCACGTGTACGGCTGCTGATTATGTCATCACGTTTTGTCCCTCACTCTCAAGGTAACTCTCAGTTTTTAGTCTCAAGTTAACTGTATTAAAGTAATATTATATTACTTTTTATTTTACTACCCACTACTAGTTTAATTCACTAATTTTTATATTATTTTTTATTTTAATAGTTATGATGATAACACGAGTAGCATGATGATAAATAGAAAGAAATTATAAAATTTCTAACCTAAAAAGATAAACATTGTTTTGACCCTTGAATGTTTAAGTTGACCCTAGAAGTGTTACAGTGTATTAAAAACTGTAATTAATTGATGTGATATTTTTAAAACTTAAGAGAAAATAAGTTTAAAATTAGCATCCAAAAAGTAAATTAATATATATGCATACATGTAACATCACCATAATATGTATGTATTAATTAGAATATATATATAATAGCTTAATATAAATCATCATTTTTCTACTTTTAGTCAATTTTATTTCTATTTTCTAATTAGTGGAAAAAGTTATTATATCTAAAACTTGTATTGTTTGTAGGGAAAATTCTGGAAAGGGTGTTACAAAACCTACAAATGGAAGCAGATCTGCAGGTCCATTGGAAGGATTTTTGTCAAACAGTTCATTGTATGCAGATCTTGCTGCTGGTGATGCAACTCCCATTAACATCTCTTCTTCAAAGCTTGGATTTATTTCATTCATTGTTTTTCTTATTTCAGTTTTCTTATTTGATTTTTTATAGGATTTTTTTGGGTTTAATATTGATCTGTTTTGGGATTTGGTCCAATATAAGAGACATGATATATCCTCCTACTATTTCCTTTTACTTATCAGCTTACTCACAAGATCAATACATATATCAAAATCAATGGAGAATATGAAGAAAGAGAATTAGTGAATTCCAGTTGTTATCTTGTGGTGAGTAAGAAGATGAAGCAGGACGAAAAAATCGGAGAATATATCATTTCTCTACATAGAAATATTTAAGGTTTTTAATTTATTAATATAGAACTTGTTGATATTTATAAATGTGTTTATATATGAAGTAACTTTATGTATTAACTTTATGAATGTTTTAAAACCAAATGCCCATTTGAAGTTTCGGCTATGAGTTTTTGTGATGGCAACCTCGTCTTACGGTTGAATACATGATCATTTGACCATGGTTACATATATTACATATATATATGATCATTTATAGTGAAGATCCCGTACCAAATTAACCTTAGTATGATCATTTGACCATGGTTACATATATTACATAATTTGTCATATTCATATTTGTCATGTGGTCGTTCGATAAGGAAGTCCTAGATGTGCTACCCAAAAAAGGAAATATAATAATTAATATATGTACGTACGTCCTTTATAATTTCAATCTCATCATAACACATCATTTGTTATGTTTGATGTGATATTACTTAAAACTTAAAAGCAAGTCTTTTAGGGATAAGACCAAAATAAAATCAACACATTTGATTTGTTACTTTAAATTGTCTTTCAATGCAAGTTTCTTTCTTTAGTGATAGAAGCGAAAAGAGGATATATAGGTGTGTGTGGGGGTCACCACCTAAGTGGTTGAGGGGGTGTGCCATACTCAAGTCAATAGGTAGAGATGGTTGAGGGGTGAGTATTATATGGGCGTTAGCAACTGGTTATTGTTTATGTGTTCGTACTCCTCTCCTTTTCTATTCTTATCTTTTTACGGGTCTCAAAATTTGATATAATTAGTAATGACCACTACGAGTTGAGTAATTACTTTAATTGGTTGGAGAAAAAAGTTGTTATGATGAATTAACAAATTTTTATCAATATATATATATAGAGGGAGGGTTCAAACAAAAACTGTTTTTTGTACGAGAACTGCTAGAACCAATCTTAGCTTTTGCTTAAAATTAATCAATGGCTAATATTTTTTGGGCTCATTATGCTTCATTAATGATGCATTAATAAGGATTATTTCAGGAAAAATGAAGCCTCGCAAATTAATGGCGGCTCACCCAGACGCAATTCACGGTTGGATAAATATATAAATTACCAAAATACCCCTATTAATAAGTCATTAATAGCGTTAAAAATAGTTCTCGCAGTTCTCGTACGAAAAACAGTTCTCATTTGAAGGAGGGCAATCAAATTGAAGGAGGGGGAATTTGACGGCTAAGATTGGTTCTCACGCTTCTCGTACTAATAATGGTTCTCAAATGAACCCTCCCCTATATATATATATATATATATATATATATATAGGGGAGGGTTTATTTGAGAACCGTTTTAATTGCGAGAACCGTAAGAACCAATCTAAGCCGTACATTTTGGATAATGGAATTCATAAACGAAGAGCGTGGGGGGATTGGGTGTGGCAAGGTGCATGTAAGGAATTCATGGGTGGGCAATCCAATTGAAGGAGGGGAATTGGACGACTATGATTGGTTCTCATACGAAAAACAGTTTTCGTTTGAACTTTTGCCTATATATATATATATATATATATATATATAGGGTTCATTTGAGAACCAATTTTATTGCAAAAACCGTTTGTGGCCATTGATCATAGTTGATCAATTAATTGTGACAAACATGTAATTAATTAAATATACAACCGTCATTTCACTTTCCAAACATATTGGAGGGGGTATTTTAGGCAAATTGCCTAAATAAATGGGGGACCAATCACCCTCACTTTTTTAAAATTAAAATATCTCCTAAACGCAAAGGTATTAAAATACGAAAATTATACCAAATTAACGAGAAAAATATGCTATTAATATGACATCCATATTTCTATACTTTTTCAAAGAATTTTTTTTCGTTTTTGCCGGGGGTTTTTTGTAGCACAACATTATATGTATACACATGTGCACATAACACTTGATTTTTTCAAGCACATGTGCATATGTGCACCACCTGTTCATACTGCATAAGTGCGTCTGGGTGCATATATCCACCGTGCACGTGTGCATCTCGTGCATATATGCATATGCATCAGATATATGCACATGTTCGTTTATATGTATGTATATATATATATGTGTGTATATAAATATATGTATACATACACACACTCTCTCTCACACACATATACATACAAGTAGTTAGTGTCTGTTTATATTTGATAATGTTAGTTTTGTATTATATTTGTAGATGTGTTCTTCAATTTGTGTTCTTTTATGTTCGGCAAAAGTTAAACACACGAAAATGGACACAAATATTAATTCGTTTATCCGTTTGTATTCGTTTTTTTAGCTAAATTTAAAAGAACGAACACGAACAAGCCCCCGTTCGTGTTCGTTTGATTCGTTTACAACTCACGTGTAACTCAAAATAGGTCAATTAATTAAAAAGAGTTGTCCTTTTAGATTCTTTTGGTTATTCTACTTTGCAAAATAAAAAAAGCGTCAATCTCCAATAAAAATGTAAATAATTTTGATTATAAATAGTGAAGGAAGTAAAAAGAAAAAAAAAATACAAAATACACATAAAACCATGCCATCTATAAAAAACAAAAAAAAGGAGGCTCCATATGAAATGAAAGAAATTACCTCAATAATAATAAATTAAAAAACGGCGCAACCACTGCGCTGAAACAATTTCAACTTTGGACAATTTTGTCCTTTTTAATTCAATTCAATTAATTAGGACAAGAAAATAATTAATTGGTTCATAATGATTTTCGTTATAAAAATAATTCTTAAATAATCTTTTTCCTATATATATATATATTGGGGAAGGTTCATTTAAGAAGCGTTTTTATTGCGATAACCAATCTTAGCCGTTCATTTTGGATAATGGAATTCATTGATGAAGAGCGTGGGAGGATTGGGTGTGGCAGAGTGTATGTAAGGAATTCATGGGTGGGCAATCCAATTGAAGGAAGAGGGATTGGACGGCTAAGATTGGTTCTCACGGTTCTCGCGGTTCTCGCAATAAAAACGGTTCTTATTTCAATATATATATAGGCAAAAGTTCAAACGAGAACTCTTTTTTCGTACGAGCACCGCGAGAACCAATCTTAGCCATCCAATTTTCCCTCCTTCAATTGGATTACCCACCTATGAATTCTTTACATGCACCCTGCCACACTCAATCCCCCACGCTCTTCATCCATGAGTTCCATTATCCAAAATAAACGGTCAAGATTGGTTCTCGCAGTTCTCGTACGAAAAACAGTTCTCGTTTGAACCCTCCCCTATATATATATATAGAAATAGGATCAACATAGAACTTAGTCTTAATTATAGAACCTAAAAAACAAATCTGGACCATTAGATCATCTAAATTAATGGTTAAGATTTGAAGGTGGCAATTCTATAAATTATATGAAAATTATATTAAGTAACCGCATAATTGAGGGCAAATATGGAATTATGTTTTGATTCTATTTATGATTTTATGGCTCCACTTTCCGAAAATGAAAAATGAGAACCAAAATGCAAATCATTGGTTATTTGCATGTTAATGACTTAATATTATTTGCATTTTCGGTTATTTATATTTTTGTTATCTTTTTTTATGTCCGTTGCATTTTGCATTTTGTATTTTCGTCAAATAATTTGCATTTTTGTTATCTGTTTTTTTCATTTTCGACAGCAGTTGCATTTTCGTCAAATAATTTGCATTTTAGTAAAAAAAAATTTAGAAAATATTTCGATCCTAGTCTTGAATTAAAGAGAATAAAAAACTGAATCTAACGGTATTTTTTTTGCTAAAATTCTTAAACATGAATATATTATGATAATTTGAATGTTTAGTAGGATTTTTTTTAATGGAAGTTTGGAGGTTGGAGGTTGAAAGAGAGAGAGAGGGGCATGAGTATTAATTAGTAATTCTTTTTCCAGTTTTGTCCTTACTCTTGATGTCACATGTTATCACCATGTTTATTTTTTAGGTTCTATGAATAAGTAAGGTTCTATGTATAACCCCACCCTATATATATATAGGGATGAGATCTAATAAAAAGAAAATTAAAGTAAAAAGTGTAAAAGGGATGATTATTTGATCATTTTTCGGTATATATATCAACTGATAATCGTTAGTTCATCATCTTTATCGATTAAAACTAGTTCTTGATCAATTTCATTTTGATTTCAAATACAGATTTTGAATACAAAATTTTGGAATAATTTGTTGATGAACAAAATGCTTTCATCTAAAAAGTGATGAATATGTTGGATTCATCAAAAAGAAATTGATGAAGAACTAGTTTTAATCAATAAAGATGATGAACTAACGATTATCAGTTGATATATATACTGAAAAATGATCAAATAATCATCCCTTTTACCCTTTTTACTTTAATTTTCTTTTTACTTGATCTCTACCCTATATATATATATATATATATAGAGAGAAATAACATCAATATAGAACCACTCTTAAACATATAACCTAAACAACCATTTTGGGCTTTTAGATTAACTTGATCAAAGGCTGATATCAATTTGTGACAAAATTGTAATTATTATACATAATTATTACCTATAATTTAAAAGAAGGGAAAAAAAGAAAATGAAAAAAAAACTCACGCCTCCTCATAACTATCATCAGCTTTTTTTTTAAAAAATCTCATTAATCCTTCTAATGATTTAAGAATTTTAACAAAAAAATTATACCATTAGGTTCAGTTTTTCTTTCTTTTTAATTTAAGACCACTCTTTCCATATTTCTAAACATTTGATTTTGAAAATACAAATATCATATCTGAACAATTAAACAATATGTAAATGCAAACAGATATCTACGAATCAATGTTACAGTAGTACAAACAATATGTAAATGCACATATAATTCATTTTGCATTTACATATTGTTTGTAGAATTGTTACATTGACTCTTATAATTAAGTTTGCATTTAAATATTATTTGTAAAATTGTTTGATTGACACTGTTATATCAATTTGCATTTACATTGTTATATCGGTTTTGCATTCACATATTGTTTGTAAAAAATTACATTGATTTTGAGATATCAGATTGCATTTTACATATTGTTCGTAAAATTCTTTGATTGACAGAGTTATATTAGTTTGCATTTACATATTGTTTGTAAAATTGTTTGATTGACAGAGTTATATTAGTTTACATTTACATGCTATTTGTAAAATTGTTACATTAACACGGTTATATCAGTTTGCATTTACATGCTTTTGTACTATTGTAACATTGATTCTAAGATATATGTTTGCATTTACATATTGTTTGTAAAATTGTTTGATTGACAGAGTTATATCAGTTTGCATTTACATGTTATTTGTAAAATTGTTACATTAACACAGTTATATCAGTTTATATTTGCATGCTGTTGTACTATTGTAACATTGATGCTGAGATATCTGTTTGCATTTACTTATTGTTTGTAAAATTGTTTGATTGGCAGAGTTATATCATTTTGCATTTACATGTTGTTTGTAAAATTGTTACATTAACATAGTTATATCAGTTTGCATTTACATGTTGTTTGTACTATTGTGACATTGATTTTGAGATATTTGTTTGCATTTAGATATTGTTTGTAAAATTCGACGTCCATGGTTCGACATCTGATCTGTTCTTTTCATTATCGTAGTCATGCCTTGCGACAATCTGCGTATCCTCAACGACGATGGTGACCATCGCTGCCGATGATTTCTCCCCGGTCGTCGTTCAAGGCCATGAAAAATGCAAAATTTCCAGAGCAAAGGTCATTGTTTGCATTCACGAAAAATGCAAATTGATTCATCTGGTTTTCATTTTGATTATCTTCTTCATTTTTGTTGCATTTTGGTTATCTTCTTTATCTGGATTTGCATTTTTGTTATCTTCTTTATGTGAATTGCATTTTGCATATTCGTCAAACAATTTGCATTTTGAAAAAAAAATTAGAAAACATATCAATCCTGGTCTTGAATTAAAGAGGATAAAAAACTGAATCTAATGGTATTTTTTTTTGCTAAAATTCTTAAGGATGAATATATTATATGACCATTTGAATGTTTAGTAGTTTTTTTTTAAAATGGAAGTTTGGAGGTTTGAATGAGGGGGAGGCGAGAGTGTTAAATTGTATTTCAGTTTCTAGTTTTGCCCTTACCCTTGATGCCACGTGTCATCGTCAGGTTTGTTCTTTAGGTTCTATGAATAAGTAAGGTTCTATATATAACCTCACCCTATATATATATAAATATATATATATATATATACTAGTGGGGTACCCGCACAATGCGACGGCGGCGAATAAAGAGGAGGTTGTGATGAGTTTTGTGCAGAATAATCACAAAGAGCTAATATGAGTTTGTGAAGATTCTTTGCGAGAGCCACTTTGAAATTAAGAATTAAATTGCTAACTCTAAGTTATTTGTCTTTCAGTTTGTTGGAAAAATTTTGTCGCATGGCTGAATCATGAAGTTGCTAATTATATATATGTATATATATGTGTGTAATATTTTATAGTTTCAATTATTATGTAATTTAGTTAGAATGCAATGTTTATAAATATCAACTCTTTGACTCTTTTATTTGTTTGGTGTTTGTGAAATCTCTTGAACTTGATTTATTGAAAACAGGAATTTAGGTGATCTGATGAATCAAAAGTTAATATTAAAAATATATAATTAGACTTAATTCAGTTATAAGTATGGTGATCTCATAAATCAAAAGTTAATATTAAAAATATATGGTTAGAAATAATTCAGTTATAAGTATTGGTTTAAATTCATTAATTGTCGGTTATGTTTTCAATATTTATTTGTTTAAATTCATTAATTGTGAACTTAAAGGAGTAGATGTATAAAGGAGGCGTATTATAGTAAATTTACTCTTCTTAAAATTAAGAGTTTTTTAGGTGGTAAATGCATTATATAGGAGTAAGATATATATATATATATATATATATGAGTATCTCTATCATTTAAATAATGGGTTTAGTTCACCAAGATGTATTCAAGTTGTTATGTTTTGCTATTGTATTTATTGAACTTAAAAAATTTCTATTGTATGTATCAAACTGTTAATTTGTCGCTATTGCATGTATTAAACTTTCTATTGTATGTACTAAACTTGTAATTTTTTTACTTTTTTATGTAACCAAAATACATACAATAACATCGAATTAAAAGTTTGATACACACAATAAAAACTTTTAAAATTGGATACACAAAATAGAAAAACATGATAACTTTAATACATTTTAGTAATTGATTTCCAAACTCACTTGGTTATTCCTTTGTTTTTTGGCTTGCCTTTTGCCTAATTTAGTGGAATGTTTTTCCATTTTGATGTGTGGTTCTTTTTATTACCTTTTCCCCTTAAACAAATTTGCTTTCTTGCTACACATCCACCAACGCACCTAATATTTAATTAGGTTATATTTTTAAAAGAAATTAGTAAGAACTATAATTATTAGAAATTCATTTTATGTTTTCACTCATAAATTAAATAACTTAAAAAGAATGACTTAATTAACAAGTTGGATCGATCGATGCCAAGTCTGTTGGCTTGAAATTACTTTAAAAATAAAATTTTATGGTTAATTAACAATAATCATGAATTAATCATTATTGAACTTATATATAATCTATGTTTAATACCTTGAACCTACGAAATTCATAATATATATATATATATATATATATATATATATATATATATATATATTCGAGATAGTTGATGAAGTTGATGAACATTGTAGAATTGCATGTTAATATTGACAACAATAACATATATAGGTTGGGTCATTCATCCATAATTATTAGATTAATCAAATTTTTATAAGAAGGATTAAAAGGAAAAATTCAATATGCATGATCGATCCGTAATGAAGTGTATATAGTTGATTAGCCTCGTATGATACAATTGTTTATATATAAGACCATGCACATTTGTGGGAGGGGATGGCATGAGTTGGCGTGAGTTCACCACCAACACCATAGCCCGCACCCCTCCCACTTGCACTAGGAGGTTGAGGTTTGTGGGTTACCGATCTCTCCCTTTCTTTCTCTCTCATATTTGTTTTCTTTTTATCTCTCTTCTTTTTATATTTAATTTTAAATAAATAAAAGTGGCGTGTAATGGATGTGAGATTTATGAGATATAATGAGACGATAGAGAAAAATGATTTAACGCTTATGAAGAATCTATATATATTATTAAAATGATTACTTTCTTACTAATAATAGTAATAAAAAAAATTCTCTCCACCAATAAGCACCCTCCACTTCAGCACATACCTTTTATAAAATTTAAACTTGGGAAAAGATCCGGCTAAAGGAAAAGCGCGGATCCTCCCATTCGGATCCTCCGACTTCAACTGACTTCAACACATACCATCAAAGTTCTTTCTATTCCATTCCCAAACCCTAGCCCTTTTCGAGCTCTGGCGATTTCAGCCTCTGCCTCGATCAAGTTTGCTTTGAAGACGATCGTTTGTGGAAAGGTATTTTAGGTCATCTTCATTCAATATCTGCCTTCCTTTTCTCCGTTTTTTTCCTACCAATACTTCAATATCGAGTTTGTTGTCATTGTTATGAATCGAAGATTAGGGTTTTATGAAATTGGTGTATACTACGCCTAAAGACAATATGGACATTTTTGTTAGAAAATTGTTGACAACAAGAGGGTGAATCGATTCAGTCCTAAAAGTCTTTTGAATCTCCTTCTTCATCTCCTTTGTTGCCACTGAATTGGTGACCTAAGATGATGGTTTGATTTTGCAAGTAAGATTAATTGATTAAATCCTCTTTTTTCATTACCTCCGCAAAAAACCTATCAATTCGAGAGTAAGGATTTCTTCATATTTGATTGAGTTTATGCCTCAATTTGTTTGTTTACTATAATGTAAGGATTTTTTCATATTTGATTTCATTCATTTACTAAACCAGCAAATTTATCATCGATTATATGTTTCTATATTTTGTTAAAGGTAAATTAAGAAATGGTTGAATGAAGACGGGGAGTTGCAAGTTTCTTTGTAGTTGGGTGAGGTATGAAAATCTTAAGTGTTTCTTTTTTAGTCATTTTTATCCCATTATCATATTTTCTTTCGATGAACCTTTTGTCCATTGCATAATAAGATTACTTTCTATACGATGTGTGGGTGGAAATGGGTAAATCTTGAATTGAAAAGAAATTCAGATATTTAACATTGTGTGCGGATGGTTGAGTCACTCAAGTTTATGGCTGCTCAGGTTTTCCCTTCTAATTTGGTGTTTCTTTCATGTATATAAACCAAGCAAAAGTTCATACCAAGCCATTTACTACTGTATTTGGACCAAAAGGGTAGGGGTGAGCATCTTAACCGAAAAACCGAACCGCAACCGATAAAACCGTTAAAACCGAACCAAATGAAAACCGACGGTTCGGTTTATAAAATTTCATTAACCGATAGATAGTGGGTCGGTTTCGGTTTTGTACATGTAACCGAACCAATACCAAACCGAACCGATAAGGATTTATGTTATTTAATTATTTTATATATTTAACTATTAAAAAGTCAAAACAAAAGGAAATAGAAAAGTAAAAATTTAGAGTTTATCCACCATGAACACTTGATTGTTCTTTCATGTGAGACTATTAAATATATTAAAAATGAATTCACAAGTTGTAAATTTGTGGAGGCCAAGAGGTGTGTAGCATTAGGCCCAAATTTATAGATTAAATATTGCTCTAGGATACCATTTTGTACTTTTATTGTAAAAAATAATGAATATAACAAGTCATAAAAAATAATCAATTATATGCCCAATTTTGTGACTAACGTAAAACAATAAAAAAATATAACTCAAGCTCATATTCTGAAATAATGAAGCCTATTAAGTTTGGCCCAACTAAATATAATGGTTAACCGATAAAACCGATAACAGAAGCCAAACCGCTATCACAAACCGATAACCGCCCCATTAAAAACCGATACCCATTGGTTTGAAAAAACGCTTAGCCGATATTATCGGTTATGGTTCGGTTTGAGGTCAAAACCGACCCAAACCGACCCATGCTCACTCCTACAAAAGGGAATTGGTTGGTTAATTTGGTTAAAACATATGTTTCAATAATCTGTGCCTACCAACTGTTCAATGAATTGTCTAAAAGAAATTAGAACAATATTAATCATCTTTTTCCATTTGTGTGTGTGAAGTAGACCTAACATGATATGGAGATAACTATGTGATGAATAATTTATTTTATCTTATAACTAATTGTGGCTTTTATATAATTTATAACACAAATCCCTGGTTCCAACTAAGAGTTATTTTCAAGAATCACATGAATAATGGTCTAAAGGTTGTGGGTGACAACACAGACAGTTGGGTGGGTGGAAATTCCTATTTGGCAATTAGTAGAAACAATGAATAATAAACAAATGATATGATCACTATTTTCGCATGAAAATTTGATGCAACTTAAGTTCTTATAATGTGCTTCCATGAGAGATTTAGATGCTTTGCTTTTTTGTCACATGGGGCAATTTAGTAAACATTATGGTTTGGATCGTTGGTTGGGGGGGGTGGGTCATACCATAGAAATACAATGCATTCGTGATAGAAATCATATTGTGTCATCTTAGAGGATCCTCACAACACAAACCGGTATGTAAAGAAAGTTTTTTTCTTCCCTTGCTGGTCTTAAATAAAAGGGCCCAATACCGCAACAATACCGCAACAAAGGGCCCAATACCGTAACAAATTATTTGATCTTTCTATAAGTGTTTAATACTTAACAATTTTTCAATTCCTAAAAGCTTTTAGTTTTTATAAAGTTTCAGTTTCTCTTTGATAGTAAAATGACATCATTTGCTTATTTTGATATAGATGCCCTTTCTATATGGTTAATGAAATTATGAAGTGGTTCTATTCTATTTTTGGTTTTTGTGGCAAGGAAGGTGGCCTCCTCATGTAAGTTGCTCTAATTTATTAATTTTATAGATAAAGGAATGTAAATTTTATGATTAAAAAATCGTGGTGGTTATTGTCAAGCATGAAATGTATATTATAGAAGGTTTTTTTGTTTATGCAGAGTAAAAGCTTTATCTCTTCTTAACCAATGGTTAAAAGAACAAACATTTAATCGATTCTTAAGTAGAGGTATGTTTGTCTCACAATTTGATTCGTCATTTTCTTTGAATTTTGTTTAATTGATTATATTTTTGTTGATTTATGAATTTGGTAAAATCATATTTTTTTTCATTTGTACATAGATGCTATTTTAACGGTTATCGTGGTTGATTATTCACTTTAGCAAACGATAAATTTGCTTAACGGGTGTTAGCTTGAAACTGAGGTTAGAAATAGTTTTTTACATGAATTAAATAGTTTACATTTTATCACACTATTCGCTTAAAGACTGATGTATACTCATAGCTGTTTGCTTCTTTGATTAACTGAACTAATATATGTTTTTGGTTTGCAGATTACATGGTTAGTATTTATGTATAACTTTCCTAATACATGTACGAGTTATGGTGCAAAACTCTTGCTTACTGTTTTCAGTATAACCTTCCCAATACATATACAAACTATGGTGCAAAAGATATTAAAATTATGTTTGCCTTATTCAATAGCAAACATAAGACCTACACAGAATCATTGATACAAATTCAAGATATTAAAGGTTGCTATTCGAGGTAGTATATACCATATGGTTTGCATACGCCTTCTCCTGTTATTAATGTATATCTACATTTTTATGGGACCTGTTACATGGAAACACACATCATTTATGGATGAGGATCTTCAATAAGCCAAGTCGTAAGAATTCATTCCATCATTGTACTTTATATTCTTTGTAAGATTTTACTTATCTTAAACTTATTTACAACATTATTGGTTTCGTAATTCAAAAATATTCTGTATATAACTTTTTTTCAGTTTACTTCTGTAAATATATTACATTTAAATTTAAGAGGGTTTGAAGGAATTCTTCAATTTATTACAACATTATTTGTTTTTTAATTCAAAATTATTTTGTATGTTATTTTATATTATTTTTAGATTCATTTATGTAATACCCGTAATCCCACGGGTCCATGAGCTAGTGCTTATAGTATTAGATTTGTTTGGCCCTATGTTGACGTGTCTTTCTCTTTTATTGGACTTTTTTTTTCCTCCAGCTTCTTGCCCACGCAAGTATCAACTTCATATTTAAATTTATTATAATTTAAATAAAACAATTAATTTCATATTTTATTTGTTTTCCATCTATAGTTTTTACTTTTTAGCGCGCGCGCGCACATATATATATATATATATATATATATATATATATATATACTAGCATCATACCCGCGCAATACTGCGGCAACAAATAGTTTTTGATTTACAATATATCGTTTTCAAGAATGTAATGATATGTTATTCGCGCGATTCAATGTCACAAAAAAGTTTTCTACAGCAACATGTCCGGGTTTTTTTTCAAAATTTTTTTTATTTACATCTAACTACTTTATTAATTTTAAAAATAAATTCTAAAAGAAAATAAAATAAGAAAAAGATTTATATTGATGAAATAAAGAGAAGAGTTAATAAGATTTTAAAAATTATATTGATATGGGTGGATAATTGTGTTAGTATGAGAGAATATATTTTGAATAAAAAGTTAAAGTAAATTAGAAGAGAATAAAATAGTTAAAGATTGAGTGGATGAGATTAATTTAGATTAAATGAAGGGTCAAGATTTTATATTGATTGGATTTTAAGAAGTATTAAAATTTAAGAGGAGAGAGAATATTAAATGGTTTATATAGTAGTATAGATATATATATATATATATATATATATATTAAGAATGTTCAATATAGTTCATAATTAATTCATAGTTCTAAGAGTCTAATTTTAGCCATTAGATTAATGTAATCAATGGTCCAGATTAAATTTTAAAAATTTGGGTGGAGTAACATTTTCGTAATTCAACATGTGATGCTTTTACAAATCACATGTGATTGTATACTGAATCACTTGTGATTGAATATTAAAATTTCAGGACTATGTTTTTTAAGTGGACTTTATTGAACACAACTCATATATATATATATATATATATATATATATATATATATATATATATATATATACACTCTAACAACAGCCGGAGGAACAAGCTAGCTAGAAAAAGTCCGACAACGATTGGCATCTGCACGAGAAGAACATACAGATTAGGGGTGTTGTTCGGTTATTTTATTCAGATTTCGGGTATTTCATTTTTAAAAAATATCTGTTAACTGAACCGTATAAGAATTCGGTTTATTCGGTTCAGTATACATAAAAGAACATTTTTGGAATAACAAAAATTCACTACCCTACCCTGATATTTCTTATTCACACATTCTAACATGATAAGGGTAGTTTTTCATTTATCCATGACATAAATATTACTTTTATTAACAATAGTGAACACTAAAAACAACTTTTGCATGTGAAATATAATTTTATATTTTTAAAAACAGTATGTATAAAAAGTATTAAATATAAAAATTTTATTTACGTACCCGAGCACCACACCTAGGTATATCACTAGTTAAATATGTTCACAAGTTTATCATCTTACTTTGCTTTAGACTAAAAGTGAGTATGAAATGAACAGCCTGTTGACTATGAGTCAACTTCGGTCCTTGAAGGCAGACCATCAAAAACGTCGTTGTTGCTTGAAAGTTAAAAAGGAAATAAAGCTCAAAAATCATCGAAAGGACAAGTTCTAATCGTGTTCTCACAAAAAATGGAGCAACTGTATGCTACTTCTTAAAGTTATGTGGGGTTCATGATCAAGAATACAAAAGAAACCACACCAGCTAGCGTACGTTCCTTAAAAGCGCTAGCTAGCGACCATATTCGACGGTAGCTAATGCTTCCTAAAGTCCAACACCATAAAGAAAAAGAAACACAGATTGACCATCTACAATAATCCTTGCAAGCAACATCAAACAACAGTTAATTGTTGAAACAAACAAAATCAAGGGATAGTTTACATGCATGATTAAGCAATTTGCTTGAATTCATGCTTAGTGACAAGTTTTTATATTAACTTCAGTATGTTTTTATTTCTGTTCTAGCTTCTTTCTCGTTCGACTTCCTCTATTTCTTGATCGACAAGCGTTCGAAGGATTCTTATTTGAGATTGACAAAGGCTTCTGCTCTTGCTTAAGCCCCCCATTTGGATAATTAACTGTTATCCTAATAAAAATATTAAATATAATTATAATTTGATGAAAAAAAAAGAAACAGTAAATAAATAAGCACCTACAAACTTATTTCACATTTGTTAATGGTGTTCTTTGTGCCTATACGCGTATTCTCTAAACTAATTTCCAAATAAAAGGCTTAAAGGTGCTGTGAAAATTGAAGATAAGGAATCTTATTGCTTATACCAAAAGTGTTGGCACTGAGCTGTATTCTGATATAAAGAATGCAATCTCTAATTAACCTCTTTTGGTCACCACAACTATGCCTTGATGGGTCTTTTCTAATTGACTATAACTATAAACTCGAAGGATTCAACGCATGCCTGATTCAGCGTACTGCAAGCTTCTGTGTCATCGATCTCATCTACAATGAGTTGAAAACCACTCTCCTTTATCTCCACTATAAATTCATCCAATCGGTGACCTGATTTGGAACGAAAAATATGGCTAACGACGCCTTTGTGGAATTCGATTAAAGATAATCTGCAAGAGGACAAGGCAAAGTCAAGATTATTTAAGGAAAAAGTAAAGCATTGTAGAGAAAAAGTTGTGAAAAGCATTTTGATGACCATTTGAATATGAACATGCATCTTTTCTTAGAACTATATCCTATCTTGTAACAACTGATAAGAATACAGTAATAGACTACCTCAATAACTTTTGGTTACTGTATTGACTTAAAAAACTCTGTTATTCTATCTACTCTCATATTTAAACTTAGCTTTTACTTTCTATGTAGTACAGGTTACATAAGTGTACGTATCAGGATCGAGTTATTGCGACAACTAACTCACGTGTTCATACATAGAAATGTCGAGCTCGTTAAGGATTGAATGTATCAGAAACTTTAGTTTCCAAAAACACTTCATCAAGTCAATGATAAGAATGCATCCATCACATCCATTATATACAAGATAAAACTGATTCTATTCACACATGTAATATATCAGCACTGTTCATCTTTAAAGGGACATATAAAGTTGAATCTTTGTTAAGTTCCACTCAGTTTTAACTTCAAAATTGACTAATTAACATTGTTTTGGTCTTGTGACAAGAATTTATAGCAACATGATACGACCCAGATTTATATATTGACCGATTCTTTCCATAGTCGCATGGAACTGGGTTCGCTCTGGTACGGAACGCGGAATGGGTTCGCTGTTCGCTAAGTCTTTAAGATTTCGGTACAATGGGGGTAGGTTCATTTCGATTCGCCTCCAATATGAAGTACCAAATTCCAAGGTAGGATGTATCGCGAATTAAAAATAAATAATTATACTAATATTAATTCTCAAAGATATAAATTTCAAAATTTCCATAGAATTAAACCAGATTAACAGAAACATTAAGACAAGACACAAAATAAACATTTATAATCCAGAAAATAAAGGAAAAAACCATTTTTAGTGAAGGAAAAAAAAGAAGCCGACCGGAAGGGAAAAATAGACACTGCTCGGAATGGAAGAGTGGAAGGAGAGTAGATGATAGAAACCAAACATTTTAAACACTTAAATAGGAATTAGAGTGAGTAACTAAATCATCAAAAGACTTGTCGAGATGTGTGAAATGGATACATACAGAGAATTAGAAATCGATGACCTAGGGTCAACCAAATAGTACATAATTTCCCGCCTATGAAATTGATGTACCTCAAGTTGAATTCGCAAACCAATTCATGTTTTTGATTGTACGGATAGTTCCTAATTGCATTCCCATACAAGAATTGAAGACCAATAGAATCGATTTGGTTTGATTTGACCTACGAACCAAATCCCTTTTAATGGTGTGATTGGATCACCTTTGTACCACGATTGGGTACGAAATGATCAGAACATAGATCGTGGGGATATCAGCGAACTATGTGACTATGGTCAAAACACTATTCATGACTTTAATTTGTTTCTCTTAAGACAAAAGGCATGCGTGAAAGAACACATTTTCTACTACAATTTATTCGCAACAAGTATATGTAACCTACTTGGATTCGGACATAAAACATGAATAAACATCTCTCACCGACTTACACATGTAAATTACAGATCAATTTCTATTGGCAACAATATAACCTCTAGTTCAAGAATGGGAAACAACAAAAAGAAATCTACAAATCTATACATCATGAACAACAATCTTACAGATCAAATAACAGGGCATCCATCAACCACAATACCTGCAGCAGCAGGACAAGAAGCCAACGAACAGCCATCGGTTTTACTTCCCCACCAATCTAAGCCAACTCCCTCCATATCCAAACTAACATACAACAACACACCCATAAAGGCCAAGCCTGCATCTAACGCCCCAGACAACACATAGTTATGGCGGCCCCACCAATTATGATGGTACCTATAAGCCACAAACCCTGACAAAAACCCAATAATAATCCAACTGTTATAGTTTACAGAAGTGGCAGGGGGCATATTAATTGTTGCGCCTAACAGAACCGGTGTTGTGATTAGTGTAATCCAGCTTTGGCTCGGAAAAGCTTTGTGTAAGAGCCAAACAAGAATAGGAGCCAATGCACCTGCTAAAAAGAACCAGTTTATCGAGTTGTAGTAACCCAGATCACCAAAAATGCGACGGGGACCAATTAGACCCCATATGACTGAGGCGTCGTAGAAAACATGGTCACTCGGGCAGGTCCAAGGACTGCCCGAGGGAAGCAAGTCTCTTTCACATAAGTTTGGTACCGTGTCCATTAGCCACCACGCGGTTCCTAAGTGCACCAGTGCTGATATCAGTGTACCGCATACCTGATCACCACATTAAAAAAAATGGCAAAATTATATCACTCAAGAGGGTGATTGGTATTAAACAATATTAGATAAATATTAAATAGAGAGAGTAATGGGCCAAGCCCATGATATGTAATGTTAACATTACCTAACTTAGGTGATACACTTACAAACCAGTTTAATGAGTGGAAATGACTAAACTAACCTTCATTAAAATGATTTGTTAGTGTAACATCACCCAAGTTAGGTGATATTAACATTACGGATCATTTCCCCTTGATATAAATACCTATATATCTAATATCGATTAATAATTGGATGTGTGTTTTGAAAGTAACTATGTGATATTCGGTAATCAGAATCCGACAATCATTTGTGATTATATGTGTTGTAGAAAATAGTTTTCAGATATGTTTCTACTGCTCGATGCTATAATAACCATATATATAGATATTCAGCATCCGGTGTATTAAATTGTTAATTAAATAAACAAAATGATATTGCTGTGAGAAAGCGAGAAAATTTTCTTTTAACTTGAAGTAAACATCTTTTACATTATGCTAAAAGGAGGTACGTAGAAAATTTATTTTACCTCTAGATAATCAGCTTGATAAAAACAGGTATTAAATTGATTATTTTTAACTCTCTGATCAATGAAATAATCGAAAGTGTGGAATCCGATACCAGAAAACAAAAAACTAAAATCCTTGCAACTTCGGTAATCAGTTTCAAATTGCAAAAGATGAAACTTGGACTTAGTATTCCACATATAGAAGTCACCCAAACTTTTATTATATGTATGATGTGGTCATGACTGATCTCTGGAATCTTTGACTTAAGTTGACAGGTGGGCAGAAAGAAACTAACCTGAGCCATGAACATCGATCTTGGGGGGATTTTCATGTAATGTCCGAGTTTGAAGTCTTGTAAAAAGGCGATACCTTGCTTCACACTAATGTATCCGTAAACCTTAAAGCACATGTTGGCCACAGGGTATCCTGGGTACAAGTATCCTATGATGTATTCAGTGATCACATTCAAGCCAGGTGTCTGTTTGAAAAACAAGAAAATACCCATCTTAGAACTCAGAACATCATTTATGTATTCTACTATTCTAGTACAGAATCAAATATACCTGGTTTGTTGTGGCAGTGATGACACCAATTGGAAGTGTGAAAAAGAATGCAAGTCCACATGCCAACAAGAACGCCCACCATGGTAATTGAAGTTGACTTTTAAAATATTCAATCACAAACAACGTTGCTACAATGTTTGTTAAGAGAATGCAAGTAAACCACCACTCAGGTACTTGGTTGTAACGTCTCATAAGCTTACTATGCACATCCATTTTCTTTTCTTGAAATGCCGACTTGCTTAGGTCCCATAATTCCCTAAAACAACATAAAAACTTTGAATTAGAACTTCAAATGCACTAACAATAGATTAAAAATAAAGAAAGAAAAGAACAAAGATTCAACCTTCCATGAAAGACGAATACATGAACCACAGTAGCAGTAAGACACGCAAAACTAACTGCATAATTCATGGCGAAGAAGATGCTGAGGTAAATTTGACCTTCTTGCTCATAAGCATCCGAGTCAAAGTGGAAATTCGAGTCAACAATGGCAGAGGTGTTGTATGATTCGCCATTGAAGGTGAAGAGATCATCCGAGAAAATCGGGAACCTTTTAGCTTCATAAATATTGAACCAATATGCTAAAGGGGTTATGACATAAGTAACTAGACCATAGCCAACAGCAATGTTGACCGTGGCAAACCATGGGCTCGCCAAAGGGCTACCAAGATAAGACGATATGCTGGACCAGTCAAACCCAATTGCACCAACACCAAGACCATGAAGGCCGGACCCTATTTGTTGCGCTAATACAGATTTAGGAAAGATCCAACATATCCAGGAGAGGGAGGAAAGCATCGGGAAAAGGTATCCGGGGAGGACATAGTAAGCAAAACTGCAAATAAATGCAATGAGGAAGAACTCGTTACGTGTTAGCCCTCCCTTTGGCCTAGGCTCTTTCTCGTGTAACGCTCTGCAAATTAACAAGCCGCCCCATAAGTAAACTCATCTTGATTATGGTTTTCAAGTTATTTCTAGTATCAAAATAATCAGATTAAAGTTATGACAAGAATCAGATTGTTGAGATAAATGTAATGGATTAACAGTTTCTAGTTTGAATCTACTTATAATTTGACTCTCAAAGTAATCACCATGAAAATCTATACCCAAACACTCCCTAAAATCGGTTATGCATCTGTGTATTTTCAGATTCAGGAGGTGAAAGTGCTTTATACATATTCATTATTCAAGGATAAAGTGAATTTCAAGAGTTGTATCAGGCATAAAAGTTAGAGCAGTTCAAGATAAATATTCTTAGAATCTGTAAAAAGAAAACTTTCAGATTGAATCATTATCCAATTCAATTTTGCAGGTACCTGAAGAGGGAAACTTGGACAAGATTCTGTGGCCACCACATGGCGGCTGGCTCCACCAAATACCGCCGGAAAATACCCGCCCACCCAAACCCCAATACCTGCGTCGTCACAACCACAATCAATGCCACCCAAAAAGTCAACGTCTTGCCATAAAATATCTTCACGGCGCTAACAATATGAATCGCGTACGGGTTTCCGGCGCCGGAGTTTGCGAATATCGTAATCAATACATGCTCTTTCACATTAAACGGTCCAGGGTTAAGGCTGAACTCATACCTTTTTCCTCGGAAAAAAACCCTGTCTGTAATAGTCGCCGCCATGAGGTGGCCGAGGGGGACGACGGCGATCTGAGCGGAAATCGAGGTTATCGAGAGCGGCTCACGGCGGTACCAGAAGAACTGATTGAGGAAAGAAAGTAGAACACAAGCGAGTGTTCCGAGTGTCCACATCCTGAAAGTTACCACCGGCAAACTCGGGTCGTCGGTGACCGGTACCGTGAGAGAAACTTGCTCAATCGGCGAATTCTCTTCCGGCGCCGTCGCCGGCGGGTTGGAGCTGGATCCATCATTTTGGGTGTTCTTCTGAACTGCACATTTGACAAATTAATATGGGGAAAAAATCAATAAGATGGGTAGATTTGTACATTTGAGGTCGTGGGATTGATGAATTTGAGTATAATTTGGACTGAATTTTGCTTACGAAGTGGAGATGTGATTTCATCATCGTCTTCTTTAAAGTCTTCCATCTCCTTCTTCCTCCACTAGATTACAGAAGGAATTACTTGATCTGTAATAACGCAGTGGATAAGTTGACGGGATGAATCTAAGAATCTTTAGTGTAACAGTAGGATGATTCAAGTGGGGCTGGATTTCGAGATTTGAAGTCATTGCTGACGGGTTTGTAAAGAAGACAACAATTGGGGAGATTTTTTAATTTCAAGATTGGGAGATGCCACTAAGAATTGTACGAGGTAAATGTTTGAGACCGGATACATGATGAACGGTGTAATGTGTAAATTTACTAAATTGTAGGGTTAGGTCTCCATGTTATGTTTCTTTTTTTAAAATTTTATTATTATTATTATTATTATTATTATTATTATTTCTCCCATGTGGTTTTAGTTGTATAGTTCTTCAGCCAACTATATATTAACTTTTAGATTATGTTTTGTAACACCGTCAAAATTGAGAAGTTTATTTTTTTAATATAAAATTTATTACGAGTTTTGAAACTGTATAGACACAACTATAAATACAATATTTTTAAAACATGTTTTTATCAAAATATTTACAATTGACACAGCGAAAACATTTAATATATAATTTAATATTTACAACCTATAAATAAATTGTAACCAAAAGAAACCACCGGTGTTATCAAATAACGGTCAAACATTTAAAAACTTGCCATTTGTTGATAAATCCACAATGAGTTATAATGTTTGATATGTTATATAACCCATCTTAACTACATAGTGAGTTATGACGCTTATCCCATGAGATATTGAGGGGTTTTTTGGTAAAATTATATTTTATCATGATATATCCTACCTCCTATTTCTACACATATCTCATGAGATATTGAGGGGTTTGTTGGTAAAATTACATTTTTATTTTTGGTAAAATTACATTTTATCATGATATATCCTACCTTCTATTTCTCATAAATTGATATTTATGATTTTTCTTTAATTCTACATGTAAAATGAAATATTGAGTGTGACAAGGTGCATATAAGAAATTTATGGGTGGGCAATCCAATTGAAGAAAGGGAGATTGGACAGCTAAGATTGGTGCTCGCGGTTCTCGTAATAAAAACGGTTCTCAAATAAACTTTTCACTATATATATATATATATATATATATGGTGAGAATGAGAGAATGAATCATAGTCATCAATTAGATGTTTATGTATTAGATCAAACGGTCATAATTCACCCGTTGTAATTCATGGTATTTGGTCGTTTACGAGTTTAAAAGAAAATGAAAGGAAAATGAAGTGTGTTAGAACCTAGAGGGGGGGTGAATAAGTTATATGCCCACTTTTTGAAGTTTTTAACAATATTTGCAAGTAATTAAAGAGTTTAAGGAAGAAAGATATCACCAATGAAGTAGTTTGGACACAATGATTTATAGTGGTTCAAGCAAGGGTTAACAACCTTGCTCTACATCCACTCCTTGGCCTCACCCACCAAGAGTTGCTCCACTAACTTCTCTCTTTGAAGGTAGAGATAAACTTTTTACAACTTCTCTCTAATTCTAAGGCTAGAGATGATCCTCACTTCTCTCTAATTCTAAGGCCAGAGATGATCCTCACTTCTCTCTAATTCTAAGGCTAGAGATGATCCTCACTTCTCTCTAATTCTAAGGCTAGAGACGATCCTCACACAATTACAAACATATAAGAAGGTAATGTAGTGTTTGAACTTTGAAGGCTTTCACTCTTGCTTCATCCTTGATCTTGAGATGTTGAATTTGTATCAAGAATATGAGCTCACAAGTTTTTGTATATGTTCTGTGTTTTTCAGATTGCAAGAGCTTAGTAAAAAACAAGACTTGAGTTACCTTAAATAAGCAAAAAGGTGCAAGCTCAAAAAGTGTCCAGACTGTCCACGGTCGACCGTGGCATCGACCGTCGGCCTGCTGGAACTTTTTAAGACTTGTGAATATAGACGTTGGCCTTTTACCAAAATCACACACAACCCATTTTTACCATAAAAATGCACTGAAAAGAAGCTTAAGAAAAGTTGGGTTAGTGTCATACTTCTTAAGTTTGAATTTAATCATAAAAATGGTAGTTTAGAAACCAAATGCACAAAGCATGTTGGAAGTTTACCTCTTTGAGAGATTCCTTTTGCTAAATATGATTTTGGCTTATTTCAATAGAAGATTATGTTTAGTATTTGCCAAAATAGGAATTTATTTGCTTTGACTACCAAGCTTGTGATTTTATAAAAAATTTCTCAATTTTTATAAAAGTTTTTATAAAAATTATTTTATAAAAACTTAAACTCATTTAATTATTTATTTTGTAAGCTCATAAACTTTGAACGTTTATTTGTAGGAATCTTCGACATCGGCTTCTACTTGAACTCGGATCTTGACGATTGGAGCTTGGCCATTTGATGAAGCTTATTTTGTAGATCATAGATGAGAATATATTTGATTGAATATATATGTGTATATGTGCACATATGTTAATGTTAGTACATACAATTATATAAACAAGTTATATATTTTTGTGTCAACAAAAGAGGATATATTTGTAAGCCTATTTTTCCCAACAAAGTGTTTTTTGTTTCCTTTCAAAATATTCTCAACTTTGAGAGGAAAATTAGAAAAGAAAATAAGGGTAACTTTTTTTTCAAAAATCTTTTTTTTCTCTCCTAACATACTTAGGAACACAACTAAAATTTATTTTTCTTCTTAAATCTTTTCTTTTCTCTCCTAATTTTAACTCGGGAACAACATAAAGGTAGACCATGACTTGCTCTTATTTTACCTTATGAAAGATGGACACAAAAACGTGGTTGTATATCCGAATTTGTATTTTGTATTCTTTAACAAGAATAATATAATTTAAAATTTAGATATAAATAATTTAACCCCGCCGCGAAGCGCGGGTGACATAATAACTTGTTGGGTTTCAAAACTAAATTATGAGTGGAACTCAAAAATTGATTGATATTGATATTTTTTCTCAGTTTGGAAATTAGTAAAACAAGATGTCTTGGACATATATAATATGGTTGACATATGTTATGTGGTATTCATGAGGCCTCTTAGGCTTACAAATACAATTCTTCCTCTACTTTTGTCTTCAATCTCACCAATCTTTTTGTAGAACTCCTACGAGTATTCAGGTAAATAACTTTAACTCGTATCGTATGATTATGCCGAATCGTACTAAAATAACGGTGTGTATAACAACCGTTATACGATTGCCTTCATTAACATTATGTATGTATATCAATTGTTAATGCAATATTATAACATTTTGTCCTTAAGGTGTTGCTTTGCCTTAGTTTCGTACTTTCGTGGTTAACTAGCGATGAATGGTGAAATAAACTCCACCCACTGTCTGAAAACCAGGCCCAACAATAGAATCTTAGCCCATTTGTACAATGAATGGTAAGCCCATTTCAGACAAGACACGCATGTTTCTGCTCCGGCGATATCCTGTCGTCGGTGCTGAGTTATAACCGCCATCTAGTCAGAAAAACTTCCATCACCGCCACATACAAACGGGACCTAAATGTTGGCGTTGACAGAGAAAATGGGAAGAAACAAGGAAGGAATGTACCTACTCTCAACTGCTTCTTGATGATAGTGACAGATTCTGATTTTGTCTCTGTCGTTTCTGAAACCAGCATTATTGTGAATCTTTCATGTGGTTCATTTCTTGACTCTTTCCCCTACATTTGGTTATTGAATTGTTTCTCAATCTGAACCTGTTCTTGTTGCAATACAATACAATTTGTGTAAGAAAATTGCAATTGCAGTAGAAACATGAAAATTGCAATTACACAAGGAAAAAAGCATGGAAATTTTAGTAAATTTGTGAGCAAATTGCAAAGTTGAATCACTATAGAAACAATAGCAATTACAGATAAACAAGAATTAAATTATAGATTGATATCACTCTGCTCTAACCCCATAAAACTGTGAATTCACAGACCTGATGAAAATAAAGTTGTAGTTGAGTTATATTACAAAGGGTAAATTGCATGAAAATACAATCAACTTTGTCTTAATTATCATTGTATACAATCAACTTTATTTTTTTAAAAATAATACAATCAACTTTTATAATCCTTCCATTGTATGCAAGTTGTTGTATATAATGAAAATTATAGAAAAGTTCATTGTATACAATGGTAGCTAAATACTAGACATGGAAAAAAGTTGTTTGCATACAATGAGTGAATTATGAAAGTTGGTTGTATTATTTTTAAAAATTTAAAGTTGATTGTATACAATGATAACTAAGACAAAGTTTATTGTATTTTTATGCATTTTGCCCTATTACAAATGCACTGCTGCGCTTTTATAGAAGAGAACTAATGAATGTAAAATACTAGAAATATGGAATATACATACATATTATGGATTACAATTTATAAAAATGCAGTTCAAGAATGTGAAAAAACAAAAAAACACATCTATAAAAAACATGATAATAGAACAACATACACATTAAGCAACAACCTTAGAGATTAACTAATCGGGCATCCATCAAGCAGAATACCCGCGGCAGCAGGACAAGAAGCTAATGGACAACCAATCTAAACTAACTCCCTCCATATCCAAACTAACATACAACAACACACCCATAAACGCCAATCCTGCATCTAATGCACCTGATAACACATAATTATGGTGGCCCCACCAATTATGATGGTACCGATATGCCACAAACCCCGACAAAAACCCAATAACAATCCAACTGTTATAGTTTACAGAAGTTGCTGGGGGCATATAAATAGTTGCACCCAAAAGAACTGGTGTTGTGATGAGTTTAATCCACTTTTGGGTTGGGAAAATTTTGTGTAAGAGCCAAACAAGAATAGGAGCCAATGCACCTACTAAAAAGAACCAGTTTATTGAATTGTAGTAACCCTGATCGCCAAAGATCAAGCGATGACCAATTAGACCCCATATGAATGAGGCATCATAGAAAACATGGTCAGTCGGGCAGGTCCATGGACTGCCTGGGGGAAGCAAGTCTCTTTCACATATGTTTGGGACCATGTCCATTAACCACCATGCTGTTCCTAAGTGCGCCAATGCTGATATCAGTGTCCCGCATATCTGACCATAATATTTAAATAAAATGGGGAATTTGAGTAAATATTGATAAATTACTCCTTGTTCAGGGATTTAATTTTCTACATACAGAAGTCAGCTCCAGTGGGAATCATTGGCTATTAAGTTGACCAGTGAGTGAAAGGAAACTAACCTGAGCAGTAAACATCGATCTTGGGGGGATCTTCATGTAATGTCCGAGTTTGAAGTCTTGTAAAAAGAGGATAGCTTGTTTGACACTTATGTATCCGTAAACCTTAAAACACATGTTGGCCACAGGGTATCCTGGATACAAGTATCCTATGATGTATTCAGTGATCACATTCAAGCCTGGTGTCTTTTTGATAAATAATAGAATACTCATGTTAGAACTCGGAACTTCATTAACCTATTTTAGTACAGAATCGAAGATACCTAGTTTGTTGTGGCGGTGATGACACCGATAGGAAGTGTGAAAAAGAATGCAAGACCACATGCCAACAAGAACGCCCACCATGGTAATTGAAGTTGACTTTTAAAATATTCAATCGCAAACAACGTTGCTACAATGTTTGTTATGAGAATGCAAGTGAACCACAACTCGGGAACTTGGTTGTATTGTCTCATAAGCTTACTACGGACATCTATTTGCTTTTCTTCAAATGCTGACTTGCTTAGCTCCCATAATTCTCTAAAAAACATAAAAGTTTGCATTAATTGTTGCTTAGACTTGAAAAAGATCAAAATTAAATAATATAGATTCAAACCTTCCATGGAACATGAATACATGAACCACAGTAGCAGCAAGACATGCAAAACTAACTGAATAAACCATGGCGAGAAAGATGCTGAGGTAAATTTGACCTTCCTTCTCGTAAGCATCCGAGTCAAAGTGGAAATTTGAGTCAATAATCGCAGATGTATTGTACGATTGGCCCTGCAAATGAACAACAAGCGGTTCATAAATCCTAGTCAGGGCTAATAAGCTTTTGAATGATTATTTCTGTTTTGCAGGTACCTAAAGAGGGAAACTTGAACAAGATTTTGGGGCCACCACATGGCGGCTGGCTCAACCAAGTACCGTCGGAAAATCCCCGCCCACCCGAATCCCAATACCTGCATCATCACCACCACAATCAACGCCACCCAAAAAGTCAGCGTCTTTCCATAAAATATCTTCACAGCGCTGACAATATGTATCGCGTACGGGTTTCCAGCACCAGAGTTGGCGAAGATCGTGACCAACACGTGCTCTTTCACATTAAACGGTCCGGGGTTAAGGCTAAACTCATACTTTTTCCCCTGGAAGAAAACCTTGTCCGTGATGGTGGCCGCCATGAGGTGACCAAAAGGGACGACAGCTATCTGAGCAGAAATGGAGGTTATTGAGAGTGGCTCACGGCGGTACCAGAAGAACTGATTGAGGAAAGAGAGTAGCACACAAGCAACTATTCCGAGAGTCCACATCCTAAAGGTAACCACTGGTAAACTGAGGTCATCTGTCACCGGGACAGTAAAAGCAACTTGCTCGATGGGTGAATTCTCATCCGGGTGGTCGTGAGCGGTGGATCCACGGATATTGTGGTTCTTCTGAACTGCATTTTATTTTGGAGAAAAAATTCAATGAAATGAGTTGCAACAGTTGAGGGTTTTGTTGAGTTTGAGTTTAATTTGCTTACGCAGTGGAGATGTGATTTCATCACTGTCTTCTTGTTCTTGCAGAAGGAAGCATATGAACCTGAGATTCTTTAATTTTGTGTGTGCGACTGATGATTTAAGTGGGGTCATTTTTAAAGTTTGTTAACGGATCTGCACTGAAGAGACTGTTATTGATATTTCTTTTCTGGTCAACGATATCCTTCTATGTTTAATAATACTTGTAATACAACGTTTGTTATCATATGTAAATTAACCAGTGTACCTCGTATTGTATGATAATTTATTTAATTTCGTATGTTATATTTTTTTATTAAGTTTAAGTTCACTAAATAATATTTTATTGTTTTAAACATATCGATGTAGGTAATATACTTATTTTATTGTTTAAATAGGTAGTATATTTTGTGAAATTTGTTAAAATAAGTAATGACTTAAAATTTTCAATTACGGTTTTGATTTTAGCCGAAGTCCTTGTCATTAGATTACCATCAAACTTAGATAACCATTGACTAGAATTCATTCCGGGTGGTGATGATATGTCTGATCAGTCATCCGTCGTTGTCGGATTTAACATGACTAAGTAGGTATCCGGTAACGACGGCTGATCATACCTCACCATCACTACTATGAAGGAATTCTGGTCAAATCACTAAGGTTTAGTGGTAATCCAATTATGGAAACTCCGGTTAAAAGCTAAAATCATTTTTGGAATATTCATGTCCTTACTTAAATAAGTTTCACAAAGTAGGTTACTTTTTTAGACAATTAAAAAAGTATAATATCTACTTTGGTAATTTTGAAAAAATATAATGTTATTTAGTGGTTTTAATCTTTTTTACTAATAGGGCTTTTTTTCTAATTGCATGTGATTTTAGGATTTTAGCTTCTTTATTTTTGTCATTTTTAGCTTGTGGGGTGGAGTTTACTTACTTTTTTTAAAAGTAATCTTTTAATATAAATAAAAGACTAAAATACATCAAATCTATAATAAAATAAAATTAATTGTTTAATTTTGATCATCTATTTAATCAAAATAGAAATTCTAATATTCATTTTTTAGGTCAAAATTGAATCAAAATTAGTAGATTGGTTTTCATATATGTCTCTCTTAAAAATTAAAAATTATATTTGCGCACCATAATTTACAAAATATTATATTTTAACTTTTAGAGTAAATTATAAATTTTGTCCCTGTTGTTTGCATAAAATTTCACTTTTCGTCCATTAATTTTAAAATTACATTAGCAGTCACTCTGATACATTTTGTTTAAAGTTTAGTCTTTTAAACTCGACAGTTAATTTCTTCCATAAAACCCCTTTATGTGTCTTGCACATGGGGTATTTTAATCTTTTTACCTATTATCCTTGTCTTCAAACAATATTTACTCATTTATCTCTCTCTAGTCCAAGATAATCTCTAGTCTCTTTTTCCCTCTCACTTTAACATGCTTTCTCTCTGTCACCTTACCACCATTGCAAAACCTACAACATGTTTCTCTCTTTAACTCTCCCTCACTCTTTGTTCTCAACTCTCTTCACCATGTCGCCGATGTACATGAAACGTACCAGTTTTAAATTTATAAAATAGAAAATACCAGGGTACAAACTAGAACATAAAAAGACAAAAGGATCTAATCATACTATAGTATAGTTTTGATAAGTCCGCCTTTGCCACCGTGGTTCCCTTCAATGCCGCCACAGCCATAACCACCAACGCCTACAGTGGTATTAGATCTATGCTCCGTCGGTTTGTATTGTAGAGGTGTCATCATCGCTCAGATCTGAAGCACCATCAACGTCATCACCACCATCGCTCAGATCTGAACTGTCATCATCACCATCGCTTATAGAGTCACGCTGGCGACCTTGGAGTTAGACACTACCAGCTCGCTGCCGACCTTGGAGTCACAGACACCACCGCCCCCCGCCGACCTTGAAGTCACAGACACCGCATCCGCCGAACTTGGAATCACAAACACCACCGCCATCGTTCAAATCTAAACCACGATTAGAGATTGAAGAGTAGGTTATTCATTTTAAATTAATTTGAGTGTAGATAAACACAAGTTTTTAATTTGTTAACTGAAGTTGGATATTAACTAGATTTAAGAAGCAATAGTGTGTGATTATAGGTTTTTATTTATGTGTTCTTGTTCACCAATTTGGCTTCAAATTTGATTCTTGATTATGGTTTAAGTTTGTTCAAGTTTATGTTTTTTTTAATGATTTGTTCCAGATTTACCAATTTGAATTGTAGATCAATATTAAGGTTGTTTGTTCAAGTTTGCTCAAATTTAATTATTGATTATGGTTTAAATTTGTTCAATCTGATTCTTGATTATGATTTAGGTTTGTTTAAGAATTAACTAAAATCATATTTTGATTAAAAATATAATTAAAATCTTCATTGTATATTTTTTTTCTTATTAAATAAGACATTAAATATACTTAGAAGTGATAAAAAATTAATTAAAAAACAAAGAGCTATATGGCTATTTGGAAACCAGGATAGTATAGAAAAAGACCAAAATACCCTCATATGCTATGCACATAAGGTATTTTAACGGTTAATGTTAACGTCATTTAGTGTAAAGGACTCAAAGTGAAACAAAATGACAACCAAAGTGACTATTTTTGTAATTTTTGAATTTAAATGACTAAAAGTGAAAATCAGCAACAACCACATGGATCATTTTTGCAATTAACTCTAAATTATAACCAATAAAAACTTGACCTTATTCATCTAATTGTAACAGTAATGAACGAGGTTTATACAAAAAATGCAATTATGTCTATTCGTATTATGATATCATGCTTTTGTCATCACATCTACCCTTAACTTCGTGTTGATGCTTCCATTGATGGTTTAAGTGTTATAATAGAGCTTGCACTTGATTTATGTCTTTCATTACACCTGTTTGGGAAGATTTTGCCATTTCACAACTACCACAAGGACAAGAAAAATATACATAAATAACACCAAGGAAAGCAGATTCTTCTTCCATAAGGACCTAAAAAAAACAATTGTTTTCTTTTTTTTTATTAACTCAAGAAAATGATGTTAAAATATGCAAATAGAATTTTAATTTTATGAGACATGATTATAAACTTTTACAGATCTTGGATTATTTTTTTTGGTTCAGGTACATCTTCGACATATCTTGACTTGATTAAATATGATGATTTTTTTATTTGAAGATGATGTGGAACTAGCGGTTGACGTATAGAATCCATTAATTCTCTCTTTTTATTTTATTTTGTCACTTGTCAGGATCAAATGAGTAGGATGATGAAGTAGGAAGATATAGAACCTCTCATTAATACTTGTAATACAACGTTAGTTATCGTATGTAAATTAAAGATTGTACATTGTATTGTATGATAATTTATTTAATTCCGTAAATTACATTATTATGGTTGAAGCCACTAAATAGCATCTTACTTTTTCAAAATTATTGACTCAGATAATACACTTTTTCTATTGCACAAATAGGTAACATACTTTGTGAAATTGTTGAGATAAGTTATGATTTGAATTTTTCAATTAAGGTTTAATTTTAGCTCTAGACAGAGTTCCCACAATTAGATCACCACCAAACCTTGGTGACCTGACCAAAATTCCTTGATGATAGGTCTCTGTTATTGCCGAATTTAACATAACTAAGTAGGTATTAAATCCGGCAACGATGGCCGATCACACCCCACCTCACCATTAGGAAGGAGTCAAGGTTTGGTAGTAATTTAATGGAACTCCAGTTAGAGGTCAAACCATAATTGGAAAATATATGTTCTTACTTTACCAGGTTTTACAAAATAAGTTATCTATTTGAACAATAAAAAAAATACATTACCTATATTGACAATTTAAAAAAAGTAATATGTTATTTAGTGGTTTTAACCTTTTTTATTATTAAGGCTTTTTTTAATTTCATGTGGTTTTAGCTTGCGTGGTGAGTGTTTGTTTGTTTTTTGAATGGTAACATACATTAAAAGACTAGCAAATTGCTAACAAAGATATAAAGATATAAATGTCATATGTTCTATTTCATGTCTTCAGGAGAAGAGGTGATTTAAAAGGTCTTAAGTTTGAAAAGATCTGTAAAAAAATGATTTAGTTTTTAGTTTTTCAAAATAAGAAAAAATAAGACAAAATAATTAAGGTTTTATGTCTGCGAAAAAACAAACAAGCTTATTAGAAACGTCTCCCGCCGTGTGAAAAAACAAACAAATTGATTAGAAACATCTGCAAACACGCAAACGTCTTTTTAAAATAAGACCTTATTTTAAAAAACAAACAAAGCCAAAGTTACAAACAGATTACAAACTAGAAAACATCTATCACTTATTGTTTAAAAACTTCCTTCTATTTTTAAACCAAAAAGAAAAAAGTAAAAAACATAAAGCTTGCACTTGATTTGCCAACATGTATTCTCTTTCATTACACCTGTTTGGAAAGATTTTGCCATTTTACAGCTACCATGAGGACAAGAAGAAATATATAAATAAATAACACCAAATAAAGTTGATTTCTTCCACAAGGACAAAGAAAAAAAAGATTGCTTGCATATTTTTTTTATTAACTCAAGAAAATGATGTTGAAATATAGAAATAGAGTTATTAATTTTATGGGACATATATGATTGTAAAGCTTTTACAGGTCTTGGATTCTTATATTTGGTTGAATATCTTTACTTGGTTTTAATGATTTTTTTTTATTGGAAGATGTTGTGGAGCTAGCAGTTGAATTCTAAAACATCCAAAACCAAGATTAGAAGCTTACAACTGTTTTCATTTTTGTGCCGGTTTTCGGTTTTGTTGCGTATGCAAGTCAATTCCCTGCTTGTTGTTGAAAAGAATTTAAGGTTATGGGCATGTCTTGAAGGTTGGTGTTGGCTTTGTGAGTTAGCATCTCAAATTTCTGGTTTTCTTAAGTCTGAGTGTGTGTTGTATTCTTACCACTAAAATGGGATCTTGACCAATGCATTGGTGATATATATAGTGGTATTTACTTCAATCAATCAGGGATGGAGTTAGGATTTTAGTATAGCGGGAGTCGGTTTTACTTTATCATAACCGATAACACTAATGATACACTTATATATAAACAGCATAAGAAGTTTCATTATTTGTCTACATAAATAAATAATAAAGTTCATTTATAGACAAGAAACTTATGTGTTAAAATAACACTTAAGTTTTACCAAAATCAATCATCAATTTTTTTTCATGATCTGCAGTTCGTTTGTCATAAATTAACATACTAGAAACATAATATTAACTATAACAATAACTTGCATGTTTTATCTTGATAAAACTTCAATAAAACTGAAAAACAATGATAAGAAAATCATGCTTTGTGTGTTTGTAGTTAGACACATCTTTATTTATTTGAATAGAACTCATCTATTATATTGTTTGTAGAGAAAGTATCAACAATCTCTCTCAATGTAAAGAACTAAACCGATTTAAAGATAATCATCACTCATGCTATTTCGAAGCCTTGTTTTCATAAATTTCATTGCTGGAAAACTCTTTCAAAAATCAGAATCGCCACTTCGAGCTTTCCTTCGCCATTTATGTTTTGAGTTATACTTGAGCTACTAATTAACTCTTATAAAGGGGGTTTAATAAGTATGTGTTTGACTTTCGATTCTAAAATACTAACTATTTTGGGCTCATTGCAGGGGGCCTAGCACTATTCAGCCCCCTTGTCTCCGTCCCTACAACCAATAATAACTTGGTTGGCTTAGTTTTCTTAATTCTTCTATGCATTTGTCAAACTCTAGGAGTGTTGTGGCTATTGCACATTTTCATAGAAGATCCTTTAAACATGCTCCTCTTCTGATTAACTTTCATTTTTTCATGTATATGTCTAAGGGGGTGTTTGGTTGGTGTCATATGGGGGGATTTTATGGGATTTAAATTTCAAATCCCTCAAAATGTGATGTTTGGTTTGGCAAAATGGGATGAGATTTCAAATCCTAGTATTTTATAAAATCCCACAGATGAGGGATTTCTAAATCCTGCCACCCCCTTGGTATTTTGAAATCCTCAAACGAGGTATTCTCTCTGGCGACTCTCAGGCTAATATTCCGGTGAACCATCACCGATTTCGCCATCACCGTCGTCGCAAGACCTCAGACCGTCACCCGTTTGCCGTCGCCATCGCCCGTTCGCCGTCACCCGTCGCCATTCGCCGTGCCGTCATCCGTTCGTCGTCGCCGTCACCCGTTCGCCATCACCCTTCGCCGTCACCCGTTCGCCGTCGCCATTCGCCGTGCCGTCACCCGTTCGTCGTCGCCGTCACCCGTTCGCCATCACCCTTCGCCGTCACCCGTTCGCCGTCGCCATTCGCCGTGCCGTCACCCGTTCGTCGTCGCCGTCACCCGTTCGCCATCACCCTTCGCCATCACCCTTCGCCGTCACCCGTTCGCCGTCGCCATTCGCCGTGCTGTCACCCGTTCGTCGTCGCCGTCACCCGTTCGCCATCGCCCTTCGCCGTCACCCGTTCGCCGTCGCCATTCGCCGTGCCGTCACCCGTTCGTCGTTGCCGTCACCCGTTCGCCATCGCCCTTCGCCGTCACCCGTTCGCCGTCGCCATTCGCCGTGCCGTCACCCGTTCGTCGTTGCCGTCACCCGTTCGCCATCGCCCTTCGCCGTCACCCGTTCGCCGTCGCCATTCGCCGTGCCGTCACCCGTTCGTCGTCGCCGTCACCCGTTCGCTATCGCCCTTCGCCGTCACCCGTTCGCCGTCGCCATGCGCCGTGCCGTCACCCGTTCGCCGTGCCGTCACCCGTTCGTCGTCGCCGTCACCCGTTCGCCATCGCCCTTCGCCGTCGCCATTCACCATGCCGTCACCCGTTCGCCATCGCCCTTCGCCGTGCCGTCACCTGTTCTTCGTCGCCGTCACTCGTTCGCCGTCGCCCTTCGCCATGCCGTCACCCGTTCGTCGCGCCGTCACCCGTTCGCCTTTGCCTTTCGCCGTCGCCGTCACCCGTCCGCCGTCGTCGTCACCCGTTCGCTGTCACCGCCACCCGTTCGCCGTCATCGTCACCCGTCCGCCGTCGCCGTCACCTGTTCACCGTCGCCATTCGCCGTCACTCGTTCGCTGTCACCCGTTCGCCGTCGCCGTCACTCGTTCGCTGTTCGCCGTCACTCGTTCGCTGTCACCCGTTCGCCGTCGCCGTCACTCGTTCGCTGTTCGCCGTCGCCGTCACCCGTCAACTGTCGCCGTCGTCGTCCTTCCTCTTCGATGGTGGCAACAGGTGTGGTAGTTGGCTGTTGATGGAGTTTAGTGGTGGTGGAAATCTCACCTAAGAAATATGAACCAAGCACCCTTAAGAGAATATCTATGGGAATATCTTTGCAATTGCTAGAATAATACCCTTCATAACATTTAAAAGAACATGAATTATAAAAAAAATAAACTCTTTTGTTATTATCGAAAGTAAAAGGATAAATAAATGAGTAAAGTTTTGACAGTCAGTAATGAATGTAAAGTTTTAGTTGACGGAGAGTCCTAAATCTCCTCCTAAGCACTTCAAAAACCAACACTTCTATTTTCAACTTCAACTATGGCATATGTTAATGGATATTGCCATCAATTTAAATAGTACTCGGTATTTGATTAGGATAAGGTCCTTTCAAGAAACGCCCATCTAACCCTAGCTAGCAACTCTCTTTGAAGGCATTTAAAACCATTCTTTAAAGCAAACATATATCCTTCTGGACTCCCTTGTTGAAGTTACTGGATTACATTCTCTTTCAACATCTATTTTAATGGTAGTATCGATGTTGGTTCTTTTAAGCTCTAAACAATAATATCTAAGAGCAGTTTATTGCACAGAGTAATCATCTTTTACTTTTTTTTAGCCATCACTTTTGTTCTAAACACTTCATCTATGAATCACCAAGTTCATACTTTCTTTGGATCTAGTCTTGAAGTGCCTTAATTGCAATTTCAGGATTTGACACAATAATGTCTTCAAGTTCATACGTTATTGCACCTGCGCATTACGTACAGAGATAAACATTTAAACTTAAATGTTTAAAAATAAAGTGGAATAGATTAAGTATTTGATATTAAAAGTGTAGTGACATTTGATTAGGGAGAATTCTTATGTATACCATATGTTTTATATTAAAATCGATTCTGTTTTTATATATATTTCGTATTAAATTTAATATAACATTTAACATTTTTAATCTTAACATTAAAAAGAATTTATGAAAGAAAACTTTTATTAAACATTCTAATTTTTCATAAGAAAAATTAAACTTAAAAAAAAGAAAATACATAAAATTATTTATTAAATAAAAAGAAACCTAAACGTTGTTTCTGTAAAAAGAATGATTTCATAAAACTGCTTTTTTATTAAATACTAATTATAAATGCATAACTAATATAAAAAAATGTTTTTAATACAAATTTAAATTTTCCGAAACTCATTTTAAAACATGGTTTATATAAAACCCTTTACCTAAAAGTGGAAGAACTGTATTTCATTTATAGTATTTTTGCAAAATACAGTATTAAGTTTAATAATAGATTCCATTGTCTGATATGACCCAGAAGCTTTCGGTGTTACAAAGTTAATCTCACTACCATTACCAGATAAATAGGAAATCCAAGATTACGAGTAACTAAAACAAGCCAAAGCAATGCCCAAGGCATCTACCCGTCTCACAAAGGGCTTTAATCTATCTGCGGATACAAAACAGTTTATACACCGAGTTAGCTATAAACAAAACTAGTGAGTACAACAAAAAACTTTTATTTTTCAAAACCAAGTCATCTTAGAAAACACAAGTTTGGCAATATACATGACATAATAGAATACACATAAAAAAACATAAGGATGCGGGTCTGTCAATTGAGCCACATTATCTCCACGTGGTAGCTAGCCACGGTCAACACGTGTGCACATAGGGGATAACCACATCTCCTCATCAAGGTGGGGGAGCACGAAGCATTCCACCATACAACGGTTATCAGGAGTGAATGACCTATTCCCCAAGTCTAGTCGTGTATACACTTGTTCGGTTCACTTGTCAGCCTCTTGAACCACACGGTCATAATGGGTACTATCATCCCCTCTCCACCTATTGCAACATCCCTCAATAATACCACAAGCGTTTCCCTTGGTTTGGTTAGCCGCAGACTCTTGAACCACACACACACACGCCCATAGTGGTTGAAACACAAATGGATGCGCAATTGAAACCACACTAGTCTGGACTAAAACTCATACCACAAGGGTCACAGTAATCACATGCCATAAAGGCCAAGTATCTCAAGTACTTAAAGTTCATCAATAAGCAATAGCTATCACATATCTCATAACACTTAAATACAGAAGCTCAATAACAATATCCATAATTGGAATCTCAATGCCTATAACACACAAGTGTAAACACAATTCCTCATCTCAAGATCGCATGGGATAACATAAGATCGTATCTTACTCCTATATGGAGTATCATGTCACAAACAAATATCAGGTACACATGCCTCTCCTAAGTAGAGAATTGGTCTCGCTTCGATATCCATAGATAATGCACATCATAAAGGCATTCCGTAGAATCCCACATGTAACACCGACTTTGTAAATCCCAAAATTAGCAAAAATTTGCGTTTTTTCATAAACGTGAACTTGATCACGATCAAATAACATTAGGTTAAGCAGTGGAAAGCTAACCAAAAGGTTTACATAAAATATTTACGATCATATTAAACATCCAGCGGAAGGCAACCCTGCTCACCAGGCAACCTATTCTTTATCTGCAAAAAGAGGCAACGTGGCACCATTAGCTATACACATAGCTAGTGAGTACAAACTTAACATAAACATAAATAAAGCAAGTCATGCATCATAGGAATAAGCATAGAATGCTACCCTATCACATTGCGGTGTGCTGGCAAGATCGGTATAAGTTATTTCTTGCAGGATAGCCAGTCTCGCTCAACAACAATACATCGGGGGATCAGACATGACCATCCGCGCTGGTGGGGGAGCATAAAGCAGTCCACCAAGCATCGTTTACGGAAACAAAGGCTCCTTAGGCAACTCAGCTACAACCGGCTGATTACCCCTCATGATATAAGGCACGACGGTTCTGCAGAACCTACGATCCGGAATGTTACCTCGAATCACCGTTAAGTCCCGAATCACCTGATAAAGGATCCCTGGAACCCAACTACAGATTTGACCTTATCCATGCTTGAAGATGTCCGCGAACTTTTCACATACACATAGCTGATTCAATCTGGATCATTCACTTAGCATGCATATTCACTTAATTCATTAAGCATGCATATACATTCATTTCATCATTACGGATCCAATCTGGACCCCTAGCATACATATCATTAATCTTTCATATATTTGATCCATTCAGGATCAGTATCATACATATCATTCATTTAAACTAGGCGGCTCCAATTCTGGATTCCGCTGGCATACACTTAACTTACATTGAACAAGTACTTAGCATGGCATTGTGCATAAAGTAGCATGTCAATGCTTATTCATTTACTTCTAAGCATACATGCACTTTAAACATCTTTGAATTTCATTTAGTACATTTAGCAAGTAAGTCTTCCTCTACTGAGGCTTACGGAAGTCGGTACTCACCTGAGTAGCTTAGAATAGATAGTTATTTCACTTCTGCTTTACTTAGTATGACAAGTTCACCTAGAACATTACTTACATCAATTATTTATACGTAGAAAGTATAACTACTAAATTAACCTAGGAATCCCCAACTCTAGACTTAGTACAAATCCGACATTTGCGGATTTTGGGGAAATCCGACACATACATGCGGAATCCGACCAACTTGGCGGAATCCGATATACTATCGGAATCCGACACACAAAGGAATCCGACATACTATCGGATTCCGTCATACAAGGAAATCCGACATACTATCGGATTCCAACACTTATGTGGATTTTGACTTGCGGATTTGATAAACTTGCGGATTCCGACACTTGCATGTCTCGGAATCCGACATCTTCATAGGCAAGAATACCGCCACCTTCTTACTTCATTCCCTGGATTTCATTCTTGTTAGTTTTACATTTAAAACACTTTACAGCTTCATATATTATCTATATGAACCTCAAAAATACAACAACATTATTCAAAAACATCAAACATACATAAACCCACTTTCAAGTAAGCTTGTATGCTCATTAATGGAGTTTTCTCCATCATATCCGACTTCTAGCCTTAGACCCAAGCATAGTTGTTGTAAGTCATGTTTAATCCTCATAAATAGACATCATCTTACCTCTGTTTGCTTTATAAGCAACGAATCTACCAACTTCAAGAATTTCCGAGAGAGAAGGCGTGTGTTTGTATGTGTATTTGCTTGAGTGTCAACTTTGACTATCATAGTCAAAGTACACATTATATATATATAGCAAAACCATGTCTAGAGGCAACCGCCTCTGGACTCTTTTCCTTTTCTTTTCTTATTTATATTTACTTATATATACACATATTATTACACATAATACATATATATATTTTCATTTAACAAGTAACACAAATATACTTTTATTAATAAAATCAACTTACATATAATTATACAACTTGGACCCTTTACATTATTTACTATCTTACATACACTTACGACGATTTACAACTAGGCCCAAATCAGGATGTTACACCACATCCCGTTAATCCCATAGAATTCATTATTCTAATTGCCAAACATAAACAAACGTAATTATGATGACTTATAAACTTTTATGAAAACTAAGTATTCGTAGGGTTACTCACCTAAAGAAGTGATGAGGATAATTTCTTATCGAAACCAAAGCTCAATCACTTGATCAATAGTCCTATAATCACAAAACATAAGGTCAACTTGAATAAGTTAACCGAAAACAAGATTTCTTAAGAGTATAAGCTCAATTCTATGCTTAGACACTCTTTCAGGTCTTAAACGGCTTCATTTAAACTTCCTATAATAATTAGAATCAATCTACAAGGTCAAAGGGGACCAAAATAATGTTTTTAGGTTGATTAGAGGGCTTTGCGTCGCGAAGCACTGCTCCTCGCGCCGGCTACAAAACTCTAGAAAAACATACTGCGCAGAACAGGCGGGGTCGCGCCGTGAACCTCGCGTGAACCGTAACTGTTTCTTCCTTTCAATGCTTGTTTCGACCAAAACACAATTTCTTTCAACCCAAAACGTATTTGTAGTAACCATAAGCCTCAAAAACACAATATAACACTCTAACATCACCATATAATATATATCATTGATTATCCAAGCCTTAAATTCACCATTTTCCCAAATTTTGACCCATTTGCTAACGTTAATAACAAATATCCATAATCATCATGTATTGCTAGAATCAAACACAAATAATAGTTATAACTTACTTGAATATATGAGCTACGTCTAATCAAGCTCCAATTCAAGAATCCATTGCTTCCATGACCATCTCTAGTTCATAATACTCCAATTTGAGTATTAACTCAAGCATTTACCTTCAATTCTTCAATTATTCTTCAAAATCATCTCAACCCCACTTTCTTCTTCCTCTTCTCAATATGCACAACCATTCATTTGATTAGATGAGTCAAATTCTAGAGTCCTCCCCTATTATAACATATTTTTTCATGTTTAGCCCTTCTAGTTTCAAACTTGACACTTTTAACCCTTAAAGTTTCACTCAATTTACACATATAACAATTAACTCATAACATCTATATTACTAATATTTGAGGTTTTAGTCTATTGTACATTGTGCATTATTATTTGCACTTCATAGTCGAATGTCATTAATAATTGGTTAATATGAAATACAATTTCTTTTGAAAAATATAAGCATCTTATTAACCAATATTGACGACATCTTAAAATTTCGAAATATTACAATAACTAAAATAAAAAAATATACGTTGAATTTGAAACAAATATTTAAGTTAAATTATATTACAAATATATGGATAGCATTTATTATTCCCCATCAATCATGATGATCTCTCCTTACATACTACTTACTAGAGTTCAAAGCATAAAAAGTTAAAAAAAAAAAAAAAGATAAATGAAAATCAAACCCAGGCCAATACTCTCAAAGGGATGATATATTATCACTCTATCTAAAATTCTTTTGTTCCATAAAAGATAAATAAGAATCAAACCCACTACTAAATATATATCTTTTTTTAGAAGGCACACATAAACTAACCTACTCTTAAATATATATCTCTGGTTTAAAATACATTGATACCGCTCTACAAGCCTTTTGGTGCAGCTAGGGATGTCTAAAAATTGTTTTTAGTGTCGACGGAAAACGGTTAAAAACTGTAGAAAGGATTTATTAGTCGATCAAGAAAAAAAGAGAAACAAATGTTTACGAATTGAGTGAGCTGGATGTTATTAAATCTTAACGAGCTTTAGCTTAGAAGAAAGTCTTGAATTAATCATGTTGTTAGTTATTTCTGATTTTATACTTATGTATTTTATTGAGTAGTCATTTTTGGATGGTAAAAATGGTAGTTTGTTGGGTTGTATATTTATCGACATTTATATTTTTTACCGTACACATCATGTTCTGGTAACAAGTAACGCCCAAGAATCTTGTACGATTAATAATTTAAATTAATAATTTTGTAGTCTTGGGAAGTTTGTTTCCATGTTACTTTGTTTATATAATAATAGGAATAACTTGTTTGATAAATGTTGTATATACAAATTAATGGATTTTGTGGGTCTTTTTTGCTTGTGGAAACTACCCAGAATTTTGTTCTTAACCAACTCAGAGGTAGTCAAGAGATCCCCGTTTCTAATTTTTACAAGAGGTCGTGAGTCCAAGTCTCGTTAGAGGAGTCATTGGGTTGACTAGATTGTAGTCTTTGAAACGGTCACGAAATACCGGTTAAACCACGTACGTACACTTAATCAAGACAAAAGCTCGATTACCTCTACCCATCATTTTGTTCTTTTTACAAGTTTAATATCAATTAATAGTTATTAATTTGTATTACATTTGTCTATTATAAAAAATCAAAATTTTGATATATTTTTTAGTAGAAAACTTCTATTAGATTTTAACTCATATTAGACATTTTCTTCAAGACATATGGCTATAAATTCCTAATATCGAATTAGGAAATATGTGGATGTGTTTTACTAGCTACTCGTTCTTGTTTACTAAAGGAATTAGCATTTAGACTACAAATTTCTAATCTCATTTAATATCTGTGTAGGATTTTAATTGTATCAAGTATAAATGTAATTGAATCAAACATCATAATGATATGAGTTCTCGTATGTATGTGTGTATGCCACGATAGAGAGAAACGAGAACACAGTTAACGGGAAATATGAATTGCTTTGTTGATTTAGGGTTAATAACATGGGAGTTGATCCGTACACAACATTTTTTAGTCATACACAACAAGGTACAAACATTTATTACACATGGTACAAGTTGATAATGCATAAAGTTATTGTGTATGACCAATTTTGTTGTGTATGGATCACCTCCCTAATAACATAGTATTTATAACCCTTGGGTATGTACTAGAAAAATTGGGGATGTTAGTGACGCTTTATTTTCAAGGATGGATGGGTCGGGTGATACAGTGTAGTTGCTGAAACCTTTGTCTCTTTGTTGGTATCTTGTTAATGTGCTAGTGAATTTGGACAAGAAAATTTTATTGGTGGAATTTATATATATTGCGACCCCAGCTTAATCTATAGCTTGCAGGAAAATTTTATACAAGGCTTTGTTTCTGTTTTCTACTTTTAATAAAATTTGCTTTATTTGTTGTAAAAAAAACTAAAAATTGCCAATATGAGGTGATCATAGTTAATCATTACAACTAAGGGGTTGTTTGTTTGTTGCTTAATGGAACCATTCAGCACTGAATGCTGAATCATTCAGCATTCAACGTGTTTGATTGCTGCATCTGAATGAAGATTGTGCTGAATGATTCAGTATAATACTGCTGAATCATTCTACCTTAATGTGCATTCTGAATCATTAAGCATCAAGTATTTTACTCTAATACTTTTTCTTTCACACGTTGTCTTGCTAAACAATCATATCTTATCTTATAATATAATATATCACTATTAAGGTTGAAATGATAATTTGTATCATTTAGATTATTCATTCTGAACATTTATCAAACAGCATATCACATTCAGAAGTAGATTCATTTAGAGCCTTTAAATTATTAAGACCACAGAATCATTCAGTACTTAATCATTCTGTTTTAACAAACAGCCCCTAAGTTAGTTAATATTGAACATACTTATAATTTTTCGGTTATAAAAATAATCCAAATTAGTGTCACTTTTTTTACAATAAAAATAGTTATTTTATTTAGCCCCAAAAATAATTAACGTTAGTATTCAAATTGTTGGATCCTTTAACCTTGCGAGCCTAAACAAGCTTTGTGTATATATATATATATATAAATGATTTTATATTTCATCATTTTATTTTCGTAAAAAACTTTGAAATAATACCGAGTCTAAACTAGTCAAACTTACAGAAATTGAAGATTGGACTTAATATATCTTGATCATGCATGGCCAAGCTCGAGCTCCATGTTACAAACTCGAGCCTAATGAATTATAAACGAGCCCAACCCGATAAACACCAACTCAAACTCGACGCTTCTCATTTACATTCTTTAACCAGATTCTTTTGTTTGAGTGGGAAGCATGTGTGCATTATATAATCAAGAATAACATATAATAAAAACATGTGTTCACAACATGTGATGCTCAACAAAAACCAAGATCCATGGAATCATTTTGAGTTTGTCGATCTTCTTAACGTTTTAGACTCTTAAAACCTAGAACTATATATTTAAATTTTTAGGATTTGATTAAGTAATATGTTGAAAAACCGGCGAATTGTCTACTTTTTTATTTAAAGGTAAATTAAACAAGTTACGATATTTAAAAATTGGCAATTTTTTACTGGGTATTTAATGTAGGCTTATTTTCTACACTCTAATTCATTTTCATATACACGTAAGAGTCTATTAAAAAGACAAAAATCTCAACATCTCTAATTTTAAACTTGAACAATGATAATAAAACCATAACAAATAAATAAAATAAGGTAGATTAGGATACAACTAGGGATGACGATGATCATTCGATCCGATTCGATTTATCGATTGTGGATATGAATAGAGTTAAATGAGTGAATATCGAATGTGGAACGGATATAGATGTTCAGTAGACCGGATATGGATGACGATTATCCATCTATGGATGAATCCATTAACCCGAAATTAAATTTTCCTACATTAAACTTGTATATAATTAAGTTTATAAATCCATATATTACTATATTTTAACATTTATATATAAATATAGTATTGAAGATATATATATATATATATGTGTGTATTCATAATTTTATAACATTATATAATTACAAATCATGGTTTTCTTTGATTATAGTTATTTTAAGTTATATTTTGATTTGTATCTTTTTTTATAAATAGACTATATATGTATGTCAACAAAAATTATAAAGTATATGTAAATCTATAATTTTTTTTTGAGAAAAAGAGTTATTTCAACATCCAATAGATATCAATTTATCTGTCTAATCCAATAAATATCTATAGACGATTAAAATAATTTTAAGTAGATATAAATATAAATATAAACAATAAAAAACTAAATAAATATAACATTATTCGATCTAAGTAAGGTCCATTACCAGATACAACCAAAGCGAGTGAGTATGTTTTTCTCCCAATGTATTTTCTACACCAACTTATTAACTAACCCTGCTAAAAAATGTCAATTTCTTAAATGGGGCCATTTGCCCTAAATGTACAATATATTAATAACATAAATTAAATGCCAAGAAAAATGGCATCCAAATTCCCAACTATATATACAACCCTCCATGCAAATATGTTTCTCAACTCCCTTAAACAACTTCATTCATACCAATCAATGACCCTACTCACATTAATACTACACTGAACTACCCAGTATGCACTGAGCTACCAAGATACACACACACAAATGATCAGTTGATAAAGAAATCATTCTGGGTTTCTTCATTTACATCTTTAATTTGTCCAGAGTTCTTCAAAAAGTCTCGATTTGATGCATCCTTTACTATCAAATAGCAAAACCCAGAAGCGAAAGCTTTAAATTTCACAAAGGATTAAGTTGTTGCACATGAAAGGGGCAAGATTTTGAAGATTGTTTCATAGTTTTTGTTTAAATTTGACGACAATGGAAGCAGAAGAAGGGAAATCATTGGTGGAAACACCAACATGGGCTGTGGCTAGTGTTGTATCAGTCATGGTTCTTGTTGGATTCTTCATTAATGCATCTCTTCGACACGCTGAGAAGGTAAAAAATGTCGCTAATTTTTGAATTTTTTTGTGAAAATTTTCAAGTTTTTTCAATCTTGATGTTTCCCCTTCTTATTACTTGTTGGGTATGTTCAAGTTTACATTTTTTAAAAAATTATTTTGACTAAATTTGTGTCTTACACACTCAGTGGCTGTATAGAACAAAGAGAAAAGCTCTTATTTCTGCTCTAGACAAGATCAAAGAAGGTAATATCTTACAAAAAGCAGCTACTCTTTGTTTTATTTATTGATTTGTAAAAGATTCTTGATTAACTAAAAAAAATTTTTCTTGTGATTTTGTTCAACTTGAGTTGCTTGTGAGCAGAACTAATGCTTTTTGCTGTTCTATCATTGCTGATGGGTCATTGGATTATTTATGCTGCCAAGATTTGTGTTAAATCATCCGCCATTAGCAGCCGGTTTTATCCATGCTCAGTTGAGATAAGTTCTGTTGAGCCACTACATCAGCAAATATCTTACCTTAATCATTCAAAGTACTCTTTTTCTAGACAGCTTTTGAGCCATAATTATAGCCAAATCTGTCCTGAGGTGGGCTGTTATTCCCTTTTGGTTCTACTTAGATTAAGGCATGCTACATTTTCAAAGTGATTATTGAGGTTTGAATTAGAAAAATCATTTAACCGGGATGATCCAGTTATTCTACATTGATCTCAATAATAAGTTTTCTGTTGATAACTCCTTACTTAGAATCCAATTTTGACTATTTTGACCCTGTATAATCAGAAAATCCTAAGTATTATTGCAACTTTAGATCACATTAATAAGTTTAAAGACATCTACAAACACCACCTTACATAGATTACTCATTTGATTTAATTCCTATCATTGTTTATTACAGAAAGTTAGGTCATGAAATGCCCAATACTGTTTGTAGAATTTTCTTTTATCCTTTTTTATGAAGTTCTCACAAATTGGTCCACAAAAGATGGTACTTTTGTCATTTGATTAGCATTACAGTTTTAGTACTCAAATTATAACCCAACATTGCAACTATTATGGTGCAGTAGAAGCTGTAGTTTGGCAAAAGGTCAAAACATGTGTAGTATCACTGTCATGTATTTTGCTTTTCTAAACAATAATTATATCATCTTTAAGTGTTATGAACCTCAGTGACCACATATCTACAACCATCTTTTTTCAGCAAGATAAAAAGTATATTTCGTCTGCCCTACAGTGCTTGTTCAATTCGTTTAAGGCTCTAAAAGTTTGGCTAATCGTCCAACGAGTAGATGAGATGTATTGATCACTCCCTCAGATGTGGTCTTGTGGGACTTTTAAAAGGAAAAAGTGGATTGTAGTAAATGCGCTCTTTATCCGCCATGTTGAATGTTACTTTTATAGATAATGACATAATGTATGTTAAAGCGGTTGACAATCTTTTCCGCTGATGTATAGCAAGGTTATAGCATTTATGCGTAATTTCTGTTTCTTTTTTAAACTTAATGCCGGTATCAATCAATGCTTTTGGTGTCTTTTTATGTTAATATACGTATATTCATGATTCAGAATAGAACATCGAAAGCTCAAAACTGGGTTAAGGGTCATTTTTAGTCTGGGTCGAAGCAGGCCCGGGTTGGGTTGGCTCACATACACTATTTTCTTCTTTTTTTGTATATTAATAATAAATCAATGCGTCAATTATGATTACAAAAGAATAGTATTTCTATAATAATCTAAATCATTGGATAAAACAATTTAAGAGGTTGCATGCCACTAAAACTAGACATGGTTGACCCATTCACTTTTTTGCTATTTTTTTCTACTCGAGCCATCTAGATCGACTTGTTTCTAGGTGAATGAGATGAGATTGCACAGAACCATCATCCTTAATAAATAAACTATTGGCTTTCATTAATATAGGAACAGAACTAACAGATAAATGAGAGATTAGCTTCAAACATAACCACTATAAATGAGATCCTGTTTTCTGAATTTGAATTATGTACACATATGCATTTATTTTATCATCAATACTGAATAACCTGATCACTGACTATATGCATGTACCACCATTTTTCCAGGGTAGTTCATCTTTTGCTTCAAAAGAAAGTCTTGAGCAGCTTCACCGTTTCTTGTTTGTTTTGGGTGTAACACACGTATCTTACAGCTTCTTTGCAATTGCCCTCGCCATGATCAAGGTCTCCGTGATCTTTCTTAAGAAAAATTCTATTGAAAATTCTTTTTCATATATGTAGTCTTTTTCTTCATCAATTATCTAAAAAAATGTTTTTTCCGGTATACTTGGTTTTTTTCTTCATATTTTGTCTTAGAAAACATTGTTTCTCAAGATGTATATATAGTTATTTACTCTGTGCTTCATCTTTTGTCTTGAAAAATTCTTCTTTTATTATATGATTAATTGATTATATTTCTTTATATGTTATTTTCCCCTCCCATCAGATCTACAGCTGGAGAATATGGGAAAACCAAGCCAAGTCCATGGCTCACCCTCGACCACCAGGTACATGCACAATTTTAGTTAAAGCATTGTTTCATTTGCTTTTGGTTGGCGGGTTACCATTTGAAATTGAATTTTAATATGTAGATGATAGTTTTTACATCTTTTGATACACAAATGTGATAGGTATGACTAGGTTATCAACTTTCATCTATCGCAACACTGCTCATCCATGGAGCCAACATAATATCCTTGTTTGGCTGGTAATCTCACTCGCTAAGATAGAATTTCATTCCAATTTACTCTTTCACACTTCTATTAGTTTAAAGTGATCTAGACTTTCTATTTATGGAAAGTTTTTCAGACTAATTTCTGATGAAAATTGCTACATTTAATATTCTATATCAGCTTTGTTTCAGCAGACAGATCTGGAGTTCTATAAGTAGAACAGATTACCGAGCTTTGAGATTAGGATTCATAACTGTAAGATATTAGTGCAAATTACCTTCAAATCTTGGCTTACAAAGTTACAAGTGACATTTAAATGGTATTTAAAATGTGTTTTTTCGAATGTTTCATGAACTTGTTGTCGCAGACTCATAACCTACCACTATCATATGACTTCCATAACTATATGCTTCGAAGCATGGAGGAGGAGTTTCGAGATATTGTTGGGATAAGGTACATATAATCAAAATACCTAATTTTCCCTATATTTACAAATCCTTTCTAAACCTCCCTTCTATAAGCTTCTAGCTTCTTTGATCATGGGGATAATAGTAATCAACATAACATGTAGCTTTTCATTTTTCAAAAAGATACATTTTCTTCTGGTTGCTCAAAAAGGGTTTCATTTCTCTCCAAAAGTGATTTCTTTGGGTATTTTGAGGATGAAACACATATCTCTTCTAAAATATCACTATTATCTTTGCTTTGCAGCATCCCACTCTGGATTTTCGCCATCTCATGCATTCTTCTTGGTTTTCATGGTAAGTATAGTGTTTATGAGGTTTTTGTGAAACCATAGAAAGCGAATTTCCTTTAAGCATATTCTCTCTTATTCATTAAGTGAAGCTTACAATTCTCTCCTGCAGGTACATACATATACTTCTGGCTGTCGTTCCTTCCAGTAATTGTAAATACTCACTCGTCAAACCTTTCTTATTTTGCATACACTACAAATTTTAGTTATGTTTTGTGATCGATTATAACTTATGAAAACAAACAATAGTTCATCGTCCTCGTGGGTACTAAACTGCATCGGATAGTAATAAAACTAGCTGTTGAAACCAAGAACACGAGTCAAAGTCAAAAGACAGAAATTCAACCGATTAACTTGCGGGATGAACTATTCTGGTTTGGGAGACCAAGGCTGCTGTTACGTTTGATACAGTTTATAACTTTCCAGGTGACCTAACTTAAACAAATCCTACCATCTTTAAAGAATTTTTATTTATTTCTGCTCAAGTTTTTGTAGCTAATGCCTGATTGCAGAATGCGTTTGAAATGGCTACATGTCTTTGGTCCCTGGTAAGACCCTTGTCTTTCATTTTCATTTTGCGGGTCTGATTATATGATATGAAAAGAATAAATATGTGATTATAGTTTCCATTAAGATCAGTCGAACGTTATCGTTCCCTTTTTATTTGCAGTGGGAGGTAAACGAAACTTCTTGTTTTACGAAAAGCTATAGCTTTCTTGTGATTCGGTTGACATTTGGGTAAGTCCATGATTAAAATAAAATCAATCTATATCATAATATGCCTGCATAATCTTGTTTATAAACTTTCATAGTTCCATGTCTTTTTTTGTTGTTGTTGTAGGATTATCTCACAATTTTGGTGTAGTTTCATCACATTTCCTCTATATGTCATTGTCACTCAGGCATGATCAAACCACTGATCTTTTTTTCTGTTTGTTTTTCAGTCTGTCTGCATTATGTTTCTCATATTTTTTGTTACATTTTCCAGATGGGCTCTCAGTTCAAGAAAACGATAGTTTCTGAAAACGTAAGAAAATCATTGCACACTTGGCGGAGGAGGGTGAAGGCAAAACACCGACATGATCCCACTTTTCCCCTCCTCCCAGGAACATCATCAACCATGTCTTTGGACTCGATGGTTGATGATGATGAAATCGTGGGTATCTCGAGTCCACACGCTTTCATGGAAGAAAGTCAAAGTCAAGTTCTTGAGGTTTCGACAAATGGCGATGATTCCGATGAGAAAGATACTTCAAAAAGATTTGGATTAACTTAAAGTCGGTACAGATCTAGTATCATGTTATGCCATTAGTTGTTGTATGAGTTCAAATGTGAATGTAGAAATGAAATGCATCTATCCGTATGGGTAAAAACGATCTGGTACAACAAATTTAAAATATTAAGTTTGGCTGTTGTTAATTGTACATTTCTACTATTTTTCTCACATAATACAATTATGCAGACATGTTGTCTTGTAGCACAAGCGCACAACACATAAGCATGGCCCACTCTTACTTATGGGCCATAAGAGCAAGAGAGAATCATGAAGCATGCCTTCGGTATGCTTATTTGACACTTTGGTACCAATTTGAACACCAACCCCCACATTGTGGTACCGAAACAAAGCATCCATTCTTGGTATCCAAATGCTGATGGAGAGAGGAGGTAGAGAGATGAGAGAGAAATAGAGAAAAGAGAAGAGAGGAGAAAGGAGGAAGGAGAGATGGTATCTTTTTAATAAAATCTTTTTGAAGTGTGCCAAGCATGGGTACTACGGGGGGTTTAAATATGACCGAAACATGGAGTGGATTATGATGATGTGGTGCTAATGTGGCGCGAAGCATGAGATGCCCAAACATGAGTACACCCCATGCTCTAAGGGTACGTACAATCATCTTTCTTCTTAAATTTGAGCAAAACGAGATTATGGCTTAAGATTATAAAAACAAGAATCTCAAGCTCCTATAACCTCTCATAATCTTGTTTCCGAACACTCATAATCTTGATGCCCTACGGATACATGAACTTAGGGTGTTAATGTAATGGATCTTAATTCGGATTCAATCTAACTTCTCCAGATTATATGATCCAATGGGTCAAAACATTAGATCAATCAACTTGATAAATGTCTACTCATTCAGTTGGATCTTTACGTAGATCAATTTAAAATTCATATGTGCCGATCTGTATGAGTATTAAACAACTAAAAATTTATATTAAGAACCTCTACCATCCCCATCACCCACCACCCACAACCATTGCCATCATTGCTACAAACTCCACCACCACTATGTTCGCAACCACTAACCTACCTACCTATAGTCAACTCTACCACCACCATCCATAACCATGCTACGACCATCGACGTAGCCACCACCGCTACTGTTGGTGACGTGGTGATGTCGCCGTGAAGATAAATTTAGAGTATTATTAGGAAAAAAAGAAAGTAATACGTCCTATCGTCCTTTAGTCATTAATATGAAAGTTTTGAAAAACGTTTTTGCGATGGGGCCACGTGGCTTTGTACCCATTGTTAGAGCAATAATATTTGATTTTGGTCTAATAAGCCTTTGAAATCTTAGTTAGTAAATGAGATTAAGGATTCGTTTGTCTTTTAAAAGAAACTCTTATTTTTTGTTAGATAATTTCTTTTAATTTGAACCGCGAAGAATTTTATTAATGAGAATATAGTCTCATACAAACTTCCTAGTTATCTAGCATAAAACAAAGTTATGATAAGAATGATTCTAAAAAGTTCGCCTTGACTTCATCATGATTTTGTCAAGACTTGAGGCTTGACCATACTGTCATAAGCTGGCGCGCCTTTGTCCGTTATAAGTTGTGTTTTTTGAGATGCGTTGAAGGTAATGAGTCATATTAGACGAATATAAAATAGTATATTTATCATTTTTTAAAAATAAAAATATATGTCACTTATACTCTCTCCCCCCCCCCCCTCTCTCTTTAAACACACACATACACACACACACACAATCTCTCTCTCTCTCTCTCTCTCGTTCTTTCTCACACTTTTCTCCACCTCTCAAGAACCACCACCACCCGAACTTTAAACAAGCATTATCGCCGCCACCCTAACTACCACCACCATCCTCTGTCCATCGTCGCTACCTTCTGAGTACCGCGGCCACCAACAAATCTAGCACTGCCACCAAATCTGGAAGATCTGAGCTGAAGAAGGCGGCTTACGGTGGCGGAAGGCAACAGACGCAAAAGCTTTATATTTCTCTCTCTCTCTCCCCCCCTCTCTCTCTCGGTCACTCTCAAATTATGACAGTAAAGGTGAGTGGTAGAAATTAGGGTTCTTTCTTGATCCGCCCTGAAAGAAGGATTTGCAGGTAAAAGCTCAATGACACCATTTTGGATTTGAGCGGTGGCAGGTGGCATAGCAATGACGCAAAGGGTAAAAGCTCAACGACAGCATCGTGTTGTTTTTAAATTTTAAATGCGTTTGACAAATCTGTAAAAAAATGTGTGTATGTGTGGGTTCTTCATCATCCTTGTTTCTTGGAAATCACACAAAAACCCTAATTAACTCTCTTGATGTGTCATTTTGACTACGGTGTGATGACCGCGATTTCCCAAAATTTACCAATTACAAAAATCTTGTCATTTTATCAGAAAAACATGCAACGGAAGTCTTTAGCCATAAAATACATCTTACCGAAACGATAAGAGATTACATCAGTTTGAAAATCACGACATCACGTTCATAAACATTAATCGTAAAGACATAATTTGTTTGATGCGATAAAACAAAATGGTATCATCTAAGACAGTACACTACCCAGAGTCCCTGTCTCACAAGCAATCTCTAAGCAACCTGCACGAGTACAATACACATTTCCAGAAACAAGTGTCAGCTTAAAGCCTCGTGAGTCAATAGAGTTAAGAAAAGATTCAATTAAAACATAACATACTTTAGGCGGTAATATTAGAATAAATAATAATCCATTCCCGCCCATTCACATAGTTGACCAACCCATCGTTTGACGTTTAGCACATAACGGTCAACTAATCATAGTACCTCATAATAGTCATTTCATATACTCAGTTATCGTAATTCTTTAAATCATCATCATCATCACAATCATCAATAATGGTCAAGGGATATTATCTTAACCCAAGATATAGACCCGGTTCACGAGTTACGTTATTACCCATCTAAGAATCATTAGAGCGCGACTTTCAATAATTCAAAGACTGCAACATCTCCCGCTATCGCTACTCCAGCGACGTGGTATATAACGTATTCTACAATGCCGTTAAGGTGAAGTAATAACGGTGTTTTACCTCTTACACCTCCTCGCACCCACATGATATTTAATAAGGTACAACCTCTAGTACCAAACATCATTCCAATGAGTATAAATACATCATCACGTTGTCCCGGACTCGTCATGAACGTCTGGTAACCCATAAATGGCTAACACTTTTCCTAGAAGGTTCAACCTACTAGGCATCATGAATAAGGATAGGACTACCCTCATCCCAAGGTCTTGTGAATCAATATTACGTTAAAACTCATAATTTCATAACATGGCATAATCATCATACAATTTCATAACACGTAACAATCATATATATATATATCACATATTTCATGCATAGGTAATATATACACATATTACTATTTTATAGTAAATCATTACTTTTGAAAATATATCATTTTTTTCTAGTACTCGGTTTTCAGAAATATTGAACTCACCTCAGTCCAGATAACGAAACACACGAGCTCGAAAAGGCAACCAACGCTCACGGATCGTCAAGAACGCGAACTCAAACGCCACAAATAACCTATGAAGGTTACTATGTTAAAAACACGATCCAAAGATTCTAGAGAAGTCTAAACTAGCTTAGAATACTTAGACATGCCGAATCACAACTCGCGACCAAAGATTAACGCGTCACACGCTAAAAAACTTCGTAAAACGCACACACACGACATGCATGCAGCTCGTATATCTTAATAATCGAACTAGAAGCGTAATACGGTAGAAATATACCTCTCGGGTTCACCCACGTGAAGCCTTGGTCAAAACTACACCCTTGACGGTGTTTCCGATCTCCCGGAACTAAGAATATGCTCACAAACGAAACCCGACACTCACGTAGGTTCAAGAATCTCGGGAAAACTCGGAATTTTAGCCGAGTAACGACCCTTGAAGTTGGTGTGTGAAAAATGGCATCCAAACACACATATTTATAGAAAATTTCGGAACGCGTCACATCGCGACGAACACAGAATTTCGAAATTTCTTTTATTTTCCAACTTTCAATTATTTTATTAAATTAATAATAATAATATCCTTTAATTATCATTAAAATAAATAAACTCCATAAATATTATTTATTTCTCGGTAAATAATATTACGATAATTATTTCGAATTTTCGTTCGTTACATACAGTGGTGGTTGGTCAGAGGAGGTGGCGGTGGTTGGCCGAATAGGTGGTGGTTACAGTGAGAGAAACGCGGACAGAGAGGAAAGAGACATGTTAAGAGTGAGAGTTGAAGAGAGAAAGATACCTAGTGGCGGTGGTAGGGCGCGCCGGTGGTAGTTTCCGGTGGTGGTGGTGGATTTGATAAAAGTGGGAGGAAATAGAGACGCGTAGAGAGAGGGGGGAGAGAGAAAGAGAAAGAAGTTAAATAAGGGTAATAATGTCATTTTACCATGACTTAACAAAGTTGACTAACGAAATCCGTTAGAAAGGATCAAACTTACCACAAAATGATTCATAAATGACGGTCTTCATCACTTTTGAAGTTAAATGATTAAATTGGCAGAAATAGTTAAGTTAAATGACCATTTGACCAATTAACTCTAATCTTTACACCAAAGTTGAGACTTTTCTCTCCTATTTCTCTCTCTCTCTTGGCGGAATACATGTTTATACAACCAAGATGTTCATCGATATTATGAACTAGATAATTTTTTTTATTCGATAAAACTCAACAGTAACACTGGAGTTTGGGATCTATAATTTAAATTTGTAAATGATTAATGTAAGTTATATGATATCAAGGGTTTTTTTTGTCAAACTATAAGATTGGTAGAAAGTAAAGATCGATAAGCTAAGTTTCGATTAAGTGTAAGTTGAAAACATGTAAGAGACTTTAAGAGAATCTATAGAGATGAGAGGGAGTGAGACAAATGAGTGACATACTCTCGAAGAAAGAGGGAGCATGTGCTAGGTTAATTAATAAAAACCTAAAAAGTGGTAAATAGATTTAAAGCTCTTATATGCATGTGCTAATGGTGCTATTTTAATGGAAGTTAGTGAAAGGATTATGGTTGTAACAAAAATTGTGAAAAAATGACCTTAACTGTACATTTAATTCTTAAAGGAGTAAACATCTAATTTAAACCAGCTTAAAGGACTAATGGTATAATTAACTCTAAATAAAATTCCAAATAGCTAAATATTTATTTTAAAATAATAAAACATATTTTAATATACCAAGTGTACTAACTTTAGTAAAAAAGTTATATCAGCTACTCGAAAGTGATCAATAGGCTAACCCTATATATGAATCTAAATATATGATATAAATTTATTTACCTTTTTATGTAAATTATGAAGATAATATAATTCTTGAAGAGTATTTAGGAAGAAAGGAATACTCAATCTCTAACACATTAATTGTTACATCAAGGGTTTAGTATCCAAAAGTGTATCGAAGTTATCACTTTTTGCTATTGTGTATATCCAACTTTTAAAACTACCATTTTGTGTACTAAACTTTCTATAACTACCAAATGATGTATCCTGTTACCTATACAACAGGTAACAGGTAATCTTTTATATTTTTATTTAATCATAATAATAAATCAAATCCACATCAGTAATTGTTGTCAAGAATAAATTAATAAATCTAAATTCAAGAACTTGAAGAACATATGAATGTTCATCTTCATCTTTAACAAAACCTATCAACATCCCAGGACATAAATCGAACCCAAATCTTATGCAATCGTATGAACACAACAATCTTGTGCAATCGTAAGGCAATTCAAGAACAACAGATGATTAAACATTCAAATCAAAAACCCAAATCTTGTGCAATCGTATGAACATAGATCTGGGCATGAACACAACAAAGATGAAATTGAAAAACCCCACAGATGAAGATGAAAATCTGCAGATCTGTCGAGCTTCAATCTTCAATCTTAAAAACCTTCGAATGAAAATCGCACCTTAAAAACGAGTCGAATAGTTACAGATGGATATGAACCCTAAATCGTTATAGATGGAGTCGAATAGTTACAGATGAAAATTGCACCTTAAAACCTTCAATATGTCGACCTTCAATCTCGGATCTGGCAGAACTCGATGAACCCTAAATTCATGAACAATGAAGATGAAATCGATGACCCTAAATCTGGAACCATGAATCACACCTTGAATCTTGGATATGGCAGAACTCGATGAACCCTAAATCCATGAACAATGAAGATGAAATCAATGACCCTAAATCTGGAACCATGAATCGCACCTTCAATCTCGGATCTGGCAGAATCAAATATTGAGCTGATGAAGATGAAGATGAAGATTTGAGCAGATTTGAGTTTGAGCAGATTTAGGGGATGAAGATTTGAGCAGATGAAAATGAAAAATTGAGCAGATAAAGATGAAGATGAAGCAAACCTTTGACCTTCATCTAGTATTATTATTATTATTATTATTAATATTATTATTATTATTATTATTATTATTATTATTATTATATCTAGAAAATGCCACATGTATAGCCACATCAGCATCCAAGTCACTACCACGTCAGCAAAACCGGTTCCACGTCACCCATAACCTGCTATCAAAGGTAACGATACATAAAATGGTAGTTTTTGAGACTTTGATGTATTAAATGGTAGGTTTGAAAGATGGGTATACACAATAGCAAAAAGTGACAACTTCGGTATACTTTTAAATACTAAACCCTTACATCAATATCATATCAATTTTTTTTCTTTACTACTCTCGTCTTTCTATCTAACTGAAACTAATTTATTGATCATCTTTCTACCCATCACTTCACCAATTTTTTTTAACTTTAGTTTAGAAATATATAAAAATTAAAACACTTGATTAAATAAATATAAGGTTATAGTATTTGATAAGATTAAAAATTACAAGCCATAAATAAAAAACTAAACTAGAACTACTAGATTAATTTAGAAAACAAAAACAAAAATACAACTACTGATCCGAGTTGGGTATGTAAGCCAGTGATTAAAATGTGTTTAACGAGATCTTATCGATCTACGGTTATTGTGTGTTACCCAGTAATGTATTTCTTGAAAAGCATTTAGATATACTTCTTGAGAAATCCTTTCTTTTAAGATCATATTGTGTAATATAACACAAGTGTACATCGATAATCTAATTTTCCGTGGATGTCATGCTTGTGCGGGGTTGTTTACTATATCCCAACAGGCTTTAAGGACACCAAAAACTCATTCCACCTCATTTCTTGTAGATTCTTATTTTGTTTTGAACCTTATTCGTTTTAGGTCGGTTGGAAACAAATTTTTTTTTAAAGTAACCCATTCTGGGTATGTCCCATCAACAAGCTAATAATCATGCTTGTATTGTACTCCATTAAAAAATGCTTGTATTTTACACAAAAATGGGATGGGGGGGGGGGAGCGGAATAGTTCTACTCGCTACAAAATTGTACCTCCGCAATACATCAATTAGTTTATGGAACCTCACCTGACGGACTTGACGAGTACCAACATACGTCGGAGTGGATCTCACGAGAAGTGTCACAAAATTTTTGTAAATGGGTGATTAAAGTTAATGGCAAAGAGTACTTATGGTGCCCTACCTTTCAAGCATGGATTCCCGGGGATGTTAGGAAGTATTAACTGCACTCATTGGGCTTGGTCAAATTGCCTGATAGCATGGCTTGGACACTACATGCGGTGTGATCATGAATATCCAATTCTTATGCTCGAAGCGGCCGCATCCCAAGATTTATGAATTTGGAACGTGTTTTTCGGATTAGCCAGTTTGAACAACGATATCAATGTTCTTATTCAATCTCCGATATTCAACGATGTGTTAAGTGGCAAAGCTCCCGTGTGTCCTTTCATAGTGAACGGGATTACATACAAATATGACTATTATCTTGCGGATGAGATATATCCAGAACGGCGATGTTTGTCAAATCATTTCAATATCCACAAGATGAGAATCGTAAAAAACCAAAAATGCTCAAGAATCGGCAAGGAATGATAAGTGTTCTTAAAGTGCATTGGCAAATATCGCAAAATCCGGCATGACCGTGGTCTACAAAAAAGATACGCAACATCATGTACGCGTGTGTAATATTATACAATATGATATTACTATACGAAAACCAAAAGATTTATACGTTTGATGAAAGCGATCTACCACTGTCTCCAGAGCACTATCCAGATATGGCTGAAATTTCAGACACGACTCTTCGTGAACTACATTTTCGCGAAACGCATAATAATCTATGTTCGGATTTGGTAGAGCATATAAGCACTATAGTATCTAACGATAAGGATGATGAATAAATTCTTAGTCGTTTTTTATATATTTATTAGTTTAATGTAAACTTAAATTTCTTTACTTAATGTTTAATTAATTAAAAAAAATTAGTGTTTACTTCATTATTAATTTTTTACGCTTTATTATCTTTTTATTTATTTCGTAATTTAATTAATGTTTATTAAATAAATTAAAGTTAGTATTAAAAAAAGAAATAGAAAAAAGTTAAAAACATTACTAGGGTTTAAAAATGAATGAAATAAGTTATAATAAAATACATTGAAACATGGGATGCCAAAAAAAGTTACGCCCTTGCTCCAAGACATTTACGTTTGCATATTTACTCATAGAAGGCCTATAAATGGGCATTTAATGGCATTAACTCTCTAGGGATCCGACAGTCTTCATTTAAAATTAGGTCATGCTATCCACACCAAAGTAGTATCAATAGCATGTCAGCCAGTCAGTCAATGATGTTGATAATAAATAATGGGTATCTATTGCAATAATAAATATAATATAAAATTTTACATTTTAACATAATAGTTATATATATATACGTGTATATATATTGCATATAATTTCTAGTTTTTTGACTCTTTTAAGTCAAATCACGAGTCAAAACTTATTATTTAGATTTTCTATAAGCAATTTAATATTAATTAACAAAAATGACCTATTAACGAGATTTCATAATAATGTAACACCTTTTAAAATTGACTATTATTATATAGTGAATTCAAAGTACTTTTGAATTATGGGACCAGGAAGCTAAAGTGGAAACTGGAAACATATATTTGCTTTAAAGAAAGACGAAAAGGGATATGTAGTGATAATTGATAACTGCTATTAGTCTTATTACTAATTATTATATTAGTATCACTAACTTATTACTAACCACTCTTCTTTATAACTGACATAATTGAATTCATACACAATAATTAATCTTGAATCATATTGTTTGAAAAGAAAAAAAATGATTTGATATGCTCATCGCCACCACCACGTGTCGGCCAATGACGAGCTAACCACGACCGACCGGCAATGGCAACGACAAGGGGTCTTACTCGTTTACCTCTTTATAGGCTTTATCACCCACTATGCAGTCAATAGCGGTGGGATAATAGTGGGATAGCGGTTAGCGGACCTAGGCAAAATAGCGGTGGGGAATAGTGGTGGGAAACAGGGGAGGACCAAGGTATAGCCTGCGGGGGCACAGAACACCAGTCAATTTTGTAAGCGTAGTGTAAATTTTGATTTTTCATAGTGTAAATTTCGATTTTTTAGGCGTTTTGCACTTTTTTGCAATTTTGTCTGCGGGATAGCGTTTTGCACTTTTTTTGTTTTTTTGGGAGATTATACTTGTTTTGGGCAGCCTTTTGAGCCCATCTGATTTATGTCCAAGACTCCAAACCCAATATAATATTAAACCTAGTTGTTACATTCTTTTCCTTCTTCTTTGACGACACCTGAAGCACTCCGACCTTCGTCTTCCTTCAACGTCAACTTTTCCAGCCTTCATCTTCCTTGAACGTCAACATCTCTCACTCCACAGTCGACAAATCGAAACTCCATAGTCGATTGCTATTTACTATATTAATACTAAGTTTTATACAATGCTTTTATATAATGTTTTATGATTTTAAATATATATATATATATATATATATATATATTACGTAATATTAAAAACCGCTATCCCACCGTGATAACCGCTATCCCGAATCAAGAACCTTACCACTATTTGATTTCCCACCGCAATAACTGCATAGATCACCCATTGTGGGTGCTCTAAAGATCAAAACTTTTTTTTAAATAGTGAAGATTTATCCATAATAACTTTTTGTGATACATAATAAAAATGAATATTTAAACCATTATACCTTTCGATTTATAAACAATAATAATAAATAATAAATCGATAAAAACATTAATGTCATAATTGTTGAATTTTGATAAAAACAGTTTTTCATACGAAGTCCGTACACAGCCTCCTATGAAAGCACGTGTTCTCCTACTTCTTCTGCCCACGCATACAAACACATACCAACTGCTTCTGACTGGTAAATCTTGAGAAGATAAAACTCTTTGGACAGACGTCAAACAACACAAAGACTCGCAAATTTTTATTATTATTATCCTTTTTTCTTCTTGTTTGATTTCCGTCCAAACTCGGAGTAAATCCGCCGGCCAAGGAAAAACCAATGTTTGTTTTTGTTTGTGCCCCAATATAATTTAATGACCAAATGGCTTTTTCTCTTGGCATTAATACTCTTTGTTTATTGCATTAAAGACGTTGATGTAGAACAGATACCAAAGGGAATTGGATAGTTAATCAATGGATGCAATTAGGGTTCTTTGAACTTGTGGAAAAAGATGTCTGATTTCTTAAAGTTTCCCAATTTCTTATGGTTCATTGTAGTTTGTTTTCTTGTTTCTTGCGAATTGGTTTATGGGTATGAAACTAAAGGTGGCATTGTTGAGGGGAAATTGAATGTGCATTTGGTTCCACATTCACATGATGATGTGGGTTGGTTGAAGACTGTTGATCAGTACTTTATTGGATCCAATAACAGTATACAGGTTCATAGTTTTTATATACAATTGATCATATGTTTTCTATGTGGTTTGGTGTATGACCCCTTCTAAAACTTGAAGGTATTCTTGATGTGGTTTTATTATAGGGCGCTTGTGTTGAAAATGTGCTGGATTCGGTTGTCATGTCGCTGCTCCGTGATCCAAACAGGAAGTTCATATTTGCTGAGATGGTATTAACTTAAGTTGATCTGACAGATATTGATTATGTTTATAGTGAAATTGAGAGAAATCTAATGTGGTTGGGAGAGAAATGTATAATTTATGCAACATAAGTTGACTTTAGGGTGAGTTTGCAGTTTGGATGTGCTTTATGAAAAGGATCATTATGACTTCCAAGAATTAGAATCTAATCAACAGATAACCGATTTCTCGTTGCATCTGCATCTTGAAGTTGATTATCTATTTAATGTGATATGTAGTTGCAACAAGTAATGTTGGGATATAATAGTTTCTTTTAGAGAATTAAGGGATAAAATCATCATTTTTAATTTCACAAGTTTCATACAAGCTGCAACAAAATGGTAAAAGAAATTACATAATTTACCCATACTCCCATGGGCTATATCTCCTACAAGTACTCCCTTTTTGGTCATTGTATGTACTGTTCCTTTTTACATCTTATCTATGTACAAAACAGGCCTTTTTCCGAAGATGGTGGCTATTGCAAAGTGAAGTGATTCAAGCTGAAGTGAGAAAACTTGTTGCTGCAGGCCAATTAGAATTTGTGTATGCAACTAACACACCCTTTATACGTGTGTGTGTGTGTGTGTGTTTATAATCCTTGTGTAGTTATTTTCTCGATTAGTAATCGTTAGGAACTAAAGTTTGAAAGAATTACTGGATCAGAAACGGAGGATGGTGTATGCACGATGAAGCAGCTACGCATTACATAGACATGATTGATCAAACGACTTTGGGCCATGCGTTAATAAAGGCAAATTTTAATGTTACTCCTAGGGCGGGATGGCAAATTGATCCATTTGGGCATTCTGCAGTTCAAGCATATCTTTTAGGAGCAGAGGTAATTCTAGATCCTTTGTTTAACATTAGTGGGGGCAGAATGATAGGATGGGTAACGAGTCAAAACAGGTTATTTTTAGTGCGGGGCCAAGCTGACCCACAAGCACTTCTTTTTTTCAAACTCAGTTAATAATTAGTGTGCTAAATATCTTAATTAAAATTTAACACATTTTTTTAGGAGGTTTAATGTATATGAATGCATTTCGAGTGACCTTAACCCATTTCAAATTTTCGTTATATCTTTTCGCTCAACTTTTTTCACCCATTAAAGATAAAACTTTAACATGAAGCACCCATTTATATGTACATGGGTTGAAATTGGCACTAATTAAGTTAATGTATTTTGAATTTTGCTAACTGAATTATTCTGGTGTTGATTTAGTTGGGGTTTGATTCATTACATTTTGCACGAATTGATTATCAAGATAGAGCAAAGCAGAAGGATGATAAAAGTCTTGAAGTCATATGGCATGGCTCCAAAACCTTTGGTTCATCTTCACAGATATTTACGAATGCGTTCCCTAGGCACTACAGTGCACCAGATGGTTTCAACTTTGAAGTTAGTGGAGACTTTGAGCCTGTTCAGGTTCTGCTGCTGACTATGAACCAAAAATTACTTTCTTTTAAGTTATAAATTTCTTATTCTTGTTCCAAAGAGATCTTATTTCTTTATGTTGAAATCACAGGACAACCCTCTTCTCTTTGACATGAATGTTGAGAAACGAGTTAATGATTTCATTGATGCTGCATTAATTCAAGTAAGCACCTTTTTCTACTTTTAAAAGAATTAACAACAAATTTTTTGCTTTTGCGTCTATATTTATGAATGAAAACTGGACAAAGAAAATGGTGTTTGATAAATATTAGTGTGCAAAATTCTGTTTGCAGTTGTACATAACATAGTCGCATACTTTATTTTGATGTTCCAAAAATTACAAAATAAATAAACTAATAAGTTTATCTAACCTTAATAACATTGAGTTTTCAAATAAAATAAAACTTTTGATTTTATAATTTATGTGTGAAAGAACCTTCTAGATTTATTGTAGAACAGGAATCAAATCCTGTTTAGCAAATGCAAAGACAAATCTGAAAATTGTAAAAGTGAGCTATTTTGGTTTACCCTTTTACAGTTTATCCAAACTACTTTCCTTACAAAATGTAGTATGTGTATTTTTTCTCTGTTTCTTTTAGAAAATGACTATATATTTCTTGTTTTTTTAATAAAACAAAGGCAAATGTGACGAGGACGAACCATATTATGTGGACAATGGGAGACGACTTCCAATACCAATATGCAGAGTCTTGGTTCAAGGAAATGGACAAGTTAATTCACTACGTTAACAGGGTATAATTCAATTTTTTTTTCAGTTTATATATTGTAATTGAAACTTAAAAGGATTTATATACGCTTATAATTGCAGGATGGTCGAGTAAATGCATTATATTCCACCCCATCTATATACACTGATGCAAAACTTGCTTCAAACATGTCTTGGCCACTCAAAATTCATGACTATTTCCCGTGAGCTTCTTCTTCTACATCGTTTGTAATCTATCAAAGTATCAACTTTTGTTAACTTGTTTGATTTTGCATGTGCAGATATGCAGATGGTGAAGATTCTTACTGGACAGGTTACTTTACAAGCCGTCCGGCCCTCAAAGGATACATTCGTTCATTGAGCGGATATTATTTGGTAATAAATGAAGAAATTGAATCAATCATGTTATTATATAAGTAAGATCCTGTTTGTATGTTACACAAAACATTGACATTTTCTGAAATATTTTTGGTCACTATTTAGGCATCAAGGCAGCTCGAGTACCTAGCAGGAAGGCGAAGTAAAGGTCCCAACACTTTCAGTCTTGGGGATGCTTTAGGAATCGCACAACATCATGATGCTGTTACGGGTACTGCTAAACAACATACAACAGATGACTACCAAAAACGCTTAGCAATTGGTGCTTTCGAGGTACAAATTTAATTCAACTTTCAACTCGAAACTTTTTTTGTACAATTACTGTAACAATGAACACGTGACCCTAGTAATACTTCTACCATGGTCTTAAGTTGATTTGAGCTTTAGTTATTGGGCTAGTCGATCTCCTCCTTGTGCTGATTTGGGTTTTATGTATATTGATGATCTTTCATTGTTGATAGGCAGAAACTGTGGTTAGTTCGGCATTATCGTGCCTAACTACGGCTACATCAACCACTGTAAATTGGACAATACCCTCATCCACATTTACTCAGGTAATACTGCAAACTTAGCTTATAAACAGCTAAAAATTTGTGTCAGACTTAGATTTTCAACATCTCTAAAGGTGGAAAGATTAATATATGTTCATCATTTAATATAACCAAACATTGATAGTAATTTTCTCTGTGACAGTGTCCGCTACTCAATATAAGTTTTTGCCCACCAACGGAAAACATTCCTTCTGACAAGAGTTTGGTAACTTAACTTCCAACATTCTTGATATAATGACTTGTTGTCTATAATATTTCATTAGTGAATCTCTATTGTTTTTTTCAGGTTGTTGTAGTATATAATCCTCTTGGATGGAACCGCGTGGATTTTGTAAGGATACCGGTGAGTCTATATACAAGTTCTTTAAGTGGTCTCTTATTAATATGATGAAATAGTTTCCAGTTTCAACATTTGTTGTACTTGTTGAACCATTATATTCGACTACGTACCCGTTGCAAAAACATGTCTCAAAAAGAAAAGTAAAAAATAAATGCTACATTTTGCAAGATCTAGTTACCCCTTATTTTACCATTTAATGCAAACATGGTGATGGTGAAAAATTGTAAGAAGATAAAACATGGGCTACATCAAATTGGTAGATTCTTTATTTAGCATAAAGTGGTAGAAGAAATAAGACTTGGTTGAGTTATATAGTCATTTTCCCTTATTTGAGTAGTAGAGGTATGTAATCATATCTAATATGTTAATATATATAATAGGTCAACGACTCTAACGTAATTGTTCAAGACAATGAGGGCAATACAATTGAAGTGCAATTCGTAGATTTCGATAGCGTAACAAGCAACCTAAGAAGCTTTTACGCAGAAGCTTATTTGGGAATTTCACCAAAAGATGTTCCAAAATATTGGCTTTTCTTTCAAGCATCTGTGCCACCTTTGGGTTGGAACACTTACTTTGTTACTCAAGCACCAGGAAAAGGTACTTTTATGCTTTTGTGCCTATAATAAGCCTCTACGAAGAATAAGTACATGTAAGTTTGTAAGGTTCAACTCAAAACCAATTGGTAATGAGTGAAGTAATCCAGGACCCTTATTAAGCGCATTACAAGGTCACACTCGTCCGATGTGTGACAATACTCAAGGGTACCAATTTTTTTATAAAAAGGTCAACAAACTGATACACTGATGTTTTTGTTAAAGTTTTCTTCTTTAAAATAAATGGGAAAATGATCTTAAGATTTTTTAATAATTATATGATTATTAACTCTATGTTGATTTGGTTCATTCAGGAGGACATGTTTCCGTTTTAGAAACTCCACAGAATGATACTATAGAAATCGGACCAGGAAGCTTGAAGATGTCATTTTCGTTACAGTCTGGACAACTAAAAAGAATTACTAATTCTAGAACAGGGGTAAATTTAATTTTTTTTAAATCATTCAAAGTATATCGAACCTTTTTGAGTTATGTAACTAATTTATTTGATTTTCAAGATTGATTTACCGGTACAACAAAGCTATCTTTGGTATGGTAGCGAAGCTGATAACCAGGTACAATAATTTATGGTCCCTTTGTTTCTAATTTTCAGTTTCATTTTCATTGTGGGCCCCATTACCATGATGGACACGGGCCCCACATATCGGAAATGAGAACACCTTACCTAGAGAAAATGTGCATGAATTATAGCATGTTAGTTTATTAACGTGGTATTTTTCCGATAGCCTTCCGGAGCTTATATTTTCCACCCTAATGGATCCCCCCCGGTTATTGTTTCAAGATCAGTAAGCATATCTCTTTTTTAAACTTCGTGTCTTTAGTTTAATTAAACGAACCTAGGGTGGGGCCACATCTTTGTAAGTGATACGCTTCAATTTAAGGTACCTATTAAAGTCATTCGTGGACCACTTGTGGATGAAGTTCATCAGCAATTCAACCCATGGATCTATCAGGCAAGATCTTGATTCTACACAAAATCTGATCTACATGTTCGAATGTTTCTTTTTTTCCAGGTTTCATGTGAATATATATTTTCAGGTGACTAGGCTTTACAAAGACGTAGAGCATGCTGAATTTGAGTTCATTGTAAGTACAAATCTGTTCTGTGTTCTGCTTGTACATGATTATCTTATCTCCGAATAATGTGGAAAATGGCGGGTTAGGTCAAGGGTCAAAACGTGTCATTTAGTATGGACCAGCTAGAACGAGTTAGCTTGTCCTCCTGAAGCACCTTTTCCCCTAACCTTTTATTATAAATAATAATAATAATAATTAGTGTCTCAAATATGATACAGTAATTATGTCATTTAATAATAATATTATGTTTTGGAAAAATTGATTTCAAAGGCTTTATGCATTATAAAATGCACTTTAGCAACTTTTGAACCGCTTCGTGTAAGCTAATTTCGGACTTTACTCGCTCGAACCATTAGAAATAGAAATAACCTGAATAAGCCATTCATAAGAAATGGAACGAAATTGCCCCCTCAAATTATGAGTGATTGTTGACCATTCTAGTTTTGTAAAAAAATTGATTCTAATACAAAAATTGTTGAGTTTAGATCGGTCCAATTCCAACTGACGATGGTGTTGGAAAAGAAGTTATTACAAGAATTACAGCCGATATGGCCACCAACAAGGTGTTCTACACCGATTCTAACGGAAGGGACTTCCTTAAAAGGGTAAAAACCGTTATACGTTTTTTCTACATTTTCTCTAGTTAATCTCACTAATATGTTTTTAGGGGAAATAATTCTTAATTTATTACCAGGTACGAGATTATAGAGAAGACTGGCCTCTTCAAGTCACACAACCTGTAGCTGGGAATTATTATCCGGTAACTCTCAGCAGCCTTTAGTTTTATGTTTATCTCTTCCTGTGAGTTAAAGAGTGTTTGGTTTGGGTATGTGTTTTTGTTGTTTCAAGTTGTAATAATATGATAAATAAATAAATAAAATGGAAATTAGATAAATCAATTTAATATAGATTTAGAAAAACAACCTCAAAACAAAAATCCAAATATTGTACTAAAATACGATAAAAAATTTGTTGTTTGCAGCTCAATTTGGGAATGTACATAACAGACAACAAAACTGAGTTGTCAATGCTTGTTGATCGTGCAACTGGTGGAGCCAGCATCAACGACGGACAAATGGAGATTATGTTTCATCGGTAATACTTGTTTTCTATGATAATATTAATGACTCTTGTTCCTGTGTAGTACGATCATAAAGTGAGAATAATTCTATGTTTTATATAAGGCGTATGCTGTATGATGACGGTAGAGGAGTGGGTGAACCCCTAGATGAGACTGCGTGCAATAAGACCACATGTCAAGGACTTGCGGTATGGTAGCGTAAACATTTTTATTTTTATTTACCTTAAAGGAATACTAAAACCAAGAAATATAATATGATTTTAGATTCAAGGAAAGTATTATATGAGCGTGAACAATGCTGGTGCTGGATCACAGTGGCGCCGGACAACAGGACAAAAGATTTATTCACCACTAGTCTTAGCTTTTACACATGAGGTATGCCTTCCTAACATTTAATTAATAGGGTCATGTATCATGTTGCATGATCTAGATACTATTCTCCATAGGCCTTTTCTACTTTCGGGTTCAGTTGGTCCTTTGAGCCTTTTGGTCCAACCCGTAATAGTTTGGGCTTGTAACTATTTTTCTTGACAGGTTGGGCCTCTGACTCTTTAGCCCCTCTCAAATGATGGTATATTTTGAGGTCATGTTCTTGACGGGATGGGTCGTCCCAGCCCATTTTCCTAAATTCGGTTTTATATTTTCTAGAGGCGATAAGATGGGAACCAATCGGGTTGGCCCTAACAATTCTGTCCAATTTTAGTTTTTCCTTAAACATTAGTGTCAAATATGATTACAAAAACAATTTTTTAATCATAATTTAAACTTTGAATAAAATTAGTTAGGAAAAATACACCAAGTTAATTTTTGACATGTTTCCCTTTAACTAATTTTTCCTTTTTGACCCATTACGCATAAAACCCAAATCGACCACTTCATAAGTAAATAGATTGAACTTGCCACCTCTAGTTTCTTTGGATATTGTAACCTAACAAATGTTTAATTACTCAACAGAAACAAGAAGATTATAAAGCTTCTCACTCAATGATATCAACAACAATGGATCGCAACTACAGTCTACCCCCTAACGTCGCATTAATTACACTACAGGTAACATTTTGAGTCATTACTTACACGATGATTCACAAGTGTGCCTCACTTCTCTGACCATCATTTTTGCAGGAATTGGAGGACGGAAGTGTGCTCCTTCGTTTAGCCCATCTATACGAGGTAATATTAAATTGGTTTCAAGTTAAAAACTTTAATTTCTGTTGCTAATGTTGTTTCTGATATCAAATCCGTTGCTATTGTATGTGTTGACGGTACAATCGTCACTGAAATCATTTTTTCAAAATGCTGAGTTGTTTGTCTGATTTAGCTTAAACGAATTTGTTACATGTTATGAATGCTGTTAGGCTGGTGATGATGTTGACTATTCTACTGTGGTCAATGTTGAGTTGAAGAAAATGTTTGCTGCGAAAACGGTACACCATCACACTAACGGTTTTAGAGTTACCACATTTTCTTGCTACTGTGACCATAGAGTCATGTTTTTTCATTCTTCTTCAGATCAAGTCGATAAAAGAAACAAGCTTATCTGCAAACCAAGATAAGTCAGCAATGAAAAGAATGGCATGGAAGGTTGAAGGCAGAAGTGAGGACGAACCAATGGCAGTTAGAGGCAGGCCTGTTGACCATTCGGCGCTTGTTGTCGAGCTGGGTCCTATGGAGATTCGGACTTTTATATTACAAATTTGAAGTAATTCTTAATTTTCAGTAACAAATAAAGCATTCTAATTCATTTTTCCAATAAGCTACTTCACCTCCGTGTGCTCGCATTCGGCTACATTTTACATGTATATGTTCAAGTATAATCCATTCGAATGTTTAAGTGGTTAGAACATGCTGAAAACAATCTTTAAGATCATGCGTTCCAATTTTACATCTATGCATTTTCCAGAAACTAATAAAACGAAGTGATGCGTGGCTTTTACATGCTATAAACATCTCGAGACGGCTTGTAATCGAGCCCTTTAGAAGTAGTCAGACTTCGCATATTTGGACTAAAAGGAAGCAGACTTGAAATGTCTCTATCAAAGAGTACGTAGCCTAGCGATACTAAGGTGTTGAAAAGGTATTTGTCATGGTTATTAGTTTTAGAGGCTGTTTGTTTGTTGCTGAATGGAACCATTCGGTGCTAAATGCTGAATCGTTTAATATTCAGTTTGTTTGATTGATGCCTCTTAAGAAGACCATGTTGAGTGAAATAGAAGAACATAGCTGAATCATTCTACCTCAAAGTATATTCTGAATCGTTAACACCAAGTATTTTACCTTAATACTCTTTCTTTCACACGTTGTCTTGTTAAACATTATATCTTATAGTAAAATAAATCAATATTAAGATTAAAATGATAACTTGCATCATTCAGATTGTTCATTCAAAATTTTTATCGAACATGTCACATTCAAAGGCAATTTCATACAGAACTTTTGAATTATTCAGGCCATGAAATCATTCGGTGCTTAATCTTCTGTTTTGACAAATAGCCTCTTAATCTCATAGACAAAAGATGTATATTTAGAAATAGATTAGAGTGTACATGTGCTCTGCTTAACAAACAAGTCCATCAAAGCGTAGCATAGGAAAGAAATTGAAGCTCAGATCGAAGCTAGTCACTTTGAGCTTTTACATTTTATTGCTATGAAGTTGAAGTTGAACTACCTTCCTATCATAAATTTTAGCTGAAAAGTAAAAAATTATTTTGTTAAGAAATTATTTGATTTCATAAGAAATTTAGATTATTATTTTGATTTTACTATTCTTTCTAATCATATCTAATCCAAGACTTATTTGTAATCAAACCATAACCCTCTCTTATAGGATTGGATATTGTTGTTGTATCGTCAAAATAAATTCCTTGAGATCAAACACATTTTTACCGGTTAACTAGCCGTACCCAACTCGTCGATTTTTCCTTAATTCACTATGTAAACTCGACATAACTATTAACTAATAGCGATTGGTATCATATTGGTGGTTAATAAGTAGATAGATAAGTTTTAAGTTTATATAAAAAGATGCGATAGTTAGGTATGAAGAGATTTTGTGAATCAAATTCCTATCAAGAATGTGATCGCATATTGGAAAAAGTTACTTTAACTTGTAAGTCAAAAAGTTAGGCAGAAAGTACTCTTTTCTGGCTAATACATGAATTGGTTTAAAATGATAAATATGAAATATTAAGGAATTATAAAACGCAAAAAAAATGAGAAATCAAAAAATAACAAAAGATGACATCAACACTTAACACTCAGACCAGTGGTGAAATAGGTGGGAGGGCAGACGTGACGGCAAAAACACGGTCACATGATACGAAAAGACATAATTCTATTTCGTGTACAAGTCATCGATCATTGTACGTTCAAGTCTTTATTGTTTATAGTTAAAAAGAACTAAAAATGTTTAGAAAATACTTTAAAATGATAAAACTAAAAATTTGATTAACTATGATATTTTGAAATATTATAAAGAGTATATATGATATTTATAAATTAGAATGAGCAAATACGATATCTTAATGTTTAAAAAAACATATATGAAATTATATCTAAAAAGGTTAATTCAAATTAAAATTAAAATTGAATCTAATTTTGATCAAGAAAATTAAAAATTAGATTTTAAGTTTTACCAAAATAGATGATCAAAATTACATAATTAAAATTGATTTGTTGAATAAAGTAATAAGATCATAAAATTTGATTCAAATTAGCTTTATATTTAATTAAAAGATTATTGTTTCAAGAAAAAAAATTAAACAAAACTAGAAGTACGGAATCTATCACATAAAACTATAAATACAACACTATTTTTTCCGAAGTAGTCACATCGTTCTTCTCTTCTCTTCTCTTCTTTTCTCCATCAAATTCTCATGGATCAAAATTCCTATCCATTTTAAAAAAGTACATACTCACCCTCCATCTGAATAACCAAATTCAGCCTTCCCTAAAACACATTAACAACAATGGTGACAATATATTTCAACAAACATAAATGCCCCAACTCACCAACATCACCTCTTAACTCAACAACCTCAAGGTTCTAGCCGAATTCGAAAAGGTTAGAGACAACTAAAAACTCTACTGACCGGAGTCGCAAAAATGAAATATTTTTGGCTACATGGGTTACTTACTTTTGTTCAGTAATTTTACCCCCACGAGTCACTACACTGATCGCTATATCGGTTTACTATTTTAACCAGTCGGACCGATCCCATAAAATGGATGACATCATAGTTATTTAAAATATATAAAATACCACTAAATAAAAAATAATTTCAAGCGTATATAAGCATAGTAAAACCTAGCTATACAAGCAAATAACAACTAGTGTTATACCTCTGCGGTGCTCGGGTACGTAAATAAAGTTTTTATATTTAATACTTTTTTATACATACTTTTTTAAAAAACATTTTTATATTTTATGTCTAAAAATTATAGTGTAATATTAATGCTTTTCTCGGTGTTCACTATTGTTAATAAAAGTAATATTTATGTAATGGATAAATAAAAAACCACTCCTGTCACGTTAGAATGCGTGAATGAAAAATATCAGGGTAGTAGATTTTGTTATTCCAAAAGTTTCCTTTTTATGTATACGGATACACGCCAATTATCAATTACATACATACATACATACATACATACATACATACATACATACATACAGGGTGGAGTTATTGTAAGAGTTATTTTGTAGTAAGAGGTGTAAGAGGGAACTAGAGCCGTAGGATCATGGGCTGTGATCAAACATCAAGAATCAAAATTAAATGAATATTGCTTTTAAATAAATGGACATCAAGGGTATATTAGACATAGGAAATATTGAAGATCATAAAGACGACTACAAATCACGAGAAAATTTAGCAAAATAATACCAAAACTAAATATTGAAATTTGGACTTTTAAAAACATCACAAAACAGGAAAGTCGCAAATTCATCAATTCTAAACTCACGGTTTGATTTTCTGCCGAATAGGTACAAATTTATGATTAACAACAAATATTTCAACAAAAAGAAAAATGATGAACATCCCCATTTTTATTCTCTGGCATAACAGATACAAGTTTTTCTATAAATAACAAATATTCATCAAAAAATGATGAACAACAAATATTTATAAAAAAAATGATGAACAACCATCTTTTGATTCACACGGACTATAAATAATACAGAGATAATATTTATAAAAATTCGCAACCTAATGATAGTTATTAGAGATATTAATAGAGGTTACCTTTTTTCTAGGAAATATTAATTACAAGTATATACCAATTATACCCTTTCATTAATGATGACATGTGTCACTCTTAGAATGCCTCTTACACCTCTTATATTTTTTTAACTCTTATTTGATCCTAATACATATATATATATACATATATATATATATATATATAAATCTAACTCGCAGTTCTCGTACGAAAAACAGTTCTCATTCGAACCATCCTCTCTCTCTCTCTCTCTCTCTCTCTCTATATATATATATATATATATATATATATACTATATTATAAAGTATTTAGGCATTTTGCTTAATCTCTTAAATTTTAAGTCCTTTGAAATTACAAAATTACCCCACATATAAACTAAATGGAAACTATTATATAAAGTAACTATTAAATAGAGTTAATAAGAATCTTATATTCTATTTTAATAACTAAACCTTCCGTATTTAAAAATTTTAAATAAATTAACTTAATTATTAAAAAATACTTTCATAATCAAACCTTTTATATTAAATATTATATCATGTAATAAATATTTTAACATAATTATCAGAAAATATGTACAAGTAGAACTCATAAATCTGAATAATCTATAATAAGAATTTATAAACATATATTTTAAAATTTTTTAAATAGCTCATATAATTAATAGTTTCAAATTAGTTTACTATTTTCTTAATCTCTTAATTTTAAATAGTTTCAAATTACTAATTTACACTCAGTATCTTCATGCAATTTAACTTATTTTATAAGTAAAGACTTTTTTTCTTATTTAAATTTTTTCAAAGTTTATTTAAAAATAATAAAAGAGTTGATTAAGAACAGGAAAATAAAGAAAATAGACATGTTACCAATATAAAATTATTTGTTGTCACCGTATTACATAAATTCTCAAAACGAATAAGTTATCGAGTAGAAACTATTTGATGTCGCCACATTACGCAGGTACCATGCTAGTATATATATATATATGTATATGTATATGTATAAAGGTTTATTTGAGAACTGTTTTTATTGCGAGAACAAATCTTAGCCGTTCATTTTGAATAATGGAATTCATAGATGAAGAGCGTGGGGGATTGAGTGTATCAAGGTGCATGTAAGGAATTCATAGGTGGGCAATCCAATTGAAAGAGGGGGAATTGGATGGCTAAGATTGATTCTCGCAATAAAAACGGTTCTCAAATGAACTTTTCACTATATATATATATAAATATTAATCAATGACTAAGATTTTTTGGCGACTCATTAATGCTTCATTAATGACTCATTAATGGATCATTAATGACGCATTAATGAGGGTTATTTCAGGAAAATCAAGCTTAGCAAATTAATGAGGGTTATATACTCCTATTAATGAGTTATTGATGATATTAAAAACAGTTCTCGTTTAAACTTTTGCCTATATATTATATATATAGTGAAAAGTTCATTTGAGAACCTTTTTATTGCGAGAACCGTAAGAACCAATCTTAGCCATCCAATTTCTCCTCTTTCAATTAGATTGCACACCCGTGAATTTCTTATATGCATTTTGCCACATTCAATCTCCCACGCTCTTCATCCATGAATTCCGCTTACCAATTGAACGACTAAGATTGATTCTCGCAATTCTCACATAATAAACTCCCACGCTTTTCATCCATGAATTCCACTTACCAATTGAACGACTAAGATTGATTCTCGCAATTCTCACATAATAATGGTTCTAAAACAAACTCAATCTCCCACGCTCTGTTGGTTCTATGTGCACAAGACACAAATTAATACGATATTACTAATAATAAATAAACCCATAGGGTCACACATTTACAATCAATGGACACCAATTACATATTTGAATATGATTTAAATATGTTTCCAACTCGTTATATATATATATATATATAAGTATATATGCATTGTTGCATATTATTATTTATGTGAAATAATAATATCACTCTTGTATATTGATACAAGATAATGCATATGAAATACATAAATATAAACATATGATTTTATATATGTATATATATATATGTATAAATGTATATTTGTTACAAGTAAATTGTTACTAGTAACAATTATATAAATGTATGTATATCTTTGTTACAAGTAAAGAGTTACTAGTAACAATCAAGTATGTATATAAAATACATGTAGATGTATTTTATACATAGTATGGCACATCTAGTATATCTTTTATATATGTATTTATGAAGGAAACTAGAAAATCCCACATTAATTCAAATGGGGGCCATGTTGTGCATACTTGAAAGCAATCAACCAAGGCATGGACTAGATGTACAAGCATGGAAGGAAGGCAAGAGGGGACCCTCCCCCCTCACCCATTTTCGGCCGAAAATGGGAGCCAAAGGGGGCCTCCCTCTTGTTGCTTCACTTCTTGATCTTATTTAGTACATGCATGGTTCTTTGTTCTAATAAGTTTAGGCTACCACCTTTCCTTGAGTTCTTAGAAAAGTTCTAAGTGCTTTCATACTTGAAAACATCCTTACTTTGTAGTATTGGTGTTCTTCAAGTGAGCAAAGTGTGGTGCTAGAATACATACTCATATACATACATAGTAAGTTCAAGAAGAAGAACAAGAGGTTGTTGCTTGCTTGCTTGAATTTCAAGGGTTGGAGAGACTAGCATCTTGGAGGTGTTGGACTCATTGATTTGTGGATACCTTGGAGGAAGTCTTCTCTTGGCTTCTCATAGATCAACCACTTCATCAACGGTTTACTCACGCTACAAAGGTTGTAGTTCTAAACACCCTATGGTTGTTTTGTTTCTTAAGGCTTGCATATGGATCATTGGTGGGGAGTTTTAAAAAGTTTAAAATTGTTGTTCATGCTTCCGTTGCTAAAATATATTTTGAAAAACCGAACAAACCCCAACAGTGGTATCAGAGCCACTTATGTATAGTTTTAAGAAACTTTTTGAGTATGTAATGTTTAAGAAAATGGACAACTTTTCTTTTGTTAGAAAAGTTGTGGATTTTCTTGTTGGCAACTTATATATGTTTATATATTTATTTTGGGAAACAACCAAACCACATGCATGTTTGGTTGTAAAAGTTGCCTAAATATCAAGTGTTGATATATATGTTTTTTTGAGTGTATATTGTGCATAACAAGCCATAGACCTTTTGTGATGTGTTGGAAATTCGATTTGGTTGTAAAATTATTTTTTCATTTGGTATGTAATAATAATTTTTGTTTTGTTTCATCTTGTTGTATTTTGTAAGTAGTAGAATAGTTTAGACTAGTTTACTTTTATAAAAATGTAACAAGATGAAGAAATGACCAAGTTGGAGTTTTCAAGTGTGGTGGAGTCAACCATGGAGGCTTGGAGTCATTTGCACTACAAGGAGTTGTTTTGGCAAGTGGGAGCTTCAAGTTCATCACAAGAGAAATATTTGGTCCTTAGTTATGACTTGGTATTTTTGTATGGCTCACAAAAATACCACTTAGGATAAATGGCTTGGTTATGCACTTATACATGTTATTTGTGTGTGTTTATGTTTATATTATTATGCATGGTTGAAAATAGGATTTTTTGCATGCTAGATAATATTTTTACATAATATAAATCACACAATGGGAGTTTGGTATTTTAAGTTGACATAACATAAGATGTAAAATGAATTTTATATAAAAGGAGTTTTGTAAAGATTAAAATTCATTATGTCAAAATATATATCTTTATATATATATATATATATATATGAGTTTTATAAAATAGAGATTTTAAAACTCAACCAAACTCCATTCAAGCTTAATAATAAAATGGTTTTATTACAAGCTAAAATTGGTCGTATTTGCGCGCTCGAAACTACACACGTTAATATAGGATATTAATACTAGTTTAAAATTGAACGCGTTGAGAGTTCGTAAAATATGGATTTTAAGAATACTCAAGACCAATATATATATAAAATATGATTTTATCAAAACGTGGACTTGTTATTGTATGCATGCAATACTAGTCACACGACTCGTTTTGTTTAATAAATATACAAAACGGTAAAAGCCCTTTTTCAAAACGTAAGTCTATGCCATCCCATTTTAAGACACTCGCTTGTTGCAACGACACTCACGTGGAGAGAGCATTAGCCAAACGCGTGGATTGTTTTTGTAACAACCGAGGTGTTTTTCCGCGAATTCCATGAACGTCTTGGGCCGGAAATTCACCGTCTTGAAATAGGACGACTTAATCGGAATCTTATTACGGAGAGAGCATTAGCCAAACGTAAGGAAGCCCGAGGCATAGATGGGATCAAACATGCCAAAATTGACAATCGTTGTCTAGGATCCCATAAAGATCTAGGAATTACATACGAGATGTAATTGGTAAACGTTACCTACCTTGTTGTTTTAACTTGATGGAGAGAGCATTAGCCAAACATTCAAGGTTAAGTTCAACTTGGATCCTAGCCTTTAAAAATTAAAGAATTTTATAATTCTAAAGGGTATTAATTATTAAAGGATTAAATATCGAAAATACTAAATAGAACTTTGTTAAATTTTGTAGATGGCCCCTAACTCAACTACGCCCGTTAACAACTTATCTCTTCGTTCAATCTTAGAGAAAGAAAAACTCAATGGTACAAATTTCTTAGACTGGTATCGTAACTTGAGAATCGTTCTTAAGCACGAAAAGAAATTGTACGTACTTGAGGATCCCGTCCCTGAGGAACCTCCATTGACTGCGGCCAAAGCCGTTAGGGATGCTTGGGTGAAGCATTCCGACGACTCGGTCGAAATTTCATGCCTCATGCTTGCTACCATGTCTCCGGATCTTCAAAAGAACCTTGAGGAGCATGGAGCATATGAGATGCTTGGCCAGCTTAAGGAAATGTTCCAAAAGCAAGCGAAGCAAGAACGCTTTGAGGTCACTCGAGCCTTCCATGCATGTAAGATGGAGGAAGGTCAATCCGTTAGCGACTATGTGCTAAAGATGAAAGGATACATTGACCAGCTTGCTAGGCTTGGATCTCCCATAACCAACGAGTTTGCACAGGATATGATCCTTAACTCGTTGACCAAAGCCTATGATCAATTTGTCATGAATTATAACATGAACAATTGGGAGAAATCTGTCTCAGAGTTGCATGGGATGCTTAAAACTGCTGAGAGTAAGATTCCAAGAAAAACACCTCAAGTCTTGATGATTCAAGAAGGGAGAATCAAGAAGAAAAAGAAAAACAACTCAAAAGGGAAGGGCAAAGCGAAGGCAAAGGGAAAGGACAAAGGCAAGCAAGTTGCCAAGGCTCCTACACCCAAGACGGCGGGAAAGGTTCCCAAGAATGACCCGTGCTTTGAATGCGGGGTGGTAGGACATTGGAGGCGCAATTGTCCAACCTACCTCGCAGAGTTGAAAAAGAAGAAGGCTGGCGAGGCTAGCACTTCAGGTATATATATGATTGAAATGTATACTTTTTTCATTAATTCCTGGGTATTTGATACCGGTTGTGGAACTCACATTTGTAACAATGTGCAGGGGTTGAGAAAAAGTAAGCTGCTGAAGCCAGACGATTTGGATCTCCACGTGGGCAATGGAGCAAATGTTGCTGTTGAAGCCCTTGGAACTTTTGAATTATTATTACCAAATGGCCTGTACTTAATATTAAACAATTGTTGTTATGTACCTAGTTTAACTAGGAATATTATTTCAGTAGCTCGGTTAAGAGAATCTGGATTCACTTTTGGTTTCGTTGATGATGGCATTCGTGCCTTCAAAAACGATATTTTGTATTTTGAGGCTCGGCCTCTTAATGGAATATATGAAGTTAATCTTAAAAGATCTCTTGATGATAATTCTATATATACCACTAGCACCAAACGACCTAAGCATGACTTAAGTCAAACATACCTATGGCATTGTCGACTTGGTCATATAAACAAGAAACGCATTGCAAAACTTCAAAAGGATGGAATTTTAAAATCAAATGATTCTAGCTCATTTGAAGTTTGCGAATCATGTTTATATGGGAAGATGACTAAGGCTCCTTTCTCCGGTTCAAGTGAAAGAGCCAAAGATCTATTAGGAATCATACATACGGATGTATGCGGTCCTTTTAGATCAATGTCTAGGGATGGTGATAGATACTTCGTTACATTCACCGATGATTATAGTAGATTTGGTTATGTTTATTTGATGAAACATAAACATGAAACATAAACATGAAACATTTGAGATGTTCAAGCTGTTTCAAAACGAAGTACAAAATCAACTCAACAAAACAATCAAGGCCCTTCGTTCCGATCGAGGTGGTGAGTACTTAAGCCAAGAGTTTATGGATCATCTTAGTAATTGTGGGATTATCTCACAACTTACTCCTCCTAGAACACCACAACATAATGGTGTATCTGAAAGGAGGAACCGAACTCTACTAGATATGGTTCGGTCTATGATGAGCCGAAGTACTCTACCCTCGTCCTTTTGGAGTTATGCTTTATTAACTGTTGCGCGCATATTGAATATGGTTCCAACCAAGAAGGTAGATAAGACACCATATGAGATGTGGTATGGAAAGGTTCCAAACTTATCTTACTTGAAAGTCTGGGGTTGTGAGGCTCATGTACGACAAGAAGCTTTAAGCAAACTCGATCCTAGATCTATCAAATGTAATTTTGTGGGATATCCTAAAGATTCATTAGGATATTATTTCTACAACCCAGCTGAGAACAAAGTGTTTGTTTCTAGGCATGCCACTTTCTTAGAAAAGGAGTTTATTTCGAAAGAGGCAAGTGAGAGCAATGTAGACCTTGAAGAAATTCAAGAACCACAAAATACAAGTCAGGTTGACACTAGCACTCAACAAACGGTTGTTGAACCTGAACAAATGGTTGTTCAAGAACCTACTGAAACACAAAGTGTTCGTAGATCTGGTAGACCTCGTCAAGAACCCGAGAGATACGGATTTCTCGTGTCCAATGATGAGATTTTCTTGGTAGACTCTTCTGAGCCTACTAACTACCAAGATGCTATATCGGATCCGGAATCCGATAAATGGCTTGATGCCATGAACACTGAGATGCAATCCATGTATGAAAATCAAGTATGGGACTTGGTTGATCTTCCTCCCAATAGTAAGACTGTAGGGAGCAAGTGGGTCTTCAAGAAGAAGACAGACATGGATGGAAATGTACACACATTTAAGGCAAGGCTAGTGGCGAAAGGTTTCACTCAAACTCATGGTATTGACTATGATGAAACTTTCTCTCCGGTAGCCATGATTAAATCTATTAGAATACTTATTGCCATAGCTGCATATTATGACTATGAGATATGGCAAATGGATGTCAAAACGGCTTTTCTAAATGGACACTTAAGTGAAGATGTCTATATGGTTCAGCCTGAAGGTTTTGTAGATCCTAAGTATCCTAATAAGGTGTGCAAGCTTAAAAGATCCATCTATGGACTAAAGCAAGCATCTCGAAGTTGGAATCTTCGATTTGATGAGAAAATAAAAGAGTTTGGTTTTATCAAATCAGAAGATGAACCGTGTGTTTACAAGAAAACTAGTGGGAGCGCAGTAGCATTCCTTGTCTTGTATGTTGATGACATACTACTCATTGGAAACGACATCCCGACCTTGCAAGACATCAAGTCTTGGCTTGGGAAGTGTTTCTCAATGAAAGACTTGGGAGAAGCCGCCTACATTCTTGGAATAAAGATCTATAGGGATAGATCTAGGCGTCTTATTGGCCTAAGTCAAAGTGCATATATTGACAAAATCTTGAAACGATTCAAGATGGAGAATTCTAAGAGAGGATTCTTGCCAATGGCACTAGGCACGGTTTTGAGTAAAGCTCAAAGCCCTAGCACAAGAGAAGAGCTAGATAGAATGAGTGAGATCCCATATGCTTCTGCAATTGGATCCATCATGTATGCCATGCTATGCACTAGGCCAGATGTCTCGTATGCTTTGAGCATGACGAGCAGATACCAGCAAAACCCAGGAGATAGCCATTGGATGGCAGTCAAGAACATTTTAAAATACTTGAGAAGAACCAAAGACATGTTCTTGATCTATGGGGGTTTGGAAGAAGATCTTTGTGTAAAGTGTTACACAGATGCTAGTTTCCAAACGGATCGAGATGATTCTCGATCACAATCGGGCTATGTCTTCGTTATGAATGGAGGCGCGGTTGCTTGGAAAAGTTCTAAGCAAAGTGTAGTTGCACAATCCACTACAGAATCTGAATACATTGCTGCTTCTGAGGCTGGACAAGAAGCTGCATGGATGAAGAAGTTCATTGTTGACCTTGGGGTAGTAACAAGCATTCAAGACCCCATAGAAATATTTTGTGATAATGAAGGTGCTATTGCCCAGGCAAAAGAACCTAGATCACATCACAGCACCAAACACATCCTCAGGCGTTTCCACTACATACGGGATATAGTGGATAGAGGAGATGTGTGTATTCGCAAAGTTCATACAGATCAGAATCTTGCAGATCCTTTTACGAAACCTCTTGCCTCGACTAAGCATGAGTCTCATACTAGGGCAATAGGTCTTCGCTTTGCAAGGGATTGGATTTGAATTGTAATTTAATATTTGGATATTTTGGAACATTATGACAATATCTATTTTATCTGAATGATGTATGGGATATGATCACTTCATTAATATATATTGTGTTCTTTATTAGCATGTTTAAATCCATGAATAATTCTTTATTCTAAAACGTCCATAGTCGGTTATAACTATGGGAATAGTTATGAATTAAGACTAATGTGAACAAGTTGGTTGACTTTCATTCGTGATGAAAGTAGGCAAAAGGGTTTGCAGCCAAATTCACTAATGTTTGTTAGGGAACAAACATTGGACATGACCCGCTCTTAAGATCGCTTCATGGATCAGTGTCATAAGTAAATCTTGAGAAAAAGGTGGTATCTTTGTATCCTTAGACCTGAGACACATATTGGGACTCGAGTATGAGGAATATCATGCTTTAATGTGGTTAAACGCTATCTTTAACCGGGTAGTTATAAAGACCATTATTAGGTATGATATGAGTCTTATAAGAGACGTATGTGGTTACGATGGAATTTGTTTCTCTCATTTAATTGGGAGTATAATATCTCTGGGCCCTAAAACAAGTTGAACATTATATGAGAATTGATGACGATCCATGTCTCATGTTCAACGAGATGTTAAAACAAAGGGATAATTGATGACTTACCTATAACAACGATTTGTAGCTAGTGAGTTAATTTCGTTGGTGAAAGTGTTGATCAACACACTTTATTTATTATTAGGGGCAATGGGATGTTGCTAGACGTTCTTACCATTGTCTATATCGGCTTAAGTTGTAACTTGTGCAAGTGGGAGATTGTTGGTTCTATGTGCACAAGACACAAATTAATACGATATTACTAATAATAAATAAACCCATAGGGTCACACATTTACAATCAATGGACACCAATTACATATTTGAATATGATTTAAATATGTTTCCAACTCGTTATATATATATATATATATAAGTATATATGCATTGTTACATATTATTATTTATGTGAAATAATAATATCACTCTTGTATATTGATACAAGATAATGCATATGAAATACATAAATATAAACATATGATTTTATATATGTATATATATATATATGTATAAATGTATATTTGTTACAAGTAAATTGTTACTAGTAACAATTATATAAATGTATGTATATCTTTGTTACAAGTAAAGAGTTACTAGTAACAATCAAGTATGTATATAAAATACATGTAGATGTATTTTATACATAGTATGGCACATCTAGTATATCTTTTATATATGTATTTATGAAGGAAACTAGAAAATCCCACATTAATTCAAATGGGGGCCATGTTGTGCATACTTGAAAGCAATCAACCAAGGCATGGACTAGATGTACAAGCATGGAAGGAAGGCAAGAGGGGACCCTCCCCCCTCACCCATTTTCGGCCGAAAATGGGAGCCAAAGGGGGCCTCCCTCTTGTTGCTTCACTTCTTGATCTTATTTAGTACATGCATGGTTCTTTGTTCTAATAAGTTTAGGCTACCACCTTTCCTTGAGTTCTTAGAAAAGTTCTAAGTGTTTTCATACTTGAAAACATCCTTACTTTGTAGTATTGGTGTTCTTCAAGTGAGCAAAGTGTGGTGCTAGAATACATACTCATATACATACATAGTAAGTTCAAGAAGAAGAACAAGAGGTTGTTGCTTGCTTGCTTGAATTTCAAGGGTTGGAGAGACTAGCATCTTGGAGGTGTTGGACTCATTGATTTGTGGATACCTTGGAGGAAGTCTTCTCTTGGCTTCTCATAGATCAACCACTTCATCAACGGTTTACTCACGCTACAAAGGTTGTAGTTCTAAACACCCTATGGTTGTTTTGTTTCTTAAGGCTTGCATATGGATCATTGGTGGTGAGTTTTAAAAAGTTTAAAATTGTTGTTCATGCTTCCGTTGCTAAAATATATTTTGAAAAACCGAACAAACCCCAACACGCTCTTCATCCATTAATTCCGCTTACCAATTTGTAAAAGAATCACATGTGAATTACGAAAATTTACAAAAATGCAACTCCACCCAAATTTTTAAAATTTAATCTGGACCATTGATGCAATTGATCTAGAGGCTAAAATATATCTCTTAGGACTATGAATTAATTATGAACTATATTGAACATTCTTCATATATATATATAGTGAAAGGTTCATTTGAGAACCGTTTTTATTGCGAGAACCGCGAGAACCAATCCTAGCCGTCCAATTCCTCCTCCTTAAATTGGATTGCCCACCCATGAATTCCTTACATGCACCCTGCCACACTCAATCCTCCCACGCTCTTCATCCATGAGTCCCATTATCCAAAATGAACGGCTAAGATTGGTTCTCGCAATAAAAACGGTTCTCAAATGAACCATCCCTTATATATATATATGCAAAAGTTCAAACGAGAACTGTTTTTCCTACGAGAACCGCGAGAACCAATCTTAGCCGTCTAATTCCCCCTCCTTCAATTGGATTGTCCACCCATGAATTCCTTACATGCACCATGCCACACTCAATCCCCCACGCTCTTCATCCATGAACTCCATGATCCAAAATGAACGACCAAGATTGGTTCTCGCAGTTCTTGTACGAAAAACAGTTCTCGTTAAAATAATATGGAGAGACTATATATAAAAATAATATAAATATTAAAAAAAATATATATATATATAATATTCTTAATAATATTTTAAGTGCATCAACTATTTAACATATAATTTAGTTCATTATAAATCTTATCTATTTTTTATATAAATATTATTTTAATAAAACAAGATTCTAAAAAATAATATAGTTTTAATTCTTTTATTGAAAGGCCAAGAAATCAGTTATTATATCGACTATGAAAAGTAGAGGGGAAAATATAAAAAACATATAAATTGTTCCAATAATTAACTACTCATTGCTATTGATGGATAATAAACAATTAAAAATATAATAATTTTTTAAAAATTGTCATATTACGATAAAATTTATACCAAAACATAGATAAAAATGAGACTTTCGCAAGTATATAATTATTTTTCTCTAAACAAATTATATCAAAAGTTATTAAACATGATTTATAAATAACCTATAATTAATTACATTAATATATAATTTTTATAAAATTCATCTCATTATCATAAAACCTCCTCACAATTTTTATTTATGCTGATCATTTCTCTCTATAAACAAATATATATTAAATTTATATTTGACACACAAGTTGAGATTTCGAATCTAGAGAATCTCGAGCAAAAGTGAAAAAAAGCATATGAAGATAAAAAGCAAAAGACAAATTAAAAAAAAAAAGAAAAACGGATTTAACTGGTTCATTGGTTTGACCACCTTTTTCACCAGTTCCCAGTTCGTTTACAAGTGTTTATTAGGTTTTTGAAAATTGATCTCCAATCTAGTTCCTAGTTGAGCCGGCCATTCTAACCGGTTTTCAAAACAATGCTTGACATCGTAGTTTATAACAAGAGATGGATGATATGATATTGCATCGAAAACAATTTGATTCTTCTACTTAATGTAAATTCTTCTACTTAATGTAAATTCAATACTCTATCTGCCACTTTCCTAAACCTTGCCCATTTACCTCGGTAAAAAGATAGCAAACCCTACAATATATCAGGTCATTAATAACTTTGTTAAGTTCAAATTCCAAACTTTGATGTCACACTTTATGTACTTAACTAAACAATGTTAACTCATCGAATCATCCGGTGAGTTACACAAGTGACGAAGGGTCTGGTACTCAGAGTTGTATATTCTTTTTTATTTTTTATTTAAAACAGTAATAAGGAGAACGCTAGAAGAGTCATCTATTCCTTAACAATATCAATATATCATTCACTTCACATCCAAATTACACTACACATTAATATTGACCTATGAATATATCTAGAATCAAATGTTGAAGTAAATTGGATTTAGGATAGAGACAAATTAACCCAGTTAATATATATATTAAAAAAAACACTCATTAGTGGTGGAACCACTAATTGTATGAAGGATTTGGAGCTTAATTTATGAATTAATGATGATATCGATATCACCCTTTAATTAGGTTCCACCAACAAGATATATGATTAATTAATTAATTAATTAATTAATTAATAATAATACATACACATACGTCGAATCTGTCGAAGTGGGATTATATATATTATAAATATTATATTATATATATATATATTATAAATATTATATATATATATATATATATATGTGTGTGTCATTCACGTACGCACCAATGGATTAAAGCTTAATTTGTAGAATCTTTTTTCCTTGAAACAATTAATCATGTGATTATGATTTGTACATTAAAGGTAAAATCGTACCTTCCTATAGATTCGATCCACTAAAAGTTGTAAACTTACTAAGTTGTGATATGCGTATTCTATTATATGAGTAGAAGAATATTATAAAAGAATATATAACATCTTTTATTTTAATGATATTTAAAAAAATCTATCCATAGTTATAAATTCATGTTACAGGTTAATTCTTTGGTATTATATATGGGTTCACGTTATACATATTTTTAATTTTGAAATTAGTATATTTATTATATGATTAAATATTTACAATATTTTTACTAACAGAAGTTTATTTGATCTGAATTTCATTTTTGTATTTAATATCTTATAATTTGTATTGACTTGTTCGTTTGGAAATTTTTTATTATGAAAGATTTGATTATTAAGATGGAACCAAATCACGGATTCTTAAAAGTTAAACCGAGTTTGTTTCAAAAGTACCACAAGAAGCCAATGCTTATTTTTTTATTGTCATTACTCCTTGTTCTTGTTAAAATTAATAATAATATCACTCGTTTTTACCACTTTTTTTTTCAGTTTTATATTTATATCTTCTTATACCAAGAAAATAAGACCTAGAATTAACTGGTTATTCTACTACAAGGATGTCTGAATTAGCTTATGATATTATTTTTAGGGCAAATTACATTAAAATATAATGAACTTTGTCTTAGTTACTATTATATACAATCAACTTCATTTTCTTAAAAATAATACAACTAACTTTCATAATTCTTACATTGTATGCAACTTGTTGTATACTACGAAAATTATGACAAGGTTCATTGTATACAATGGTAACTAAACAACAGACACATGAAAAAGTTATTTGCATACAATAAGAGAATTATGAAAGTTAATTGTATTATTTTTAAAATTTTAAAGTTGATTGTATACAATGGTAACTAAGAAAAAGTTCATTGTATTTTCATGCAATTTGCCCTTATTTTTATCTTTGTATAAGTTTATTAGAATTTTGATAAACTCATAAGTCAATCTTTAAAGTTGTGAGCTTATCAACTTGAACTTATACCTCACTTAAGTTCATAAGCTAAAATTGGTAAGCCGGAAAAAATCGGTTTATGAGATTATTCAAAATTCTAATAAACTTATAGAAGAATTAATTTTAGCCTTTAAATCAATGGCATCAAAGGTTCTGATTGCATTTTAAAATTTTGGACAGAGTGACATTTTCGTTATTTATATGTGATTGCATATTGAATCACCTGTGATTGAATATTAAAATTTTAGGACTACGATTTTTTACACAAACTTTATTAAACACAACTCTAAACGTATAACAAAGATAATAAGTTAATCCGGACACGGCGTAAGGAAACATTACTAAGTCGCTAAAAAGAAAACCACACTCTCCCACTATTCACTTAAAATATTAGATGGTGCCTTCCAAATGACAGAAGCATCATCTTTGTGACACTGATGTTGACGTGTAAAATTTGCTTAGGTGGATTTAAATACATTACAGGCGTGTTGAGACTAGTGATGATCCAATGCCAACAAGTTGTCATTTTATATATAATCTTTAGGAATAAAACACGACACATAAAGAACACCAAACCAACTACATGACCACTGAGTGTCCAGCAGTTCAAAGTTCACACCACATGAATGGCATCAGCTCTAAGACGAATTACGAATAAAATTTCCGCAACTGTAAAAGCTTCGGGAAGAAACAACTCACCTTGCAGAAGAAGTTTCCGAAGCAGCCTCGATCAACAAGAATTTCGATGCTACAGTGTTTGTGTCGCCCGCCTTACCATCATGGTAACAAAATTCCAAATCTTATTACTTCAATATGCTTCCATCTGTTCCAAAATGAAACAAGCATTTTTCTTCAAATGACAGGTTATTATAATTTTTTTTTCTTATATTTGGTGCAGGTAATGCTGGCTGTTCTTATAGGTCTGCTAACACTACTCACCTGGCATTTCACCAAAGTTTACACTAGAACATCATTGAACACTTTGGCATATGGCCTCCGATACGAACTTTTGCAGCGTCCCTTGTTGCGTATGTCGAAGATCTTGAATTCGACAGTTGCTATAACGACGTCTCAGGTTAGGCTTTCGGAGTATGTGATCAAAAAGTATAGCAAAGCTGAAAACCAAGCACAGCAAGTAGAGGTTTGTAACTTTGTATTAGTAAAATTTCATTATTACAGAGTGGTAGTTTCTACTTTCTTTCCACTTACATATGTATGGGTCGATTTGTGGTATTTATGTCAAATTGATTAAAGATTAGCTAGATGGGGAACTTGTGAATGGGTTGAAACTTGAAAGGTTTTGCAAAGGAAAATCTTTATAAGAAAATTTTATATTATTATCGTAATAATTTGGTTTTAAATCATAATTACTGCATTAAATATTTATACGTAATTAAAAAATGGATAAAGAAGTGCTTGTAGGTCGACACATTTTTGACCCATACGAAAAATAGTTTGTTTTGAACCCTTACCGAACCCATCTAACCCAACCATCTTAACACCTCTACTTTTGAGTCTCGAGTAACTAAAAGCTAATGTTAATGTCTGATCTATTAGTTGTATGAAGCTATGAGGGACATCACTTGGGCGCTTTTCTCGAGCCACAAAGCCCTGAACTCAATGTCGATAAAATACAGAAACGGATTTGTTCAGGCATTTAATCGAGACCTTAGAGACAAAAATACATACTACATATACTCCAATCTTGATAATTACACGATGGTTGAACCTTATAACATGAACAAATCTGTACCTCATCAAGAGTGGAATGATCAGACAATACATGGTAACGTATCGGCAATCTGGTACCAAGAACCGCTGGATCCTGACACCGGTAGAAAGATGGGTAAACAAAAAGAGATCCCACCCGATGAATTGATTAATATTGCAGGTATTTCTCAAGTGCCCGATGGTGCAGCTTCTTGGCATGTGGCAGTGAGCAAACTTACAACCTCGCCCTTGCTGTCAGCTGCTTTACCAGTATGGGATGAAGATCGTGGAAGCATAGTTGCGGTGGTCGGGGTTACTACTTCACTGTATAGTGTTGGTCAGCTTATGAAAGAACTGGTGGACCGCCATGCTGGACATATTTATTTGACAACTCAAGAGGGGTGGTTGCTTGCTACTTCTTCCGATACGCCATTGTTAACAAATTCATCCACTGGGCCAACACTTATGATGGCTGCAGACTCTCAAGATGAGATCATACGGTCTGGTGCCAAGTGGTTGCATAAAGCTTATGGTGACAAGCCACCACAGAACCACGAGGTTCACTCAACTACCACCACACTTGGCCACCAGCGCTATTACATAGATTCATTTTTCTTGAACTTAACAAGACTCCCCATGGTATGTTTCACCTTAAAGATACTCAGCAATTTCAACATATCTACTTATGAATGGTCGATTTGGCTTGTAATTTATCTCAGACAGGTGGGGATAAAAGAAAAAAACCATAGCTAATAGAAGAGCCACAAGTCAAACAAATTGAAAGCCTAAGTCTATGTTTAATTGCATATAACCTCCTGGATTGTTTTTATTCGAAGATCTCCACAATAATTGTAATAATATTGTTTGGTAACATATTATTCATGTATAAAGAAGTTTAAATTGGGCAAAAAAATTCTTTTGGGTCAACTGAATAACCTGTCTCAGCCTGTTTCGATCCATATTAAAATTGTAATTGTTTCAACATGTTACCCATCTTGCCAGTTGCCACCTTTAAATTACTTACAAAGAAGAAATTCTACAGGTGGGAGTTCTATGTATCCCAAGAAAGTACATAATGGGAAAGGTGGATGCGAGGGCATTTAAGACATTGGTGATATTAATATCTGCATCTGTATGTATACTTGTCGTGGGGTGCATTTGTATTTTCATATTAACTAACGGAGTATCAAAAGAAATGAAACTACGGGCGGAATTAATTAGCCATCTCGATGCTCGAAGGAAAGCTGAGGCATCAAGCAATTTCAAAAGCCAGTTTTTAGCCAACATGAGGTTAGTATTACTTACCTGAACAATTTCTCTCTTTTAGTTCATTTTTATCAATTGTTCTCGATATATAAGCATATATTAATTTGAAACAGTCATGAACTGAGAACGCCAATGGCTGCCGTCATAGGATTGCTGGACATTCTTCTAAGTGATGATTGTCTCACGAACGGACAACTTGCAACAATCACCCAAATTCGTAGATGTTCAACAGCTCTCCTCAGGCTTCTCAACAATATTTTGGATATCAGTAAGGTGAAAATTACTGAATACAAAATGGCAAATTCTTATAGGGTGACAAACTGCTATACTATACTACACATTCTCCTTGAGAGAAATTTTACTTCATATGTTCTCTTTTTCTTTTTCTTCTTTTTTTTTTTTGGAATTACAGGTTGAATCTGGAAAGCTAGTGCTGGAAGAAGCTGAGTTCGATTTGGGGCGAGAACTTGAAGGACTTGTGGATATGTTCTCTGTGCAGTGCAAGAAACACAACGTGGAAACCATCATAGATCTCTCTGGTAAACAGCATTACTATCATTAAATCTACTTCTAAAAATGAATATGGAAGATGATTTCATGTTGAAAAATTCAGTTTGGAACCTGGATTCTGATAGTGATAGGCGCTTCCGATCATTGCATCAGTATGTTGATCTAAATAACAAGAGCAGACAGAATTGTCTAATTAATACTTTGAAAATTTTAATATTATCTTCCGGTATTCTATTATTATTATTAGGATTTTGTTTATTTAGGAGGAAGGTATTAATAAGGAGTAATTAGGTTAGGGTTTTCTTTTATGCGTCTTTTTTCAACTAAATTAGGTGATTTTCTTGACTTATAGGCACTGTCATTATTCATTTTGTTCATCTGATTGAGTATTGAATAAGAATCCAGCCTTGTTCTTATGAAAGTGGTATGAGAGCAACTGATTGATTCTGAACGAATTGCTAACACGAAGATTGAGGCTTTGGAGTCCGAGATGGAACAAAGTCCATTCGCAGATTGGGCAAGAGCACAGGTCATTGCTGCGGCAGAAGTCAGCAGTGCAGCAGGAGCTCTCGTAGTAACCGGGAAAGGCAGTGACGGCAAGAACTAGCAATCCAAACAAACACAAGTCTAACGGGAAACTGATGGTGATGTTAGGAATGGCCGTTTCGGGCCGGGGATTGGTCCCCATTTCCGTTTAAGAAAACCATCCTCGTCCCCGCTTAAAAAGCCACGGGGATTTAACAGTGGAAACCCGCGGGGAAACGGAATGTAAACGGGTAATTTTCACCGCAAGGATACCCGTAGAAAGTTAAACTGTAACTTTTCACCGCCAGATCCCCGGCACCGTTAGGATTTTGCCACAAGTTTTAGAAAACGATTATACTAAAATTATACAACATTATAGACAAAGTTGTTGCTGGTCGGCTATTTGGGAGAGTCAGAGTCGAGAGAATGACAAAGTTGTTGCTGGTCAGCTATTTGGGAGAGTTAAAGTCAAGAGAATGGGAGATTGAGGTCAGTCTCTCAATGAAAGATTGGAAGAGAGGCGCCAAAGCGCAAATACAACGAGTGAAAGAACTTGGGTTTCTTAAAACATATTTATATCATTTATGTATAATTAAAATAATCTATAATATACTATATAGTATAAAAATAAAATAAGTTATGTAAACAATAATCGGGCTATATCACCATCCCCGTCCCCGTTAAAAATATCGGTTTTTCCCTGTCCCCAAACCCACCCCGTTTATCTTGGCTTTCAGTTTTCACCGTTGGTTTCGTTTTTTCTGCCATCCCTAGGTGATGCCAACCACTAGTTTCCCCGAAAAGGTGACCCATATCTGAAACAGACCTAGGACCCTCAACCGAGACGGGAAAAAGAAGGGACCGGCCTTTTCAGTGTCGACAACTAGATGCATAAATTGAAGATACTGTTGTTTGAAGAGGAAGATGCCCATGGCCCATGGGTGGACTTAGAGAATTCAGAGGTATCTTGAGATTATGGAATGATAGCTCATGTCTGCTTGCTGACATGTGCGTGGAGGGATACACATTGGCAAGGTATATGTAGACTCGTGGAGCAAGCAACACACCCTAAGAAGCTAATTTGCTACTCGCATACCAGAAATCATTAGTGAAGGGACATATGTTTAATGAAGGGACATATGTCATATGTTAACGAAGATTCGATAAGCCTGCCATGTATTACAACCATCCGGTTTAGCCTAAGCCATAAGGTTGGCCCACTTGACCAAAGACGAGTAAACAATGTCGATAAGCCATCATGGCAGCAATGGTGGGTCCTACTACCAAGGCCCAAATGCAGAGAATAACGAAATAAGCCAATCCGCACCAGGGGGTGTCTTGCTCAATGTTGGGGGGAGGGAATGTATTTAATGCTTCAATTGCATCATCAAGAGTAGAAGTATGATTGTCTCTCTATTCTCGAATAGAGTTTGCTTATCTACATTTTACCTCCCCTATGGCCCATACCACACACCCAGGTGAAACTAGATATGTTTGTTAGTGAAACTGTATCATCAAGAGTCTATGGCTCCGAGCCTCCAAATATACCATTAAGAGTCGAAGTACCATGAGTTGTGGCTCGGCGCTATAAATATAATAAGTAGGCCGGTTAGCTACGTCGCAAGTTTTGGTTTGTTGTAATGAATTGTTTGAATACAAGACCATGTGGGAGTCGATTAACACCATTCAATAGTGTGTGTGTGTGTGTGTGTGTGTGTGTTTTAGGGGGTGTTGATAGAGATTGGTGCATTGAATTAGGGTACCAGCCAAAGCTGAATATGTATGATGAGTTGTCGATCGAGGGAGATGATTCAGAGGGCCTTGGAAAAGGTGTATGATAGTGCTCTCCTAAAACCCTTTTCGAAAACCAATTTTCGAGAGGTAAGTGCTCTCATAAAACCCTTTTCGAAAACCAATTTTCTCTCCCTCTAATATCATACCCCTAAAACTCTACTTATAATAAATAAATACTTGCTCTCTAAGATAATATATTTCTATAATTAAAATCTAATAAGTACCATAAATAAAAAATCTATAGAATAGTGATTATATCATTACTTTCCCCAAAAAACACACCTTGTCGGTGTGGCTTTATGAACATGCCTCGAATAATTCCTGGATCCCAAATGTAGTGCTTTGTCATGTAGGCTTGTAGCCCTTTTCGAGGTGTGTCTTTTTGCCTATACAAAGTTCTTCCTAGGTCTTCCCGCGATGCATCCTCTCCCTAAAAAAAGACATCTTTAGCTTTCGTAACAAAGGCTGCAAATATGGCTAATCGGAAGGAGGAACGTTTAGACATCAAACCGTAATCTTGAAAACTGATCTTCGGAAGCCCCGTTGCTAGACCCAAAAATTGATGGAGGATGTGAAATAGGTAAGGGTTGATTGGGTTTGAATGTTGGTGGCGGTGCAAGTGAGGGAAGCACAAAGGATTGTGACAGTTGTGTGGGAGGAATGAGGGTTGGCGATGGTTGTAATGGCGGGTTTACCGGTAGCGGCGGCTGAGAGGGAGGGATGATGGGCGGCGATGGTGTAGGGTTTAGTTGGGAGGGTTGGTTGAAAGGAGGTGGCTAGGAGGCCTGCACCCACTACAGCAGCTTCATCACCTCCACATGTTTTGCCATTTCTGCCTACAAAGTATCAATCATGGTCTTCGGTTTCTGAACCGTTCCCCTGCCTCCTTGTACCGATCAAATCATTCTCAGCATCAACAATCTTCATGGCGTTCCTGAACACAAAACCACAAGTTGCAGGATGTAGGCTTTGATACCAATTTGATATGAACCAAATTGACATATCAATAAACTAGAACAATACAATAGTCAGCGTGCTTTCGAGAGGCACCCGTCTCTCCTTAACCTACTTTCGAGAGGTGGGAGCACTCCTAAAACCCTTTTCCAAAACCAATTTTCTCTCCCCCCTAATATCATACCCTATACCTATATTTATAATAAATAAATAACTTACTTCCCAAGAAAATTTATTTTCTATAATTAAAATCTAATAACTATCAAAAATAAAAGATCTCTAGATATTGATCATATCACATACCTAAAGAGACATTTTGGAGTACCATACACGGATACCACGAAGATAGATAAAGGTTATAAGATAGATATTTATGATGGTTCATTTCCCTATACAAAGAGTGTTACACAAGGTTGCAGCCCTTAATCCTTTTCTCTTTGTGCAAGTTCTCAATGAGTTGGCACCGGGATTCAAGGAAGCATACCACGGTGCATGCTTTTTTCCAACAACATCGTTTCAATTTCAGAAAGGAAAAAAGTGTTGAATAGACAATTAGACATCTAGAACACTATAGGATCACCTTAGAGGAGAGAGGTCCACAAATTAGCACAAATAAGGCAGAAATCCTATGCTACGATTTCAACAACAAAAGCATCGAGGATGAGAAAATTATCATTAGAGATCAAGTTTTGTAACCTAAGGAATCTTTAAAATTTAAGTACTTAGGTTGCATGTCACATAGGACGAGGAGGATAGATGATGATGTAGCCAACCATTGTAAGGCACGTGGCTAAAGTAGAGATGGTCAGCCGGCAGCAAGAGTTTTGTGTAACAAAAAACTGTTAGGAAAATTCTACATGGTGACAATTAGATTAGCTATGTTATATAGGACAAAATATTGGCCATTAAAGAAGGCGCAAACGAGGAAGATGAAAGTGATGGAAATGAGGATGCTAAGGTAGACATGTGGTAAAACCATGCTAGATAAAATACCGAATGGAATCTTTAGTGCCGAATTAGGAGGTATGCCTAAGCTGAGAGAAGGAAGACTGTTGGTTTAGAAATGTCAAGAGGCGACAACTGATAGCGTTATTTAAAAAGAGCGAAAACTGTTTTTGTCAACGACACATAGAACTTAAAATATGAAACAATTTTCTATTTTATATTATATCATAGAATACCCGCTCAATATTAAACTTCAAAAGAGTTCATTTCCCAACTTAATGAGTTTAGGCCACTAAATAGCCTACTTTTCTAAAATTGTTGATGTAGGTAATTTACTTTTTTATTACCTAAATAGGTAATCTACTTTGTGAGAACCTGTTAAAGTAAGTAAGGACCTGAATTTTCGAATTACTCCCACCATTTGATCACCACCAAACCTTGGTGCCTGTTGTCTACCGTTGTTGCCGGCTTTAAAGAAAACAGTAACAACACAACTTTCTTTAAATCCCGCAATGAAAGCCTACTGGAGGCTGATCAGACTCCACCAAAACCTCTAGAAAGGAATTTTGGTCATGTCACCAAAGTTTGGTGGTGATCTAACGGTGCAAACTCCAATTAGAGACAAAACCCTAATCGAAAAGTTCAAGTCATCACTTACTTTAACCGTTTACCACAAAGTAGGTAACCTATTTGGGTACATTGACACTTTTAAAAAAGTAGGATGCTATTTTGTGGCACGAACCCTAACTTAACTTTATAAAAGTCATAATCAAACCTAATCAAGTATTGATTGTTGCCCAGATTACCCAATAATGACAAGCAACATATTACAAGTGTATAATAACCAAGAAAACAATTAACTATATAAGTAATCAAGAAAAACAAATAAGTAGAGCCAAGTATATAATTTCACTCTGGCAATACAAACAAGGTCGGTCAAACTGTCAAAGTAAATCATGACTAGAACAGAAAGTATAAAACAAGTATATGCTTTTCAAGAAAAAACAAGGCTTTATCCAAGTAAATATTGTTTCTTGCAAAAAAAATGGTCGCAAAAAAGAAAAAAGGAAGTAGAATTTGTACAGGTCAAAGTATAAAAAAAAGGTCAAAATTAGGCAAGGGCAACATTCATGAAGCGTACCTCTGAAACGCCTGAGAGCCTCGGTGCGCCTTGTAGACGTGCCTTACTTAATTTGATGTAAAAAAAGTCCAGCCCTTTGCGCTTTAGCGCCTCAGGCGTACTTTTTACAACTATGCTAGGCGGCGGTTATAACTAATATAATATAACAATTTTAAATTAATATTAGTAATTAGTAAATATGAATAATAATAATATTAAAAGAGCATTTTGAGTTAAATACTTAATTGCAAAATTTTAGTGATGGTTCCCGTTCAATAATTTTGTAGGATACCTCAAGGATACTGACACACGATTCTTTTAATAACAGAAAATGTTAATGACTAACAATATTACAATAGTAATAATAATTAATAATTATTATTATTATACTAAATAAATAAAAACTATAACAAAAGTAAGAATATTAATTCTTATATTATTAATACTAATAAAAATGATTGCTTTGGCTGATAACAAACAACTGCTGATTTTTTTTTAATTATTTTTATTTTATTTTATTTTTGTATTATTTCTTTTAAAAGTTCATAAGCTGGAGATATATCACTATATCAGGGTATGATTGGAAACTGTTGTTCTTGTTTTTCTAGTTTAATATCATCATGCCAATAGATTATCTGATTAGTATTTTATTATTATCTTGTCTGGTTAATAAGTATGATTAGGTTCGGGTTCTCTTTTATGTGTATTTTTTTGATTGAAAGGTGGAGACTCCCTAGTTCTTGAACTTTGGGCTCTATCATTATTCTTTATGTTGGTTTGATTTGGTATTGATAAGAATCCAATCCCGTTCTTACCAGATTCCCAAACAACAGGTCAAATTAATGGTTCGTATATGTTTTGTTGTTTGATTAATGCTATCAGATGATATGCCGAAAGTAGTTCGTGGAGACTCAGGTAGAGTTGTTCAAATATTTGCAAATCTAATCAGCAACTCGATCAAGTTTACGACATGTAAGTGCAATCTTCACAGTCAAGAATAGTGCCAATTAGAAATATTCGCATGGATATCAATGATCAAACTAGTGATACTTTTGAACTATAAAGTTAGTCTGCAAAGGTTAATTTTACTAATTGACTTACAGCAGGATACATTATTCTACGAGGATGGTGTGAGAATCTAAATTCTATCAACAACGACAGGAACTTCTTCATCGATCAGAAAGCTTTGTGGTCTGCGTACCAGAAAAAGATCAAACACCAGGGACTCCATGAAAAAAGATCCTGCAAGAATGAAAACACAATGATTCTTTTTTTTGAAGTTGAAGATACTGGCTGTGGTATGACCTTCATTCATACTAACCCACAGGACCTTAAAGAACATTATAGTTTCTGTTCATGCTATTTCAGAAAAAGGGATATGATATCTAACATTCTCCTTTATCTTTATTGCCATATAGGAATTGATCAGAGCAAATGGGAATCAGTCTTTGAAAGCTTTGAACAAGCAGACCCATCAACAACTAGATTGTAAGCAACTAAACACACCTTAATGACTTAATACATTTTCAACTGAAAGTTGTATAAAAAAGTTCATGAAACTATGATACGAAACATGAATTGATTATAGAACAATGATACGAATCGATTACAGAACATATAGGAATAGAAGCTATTAACTGAAATTGAACAGATGATAATATACAATCGATGATTGCCCAGGGAAGAACCCTCCCTCAAAGGTGTAAACCGATGAGCCCTCTCTAGCGAAAGCTAAGAGATCAATACAAGTCCATAAAATCTAACTTACGTAATATGTGATCCTTTCCTCTATTTATTAACAATCCCTCTAACGAACTTTAACCCAATTACCCTTTTACCCCTTCTAGAATTAACTAACCCATTTCCTATTATTACTCCCTCCTTCAAAAAAGGAGTCCTCAACACTTGCTTCCAAATGAGTCCAATGATCCGGTGGTTTTCCCGGAGGTAAATCACGAATCCGAATTTCCTCAAACTGACAATAGTCCCATAAATAACAGCTTGAGTCAAACTCCATAGACTCCTTCATAAAGTTGTCCCACAACTAAACAAACCCCATCAATCATGAAGATATGATATTTGATTTCATTTCTGACCCAAACAGTGAGATCTTCAGCAATTGTCCTTAGCTACCAAGTCGAATTGACTTTTTCATTCATCATTGATGAAGTATGCGTTCCCAATCCCATTGATTGTATTCACCATTTCCATTCTATTCATCCCTTGATAACCAGCATCTAAGTTTTCTTCCTCACTCATCATTGTTGTTGATTCCATCACTTGAGTTGTATGATGAACGTCACCGCGAGAGTTACCAATTCCACCACTGGATTCAAAAACAAGATCAAATCCACCACCAGCCCCCTTTGTGCCACCACTGCAAAGCCGCCTTCACCCTCACCGGAATTGAAAAAAATACCCTCTCCCTCTCCCTCAATCATCTCACCATCGGACCCCTTTCTCCACTAAAATCAGAATCAGAACCCTTACCTTGTTGCTTCAACCACCATAATATAACCTTACGAAACTCCCTATCTTCAATTCAATCTGCTTCCAAAATCTTAAGTGTCAATTTGATCTCTGTGACATCCAATTGGAGTCGTTGAAGCTGCTCCTCATGAAGATCCAATCGAGATTGAGTAGATTGAGTTTCCATGGAGGTCAATTGGAACAATCAATCGATAATAAAGAGAGACTAGCCTACAAATGCAGAGTCGGCAGACAGAAACTCACAAATTAACATAATCAAATAGCAATCCGGCTGTCCTACGAAATTGAACATCGATTAATGAAATTGAAGTGGAAAAGATCGTAAAACAGCGATTGCTACATAACGGAAACTAAAATTGATGTAAACAGACCGTGAACAGCGAGTAACAAAGAGCGATAACAGAAATTGAATCGGAAATTGGAAATCGATGGTGGTAGAGAGTGGCAAGTCAAAACGGCAGTTTCCAAATCAATAGTTTGTTTCCAAATCGACACTTTCCAAATCAATAGTTTTCAAAACGACACTTACCAAATCGACAGTTTCCAAATTGCTAGTTTCCAAATCATAGATTTCCAAATCGGAAATTTCCAAATCCGCACCTTCCAAATCGGCAGGTCAAATACCAAAGAATGTTAACTGAAATTGAATCCGAAAATTGAAATTGGTTGTGGTAGAGCATGGCAGGTCAGACCAATGATATGAAACGTGAACCGATTATAGAACACTGATACGAATCGATTATAGAACAAATAGGAATAGGAGCTATTAACTGAAACTGAACATATGATAATATACGATCGATCCTAATCGAAGGGAAGAACCCTCCCTCAAAGGTGTAAACCGATGGCCCTCTCTAGCCAAGCTAAGAGATTAATACAAGTCTATAAAATCTAACTTATGTGATATGTGATCCTTTCCTTTATTTATTAACAATCCCTCTAACAAACTTGAACCCACCTACCCTTTTACTCCTTCTAGAACTAACTAACCCATTTCCTATCAAACTACTTCATGTTTTACAGGCATGGTGGAACAGGTCTTGGTTTATGCATTGTTCGAACACTGGTGAGGAATATGCTCCTTCTAACTAGTAGATACATGGTGTCGAGTGCAAACTATCTTGTCTTTTGTTCAGATTTCACAAATGCTGTCTCACAAAGAACACTCTATTAACAGGTTAACAAGATGGGTGGAGAAATTAGAGTGGTTAAGAAGAATGGGCCAGGAACTCTAATGCAACTATATATTTTACTCAGCACACCTACAGATATACCAAGAGAAAGCTACCAACTTAAATTTGCAGAACATAACTTGAAGGTGAACAAAGTTATTTTCTTATGAATACTGACAATTTATGTTGCTAAATACTGAAACGAATACAGAAGAATTCACTATGAAACTGAAACACAGGTAGTGCTTGCACTAAGTGGAAGAATGGGTGGAGCAATTCTTTCCCAATGGCTACTTAAACTTGGAGTACCTATATGGGAAGTGAACGAATGGAATGAACTGACGCTCATACTTCAGGAGCTCTTTAAACCCACGAGTTATGCACAAAACTTGACATACGAGCATTCAGGAGTTGAATTATTGAGCATGGAAGAGGTAGATGTGTCACTTTTTGTCATAGTCGTTGATATTGGAATGCTTAACATAAGCACGGACATATGGATGGAGCAGCTTAATTTCCTAGATACATTCAATAGGAAGGCAAAATTTGCTTGGATTCTAAACCACGATACCTCAAATACCATCAAGATTGAACTTCGAAGACGAGGGCATCTGTTAATGGTAAACAAACCATTATACAAGGCAAAAATGATTCAAATAATTGAAGCTGTTATAAAAGAGAACAGTCTTGATCACCCCAAGAAAATTGATTTGGGCACTAACGCACATGAATGTCTTCACATTGATCCTATGCACTCAGACATGAAGAGTTCAAATGTTTCTGAAATATCAGAAACTAATTCAATCGGCAGTTCACATATCGAAGAAACAAATCAAGAAAACTTCATACCCTATGGTGCTGTTAGCAATTGCTTCCCTGAGCTAACAGAAATCTGTTCAGAGAGGAACAAGTTGAGCATGAATGATATGATCCCATTGACATCCTTTCCAAATGATAACTTAAATTGTGAGCAACACATTTATCAAGCACAAAAAGCCAAGAATGAACAAAAGGCTCTTGAAGGCCTACGCATTTTGTTGGCAGAAGACACACTAATACTACAGAGAGTGGCTACAATAATGCTTGAGCAGATGGGTGCTGAAGTCGTGGTTGTAGGAGATGGGGTGCAGGCAGTAGAAGCTCTTAATATTCAAGAACTGGACAAGTGTAAGAAATCTCATGAGTCTTCACCATACGACTTGATACTCATGGACTGTCAGGTAACATGTCATTTCCAACATTTCTTTTAATCTGGCTTATGCCTTACTTCAGAACTGACCACAAGTAGACTTTCCAAAGTGAATCAATATACTCCTGAAGTTTTTCCAAAAGCAAATCATAAACTAAATCAGTAAAGGCCATTAGCAAGTAGCTAAAGACCAAAAAAACATAGTACAAAGTCAGCAGAATTAGAAAACCGTATCTAGATTCTAATTTGTAACTTGTTTCATCTATTTGACATACCAGATGCCAAAGATGGATGGTTACGAAGCAACTAAAGCGATTCGAAGAGCAGAAAAAGATTCGGAGTTGCACATTCCAATTGTTGCACTCACAGCACATGCTATGTCATCAGATGAAGCCAAATGCTTGGAAGTGGGCATGGATGCATATCTAACAAAACCGATAGACTGCAAACTTATGGTATTCACCATTTTGTCATTAACCAAGTGTAGGACCTAATTCTCACATAACCACAAGAAGAAGAAAACAATCCACAAGTATTTGGCAGCCAACAAGGCCACAAACATGGCTAATACATTGTACATAGCATAACATGAGCATGAATTCTTCATAAACATGACAACTACATGTTTATTTACATTTTGTGTAACCAAGCAAAGTAGCAATAAATTACTAGTAAGCAAAAAATCTTATAGTAACTGATGACATAATGCATGCTGTTACAAAATACATATTTGTAATGTCTGCTGTTACATCTTTATGGTTTATAATTTAATTTGTGCAGATACCAGCTATTTATTCGAATTTATTAAATTATCAAAATCATAATTGAAAATCATCCATTCGACCTCACAACTCTAAGATGTAATATCCTTCTGTGGAATTTGAGGGTTTGTGAAGGTGCGTTATGAAATTTCCAGATTGACAACATTACAAACAGCAAATATGGCAAAATTGATCTACTAGGTTGGATTTACACGAGTAAAAGTGAAGAACAGACGTGCAAACATTTGAATGAAAGACTCACAATCTGGCAAACATTACAGGAGCAGCTTTAGGCTCTAGTTTCAGGATCTTCGAATATCAGAATCAAACTGCGCATGCGATTGGTAGATAGGTTTTAAATTCTCGCCTTTACCAACATTATCTTCGCCACCAACAACGCCGTCTTCACCACTGCAACTACCACCATCACCATTGATTCAAGTGCGTATTGGTCTACTGACCACCACCACCGCCACTATACTCTACCACCATCATAGACCGTCGTCGCCACCGCCACCCCCGCCACCAACACCCTCCACACTGTCGGTCATTGCCACTACCACCACCTCTACTACTTGTCGCCACCTCTACAAACTACCACAACCACTACTTGTCGCTACTAATTGTCATTAATCGCTGTCTCAACCAACATTGTTATAGGCGCCACTAATCATCACCCTTAACGGTTGCTACCACCATCATCAACCACCACCACAACTTACTATTGCCATCAACTACCATTAACACCGCTACCACCATTAACCACCACCGCCATGACTACCGACTAGTGCCACCATCATCAGCTTACTATGTTTGTATGTATATGTGTGTAATGATTACCTATATTAACCAAGCAATATCAATAATAATAATAATAATACTAGAGAATGCTCATTGCATTCCTTTGTATTCTCTTACACTTTGTCATGTTCATTTCCCTCTATCTAACCAAGCGTCCCCTCAAATGTCAAAGTACCAAAATCATATAGTCAAAATAACAAAGCTAAAAAAATGTAATATAGTATTTGAACTTTGGTCACTTTGAAGTTGTCGGGTTGATCTTAATTCAAACCGTTTATTTTCGTGTCAACTCCGTATTGACCTGTTTTTGACTAGTTTCAAATCCATGTCAGGTTCATATCATATTTTTCTTATTAAATTCAGATCATGTTTTGTGTCCGGTCAAAAATTATAAGCGTTGCATTATTAAATTTACGATGGCTGTAGATATTCGATAGGGGGTGATTTTACATTTTACTAAATTTACGAGGGTATTTTGTGTTTTTTTTATTATTATTGTTTGCTGAATGCTGAAGTTGTCTTGCAACATAAGGCAGAATAGCAGAAGACATCCTTCACTACCCCCAAACACCCCTTCATTTTCAAAACCGGAAGATCAAATTACAAATCAGAAGTTCCAATTCGTTTCGAAAACCTATAACTCTCATCGATTCATATTATCAATGGCGAGATACGACAGAGCTATAACGGTGTTCTCGCCGGACGGTCACCTCTTCCAAGTTGAATACGCCCTTGAGGCCGTACGTAAAGGTAACGCCGCCGTCGGTGTTCGTGGCACCGATACCATCGTACTCGGCGTCGAGAAGAAGTCTACGGTCAAACTTCAGGACTCTAGGTATACGTTCGCCTGACTTGACCATAATTGTTGAAATCTATTGAACTGTGATTAGACCTACAATCTAGCTGTATGGGTATGTAAATCGACGATTATGTTAATCATGATTTGTCTTTTACTTATTGATCACAGGGTTTAGCTGCAATTTGTCTTTTACCTCATCTTTAGTTTCAGCATATTTGTGAGTCTTGATACGAAATTAGCTACATGATCGTAACTTTCAGACCGTAATTGCATTCCAGTAGCTGAGAAAGTAGCAGATTTAATCATACAATAGTTGTTTACCTTTTTGTGCAGTGCATTGTATAACAATGACATACCTGGAGTGAGAATCTTGTTTTCATTATGAAAATGGATCTGAAGATTTCTTATTGTGTTGAAATGGAATGGAAACAAAATATTTGGTAGGATAGGCAGATAGACCGTGTGAGATCTTTGTAGTATGTAGGGTAATTAGTCTATATACTTTATTCCCAGAAACGTCTGATGCAGTAGAATCATTAGAACGAATTCTGGTTAAACTCATGCCTTGCTGAATTTTGGAGTGCCCTGTTAAAAGGTCTCGTATACTCATTGGGAGATGGTGCCGTACCTTTTTGCCAAAGATAATGAGAAATATTTTTTTAAAATCTTCCCTTACCATAAAGAGTTATTTTCCTGTATTTTGCTATGCCCAGAAGTGTTTTTATGGTTACAGTTTACTGTAGGTCTATAACTTTAAGGACACTTTTGCATAAATTACACTTGATTAATTGCGGGACAGCTTTGATAAACGTGGTCTATGTTTATAACTTGTAATTATAAATCGACTTTTGTGTAATACCCTAGTTATTGTTCATTAATTTCTGAATCTTTCGCCACATGTTCATGCAGATCAGTTAGAAAGATTGTGAGCCTAGATGATCACATTGCACTGGCCTGTGCTGGACTAAAAGCAGATGCCCGTGTTCTCATTAATAGGGCACGGATTGAATGCCAGAGCCACAGGCTTACTGTTGAGGATCCGGTGACTGTTGAGTACATCACACGATACATTGCAGGTCTTCAACAAAAATACACACAAAGTGGAGGTGTCCGGCCATTTGGCCTCTCAACTTTAATTGTAGGATTTGATCCTTATACTGGTGTTCCGTCACTTTATCAGACAGATCCTTCTGGGACCTTTTCTGCTTGGAAAGCTAATGCAACTGGTAGAAACTCAAATTCCATGAGGGAATTTCTGGAGAAGAATTACAAAGAAACCTCTGCCCAAGAAACTGTTAAACTTGCCATTCGTGCTCTGCTTGAAGTAAGTATTGATAGGTGTCTCTGCATTTATTCCATATCTTTCTAGTTTTCTAGCATGCATTTTTCCCGTTGCTACATGTCATAAGACTTTTAGAATAAAAAGCAATATTTTCAGTAGTTGGTCCATCGGTCCATGTTGTTTTTAAAGCAGTAGTTGGTTAATGTTCATCTAACAGGTAGCTTCTAAGGATTCATCTGCAATTGGTAATGAGTTACTTATACCAATTTGAGAGCCAAACCTTTTAATTAGATCAAAAAAATCTTGCTGGTGTAGAAGTAGAACCAAGACTTTAGCCAGGACCGAGAATAATTGGCTTATGGATGGTTTTATAGGGTTGAACGGTTCTTTGACATTCAAGGCTTTTTGACTTCGGCGGAAACTTTTCACCGGCCAGAAAATGTGTCAGCGTGGGCTACAAGATGATGTTAACTATATATGTGATCCCGGAATTTGGTTCAATAATGGCAATACCTTGAGGACAAGGTGTTTTTGGGGGCCGGAGTAAATGATACAATCTGGATATTTTTTTTAATATTATTAGAAGATATTTATATTATTAATTGTTATATTTAGATAGGGTTTATTTTAGATAAAGATACTGTAGGTCATTAGGATTGTAGTTTGATTATGTAGAAATTATTGGTGGTTCTTAACTTATATAATTAGAGTGTTGGTTTACCTCTGGAAAGTAAACCGTGGTAGAGACGATCGACCTCTCGATAGTCAATTATTCTATCTTTTTATCTTTTCTATTTTATTACCAATTTTATTCGTATCACGATGGTTCAAGAAAATAAGTTTCTTCAAGATGATAAGAAAATTTTTATTGTCAAGAGCATTATAGTTTTTCCAGGAAGGTGATATGAATTGAATTGACAAATTATTTTTCCTCATTTGAGATAGTTGAGTCGTCTTTTCAACATAATGTTAGCTGTTAGGTTTTTGATCTTTATCATGACCATGCATTATAGGTCCGAGAAATGGAAGTTCATATATGTTTGAATAATTATTTGTTTTAATAATATGCATAGGTTGTTGAGAGCGGAGGGAAGAACATTGAAGTTGCTGTAATGACAAAGGAGGGGCTCCGACAACTTGAGGAAGCTGAGATCGATTCAATTGTAGCAGATATTGAAGCGGAAAAAGCTGCTGCAGAGGCTGCAAAGAAAGCTCCTGCTAAAGAAACATAAACATAATAAAGTAGTGATCCTCTCTCAACATCACATTATTATTTATGTTAGACATCTTTTCCCATTATTTATGGGAACTTAATTTATTAGGTGTTACAGATACCCTGCTGTTTGATCATTAGATATTGTGAGTGAATGAAGTGGTTATGTGTTTTGTTAGCAGAGGGCAAATAGGTGCAGTCAATTTAAATGTTCTTCATAACATGAGCCTATTCTGCATAGTGCTAATTTGGTGTCTCTCTGTGTTTTTTTTTAAATTACAAATCTTCTGAAATATAACGAAAGAAAATTTTATTGATAAATACAGAGCTTTCTGGATAAATCCAGAGTAGATAGCTCTACTTACATTGCTAGAACCCTATATGGGTTTTTACTCACTCATGCTTAAAGTATAATATTACAAGGAATGATAGATGATGGTGAGAGAGGAGATGCCTATCTAAGAAATGAAACTCTTCCTTTTATAGACCAAGGAAAGAGGATAGTACAAGTAAAATACGTCATTGCTTACGTATTATTGCACTTATTGTTGTAGCAAAGATGCTTGCTTTTCTTTGAGTAGATGTTTCTACTTTATGTCCATCAATCATTTGTTTGTTGGACCCTTATCTTTGCTAGTGGAGGGAAAGCATTTTGCACAAGAGTACAAAGTATCTTTCTTTTTTAATTCCTTTTTTTATCTTTAGACAAAGGGAAGAATAGTGGTATTCAAAAACGTTGGGTGAAACCAGCTGTTTTCTGAATAATTGAATTTTGATGAAATCTTCTTCACTCATTGGTTTGGGTGAAAAAGAAGTCATTAAGCAATAAGGTGTTGAAAGGTTAACCTTAAGCTTATCTACTCAACTACTCTGCTAATATCAAAATTCTATTGATAAGCATCAACAGTTTTTGTTTAGCAATTTCTTGAAGGTCTTTTTCTTCAAATGTTGCTTCCATGGCTTGACTAGGAGCATAAAATTTTTCTTTAACTACACCAATCTGAACATATTTATATGTTTGGATTAGGGAGCTAACAAGTAAAAAAGTACCTGCTCTATGATTAATCCAACTCTGGACTTTTAATAAAATAGATAACAAATGGACGACTATGATCTAGAATCAACATATTCTGGATTTAAATATCTTTACAAAAAAGAAAGGGAGTCAACCACACTTTCTTTTGTGGAAGAACGCTATTATACTTCTGACAAGAAGAATTTTAGCGTTCTTTCACAAAAGAAAGTGTGATTGACTCCCTTCCTTTTTTGGTGTCTCTCTGTGTTTTTTTTAATTACAAATCTTCTGAAATAATGAATGTATGCAAAAAGGATTTGGAATTAACCTTTAGGGAAGATCGGTTCAACATAAATAACTAAGAATGATTGTTTAACTTTCTTATTTCTATTGCCGTGTGTTCGTCAAGGCCTCGTTACCCACAAGCTCGTGGTGTGGATAATGAGCGCGATATGCTTTTTTTTTCTTTTTTTTTTCTACCAACAGGATACAAGATAATAATTCTATGTGCGTCTAGCGATGGTAGTGATGAATATTATCATAGTGGGTAATTAATGATGTTGATTTAACGGTTATTAATAACAGTTATCACTCTGGTACTCTAAGAGGACCCATAGTGAGCGCAATGAAAGGCAAAGCGAAGCATGCATAACAATGTGATGCCACATCGAACATAGTGTGATTCATGTATTGCCCAAGTGAATCATGGATCACAACTTCCACGAAAACGGTTGAATACTTGATATCTAAATTCCTAATAATCCTATTCAATAATTTTAATTTATATAAGTTGTATTACACTATTTTGTAAAATTAATTCATAGTTTCACATCCACATGTTTTAACGTTGGTTACTTTTTGTTGGTGAAGTACGTCACTTTTTGGGAATGAACCACTTTTGGTTTGTCGAGTTTTCCTGATTGTTTGGGGTTTCAAGGTTCTATGTCGAGGTTCTTGATTTCCTGGTTGGTTTGTGGGGATGTTGTTAGATCTGTTCGTTTGTGGTTTTCATTTTTGATGTTGATTTGTTTCGAGTTCAAATGTTCAACCGGGTGTTTGTCTTTTTGTGGCTTGCGAGTTTTGGTTTGATTAGCTGGTTGGGTATCATTGGATTTTTGTGAAGTTTAATCGGGATAAAATTTCATGTAGTTTCGTTGTACTTTCTAGCTTTTTGCTAGTTTAAAAAAAATTAACAAACTTAAAGAGTAAAAATGTTAAAAAGAACTTGACCGCTCAGTCAAATGTAAGTTTAAAAAATTAAAAAAGTGGCCCATGCAGGTCTCGAACCTGCGACCTTCGCGTTATTAGCACGACGCTCTAACCAACTGAGCTAATAGGCCATTGTGTTGGAACTTTTCGGCTTTTACTTTATTATCAATAAACCACTTGATTCATACTTTATCATCGTATATTTGCCGTCAATGAATGGGTGCTTAAGTCTGGACACTCAATTGGATATTCATCATCAAGAAAAGTCATCCACTCGATTTTCTTAAAATGTCTCTCTGGATTTATGATTAAAAAAAAGTTAGTAAAAGGGATGACCCACCAAGATCATTCGTAGTCATAACATGTATGATTGTCATCATTGATTTGTAACACCCAAGGTTCGAAAATTCCTTTAATGAGTAACTCTACGATATGATGTGTTTTAGTATTGCCTAATTGAGATTAGAAGGTATTTAGAAACTGGAGGGACTTATGTTGTCATTTTGTAACTAGGAAAGTTGAGGGACTAATAGTGCCAATTCTCAAAGTTATTTATATAAATAAGCCAACTTTGACTTGGTTAGTCAAAGTCTTCACAAAACCATATATCATTCACGTAAGAAAGCTCTGGCCATTTTATTTTCTGAAGTTGGATCAAGAAGAGTAAGAACAAGTGGTTCTATCTGATCATAGCAGTCATACATAGCTAAGGTAAGGATTCTTGATCATATCTTTGAAGTTTTTATGGGTTGTAAGTTGATTCATGGTGAATCAAGGATTTAGTGATGTTATGATTGTTGTTTATAGCTTAGTAGCTGTTAGGGGTGTAGGAAAACACTCCTATGAGGTTAAAAACTGATTAGAAATGGGTTTGTTTGAGTTTTGGTTTGAAAAACAATGTTCTGGCCGACTTACTCGTGCAGACCAGGGGAGGCACGGGCGTGCCTAAGGAGGGTACGGGCGTGCCTTACTCTTTTTGACTGAGGGAAGGCACGGGCGTGCCTGAGGAAGGCATGGGCGTGCCTGAGGGAAAGGCACAACCATGCCTAGGAAAGGCACAGCCATGCCTGGGGGAAGGCACAGCCATGCCTAGGGTGTGCCTAGGGGGTGCCTAGCTTGCAATACTTAGAATTTGTATGATTTCTATATATTGCTTGTAGGTACTATTTGTCGACGTATGCGGTGACTTTATTATCGATATTAGAGTTGTTGTTTGAACCATCCTCGTTACTGAGGTGAGTATACTATTCCTTCAGCAGGTTTAGCATATGAGTATGCATTAAATGAACAACATGATATCTGTGTTATAAGATACAAATGTTATAGATATTCAATAAAGCAGCAGGCTACAGAGTACGCGCGAGGCGTAACTTTGTACCAAGAACAGTGTTATGGTATACAGCCACGCGGGTGGTGTAGCTGTATACTAAAGCAAAGTAAGTACCTGTGAGTAGTATATGTATATGTATAACAGATGATATGATATGATATGGTATGATGTGATATGATATATGATATGTATATATGATGCAAGTACATGCGTATAGCTATGCCGTGAGTATACTATTCTTTAGAATGAGCCATACATGATTATAATTATTGAACTGTATGATAAAAACTGTTATGTGTTTTATCTATGAGTCGGATGCGAGACATCCTGGGGAGTTGTTACTCCTGTGAGTCGGATGCGAGGCATCCTGGGGAGTTGTTACTCCTGTTTAAACAGGGTATACAGTGATCTGTATACCAAGAGAAACTGGGATAGGCTACACCTGCAAGGTGTAGATAAGCCCGGTACAGAGGATACTCAATATGTGCAAGCATAGCTGTGTATCCCAGTAAGTGGAAAGGGGTATATCGAGCTCTTTATACCCAAGTAAAGCGCTGGGGATATTCCAACCTGAGGTGTGGATAAACCCTAGCATAGTAACAGTTATGCAGGTTTGCAGGTATTACAGCTTGGTTGCGAGACGTCCTGAGGAGACTTTACTCCCGTTGTTACAGTTTGGATGCGATACATCCTGGGGAGATTTTACTCCTGATTTATGTTGTTATGTTCAGCTAGTATGCTCACTAAGCGTTAGCTTATGTTTCAGTATTGCAGGTGATGCAGGTTCCAGCAAGGGTAGGCCCCGGTGCAGAGATCAGCTGGATAGCTCCTGATTTTCAAGAGGCAAACTTTGACACTACTTTTGAAAACGTTAGCACATGTATGTTTAAAAACTGTCTTTTTGTGAAACTCTGATATCTTTTTAGTGCTAACTCGTAAGATAATGTTTTTAAATCTAATTTGGAAAAGTGGTGTTAGATAATTGCTACATCAGCTTTTCTAGCTAATAACTAACTCATGACTCTCATGACTAAACTTCACATCCTCCCCCATTTTCATCACCCACATTTTAAAAAGGGAAGGAGCTATTTGAGGTTCGTCATGTGTATCCCCGTCTTCATCGCCTACAACCACCGTCTTCGTCGCTAGAACAAATGGAATGAAGTTTTAAATACAATATTTTTAACGAATCCAACCTAAGTCAACTCTTTAGCATTGAAAGCTCCAAATACAAAAATATGCATACATGTATCCTTTTTAACTCAGAAGAAAAATATGCATTAAAATGTATCACACAGTATCATTAAAGTTTCCATGAACACCCATAGTGTTCAATTTTCTCTAATTTTCTAAATTTAGAAACGTTGACATCAATTTAGAAACATCGGGTTTGAATTTGGTTTGAATTCGAAGGATCACAAAGTGAGAACCAAGAGATCAAGAGAAACGTAGAAGTGAAATCACCACTAATGAAAACAAGAAAATTCGTATCACCAGAATTAACATAAACACCCAACACAAGAAATTAAAGGTAGAAATCACACAAAAATTTGACTCGATCTCCGGGCAAGATCGAAAAGAAACACATATATATATGAAGTATCGATCTCCTACGACTCTCCAGTCCTTCTAAATGAATACTTATGAACTGTAACACCGGAAAATCACAAGCCATTTTTTTTAAACGCACTGCGGAAGCTAATTAAAACCAACTTGATTACATATAATCAATAATTACAAATGTACAATCATTGTTGAAAGTTGACATCATCATCTACTATTGTTTGGTGTTACAAAGTACTGGCTCGTTTCATTTTCAAAAACAAGTATCAGAGTGTGGTCAACTCTTCCTTCTTCAAATCTAACACGAACCTGCAAAACATCAACTAAGGGGAATTAACACAAAGTTAAGTGAGTAGAGACTAAACAACAAATGCAAACATTCACAATCAATCATCAATCATGTAATCACATATCCAGAGAAGACCGGCGGTTCGGCGCAGAACCTACAACCAATGCCGGCCAAAGCAAAGGTTTACCGATAGCTTTCCACTATATTGACATAGTAAACTCCCCTCTGAGCAGCAAATGCAACAGAAAGACTATTACTGTTCAACCAACCAGTTAGACAAGCCCAGCCCAAGTCCACGTATAGCTGACTTCTCAAACGCAACTCAAAATCATCCTAAGAGCGCGTATCGACCAAATAGTCATGCAGCAGCTATCAACAATCATTATCATAATCAGCAGTTCAATCAATCCAATCTCAAACCACAATCATGCTTCACATCAATAAAATTAACTGCAATCTTTACCATCCGTGTTTAACGTCCACTCACCTCAGTTTCAGCTTGAACTCAGATATCTAATTTTATTGAGCTTTTGGATTGCCTGTAAACACGGCAATAACCAAATCAGTCTCAATCTCATAAATATATCTTATCCATATATTTATAAATTATTCATTAAACAAACATCAAACAATAAACATATACAAGTTCAAAACACAAAGTATCGGATTCTTAGAAATCCGCAGCTCATAGGTCTCGGATTCCCAAACTGTCGGATTTGAAAAATCCGTAACTCTTGAATGTCGGATTCTATCAATTGTGTCGGATTTCAAGTACCCGGATTCGATCTATAGGATTTCATCATGTCTCGGATTCTAGATTTCGGATTTCTAAATGAATCGGATTTTGGGGTTATCGGTTTTCAAAAGTTCAAATGCATCGGATTCAAGGGTATCGGTTTTCATTACACACGGATTACCTAGTATAGGATTTCATATCTCGGATTCTAGCATTAATCGGATTTAGGCTTATGGTTTACAAGTTTCGGTTTATAGGTTTCCGGATTCCAAACTATCGGATTTCACCATAATCGGAATTCCTCTTCTTCCCAAACACCAAAACCGATAGTTCTTGTTTTCATTAATCCACCATCTTCAAAACTTCATAACTCAAATCCAGGTTTTCATAATTTCATCATATCATACCAGAAACATGTTTTTATCTATCTAAACATATTTTCATGCATCATATCATCATTTAAACACAAAAATCATATGAACACATAAAACCCATAAAAATTATATTTCATCAAAACCGATTCTTATGATCTTCATATGAATCATAAAATCATAAAATCTAACCTTTTCTTGAATGTAGAATTAATTTCTAGAAATTCCGATTGTTTCCTTCTTGCTTGTTCTTCCTTCGGCCGAGAGCAAATTACAATACACACACAAACACTTTTCTAAAATTAAGATTATGCATGTTAACTCACTTACCCCCCACATATACAACTTAGAAGTAGGAGGTGGCATCACCTCCCTAACTACCTCCCACGTACACAATTAAATACATACATACATGCATACGGCTACAACATACATACATACCATTAAACACACATAATATAATTAATTTAATTAATCATGCTATTAACCATTTAGCCATATAAAAACCAATAAACACGTACTATAAACCTGCTAATCTCCTAGCCCAGGTTTGAGGATGTTACATGAACCAACAAAAGTAAAGAAATAATTGCCAAAACTATAATCACGTACCTTAAAAGCTCAATAAATGGATTGAAGTTTTAAATACAACCTCGTATCTGTTCTTATGTAGAAAGAAATTTGATGTGTACCACATATGTATAACTGTTCGTCGACACAAAACATAAGAAATCTGTGATAGTGATGACGTAAGAAACTAGTGGATTCGGCGGCGCACAGTGGTGCCAGCGGCGCGATGGGCACTGTCGATGGCGGCACTCAGTTTTGACAATGCAGTGCGGTGGTGCCAGTGGGATTATCGACTAGTGGTGGAGTGGTCAGGAATGTAGTAATGTCACATCAAATGTCATAAAACACTTAAGGGTCACATTTGTGAGTGTGTAAATCAAGTAGTAATGCAAAACCCACTCGTGTGAGATTTATAATAATTGTTATAAAACAGTAGTAAGTTTTATGTGCGTTAAAAATATCAACTAAGGGGTTGTTTGTTTGCTGCTTAATAGAACCATTCAGCGTTGGATGTGACTCGTTTAGCATTCAGCGTGTTCGATTGTTGCCTCTGAATGAAGATTGTGCTGAATGAAACAGAAAAACACTGCTGAATCATTCTACCTTAAAGTACATTCTGAATCATTATACCTTAAAGTACATTTTGGATCATTAAGCACCAAGTATTTTATCCTAATACTCTTTCTTTCACACGTTGTCTTGTTAAACAATCATATTATATCTCATCTCATAATATAATATATCACTATTAAGGTTGAAATGGTAATTTGCATAATCTAGATTGGTCATTCAGAACCTTTATCAAACAGCATATCACAATCAGAGGCAGATTAATATAGAGTCTTTGAATTATTCAGACCACATAATTGTTCGGTGTTTGATCAACTATCCCTAAGATTAGTTAATAGGGAATATATATAGTGAAAAGTTCATTTGAGAAACGTTTTTATTGCGAGAACCACGAGCAGCAATCTTAGTCGTCCAATTCCCCCTCCTTTAATTGGATTGCCCGTCTATGAATTTCTTACATACACCTTGCCACACCCAATCACCCTACGCTGTTCATCCATGAATTCCATTATCCAAAATGAAGGCTAAGATTGTTTCTCGCGGTTCTCGCAATAAAATTAGTTCTCAAATGAACTCTCCCTATATATATATATATATATATATATATATATATATATATATATATATATATATATATATATATATTAGTCAATAAATATACATGTTATTAATTAAGTTACTTGAAAAATAGAATAAATCATTTTAGTTTAAATCATTTCGTTTTCATTTTAATTGTTATTTATTTATAGTCGAATATATATATATATATATATATATATTCTAATATAAATAAAAGACTAACATGTATAAATTTTATTATACAATCTTAACTATTTAATTAAAAAATAAATTTAGTTACTCAATCTTAACCATTTATTTAATCAATTAATTTTAACTTTTGTTAGTTGTACTTGTAATTTAAATCAATATTTGACTTGAAAAAACCTTTGATTATTTAATTATATCTTGTCATAAGCAATTAAAAATTTCTTTTACTTTATAATAATCGTAAAAAAATGGAGTATTTTAAATTTATAATTATCGTAAATATTGTTGTCATTAACAATATCTATTTTCTCCTCTTAATATTTTTTTCTTTTATCTTCTAATGTCAATAAAAAACTTGACATGACAATCATATCAATTAATTTATATAAAATTATAATTATTAAATCCAAGTCATTATTTTTATAAAACTTAAATTCAGTTTTAACTTTACTAGATCAAAATTTATAATTCAAAATCTGTATTACACAATATTATTGCAGTTTTGGTAAATATTTACTATTTAATATTTAAATAACATAAAAGTATGGTTAAAATATAAGAGATGTCAACATTGACGGTTAAAAAAATTCAAAACTTAAATTTATTAATGAATTCAAATCTTTTCTCTTCATATATTTTTTAGTAATCTTTTAGTATTAATAAAAGACCCTAATTATCATCAATTTAATTACACAATCCTAACTCTTTATTTAGTTAAAATAATATCATTCTTTAATTAGACAATCCTAACCATTTATTTGGTTAAAATTATAACTCAATTTTGACTTTAAATCAATAGATTATTCAAATTCAATTCTAATATGAGATAAGGTGTGAGGTAAATAAAATATTTTACTTAAATTCAAAAAATAACATAAATATATTACATCATAATTATGTATTTTATCATCAATAATTACATTAATATATAATAAAAGAGTTATTGTCAAACTGATCCTTTAATTATCTAATTTCTTCCGATTTGGTCCTTTAACTTCAAAAGTGCTCAAGACCTTAAACATCCACTTTGTGGTCTGAATGGTCCTTTTGTCAGTTGACCGTTAGTCAAATCCGTTAAAATAGGGTAAAATGACAATTATACCATTTTATTTATTATTTATTCATTAAATTTTATTTTATTAATATTTAATATATATTTACCGGGGTTATAAACTTTCTCATAAAGAACCTCTACACACTCTATTTGACCAAACCACCACTACCACCGGCACTACCTCCCACCACCACTACCGCTGGGAACCACTCCCACCATCGCTCTATCACCGGCAACCACCACTAATGCCACTACTCTCGTCCTCACATCTTTGTCTTTCTCTCTTCCTTTCTTTCTCAACACTTCTCTATCCTCTCTCTCTACTTCTCTTACTGTGAAACCACCACCACCACCGCCTTATCATCAAACACGCTTCCCTTCTCTCTATGTTTCTATGACAGCAGACAGCACCACCACCGCCGCCTCATCTTAAAACGATTCGGGTTATAGATCTAGTGTTTTCACACGATTTTGGTACATATCTAACATGGAAGAAGAAAGAAGAAGTGGAAATAGATGGTGGATCTCATGATTTAAAATTGGAGAAAGTAGGAATGGAAGTGAAGGAGTTTTAAAGAAAGGGGTTTTACACACACACACACACGGAGGGGGAGAGAGAACAAAGAGGGTGGTGGAGGTAGTGGTGGTGGTGCTCGGAGGGTGGTAGGGGTGGTGGTTATGGAGAGGGTGGTGAGGAGGGTGACATATTGAAAATGAGAGAGGGAGAGAGTGTGTGTATATGGAGAGGGAGAGAATATATATTTTTATATATTTAAAAATAATTAAATCTTATTTTAATCAATACAAAATAGAAATGATGATAAAATGACCAAATTACCCTTGTCTTAACAAAATTGACTAACAGTCAACTAACGAAAGGACCATTCAGACCGAAAAAGGGATGTTTAAGGCCCCATCTTGGTCACTTTGGAAGTTAAAAGACCAAATCGAAAGAAATAAGATATTTAAAGGACCAAATTGACAATTAACTCTATAATAAAGTTAATAGTTATATACGTCAGCACTTCTAAAGAAAAAAAGTTACAAGTTATAATATTTGAAATGTTGTAATAGTTTATCTATATAATATTTATCTTAATCTATTAAGATCAATATTTTCCTCTTAATATTAATCAAAGATGAACATTCATTCATTATAAGATAAATCAATATTTATCATTAATTCATAATCCGTGTAGTACATAGGACACTTAGCTAGTAATATAAATAAAAGACTAATTTACATCAAATTTATTAGATGGTCATGACCCTTACTTTAATAAAGTACATAAAATTACTCAATCTTAACTATCTATTTAATTAAAATTAGAATTCTAATTTTGACATCAAAATCTAAACCATCCATTTAATCATATTTGTCCACCCTGATTCAAAAATACTATATTTACCCTTATAACATTTAAAATATTATATTTAACCAAATTCATAATTTTATTAAATTAAAATATTTTATAATCATTTAAAGTTCTTTTTAGTAATAAAGACATGATCTTATTGCTAATTGTAACAAGAATAATCAATGACTTGTACAAGAAATACAATCATGTGTTTTCGTATCATGATATCACGTTTTAACTGTTACGTCTACCCTCAACATAGCATTGATGCTTCCACTGTAATCTGATGTTGATGATGTTTATCATCAAAAATTTGCAATTCTCATTTCTTTCGTGTTTTTTTTATTATTTGATATTTTTTATTAATGTTTAACATTTATTTAATTTTTTAAACCAAACATGTGTATCACACGTGCATCTAATCTAGTATATATATACATATATATATAGAGAGAGAGAGAGGAAGGTTCATTTGAGAACCGTTTTTATTGCGAGAACCAATCTTTGCCGTTTATTTTGGATAATGGAATTCATGGATAAAGAGCGTGGGGGGATGGAGTATGACAGGGTACATGTAAGGGATTCATGGATGGGCAATCCAATTGAAGGAGAGGGAATTGGACAGCTAAGATTGGTTCTCGTAATAAAAACGGTTCTCAAATAAACTTTTTACTATATATTATTAATCAAAATAGGCTAAGGAAACTTAAATAAATAAGAAGGGATTTTCAAATTCCAATAGAGTTATAATCCTACTACAAACTTTAGCTTTTTAAACTTATTAAACAAGAAAATAGTTATAATATAATAATTATTGATTATAGATCAAGAATTACAAGTGTTGGAATGTAGAATTTCTCATACTAAAAAAGATGACAATATGTTTAGCCTAACACATAGACTAATTTAATTAAATTAATACATAGAGTTCTCATTATCCGATTTGTGATACTATTTTATTTTAAGAATCATTTCGAAAATGACATTATAACATATCACTTCAGTTACATTCTTTCTTTGTTATTTTGGTATTATATTGTGATTTGTTATTTTATTTTGTGATACTATTTATATACGGAGTATTTATTATCGATATATGTATTTAGAGAAAGGTTCATGCAAAAAGTTATTTTTTACGAAAAGTGCGAAAAGTATTTAGAGCCCTCAGATTAGATCACTTAATCAAGGACTAGGATCAAATATGGCATTTTGGTAAATATAATGTTCTTTAAGAATATTTAAATTAAATCAAAAGGGCAAATTAGACATTTGTCATTCAAACAATATTACCTCTCATACATCTCTCTCATGCTCTCTCTTAAGATATCTCTCACACACTCTCTCTCTTACTATCTTCTTACATATCCCTCTCTTATAGCTCCCTCCCTCATATATCCTCTTTCACACATTATCTCTCAACTGCTTAACCACCGCCAACAGTCCACCACCACCTACCCAATATCGGTCCACCACCACCACGTGAGTTGAAGCCGCCGTCGACCTTCATCTGGCAACAAAGAAAATTTTTAAAACCCTAATTTCTTCATCCTCCCACCACCGCCGCCTACCATCATCGTTGCACCAAATCCAAAGCTGTTGTTCCCCGCGTTCCCCCATCAAGCTATCGACGTCATCGTCGCACCCTTGCCACCGCCCAGTTATTCATCGACGCATCAAATCTACTATCGCCGATCTTCGACATCCTATGCTCCCTCTCTCTCCCTCCACCGCTCTCAATCTCTTTCCCTCTTTCCGACCGACGATCTATCTCTCCCTATCGTCTCTGTTTTAAATTTAGTTAGGTTAAGATCTTCTTATGTTATAGTCAAACATAATTCGTCATGTTTTCTTACAAACATGAGAGTGTGTCCCTTACTTTAAGTTAAGAATTATTTCATTTGTATATCTTCTTCTCATGTTTGTAAGAGAACATGATGGATTTTTTTAATCACAACATGAGAGGATTTTAACTTAATTTAGTTAATAGTTAAATTTTCTAGTTTTACCTATATTGTTTTAAATGTAGTTAATGGTTAAATTTTGAATAGACATTATTTAGTTATTCCTGAAATTCTGATACACAATGTTAACGGTCAAATTTCAAATACGTAAATTATTAGTTAACGGTCGAATTTTGAATATATAAATGTGTCATATCACTATCGGCTCAAACACGTTAATCGTCACCGAAATATATTCACATGACACCTTTACCATTTATATGCAATATACAGTCCTTCTTAGCATTCATCAACTTCATAATCTTGGATAGAACAAATTCTTTCTTTGTTAAACCTCGAATGTTATTCAAGATGGAATAACTCCGTTATAAATCGATCAAGAGTATTATATTTGGGTAAAATATATCGTAACCGAAGATGAATGTGTCATGAGACAAAATGACATCAAAGTGTTGTCGGTTATGCTCAACATGTACCAAAATGACATCACAGAATGTCAGAAAGTAAAATACACTCCTGCGAGGTGTGTCTTTTTTCTTCTCTTTTTTTTTGGAGGGGGTGGGGGTTGTCCAAAAAGAATTCAAAAGGGCTAAACAAGAAGTTAGACAAAAAATCAGGGGCCGAATATGGCAAGTTACCATTTTTCCAATCGGAGAGACAACGGCTAGTCACTTAACGGTAACCCCACAACGGTCGGATTATTCAAAATAAAATCTCAGCAATCAAAAAGTTGCTAAATTCCACCGTCTCTCCGCTCTTCCCCATCCATCCATCCATCTCTTTCATTTACTTCTCTCTCTAATCCTCCACCGTATCTCTCTACCTGTCTGCCTCCGCCACCGTTGTAGCAGTGATTTTCCGTCTTCAAACCCACATATCTTCATATAAATTTTCGATTTCTTAAAAAAAACCTCGAAGATGATGCAAGATATGTGGAATGCTCCGCCAGGGTTTAGACCCACTAAATCTGCTCCGTCATCGCCGGCCAAGCCCATCGGCGGTGGGGTGTTGAGAACTCGCTCCGAGTCATTTAATTTGAACTCAACTCGGTCTGAGTCACTCAATTCCAACGTGACTCGTTCGGAGTCTTTCCATGTGACTCACAAGGTCCCAGTTGGTGACTCTCCTTATGTCAGAGCCAAAAATGTTCAAGTAAGACTATAAGAACACAGCTTTTTTTTTTTTGACTAAATTTGGATTTTTTATTCTCTGAATCTGGGTTTGTTGATTTTTTGAAGATTTTGTTAAATTAATATTAAATTTTTTTGGGGTTTGATTGGTTATGTAGTTGGTAGAGAAGGATCCGGAGAGAGCGATACCATTATTTTGGGCAGCTATTAATGCAGGAGACAGAGTTGATAGTGCTTTGAAAGATATGGCCATTGTTATGAAGCAACAGAATCGGGCTGAAGAAGCCATTGAAGCCATTAAGTCTTTGCGTAGAAGATGCTCAGATCAAGCCCAAGAGTCTCTAGATAACATCCTTTTGGATCTCTACAAGGTTAGACTTCAATACTTTATTGATTTTTTTAAACTAAAAACAAACAACACTTTGAAGCCATTTTATTGTTAATTGAGAATTTATGAATCGAATTTGATGTGTGATTTATAGAGATGTGGAAGATTGGATGATCAAATTGGACTGTTGAGGCACAAGTTGTTCTTAATCCAACAAGGGATGGCTTTCAACGGGAAGCGAACAAAAACCGCAAGATCCCAAGGAAAGAAATTTCAAGTTTCAGTCGAGCAGGAGGCGACTCGGCTACTGGTAAGAACTCGAGTTGACTTAAGAATAGAATTCGGGATTCCCATTTGGGTATGTTAATGAAAATTTGTTTCTTTTTTTGTAGGGGAATTTGGGTTGGGCACTTATGCAACAAAACAATTATATAGAAGCTGAAGATGCGTACAGGAGGGCTTTAGTGATAGCACCTGACAACAACAAGATGTGCAATTTGGGCATATGTTTGATGAAACAAGGGAGACTTGGTGAGGCTAAGGACACTCTAAGGCTAGTGAAGCCCGCGGTGGTGGACGGGCCACGAGGGGTAGACTCGCATCTCAAGGCTTATGAGAGAGCACAACAGATGCTAAGGGATCTTGAATCAGAGACGATGAATAGTGGTGGAGATAGAGTTGAGCAGAGGAAACTGTTTGATGCATTCTTGGGTTCTTCTGCCCTTTGGCAGCCACAACCTTGTAAAGAACATTTGTCTTTACCTGCTTCAAACCCTAGCAAAACCCAAGATGGTTATGCCAATGAGAATGCAAATTCAAATATTATGGCAAATTCGAGGGTTTTTAACGGGCAAGGAGCTAAGAACCCGGTGATGGGTGGTATTCTTGGGAATTCACTAAATATAGATGCCAAGCCTTTCTATGTGTCGAATTTGGTGAAAGGAAGTGAGAATGCAGGGGAGGGTCTTAAAAGATCAAGGTCTGGAAATTCAGCTACTATGGCTAAAGATACAGAAATGGAAGCTGGAAATAAGGCGCGAAGGAGGTCGGGCTCACCTGAGAAGAATGGTGATTGGAGTGAGTTTTTGCCTGACAGCAAGGACTTTGAAGAAGCTATTATTGCTGCGGTTTTGGGTTCGAGCACTGAACCTGCTGAGAAGATGAAGTTGGTTGAGAAAATTGAGACTGGAAAACTTGTGGAGAGAAAGATTGAAAAGAGGCTCAAGGTTTTTCAAGACATAACACCATCTCTTAGTCCAAGAGCTTGAGGAGCTCAACATTTTACTGACTCTACTTAGTTCTTTTTAATGGTAGCTGGTCCAAGTTAATTTATTTAATCTAATAGGATGGAGATAGACTTGTTCTCCATGAAATCACATTTAAAAAGGTAAGATTCCGCTTTTAACGACAGACGTGGAGTTGCTTCGGGGTGGTGGTAGAAGAGGTTTCATTTGGTTATGATGTTGTCTGAGTGTTTGAGCACCCAACAAAAGCTTTAACTTATTCAGATTTTGCCTCCACAATAGTAGGCAATAGTTTAAATAAGCTTTTTAACAAGCAATGCCAATGTATTGATTTATTTTGAATGCAAATCATCATCATGAGGGTGTTTGTGTTTGTGATTTATTATTATTATTATTATCAAATACAGTACATCAAATTTCTAAATGAGGTGCCTGTTATTATTATTATTATTATTATCATTTATTTCCTGTGGACTTCATAAAAGTAACCGAGGACGACCACAGTAGCAGCAACAGCAATTCCTACAGCACTTTGTGCCAATAATGCAGCATTCTTTGATATGAGAGAACATGAAGGGGTGAATCCCAGCTCTGAAAGCTTCTTGTGTGATTCAGCGTAGTCTTTGAAGAATGCATCTTCATCCTACCCACAAAAAGACATTGGTTTGATGGAGACTAAAAAGATTCTTAAAAGCAAGTGTTGTTAAGAGAAAATCACAAACCTTAGCATAAAGTTCAACATAGCACCGAAACTTTGGGTCCTCCAATAAAGCTTTATCGGTAGGAAGTTTCAATAGTCCAGCAGTATCTCCTTTCAGAAGCTCCCTACGTATGCCAATTTTATTTTCAAGGGTTAGAGTGTCTAATTCCAATTTTTAACCCGTTTGTGACACTAGGGTGTTCAAAGTAGAGATGCTATTTTGACCAGTTTATGTTAATATCACATTTCAAAATCATAATAGAGACAGACTAGTTTCTTACACAAAATAAGAGTTGTCAAACTTCAAAGGATCTTGGGTCCAAGGCTTTTCATCAAATCCTGATCTCTCAGGATGTGCCTTCCCCTGCAACCGAGATCAAACTAGGTCTGTAAATAGTCTAAAAAGGAACAAATAAAATAACTTATTTTGAGAAACTTTGAATATTGACGAGAAAGTATAGGAAAGGGTGATATTTGTATATAACACTTATTTGTCATGTATAAAAAGATATGTGATTTTAATTTTTAAAAATGGTAACTATGTTTTAGATATAGAAAGTTGAAATTCAATTAAAGATAAGTATGAAAATTATGGAAAATTGATTATAAAAACATTAATTGTGATTTCCATTATTAAAAACTAAAATTTTCTTTTTTATTCAGCCTTATCAATCTCCATAACAAAAAGTCTATATTTAGATCATAATACCCTTAAACATGTGGTTGAGGATAATAGTCAATAATTTTATAGATGCACAAAATTGATAGTTATTATATATGATAAAATAGTGTTGCATACAAAATAGTGATTTTGTAGGAAACTCACCAAAGTGTGACCACCAGAAAGTGCCACTATATCCTTGTCAGATAGGCCCATCCTATAGAAGACATCACGGAGATGTGATGGACCTGTAGAAAAGTTGAATTTTGGAACGTCAGTGTTCGATCAAAGCATGTTTTGGATAATAATCAACAATCGATACATGTTTCATGTTACGTAAATGTAATATTTTATTTCTTCATACTTTATCTTTCAACTCCATCCTCTTATTTGCTTAATGATTCACAAGTGTAATACATTAATTATCTTTACATAAGAACTGTCTTAATAAAATAAGTAGTAGGATAACTAGAAATATTTAATAGGAAGATATAAAACCACAAGTCCAAATAGTGATGTGGTACTACTAAGTCCACCCGTATAGCCCGAAGCTGGTTGGGTAGCCGAAGAACACTTGTACGTCACCCTTTCGGGTTGGCTAGTTGGTTCTCCACACCCGACGTTCTCCTGATGATTTTTTTTCCCAACTGCTATGTTTTTAATAGTACTAAAAGATTTTAAAAAATATTCTCAACATTTTTTTTGAGAAAGAAAGGATTAAAAATAGGAAGATGATTTGTACACAACACTTATTTGCCATGCATAACAAAAAATGTATGTATAGATCATAATACCCTTCATGTAGTTCAGAAAAATAGTTAGTGGATTTGTAGAGACATAAAAGTCTTGATTGTTGTATATGACAAAATTATGTTGGGTGCGAATCACTTCCCTTAAAAATATAATACTCCTCATTATCGAAGGAAACACTTCAAATTACTAGTATATCCCTGTTCTTCCAATTCTCCGTTATAACTTATAAATACGATTCCTGCTTCTTCTCCCTATGCACCCTGCATCCATCGACCATCCGACCCTGCTTCTGCTACTATCGACACTGCTATCGCGGATTTCACACCTGCTATTTTATATCTGTGCTTCACCATCGAGAGAAACAGGTGCAATGTGCTTTATCTTCTACTCTATGCAAACCCTAGAATTTCAATCTGTGCTTCATCTTCTACAATGTGCTTCGCCTGCGATTCTTTTTCATTATGCTTCATTTTCTACACGAACAGCAACCATCTTCGTTGCTACCATCGGTTGATTTGTTCTACTTTTTTCAATTTTTGTTCTTCATATGCAATTTTTTTTGTTTATTAGGGTTTACATGCTAGTTATAGCTTAAACTAGATCTCCTTCCAGTTCATTTGTTAGTTCCAACTTCCAATTCTACTAATTTATGTTGAGCTCATCTTTATATGGACTTGAAATGGATTATTCTGTTATTGCAAGTTTTTGATAAAGGAATTATAGATCAAAATTGCAATTTGGCCAACAGCACCATCACCAGTTTTGTTTGTTTTCTGGAATGACAAGGAAAAGTATAAGCAATTTATTCTTCAGTTTCTTTATGTTCTCTTGTTATTATTATTTTGTTTTTCATCGTCAATAATATAGAAATTATTTGATACTTGACTAGACTTGGTATGGATGAGAATCTATATCTTATGGCAATAAGTCATCAGTTGGCCACAACGAACTTGATTTGTCTAGCCGCAGTTATTATTGCACGTCGTAGATTTCATGAAAGAAACGGTATCAATGTACACGCTCAAGGAGAGATGTTGCATAGACAAGAAGTATGACGAGAAATGTTGCACGACCAATCAAACATTGGCCTGTGTCAGCAAGCTCAACAAGAATCTACAAAAACCAAGCTTCCAAGTTCTTCAAAAAGCAAGAAAAGGAAGATTGAAGAGGATGGTCGATTTCCATGTATGATTATGGAATCAATTAATAATGTTGCTGATGCCATAGATAGAAGTACCAAGGTATTGGATTGATTTATATCATTTCAGTCCCATTAACATTATAATATTTATTTCTTGTGGTCTACTTCTTGTAAGGTATTGGAAAGCTCTCGTCCACATGTTTATTCGGAGGAGGAAATCTACAAAGAATAAAAGCTTATGGAAATGGGATCGGATGACTTGTCAAATGCGTATCTTTTTTTAGTGGAGCGTCCGGAGAAAGCACGAGCTTTATTTGGTTGCCCTCTTCACATGCGGATGAATATCTTAGGTAAAATGATGGAAGCACGAGAATGAAATTTGAAACTTGATTGTTTTGAAACATGTTGAATAAAAACATATTGTTGATTGTTTTGGAACATGTTTCTTTTTTGAAACATCGTCTTGCTTATTGAAACGTGTTTTGCAACGTTGTTTTGCTTATAAAACATGTAGATTGTTTTTGGACATTGTCTTACTTATTAAACCATGTTGATTGTTATGAAAATCTGTTCTTTTATTTTGTTTTGAGAAATTCGTGGAATAAGTCATTGAACTCTTGTGTTGATAAATGATAACTTATTGTGTTATATAAAATAAGCTAGTTCCCCTACGGTCTTTTGCTTTCTTATAGATGTTCTTAATGTTGTTGTTACCCCCCGCAAAACAATGGTAGCTAACAACAGTCGCAGCTAAAACAACCCGACATTTCCTCTCCAAGAGGAGGGAAATGAGATAAGGGTTGACCTTCTTCCTTCTAGCTAGCCTGAGAACAACCCGATAATTGATGACCGAGGGGAAATCCATGAGATAAGGGTTGACCTTCTAAAGGAAATATTTTTTCCTCCCCTTTCTTTTCCTTCCATTTCCTTTATTAGTTTATTTATAAACTCGAGAACAGTATGAAAAGCTGAAGTTTGGCCTTACTATCCTTTAACATTTATGTTCTAGGGAATGATCTAATTTGATCATTGGGTTTTTGTGAATGTGAAAGAAGGTTTGAAATGCAGCTGTTGTATTCTACATACAAATTTGAAGATCTACTAAGTCCTCGGTATCTAGCATTGCATAGTATGAAAACTAAACTGATCCAAATAAATAATTTCAATTTCATCATGAACTGACCTTGCTTGGCATCAGGAAGACGTCCTTCATTAGGCGACACATTTGAATCCTGGTTGAGATGTATTGGAATAAATAAGTACACAATAAAAACAGCACAAGTATTTACTCAATGTAATCTTAAATACCTTCCTTCCGGGTACAAAGTCAATAGTTGGACCTCCTGTCACCTCAACTGCAACAACTCCCGCAAGCTGAACATTTATGATAAATTGATAATTGAGTAAAAAAAAAGTTAATTTAAAGTGAAGCTAGACCATCTAATATATTGTCTTGGATCTTAACATGTTTTATAAGTTCTAGAACTAATCTGATAGGTAAAAACTATGAAAGTTGTTTTCTGAAATGTACTTTAAAACAGATATTATGAATTCGTTACTGTATCGGTGGAAGTTTCACCATAACCTTTCTCAGTAAACAGATGTCTCAGGACTAAAGCGGTAAGAAGTAATGAGATCCCATGATTTCTGCTTGTTTTATGTGCTATCTGTAGTTTCTCATTTATTACAATTATGCAAGTATTACATGCCTAATTGAAGCCATAAGCGTGTAAGCTTGCACAATGATTTGAAAAGGGTCTAACATGTTTGAAACTTAGAAAGAAATTTGTATTCGGTGTTTAAACAGTCACCTGATAGAGATCAGCATACGTGACTCTCGGATGTTTGGCCTTCACTTCTTCTGTGAAATACACAAATCAAGTTCTATATTTAAGTATGAGTGCCTAATATGGAAATGAAATACACAAATCAAGTTCTTCTATATTTAAGTAGATTAAGTGTCACTCACATGGTGATCACAATACTGTTCCCAAAAGGGAGAAAACACATTCAATTAGAACACAGAGGCATGACAACTCACCACAGAGATCAATTGCAATTTTCAAGCCACTGTTTGCTCCATGCGTGTACTCTTCCTCCTTCCTGATCGATCCATTTGGGCCTCCTGTCTTTGTTTTTGCATCATAAGTGCCAGCGTCATGCCATCTGGGGCAACAAAGTGGTCAGTCTATGAACATGAGTATCAAGAGCATTACAACTCATATATTTCAATTATAACAGAGAAATGCTATTTTTATACAATATGGTGGAAATTTCAGTTTACCGTGACATTTGATTGTAAATCAAATAATTAAAAAGATGACAGATCGGTAAATGATTTACATAATATTAAAGATAAGCAATCACTTACGCTAAACGAAGCATGATAGGAGCACATTTTTTGTTGGAGATGAGAGCACGAAGATCTCGACGAGCCTTTTCTATCTCCTTCAGATACCCTGCGTCCACTACGAGTGCTTCTTCCGCCATATACGATTTAATCAATTAATGTCTCCCTGCAAAACAGCACAAACTTTATCAAACTACTCAATAATCCATCAGAATTTCATAAATTTCACTTATCAAAACGATCGAACTCTCATCTAACCGAACGTAACAAACTGTTTTCTCAATCGCTTGAAGCTGATAAAACTCTAAAATCACTTGTTATAATTACACGAAATCTGTTCCAAATTCGATACTGATGATTTTCAGGTTCCTTCGACACTCACCTGATCTGATATTCTGATGGAGAACAAACCTTTCCGTCTTCTTATATTTGGAAGAGAGAGAGAGAGAGAGAGAGAGAGAGAGAGAGAGAAGAAGACAAGTTAAGGATGGAGTCTGAGAAGATGAGAAGAAGGGAATAAATGGAGGGAAATTTATGATAAAAAACCAGACGCTTCTTACAGAGCGGATATTATCAAATTCAGAAGAACGTACAGGATTTGATGCGTATTGTACAAGTATAAATCAGCGTCTCTCTGATTTTTAGGAATTTCAGTACTTGAATATATGATACTATATGCATTAGACATTCATGAGAAAATAAATTCAGGTTAATTGGTATACTGGATCTGATTTCATGAGAAAGCAAAGAATCACAAAAGGTGTTTTACATATGTTGTAGGAAATGTTATTTGATCTATAAATTTATTATTATTATTATTATTATTATTATTATTATTATTATTATTATTATTATTATTTTATATTTATATATATATGGCGGATCTAATTTTGAGGAGTATATAATAATAATAAAAAAAACTAAACACAAAGGAAAGAAAATAATAGAAATTAAGGGAAACTTGATATTTTTTTCACTCCAAATAATAAAAATGTTATATTGAATTTGATGAATTCGGATTTTCTATAAAAACTCTACTACAATGTAATAGTACCGATAAGGTGATAATATTTATCTTGTTACTACTCTCGCCACAATGACCTTAGTGTCATATAGTCAAATCCAAGTTATCAGATTTCATAAATATTTTAGAAACTCTTAATTGATTACGGTTAGAATTAGATGAATAAAGTGTCCTTTTTTGTATGTTCTTAGACCGTTGGTAGCACACGTCCAAATGAGTTGTTCAACCCAGTTTTCACATCAACTTCATATCACTTTCATTTCTCAACCTAAAAGTTAGTAGAGTATAACCTAGTATTACATTCATTTTTTATTTTATTTTATTATATAAATTAGTAGAGTTAAAAGAGAAGAGAGATGAGAGAGGAGAGAGAAAGAAGAAGAGAGAGGGGAGGACACCAGGTTGAAGAACCCAATTGGTGAAGCCGATCGGGTTTGAGAAGGAGGCATACAGGTGTTCCTACCTCGCCCAAAGTAGCCGATAGAAGAGCTGATGTTACCGGCTTAACCGCTAGAAATAGAGATCTTGTAAAGCGAGAAATATTGGTTAACTACACCCTACCCCCGTTCCCTCATTTGGACCGCATCTCTATGCAAGATAGCGTTCGTTGGCCATATCAGCCGCCACCAGCCCACAAACCTTGTGCTACCCACCATATCAACATATATTTCAATACAAGTTAAAAAAATTAACGACATATGTGAATGCAAATGATACAAAACTATTTCTTCTTGTCTAATTTTTTAATTAAAATAATGTTACGGTTGACAGTACTCAGGGTGTTTTTGAGGGAATGCAAGATATGTGATTGTACAGAGACCACGTTCTAAAGAGGGCTCAAATTTTTATTTACATATCAATATAATGTTATAATTTTTCAAAGATCCTTTATAAAATAGAAATACTAGGAAACTTAAATTTAAATAATTATTCTATAAGCCTAAAAAATAGATATTATGGATTTGATAACAAAGATTTTAAGTAACGTTGTAGTCGTGATGAATCTTCACTTAAGTATGATGGATGATTAGATTTTGATGCAAATTAACCTTATATGAAGTTAAATTTGTTTGACACGTTTTTTTATCAAACAAGTCGATTGTTTTCCTAATCCAATTATTGCATATAGAGTTTGTTGACTATTCCAATAATGTTGACATGTATATAAACGAGTTTTTCAAAACTGAAGTTATTGAAGTCTTACTTACCGTTTAGAATTTCATATGAAAGACTTAATAGATTCAAAATGATAGCTATTAAGAACGATATTTTGGAATGTATTAGTTATGAAGAGTTAATTCAAAACTTTGCTTCCAATAATGTTAGGAGAATTTCACAATTAATGATATAAAAAATATCGTAGGTTTACTAAATTTTTGCTTATATACTTGTGTGTATAAAAGGGGCCTGCAGCCCGCTTTTCCTAGTCTCACAGGGCCTTAAAAATTCATGAGACGCCTCCGACGATACTAGTACACTACGGTTTGCTATGTCACGGTTTCACCCCAATTTGCACAACACTAATGATTTGCTTCAAAAATGAAAAAGTTTTGAGGTCATTTAACAATTTAAAGTGTCCTTAACAGTTTACATCACAATTTCCAATAATCAAACATGATATTACCCGTTATCAATGACTTTTCGTGTGTTAATCAAAAAAAGATTCATAGAAAATGGTCTTAGTGATACTTTTTCTTCCAAACCTTTTCTTTTAAGTTTAATCAAATATCATCAATAATATCTTATTCATAAAAGAAGTATAAATTTGTTGAAAAATGGTCTCAGAGATTTCTAATAAACACTGTCTTACGAAAACGAAAGGCAAAATGAACATGAAATATACATAAAAAAAACTTCAAAACCGGAGACAAACCATAGAAAATGACACTTTTTTACAATCACATAGACTAATCTCTCTAGCCAACCCTCAAAATACACTCATACTCTCCACATATTTAACTCGCCACTTTCTACACTCTAATACAAAAGATCAAGAAAGAATTAATCAAATACTTGAAGTATATATTTGATTGAGACACTTTGAAACCAAAGCCTTAGATTTCTTTTATAGGCATGGAATCCCTCCACCTTTTTTCACTCCACCGATGTAGGATAAAGAACAAAAACATCATTCTTTTATTTTACCCAAACTTCAACAATCTTCGCCTTGGCTACAATAAAAAGAAAAGGGAAACATCAATGTCATATATAGAAAAACATTATCTAAACCGACAATCATAATTCTCAAATAAGAAAATTATCATACTCCCCCATAAAAGAATATCACCACTTAGAATATCTTCGTTCTAAGAATTTTGTTGGATGCACTTTAAGAATTTTGTTAGAATATCACCATTTAAAGAACAAAATTTCGGACTACTTAGACCACTAGAAGAAAAAAAACTGTTCTAGAAGACGAACTAATTGGACTTTGGTCCGCTTTGTTGGGGTTTTGGGGAAGGTCTTGGAAAGTCCTCACTAATTTGATAGGACATTTGGATCCCTTTTTCCTCTCAACAAAACAAGAAGTATCATAGTACGTCGTCCTTCTCTGAAATGGAACTTTCATGTTGCTTGCTTTCCTAGATATATATTCTCTACTAAAGGGTCTTTCCCGTGAATTTTCTCCATTTTGCTCAGTTAGGGAACGGGAGTACCCTCGAGCAACGGCTGCCACCGGCACATGCAGAAACTTTGCTAAAAGAATTTATGGTGCAAATTCCCCGTTTGGCTTTACCGGAAGTTCATCATCCATAGATATCAATTTCCACCACACATCTTGTATACTTGACAAACCAATGCACATGTGTAAATTTGTGGATCCGTACATCTTGTATACTTGCCACTATCTAGAACTATTTAGCAGTTAGATTTCGAGGATGAAATCTTTTTAAGTGGAGAAGAGTTGTAATTATACTCAAGGTTCAAAATTCTTTGATTAAATTCAAATAAATGAATGTTATAAAAATCATAAATGCATAATTGTGATTAGGAGGTGTTTATATAACTTGAGGGATTAAAATTGCCAAAATAAAATATAGAAAGTCCGGGGGGCAAATCTGCTATGTATATATATATATAGAACCACTCTTAAACATAGAACCTAAAGAACCATTTTGGGCCTTTAGATTAACTTGATCAAGGTCTGATATTAAGTTGTGGCAAAATTGTAATTATCATACATAATTATGATGCTATAATTAAAAATAAGGGCAAAAAAGGAATTGAAAAAACATCATCAGCTCCTCACGTCTCCTCACATTTATTTTAAAAAAACCCATTAATCATTCTAATTATCACAACTATCTCATGTTTAAGATTTTTAACAAAAAATTATACTATTAGGTTCAGTTTTTTTTGCTCTTTAATTCAAGACCACTCTTCCCATATTTCTAAAAAATTTATTTTAAAAATGCAAATTACGAAAATGCAAATTTCATGTCTGGACATGCATATGTGGATGAAGATGATAATCAAAATGCAATTCTTCATACTCCAAAAAATTGGTTGATAATTCAATAATTTTTTAACTGATGTAGTGTTTTGTATATGAAATTTGCATTGTAGTGTTGTATATAGAATTTGCATTTTGGGTTTGAACATGTAATAAGTAAGGTTCTATATATAACCTCACCCTATATATATAGGGAATGGTTATATATAGAACCACCCTTATTCATAGAACCTATAGAACTATTATAATATTGACACGTGTTATCAACAAAAAGGGCAAAAAAGAGATTTTTATTTTTTCCAAAAAAGTCACGCGCCTCCCATAAAATTCATCAGTTTTTTATTAAAAAAAAACCTCTTAATCCTTCTAATGATCATAACTATGTCATGTTTAAGATTTTTAACAAAAAAAATTATACCATTGGGTTCAATTTTTCTTGCTATTTAATTCAAGACCACCTTTCCCATATTTTCTAAATTTTTTATTTTGAAAATGCAAATTTCAAATCTAAACATGCAAACTGTGGATAAAGATGACAATCAAAATGCAATCTAGATGAATGTGATGACTAAAATGCAACCTAGATGAAAATGAAAACTGAAAGCCGCTATTTAAGATCTGTAAATTGTAGATATGAAAAGAAATCGTTGTGTTATTTGCTTGTTAATGACTTAATGTAATTTGCATTTCGGTTATTTGCATTTTGGTTATCTTCTTCATTTGGGTTGCATTTTGGTTATCACTTTCATTTTGGTTGCATTTTGATTATCATCTTCATCTTGGTTGCATTTTGGTTATCATCTTTATCTCGATTGCATTTTGGTTATCACATTTATTTGAGTTGCATACACAACACTACAAAAAATGCAAATTTCATACACAAACACTACAATACAAATTTTATACACAACACTATATCAGTTAACTCCTTCTGTTATCTTCTTCCAAAATGAAAATTAAAAAAAAATACAAATTTCATACACAACACTATATCAGTTAAGTGCTTCTGTTATCTTCTTTCAAAATGCAAAATCGACAAAAAAAAATGCAAATTTCATACACAAACACTACAATGCAAAATTCATACACAACACTATATCAGTTAACTCCTTCTGTTATCTTCTTCCAAAATGCAAATTCAAAAAAATACAATTTTCATACACAACACTATATCAACAGCAGCATCTGAAATGCAAGTAACAACAGTTTAAAATGCAAACAGCAGCATGTGAAATGCAAGTAACATCAATCTAAAATGCAAATAGCAGCACTTTCACATCAAAAATGCATGTTTATATATTTGCATTTTTATATATATGCATGTTCGTATATTTCCTACCAAAAATAAAAAAAAAGAACAGATAACAAAAATGCAAATTGTTTGACGAAAATGCAAATGCAAAATGCAACCCACATAAAAGAAGATAACAAAAATACAAACTCACGACTCTCATCTGCATTTCACAAATCTGATTCAATAAAGATGCACGTCACAAACCCATTCAATGAAAATGCAGATTAGCAAATAAAAAAATAGTCTAAAATGCAAACAGCAGCATGTGAAATGCAAGTAACAAGGGCTAATATTACATGTTCAAACCTAAAATGCAAATGCAAAAAGCAAACAGTAGCACTTTCAAATGTGAAATACAAACAGCAGCATGTAATTGCAAATGCAAACAGCAGCATGTAATTGCAAATACAAACAGGAGACATGTTCAAACCTAAAATGTGAAATGCAAACAGCAGCATGTAATTGCAAATGCAAAATGCAAACAGCAGCACTTTCAAGGGCTGATGTTACATGTTCAAACCCAAAATGCAAATTCCATATACAACACTACAATGCAAATTTCATACGCAAAACACTATATCAGTTAAAAAAATCATTGAATTATCAACCAATTTTTTGGAGTATGAAGAATTACATTTTGATTATCATCTTCATCCACATATGCATGTTCAGATATGAAATTTGCATTTTCAAAATAAAATTTTTAGAAATATGTGAAGAGTGGTCTTGAATTAAAGAGCAAGAAAAACTGAACCTAATGGTATAATTTTTTTGTTAAAAATCTTAAACATGAGATAGTTATGATCATTAGAATGATTAATGAGTTTTTTTAAATAAATGTGATAGTGAAGCGTGAGGAGCTCATGATGTTTTTTCAATTCCTTTTTTGCCCTTCTTTTTAATTATAGCATCATAATTATGTATGATAATTACAATTTTTCCACAATTTAATATTAGCCCTTGATCAAGTTAATCTAAAGGGCCAAAATGGTTCTTTAGGTTCTATTTTTAAGAGTGGTTCTATATTGATGTTATTTCTATATATATATATATATATATATATATATATATATATAGGGGTGAGCATGGTACCGGAACCGGTACCGACCGGTACCGGTACCGGTTTTACCGAATACCGAATTTGGTTTAAAGACGGTACCGAATACCGTACCGAGTATTCATAATACGGTACCGGTACCTATTTTACCTAATTTTTTCGGTACTCGTCCCGAATACCGATTTACCAATATTTCAAGTACCGAGTACCGGACCGAAAGCTCTAACTCAGTACCGGTTCCGGTACGGTGCCGGTACAGTTCGATATTTTCGGTACTGATGTTCACCCCTATATATATATCATTTAACATTCTCTCTCCTCTTTAATTTTAAGTGTTCTTAAAATTCAATCATAATAAGATCTTGACCTTTCATTCTATCTAAATTAATCGCATTCACTCAATCTTTATCCATTTCATTCTTTCTTCTAATTTAATTTAACTTTTTATTTATTTAAAATATATTCTCCTACAATAACACACTCTTTCACACAAACACAATAATCCACCACATTAACATAATTTTCAAAATCTTATTAACTTCTCTCTCTTTTTTTCAAAAATATAAATATTTTTTTCTTATTTTAATGTCTTTTAGAATTATTTTTTTAATTAATAAAATAGTTGATGCAAATAAAAAAATTTGAAAAAAAAACGAACATGTTGTAGAAAACTTTTTCGTGACATTGAATCAAACGAATAACAACATATCATTACATTCTTAAAAGTGAGTTGTTGTAAGACAGAAACTATTTGTCACTACAGCATTTCGCAGGTCGGATGCTAGTGTGTGTCTATATATATATATATATATATATATATATATGTGTGTGTGTGTGTGTGTATATGCCTCCATTTAAATCACAAACTCATAACACAATTTGAGAGCAAATGCTAGCCAAATTTTGAGAAGAAGAAGCTAGAACACAACCATTTACAAGCACAAATCATACTCTTTTCAATCAAATAAGCTAAGAGGTATGTTGGTTTAGCTAATTACATGTGTTTAGGTTGATTAAAGAGTCCATTTTGATGATTTATAGCTAAATACATGTGAATCCATGTTTTTATAGTTAAAATCAGTGTTATATGTTGTATGTGGCGTAGGAAAATATCCCTAAGTGTTTTAGAATGATTTGGTATTGATTTTGTGGCCAAAACAACAACTGTTCGGACAATAGTTTGAGGTGTGATATATACATGGCCCATGTAGCTCATGGGTAGGTTGTATTACCAGGCCATGTAGGTCAACACGAGGTAGTAACCTAGGTCAACATAGGCCATGTAGCCTTGTGTACCAGTGTAGTGTTAGGGGTACACGGCCCGTATAAGCCCTGTTTCATATCAGATTGTTCAGTTCTTAATATTCAATTATTTTAATTGTATAGGAAGGTAATTAGCTATCTGAGAGATATAAAAGTGTAGTGCTCTGATTTGATCATAAGGTGAATTTACTAAACTTTTCATCATATGTGCACAAGGTGTATTATCATATAGATATGTGATATATGTATCAATCAAAGGTGTTATTTAGCATACTCCTTTGTGTAGTAAGGCTCAGTTATAACATAGTACTGTGACTTACAAATTGTAGCCCTAGGACTAGTACTAGAGGCCGGCACATGAATATTTGATTTATTGAGTATTAAACTTAGTATTTGTTCCTAACTTACATTACGATAACATATTTATCATAAAGAATAGAGTTCATATGTGTAAAAGTCTTATTCTTAATGGTAGTCATGTTATCTGTATGTATGTGTGAAAATGATACCTAATATATATGTGATATCTCTACGGGAGTTATATATGTGTTTATATGGTTAATAATTTGGATACGTGAAGCTCTTGTAGCTTAACAGATACAATTTTCATGTTTTACAGGTCATGAAGGCAAGAGTAACGCACTAATGCTCCAGTTTGACCTATCAGTTACAAGAATACAAACTTAACGACTCTTTTGTGTAACATACGATACATCTTTTGTATATGTGTATATATCTTTTGTGCGAAAATTATTATGATAAACCTATACTTCCACTTTAGTAATATGTGAAAAAATTTATAGAACTTTATTTTATAAATTGGGGCGTTACACAAGACATCAATTTTGTGCTTGGCATATTCAAAAGCATGTGTTGGAGCATCTTCAACCGTTACGGTCTCGATATGATGATTTTCAAGATACATATACTACATGGGTTAAAAGTCAAAACATCAAAGATTTTGAAGCCTGGTGAGAAAGATTGAAGGAGAAATATCTAATAGACGATGATTGAAGTTCGAAAAACATGTATAAGTTGTTTTATCACTGGGTAAAGGCATATTTAAGAGACTCCTTTTTGTTGGCATGATAACTAGCGGATGTTAAATGATTTTATACTACAGTATGACAACACTCTGAATTCAAGAAGAAATGTAGAAAAAGAGAAAAATTTAGAAGAGGAGAAAAGTTTTAGAACTTTAATTACTAAACTCACATTGCATAATGATCATCCAGTTGAAGCAATGGTAGCAAAATTTTACACACAAAATATTTATGAAATATTCAAAAAAAAAGAGTGTAAGACTAGTGTTGATTGCGGTCATGAAAAGGTAAGCAAAGATGTCGACTTAGTAAAATATTGTGTTCGTTATTTGAAAGGTAATAAAGAAAACTGGAAAACAGTTGAATATAAAGTCACTTCAGATATTTTGGCTACTTGTTCATGTGCAAGATTTGAGACTTTTGAAACTTTGTGCAAGCATATACATAATGAAAAGAAAGATATTAACATCTATTCCAAACCACTACTTATTACCAAGATGGATAACGAAAGAAACTCATAACGTGGTAACTATTGGACCAAGATAGAGAGATATTAATAGTGACGATACTAAAGAAGTTAGTTTCATGACTTTATGGTCTATTAGAGCAAAGTTTAACAAAATACTTGAAAAAGGGCAAGACTCCCCATCTAAAATTGAAAAACTAGGTAGATTGTTTTACGATCTTCTTGAAGAGCAAGACAGAAGAAAGAGTAGTAGAGTTGAGGTGGATTCTATAATTAATTTTGCTACACAAAGTGTCACGCAAGGGAACATATCACAACACATTTATGTATATGATCCTAAAAATCCTGTTAAAATAGCTATCGAATTGAAAAAAAATAATGATTATTGTAAAGTAAAAAATCATAACACGTCTTGGTATGCATTCTATAATACATGTCTCTTATCCTTATCCTCTAATTTCTAATTATGATCAATTTCTTGTTTTGGATGAAGAAACCACACAATGCTCATATGGAAGAAGTGTCTATATGATTTCTTTGTTACTTTGTTAGTGATTCTTTTGTTAACTTAGTTAATTAGCATATTTGAAGTCAAATTTATACGTTTTTGGTATTTGCACATGGGACATATGGATCGTTCGTGTTGAGGTTGCGTTTTAGAAGTATCTGTCACAAGTTACATGGGTCAAGAAATACGTTGGATTGGTTCAAGAACTTGCCTCTAACATTTTCGTGATTGTCAAGTGAATCAGAAGTTTCTACAAATTGTTCGAATTAACGTTGAATGGTAGGAGTATTTCGATAGCCACATATTTTTATTTTTATTTTTATTTTTATTTTTATTTTTATTTGTTTGTTAGTGGATCTTTTGTTTTCTTTTTTTAGTTTGCTGCTCAAGCTGATTGTGATGTTTATGTTTGTTTTCATTTTATCATGTTTTGTGTTTGGAATCAGATCGCACATGTGCTCAAGAATTATATGTTAATGAAAAATAATCTGAGTAAGAGAAGAAGAAAAAAAGTAGATGGAAAGGTGGATGAAATGTGAAAACATAAAAAGAAAAGTTAGAATAAAATTAAATTGTTTTATAAATCTTTAATCTCTAATATATATTAAAAAAACTAGTTTAAATGCTCGTGTAAATACACGGGTAATTATAAAATTGTTATTTTATATTTGTTTATCTAAATATATAATTATTTCGTACCGACGAAAGAAAAACTCAATATGACATTTTCATGAAAACTAAAAGAGTTTTATATTAAAGTTAGTTGACATATAAAAGTAATTGATGATAACTTTAAAAATAATGTAGAATTTAATTACGGTAAGATATATATCATATAATAATCGTAGATTATGATAACGAACTTGAATATTTATTCCTAAATTAATGTAGTAGATTAAAAGCTTGAATTAGATAATAATTCTAATACAAATTAAATTAAGTTTAAATCAAAATGGAATTTAAAATCAAAACTTAGTTGGAAAATTGATTTGTATGAATTTTGGGTTTTAAATATTATATATGGTTACTCTAAATAATATTATTATATTAAATTAGTATATATGTTGTTCGAATCTTATTATATTATTCACAAATATTTTGATTTATAATAACGTAAATAATTGTGTACACAAATATTTTAACATTTATTTTAAAATTTAAATAATATTTTTTACTATTTTATCTACTATTAAAATTAAATTTTAAAAATTAAGTTTTCAACTTTGACTACTAAAAGTCAAAATTAGACTTTCAATTTTAATAAAACGAATGGATAGAATTTAATTTTAATTAAATGAAGGTCAAGATCTTCTATTTAATTTGATAAAGATTAGTCTTTTATTTAGATTAGAAGATAAGATGATTATAATGTCATCATCCTATTTTAGAATTTTTTTTCACCAATTATATCCTTTTATTTAAATTTAAGTTTTATCAAAATCAATAGCTTACGTATTAAATTTTAACATTTAAAATAACTACAAATAATGTAATTCAAAGATAATAGGGTAATTTGCTAAATGGATAAACAAACTTGTCTACATTATCGTAATTAATTATCAAATATATCTTTTAATATAAAAAACCCAACAAGCATTTTTTTGTGATAAGTGGTTACTTACTTACTAGCCAAAACTTTTAAATTATCTTAAAATTAATAATAAAAGTCTTTAATAGAAAAGGGATTATAATATCATAATTTTATTTTTAGAATTTTTTCTATCAATTATCTTTTTTTTTTCACAAGTGGCTTACAAATGATTTGTTTTCTCTAATATTATCTTTTAGATGATTTAGTAATTTTTTCCAATACATATGAGTTGTTTTAATTTCATATATATGTTTTACTTTATACGTAAATACTATTTAACATAATAAATATTTAAAATTTATTTTAACAATTTACCGTGTTTATGTAGGGATGTTAAACTAGTAAGGATTTAAATTACCATCTTGCCCCCTGCAAGAAGCAAAACACTACAATTGCATTCCAAGAACCATCAAATACAAAAGTTTCAAAAACCGATTGAAACCCTAACATAAAATATACACCATGTACAGCAACTAAACCAAGCTTCCTTAATCCTCTAGAAAACTACCAATCTTCTATTTCATCATCATCATCACCATCACCATCACCATCACCATCACCACTGGCTTCTTCGTCACTGATCGGCTTACCATTGTTCACCATTTTGCCCCTACTTGATCCTTCCTCTACTCTAGAGCCTAGCCACTTAAGGACAGGCTTCCACTCGGTTGAAATGATTGAAAGATCACACAAGTTCACACCATTATAAGCAAAACATCTTTGCCCAACCATCTCCTTCTACATCACCATAACATTTACAATGACAGGGTGTTACTAATTTTTTATTATATAAAGTACAACTCAAATAAGGTACACATCTACTCAAACAGGTATTTGACGTTTTGACCAAGCGGTATCAAAGGTGGCCAACCAACCAAGAGGTTGTAGGTTCAAATCCATACAGGGATAAATGTGCATTAGTATTTGCCATATAAAAAAATATATGGTGAAAGTATTTGGAAGACTGAGAAACATACTTCATCTAATGAGCGATGAATATCCTATTTTTAAAATTTAGATTTTGCCTATTTTCCGATATCATCATTGAGATTAGTCCACAGGCACTTCAGACAATCAAAAATTCTATTTAACCTGTAATAAAACAGATTGAAATGTGTTTTCACCTGATTTTGTAGTTTGAAGCTGTACCAATCAGATAATCAGCTATTCTAGTGTTTTCAGAAACTCTGATATCTTTATAAATTAAATTGCCATATGAGACATCCAGCCTTTTAAAAAAAATACGAGACAGGGAGTAGATGTCCCAAATTAGATTAAAGTGAAAGGGTAGTTAGGTTGTTTCATTTTCCCATTTGATAATCAGTACAGCAAGAATGGAACTGATTATCCAAAATTAATTAAAAAATAATTAGAGAACTTGCTTATTCAAACAGGGTAAGCTTAATAGTGAGGACATATCGCACTAATCAGATAATTAGTTCTGAAAGGCAAAGCAAAAAACACTCATAAAAATTGCGGTTAAATAATGTCAAACCTTGTTGCGCCATAGTGATTGCTCAACCTGCCACAGCTGCGGACGCCGTATGGCATGCCACCTGAGTCCTCATAATGAAGAAAAGAAAACAAACAATTTTCACGGTTTCAAATATAGTTTCGAGAATAATTGTGTAGCTATGGAAGCTGATTCGTACACAACAAAATCCATCCATACACAACAGATACGAGCATTTAACAACACATGGTACAAGTTGATGATGCATAAAGTGTTGTGTATGGACAATTTTTGTTGTGTACAAATCACCACCCTAAGAATATAGAGGTTGAAGTTGTGGTACCTTGAGGATAGAGGTTGATGATTGCCAAACATCACCCCACGTACTGCAACTGATGCAGCAGTTGACTGGATAATGTTTTCAGCCTCATAATTTCTAGATAGCACTCCATCAAGTGAAGCAAGAAGCATGTCAGCATCACTTAGATATGAGGCAACAACCCAAGCGCCATCAATAGCTTCCTCGTTAACAAAATCTAGAACTGAATGAAATCAAACATAAACACTGTCACGATTATGCAACTTTAAGGTTACACATTATTATAAAATAATAAGCAACAAATTATATGTGTGTGTCTGTATAAAAGCATACCATTTTCCTGTAAGAAATCAGCAATAGGCCTTGCTTGCCCATGAGCTTGACCAAGGACCCTCTCTGGTGCATCCATTTTCATGGGTAATCTTGCAAAGTCGTTTTTTAAAGATAAAGAATCCGTATCTAGAATAGCAGAGATTGAAAGGTTAAGCAACTGTGGAACAAAGTAAGTTTAACTCAAAATATAATGAAAAGAAGGATGATGAAAATAAAATATGAAACTTTAAAATAAATCTGAACATTTGACAAAAATATTAAATGTAGATCAGGTAGGAAAAATGTTTCTTCACAGCAGAAAATTAACAGTTTAAAATCAAAACTCAGGACATTGGTTGAAATTACAATCTTTGACACAATACTACTGCTTGTATCAGAACTCATGATAAAGTTATGGTTATCTTCAAGAGATTTTTTAATTGCACGACAGGTTTCCCTTTGTCTACACTTTACATAGCATGTAGAAAGACATCATAAGATCATCAGATGAACAAAATATATTTCCCATTTCCCATCCCCTCTGATAGATAAACAGCACATACCAGATGCAGTCAAATTCTCTGTGTCTCTTTTGTTGTGCAAAAATTTTCCCAGGGCATGGAACAGGGAGAGAGTTTCATCCCTGCCAAATGGTAAAGAATACCCGTCATCCTTATGATCGGTCTTGTTCAACCCCTTTCCTATTGAATCTGATTTCAGAGAAAAGTACTGCAATGATGTGATTGCATGTCTAATATCACCTCCACTGGCTTTAGCTATAGCATCTATCTGGTCAGCTGTTACTTTAAGTTTTTCTCCTTTGCAAATTTTGGAAAGTGTCTTTGTAATAGAATTCACTGTGATTGGATTGAAAGCCACCTACAGAATACAGATCATATAGAATGACCAGGTTGTAAAAGATCAGAGGTTGTACTTTTCACCCATTTACTAATGGTTTGATTCGGGTCATATCAAGTCAAACGTCATCCATAGTGTAATGTTAAAGCATGCATTCTCCTATCATTTTATCCATAAAATCTGATTATTCACATAGGGTGATACTGTGATCATATTTAACAAGCTAATATTTATTTTTAAAAACCCTTAAAAATCTGTCGATAAAATATCAAGTGTTTTTGGCCAGTTTTGACATATCTATGAAAAAGAACAGACAGGATTCCAACTTATGTCGAGTAATAAATGTAACCTTACAAGCCCCAACACTTTGAAGAGACGTCTGAAGTTCGTCCCAGCATCTTGAAGTGTAATCACTAGTGGCTGCTCTATTGTAGTCTGTGATCAATATGACAGTTGGAATACGTACAGATTGCACAAGAAGATGCAAGCAGCGCTGCAGTCTACTGTAAGAAATTTTTCCATTTACAACCGGAAGATCATCAATTAAGATGATAAATGGTTTCTGTGGTTCTGCAGTGAAAGACGAAGAAATCAATCCAAATTTCCTTATCTTTTCTACAAAATTCTCAAATTCATCCAACTTTGACATATAACGCAAGCCTAGAAAACAAAAAAATAAAAAAGTTAGTCACACTCGTGTAGAATAAAGTAGAGCTGTAGAGCAGGAGATAGCTATATACAGGAAAACAGATGACCTGCATTGGAGGTATGAACATGTTCTTGCCAGATTGTGGGAGTAGGTGTGTTCCATTCATATATTGTGGCTCCAAGATGGGAGGCAATTACATGAACAGTTGCCTATACGATGATGAATGATAATTATCATTTAAAGTAACGGAAAGCAACCAACTGATTGAGGAACAAGTCTATGGTAACCATTAATGTCAGCAAAACCACCTTTTTTTTCCTTTGTTGAGGAGGACAGTGTAAATTACTAAAGATAGAATCTGCATTGTCGCATGTTTTTTTTTGTTTCAAAAGTAAGAATAAGTCATGGACTTGCCCCTCCTGATACAAGTCTGAAGTTTATAATAGGTTACAACAGTTTTTTCCCTCTTTATTCTAAACACTAAAAAACAGCGAGTTTGAGTCAGATAGCATGAAATTGTAGAAGAAATGAGTATTACATACAGATTTTCCAACTCCTGCCTGTCCAGTAATGAGGAGAACATTATTACAAATTTCACCCTGCAATGAATTCCGACTCTAAACCAATCAGCTAATGTGCATCAACTTCAATAATACATTGGATATTGGTAATGAAGTTATCAGGTCTGTTTGATTTTGGCATGTCAACTGTAGAAACTTACGCATTTCGTGTTTTAAATCAGTATATCACACAATCATTTTATACAATGAGATCACTTCCAGCAAATGGCCATGTAGTTTTAATAATTCTTTGGCAAGATGGCACTTTTTTACGAAAGGAACAGAGTATGAAAAAAGACAGTCAATAACAGTGCTTTAAAGCTATCAAAAAGCCAACTTCTCATTACTTTTCTACTACAATACATGCATGTTGTGAAGCGTAGACTCGTATCCACAACACAACATTAGTTGCATCTTTCCTCAGCCTGTATTCCTTCTGTCTGACCCCAAAGGTACACCAAAAGACATAGGACCCATAAGAATACCCACAGTCCACACCCTCTCGAGTAACACACCTATGACAGTTTTAAAATCGATAACCATCTTTGTTACGCAACTACTATTAACAGTGATAAAAAAACTTCAAAAAAGAACGAAGTGAATAAGAAAATTGTAGACAACCATAAATTTGTTCTAAACAGGTTACCTATGTTTCTCTGTTTCTGATTTTATAATTTACCAGAAGATCTAGAAAATCAATAAACCTAAACTATAAAAAGATGGCAAGAGTATATAGCGTCTGACTAAAAAGATAGGCTACCTTTCTGGCAATGATTCTTTCTTCAAACCAAAGTTTAACTTCTTCAACCTGAAAAATCAAGGATGGGGAATGACAATAGTCCTCAACAATCTTAAAGCAAAATTTATATCAAATTAACTACCTTCTTTTTATGAACACATAGTTCCACCAAAGAGCAAGGCTTATATTTGTCTAACCATAACTCTTTGTTGCCTCTTCTATAGCCTAAATCACAATATACAATCATGTCAGCTTCAAAAGGCAAAAACTTTAAAACAATAAATCGCAACAAAGAAGGTTGTTGAATAAAATGATGAAAGTTAGATAATAGAACTACAGGTGCAAAATGATGTCATATGCCAGAACAAGCATGTAATGACACAGTAATCTATATTCCAGTAGAATCACGCGATTCAGTGAGTAGTAAAGAAGGTGCTTCAGTCATTTAAGATATGCAGCCATCATATTTCATGCATTATCTTATCATCAGCTTTGTTCAGAAACTAAGCCTAACAGAGAAAATGAGAAATTTTACAAGATGTAGACCCATAACTTAAAGATCTTTAAGTTACTGATACCTTAACTGTTTGGAAATTCTAAAACTGGATACCAAACTATCACAGACCCTAAACAGGTATAACAAATAAACTTCTCTTGCATCATAGAGCGCTAGCGGCTAGGTAACACCAACAAAAGTTTATGCTTATTTACTCAAATAAACACAACCAAAAGCATTACCGTAACTTGTAATTGTTCTATTGTATCTCATGATTTAGTTCACTCAATATATCAAGGAGATCAATATCTTGCTTCGAGGCTAGGCAATTAGAACTTCAAACCATAAAATAGATGGCAAAGAAAACTTATATATGCTAAAGCAGGTCTCAAGTTTCATTATATGACATCCAACTTGATCGAATGATCAACATGCTTATTGAATATTTATTAACCAGGAGCAATTACCATATAGTGCAATAACAAAATGTAGATTCCTAGAAGCTGTTATGTCTTCCATTTTTTCTGTGCATAATAATAACACACAGAGTAGGTGCAAACTATATTTATTAAATGTTATAGATGGTCAGTGCTCGCGGTGATGATTTCATAGTAGAGATGTAAAAGAGTAGAGCTACCGATCTGAATGCTCGAAACGAGCCGAGCCTTGATGAGATCAAGCCTAGCCTGAAGCTCATTTATTAAAAGGGGCCAAGCTCAAGGCTCAAAGAGTGGAGTCGTTTAAGCACGTGAGACTAGATGAGCTTTATATATATTATGATTTATAATTTATTGTGCATTATTTATATTTTTATATATCCTTTCAATGAAGATTTTAAATTAATGTCTGAGCCTATACGAGCCAAGCTTAAACGAGCCTAATCGAGCTAAGCCTAAGCTTAATATAATCTTAAACGAGTCGAGCTCGGGCTCCACATCACGAGCTCGAAACGAGCCGAGCTCAAACTTAAATATCCTAAACGAGCATGGCCCGATAAGTACCCTGCTCGGGTTCGGCTCGGCTACATCCCTATTTCATAGGATATAATGCTCAAAGTCACAAGCTAGATTTTGGTTCCTCGTAGAGCTTGACCAGTTTGACACCGATTATCTCTTTCCAGAGGTAATTTGTGAACAAGCATGATAAAATAAGGTGTTGTGAACTATCTTCTTAGTATTCAACATGAAAACTTATCATTCTTTAATTTCATCAAGTTCTTGTAGTTTAAGTTTTTACATCAGAAATATTTCACCTTATATATCAGTAATCAATCTATTAGATTTAAGTCCAATATGACTTTATTTTAAAACAAATATTGAATCACTGAACTTGCGGCATGCTTTGGTCATCACTAGAGACTCCATGAACTCAAAATTATCACAAGCCAGAATTAGAAGTTAAAACTCCATTTCATCAAATATTTAATCACTTAAGAAAGAAAAACTCGTTGCATATGTGACTGAACATTCCACTTTCTTTAATAACTGCAATACAAGAAACACAAGCATAGCATACCAGCAGATACCTTGAACCCAGTAAAACCTTCACCAAAATCCTCGCAGAACAGTTTCATCTGCAGCAAACAACTTAAGATTTAGCAAGTTACCTTATCACAAAGAAAATCCCAAACACAGTTTTGTCTAGGTTGACACTAGTTAAACATTTGTTCTTTTGTTGATTGGATAGCAAACAAAGCCACACACCTCAAAGCTACTTCTGTGGGTTGGTGCTATTGAACAAACTAGTTTCTCAATTTTGTTTCCTAAAACACAAATTTCCAGCATCAAAGCTATGTTAGACTTCTAGACTCACTGAGTCAACACCAAAGAAATCCCTTTCATCCATAGATTAGTAGTCGTGCTCAAATGAATAGGCGCACGCATATAGCATTAAGACACCAAACACGAAGAAAACTCAAAATCATTACCTCGTCAAAAGGATTGGCATATTTGCCAGGATGAGAATTGGAACTCGAAATCCGAGCTTTCTTTGATCCCTTAGTGTTAGTCCGAGGAACAGAAGCCGCTCTCGATTTCGGTTTCTTGAAATAACTCAAACTAGACTTCGCTGACTCACCCCCATCATCGTCATCTGATGATGATAAGATAACAACTGCCCTCTTCCCCATTGCAAGAATTAAAGGAAAACAGTAACTACTTCTCAATCTGGAGATAAATGCAGGGGAGAAATGTTTCAAAAAAGATTATCTCGGATTGAAACAGATTCTGATTAAACCCTAACGACTGCAGAAAAATGCATCGAGAAACGCCCCATATGTTGGCCCTCGCCAAATTGACGCGGGAAGTTTAGGCAATTAAGCGTATATGGTAAGCTTCCTTTAAGGGTCAATTTTGTAATTACAACAATAGTGTTTTTACTAAAAACTAGTTTAATATCGCGTATATACACGAAGATTGTTAATATAAATTTTAAATATTTACAGTATAAAATTTTAAACATATAATAAATCTATATATCGATAACAAATTAAGAAACATTATTAAAAATTAGAAGATGAAAAGAAAATTAATATACTCACAAATTTGTATTGATAGTTGTTAGTGGAATTAGAAATTAACTTGAGATCCGAAAGTTGTAGGGTGAAAATTACCCAATAGATTTGCAATAATAGTTGAATCAAGAATTAAGTTTTCGTTGAAAAATGCTTTTGAATTACATAAGATTTGATTAAGAATACGGGTAACTCATTTCTAATTAAAATCTATGTCCAACTGAAAATTCACGGCTTAAAACTTTTGATATAAGAAATTCTTCATTTGTTATCCATTTTAGGAAATAGAGGGAAATTATTAGTAGGGAAAAAATCTAAAGGGGGATGATGACATCATAACCATTTTCTTTTCATATATATATTAAAGATTATGGTGATTTAGATAGTGTTTGTTTTTTCTAATGAGATCTATTTTCCTCTATTGTCTACGGACGCACGTACATTAAAAAAAATTGTTTGCTTCATATTTTAAAATAGACATTAAAGGACTATTTTCTTCTATATTAAAAGGACATGGGTCGGCCTCTACTCTAAAATAGAAATTATCTTTTTAACCTAGCAGCCACAAAACTCACTCTCTTCGTCTCTTTCCCTTTTCATCAAACGTCTTAATCTCGCTCTTCTCTTTCTCTTCTACCCGGTCTCACGCCTCTCCAACGTCAAGATCTCCTACTCTCGATCTTTAACTCTCAATATCCAGCCTTGCTTCACGATCTTCCTTCTCTCTTAATCTCCAAGTTCTAAAACTGATTTATACTATATTGTTCTTTAAAATCGACCTTGGCCTTTTGTTTATAGGTGACTCCTCTTGATTTTGTTCCTTGTCCTACTCCATTCGAACTTTACAATTGACATTAGTCTTCTCCTCTTCACATTACAAGTAACTATTTTATGGGTTTAGATCTTTTGTGATTAATATGCTAAAGCTTCGTAACTTAGGTTTTTATGGTTGTAATATACCTTGTTATGAGTTATTGGTTGTTATTCTCAGTTCTTGTTTTATAAAATCTCAGATCCTCAACTTTACATTTAAACTAGAACGTTTGTTCATTGTAATTTTGCTTACGTGGGTGTTTTTCTTGATAAATTGATAGATAATTGTGTAGGTTTGACTTTTACATAAGTTTGCTTGTTTAGGTATTTGTATTTGATATATATGTAGCGCTCATTTTAATTACTTGAATTACGTGTGGGATGCATTATATACTTGATATATATGTATGCATTGTAGAATGATTGTTCTTGGATAATTGATTAATTGGGTTGCTTTTAATTTTAGTTATAGACGTGACACGGTTGGACGAATGAACATGGTGGTGTTGCTAATGATAACATCCAATTTTCCTCGACCCAAACAGCCTCACTTGATAAATCGTCATATTGAACTAACTAAGGATGACTCTTTTGATGGTGTAGATTTTCAAAAGGATGATGATGATACTATCTATGTAGAAGGAACAAGTAAGCCTAGTGTTGAAAGTGGAAGGCCAAAGAAAATGGCTAAAACCCTTGAAACCTCTAAGGGGTGTTTGGTTGGAAGAAATTGGTAGGAATTTGTGGGAATTGGAATCCAATTCCAACCAATTCACGTGTTTGGTTTAACATTATGGAAGGAATTGGAATTCATTGGATGGAAAACATTTCCTCATTTGAAGGAATTGAGAATCATTCCACTGCCTTATGAAATTTAAATTCCTTCCTTCTCTCCCGACCTCGTGCTCAACGTTGACTAGGCTTCAGCGACTTTCACCTCTATTAAGGTCGACGACGATGTAGGGCGATTCACCTCCGTCTAGGTCGACGGAGATTTGGGGCTTTGACGTTCGACTTTCACCTTCGACGTTCGATTTAGGGCTTCGACGTTCGACTTTCACCTTCGACGTTTGACTTTCACCTCCGACTTTCACCTTTGACGTTCGATTTAGGGCTTCAACGTTCGACTTTCACCTTCGATTTTCGACAGTGGGTGACGGAATTTCCTTGCTTCGACAGTGGATAAATGGTGGGCGACATTGGGGTGGCGGTGGTGAAGGTGGCGATGGTGGTAGGATGGTGGTGGTAGGTCTCATTGGTATTTTTTGATGGGGAAGAGAATTCCAATTCCTAGAACCACCAAACACAATAAGCTAGGATTTAGATTCCAAATCAAAATCCTTTGAATTCGAATTCCTTAATGAATTCCAATTCCATTGAAAAGCAAACCGTGAACCAAACACCCCCTAATAGTCTTGATGAATTGGCTCTTGATGTGCAAAAAGTAATACAATATTTGATTAAAAGGTAGGGAAGCATCAACTAAGGATCCCTTATTTTTTGAAGCATTCCACATTTTTGGCCAATCAACAAATATGAGAAAGTCATGGATGAGACTGCCTCTGCTTCGTAGCGTTTTGATACGATGGATTAAGATGACGGGGATGACATTAGGGATTTTCATGTAAGGAATAGGTTGACACACGATGTTTTGATATTTGAACTAAAAATTATCCTTTGTGTTTTGGTTTTTGAACTAGAAACCTATTGTTTATATTTTTGTTTTTTTATCTAGATTGGTATTTGAACCGGAAAATATTGTGTATGTTTCTTGGATTATGAATTATAAATTATCGTTGATGTATTGGTATTGGAAGAATCTTTTATGTTTGTTTGTTCGAATAGGTTTATCATGGATTATGAAAGAAAACTTTTGTCGTCATTCTTATGTTCTTATATCTTCATTATTTTTGGAAGAGAGATTTGAAAAGAAAGCGAGATAATATATCAATGGGAGCGGTTCAAACGAGAACTGTTTTTCGTACGAAAACTGCGAGAACCATTATTAGCCGATCATTTAATTTTCTGTCTTTTTTATTTATTTTAAATAGGAAAGGGTAGTATGGACATTTTTATATTACCCCATATTTTCTAAAACTAATATATCTCTCAAATGAAAAGGTGTTAAATTACGAAAATTATACCAAATTAACGAGAAAATTGTGCTCTTTAATTTGAGACCGGTCTTGCTATATTTTTTCGAAAAAAAATTGCATTTGCTGGGTTTTTTTACATAGCTCTCGACATAATTTGCACATGTGCATATCTACATCTGTGCTGAAAAAACTAGGTGAATCTGTGCATTTGCACATGTGCAAATGTCGAGCTGTGCTGGAAAAAAACCCTGCAAATACAAAAAAAAATTTAAAAATATAGCTAGATCGGTCTCAAATTAAAGAGCATAATTTTCTCGTTAATTTGGTATAATTTTCCTAATTTAAAACCTTTCTATTTGAGAGATATATTAGTTTGAAAAAGGTGGGGTAATGTAAAAATGTCCAAATTACCCTTAATTAATCAAGGATAAGTTTGATTAGTTTAATGTTATCCATTAACAACTCTTTAATCTTAACCATCCATCTTTTTGATTAACGGCTATGATTAGTTCTCGCAGTTCTCGTACGAAAAACCGTTCTAGTTTGAATCGTCCCCATATATCAATAATGTATGGGCATCATTTTACTTTGGAGTTGTTACAAGGAAATGATAGACAATGTATCGAGTTACTATGGATGTGGTGCGATTCATTTCTCCGACTTTGCACACATTTTAGGGTAAAAGGTTGGTTACAGGGTAGCAAGCATTTATCTGTTGAAGAGAAGATGACTATGTTTTTTATGATGATAGGACGCAATCAACATTAAGTAGTCAACAAACGTAAATTTCAACATTCAAAAGAAATGGTTCATAAGTATTTCCATCAAGTTTTAGATATAATTATGTCATTTCCTGAAGAGGTTATTGTTCCAACATCATTTAACCTAAATCCAAACGTTCCGAGAAATAATAAAAGGCTACTACGAATATTTAAGGTACATAATAAGAAATCACTTTCGTGATCTTTCATTATATAACCTTCAGATGACTAACTTATATAGGGAGCAGTTGGTAACTTATAATAAGATGTAAAGGTGATTTGTTATCGGAATGTGTTACCAATATGTAACTTCAACATGATATTCACATTTTTGTGGCCGGATGGGAGGTGGTCGCATATGATTCTAGAATGTTGTCCGTAACTGAGCTACTTGAGTAGGGTGTCGAGCCGAGTTCGAGCTTGTACTAAATTACCATTTTACCCTTTTACATATACACCATTTACTTTTATACCCTTAGTAGCTAGTTGTTAATTGTTGTTCGAAAATGTGAAATTTAAATTCCGGAATGTATTTTAACATTTGTTGCTACAAAATTTTATTAAATTAATTTTAGTCGAGTCGAGCTCAAGAGTGTTGATTACTTATTCGAGTCGAGCTCGAGCTTGAAAATTAAAGCTCGACCGAGCTCGAGTCGAGTTTCAAGCCTCGAGCTTTGGAACTGAGTCGAGCTCGAGCTTGGCACTGTGTCAGCTCGGCTTGGCTCGATTACACCCCTACTCCTCCTCCAGGTACCAAACACTCAATTCATAAATGTATTTTTATTTCTTAAACATTGTTTTTTATTTATAGATAAATATTATATTTGTGATATTGTATATGAACACATTCGTGGATTTATGGAACCATGTCGTAATGTAAGGTATTGGTTTGGTGATTTTCATCAAAGACGTACATCAAACAATAAAGAAAAGTTTGATCATGCGCATGCAAAATTTAGAAATGTCAATAAACGTGCATATGGTGTATTGGAAACACGTTTTCCTATATTAAACAGAATGACCTCCTTTTCATTGGTTACTCAAAGAAATATTGCCATTGCATGATTTTTCACATCATAATTTCATACGTAAGGAGGGTTCGCGTGACGAGTTTTTCTCACAATATGATCAAGCTAATGTACCACTTGAAAATGAAAATGAAAAACCTGATGACGATGTTGAGGATGAAAATTATGAGGTTCAACCACATGGTAGTGCATCCGACCGTGCGCAATCAAATTGTAGAACAATTGATGCACAATATAGATTAAACTTTAATTACTTTTGTAATGTCATTTGTTTAGAGTAAAAATTGTGTTAGGTATCAATATTTTGAATATTTGTACTAACATGTATGAATTTTACTTAGGTGTTAATTAAAATCGTATATCAAAACATGATACTCATTTATACATTTTCATAAGTTAAAAAATAATCAGTCTTTTTGGTGCAAACAGTCAACTTTTAGTCCACCACTATTCCTGCAATCATCTGCAGACATGGAAAGAAGATCATGCATTTTACCTATGAAAAAACAAACATCACCTTATTCTTTGAATCCTCGCCGTCTCCCTATCTCTTAGATGCGCAACCAATAAAAAAAGAACGGTAATGTTTAGGGTATACTATCGATCGTACATGGTTAAAAGATAAAGCTTAAAGATAGTTTTATAAAAGAAAAAACTATAAATGTTAGTAAGGCACGTTTTTTAAGCCCAAATCTTATGTGCTTCGATGTGATATGCTTCGTTGCTAGAAAAGCCCAAAGGCATGTGCTTAAGGCTTACTTTTTGACAACTTTGAGGTGAGATGGTCATGCCTAGTGCGCATGGAGTGCATGGTCTTCACATGCGCGTCTGTGCTTGCTCACGCGCACAATTGTGCTTCACTATACATGTGACAACTTCTGAACACCCCTGAGTGTCATTATGATGTGCCAAGTGTATCGCCCTGTTTTCAGTATAAACCGTATGAAAAAACTTTTTAAATAAACAAACTTGAGTGCAACTAAAAATCCAGTTTATAGATAATAGCAGAAGCAATAGTTGAAAACCTTTATAAACACTTAATATTTAAGATATTTGATTTAAAATTCGGGAAATAACCGGCACTAAGTAAGCTTTGAACAATTTGTGTTCAAAACACAAGATCATCCACTGAATCAATATCCATAAATCTTCAAATACCTGAAAATGTTAGTAATACCTGACTATAAAGCTCAGCGAGTAACTCAAAATAAGTACTTATAAATAATGTTCACGGTCTGGTTAGACTTTGTTCTTTTGATACATTCCGTAATTCATTATTGCGTTCGTATAATAATTGTTTCTGTAATTATATTTGTTTAATAAAAATATATGTAACCATGTTTGTTCGGTGATTGTTTCTGTATAATAATTGTATCCATATCTTTATAGTTGTACTATATTCATATGATAATTATATCAGTATCTCAACTACTGTAACCGTAATTGTATTCACACATGTAAGTTTATATGTGTTTTAAGTGATAAATTGTTATTACTATTATTATCTATATGTATGTGTTTTGCAAATTAAATATTGTGACCAAAATGTAAAAATGAACTAGAGGACTAGAAGTGAAAATCGAGATATAAACCTCCTCCAACTTATTTGACCCATTTGGGGAGTAAAAAACAATAAGTCCCATTTGTGGCTGGTCTTAATCGAGAGAAAGAGGGCAAGAAGAAGGTTGTGCAAGGGAAAAGAAGAAATCAAAGGATTTCTTGTGTTTGGGGTGCTTAAGTCAAAGTCTGTGTGTTCTTTTAGCAATCCTCTTAGAAAAGCTTTGGTTTTGGGCAAGAAAAGGCTAAACAAGTAAGGGTTGCTAATCACAGGTAAGTTCTAACTTCTATTTGTGTTTGATTTTAGCAATATATGAAGTGTTTGCCAAACTATTGTTGATATGTGTTGAAAATGTTATTAAATGGGTTAATTTTGGGTGAAATTATGAAGTTAGTGTTTGAATCATCAAAACATTAAATGTTGTTGTGAGAGTTGTTTTGTGGTGTATTTGACCCTTTTTGATGTTGCAAAGTTGTGTTTGCAGAGTTGGAAATTGATTGGTAAAATATGCAGTTAAAAAACAGCTTAATGCAACAGTTCATGTAGTTCGCGGCGCGAAGTGCCTGTTCAGCGATGGGTCTTTTTTCAGGGAATTTCTCCCGGCGCGAGAAGCTAGCGCTCGCGGCGCAAGGAGCCATGTTGACTCTAGAAACCATTTTATAACCCCCATTTGACCTTGTAATTGATTGGGGATTGATTCTAATGATGATAAGAGAATAAAATGGAGTCTTTTAAGACCTGAATGAGTGTCTAAGCATGGAATTGAACTTATACTCCTAAGAAGTCTTGATTTCGGTTAACTTTTTTAAGTTGACCTTATGTTTTGTGACTATAGGACTATTGATAAAGTGATAAAGCATTAGTTTTGTTAGGAAGTGATCCTCATCACTTCATCAGGTGACTTGTACCTTGCGGATACCTTTGTTTATATATTTATTAATTCATCATGCTTATACATTTATTATGTGATAGACAAATAAATGGCATCAATTTGTTACTGTTATAATGGATTACTATGTTTATGGTAATGTGTTATGCTTGTGCATATGTTTTAAAGGCTTTGCATACATGATATGTTACTTGATGATTATTGCAAGTTAAGTGTTTAAGTATGTTTAACTTGCTTGATTTTGTGGTTGTGCCTTTTGGTCCGGACCTGCGATTGAGACTAAGTGCTTTGCACCACAATTATTCCTTACCATTGGGTGACGTGTATATATGGTTCATATGGCTTCGACAATTGGAAATCTAGATACACTAGTGGTTATGGAATTGGTGCAAATAGTATAGTGGAATGATAAGTAACCATTATAACCATGCGGTTCAATGGGCTGACGAGCCACCGAACCAAAGTATACACAAGTGGACTTGGGGAAAAGGTCGCTCACTCCTCATAACCGTTGTGCGGTGGATGCTTTGTGCTCCCCCACTTAGACGGGAGATGTGGACATACCCCCACATGGATTTGTTTACCATGGTTGGGCACTATGGAAGATACAAGGTCTAGTGGACTTGTCCCCCCACATCTTATATGATAAAGATTATTTGATGCCAAGTTAATTAAACTGTGACGATGACTTGTCTTTGATACTAAAGAAACGTCTTCTGGTACACTCACTAGCTTTATGCTAATGTTTCTGCATTTAAATGTTTTATATCCGCAGGTAAATAGTAGCTAAGTGCCGGTGAGGCGGGTAGAAGCTTGTGATATGACCCTTTAGAAACATGTTTATATATGTGAAAACTACACTTTCTTTTGTTTATATGTTGGTTAATGATCGTGTATTTAAGATATCATGTAGCACTAATCTTTTGTAAATCAAGTTAAAGCTTCCTCATTACTTCCTGTACAATGTATAAGCAAATTATGGTTCACCAATGGTTGTTTTAAAACGTTTAAAATTGTACTGAAAATTCAGGATCTGGTTTCCGTACCATACCTTTATTGTCGTTCTGTCACTTATTACTCGGATAATACTCTGTCCATATAACATTATATCCTGTCATCAATACTTATATGGTTAATCAGGTCAAGATTTATCTGTACACATACTTGTTCTTTTATATCTCAAATTATTTCATATACCACTTAAAGCCTTTTATTTGAATATACCACATTTTGTGGATCACATACTATACTTTCAATGTATTAACATTGCACATTTGGTTCACTTTAACCTTTGACATTTTACTAGTTTATATCTTCTTAAACCACACATATTATTTATCTCAATTTCATATCTGTTGATATATTGTTGTACCATACGAATATTATTCATAAATACATTTACATAGAATTACATGAAATCGTGAATCACTGTTTACGATTACTAGATCAAGGTATTCACCCTGGAACCAAACAATTATGATTAGCGCGGCTCAGCTACCAATCCATAAAATGGGATGCTAATAAGGTCGGGTAGTACCTAAAATACCACCACTTATGTTTAGGTAACATTTAAGAGTTTAAACATGAGCTCAATATGATAGGTACATAGTTAAACTTTTCATACACCCCGTTTGGTGTTTGAACCGTGACTACCTATCACTAAACTAGGAATATGACCAAAATCACTTCCAAACCAGCCCTTGAAATTATATAATGAAATTGTATTATACGATATTTCAAAGTTTGAGGTGCAATGCAGCGACAACCTACCGCCATAGGATGTTTTTGTACGCCAATAGGCCTAAAAACACTCCTAAAACTGTAGGAAACACCCCCTACAACCGTATGAAGTATCCCTCGGGTCTTTAACAGTTCAAAAATAGCCCCGTTTAAACCCAAATCAACTCAAGTTTGCTTCAAACCAATTTATAATGTTATCTAATGTCATATGGCATCAAAACCTTGTTACTATCATTCATATTACTCTTTCTCAAAATCAAATTTCAAGAATTTTATTCAAGAACTCATTTGACCCACTTGAACCATTAACATTTCAAAACCTTCAAGAACAGTAAGAAAATAGATAAGAACACTTACAATTCAAAGATGATCATGATTGTGTTTGATTTCAAATTTGAAGAAGGCTAGATGATTTCTTTGATTTTCTTCTTCCAAATAATGAACCAGAAGGATGTATATGTGTGTGTGGAGTGAAAGAACAATAAAGAAAAGAAAACATTAAGGGGGGGGGGGTTACTGACTCAAAAGTCGGTTGTCCCCTTTTAGAGAGTATCCCGCTCCCCTATCCGACTTACCACTTATTCATACAATATCTATAATTCCCAACGATGATATATTTGGAATCATTATCTTAAAGCATTTAATAATTTATAACTTTTATTCACTTTCTTAAACTTTTACTCAACACCTCATTTTTTTAAATAAATTTGGGGTGTTACACCAATCACGTTCTTTGCTACATCTGTTCAAGGGTTGTTATAGAGAATTGAGTGAGTCCGTATGAGAGTTTAGAGAGAGATGTTTTTCCTCCTCAATTATAAAGGGAGACGGTCAAGCTTTGGAAGATTGGATTGGTGAATAAAGAAGGCTAACTCTTTACGTGGACCATTATACTTATGCGCCACATGCTAGAGGACTCCAATTCAGAGTCTACTACCAATTAAAGACAATACAGGTGTTTTTAATCCATCTTTAGTTTAAAAGTGCATATAGCTTTAATGAATCTATATGGGTGTTGTTAGTTATGTTTTATATGCTTCTGTTGTGTTTGTGATGATGCCTAACAATACCACCGGCATTTTGACTATACACAAGACTATTAGGTGAGTTATTAATGTTTGGCAAGACTATTAGGTGAGTTATTAATGTTCGGAATATGTATAAGACGTCTTGTTAGGAATCAAGACACCCTTCTCTTGGGATTCACTAAGGACACTAGCATGCAACGGAAGCAAAAAAAAACACACACAAAAAAACTAGCATGCAACCAAGAAATGAACAAGAAGAGAAGAAAGTTATACCCTATAGTGCTCCAAAATTTGAGTGGTCCAAAGAGTTTGGATGAATGCTTGAAACAAGTGGCTTCAAACTCCTTTGCAAGTCCACACCAAGCTTGTAATCAACCCTAATGTACTAGCACTTCTCTTCTAGCTCACCAACACTTGTAGTATAAGAGAAACAACCCAAGAACTTTGGTGCACAACAAGAACTTTGGTGCACAACAACAATTAACTCCAATGTAGCTCACTTACACTCTTTGTATGAACTCACAAGTGTTTGTTGTATGCATAATTGACCAAGAGTATAAGAGGTACACATGAGAACCCCTTATATAAACCACAAAGTGCCTCCAAAGCTACCAAGGTCGGGCTCAATGTCATGATTTGATTGTACCACAAATAGTCCAATATAATACAAGTGACACTTGAAATTCTGCCTTCACGACTTCTTCATGAGCCTTCACGGGCCGTGAAGCCCAAGGGTATCACGACCCGTGCCGCCCGGACAAGACTCGTGGGGACACGGCGCTTCATGACCCGTGGAGCATCCTTCACGGTTGTGAAGCCTAGGTCAGATTGAATTTGACCCTTTTGACCCATTCCTCTTATAGCAGGTTGTCGGGATTGAAACTTAACGTGTGACCCAATAGGCCCGCGCTTCATTGGTAGTGATACTAGCATACGTGTGTCAGTGGACAAATTTCAACACTTCAAGCATTAAAAGAAAATGCGGATAACAAAACAAGACAAGAAAACACGAGACAAGATATAACGTGGTTTGGTTGTCAGAGTCACGACCTACGTCAACGGACAGGAACCAAAGACTTATTTATTAACTGAGAGTGTTAGATGATGTACATATGACTGAACCTAGGCTCGATATTTATAATCAAACAAGATACACCAAGAAACCCTAATATCTATTTAGGAAATAATCAATTTACATAATTAATTGATTCTCAGCTGCCGCACATTAAAACAAACAACTTGGGCTCCAAGCTGCCTACTCCACACCGTGGAGTGCTCCACCCCGTGCACTCCTGCTGCACACCGAGCTCTCCTGTTTTCCAGTTTCAAATATCTTCCAAGCCATTTCAAGTCATATCCTAACATGTATTATACATTAGGAGCATGTAAGACTTAGTATGATAGAATCTTATAATTGTCGTGCTATATAAAATGGTTTGATTGTGTGATATAATGTATTGTTATACAAAGATGAAGTTGTAATAATTGTTGTCATTCAAGTTTATTTTTATTTGAATGTAACTATGTGTGACAAGGTGTTAAATTTGTTGGGTTTACGTGATAAACAAAATGACAAACATAGAACAATAGTGAGTAAATGACAAAAATTGAATGACACATGTGTTGGGTTTTAGAAACCAGATTAACTATAAAAAATAATCTATTTAATTGATCTTACTAAAACAAAGAAATAAGTTTATAGAAAACTTATTTAATCAAATAAAATGAGTGGAAGCAAAAAACATAGTTTTAATAAAATTCCAGGAAACCCAATAGCAGATCTAATTTTCATATTCACCTTAATCATAATTAACCTATAAAAAGGTTAGAACGATTTACCTAGGTTGCCCAAGACATTCCACCCATAATCATGCAAACGAACCTCCTACTAGACGGATACAACAACCTTCAAGCAATCTCGAACCTCAAATTCTTGTGTAGGTTTGGTCGATCAGACAAAACCGAACCCCAATTTAGTTCCCTTGAGGTTGAGGCAAAAGAGAGGAGAAAAAAGATAGGATTACCGGGTTTCTTTTTTGACAAAATTTTGTAACCGAAAAACCTTAACCGTTTATAGGTTTAAGAAATCTATTCGAATTAGGAGTTGTTGTACACACATAAATCTATCAAGATGTTAAAAGAGTAGTATAGACCAAATACATGTTTTATCACCAAGACAAAATATAGTAGACTAATAGCTACACAAGGTTATTTAGTCTGTTAGAGTTGACAAATCGTATACATGACAGGTTAAATGACATATTTTTGAAACAAATTACATGTATGATCACACGAAATAAGTATAAAGATAGTTGTTTATTAAACTTTATGCTTACCCAAATTTGACTATATGTGTGGTAGAATCCAAGGATTGAGTCATCGAGGTAAAAAAAGAGAAAGACTCTAACTTGGTGGACTTGACTTAAAATCAAATAAAATTTATCAAAGTGTAATCAGAACATAAGTTTTGTTAAACAATAGTGTCATGTTTTATACGATATGTGGAACATTCTTTGATGCACAATGTATATATGATTAAACTAATATATTGTTTAACATTTCATGTTATATTATGATGAAAAAAATCATATTTATAAACAGAAAAATTACTGTTTATTTTCGATTTTTACCTTTGTTCATTTACTTTTATTTTAATAATTCATTTATGTAGGTTCGATTTAAAAAAAAAATAATAATAAATTGTTTTGACATCACAATATTGATTCACTTTTGATCTTGGATCTTGTATAAATAAATTTATTTATATATAAATAGGCAAATCCCAAACATACACAACCTTGGTTTGCCATCATAACTGGCGACTTAACAGTCCAAAACTAAGCGGACTTTCCAATCTAAAGTAGACACCACCGGTGTTGCACGACAAAACTAACCAGCAACTCCAAATCAACTCAACATATTCATCCGCAGAGGAGACGGGGAAATAGATCGGTAGCAATATGATCTCCGAAATTGTTGACGAAGACAAATGGCTGACAGCCGGCATCGCCGGCCTTCAACAGAACGCCTTCTACATGCATCGCGCTTTGGTAATCAATTCAATTCGCCTTTGATCCATAAACCCTAAGTTGCAGAGAATTTATTTCTTCATACACGGAAACCCTAATTCATGAACTGCTTGTTTCTATATTGCATTATATGTTTTAGGATTCCAATAATATAAAGGACGCGTTGAAATACTCTGCTCAGATGCTGTCAGAGCTACGTACTTCTAGGCTTTCTCCTCACAAATATTACGAACTCTGTAATTACACTGATCAAACTCATTTATCCTTTTGAGATTGAAATCAAGTATTATCGTACTGTGAAATTTGGAATTTCTGATGAATGTTTTTGTTTGACTGTAAATGTGTTTTCTCTGGATAGATATGAGGGCATTTGACGAATTGAGGAAGCTGGAGATCTTTTTCAAGGAGGAGAGTAGGCGTAGTTGCTCTATTATCGAGCTGTATGAACTTGTGCAGCATGCAGGCAACATATTGCCAAGACTGTAAGTGGAAAATTAGGAAACTGTACCCCTTTATCTTTTTCTAGTTATTATACTCTGGTGCTGCATTAGCTGTAGAAGATCTGCAAGGATACACTTCCCCTACTTTCAAAATATTCGGCAGTTTTATGCTGTAATTTTAACTCACACTTGAAAAGGAATTGCTTAGAACAATGGTCGATGCGATACAATAGATCAGTTCCTTTAAGCACCAATTCTTGTGTCCAATGAAATAAGCATCACCATAGAGTTTTAAAGATCCTTGAGTAAGTTTTATAGAGTAAACAACTCGGTGAGGGCTATGGGTTGTGGATTATGTGGTACTTACATGAATACCAGATGGATATTAGGAATTAAAATCAAGTCTTAATTCCCTTGAACCAGAATAAAAGCAGTATGCCATTTTTTCCCCTTTGCATTTAGAATAGTTTATGTTGCAGCTTTTGTCTTTAAAAGGTACTAGTAGAATACCACTACTAGGCACCATATACCGAATAATTATGTAAAATTCTGCCCTAGTATGAGAAGTTAATCCAATACTAGTTCTTTGGGTTACCTGAAGTTTGTAATGGAAATCAAACATTTCCATGAAGTCCTTAGTAACTTTTCTACCAACTCCGAACTTATATGTACGAGATGCATTTGATGCAAGGGCATTTTTATAAGCCGAGATAAGACGGAATATCTTTGATGTAATTTGAACAAAAATAGAATTAGTGAGAAGAGTGAGATATGCTGTAGGGATCAAGTACTCCACCTAAAAGAGAGTTTCACCAAGGAGAGTTTCAAGCACATGGGCTCCATGCTGCATAAGACATGAGAAGTAGACGAGGACGTAACCTATTGTATAAAAGCCGGATGACTAAAGTGGAGGGGCTTGACAAAATTACCTTTGAAGTTAAAGAAGGCCCAGGAAAGGAACATGGAAGATCCCAAATGTGGTTTTCAAGACTTAGTTAGGAGTAGTGCCTATCCACAAAAAATTGAGAGAGGGAAGACTATGAGGTTTGGCCATGTCCGAAGGAGGCATCCGAGTGCGCTAGTTAGGAGAGTGGCATTGGTCATAGTTAACAACAAAAGGAAGGTTTGACCAAGTCTAAGGTGGGAAGATAGAGTGAAGCTGGACAGGGGGGTTGCGACTCACCGATGTCATGACCTATGATGAGATTACATGGAGAAGGAGAGTAAGAGCAGAGGGATGAAGTGTCTAGTAGGTTTTCCCTTGTGTCTAGGTGCGTGTGTGTGTCTATATATACATGTATGTATGTGTGCGTTTATGATGTGTGTAGCATGCTCGTGCTTATTTATGGAGTAGGTGTATGTGTGTAGATATTTATAGTTTATATATAATACAATGTGCATATATATGTAATAGAGTTGTGTTCAATAAAGTCCATGTAAAGAACATAGTCCTAAAATTTTAATATTCAATCACAGGTGATTCAGTATACAATCACATGTGATTTGTAAAAGCATCACATGTGAATTACGAAAATGCCACTCCGCCCAAAATTTTAAAATGCTATCTGGACCATTGATGCCATTGATCCAAAGGCTAAAATTAGTCCCTTAGGACTATGAATTGTGGACTATATTGAACATTCTTCATATGTAATAACATTAATAATATTATAATAATAAGGTGTTATTTGAAACCTAATTTCTAACTCAGTACATTAATTATCCTTAAAAATTAATACACACGTTTTTTTGGCTAACAAGGCTCTATGGCTGACGACTCTCTTTTCAAGCTAGAGGTCTTGTAGGAAGCAATCTCTCTACCCCTGAGTAGAGGTATGATTGTGGGTAGAGGTATGACTCTGCATCTTACCTCCCCACATACCCCGCCCTTACGGGATTGGATAAAGTTGTTGTTGGTGCATGTATATGTAATGTACTTTAGTTGACATATTTTTTAGTAACCGTAAGTTCAAAAAAACAAAAAACAAAATATTAATAAATAATTAAATGAAGCAATAGATAATATTTATATATATGCATATACAAATAAAATATCCATAAACAAAAAAAAGTAATTATGTGTAATAATAAATAAATAAATAATATTAATAGTAAATTAATAAAAAATAAACTATAATAGTAAATAGTAAGTAGTAATAAAAGAGTACAAAGTGAAATAGTTTAATTTTCAAAAAGTATGATAACCAACCTATGATAGTTTCCTTTGTCCTACTATAGTAGTACAACCTCGCTTACCATAAATAACAGTGTTAAACAACACTTGAACTACACTTTATAAGCCAAAGGTATTTAGGAAGCAATCTCTCTACTCTCGGGTAAAGGTATGACTCTCTACATCTTACCTCCTTCATACCCTGCTGACGGCTCACGTGGGATTGGGGGTTGTTGCAGTTTTATGGTACTAGTGTGGAATCTTGTTGCAATAGCACTTGGTGCCTATGATTTAAAAAATGCGATGGATAAATTCTATCTCTATAAGGTAAAATTATGGAGAGTTATGTACTTATGTTGCTATGAGAATGTGGAATTTGCATATAATGCTATAGTTAGCTTAGATATTGTTATGCGATTTGAAAAAGTACTCATTTGCTCTTTATTTTCTTTTATAATTCTATATGTTTGCAACTTGTCCTTTTAGGTTTATTTTTTCATCCTTAAAGCTGAATCAAATATGCTCTTGCTATTATATACCTCCTTTGTCTCAGAATAAAGTGTTTGATGATTGGTGAAATATCTTTCAAGTTTCAATACGAAGCATAAAAATCTCTTGGACAAAGATAAAATGCTGTCAGTACTTTAAAGGGATTTATAATGAACAAAGAGATTTTTGGGACATCTGTAAAAAGGAAATTGTTACATTCACTAGTTTACTTCAAATGCATATGGTTATCGATTCCTGATTATCTTGCTTTCATCATTCATTCAGGTATCTACTTTGTACAGTGGGATCGGTGTACATTAAGTCAAAGGAGGCTCCAGCTAAGGATATCCTAAAAGATCTTGTTGAAATGTGCCGTGGTATTCAGCATCCTTTACGTGGACTCTTCCTAAGAAGTTATCTTTCTCAAGTCAGTAGAGATAAGCTACCTGATATTGGTTCTGAGTATGAAGGGTGAGACTATTAAACTTTTACATGCTTCAGTGACCAATTACAAAGTTAGAGTTCAAGTGTTCAACAATATTGAATATTCTGCATTAAACTGATAAATTACCTTGTCCTGCATGGCTACCGGGATAAGTTTCGCTACTAGTTTTAGAAAACTTTATTGTTCCCCCAATCATTTAAAGGTGTTTTTCAGGATGTTTTTCCTGTGTGTGTAAAGTATAGAGTTAAAGTTACGTTCCGATTTCACTTGGAAATTAAAATACTTAGCTAATCAGATAGAATTTTTTTTAATAACTAGTTTGTTACTGCATTATCTTTATCATTATAAGGACACCAGATTAACAGGTGGGACCAGAACTACCTTTAAGAATGATGATCTTATGTATGCATTTGACCTGCAGTTTCTTTGTGTTTGGGCACAAAGTTTCCATTTAAATGACCTTTTAGCATGAAGAGCAAATTTACAAACAGCCTGTAGAGCTAATTCTATATTATGCTTAAGATGTTGTACCTAATAACTGGGTCGATGCCTTGGTTTTACAGGGATGAAAACACTGTTATGGATGCTGTCGAGTTTGTACTTCAGAATTTCACAGAGATGAACAAACTGTGGGTTCGAATGCAGCACCAGGTTAGTTAAAGAGTCAATAGAAGCAGGGTGTTCCTCATAACAAAGCCAGACCGGACGGAACCGATAGAATATGAGAACAGAGAACCAGACTAATATAAACTAGTTCGGTGACGGTTTAAAAACGGCTTGGTCCAAAAAGCAGCGCATAAACTGAATACAAAGACGGGGTTATATGGTTTAAAATTATAAATATTAAATGACATTGTCTTAGGTTTGAAGAATAGAATATTGCAGAAAACCAGTTTGGTCCATGTTTCAGACTAGACCAGACTGAGTAATGGTTTTTGGAAGTATCGCGAACTGAAACCTGGTTTTGTCATAATTTTAGAACCGAGAACCGTACAGAATATAGCTGGGACCTCTTTGGTTCTTTGGTTTTGTCGGTCCAGATTGATTTTTGCACACCTTAAATAGAGCTCTGAAACCCGCGCTTGAGCTTAAGCGAGTATGCTTCCATGCTTTATTGTCATGATTCATGAAAAGCTTAAAAGGAAACATGAGAGTGTTTTTCGAAGTATAGGTTCTTGTGAATAATTTATGATGTTGATCTGGGGCTTGCAATCGGACTTTCTGGCCTGCAGGGACCTGCACGAGAGAAGGAGAAACGAGAAAAGGAGAGGAACGAGCTTCGTGATCTTGTAAATAATTAGTAACTTGAATTGCTACGTATCATTTTCATTAAACAATAGCACTTTCCATGTATATTCTTATATAAGGCTACTTATTTTCTTAACAATTTGTCAGGTTGGAAAGAATTTACATGTTCTCAGTCAGATTGAAGGCATTGACCTAGAGCTGTACAGAGACGTCGTTCTTCCCAGAATTCTCGAGCAGGTATTATATGTCTGCAGTGTGTCTGTAAAATTCTTTGGTGTGAGGATCCGACTAGTGGTTATGTTGTTTTAAACTCGAGATTAATTGCAGGTTGTGAATTGCAAGGATGATCTTGCGCAATATTATTTAATGGATTGTATAATTCAAGTCTTTCCTGATGATTACCATCTACAGACTCTTGAAACATTACTTGGTGCTTGTCCACAGCTTCAGGTGGGGTTTTCCATTAAATCTATATACAGTAGGTACTTGGGATCACTTTAGTAAATTGTCACATCTTTGATAAGTGAATGGCAATGCTCTTCGGAGAAAGTTTTCTATGTGTCCTATCTTGGTTATATTTGAAGATTAATGATGGCTTTTGTAATAAAATCTATCTTTATTATAGTTTCTGTTTGCTGTGGTGTTGTTTCCAGTATTTAGTTACTAAATTTCTGTTTTCTTTCAGCCATCTGTTGACATTAAGACAGTACTTTCTGGTTTGATGGATAGGCTGTCTAATTATGCTGCATCAAGTATTGAGGTGTGTGAACTTGTGCTAAATTTGGAGATGTTCAATTTCATGAGCCCTGATAATAGTTTTGCTGCAGGTCTTACCAGAATTCGTCCAAGTAGAAGCTTTTGCAAAACTGAACAATGCCATAGGTCAGGTAAAAAAACTCATTTAGTGCTCTAAGCATTTAAATTTGAATGCACAAAATAGGAATTTGTCTAGTTCTTTTTCTTGGTTTTGTTGTCTTAGAATTGGCTGTGTGGTATTAGCTGCAAGTGCAACTAAGATCCATAGAAGTATATTTTTATATTAACACATATGAGAGCTGGAAGGAAAAAAAGCAGGTTGTATTATCCGATGCTTGTGTTTGGAAGAACAAATAGCTGGTAGTCACATGTTCAAAAATAAAACAGAAAATCTTTATTGTCAAAATTTGCTGTTTGCTATAAAACGACCAGTAACTGATTAGTTTCCTTTAAAAGAAAAAGCGAAAAAACGCATGGCATATTACTTTTATGTTCCCTTTTACAGTCTGGATGTACATATTTTTCCTTAAGAGAAACAGTTTGTGTTGTACATGTTATCTATTTTCTCCAGGCCATTAACATTTGTTGGGGAATACTTATAACAAAAATAAATCATTTAATAACTGCTTTATAATCTCAATTGCTTTCAGGTTATCAAATCTTATCCTTTTATTTTCTTAAACCAAGCTAATGCTTTGATGCAAACTGATTTGTTCTAGTTTATATTTTTTTTCAGACACTAGTTAATTGTTACTGGTTTTTGTTCTCTGCATGAACAGTAGTGGTTATTTGGAATTCTGTTCAAGCATTTTTGAGCTTTAGTTTTGATGCAGGTGATAGAAGCACAAGCTGATATGCCTGCTTTTGGGGCTGTAACTTTATATTCATCTCTTCTGACATTTACACTCCATGTCCATCCTGACCGGCTTGACTATGTGGATCAAATATTGGTATATTTCTCTTTATATTGAATTTGTAATTTCTTTCTTGAATTTATTATTTGCATGAACATAATCAGGTACTTATCCTTGAGAAATAGTTTTTTAATTTTGTTGCAAGTTCTGCGAAAATAGCACATTGGATGTATAATGTTATTGTTGAAGGATCTGATTTACTAAACAGAGCTATTGATTTATGTCATATGCGTATTTAACTTGGTTTTTGCTAAATCAGAGAGACGAGAGAAAATGTCTTCTCATTACCTTGAAAAGAAAGTTTACAAATATATATATATACACACGACTTAAATAAAGAAGCTACACATTTACGTCTCAGAACCTGAACTATACAATTCTAACGGCATTGATTAACTATCCTCCACAGAGAAGTTTCTTTCCTATGATTCGATCTATTCTTTTTCCGTGGAAAATAATCTCGAGATCTACTGAACTATAATGATTGTAATTTCTCTCTTGATCTTATATTAAGTGTTACAAACAGGTAGACTTGTTTAAACTGAAGACTTTTGGAGAAACAATAATGTATTGTGCTCTCTTTGTAATTTTAGTATGCTCAACAATATCTCAAAACATGTGTAAAATGAGTCGCTATAAAATGCTAGCATATTCAGCATAGAGCTCTTACCTTTAATTATGATTGTGACGCTGTTATAGACTTATAGTTGATGCTAAACCTAGTCAATGAACCATGATTTTTTACTGTAGCCTATTTTGTCCTGTAGCGGAAATTATCTGTTTTTAATGTAAATTTGTCCTTTTTTTGTTTGGTGATGTTTTTTTTGTTTTTCTTGTCTCATGTAGTGGATGTTTTTTACATTGTGTATTTTAAGCCGCAAATTTGAACGCTACAAAACACTAGTGAACTGTTGCTAGGAAATCTATGCTTTTAGAATCTGCTGCAACGTGCAGGCTAAAAATCCAATTCATGATTAAAGATGGAAAGTTAGATTTAACGGCGGGACAAAGTGTTATGAAAAGATAGCTGCCCTCCTATTATTGTCACTGGCAATATATGTCCATCACAAACATGTTTGTCGTATCCAACTGAAGTGTTCCTGCTTTCATGAATAGATAAAGTTTTACTGCATAAATAAAGTGAGCATTTGAACCAATTCCAGGACATTCGTCAATAAAGCTATGTGTTCCACATCATTACATAATGTCTTCTCTATGTTAATATTAAACTTGTTCGTGGTCAATTACTTCAGGCCTAGGCCTCAGATATTGAATGTAGCATTGACATTTTTAATGTTATCGCTCGCCTATCTGTTTCTTCAGGGTGCATGTGTTAGCAAAATTGCTGGCAAAGGGAAGCTGGAAGGCAAAGCAACAAAGCAGATTGTTGCACTTCTGAGTGCTCCATTGGAGAAATACAATGATATAGATACTGCGCTAAAACTTTCGAATTATCCTCTAATGATGGAGCACCTGGATGATAGAACTAATAAAGTGATGTCTAATGTTATTATTCAAAGCATCATGAAAAACAAGACTCACATCTCAACTGCTGAAAAGGTATCGTCGCTCTTTACATGTAAAACTGACATACATATGCTGTATTTTAACAGCTGTCATCTTTCTGTAGGTTGGGGCTTTATTTGAACTAATAAAAGGGCTTATTAAAGATTTGGATGCCGATAGTGATGACGAGGTTAATGATTTTCACTCTTGCTTACTTCTGCTTTGTCCCACATGCACATAGTTTGTAGTTCATTTCATTATTTCACTTCTATTGATATGTGTATTATCAGATATTTTGGAGACGGATGATTGCATTATGCCATTTTATGAAGGTTTATATTTCCAATATTTTTTCTTTTTTTTTTCGCGTCCTGTAGATGGATGAGGATGATTTTAAGGAAGAACAGAACTCTGTTGCACGTCTAATTCAAATGTTGTACAATGATGATCCAGAAGAGATGTTGAAGGTATTCCGCATTTGGTCTTATTGTTTTGCTCTTCTGGATGTGGATGATTTGGTGCTCTGCTAGGTTCATTATTGTATTATACTGATAGTTGCAAAACATCATCTCTAATTAATCAGCTTTTTGACAATTTTTGGTTGCATGTTTACAGTAGATAAGATATTATTGCAATCAGCTGAAATTCTTTCTTCTGTGCATTTTCTCTGCATATTATGTAAACTGATGTACCAGTATTGCCTCCAGCAAGTGATAGTTGCATGCATCTCTTCATTCATGCTGTACAAATGTCACCTTTATGACGTGCCGTCAGCACCATTGTTTATGTTATTAGTGACTGCAAAATGTCCCTGGTTATCATGGTTGTAAATCTTTATATTATGTTGGTTGGCAGATTATATGTACAGTGAAGAAGCATATTTTGACTGGAGGACCCAAGCGGCTTCCCTTAACAATTCCTCCGCTTATATATAACGCTCTCAAGGTTTAATTCTTCCTTTTAAATTACATTGCATCTGTATATGTATCGTGATGCATTTCAGCTGATGGATACATCATACTTCATTAGATCTCAGTCGTGCTACAATTTTGATTTTTTTAATATTTCTTTACGATGAAGGTATAATTATTAACATAAAACTTATAGGAAATCTTTAATCTCCTGGTAGTATCTCGTACTCACATTTCTATTGCATAGAGGTTGTGAAATTTTTTTAGGATGGAGAACATAATAGGGAGACTCTCACCTCAAATTTATCTGTTTTTTTAATCAGAATTATTGAACTAAAGAAAATATAAATATGGTATGGTAGCCAAATATGAAATTCAGGTCACACTGTTTACTTTTGCAATATCTATTGTCTAGTTGATATGGATTTGCTCTATGGTGAAAAATAGATTCTATGTGCAGTAAACCATATGAAATAATCAATAGCTCAAAGACTGAAAGTTCATGTGTTATGTTTAAGGAGCAAAACAGCTGGATTTTTGTTTAGTTCCGATTTTGATTTTTTCTTTTGTCTTCTAGCTGTTGTGTTTCGTGCTTGTTGGCCTTGCTTTTTTTGTAGTTTGTTGTTAGTAAATAAAAATACAAAATTTTAATTTTGGTAAAGTTTCGGACTTCACACTACACAGGTAAAACAGTAAATAACTCCAAGTACACCTTGAAAGACAGATAAATTGATCAGTGAAGATCAGTGTTGTAAAACTTGTATTCCAAGGCCGAGAACTTAACAAGTAATCGTCACTCGAAAGGTGACCTTGCCGAGTTGAGGTGAATTGAACTTAGTAGTCGGTTACAGTCAAACTCGGCTCCTACTCGGTGCGACTCAGGGTGAAAGGTCAAACCTGGTCAACTTTTTTTAAGTTAAACACTTAAGTCCCTAAGACTATGCAATTTTTGGAGTTCTGATTGCGTGTTTGTGATTCTGTTTGGTGAATGGTGATTTGTTTGCTTCAAAATCAGACAACTTGGTTCAATTGTTGATTCTGTTTTGTATTTTGCTTAAGTTCTGTTCTTTTTATTATTCTTCTACTGTGAGTCTGTGAGTTTTTTTTAATTCTATGGTCCTATGAACATGTCATACATGTAATTTTAGATTATATTTATAAAAATTCCAATATGAGTACGTCTCACCCAGCCCAATTATTCGCTACACCCCAATTGCTCGAGTACCACCTAGCAAGTTTTACAACATTGGTGAAGATGCCTTAAAAAATCCCATTGTGCCATTGTCCAGCAACTTCTACAATCTCTTTACTTTTTTTTGAATGGCTAAACACACACTCCCTAAACCTAGTTCTACACCATATTGTCCACTACAGGACTTCGAATCCACAACCTTGTGGAACGCCAAGAATACCAGACTGTCACAACTTTCAGATGCATGCCTCTTTTCTAGTAAAACTTAAAAAACATACAAACTACTTACTAATATCCGAATATAATATATCAATTTAATTTAAAATAAGTTAAGTAGTAGTAGTACTAATAATAATAAATAATACCTTATTGCAAGTTAAATCAAATCATTGATTTAGTTAGTTCTCAGTAGTTCTCAATACTCTTTGCAATTAATCTTTTGCTAATTAGGCTCGGCAGGTGTTTCACTCTTTCTAAGCCGGAGGTCTTTTAAGAAGCAATCTCTCTACCCACGGTAGAGGTATGAATTGTTTACATCTTACCTCCCCCATACCCCCTCAGGTGGTAGTGGGAAATGTTGGTGGTGTTGTACATTTAAGTTTTAACCAGATTCAAAATGGTGGGATCACCAAACTGAAACACATGATCAGCAAAAATTCCCTATGAAATTAGTACTTATAGGTTATAATATGTATAATTTGTGTTCAGGGTGTGTTGGGATTGCACTTGCAAATTAATATTTGATTATTGTGGTTTTAGATTGCAGATAATTAGTTTTGAGTGGTTGGATATGGATGGATCTGATTGTTTTAAATAATCAGTGATGTAGCTTATCCAAACTGTTTATTTAAATTCAACACACAGTCACTTAATCAACTTGACCAAAATGAGAGGGTGTCAGTCTTTGTTTTCGGTTAAGGGTTATACCAGTGAGGTTTTTTTTATCTTGTATGGCTTCTTGGGAAGAGCGATCTGATTGAAGTTGTCTTTGTACATTTTATCTCATTTTGCTTTTCTATAAATTCTGCATGATATGACAGTTGATTAGGCGAGTACAAAGTCAGGATGAGAATGTTAGCGAAGAGGAGACAGCATCAGCCACACCAAAGAAGATCTTCCAAATATTGAATCAGGTAACTTCACTACTTATTTTCATGAATGATATCTCCGTCGTGGTCATGCAAGAAACATATCATTGTGAACCTGGATTTTTCTGCATTTTTTCTTTTCCAAGCATCAAATTGAGTTTGGAGTCAGGGTCATTTTTTGCCCAAATCTTTAGGAATTTGCCAGACTGCTTAACTTTTATGGCTTCTTGGGTTTGTTTTGGTCATGTTTAAATTTGTTCGGAATGTCATATGCGTCAATCAGATCATAGGCAGGTCCAATAGTTTTGCTAGTTTGAATTCTTCCCAAAACAAGAAATAGTTCGCCACCCAGCTCATATTCATTCTGCCACACACCTCGCCTATATTTTGTTGAATTTACTACCTTTTTTGTATATTACGAATTTACCCTTAATTATTTCATCTGCTTGCTAAATTATCGATCATAATGGGGCTAAATTGAGAAGCTTATAATTTTTTACTTTTATCAATCAAATAATAGTTTCATATTACATTCGATATATTTCATTTGTTCATGAAAATAAGTATCAGAAATGCTATTTTGGGTATGAAATTTAAACCCTCATCTTCTCTAGAATTGACCTTTAAAACAAGTGTGACAAAGAAGTGAAACTTTAAAGCAATATAGGTCCAGAAAAATTTCAATTATGATATGCTTACTTTTTGGTGTTTCATATCTCAGACAATTGAGGTTTTGTCTTCAGTTCCGGTACCTGACCTTGCATTGAGGTTATACTTGGAATGTGCTGAGGTATGTATCTATGTCCATAGTATATCTTGACCGGTATAAGTTTCAGGGAACGGGGATTTGAACCCAATGAATTCCAGGACTAGCATCTCAGATATTGTATTCATTTTGTACAGGCTGCCAATGATTGTGATCTTGAACCTGTAGCATATGAATTTTTCACCCAAGCATATATATTATACGAAGAAGAGATTTCGGTAAATCAGAATACTTATCTTTCAAAATTCAGTTATATTTTTTGAAATTTCTTTTAGGTATGGGATGCATTCTATTATGATATTATCTAATTTTGGTTCATTTCCAACGTAAATGACAGGATTCGAAAGCACAGGTAACAGCATTATACCTGATTATAGGAACTCTTCAGCGGATGCACATCTTTGGGGTTGAGAACAGGGATACTTTAACACATAAGGCCACAGGGGTAACATACTCATTCATAACAATTACACCATTTTTATTTTATCTCGTTCTGACTTTTATCTTTTACATTGTGGTAGTATTCTGCAAAGCTATTGAAGAAGCCAGATCAGTGCAGAGCTGTTTATGCTTGTTCACATCTGTTCTGGGTTGAGGATCAGGATGGCATCAAGGACGGTGAGAGGTAATGATCATGCCTACTTGCATTCTTTTGATAAATTACCTGTGTGTTGACTATGATTACAAAAAATCTGTTACTACAATCTAATTTTCCAAATACGATTTCACATGTTTTATGCAAAAAACAAGAATACTTTGCGCGACTTTTAACCCGTTTGACTTCATTCAACTCTTTCCCTCCTTTTGCTATATTTATATTTCGCCCTTTAGAAAATTGAACATAACCTGAACCCACCTGTTGATAAGTAAATGGATCAAAATGGCCATCTTCAATTTGATTGTCGTTTTGTTTCTGATAGATCATAAGTTCTACATAGTTATTCACGCCAATCATTCTGAACTTTGTGAGTTTAGGACATGAACTTGTTTATGAAATAACTAGGTCAAGCTGTTTGTGTGTTATGTAGAGTGTTGCTTTGCTTGAAACGTGCCTTAAGAATTGCAAATGCCGCTCAACAAATGGCTAATGTGACAAAAGGTAGTAGTGGATCAGTCATGCTCTTTATTGAGATTTTAAACAAGTAAGTAATAATTAATTACTCCTTAAATGTGCTTTCTTATGAGGAGGAAATGGATTAAGTTGGATGGTCTAATTGCAATTGTAAATTCAGGTATCTTTACTTCTTCGAAAAGGGAAACACACAAATCACAGTTGCATCAATTCAGGGACTGATTGAGTTGGTAACAACTGAAATGCAAAGCGATACTACCACATCAGATCCAGCCGCTGATGCTTTCTTTGCCAGTACAATCCGCTATATCCAGTCCCAGAAGGACAAGGGAGGGCCAACTGGGGAGAAATTTGAACCCATCAAGGTCTGAAATTTTTTGCTATTGTTGATGTAAAATTAGTAGCGAAGCACTGCGTGTTTCAAGGTATGGAAATATGATTCCTGCTGTTGAAATTTCCTATGCATATACCGGTGCTCGATCCCTGATCGAGTATGTGTTTTATGGCTGTCTATATTTTTGACTTAGCTGATGATTTTAAGCTGGAGATTGTTAACATTCCCAAGTTTGGTATGTGTACCTTAAGAACAAGGTGTCGATTTAAAAAATTTCTGACATAGGAACATCTTTGATTTTAAAGAAACCCGATGTTAACTTTACTTTCTTGAGTGTACCCTAAATCATCGCCAGTATTAAAGGTATGTATCTGAGGTAAAATGTCAGATGAAGTGAAACTCTTTATTCTGTTTTAGGATTCGAATATTATCGCCCAACAATTTAGGGGTTTATATTGTGCTACTCTCTTTCCCTCTCATGCTAAATGTTGTTCCTCCAACACATTACCAAACAGTTACACTGGTTTTAATTGTTATTGTGATTATAAGGGCAGGATAATGCATAATCAAGTCAAGTGACTAATATGTTGAATAAACGCTATGACTTCTGATGAATTCGCGTATAAGTCTTGTGGCTTTATTTTTGCATTGTTATGCATCCGACTTTAAAAGCTCAAAGAAATTGTCCTTGCATACAAAGTTCGGTGACAGAAATCATACAAAGCAGATGGAGCTATTCATCGAATTTCTTTGATTTTAGGAAATTAATCATGTAAAAAACAATGACATAGGATTTCTAGGGATTTTTCAGTTTAGCTTTTTATAAGTTAATTAATATATTCTGTATGGGGAAAGCGGACTATGTAAAAACTGCTCTCCAGTCTATGAAGCATCCAAAATGGTTACATATTACCCCACCGCTATGTCAATATCATGTTTCCACCTCACATCACCATGTAATGTAATGGTTACAACTCACTACATCAATGTTATGAGTCATCATTGGAAGTTAGTTGCAGATTGTTAGAGTTGTTAGTGGCTAAACTAACTATAAATAGTGTGGAGTCAAAAGAGTAGAGTGGCTTTGGTAATTGTAAACACATTCTCTTGTAATTCTCTCTGCGTAATGAAAACCTAAATCACTTACCAACTCTTGTTCTTCTTTTAAGGGTTCTGGGTATTTGGATAACTTCTTCAATCTGTAGATTCTAGAAGTTGAGTGTATCAATCAAATTCTAGGATCCCTTCACCCTACAATGGCGTGTGGTCACCACACTACCATGGCTGAGAAGAGCGGCCGTGGTATCCATCACATTACTAACCCACCATTGCGTGTGGTCACCACACCACCCATAGATTGATGCCACTACGGTTACTATGAAAGATGATCTGGCTAAAAATAGTTGGATAGACCATGTGAGAATGTGAATGCTGTCGGGGGAGGGAGAGAGAGTTGAAGTTGTTTAAAAGCATGGGTATATTCTCTCAAGTCTCTCTGATTTTCATGTCACGTAGCCAATCTTGTATTAGTCCCGCACCCATATTCTATGACTTTAGGCCAATGCTTACGAGGTTAAAGTTGAAGCATAAAGCAGGTCCAATGAAATCATAGTTCTGAATGTTAGACTATAATAGAATATACATAGTTATGAATGTCCCGAATCTCATTTTTTTAAGCACTTGACTAGTTGATATCAACACCTTGTGAGAGCACATTTTTTAATCTAAGATGCGTTATACTCAAACACCTTCAAAACAAAGCGCAGAGCCCTTGTTACAGCATACAATAACCATGCAGATAGAACTGCAGCAATTGCTGAATGCTAAAGAACACCAAAACCCGATATCAGAGTTGCCAGATAACATTATGAACAGTAACTATATGCATAAAGGGTGCTGTTATTCCCATTCACAGAGTGTGAGTAGCAATTCAATTGACAAGACCTTATACTTTTTTCTTTTTTTATTGTTGTTTCCATCCTTCCAAACCATATCGTTCAGTCTACCAGATCTTTACCCCTTCCATGTCTCTTACTCATCTCACAAGATTTCTACAAAATTTGAACTCATCTTTCAATTTCACTTTCATGCCGGAGAAGGTAAAGACGGTGGTGAGGCCGAAAACAACCATCTTTCTATCCTCTCTACTCTCTTTCACTGGAGAAGGTAAAGACATTGAAAAGCTTAGTCACCGGAGAAGCTAATAATGCTGGAAACAACCATCTTTCTACCCTCTTTCGCCGGAGAAGGTAATGACACCGGAAACAACCATCTCTCTACGCTTTTGCTGGAGAAGATAAAGACGCTGGAAGGCTTAGTTAGCGGATGAACTGGAAACACGTATTTGGATGAAAAATCACCTTTGTGTTTGATTTGGATGAAAAATCGTTGATTTCATTGAACATGTTGGCCAGATTTGATAGTAAATGGTTGGGTTCATGAATGGGGAACAATGGTTAGATTCTTAAACATTTTAGCCTAGATGTTTACATGTGTTTTGGGTTTCTTTTTTCTCAAACTAAAGCTAAAGATCTAGATTTATGAAGATGATGTAAATATTAAAAACAAAACTTAATAATCGGTAAATAATAATAATTATAAATATTTATGTCTTTTTGTCAGAGGTAAGAGTCATGGTTGTCACTCACGAATTACACAGTGAATAGACTAAAAGTATGCATCGCACTTACCAAGTGCGACTCATCCGTGCCACAAGTAATTTTTCTCCGTGCGAATAAACCAACCCATGCATAAAACTCTAATGCAGTAATTGAATCTTTGACAAAAGTACAAACGGATGAAATGAATATATAAAGAAAAAGTCAAAGACAGTCTTATTTTTTGTTTTTGTTTTTCTCTAATGCAAAACTAATACATATAAGAAAAAATCAAAGCTGGGAGACAGAGGGAACCTGGAAGGCCTAACAAGTGAAGTTGACTAGAACAGATTTAAAAAACAAAGTAAAAATGGAATAGAACCATCGGCCGAATGACAGCTTTCAACTTCCTTGAAGAGAGAAAGGGCAGAAAGGTAAAAACACAAAGTTTAGCAGGTCCTATCTCTCAATTGTTGATTACAATATAGAGCAGCCTTTTTGACCTTTTCCTTTCTTTTTCTTTGAACTTGGAGGTTGCAGGACAACTTTAATGGCAGCATCAAAAACTCCCTTCACATTCTACAACATAGTCCACACATGACAGTCAGACACTGCTAATTCTACAATGGATCTCAATATATATAAAATAAAGAGGTTGTATGCATTAAAAGAATTTGAGTAGACCTTCAACCGTTTGACCATGTTTGACTTGTTCAAAATTTTGACCCATTTGAGATTAAAACACAACCCAACTCAACTCATTGACAAGTAAAGAGGAAACTGCCACCTCTATCTACATGGATTGGAAGAAAGATTATGTATGTACCTCTTGTGTTTTTGCACTACATTCAATGTAGGTGGGAGCTCCAATCGTCTTCTTTAGTTCTTCTCCCTATAATAACTCCAAAATAGAAAGTCAGTCTTTTTTAAACAATCCGAGCTACTCCCTGAAAAATGACAACCTCGAAGGCTGCTTCGGTTTATAAGGGTGAAGGCAAAAAATCTTTGTAGGTGGTCAAACCCAGTGACCTTTCTATTCAACTGAAGCCCGGTCCTGGCATCTAAATAGCGGGCTTAACCAGGCCTTAAGTTCTTAATTCATGCTTTCTTTTATAATCACATCGTCTATTGAGCTACCATTTTGTTAAGACATTTTTCGGCTGATGTTTTGATAATTTAGCGGCAACAATATAACATATTGAATTAGTCAAAACTACCTCATATTTTATTTTAAAACTAACTCAATGTGTACTATATTGAAATGATTGGTAATAAGGCATACAGAAAATCAAATTTTATATGTCACAAACATAAGATGATATTGATAAGTTTTCCAGAAATAAGGAAAAAGATATTGGTCTTAACTCTTAACACTCAAGCTTGGGCCTAATGGTCCCTGGTCTAATTGTGGTCTTAACCAGGCTTTAGTAAGAAATGCAGGCACGATTCAGAACCAATGGACCTAAGCAGTACCTAATTAGGTTTGACTTTGGGCTCTTTTGTGCATCTCTAGGTACGCCATCCCATTAAAGAAGATCATTTTGGGCAAAATCTGAAACTAAAATGATGTGTTGATGGTTTCACAAATTGCCATATTTACGGGTATTTTCATAATTTACTAATATTTAAACTATATCACAATCGAAGAGTACAGTTTACTGTTCAAATAGAGTATTAGTTTTAGTAGTAATAATCTTTACCTGAGCAGTTGTAATGGGAACTGCATTAGGATGGTCAGCAAAGAACTGCTTGTCATCCCGAAGATCTAAAATCCACCAAGGTCCAAATTCATCATTTCGTCATAAATTAATAAATAGACAATGTACAAAAGATTCAGATTCATCATTCCTTTCATAACAAAAAAAAGATGAAGCAGTTTGAATAGAAATTCTGAAACATCAATTCAAATGGCTAGAAAACAGAACATTAATAGAACAACTAACCGATTTTGGTCCCAACAAGGACGATTGGGACTCCAGGGGCATAATGTTTTAATTCTGGAATCCACTGGCAGCAGAAAGATAAGAAAAGTCAGTAGATCTTGTTGCAGCTACAAGGCGGTGTTTGGATTTGGGTTTTAGAACCGATTATTTTATTAGTTTCTAATGTTTAAACAACACAGATTATGGTAATCAGTTTTGCATTAGGTGCAACATAACTGATTATCAAAAGGGAAAACAAAATCTCATATACTTTTTTTGGAACAACAAGAAATCACAAATGTACCCCTTCTTTTTCTACCTAAGTTTCAGAAAATGCGTTATTTTACAATATGCCATCTCCTAACAAGCAGGTTCATAATGTCTACATTTTAAAGAATCAACATTTCTCCAAACAATACAACAACTTATTACAACTTCAAACAACATAAACAAATCCAAACATTATCTCCTCCTGCCCATTTTAGTGTAGCTGATTATCTGAACTCTTTATTGTTTTTAGAACGAAAAATACTCGCATGCTTTTTTCCCTATTGGGACTTGAACTCATTCCGGTTGGCAATTATTATATATAATCACTTTCAAAACACAAATCCAAACACACCCTAAGTGATATGAAGGATAAAAGCAACAGGTTCACCTTCTTGGAGACATTTTCATAGCTGGCCTTGCTAATGAGAGAAAACGCCAAAATAAAAACATCAGCCCCACGATAACTCAAAGGTCTTAGTCTGTTATAATCCTCCTGTCCTGTTCAACATATGTCGATTTAACACTTGAAAGAAGTACAGCCAAGTTCATTAACATAAAAGTTATCAAAGACAGTTTCAGAAGGCTACCAGCAGTGTCCCACAAACCAAGATTGACAGTGCTGCCATTGACAACGACATTGGCACTGAAATTATCAAATACAGTTGGCACATAATCCTGTTAAGAGGACAATTGAAATTATAGAGAATTAACTTCTGATATGTAGGGAGACTCCTAAATAGTCAAATACTTAAAACCACTATCTAAATGACAAAGAACAAGAAATAAAGTACTTATACAAAAATCAATAAAATGAAACTTATGCTTAGTATGAGCAAACACAAAGATTTGTGAGTGTGTGTGCGTCTTTGGTAACATTTCTATCCTAAAATCAATCATGTTGATCAATTATTCTTTGAAAACACAGAATGTAATTGTTCATTTGTTTCTACTATGGTAATGATGAATGCATCATATAATAAGAAATTATTCTACATTCCCTTTTGTATGATCAAGACAGTGCATTGAATTCATATGTGGATCTTTTAACCCCATTCAGAAAGGAAAATTAGGGGGAAAGGCTGACAAAGCAATGCAAATAGAATCTTCTGCTTAACGTCAGGGGCGGACCCAGGATTTGGAATGAGTGGTAGCACTGGACGTAAGATTTGAAATGTGTGGTAGCACTGCCTCGAAAAAATCGAAATTTACACTACGAAAAATCGAAATTTACACTACGCGGACAAAATTGACTGGTGTCCCGTGCCACCACAGGCAAAGCCTTAGGTCCGCCCCTGCGTTGAAAGCAAGACGGAAAACAAGATAAATGGCAAGAAGCAGTTTTTCCATGTTATACAAAACTCTGAGCTTTTATGTACACCAAAAGAATGCCATCATTATCCCATTTATAGTATATACCCTCAAGGTCAAGGATATCATCATTATACAGATTCTTCCTCTCCGCAGAATAAAACTAGGCAAAAACCAAACTTTTCAAAGACAAAACAGGAAACTAAATGTGAGGCTTCTTCTTCAGAATCGAATACGGACTATAAGAGGATTAAGGACCCTGATAAATAAATTCATAATTAGATCGACCGTTCCTACCTACCTACCTACCACCTACGAATAAGATAATTCGAAATGTGCTGTCAAAATGTCAGAATCAAAAAACAATGTGAGAGTGTTGATGAATTAAAAGAAAGAAACAATCACCGTAGGGAAGGAATTGCTGGTGTAAGAGATCAAGAGACAGGTCTTTCCTACAGCCCCATCACCAACAGTGACGCACTTTATGAACCTGGAAGCGCTCATATTTGTTCGAAACTGAGCCTCAGATCTTCTTCAATTCCCAGAAGACCTGATCAAGATTCTTCTTATTCTATGTTAATTTTCTTCCTGTAACCTTCACTGTCACAAATTCACCCGATTTTGCCAAGGAAAAGGGACATTTTTTGGAGGTTTTTGAGCGAAACCCTAGAGACTAATGCACAGGGGGGATTGAATTGAAAATAGTAAAGATGAAAAAATTGTTGAGGAAATGGGGAAGAAGAAATGATCTGATGATGAACGGAGATGAGGGGAGGAAGAGAGAGAGAGAGCGCGCGAATATGAATTAGCCGCGAAAGAATGCCGTTGAATCGTTACATGCGTGGTGGAGATCAACTCCCTCCCTCTTTCTTTGCTTCCATCATTATAGTGCAAATTATATGGTTTATCTTTTTCTTTTTAATAACAAGAAATAAAAATCTAGTATTTATCTTTCAAACAATCACACTCACAAATAACTAAAATGAAGTGTATGTTATTTATTTCATCATTAACTCATTTATATGTTTGTGAGTGTAAAAACACCTGAAATAAGTGTTCTAGATGCGCACGTCATTTTCTCGTAATAACATTACGAATATGGTTCTTAATCACTGTTTGATATTTTTTATCCATCTTAATAAAGTTGTTATTGTGTTACCATTTATGTAACATCTCAAAAATTATAACACCATGATTTTCTGGTCAAGTTTAGACTTTTTAAACTTATAATTTCAAGCATAACTCAATTTGTTAAATGATACAACATAAGCAAGACATTTCTTTCTGAAAATTAACCCCAATTATCAAGTTACAAACGGATGTTACCAACCATCATACTTGTTAATGAACAACTCAACAAGTGTCCTAACATCGCATGAGTAACCCCTGACAAATCATGCACAAACATCTTCAAAAGAATACAAAGTAGAAGGGGGTTAGCTTTAAAAGCTATTGAGTACAAACATAACCAATAATCATCACATAACACATATATCGACATACGATAACACATACACCATTATTCTATCACATTGTGATCTACTAACATTATCGGTAGGCGTCGTATCTCGTGGGGTAGTCTATCTAGCTCAACGAACCTACCTGGGGTATCAAACCCATTTATGCTTGCGGATAGAGGCTCACCAAACACCATTATAGAGCCAACGACTCCCTACGGGTAACCAATTACCCCTTATGTAAAGGAACAGTGGTCCTGCAGAACCTATGATCCAATATCAATTATCGTTAATCCTAACCCAAAGGTCCCCTAGAATCCTTGATCCTGACCCAAGGGTCCCCAGAATCCAGCCAAATAGTTGGTCCTGCGAAATCTAACCATATCAGCTGACCTCAACTATGTGACTGTAAAGCAGTACATAAATGTCCTTACATATACATATAACACATATCGGATCTATCATAGATCCCTTAGCATGCATGCATTTCATAATTATTTCATAAACCTTTACTCATATACTATGAGCAGAACACAAGCATAACTTTGCTCTTGACATGAAATCAATACATAAATCATATATCATCATGTAACTTTGCACATAAAACATACATGGGTAGTCGTTGAGTTTGCTTATTTAATTATTTACAAACTATTATGCATAGTAGTATTCTTCTTCTTATTGAGAGCATTATATATTTATCTTTCTTGATATTGGTTATTGGATAACCATTTATCCAACACTATCCCATAATCGAGTTCATCATCTAATAATCAGGATATTTTAGCATTCCAATGAGCATAATCAAAACTACCATCTTGTTCATAATCATATATGTGACATCCGTCACCAAAAACAGGTTAGTTGAGTTTAACTTGTTATACGACCTAAATCTATGTGCTTGTGTGATACCTAAGTTCTAGTAAATACTAGAATTAGGTGTTATATATGTCTAAATTCTTCAAATAATGTGGTAGAACATTTAACCGATTCCTAGTGTACAAGGTTATCGAGCAAATGTCTCTAGAGCGAGTATGGGTGAATGAATCCCTCAACTAAATGTATAACACTAATACTAATAATATATGGATAATAGTTGATACTAGATGGCAAGTTTAAATATCACTCAATGTGGTAACCCTAATAAGTCAATATAATACATAAATAGTTAAACAGACCTACAAGAAATAAATATATACAACACTAGGAACTTATAATAAGTAATAATGCTAATACAATTTATATATGTATATATATATATATATAAAGTCGCTTAAGGCTAAAAAAAAGATAAAATTTACAAGAGAATAATAATAATAATAATAATGAAAACAATACAATTGAATATATATATATATATATATATATCTACGGCCAAGGGTTTGTTTAAAAAAAAACAATAACCCCAACAAAAACTTGAGTTTGAATTTGAATTGAAATCAAAATATCTAAATCTCATCTAAAACCTCTTAAACAAACTTCCCTAATACCCAAACTAATCTCATCAAATTTTGGCCTGCTTTTCCTTCCTCTTGTTCCACGTCTCCGGCCTCTATACCTTCTTCACCATTGTTTTTTTTTCAAATCTTCAAGGAAGCAAGTCATTTAATCTCCATTTGAAGAGTTTAGGTATGTACATGTTCCTCCATAAACTTTAAATTTCTTCTTCTTGTTTCTTTGCTTGTAAAACATGGTTGATGGATTAAACATATCCTAGTCACACATAAAGTTATGATTTTGATGTGTTTGGTTGAATATCAAAACCAAGGGATTGGTCTATTTAATTTAAAACTTAAAGAACAAGAACCTATAATCTGGGCAGAATATGTACCAACTTTAATAGGCCATATCTCGGCCAAAACAGAATGGAAAAAATCGATTCTTGACACTAAAAATAATTTCTTTGAGTCTCCTTTCATCTCCAACTGGTTTCATACAAAACTAAGTTCATTTGGTCGCCCAAATAATTAAAATCGTTTAGTTGCGCAAATCTGTGTTTTCGGGCAGTTTAATCTACCAACTTTGAAATTCCTAAAACCTATTCTAAACATCACTAAAATTCTTCAAAATTAATCTGGGGAATATTTCATGAGTTTTAAAAGTCCTGTAAAAAGTTTAGAATTTATTAAGTTGTTTTACTATTTTAATTAATTAAAAACATTTTTGTGATTGAATCTGGAAAACCTAGGGTTTCCTTTAACAGACTTTGAATCATCATAATTAATCCTAGATCTCGAATTAGAGGCCAAAAAATTAATATGAATAAACTTTGGATTGTTTTTAATCACGGTGGAAAATATTAGGATTTATTAGTTTTATTTTCTATTTTAATTGAGTGAAAACTTTTTAATTGTCCAATCTGGAATTTTTGAAATTTCCATATTCAGAGTTTTAAAATATTGTAAAATATCCAAACATCCGAATTAATTAACAAACAATTGTGTGAATGAATTTTTATATGTCTTTAAGTTAATGTAAAATTTTTAGAGTTTAATAAAGTTTTTTAGTATTTTAAATAAATAAAAACTTTATGACGCGCAAACTAGAGGCATTTTCTGACCCACACCAATTAAAGTATTTGTTATAAAATAATAAACATGTTATTAAATTCTAGAAAATTTATATAAAATAATAGAGACATTAAGGTCTCTACCATAAAAATTTAGGAAAATAATTAGGATATTTTGATTAATTTAAAAATATACGAAGAATGCCCAAAATTTCAGTATTTAACCTACACAATTTAAAAGGAAAATAAACAAGATTTCAAAACTAAGATATACATATTGGGGTTAGACCCAAGAAATGGATACACTTATGCAACCTAGCGTAAAAGTTAATCGCGAATCCTAAATAAAATTTAATAGCTCAAGGATAACGCATAAAAAGACTATTACTCGTGAATCTAATATAATCTATATGAACTAATTGTTTGTAGATTTGTGAGCGTGCTAAGACTCGATTGATTAAGCTACTTACTAAGGTGAGTACTCGTGGCCTCTTTTTACTATATTTCTCGGAGGAGAATGACACTCAAATTCTCTTTTAAACTTTTTATGCCGTGATGACTATTTTTTATTTATTTTGGACAACTTATGTGACGTATATGCAAAGACTACTTGTTGTTGGTTGATGACTACTGATTCCTATATCCCTATGAGCCAACGATTTATGCTCCAGCGGGTATGCTATAATAAATGCTTGGAAGACAATGATTTGATTCCTATTGAACCTGGTGGTTTGGATGTTGGTACAACATCTACACGCTTAACATGCTATACGTGCACATTTGTCCTACTTAAACAATTTACACGGCAACTATGCTTTTACTTTAAACCTGCGAGCTCACCAACTTTATGTTGACATTTTCGAGTGTTCATTTTCAGGTAATGCTAATAACCATGCCTAAGGAGCTTAGGTGACCCTAGATAGCCTTAGCGTGACATGGGCAGTTGACTAAGGATTCTTTCATTTAACTATGCTATCATGAACTTGGATTTTATAAATCTAGGGCTTGTAGCCCCGTATACTTGTCCCGGTTTGTGGGAACAACTATTTCGTATGTTCTTGTTTTAAATTGTTGAATATGGTTGTCGTGAAGTGACTTGCCACGACACAAGTCCCCTCTTGTGTCGGGGAACATCGTGACACGTTGGTGTGAACTCATTTAGTAAAATTTTCTATTCATATATCAATGTGTTATGACGATCCTCTCCGTCGCACCTCGTGTTTCCGCCAAGGCGGGGTGTGACAATATACTTTATCCATTATGTATCATACATGGTTAACGGTAATTAACGGGTCCATAATACCATGTAAAGATTAACGATTAAGTCGGTACTCACCTTGGGTCTACACAATTATGATTAGCATGGTTTAACTGCCAATCCATAAACGGGATGCCAATAAAGTCAATTAGTACCTAAAATATCACCATTGATGTTTAGGTACCATTTAATAGCTTAAACATGAGTTCAGTAGGCTAAATATATTGTTAAACCTCTTACACACTCTGTTTGGTGTCTAAACTATGATTACCCGTCACAAAACTAGGAATCTAACGAAAATGGTTTCTAAACTAGTTCATGGAAACAAGGAGCATAAAAGTAGACTTTCATAGATTTAAAATAACTGTTTATATGCCCCAAAAGGAGTCAGGTTGATTTTATATGGTTTTTCAAAGGTTTTGGTTGCAATGCTGTCAACTCCTTATGGCCGTAAGAATTTAATTCACCCTTACGGGCGTAAGTGTTGCTAGGGTTGTCTAGAAGGTGCATAGATGACGCGTAGATGATTGTGTTTGTAAACCTCTTCTATGTTGCTTCCGGTAGACAAGTGTTTCCTTCTGGATAATATATTGTTATGCTGTTGTTAAATTTTGTTGTACATGTTGTCAGGCGAGTTACACCAACTTACTCATTATATTAGTGTAAAATGTGCATGTGAAGTTTAACTATCGTGACATGGTATGTAAGACTGTCGTCAGTGCGTTGCAATGACATTCTATGGATATGAGATGTAAGACTATCGCCGGTGCGCCGCAATAGCATTCATGGCGATCTAAGGCTATCATCAGCGCGCTGCGATATCATTCAATGTGTTATGATAAGTGAACGTAGATATGTATATAAATGTGTTGTAAATATGTGATGAAGTGTAACTATGTGAATGTATGATACATATAAACGTTATATAAATATGTGAAGACATAAATATAAAAAGTGAAGGTTGTGTGAATGAGGGAATACATAACCAGGACCCAATTGGACATGTGAAAAACTTGTGAATATAGAAAGACACAGTTAGTCCTGAAAACTTTGGTTCAATACCTAGTGGTGGCTAGGCATTAATAAGACAATGGTGGCTAGGCACAAGTAAGACAAGGTAGTGTTTGGGCACAAATGATATGTGAAGCATGTGAATTATGATATTTGATCATGGATATATGTATGATATGTACATATCTAGTATGGTGTCTAAGTTATGTGTGCTTGTTAAGTTTTATACTTACTATTGTTTTTTAACTCTTCTTCCGGAAAAGACAAGAGGAAAGCTCCAGCATAGTAAAGATGGTTCAATAATTATGTTTTTTTTGTTGTAACAAAGCCTGTTTTGTTAGATACCGGTTATTATGTTTCAAAACTTTGTTTTTTAAATACTTTAATTGTTGTAATCTTATGCATCGTATATCAAATTAACACTCTTTTTCAACTCCTTGTGTCTCTTATCCCTCGAAAGAATCACTAACTAATTTTTTTAAAAAGAAAATGCTTATCCTATTTGATTTTCATTATTCGTTGTTATATCCGTTCTACGTATTTTTATTTTCACTCATTTTAGAGTCATAACTTAAAATAGTCATGTCAAGATGAGACATACCCACATGTTTATTCATATTATCTAAAGCAAGGGTGGACTCAAGATTTTTGTTGACTAGTGTCATCATATAATAAATAAAATTAATTAAAATTGAGGGTGTTTTTCAGTTTTTTTTTTTGAGTTTCCAGATAATAGGGTTAGGTTAAGGAGGTTTCAATTGTTGTTCCGGTATTTTAGAGCCAAAATTTAAAACAAAACATTAATACACAATTTATATGAAATCTTGTTAATTTAATTGTTATTTTTAAGGTAAATTAAAGTATTTTAAACGTATAAATTGAAGATTGAACTATATCTTATCATTTTTTTTAGAAAAAATCATTTTTAGTTAGATTATGGTGGAATGAAAAAAGCAATGGTAGCACCGACTTGAAAACGTTAAAATTTTTCACTCGGTCTAAAAAATTAACTTGTGACCTGTGCTACCACATTCTGATCTAAAGATCTCCTCTTTCATCACATTCTGTCTTTGCTTTATAATAACTCAATAGTTTGTATATGGTATAACATATCTTAGTTCAAATAGTAATATATAATTCCTTAATCCTAGTAATTTGGAAAAAAACCATTCTACCCTTAATGTTGTTATTCTGACACTCAGGATTGGTCTAAACAATTTTTGGGTTCTGAGCAGAATCTCAAAAAGGGAACCTCTAATTTGTTTTTAACTTAAATAAATCTCACATATAACATATATACCCTTAAATAACGATAATGAAGAAATAAATACTTACAATTAGATGACATCACAATTGTTGTTACTTGTTAATCTTGACTCTAAAATCTTATAAGTCTTTTTATAACTCCTTGTAATTGAAAAAAAAGTAAATCATATAGTTTGTTCTCTGAGCTTTCAACCGTTCTTATGACAATGTTGATCTTAAATAATTTTTTAATAATTTTAATTTTGAGAAACTTCTTTCAGCCGAAGCTATAGTGACAGGTATAGTTAATAATATTCTATATGCAATACAAACATTTGGATAACAAACTGTATTTTTAACAAACTTTAGAATTTCAATTGCACACATTAAAGTGTTTGGGAAAGTAATTTGTAATACTTTTAGTTTGGAGAAGAAAGCATTTATATCCACATCCCACATCATTATGAGAAAACTTAGTTGCAAAATTAATACAACACTTTCTTAATTAATCATCCAATGACTTCAACTTCCTTGAATCACATAAAAAACCAAATATATTCTCAAATATTTTTAATTGCTTAAATCTAGTATGTAATGATGTAGTCACCATATCAATAACAACCAAAATACTCAACTTTAAAAGACTCTTCTAATGATTATGTTTGATATTCATTATTACACTTATCAAATTGTTTTTTCCTAATAAGTCGACGTCATATTAGAAATATAGGCTCTACAACCATATCATGAGCAATTGTTTTAGCAATATTCATACTTAAAACAAAAATCTTCATTTCTATATTTTTCAAAAAAAAATGTTATTAAACTATCTATTTGATTTAACTATCATCAATAGATATAGATTTAGATTGTAATTTTTACTCACCATGTTAATTGTAAGTAAAATATCATACCAAGTATAAACTCAAAATTCTCTGAATCAATAACTAAACTTTCTCTTTCATTTTTTGATTTTGCATCCTCTCATGATTTACATAATTCTAATAAAGCTACTTTTATTTGGGGAACTTAAAATCTTATTACTTTAACACTATTTATTCTACTTTCCCATCGAGTATTAGATAGAGATATGATTTAACACTTAAATTTGGAACATTGTCAACTAACATTTTCCATCTTTTAGGTGAACTAGAAAACAATACATATACACGTTGTATAAAACCAACAAAAGAAATAGCTTTAACACACGAATGTGTCACATCACTAAGTGTAAGATTAAGACTATGATAAACACGTGATATATATAGTGCTCTCGGCTTAATTTCAAGTAAACGTTTTTGTATACCTTGATGTTTTCCTTTCATATTAGAAACGTTATCATAACTTTGACCTCTTATATCATTAACATTTACACCAAGTAAATCAGGTTCCTTTATCATTTCGTTATAAAGTCCTAAACCCGAAGTGTCATCTACTTTCAAAAATCCTAAAAAGTATTCATCAACTTTTATGTTGTTACTTGAAATATTAACACATCGTATAATTAAAGTCATATGTTCTTAATGACTAACATCCGGAGTACAATCAAGAATTATAGAAAAATACTTGAAATCTTTAATAACCTTAATACACTATCACCTAAAAGTGAAATTAGTTAATTTTGAAATTTGTGTCCAAGATAATGGTGACGAGTTTCATGATTTGTAATTCGTCTAACATGATCTTGCATTGTAGCATTAAATTCAACCATCATTTCAAGTAATCCTAAGAAGTTACCATTACTATCTTGATAAAGTTTCTCTTTTGACCCTTGAAAAGTCAAATTGTGTTTAGATAAATATTTAACTGCCGCAATTATTTTTTTAAAAAACTTATCTCTAACGTTCTTTCTCTTTTTTAATTTTGTTTTGTAAATCCTTATCTATTGTTTGATTCTTATCCAATCTAAGTTTTAATTAATTCCAAGAATTCATACAAATTAAATATTCCATACTATTCTCACGTTCTTTAAGTTTATCACCAATATGTTTCCAATCATTATTTACATAATGTGTTAATGAGCCTTTTTGATTAGTAGATTTAAACAATTTGGAACACAAACAAAACACTTTATCTACTTTCTTTGAGTAGATTAACCATTTATGTCGGTTGAATATCCATTAGTCAACTTCCTAGTATAATAAACATAAGCAAAATGCCTATAATTTATATCTTTAGGAAAGTCAATATTTAATCCTCTTACTGGCTTTTTTCAACTAAAACATCCCTTAACTTAATATCAAGATTATCCCATGTGCTAGGGTAATATATATCCTTTTGTTTTCCGTTTTCATTCAAATTAGTATCATCATTGTCAATATATTAGAATTATTGTCATTCGTATTAGTGTTACTCTCATTCAATTTAGCATTATTATCATCTAAGTTCACATCATTTTCATGCAAGTTAGCTTCATTCTCATCTATATTAGAATTATTTTCATTCATATTAGTGTTACTCTTATTCAATTTAGCATCACTATCATTTAAGTTCACATCATTTTCATTCAAGTTAGTTACATTCTCATCCATATTAGAATTGTTTTCATTCTCCTTTTTATTTGAAGCATTAGAAGCATTTGTTTTTTTAACAAATTTATCTATTGACCCTCGTAAAGTTTTTCTTTCCTTTTCAATTTTCTCTCTTTTCTTTCTTTTTTGGCTACCCGATAAATACTTTTTTGAAAACATTATGTGAGAAGTAAGCTAATACTAATATTCAATTATTCAATACTCAAGACAAAGATTAGGCAAAACAAATGAACAAGTTCAAGAATCAATATTCAATAAACATCTAAATAATCAAAAAAGACAAAAGGGTTAGAGCTTATACACCTGTTTTTTTTTGTCTTTTTAAGTATCTGAAATCTAATTGATCAACATCAAGTCAAGCACTCATCCATTCATCTGAAGAACAAGTGAACAATGAACTTCTAAATAATTAAAAAAGAAATAAGAACAACAAACATTAGCTATTTAGCAATCAGCATTTAAAAATTAGAACAATTGAAACCAGAAGTGGTAGAATTTCAGAATCAACGCCAAATCAATATTAGAACAAAAATTGAAATTTGAAAATTTAAAATACTCACAATTCTCGAGTTGGGGAAATGCAAATTCCGATGCAAACTTGCGATTTCAGAAGTGGTAGAATTTCAGAATCAGTGTTACTAAATCAGTATTCTCGAGTTGTGGTTCCAGCCTTTCAGAGAATCAGAATTTCAGTTTGGGAACTCGAGTTCCTTATCGTCTACAGTCTACTCGTCTGTCGATATCAATTGATTTCAGTCTTTCACAATCATAAATCAGAATTTCAGTTGAATCAGTTTGAAATCGAAAACTAGGGTTCAAGGGATTCGTTTCGAGACTGGAGAGGCAAATCCGCAAAGGACCAAACCAAATGCAACAGTCGACGTTTTATTTCATCTTTGTAACGTCCCAATTTTTTTTAAACACGTGAATATAGAAATATAAATGCACTCAACAAAATCATACGAGGTCCTGCACCCGGAACTACCCGTCATCAAGTGTAATTAAGTAATATTACAAATATCGTTCTAGCAAATGTTTGAATAAAATTAAACAGCGGAAACGGTTTAAATAAATGATGAGCCGTCTTCACACTGCTGGAGCCTTCCCACGGTCAGGTCCTGAAAAGAATAAGTTCAACAATAGTAAGCATAAAGCTTAGCGAGCACTCTAACTTACACACCACACTAGGCATGTACATGTCACAACATAACACAAATCCATGATCACATATCATAACACATACTACGGACGTAGTGCACTGACGATGATTTCACACTTTGGGTCACAGTTGACTATCCAAGCCGTACCAAGGATTTCACACTATGTCTGACTGTGCCCGAGTTACGTTTTCACCACAATATAACGTAACCCTTCACTTCACATATATCACATCAGTTAAAACATCACATAAGATATAACATATACATTTCACACTAATATCATGTATAAGTTAGGGTAACTCACCTGATCTGTAGTACAACTAAAAGCAACAGGTTTCACAAGCTGAAAGTTAACAATTCCAGTTGCAAGGACCTACAATACAAATATCTCCACTGATTAGCTTTGGGTATACTACAGACCATTAGTCGGACCACACTAGGTCGGACCTAACACTGAAAGTCGCATGGCACACACCCAAAAGTCGCATGGACTATCAAAAGTCGCATGGAATACTCTCAGCTCATCAGAAAGTCGCATGGCACACACTCAAAAGTCGCATGGAACACTCTCAGCTCATCAGAAAGTCGCATGGCACACACTCAAAAGTCGCATGGACTATCAAAGGTCGCATGGAACACTCTCAGCTCATCAGAAAGTCGCATGACACACACTCAAAAGTTGCATGGACTATCAAAAGTCGCATGGAACACTCTCAGCTCATTAGAAAGTCGCATGGCACACACTCAAAAGTCGCATGGACTATCAAAAGTTTCATGGAACACTCTCAGCTCATCAGGAAGTCGCATGGCACCCGCTGAAGGTCGCATGAGGCCTCCTGAAAGTCGCATGGACCTTCATCTTCCCTGTCAGTTCATCTTTTTGAAAAACCCAGAACCTTGAAACTTCATTTTCAAAATCATAACCTTCTCAAAACTCAACCAAACCACTTTATTTTTGTTTCAAAACATTTCTTCATTCATTTAGGCACTTCCTTCAAGATTTAAACATAGCACAACAAGTATTCAAGTTCCTAGCTCAGATTCTTTACCATTGTTCTTCATAAACCCAAAACCCCGTATAACCCAGATCTTATCCAGCCTTATAATCATCCAAACAAGGTAAAATTGGTATCTACAACATTATAGAGATATAGGAAACGTTACCCGATGATTTCTTTGCCAAAACCTTGAGTTTCCAAAAGATTCTTGACTCCTTCTCCTTGCTTCTCTCGTGAGTTTACACACACAGACACACACGCAAGTTCTTCCAATGCAATAGTAACACTAATCTGGGAGGCTGCACCCTAATTTTCTATTTATACATGCTTCAAATAAGGCCTTGGGCCCAACAATGGCACTATCTATAATCCCATAAGGCATAATTCTTTCACACTTTATTCCATTTCCCTTAATTAATTAGCCCAACCATAAGGTAGCCCAATTATTTGTTTATTCAATAGACTAAATAACCCACTACATCTAATAACAACTTAAACTCAAAAATTGCATCATCCAATAAAATATTCATTTATTTATTATACGGAAACAGGGTATTACAATCTTTCAACGTTTCCCTTCCGTTTTGTAACTCTCGCTGTCTCGCATCGGCCGTTGCTTCGTCTAATCATCTTCCGCCTTTTGCTAATCCGCCTCAACGGTTCACGAGACCACTAATCCAGTAATCCACCCCTTATAAGTGGGTTTTCTTCCATCTTTTGAGCTTCTTACTAAACTTACACACACACACACACACACACACATATATATATATATATATATATATATATATATATATATATATATATATATAGACTATATTATGAAAATGGGCCCTGGACCACTGCCCAGGTTGTCCTCCCTTTGGGCCAGCCCTGCAAGTGATATTGTATTTTGATTGTTTTAAGGAACAACCATAGCCACCAAAGCTGCTTGCTAACCACCATTATTTTCACCCTTGATATCATCACATACCATCTCATACCCGCAATCACCATCTCACTTTCACAATTATCTTCCTATCACTATTGCTTCTCACCATAAGTGCTGTAATCTCCATTTACCTTCCACCCTTAATTCTTAACCTTGATTTAACCACAAGTATCTCAATTCACATAGATACACACAGATACACATATGCTCCTACACTTTCAAGCACAAAGTTCAATTCAACCCCTTAGTTAACACGTATAAGCTGGTTTGTCTGACATAATTATTTGGTAGCTAAAGTTGAAAGCTGGAGCTATAAGCTATAACTATATTTGTATATATGTTTGGAAGAGTAAATGATACTTTGAGTTGAATAGTGTAAAATGGATAAAAAAAAGAAGACAAAATACAAGTAACAATAAAACAATTAAAAGAGGATATTTAAGTAGTATGTATATAAAAAACTTTCAACTAGTTTTCAAATACTACTTCAACGAGTTTTTTAAAGAAAAGCTTAAGCTCTTCCAAACAAAAGCTAAGAGCTCTCAACAGCTACAAATTCAACACACCTATTGAGACTCACATACCTCGATTCAAACTTGCAAACACAATTTCAACACATCATTCTTCAAACACCAATTCACAGATGTAATCATAAAAACCAATCTTTTCATTCAACATCACACAAACACACATCAAGTGAATATAGTGAAAGCTAATCACATACCTCCAAAGTGAAGCAAATACCTCCAAAAAAATACACATAAACATATACGTGCACAAACATAATAGATGGAGAGAAAGATGATTTAGATTTTGATGTTTTATATACATTTACATCTTTTAATAATAAAAAATAAAAATAAATAAATAATATAAATAAAAGATTAACCTTCATAAATTTGATTAGATAACTCTAACCTTTAATTTAATCAAAATTAAATCTTAGCCATTCATTTAATTAAAAGTAAAAATGTTAACTTTAAATAGTCAAAATTAATTCTATTCAAAAGATTATTCAAGTTTAGTGTGACGAGGTAAGATAAAAGGTAATATTCTAATCTATTTAAATTTAATTTAGTAACATAAATAATTAAACATTAATTTTTGATTAGTTTTGTTAAATAGAAAAATTATCACGTGCATAGTTATTAAAATCGCGATCCTGATCGTAGGATCGTACGATCCTATCAATTAAAAACGCGCCGGATCGTATTTAGGATCGTACTTAGGATCGTAAGATGCAAGATCGTAGGATCGTATAACGATCTTACGGTCCAACGATCCTAATTTTTTTTGTTTTTTCTACATTTTTTAATTATTACTATTATTTTACATTTTTATTTTTTACATTTTTGGTATTACTATTATTTTATTTTATTAATTTTAATTTTCCAAGTAATCAATCTTGTGTTAAAAATAATTGTTTACAGTTTTTTACTTTATACACTGACATTTTTCATTTTTCTTTTGTTATAAGAGAGAGGTTTACGAGAATAAGATTTTTTATGAATTAAAAAATTAATGTTGTGCACAATATGCTCTAGATTTATTGATTGTGTTTAAAAGTCACATTTTATATTTTATTACGATATGTAAACCAATGAATTGTGATGAGTTGTTATCTATTCTTTTAAAATTTAAAATTTGGACGATCTAATGTTTTGTTATTTTATAATTTAATATTTTATTCTCTCGTAAAAATATTATATACTTGGTTTTTGATAAAAATTATAGTATATAAAAAACCTAAAAAAACTTTAGTGACTTGTGGTAGGATCTTAAAATCCCGATCTCGATCTTACGATCCGATCTTGCAAAGACAAAAATGGCCCTAGATAAAATCTCGATCTTACTAACCTTGATCACGTGGTCATTAAAATTCAAATTTACATATGTTTTATTTATAGCGTGATTTACTAAATTTTCATAAAATTTTATTTTATTAAATATTAACATAGGTTAACTATTGTTTATTTTTTTTTAATTTTGAGGTATGTTCATATATATTATTATACTATCGAACAAATGATACTAAATGTGACAACTATTTAAGTCACGAAAATATTATAAATTTATAATCATTTGATTAGTTAGTTACTTTTTAATTGAGTATCCTATAATCATTTGATTTTTTTAAAATTGTGTAGTATATAAGTATTTCTATACTGTTAATTCTTATTATTTATCGTCTTTTTAAATTGGCACTTCTTCCGCCTATTATAATTATATAATATTTTTATTAATTTGTAATATTTATTATTTTTAAACACACTCATGTACCACACGCGCATCTAATCTAGTATTATAATAGTAGAATACTTAGGTTTTAAATATTATAAGTGTTTTTAAGAGTTTTGAAAGATTATATCATAACTACTTTATTAGATAACTAGACTAGATTTAATGTTCGTATGATATACTAGTTGGTTTAAAAATAATAAATATTAAAATTAATAAAAAGATATTAAATCATTATAAAATGTGCATGAAGTGAGAATTAAAAAAATTAGCAACATACGGCGTCAATACTCTGATTAGCGGTGGAAACGTCGATGTGAGTGGGAGTGCAAACGAGATGACAGAAATGTAGTATCATGAAACGTAATTGTATTTATTGTAAAGGTCATTGATAATATTATTTTTACAATTAAGACCAATAAGGATAAACGTTTTTTGCTTATAATTAAAAAAAATTTAAAATGATTATATAATATTTTAGAATGATAAAATTAAGAATTTGGTTAAATATGATATTTTAAAATATTATAAAGGGTAAATATAATACTTATAAATTGAGGTGACCAAATACCATATTTTAGGGTTTAAGAAGGACATATATGAAATTTTCTCTAATAATTTTGATTTAAATTAAAATCAAAATTAAAACCAATTTTGACCAAGAAAAGTAAAAAATTTATTTTAAATTTTATCAAAATAAATGGTCAAAATTATTATACGATCATGTTTAAAAGGTATATGATCTATAACACTTATTTGTCATATACAATAAATTTTTGTTTAAATCATAATACACTGAAATATATAAATAACAAAAACAAATAATGAGTTTGGGGTCACATTATTGCATAGTAAAAAGTATGTAAGAGTTATTGGTGTGGGAAGGAGGTGACATATGGAATGAAAAGGGGGTGGCGTGGTTTTCATACCTTGGCATTGGCGCCATGGCGTTTTAAAAAAGGGGTGCAAACCGTATTGTGTGATGGAGGTTAAAGTGAGCCCTACATATAATTTGTCTCTTCCTATTTTTTTTTTCTTGTTTTTATATATATGATTTTTGATTGGTTGATAGGTATTATAAAGGAGTCTTATAGTTTGATGTGATAAGCAATGATCACTATAAAGTTGAGTGATATCTTAAGTGGTGACAAAAATAGTTAACATAACTAGGGTTGTAAACAAACCGGACGACATGAACATGAGATTGTTCGTATTGGTTCGTTTAACTTTAACCGAATAATAAACGAACACGAATGAATAAACGAACGAAATTTTGTGTTTATGTTCGTTTGTTTCACTTAAGCTGAACATAAACAAACACGAACGAACGAACACATATACAAATATAATATAAACACAACATTATTACATATAAACAAACACTAACTACATATATATGTGTGTGAGAGAGTGTGTATGTATATGTATGTGTCTGTGTGTGTATATATATGTGTATAAACACACATACACACATATACATGCATGTAAACGAACGGATGAATGAACATTCATGAACATAAATGAATGAACGAGACTGTTGTGCGTATTCGTTTATTTAACTAAATGAATAAAGATTTTTGTTCGTGTCCATTTGTTTATTAAATAAACGAATATAAACGAATTTCTCACCAAACAATTTATCAAACGTTTGATTCGTTTACAACCTTAAACATTACGGTGTAGTAGATGTAACGTTACAAACACTCTAGTTCCATGAAGACAACGCTGAACAGCCCCGACCGACATTGATTAGACCCGACTTGACCCGACCCGAATAGACTAAAGATATTTGGCGGGTACACCACACGCAGGCTTTCCTGTGTCTTCTTCGTATTACTTCGTCTACAATCAGCCTTTCTCACACGCCAAATCAAGAAATTCGCTTTCTCTCAATCCAATTAAACCCTAAATTTCATCCAACAAAACCCTAATTCAACATGAATCATCAAAACGAGATGACTCATCCATCATCAGCATCATCATCTTCGTATTACAGTTACTACCAATCTGACTTCCAGAACCCTATATCTAATCACCCATTCGATAATTTTCCTTCTGTAACCAACGCGTCTGCTCCTCCAGATCCTTCCATTTACTATTCATCCGATTACATCAACAATTACCCCTCTACTTACTACCCTAACGATCATCAGAATGAAAAAGGTCAGAATTTTGATTCGAGTAGTCCAGTTTATGATCCAAACTCGATGCCTTCTTGGTACCACCATCAGAATCAGAATCCGACGGCTGTGAAATTCGGAGGTGGTACAGTCGATGAGGGTGTTTATGCTTACTCCGGAGGTAATAGCGGTAGGCAAGTTGAGTCTTCAAATGTGCCGGCGGTTAGGTTTGATGATTATGGAAGACCTATAGGTTTTGCTGATGGTGGCAAGAATGAGCAGGAGGGAGCAATGGAGGCACTGAAAAATGACAATAAAGATAAACGTGTTCATGCGTATAGTGGAGATTATAACGGCAGGAAAGAGCAGTCGTCTAGGGTGCCTGAGCTGAAATTTGATGACTACGGAAGACCTTTATCTTATGGCACTGATAGCTGGAATGAGCAGAGGGGTTCATTGGATGCTGATAAGATTGTAAAAGCTACACCAAAAGTCACGGTGAAGGAGGATGTGAATAGCGGAGTGCGGAAATTCCGTGTGATTCTTATGTCGGAAGGGGGTGGGGCACAGGGAGATATGGATGTGCTATGTCAGGTTTGTTCTATAAATTTAATGTGTCTGCCTTTAGGTTAAAAATAATGATAATGAAAAATCAATGACTTATTTTGGTTACTTGTGCCCAATGCAATGTTGTTAAGTGCTTATAGTTGTATTTAAGAAAATATGAACCATACAACAAGAATTCATGTCAGACAATTGCAGAAACTGTGCTCTAAACTTATGTTAGGTATTCAATTTCTTAATCCTTGAGGAATTTTAATTCTTGTTTTATTGTAAGACCTGTGTGAAGCATAAAGATGCAAATACTAGACAGGGGGTGAATTGGTTGCTTAATTAAATTGTATGAATATGAATTTCTGTCAAATACTCTTCCCTTTTTACTCTTTTATCTTGTTTGTCAAGTGACTCGTATATTGAAATATTACCTTTTGTTCTGTGCTTTCCCCACAGATCGGTTTAGATGGTATTCAGATACTTGATCCCACAAGCAGTCGAACCCTTAAAGTCTATTCCCTTGAGACTGTGACGAAGTGGGAGGTCAGTATGCTGCTTTTAAATAGTAAACCTATGTTTTTAGTCAAAATTTGAAATGGTTGAAATATGACCATGAGTTCTTTTTGCCTCATAGGTATTGGATTCAAATATATTTGCTTTCTGGAGCAAAAGTTCCAGTGATATAAATGCAAGACGGGTCAGACTAAAGTCCAACAGTTATACTACAACCAATATTCTTGATATGGTGGCTGCTGCAAGTTTTCAGGTTATTGAGTACCACATTCTTTATGATTTATATCAATGCATACGTATAAAATATTTGGTGCTTTAAATGGGAGCAGTCTTTGTAAATTTAGTCATGATTATTTCTCTGATGTGCGGGACAATAAATATCTTAATAATTGGTCATGTGCTTCCTCCGTTAAATTTGTTCACCCATAGAGGATTGAAAAATGAGATTTAATAAACAGATTGAAGGTGTGAGATCATGTGTTCCAGTATTAGTAACCAACCCCCAGGGAACTTCCTCCTAGTAAGTTTTTAGTTCGGTGGTTGTTTTCTGATTTACATGTAAATAAGGCAGTAATGTCCCTAAATGAAGGTAACAAGGTATATCAAGCCCGTGCGTTGCGACGGGTGATATTCAAATAATCATATTTCTTAATAATTAAATTTGCACACAATACTATATATAAGATGGTTGTTCAAAGATCCTTTGATTTGTAAATCTTAAGTAATGTTATGAGATCACATGTAACTTATGTAAGCTTAAGGGTAAAAAGTGAAAACATATTAAGGGTTAGATTTGAAAAATTGAAATGAATAGTATCTCAACTTTGGTAATTGATTATAAGGGGATAATATGACAGTAGGAGAAACATAGGAGAGAAGTTTGTATATCTTCATTTATTGTTTTAGAATCCTTAGAATGTATATGTACTATAATTTAACTCATGGTGATGCGTAAATCATTTTGATGTTATTTTTTAATTCAAAATATCAGAATAAATTATGGACATAACATGTGTTTGATTGATGGAGTTAAGAAGTTATCTATGTATCCTTTCACATAACAAAACATGGTTTTGGTAATAATGTCCTAATTTTTCTGCAATATTCTTTCTCTCCAAATGTTAGTATATTATTTTGAGTTATTAAATGCAAAGTTAATTGTCCTTTTTAATCTTGAGATAAGTGCAAACTACGTGCTCTAGAAGTAGTGTCTATGGAGGGAACCATTGATCCAAACTAGTTGGGGGTACAGCAGTAGGTAACAAGTAGTTTTGGACACACTTAAAAATTAAAATGCCATACATGCTTAACGTGATGGATTGATGTATAAAACCAGAGTTGTTGAATATTGTTATTGTATCTGTTGTGAGCCAGGAGATCTAGCAATTACATGTTGGTCTGAAACATGAATGGAAATGCGTTTAGAATCTAAATTGAACATTGTTTCCATAAGGCAAAAATGACTCTATTAGTTCTCAACTTTTGCATTTTTCCAAAGTAAGTATTCTACATTTTTACCCTATATATTACGTGTTATATTATTGGGAAAGTGACTCTATTAGTTATCAACTTTTGTATTTTTCCCAAAGTAAGTACTCTACCTTTTACATTATATATCAGGTATCGTACTACTTACAACTTTTTAATATCTTCCCTAAACTTTTATATTATTTTAATATAAAAAAATATGATAGATGTAAACTTCATAAATAACTATGTGCTCAAACTGATCGACATTAGTCTCTTAGATATCCATTTTTTTTCTCAACTTAACATTTCCAGTCTCCACTTTTTCACAAATGGAAAATTTTAAAATGTCTCAAAAATCAGCGACCTGAAATCGTTACCAAACCGGATTTATTGTTTTTGTTCAATAAATTAAATGAAAGCCCTAAATTGACAAATCGTTATCATAATAGTTATTTGACATTTGAATTATTTTTTAGAATTGCAGGAATTATGGTGTTTGAACTATAATCCAAATCACAACGATGTATTGTTCAAATATCATAATTTCTATGAATAAAATACAAAAAATATTTCAAACATCAAAGAACCATTATCACAACAATATAGGGTTTTCTTCGGTTTATTGAACACAAACAATAAAGCTAAGTTTGGTAAGAATTCCAGGTCATTGTTCAACCGGATGAAACCCATTTTTCAGACCGGCTCATGCCTTTATCGACCCTTTCTCTGAATCAGTTCCCGTTACAACCAGCCGGATCAACTTGGTTTTTATGATATTATAAAAAATTCCCACAGGCGGAAAAGTGCAGACCTGTAGTGTTAAGGAGGCAAACAAAGGATACTTGGAGGCTACTTGTCAAAATAATTTGGGTCACGTAATTATTTATTAAGTTTCACATAATCATAATTTTTTTATTTTAGAAATAATATGAAAGTTAGGGAAGATATTAGAAAGTTATAAGAAGGATGATACCTAATGTATAATGTAACAAAGTAGAGTACTTACTTTGGGAAAATTATAAAAGTTGATAACTAGTAGAGTCACTTTTCAATAATATAATACTTAATTATATAGGGTAAAAAGGTAGAGTAATTACTTTGGGAAAAATGTAAAAGTTTAGAACTAATAGTCATTTTTCCCTTCCCATAAAGATGGAATAGTTATGTGCTTGCTTCATAGGTTCGCGTTGCTCTTTAATATCATATATACGTGCCCAAAATGATATTGCGTATTTTTGTTGTGAAAAAACAACTCAAAGAGCATACTACATCCTTGTTATCTTGATGCAGCTCAAGGAAATGGATGGAGTGAAAATCTCTGAACAACCAGCTGAGAAGAAAAAAGGCTTCCCTGACTGGATAAACTTGATGAAGCCTGGCAATGAGGAGAAAGACCACTGGGTTAGTTTAATCTATCTTCTCAATGCAACTAACAGGAAATTGCAAATTTTATTTTGTTTTTGGAGTTCTGTTAATTGCCAAAACAAGATGTGTGTTATGTCCTGAATTATATTATTTTGTATCCATAGTCTTTTATTTATTACTATTTAGATAATACTAGTAGTACACAAGAACTAGTATTAATTTTTTATTTTTTAAAGATAAGGATTATTATTATTAATTTATTATTAGTATCTTGATTAAGTTAGGATTCTTAGATTAGCTCTTTCTATAAATAGAGGTTAGGAGAAATGGCTTGATTAAATAGAGTGAAAAATTAAGTTTTGCATCATCAGTGTGTGACATACCTCTTGGTGGTAAGTCAACAGGGAGAGCTGGTCAACTAATCTATTTTGTTTATTATTTCATTGTTTTTGTTTGGAAATCAGAGGCAGGTCATATGAGTGTGGCAGGTAGAAGTTCTTTTCTCATTTGTTCTTTTTTTTCATGTAGGTTCCAGATGAAGCATCCACCAAGTGCACGTCTTGTAGTACATTTTTTGGAGCTTTTGTGCGAAGGGTTAGCCTCTTAATATCCTATTTTTTTTACTGGGGATTATCACTTGTTTTTCAAATATTTTTAAACCTTCTTGTTTGACTTATTCCTTTCTTTTTACCAGCATCATTGTAGAAATTGTGGTGATATTTTCTGTGATAAGTGCACTCAAGGTAGAATTGCTCTTACAGCAGAAGAGAACGCTCCAGAAGTTCGAGTGTGTGACCAATGCTTGGTATGCATAAAAAATTCTGATATACTTCGTTTATAACTAACTGGCACTGAAACAATGGATGCTGCAATTATTTTATACTATTATTCTTTACTTCTTACAAATATGCGACATCAATTACAATGTGGTTCTCATTATAAAGATAGAAACTTTTAATCAGATCTCCTTGTAATTGTTTTTTGGTTCAGTGATAACACTAATCTTATCACATAACAAGCTCTTATATCATTTGGTTATATTTCCTGTTGCCATGAACAGTCAAATATGACTTGAAAACACACATAACGTCTGACCACCTATGTTCCTTTGTAGGCAGAAGTTACTCAGAGGTTGAGTCATGTAAATGAGATAGCTGGTAAAGCTTCTGGCTTCAATAGACATGAGGATCTTGCAAAGAAACTTCAGGTACTGAAGACTTAATTTAATTTGGTCTTATTTTGCTGCATTTCCACACTTTCATGATCCCAGGTTGTAATACGAATATATGAATTGACAAGTACTACCTATGAATTTTTAGAGTTGCTGTTACAATATGTGAGACTCCCCTCCCCTCATCTGAAAATCTGCAAAATTTAGTAATTTCCTTCAACTGAACATTATTACATTATGTCATTGTACTTTAATCTGGGAGGGATCATCCAATGATATAGTCAAGCGAAAACAATTATTCATGGTATATCCTTGTGCTGTATTAGACAATAAAAATTAACAAACTGTTTCAAGAAGTTATATCTTCGTGTGAACTCATCTATTATCTATACCTAAACATGTATATTGAATCTTCTAAAGAAGTTTTGCATATTGATGGTTTTAAACAAACATCTAAAATCTTACGCTGTTTTTTCATTTGTTTGTGGATGACAGGAGGAGATGGAAAAGAAGTGCAAATTAACACCCGGTATGTACCGTTGTTGTCTATAAGTTCCTGATGTAGTAGCGTGTTTTATACATAATAACTATTTTTCCTGAAAGCCTTTATATTTAAATTTAATCATTATAATGCTGCTTAGTCGTTCAGTTCTCTTTCATATTGATAAAAAACATAATATTGCCAATCCCTTTTCTTAACTAAGAACCCTACCTTATTAAAAGTACGACTCCTAATCTCTCTTCATACTTATCCCTACACACTAATATTTACAGCTAAAAAAAATATTTACCATAAATACTAGTATTTATCCAAAGTAAGACCTAACAGTGACTTTATTTGTTGTTGAAACATATAGGTATTTTTTTCATCATATTCCGAAGTACTTGAAGGATAATCAATGTGTAAAGTTAGAGTGAAGCACAATCAACAATTAAATTCTCGCATTCAGTTATTGGACCGTTTCTTGCACATTAATACAATACTTTAGGTTATGGATTTTTATAGTAAAACCGCTATGTTGGTCATGTGCCAGAGACATGACCAATTTTTAATGGGGATAAACCGTTATTCCTCATTCATCTTCTTTATAATGGACCTTTTATACTATATTAAAGAAACCAGGCCCAATCTGTCATACTGCAAATGGACCTTTTGATTTTGGACCAAACCAGTCAAATACTCCCTGTTGATCCACAACTGAAGCTTAGGTGTTTGTAAAAACCCATTTTCCTTGAAACACCAAAATGTTGCAACACATTCTTCATATAATCTGTAGTAATCCAAATTTTGCTGTTCCTGGTAGAAGGAAGAGCAACAGTAGGGAGAGAGGGGGGAAGGGGGGTTGATCTTCATGAAATTTACAGTAGCATAATAATCCCTTTATGGTGCTGGTTTCCTGAAACAATATTAAATTATGCATTTATGCTTGCAGGGTTTAATTATTTGTTGATTTTGATTTGAAGTTAGGTTGTTCATATTTGATTTTTGACTTAAATTCAAATGTGTATTTTGTTTGTTTGATTAATGTAAAAGAAAAAGCATGATGAAGGAGATAAAATGACATTAAAACACTAAAATTACCGTATAAAAACAGTAGTGATTTTTATAAAAGATCCGTTAAATTAGGTAGTCTTGTGCATGAATAGCCTATTCCAGAGACTGAATGTGAAGGTTAAATAATTGGGTGTCAAAAAGTTGTACTAATAGTAGTTATAGTTTACACCTTAAATTAGTTAATTACTTGTTTTGATTTTATTGTCACTCTCTCTTTTCTTGTCAAATAAAAACCACAATGGCCTTTTTATTAACCACATACTTTTGCAGAATTGAAATCCAATGTTCCTGATGAACGAATGAAAGAGGTGGAATGTCCAACTTGCACCGTCCATTTGCAGGTTTGCTACTCTTGCCATTTTCTCTCCGGAAATACTTATTTCCTCCGTGGCTTTTATATGTTCACTTTCAACGGGTTTATAAACCTGTATCTTTATACGAAAAAGAAAGAGAAGAAATCAACTTTCTTGATCCTACTGATATTTTCAAGGAAGTAGTCCTTTCTATGGGTAGAGGTAATTGTGTTGGATCCAGCCATCTAAGATTTTTGGTAATCGGTGACACCATATAATAACAATAATAAAATTGATTAAAATGTAGCGTGTTCTTCAGGTTTTTGGTTGTTTGGTTTGGGTTAATCGGTTTTTTGTTGTTAAATAAATAACCAAACCCAATTATTTACAACTTCATGTTTATACAAGTATGAACTATAATAACGCTTTAACATAAACCCTAATCGCCTATTTGGGTAGAAATCAACTTACTAAACAAACAAAACACAAACAAAGTAGGGTAGGATGATAAGTATTTTACAAACAAATTAAATCTAATACCAACTAGACCTAATACCAATCCAAGTAGGCTGAAAAAGTGAATCATTTTACTTCTTAGCCCAATCTACAATTAATAGATGTGGTTTTTAGCCCAAAAACTAGGTATTTACATACGAAATAGGGAAAAAAATAGTGAACTATAATTTAATCTTTTTATATCCGTTTTGAATTCTAATTTGGTTATGGTAATGCCCAGAATTTTGAGGTTTTTAACATGGTGCCACTAGTCAAATTTTATGGTGCCGCCAGTGGCTTTTTCGTGCTACATAACTTGATTAAAATTCTAGAAATATCTTATAAGCACAATATATCATAGTTAAATACCGGTCTTTTGTTTGTAAAAATACATTCTTTAAGGTTTAAGACACGAATTGGACTATTAGTAATAAAAAAATTTGGCTAAAAAATGAACTAGGCTCACTTTTCTGAAGGTTGATGTTCAATTATTATTTAACAATCAATAACTTGATTAACCCGACCCGAATAACCGGGAACCCGAAAAAATCCAAAGAAAATCCTAAATTTCAGTTAGTTTTATTTTTGTTATTATATGGCATCACCGGTTATTAAAAGTCCTAGATCCGCCACTTGTCCCAAGAGGTCCGCCCGTGGATAAAATTGTTTACATCTTACATTCTCATACCCTCCTTAGGCATGATTAAATATTGTTATTGTTAGAAGACGAAGCATATAATTCCACAACATAAACGTTGTATCTATATGTGCCCTAGGCTGACTGCTGACATGTATTCATGGTGTGTTTTTATTTCAGGTTGAAGTTCCGGCTAGCGGTTCAAAAACAATAGAATGCAGTGTTTGCGAGCATCCTTTCCTAGTGAGTGCCCGTTGATCATCCTTTTATCACCAAAAGAAACCGGGTACATTATCTCCCTTTAAGACGTTACATACTACAAACTCGTAATTTTTGATACGATATTCGCTCGGGTTGATTCACCTACACTCGGGTCATTCTTGTTCAAAATGTTATTTGGTCTCTACAACTCCTTTCGTATAGTAATACCAATGATTGTAAATAAACTATCGATATTGACATTCGATTTAAACTGATTTCAATAAGTCTTTATTATATTTGTGTTTACTAGTTTGAAGACCCGTGTAATAGACGTTGGTTTAGAAAAAGTATAAACAATAAAAGCGACTGATATTTAACTTTGTCTCGTGTGCAATGCAAAGGTGTTCTTTGCGGCATTAACAAAAACAACCATGTGGATATCCGTAGCGTTGATGTAAAATAAAGAGGGATTCAATATAAAACATTATTAACAATTTCGCTTTTATTATATATGAAAGTCTTAATGATTAAGAATCAAATGGAGGGTTAAGATTTTGTTTTTTTTAGAAAGAGAAAATGGTCAAGTAAGCTTTAAATTGATTTTCCGACTCCATAACACTGCTACCACCGACGACCAAGACCGCATTGTTGCCCATCGCCGTCACTTTTGTCAACGATTATTGTCACGTTGCACATGTGCAACCTTTCAATATAAAAATCCATAAATGTGACCAACATTGTACCCAAAAGCGGACTCGTGTTTTTCACTTGCATATGTGTAATCTGTGTTAGTTTTTAGGGCAAAGTGCGCGAAAATACAACAAACTATGCTTAATTTGCAACCAACTTCATTTTATACTTAAAAATACAACCAAGTTACAAATTTTTTGTAGTTTTTAGTGATTTAATTAATAAACCTATGAAGAATTTAATGGATTCTAGATTGTAAATAGCAAGGGTTAAGGATCGAGATTTTCCGGATTGTGATTTGAATTAATAAACTTACCTGGATCGAGTCTGGAAATTGATAGTTCAATTGTTGAGTTTTGAGTTCCAATTCTAAGGATTTCATGAATTTATGAATTTTGAGGGTTAGGCCTTATCTTCATATCATCAAATCTGTTTGCAATTGTTGTCTCCTTACAATAAAAGATATGTTTCAATCGACATTCCGAGGTTAGGGTTCATCTTCGTCTTTTTGAGATTTCGAGGTTTAGGGTTCATCCTCATCTTTTAACTTCGAGGGTTATGAACGATTTCAGATCTGTATGCAATCGACATTAGTGTTCATCTTTTTTTTTTGTTTGAATCCATTCGAAATGCTTGCAATTGACCTGATTACAGTTTTTTAAGAATGAAAATATGAGAAGTAAGCTAACACTTGTGTTATATTTTTTGTTATGTTTATCAAATATGAATTTTGTTGTTATATCTTTGATAATTTTATATATACTATTATAATAACTATTTTTCTTTATTAACTATATTTCACCTATTAACAGTGGTGGCTTAATTAAGTTGGTTGTGCATGATAGTCCAAAAATACGTCTAGTTAGATTTGCTGTTATAATAAGAGATAAAAAATATTTGCATTTCGAGTTAAACTTATTAATCTCAATTAAAGTAACTTAAAATTTGATTTTTTCCCTTAAGTTTTAGACATTCGCAATATCATAAGATAATTCACATAATTGCATTTTTGATCTTATTGTTCTGTTACGATAGTTTAATGATTTTAGATAAAGAAAATTTTATTTTCTTGTATGTTTTTTACCTAACATTTTTAGATATTTAAACTTTTTAGTTTTTTCATGCACGACTTTTTTTTTCATCTTTTTGTTCTTAAAAATGTGCACGTGGGATTAATTAAAATGTTAATATAGTCTATATATCTTTAAATCACGAGAACTTTGATGTTTCGGTTGATTTTCATATGTTTTTTAAGGGCTATTTGGTATAGGATTACCAATTACAAGCGAACTACATGAATTTTGAATTATTTTTTTACAACAAACTCGTACGCACCTTAAATTCTACACCTTCTTACTTGAAATATCTTACATATCTTGGTACCGCTAGTCCAAAGATCATTCGATGAATTATGAATTATGAATTATGAATTATTTAGTTATGGAAAAGGTTGGCTTTTCCATATATGGCTTACCATTTAAAATTCATTAGTTAGAGTATAGTTGTCAATTTGGAAGAAGAAATTTAATGATTTTTCAATTCTCTTTAGGTATCTTATTTTCTTTTTAATGGTTTTTTGATAATTTAACTTTTACCTCTTTACATAATCAACAAATTGTTGATAAGGAATATTATGTTTCCAATTTAATGGAGTGAGAAAACACATAGAAACAATATAAAGTTAGTAAAATTTCATTTATGTTGCAACCATGAAAGTTCATTAGGGGTGTTAATCATGTTAATGCGGTCAAGTTTCCGATTAATCGATTTTTTTATAATAAACTTCACAAGAGCGATTTTATTATGCTTCGTGTTAGTCGGGTTCTGGTCAATTAGGTAATAGTATTATACTATTTTTTTGCACTATATTTTTCATAATATATTAACCATATTTACTTTATGGTATATACCACGTTAGTTAATAAACGAGTAAATACTACCTGTGTTTTGCGGTGAGATAAAATTGCAATTTCATTTGTTCTAAACTTTTATTAGTTACTTCAATTCTTTAATTATATGCGTTAGAACGGCTCTATAAATAATAATCTAAAAGGCTTCAAGATTTTAATAAAATCTTATGAGGTCGCATACTCCATTTGATACCATACGTTTGTTTTTTTAATAAATAATAAAAATGAATACGTTTGTTTAAGTATAATGTTTCTTATAAGGCTGAGAAGATAATACGAAAGTGTTTATATACAAACCAAGAGTAATAAGATGAAACAGACATCAAGTATAATGTTTCTTTTAAAATTGAATTATACGTGTATGTTTAATAAAATTAGCGTGATTTATTCTTTACTAAAATGTATGAATTAATTAACTAATGAAATAGAAAAAGATTAAAAACGTATTGTTTACTGGTTAGCATTACAAAAACATTAGAATTTACAAAATACATGTTCTTATATACACAAGTGCTAACGAGTTCCAAAATAGGTGTTAAAAAGTTTCCTCTTCAAAACACAAGGAGCTATCCATCAGATTACGGAGTTGGGGCCTTACCCTTGCTGGAATTTGTGCCACTTGCAACATACAATACTGAAACATTAGCTAACGTTTAGTGAGCATACTAGCTGAAATCAAATAATCATAAAACAGGGGTAAAGTCTCCCAGGATGTTTTGAATCCAAACTGAAACACCTGCAAAACTATAAAAACTGTCATTGTATTAGAATATAGCTACACCACCTGTGTAGCCATACCCCTTAACACTATTCTGATATACAACTACACCACATCCGTAGTTGTACACTCTGTTACTGTTCTGGTGCATAACTATACACCACTACTTTACAATATATAAACACCATAGCTATCTCACATCACAAGGATGTTACACAATAGGTATATATCATAGATACTTATAGGGTTTAGTTCATGTAAATGTATCCAACTTGTCACCTTTTACTATTGTATGTATCAGACTTTTAAACTTACCATTTAATGTACCGAACCCTACCAAGCTTACCACTTTATGTATCTAACCTAGTATAGCAGGTAACATGATGACGTGGCACAGGTTTAACTGACATGGCAATGACGTGGCGTTGAGTTGGCAGCTGATGTGTTTTTCCATCTTTAAAAAAAATTCTAATATTATTATTATTATTATTATAATATAAAAATAAAACAAGATCAAGGGAATTTGTTTGAAGGATTCATCTGGGTTTCTTGAAGAGTTCATCGAGGGATTTCATGTGGGTTTCTTGTGGGTTTTGTTTGAAGTATTTCATCTAGGACTTCATATGGGATTTCATCTGTTCATCATCTCGCACAAGGGTTCCGATCATCAGGTTCATAGATGCTTTCATTCACCTTCATCTTCAGGTAAGTTTAGGGTTGCGATTTAGGGTTTTTACAAATTGGGTTGCGATTTGGGTTCGATTTTAGTTCTTTGCTCGATTTAAGTTTAGGGTTGCGATTTCAGATTGGGTTTCTATGTGTAATAACCATATACTACATCCACTGTTCTGATTTCGTTCGATTTCTACACATTCGAAAGTTGTACGAAGATTGCTTTTTTAGTTTCCAATTTAGGGTTTTCTATGTTTTGATTTTCTTTAGTTTTTTTGGTTCGAACAGAGTTTGGGTGTTCTTAAGTTTCTTGATTTTGGGTTTGTATCTAATGATTTCATCTTCCTCGTCGAGTTCTTGTCTAATTTCATCTTCCTCGTTGATTTGCTCTAATGGATTTCTGATTTGTAGGGTTGCAATTTTAGATTGCAATTCTGTTCTTGGCTCGATTTAAGTTTAGGGTTGCGATTTAATTAGGGTTTTTTTTACAGATCTTGATTTATGGTTTTACAGATCTCGATTTATGATTTATGATTTATGTTTCAGTTTTGATTTCATCGATGAAGAAGAAGGTGATGATGATGATGAATGTTCTGTGCATCTTGGTTTCAGATGAAGATGATGAGGTGAAGATGAAGATGAAGATGGTGGATGAAGATGATGAGGTGGAAAATGTTGAAATAATATAAATAAATAAAAAATAAAAAATTACCGGTTACCTATTATGTAGGTAACCGGGTATACTAAATGGTAACTTTTGGGACTTGGATACATTAAATGGTAAGTTTGAAAGTCTGATACATACAATAGCAAAAGGTGACAAGTTGGATACATTTACAGGAACTAAACCCATACTTATATATTGTTCATACAAGAGAAACAGTACACTCACCTCTTATCGGATTACTGTGCTAAACAAATTAAGCGTTCTGTCGAGTATCAGGCACCTCCCTATACCAAACAACATGCTAAACATCACAAACTGAATTGAAAATGGACCTACACGGGCCGTGCACCCTTCTTGATCGAATTCGGTCAACACAACCGAATTCCGGTCATTAAACCACTAAGTTACTCAACTGAATTCGGTTGGGAAAAGTTGCTACACGGCCGTGTAACTCTACACGGGCCGTGTTCCCTATATGCTACGCGACCATGTATGCTACATGGCCCGTCACTATCTTAATACTAGTACATGGGCCATGTATCATTACACGGGCCATGTACAAGATCGATCTGTAACTTTTTGTGAAGAACGCAACTGCTGTTCTTGAGTTTAAATCCATTTTCTTTCAATTTAACAACTCAAGGGTGTTTCTCCATACCCCAAACACTCTAAAACATACAAATAACACCAACACTCTTGATCTATGATACATGCTTTGAATCTCTTTGACCCATAAAAACATCAAAGCTAAACAAACACCACATGCCTTGCTGCTCTAAAGGCTGATTGTTGTTTTAAGCTTATCTTGTTGTGTTCTTTCTTGATAAAAATTCAACAGAGAACTCGGCTATACTTCATGTATATATGTGTGTATGTTTTGTGTTAAATGTGAATAAAAACCAAGTTTTTGCTTATAATATACACAACTATGGGTTATTGTCAAAACAACCCTTGAACTATCAATTTTATTTTGGCGGTTTTCACTCCTCTAGTTCGTAAAACACCTCTTATCATTATAAGACTATGTCATAAAGACTTTTGAATTGGGACGTTACAGAAAGGAAATCATATGTAGCAAAGTTTATGTAGGACGGATCATGATTATCAAAATCGCAATCTTGATCGCAGGATCGTATGATCCTACAATCCAACTTACTAAATATGTGTCGAATCATACTCAGGATCGTAAATATGTATGATTGTATTCATGATCGTAAGATCGTATGTTCCGTCTTACGATCGCAATACGATCTTACGATCCCACATATGCTCTTTGTTTTACATTTTTTTATTAGTATTATTTACAATATTGTTTTTTTACATTTTTTATATAATCAAGTTTGTGCTAAGAACTATTGTTCAAAGTTTTCTACTTTACGCACATCTCACGTTTTTTTCTTTTATCATAAGAGATAAAGGTTAATGAGAAAAAGATTTTGTTATGAAATCAGGAACTGATGTTGATGCACTATGTGTTTTAGATTTATTTATTATGTTTAAGAGTTACACATATCATACTTTATTATGACGTGTGAAAAATGGACTGTAGTGAAGTTTTATTGTATGCTATTAACATTTAAAAATAGACAGTTGGATGTATAATAGTTTAAATCTTTTGTTTCAATTATATATATATATATATATATATATGGTTGTCGGTGAGTGTAACCGCCAAACTTAACTGTTAATCCCGACCATCAGATCAACTTCACATTAAATCTAAACTGTATAAAGTCTGTATTTTACAAGACCGTTGGATCAATCTTATACTGCATCTCATCCGTAGGATCACTTAACTGCTTTGTAACTTCCCAAAACTGTTTTACAGTATATCCACTACTTCCTGATTTATTGCAAACTAAAGCTAGAACCTGTGTAAATTATGTTAGGTGTTCAAAAAATTATGAATCACAACCACCAACAACTTAAAACTCACAAAACAAAACCACTGCCTATAAATATAGGCAACTATCAACGCAAAAGAAGAAACACCAAACACGGCAAAACTAATATTATGCCATAACTTCGAAACGTATGAAAGCAACCTATGGGACAAAAGTACAAAATCAGGTTAAACAACCCAACATTGAGTAGGGTTTCATACCGGTGAAGTTTTTGAGTTTGTTGTTGGCCTGTCGGTGCTTGACTTAAGGTTTTAACACAAAGTGGAAAAGCTGCCAAAGTCTAAAACTGATGAAATTTCTTCTTAAAGTCAGCACAAACAGGTGGAGACTGGATAAATCTTTCAAAATCAAACCTACAAATCCGAGAGGTTGGCTTTGATGAAGGAAGGCGATGACAAGATCTATGTTGGTATAGGCCGTGGCGATGAGATCTCTACGGGATTTCTATTGGAGGAGGTTGGGGGCAACGAGATTCCTTGTGATGGAGGTTGGTGGAGACGATACCCTTGGTGGCAGAGGTCGTCAGCAAGGCCTAATGGTGGAGGCCGGTGGCGGCAACGGTAATGAGAGAGGGTGGATATTGAGTTCTTGAGTGAGATTAGGGTTTTGATGATATTTGAGAGAATTAGGGGTTTTGTGAAGAGACTTTGGAGTACAAACAAGAAAGAAGCAGTAAGTTGTTTTGTTTTTTTGTTTTTTGCTTTATTAATAAAATATGTTATTTTATAAAAAGGTGTATAATTGTATATTAGTTTTTTATGGATTGTAATATTTAATAATTTATAATAATACGAAAGTATGAAATTTGTTTATACCAGTACAATTTAAGAATTTGTTTGTAATAATACGTTATAATAAAATTTAGAAAATCAAGTGAACATGTAGAATTTTGTTTTCAATATATAATCCTTAAGTTAATTACTAATTTTATAGTTCTAATTTTATTGATAATTATTATATTTTATTATTTATCCCTTATTTTTGTTATTATTTAAATTATTCTTATTATAATTACTAAATTTATCGATAATTATTATCTTTTATTATTATTTATCCGATATTTTTGTTTATTATTATAATTTTTTACATACATAGAACTATAGTAGAAGAGTAAATATTAATGAAAATAATGATAATGCAATAATAATAAAAATTGTTTAATTGCATTATGTACGTATGTTTATTTATGGCTTTTATTTATAGAATATTATTATGTGATCTTTTATTATTTTTGTTACTTACATGGTTACAACTTACAACTCGGATACCGTTCGGGTATTACACTAGTGTAGACAGTTGGGTCACAGTGAATATTTTTTATATACTTTTAACATTTAAAATTAGAACGTTTAAAATTTAATACTTCAATTATCTCTAGTAGGCCTTTAACGTTTTCCCATCAATCATCAATGGATTTTGGCAGCAAAGATTCCACTTTGACGACACACCAAGTCATCTAATGATCAGAAGTATGTTATTAGATAGAAAACCACTTCTAAAACACACCCAAACAACATCCTTATATATTTATGATGAATATTCAATATCGTTCGTACTTAATTCATAGTCCTAAGGATTAATTTTAATCTTTGGATCAATAACATCGATGGTGCAAATTGTATTTTAAAATTTTGGATGGAGTGATATTTTCATAATTCACATATGATTGTATATTGAATCACTTGTGATTGAATATTAAAATTTAGGACTATGTTTTTTGAAATAAACTTTATTAAACACAACTTTATCGTATATTTTGTTTTGAAGAAGAATTTAACAAAATAAATAAATAAATGAAGAATAACTCTTGTTGCGCATTATATAAGTTGTAATAAAAAAACAAGTATGGTACTGCACCATGAAGGTATGGTGGAAGCAAAGATGTGATAGATACCATTTCTTGGTGGGTATATTGTAAAGTAGAGGTGGATCCAACTACAATTCTCTATATCTCTTTTAAGTTTTTTATTGGCTAGTGGGTTAGATGGGTCTAGAATTTGATGTGATAAGGAGTGATCATTATCTGGCTGAGTAGTTACGGCATATTCTCGAGTTTTTAAACGAAGGAAAGGGAAGGAATGAAAAACTCCCCCTCTCAATCATCTCAAAAGTGGGAGGGTTGTTTTAAACCATAAAAATGGTAAAATTGCTCCTCCTTCCCCCTCTCATCCTCTTCCTTTCCCTCCTTAAAAAAACTTAAGAACACTCACCACTAATTATTTTCTTCCCTTTCCCTCCCTTTCCTTTAAAAAAATAACTTGAAAACAGGCCGTTAATGTATAAAGTTGACATGACCCCGCGGGCTTCCTTGGTGTCGGGGATGACACGTGGTAGATGTTAAATTTTCATCTGCGGTGTATGTTTTTTCCTGAATTTGTAGTTTTATACATAGTGCCACATATCAACTTTTATTGTGCAACATACGTTTTCTTGAATCCATTTCATTAGCCCAACTAAAAATAAGTCTATAATCAATTAACAAGAAACTAGAAAACTTATATTTGTGCATTTTATGTGTTTTTTTTTTACTCTTCCTACTTGTGCTATTTAATAAACCCATAATCTTCTTAAAAATTCCATAAACAACTTAAAACCCCTCATAAACAAAGTATTTTCTTGATTGTTTCTCCTACATTGTGTTTTTACAAGGACCTATTTGACAGAACTCATTTAATATCGTTAATAATGATCCCCGATGACGCATTACTCAACACGACCCAAACTACTACAAGATTACAATTTTTTTATGCTACTGATGAGTTTTTGTTTTGGGTCCGCCCTAAGGATGTATTTGTGTTAGAGTGTGAGGGTTGCTTGGGTTATTATATACCAAAACTCATTTAATTTTATGGCTCTTCCCTTGAACCTTTTCTATTTGATAGTTTGCAATATCGAACCTCTTTAACTAATAAATGTAACCTATTAAATGTAACCTGAACACATTTCCTAGTTCATAGTTAAAAGAAATGTGTTAAGGTTTGATCCACAGACGACTCTACTATAAATTTCATGTCTTCAACGGTTAGACGGTAATTGTGATGACGTGAATTTGTCTTTCAAATAAAAAATTAATAAGAAATAAGGTGTAGCATTTTTCTATCTTCTTAATGCTTTTTCATCTATAGTTGTTTTGTTTTCCTTTCCCTTTTTCTTTCATTGTTAAGATCTTAAGTAAAATAAATCTATTTTTAATTGCTAGTTTTAATCAACTACTCTCAAATAGTCATTATGAGGTGTAAACTCTGTTTCTTCCCCTAATTAAAATTCTATACTTGTATTAACCGAATTTGTAAATTTTGTATTATTTATGTATATTAATATAGAACCTTATTAAAGATTAGTGTGTAAAATTTTTAAAAAAATGTATTTTTAAAGTGTCATGTTTTAGAGTTTTTGTTATTATTTTAACCTTTTATAATTGTTTTTTTTTTCTATTATATATCTTATATAGGATGTCTCTTATTTATTTATTTTTGTATCACATGATTTTTTTTCATATTTAACTTAATGCTAAATTTTGTTCATCTCTTGTACTAAATTCTTGTTCATTTGACTCAAGTTTATTTTTAAAATATTATGTCTAACTTTCTTATTAGTTAAACTCCCTATTAAAAAATCGAAACCAATGAGTTTGGAATCAATATAACCGAACTATCGGTTTTAGGTCATAACTGATCCATGTTCAACCCTCCCAGAACTGTTTTGTTTTGTATTAATATAAAAACATATAAGCTATCATATTCCAAAATAAAAATCTAATTATTAGTTTTAAAAAGTATGCTTACTAACAAGAAACATGTAAGCAAAATAAAGAGCTTATAACGAAAAAAACATGTAAGATTGAATGTTTATAGAAGTCACATTTTTTGTAAATTATGGAGGAATAAAATACAAGCAATCTTTTGATTTAAATACTGATGTGTGAAAAAAAATATTTGGAAAAAACATAGGAAAAGCAGAAATCTTGAATACAAACTTTTGACATACTATAAACTTAGAAAACTTATATATCATTTTACTTTGTATTCATACTCATCCTTCTATTCATAAGATCAAGACAAGTATTAAAATCAAGAGATCAAGAAAATAAAAAAAGAGAATTAGTGTATTTCAGGTTATTTGTAGAAAAGAATCCGATCAAATCAACCAAATTACTTACCATTTTATATAAGTTTTCATAAGTTAGTGTTTCAAATTAAGTGTAGAATTGAACTTCTAAAAATGTGTTAATTAATTAAGATGTTGAGTATTCTATAAATTATAATGAAAAGTAACAATTAATTGTTAATCCACCAACTAGAACCAGAAGCATGCATAATAATCATTATATAAAGTTGTTACCTAATTAACATTATGATGTCCAATTATCTAGATCAATTATTCCTTACTTTTTGTTTCACTTTTTGGTGGAAAACATGTGATTATTGCCTTAGACTATTAGCATCCATAATGAATTTATGCTATCAAACTCACTATCATATTAACATTTACATCATCTCACACCTTTAATCCTCTCTAACTCACAAACCCTCGCATCCAACCCTATTTAACCCCACATCAAATATTAATAAAAGATATATATTAAATAAGAGAGAGAAAGAGAGAAGGAAAAAAAAAGAGGAACCCGCTACGGGTTCGGCAACTAGCCCGCCACCTAACCCGAGCCAACCCTACCACCAGCGATGGTGTTCCAGGCTGGTAGAGGAGCCAACCAACGCTGGTTGGCCCTCCGATGCGCTCGGTCTTAATTTCTAACTATTTCTAGGTTTTGGCCAAACGTTAGACATATGGTACGAGATAGAGTAACGTATTTTATAAAAGCGTTATAGTTATTAAGGGCTAGCATAAACATAAAACTATAAAAATACAAAAAGTATATAAAAAAAACGGTTCAACAGTATGTTCATGCGGTAACTCGACCACCTGTTCAGTAGTTCAATCGCCCACTGGTCCAATTGTAGATGGTTCGACCGGGATTTAATCCATTTCTAGTTCGGTTCAATTCAAAAAACGTGGGTTTAAACCGAAAAACCTAATAATTAATAAATGAAACATAGATTACATTGTTATTCAAGGTAAAAAAGAAATTAATTTAGTGTAGTAGGTAAGTAGCAAATCATTGAATATATTGAATACTGCATACAAATTGATCACCTATTTGTCTCGACACCTTATCTTCGGCGACGAGTGACGGCACCATAAGTCCGTCATAACAATGGCGCGCCTCGGAACAATCAGGGGTAACAAAGCGATAATTATCTACTCGACATGAGCCCGACATATAAATAAACGGGTTTGGGTTGATCATAAACGGGTTCGGGTTGACCCATCAACCCGTATGAATAAATAGACCGTGTTCAGGTTGGCTTGCGGGTCGACCTGTCAACCTGTATATTTTTTGATATTTAGTATTTTTCTATTTATCCTTATATTTTTCATATTTTTTGTTTGACTATTGGGATTTTATCTTATTTTTTAGTCCCTGTAAATCTTCAGAAACAAATCTATGGCTTCCCTTTTGTTCCTTCATCATTTTGAAACTATTGACAGTAGACATCATCGAATTATTAATGTTTGATCATTTGTAGGCTGTAGCTTAATTGTTCTTAGAATGTCAAGTTTTTGTATTTAGATTAAACTATTTAGGTGGGGTTGAACTTTATTTAGTATTTTGCATTTGAATTATGTATTTTAACACACAAGGGACAAAAATAGTAAATCTAGATTTGCTAACCCGGGAACCCATTTATGACCCGCCAACCGTGAATGGCCTACGAATCATATATTTAAATGGGCTACGCGGTTCGTGTCGTGTTTCAACTTATATGGGTTTATGTCACACACTTTGACACGAATAATTATATGGGTCGTGGTCGTGTCAAGACCGACTGACCCACCAACCTGCAATCCGCCAATCCGAACACTACACAATTGTGACCCCTAGAAATAATCAACCAGTTGCTGGATTTTGTGGTCGTGTGGAACTCGTAAGAGTCGGCAGAACAGTCGCTCATAATTTTCTTTACTTTTTCTACAATATAAATAAAATATATCCATTCCTTATTGTTTTTTATTTATCCCTATAAAAATTACGAAACTTCCAATTTCCAAAAATCTAAAGTCTTAATTGTTATGTGTGTGTATAAACTATAGACACATACATACACACTAATATACTACAATATTGTTCCTTGGATTTGTTCTTTCGGTGTAGCATATAGGTATCACGGGAAAGTTAAAAGAAATATTGATGATACTATACACATTGCAAATCAAGAAAATAAATGTTACGGCACTAGGGTTGGACGCATCGGCCCCCTAACCAGCGCTGGTTAGGGTGGAACCCCACTAGAACACCATCGTTGTACGTAGGGTTGTCTTTGTTTGGGTAGCTGGCTAGTTGCTGAACCCGTAGCGGGTAAACCTTTTTTTCTTTTCTTCTCCCTTTCTCTCTCCTATTTAAATTATATTTTTTATTAATATTTGATGTGGGGTTGAAGAGGGTTGGATATAAGAGTTTGTGGGTTTGATAGAGTTGGAGGTGAGAGATGACGTGGATGCTGATGTGACAGTGGGGTTGACATGGTAAGTCCAGGTTGGATGCTGATGGTCTAAACCTTCCCACAAACGGTACAACTTGCTTTTTTAATCCCATTAGGTCCAAGTGTCCAACCGGCATCTTAACAAAGTAGTCCCACACTTGAGAACGTTGTTTAGTTGAAACCGACGAACTAACCTCTTCATTCTCTTCTCCTACATCTTGTCGTTGAGTGTTGCTCGACATATCTACATTACAATTAAAAACACGGGAGAAGTTTTCCCACACCATTACTAAGTGACGGGAGAATAAATGTGGTGGTTACCACCCAAATGGTGGTGTAGGTGATGTAAAAGTGGGGACATCACTATCTCTCACTCTCTTTCTATCTCTTTTTAAAATTTTTAATTGGATGGTAAGTATTAGGCGAGTTTCAAAATTTTATGTGGTAAGTTAAGTGGTAAGAGAAAAGAACCGAAGTAATGATATGGTGGGTGTGGTGAAACATAATCACTCCTTTTAGTCTGCAACATCATCTTATAATATAATATGTTTCTAGGATACCAGTCCATTTAAGTTTTAGCTAAGATCATCTTAACAATGAAGTTGATCTCTTACTCCATATAAATTATAATATCTGGAACTAACCTTACTAGCATGTCATATTGATTTCTTTACCGACACCATACATTTTACATCTTACTCTATGAAAAACAGATTTTAACCAATAAAATCACCTCTATTTATAATTATTAGTCATAATGATAAGAATTAATAATTATCTGTGTAATCTAGTAGAGTAAGTTGTCCAAAGCAACACCCTATAATTACACTTGAAGTAGTAACCGTAGATCATCCGTAGTCCATGACCGTGATGACTGATTGTCATATCAGCTTTTTAGTCTATGAAATAGTCATGACTAAACGACTCTGGTAATGACATGCATGACTAACCTCCACATCATCACTTACTTCTATTTTTATTACAAGTTTACAACAAGAAAGGATTGAGCCGTCTTAGCTCGTCAAAACTACGGCAAGCAAATGAATGGCGAGCACACGACGAGGGGAAGGTAATGGACGACAAGCGGAAGATAACATAACTAGTCATTACATCATAAAACAGCATCATCTCCGTTCAAAAAATAAAACAGCATCATCTTATACTTGTACGTGTTTGATATTTTACGAGTTAGTAAATATTAACCGGACAAGCATAATTCCGAAAATAAGATATCCCAATGAACCATTGACTTCAATAGTGGCCTTACTCTAATGAACCTAGGGGTGTGTTTTTAGGCGTAACCCCATGACTTATCGACTTTGCCATATGCCAAGTCAACTTATGATGTAACTACTACTAATTTATTAACTTTCCAAACTTTTTAGTTACATTTTTATAATCAACATGTAAAGAATTATAAACGAGCGTGGAGAAATATTGATAGTGTATATGCCTAACATACCTCCATAGTCGAAGGTAGGTCCGAAACGTATTAATGGTAAACTAAATATACACCATATAATAGCATAAGCAATACGGCTGAAACAATTAAATAACCTAGTATTCTAGAAATATTACATTAAAATATTAAATGGTCTGAGAAAACATTTAATACATGTCCTGTAGAACTGACAAATCATACCTCTATGTTTAGTGATTAATAACCACTTTCACCATTATAAATACATGGCTCATCCACCCAAAACAAGGTTAACCACCTCTACTTTCTCTCCGTTCATTTACTCTCTTCATTTTTTACGTTTTCCTTCATTCATTACTCATTCTTGCATCCAAGCTGGGTCATGAGTTTTTGCTCGTGGCGAGGCTAACTTTTGTGTCTATTTTCATTACTTCATTCATATTTTACGTTTCCCTTCTTTTACTCTCTCCATTTCTTATGTTTCCTTTCATTCATTACTCATTCTTGCACCCAAGTTGGATTATGAGTTTTTATTCGTGACGAGGCAAACTTTTGTGTCTATTTTCAGATAGCTCGGATAGTCACGAAGAGAAGGTAGCTACTTCCTTCAGTTGTCGATATCCATCAAAGCAACAAATGTGATGTGACAATTTCTGTGTGAAGTCTGCATTTAAAATATGAAAATTATAGTTAAAGCGTTGCATTTATTATAAACTAAATGTTTACAAATCCAAGCATGAAAATGTTAAAAACTCCTGTATGATATATAAGTTCACGCTTCAAGCGTTGCATTTTTTTATTGTACTATTTTATAATTATTTACCGTTAAAATCTTACGATAGTTAGATTAGATATAGAGATTTTTTTGAATTTTTTTTATTAATTCTAAAATGTTCAATATTATGGTTATTATTTTTCTTTATATTTCCTATTTTAACATTATTATTTGTATTAAAATAATTGTGCGCTTTTGTAATTTTGAATCTAAGTTTTTTTAATAGACATATATCATGTTATTCATATTGTATTTCTTATTAGAAAGATGTTAATTGTATTTTTACAACTTAAACTAATAAAGATCAACTTTAATAACCAGTATTTTCTTATTAACTAATTATTTAAATACATGCATGTTAAATAATTTATAAAGATGGAATTAAAGAAGGAGAAAGAAACAAAAGAAAATATATAATTTTGAGGATATATTACGCACTATTTTTGGGAAATAAAATAGAATTTAGAAAGGAAAAAGTAGAGGAAAAAAAAGAAAGAATATACTTTCAAATATAAATTACATGGAAACAATCGAGAGATTGATTGGTTTGTAAAAGTGTCAAAATACTTAAAAAAAGAGTTGTTTGGGAATTGATTCCCGGCCATCATGTAAATTGAAGTTTGCAAAATGAATTTAGTCAACATGAAATATATTATAAAAATTAAGATGTATTTTAGTAAACCTACTTATGGACATTGTTTTTGGCGTAGGTTTAATAGTTTGTAATTGTATATCTACAATATTTTAAAAAAACTATATGTGATGAAACCGAATAGCACAAAACAAGAAATCCACATGAATATTCATATGAAGATACCAACTTTTTCTGTGTGATTATGGTTTTTATTGTATGTTCAAACAAAGAAACCAACTTTCGGCAAACAAAACTTCAAGATATGCGTTGTCACTGCATATGTGCACATCGATGGTGCAAATAGGCCTACAGTTGAACACAAATTTGTGCTCATGAGTGTAGGTTGAAGAATTTCTACAATTGATCGAATATTGTAAAGCCATGGTTTTGAAAATTCACATATTTTTTAAAACATCGTTGTAGAAATATTAACATCATTAAATGCTAATAGATATTCCGTTAACAAAACATTATCAATAAATAAAATCAATACCTTATCATCGTCGGTCAAACACCACTCTAGTGTACGAATACACCATGTGTTTTCAAAGTTGTCTAGAAAACCCGACAACTAACCATCGCTGTGCTAGCAATTCCTAGAATGCACACTTTTCTTACTAGGCGTCATCATTCATCTTAGGAGTATGTCTACCCCCTTTCGCAAGTCATCATGTCATCACAAATTAATCATCATTATAGAGTTACATCATAAGCATCATTAAATGCAATCTTATAACATCATTAAGTAATTAATTAAATGCATCGTAATCACTCATTAAATATAAATCAACCATAATCATGTATAAAGGTCATCTTAAATCGTAAAGCCCTTCAAAAACGATTTTGACTTCGTACTCTATTTTAGAAAATATTGCACTTGCCTCAAGTCCAGATATCACGCAGTCGCCGAAAACTCTTCGCGTAGTCAATTGAACTCACGAAACACCCTACAATCAAATTCCAATCGAGAATCACCGAGGTACACTTCAACGAATCACAAATCATGCAAGACTCCCAAATTATGTGTTGAGAAGATAATCACTTCACTCCAATAATCAAACCTGACTATTTAAATATATAGGATTTGACGATAACCAAACCATACATTCAGTATGACTTAGAATATTTTCGAACATATGTTGTTTGAAACGGACTTGAAGAATGCTGCTGTACAAAGTTAATGCTGCTTACCAGAGTTGATGTTAGCCAAAATTGATACTGCTTTACAAAGTTAATATTGCTCAACAGAAATAATAATAATAATAATAATAATAATAATAATAATAATAATAATAATAATAATTAAAGCACCTTGAATCCAATGAAGAGTAAAGGATCTTGGATCCAACGCAGAACCATTTATGAATGAGAGATATAAAAACGAGAAAGACCAATTAAATTAAGTTTTAATAATAATAGTAATATATATTTAAGGTTATGGTCGTTCAAAAACATATCTTTTGTTATGCTTGATAAATCTTATAAATCATCTTCTATTCTCTGAAGTTAAAATTATTTTATTACGTAGAAGACTAGTTAAATTTGAACCACATGGTTTTATATTATTATATTTATAAGTTATATAACTTCTTAGTTTATCATTGTCCAATGCCAATACACTATTTAGTAATATCTTGTTGTCGAGCAATTAAACTTTTATAAGAAAACACTTTTATACAATCTAATCATATCTTATTAAATTTTATATTATTTGAACAGTAGAACATAGGATTATTATAAGAAGATATATTTAGATAATAAATTCTAGCGTTCAATTAAATGTTGATCTATTAATCTAATGTCACAATTCGTCTATTACAATTCATGGTTGGGTAATGAATAAAATGAAGAGCCAAATATTGATCATCCAATCAAATCAAATAAAAGGTCAAGATCAAGACTCTCATTCTCACATAAATATTCATTCTCATTTGAATCTCTTACTACAACGTAGTAACATAATTCTACGTCTACATTTTTTATTCATAACGAAATTAGAACCTATATAACTATAGAGAATGTATTTACAACACCTTGATACCGCAAACTGCAATCATTTTAACTATTAAAATTCATATTTAACGTAAAATATCTTATATAATATCATTGTTAATGGAAAAAGATAATAATAATAGGTATGTCATGCCAAAAAAGGTCTGGGGTCATGTGAACCTTTTTATGGTGGGGGCCAAACTAGCAGTTGGACGTTGAATTGATAGGAATATCAAATATGTCCCCTCCCTCTTTCTGTTTTATTTATAGTTTTTAACTAGAAATTGAGTGTTGTCCTTTTCCTTTAAACATTAATTAATTGACCCATTTAAGATGCTACAATTTTGTGTTTTATTTCTTAATTATATTTAATATAAATTTATATAGAATAAAAGAAAAAACAAATAAAGGTTTATGAGTTAATCCATTCGAACCTTAATAATCTTACCTTATACTAAAAGTTTTATTGTTTTAATTTAGTGGGCTGTGTGGTTTGGATGATCATACTTCACTCGATGTAAGATTCTTTTTTACATAGTTTTATATATGGGATTTACATGCTAAGTTTACACACATAAAATCAACGTGACCCGGCTCATGTCAAGATGATCACACATATACCAGTTGGGCTTCACCTCGTTATCAGAAGATCGGGTTGGCTGCTTGATCACTACTCTGCCTCCTCTTAATATCTTTTATCAAATCTGCTATTGATGATTAAATGTACATCTAAGATCTTTTTATGAAAACTACTATCAACAATCAACTGTAAGAACATGGAAGTGAGATATACAAATCTAGATGTGGGTATTACTACCAAAATGCATCCAGATTACAAGTAGAGATGCTAAATCATATCATTGTACTAATGTGTTTATTAATTAATATTTTCTATTTTCTCAAGCTAATTACTTATGTATTCAATAAGGATAATTGTCTAACATTCATTACATGATTGTCATGTAAAATTATGAACATTAACACAAACATTAGATGAAATATTACATATTTATCAAAACGACTAGGAATATATATATATATATATATATATATATATATATATATATATATAAAATTAATCAATGACTAAGATGTTTTGACGGCTCATTAATGTTTCATTAATGACACTTTAATTGGGGTTATTTCAAGAAAATAAAGTCTCACAAATTAATGACGGCTCACTCGGACGCAATTCACGATTGGGTAAATATATAAATTACCAAAATATCCCTATTAATGAGTTATTAATGACGTTAAAAACTGTTCTCGTACAAAAAACAATTCTCGTTTGAACTTTTGACTATATATATATATATATATTGAAAAGTTCATTTGAGAACCATTTTTATTACGAGAACCGCGAGAACCAATCTTAGCCGTCGAATTCCTCCTCCTTCAATTTGACAAAAAAGAACATGTAATAAACTGATTTTTGAATGCATGAGTATACTACGTACAGCTTATATCAAAGACGGTTATCGCATACAAATTCACACTGTCGAATTAGATATACACTCTTCAGTCTTCACATGAGTAGTTTAGAAGTTGCATGTGTTCCACCAATTATGATATCTTATATAATTAAGGTGGTTAGACATAAATAGATCAAATTAATTGCAGTCGACAAGTCTTTATCTTACCACTGTTAAGTTAAAGGTAGACCAATAACTAAAAGATTCATGGTTCAAAACTTCAAATCTAATAGGCGGTATATGGGTTTGTGTATGAATATTTGTAGTTAAAAAGGTATATGGAGAAGGATTTGTTCTAGCTACTTGGAGGAGCAAAGTCTTTTTGGCTTAGATGTCTGTGATCTAACGTGTATACTAGCGGCTATTTTCGAGTTACCCCTTGTTAACCCAGGGACTCACCTCGTAAGGTTTAAACTCATGACCTCTTGTGAGAATAAGGGATAACAACCACTACCAACGCTCCTAGTAAGGTTTGAACTCATGACCTATTGTGATAATCAAGGTTGGAAATTCTTACCTCTTTGCTCGTCACCACCACACACCGGCTAAGAAATCCACCGGTATCACACCAAATAATTCATAGAATAAAATAACTAATATTTAACAAAAAGTATGATTTCATTATATTTTTTTCAAGGAGAAGGATAAATAAATTGCTTTTTAATTTGTTACAGTTTTCCTCGACGATCTTTTTTGCATTGAAAAAGATCAGTTATAGCTTCATTTGTAACTTTAGCAACCTCTTCTTTTTCTATCAGACAAATGAGAGCCCAGTTTAAAAGATCATTGCCCATAGTATTGCACAAACTCGACTTTACGAGCTTCATTTTGACAAAATATCTTTCAATTGTTGCGGGTGCGACCAGTAAAACCAACGCTAGCTTCAATAGTTGATAGACCAAAGGAAAATTGAGTAATTACAAATTTGGTCAATGTAGTTTGGTACTTTTACGCATTTGGTCGTTGCATTGGAAAAGTTACCAATATAGTCTCTCATGTCCTGACTTTCTCAGTATTGGTCTATTCCTCAACAAGAAATGATCAAATTGTTCTTATCTTATTAAATTATTTTTTCTTTTAGTATTAATCAATTTAAAACAATATTTAATAATAAACAATGATTAAATTAAGGTTAATTAGTTAACTTAATAATTTCATCCCAACCAGAACCTAATACCATTATTCCACTATCTTTGACCATCACCACAATCCATAACCACTGTCTCCGACCACTATCACTATCGCAAGCGACCGTCACCGGCAACCATCTCCTCTTAGCAACTACTTCCACCATGCAAAGAAAATATATATAGATTCCATTATCAAAATCTAAAATAAATCAACAATATAAAAAATCAAATCTAAAACCTCAATGCAAATAAAAACAACATAGAGTGAGATTTGAATCACACCACCAATAGGAAGTGTTTGGATCTTAATTATGAACATAGTAGAGAAACGATTGAATATCAAACAACTGTTCTAGAAAAAATTGAAAACCCTAAAAGAAAATAAACAACGAAAATGCACCTTTGATTTGAAAACCCTAATTGAATATCAATAACCAAAACATACCTTCTAGACACAACTTCAAACATCTCCTTCGTACCCAAGTTAGAAATTAGTTGCAGAGAGAGAGAGAGAGAGAGTAATAAAAAAATCATACACAAATACCTAAATCGGAAATCTTACCCAAGAGATGGAGTAAGGTGGCAATGTACACCGGAGGAGTGATTGGCAACGGTGATAACCATAGAAGAAGGTGGAACAATCGACGATGGTTTTGTATGGGTCTTTTTTACTTTTTATATATTTATCAGTAAACAATGATTTAAATCAGTTAAAACTAAAAGAAAATAAATAAATTAATAAGACAAAGGTAATTTGGTTATTTCAAGTTGAGGATGGACCAATAGACAATAGTGAATGAAAGTCGGGCTGAAATACATAACTGTTCAAATCCACGGACCAAATCCGTAAAAGGTGAAAAACTAGAGGGACTAAATTTATAATTTATAATTTAACGAGCAAAAAATATATTAATTTCTTTTAAAAAATACAGGATTAAATTACAAATTTGGTCAATGTGTTGTAGTACCTTTTACAAATTTGATCTCTTGCCTTCACTTTTTCAGAGCGTAAAAGTTACGGATTTAGTTTCTTCCAACCAAAATTTATTTTACTATTTGTCCTCCTCAACTTGAATTGACCGCGTTGCCTTTGCCCTATGCATTTATGAAAGATGATTTGTGCACAACATTAATTTGTCGTACCAAAAGAAGTGTTTGTTTAGAACATTTACCCTTAAATATGAAGATATGAATTAAATGTTTGTAGGGGTATAAACCATTGAAAGTTATAATTGTTGTGTATTCCATAGTAGTTTTGCGTACAAACCATCTCCGTTAATTTATTCATTTTTCTTCAATTTTAATATTAAATACTATTTTTTTATATTTAAATATTATTTTTCTCAAATATAAAACAACCTCATTCTCCCTATCAAGACACACATTCAAACCATAGCAAACACCGTACACCATCGCCGCCAACCTCATTTGCCACCATTATTTTATCAACCACAAACACATGCTCTCTCTCCATCATGCTACCAAACACTACCATCGTCTACCTAACCACCATTGATCACATCTACAACACCCCACACACAAGATATAAACATCGATTAATCTCTCTCCCCTAGATGCTAACACCACATACCACCACACCTAAATATCAAACATTGATTCATCTCTCTCTCTTAGATGTGAACATCGAACACCATCTCCACCACTGAACCCATGTGCAAAAACAAATCAATTATGAAAAACTTAATTGGAGTAGTGATGGTGGGGTAACGGAAAACCCTAATTGTTTAGGGTTTCGTGGAACAGAGATAGCAACATACGAACCCTGATCCGTGTGGTTGAGATCTTTAATGTTTTTCGGCGAGATCTTTGTTCCGTTTAGCATTAGACAACACCACACCACCTCTTATTTATCTTCAACATTCAACATTCTATAACCAATTGAAAACCCTAGAATCGCTACTTTGTAATCGTGAGGAGAGACGAGGCGGTGACGGCGGCGAGATGAGGTCGCTGATGTGGATGAGTGCGTGGCGTGGATGAGTAAGGGTATTCCCGATCAGATATCCAAAATTTCGGATAGTGGTTTTCGATATCCAAAATTTCAGTTTCGAATATCGGATTATTTAAAATATTCAAAATTCCTTAAAATTAAATTCTATAATGATTTTCTATTTAATACAATTTTTAAAATATAGGGTTGATGGTGTATATAAGGCTTGGATTTGTACTCGTGTGTAATATCCTATAAAGAGAAGGGTATGAATCTGCAATTTTGCCAAATAGGGGAAACACACTCTATAGTCTATTCTATTATTTAATAGTGATTTTTTTATCATCCTATTTTATGTTATTACAAGATTAGATGTTTGTGTAATAAATGAGTTATTTTAAAAAACAGTAAACATTAATAAAAAGATATTAAATAATTATAAAATACGAATTAAATCGGTATTTAAAAAAATGATGACATAGGGAGTAAACACTTTGACCAGCGATGAATATGTCGATCCGATGGGTAGTCAAAACTAGAATTTTGTTAAATATGATATTTTAAAATGTTATAAAGGGTAAATATTATATTTGTAAATTAACAATATAATATTTTAAGGTTTAAAGAAGACATATATGAAATTATCTCTAATAATTTTAATTTTAATTAAAGTTAAAATTGAATTAAATTTTAATCTAGAAAAATCAAAATTAAATTTTAATTGTTATAAAATAAATTGTTAAAATTTAATAAGTAGAACTTTTATCTAAATTTAATAATTATATTATTTAGTAAATTTTATTAAAATTAGTTTTTTATTTATATAAGAAGACTTATCTTTTTAGTTTTAAGGTTATGTTAAATGTCAAAATCAATATAAATACAATAATTTTTTTTTAATAAATTCTATATATTATATTTAATAGTGTAGTATGATAAAATAGAAAAGAAAAATTATATATCCTCTTACTATTTCTTCTTACTTCATCCTCCTACTCACCACAAGATGACATGTGTATTTCACTCATTCTCTTTTCTCACCTCCTCTTTTAATTTTGACACTTGTCTTGATCAAGTAAATAGAAGTATAAGTAGGAACAAAAAATAGGAGGATATATCATTTCTCGATAGGAAATAGTCTAAATCCCATATGATATAGTACACCTTTGCTTCCCTGGCACAGTTTCTCCACACACACACTCTCTCTCCCACTGCCCTGAGCACAGACAAACGACACCGAAACCAACTTCCAAAGTGTTTTAGAGAGAGAAAGTGTTCTATTTCCCTCAAAAAAGTAAAAAAAAAATAAATCTCCAAAATCTATCGAAGAAGACGAAGACGAAATTCGTCTGCGTTTTCATCAGTTTATCCAGCTAATAAATGCATGGCCGTTGTATCTTCTTCAATGCTCGCCCTACAAGTACAAGCATTGTATCCGGCAGATAAAACAAGCAAATTCTTCATGAAACCCTAAAAATCTGAGGTAAGAATTTAGACTTCTGTAGACCATTATCCGTTCTTAAACCTCGTTTTGATTCGAGGTTACTGTTTGTCGGCGGTACGAGCAATATGCATGCATTTTTCTTCTAAAGTACATATGTTGATTTTCTCTGCTAAGGTCAACTTCAGTTGAATCTGTAAGTTATTTTCCCCCAAAACAATCTATCGCTGTTCAATTTAATTATTAATTTTTATGTTTGTTTTTAAGTAATACTTGATCTACCAGCTTGTTTTTTAATTTTGATTTTTGTTTGATTGATTCTTCCACTACAAGACTTTCAGTTTGCACCTGTTTTTACTATTTATTTCTCTCTAGTAAATCTTTTGCTTTTATCTGACAAAAAAAGCGAAAGCATAATTCAGAATCTCTGAGATCTTGTATAACTTACTTTCTTTTCATTATTTATCTTTTACAATTAAACAATGATCACTTCCAGTATTTTACCAGATTCTCCTGTTTAGGATCCATTCAGCTCCATTTCAATTAATTGAATCAAGGGGACTGTTCAATTGTTTAAGAGACTGTAAAAAAGGACTGAAGTAGGTGTATTATGATGCAAAGAAAATTGTGAGATAACAGTAAAATGGGGGCAATCTGAGATGGGTTTTATCAATTTGACGAAGATAACAGGCCACGAAATCTAGGGTTTTGGGAATTAGTTTGAAGTGGGTGAAGAATGGCTGCGGCATGGGATCACTTTGGGGAGATAGCAAATGTGGCCCAGCTGACAGGGCTGGATGCAGTGAAGCTAATAGGGATGATTGTTCAAGCGGCTAGTACAGCTCGCATGCACAAGAAAAACTGCAAGCAATTTGCAATGCATTTGAAGTTAATTGGAAATCTTTTACAGCAACTTAAGATCAGTGAATTAAAAAAGTATCCAGAGACCTGTGAACCTTTGGAACAACTTGAGGAGGCATTGAGGAGGTCTTACATATTGGTGAATAGCTGTCAAGATCGAAGCTACCTCTATTTACTTGCCATGGGATGGAATATTGTTTACCAATTCAGAAGGGCTCAAAATGAGATTGATCGATACTTGAAGATTATTCCACTTATCACTCTTGTTGATAATGCTCGAGTCAGGGTAAAAACTTGATCTTGTTTATTTTCGTTTTGTCCTGTAGTAACTGTAACATTCTTTCCAGTACTGCAAATCAGCTGAGCAAGCTCGAGCTTGACCTGATCACCTTAGCGTAATCATGAGCTTATTTCAGTAGTTGTATAAGAGCCTTCACGATGCTAGATCGAGCGTGGCTCGAGGAAAATTCTAGCTCGACTCGGGAGCTTGAAAATATTATTAGGAAACCATGATTAGTTAAGCAAGACTTGAACGAGCTTGAGTTGAGTTTGAGCTCGAGCAACCTGATAGAACTCACCTCGTTGTCATCTCAGATTTACATACATGATAGCATTTAATATTTATGTATGGGTTGAAAAGATAGATAAGAATTCGGTTGAATTCCTTGAATCGTTATACGTTTCGAGGCGAGCTTGACTTGAACGAACTCAAATAATTTGATAAGAGCTCAACTCATTTGCAGCCCTATGCTTCCTACTCCGTATATATTTGCTTCTGTTTTTCCTCTTTTTTTATAAAAATAGAAATTTCATTTGAGCAGGAGAGATTGGAATACATTGATAAGGACCAGCGTGAATACACATTGGATGATGAAGATAGAAAGGTGCAAGATGTTATTATGAAGCCTGACCCTTCACACACCGATACTGCTGTTTTGAAGAAAACGCTTTCGTGTAGCTACCCAAACTTACCTTTCAAGGAGGTTATCAAAAAAGAAAATGAAAAGCTTCATCTGGAGCTACAACGATCCCAGGCTAACTATGATGTAGGCCAATGTGAAGTAATTCAACATCTGATTGAAGTCACTGAAGTTGTTGCTTCAAAATCTCAACATGACCAGGATTCACCGAAGAAAAGCTCCAAGAAGACAGAGCCTCACTATCCAGATGTCAGCAGCAATAAAGAAGTTCAAGATGAGAATAATTCAAATAAGAAGACACATTCAACTTCAAGGTTAGTATATTCTTCTACATTTTTACTTGAATTTTATTTTCTGAAATACAGCAACAATTTTAGTGGTGCTAAATAGAGCACAGCTGCAGGGATACTCTAACACAAATATTATAATTTATAAGTAAGCATCTTATGTAGGAAGATGCTTGATGTCTGTATCTGCGTACGTATGAATGTATGTATGTATCTATTGTGTGTATTCTGTTCAAATTATATTAAGAACTTTGTATAACAATCTTCATATAAGGTGAAAATGTTTCAGTTGATACAAGAGAAATGACATGAATTCCAGATTTCCTATTGTACATAAGCTCCTTTTGTCTTAATAAGAAGTGATTGCGCTACTAGTTTGACTTTGAATTTCAATCCTGATTTTGTCAATGAAGCGTGGAGAATCAATTCTCAACTCAAAGCAGGGTGTGTGACTAGAAGTGGAAATTTCGACTCATTTTCTTATGAATTTGGGTCTATTGATATATGCTTTATAACAAATAGTCAATTGGGTCAAAAAAAATGGAACAGGTTGAAAGTCGCCAAGAGCCTATTTTTAATGCATACGATATCCTGAATCGTTATATTTAAAGATTTAGATTTTTATGATGATAATTAGTTTTAACAGTTACGTATCAGTCTTTTTTATTAAATGGAGAAAGAGTATTTTTGGGTCAACTTAGTCCAACCTAGTTTGTTTCAATCCACACTAAAAAATATCTGTTTCAAACCAAACCCGTTTTGACCGTCCCACACATTCTTGCGTCCTTTTTCTGAGAAGAGTCTGTGCTGGGTGATGTAGCCACTCTAATATTATACGGGGCACTCGTAGGGAGGCATTTTGCTCTAATATGAAATCCAAAATATATCCTTTAATTGGCGTAACCATGTAAGATTACTGAAAGTTTGTATACTTCATCTTATTAATATACAAACAATTATGATGGGTGGCTTTACTACAGCAGAATATAATGTGCAAACTTTATGAGCCTCATTTTCCTGTACTATGCACATCTATATGATACTAAATGGTGTTGCAGAAGCACATCTGCTTCTTATGGACAAGATTTGGGGTCTACTAGAGGAGGATCTTATGGGCATGGAGAATGGCATTCTGATCTACTTGGATGTTGTTCAGAGCCTAAGATGTGTATGTTCTAGTTACTATATAAACTTATTCATCACCTTTCTTTTTCATTTGCATGACACTCAAAGTATCCATGACTTCTTGTAATGTTTGGACTTGGAGCTAATTATTTACGATCTCACCTTTTGTATTTCTATTTCTGCAGGCATAAAGACTTTCTTCTTTCCTTGTGGCACATTTTCAAAGATTGCATCTGTGGCAACAAACAATCACATGAGTAAGATTCTTATGCATTTACTGAATAACTTATTCTTCTTTTATTATGACCTCTTCTGCTTATAGTATAAATGACAACATAACATAAATTTTCTTTCCTGTCTATATGTTTCTGGTTATACAGTTTTCTTGTCTATAATTTTTTTCTTCTTTCTTTATAATTGAATCTTTTCACATTTTTGTATGATGTATTCATTTATGATTTGCTCATAACTGTTAGTTCTTGTTTGTATTGAGCAGCTGCTGGTGAAGCCTGCAATGAACTGATGGCTTATTCCCTAATATTATCATGCTGTTGCTATACTTGTTGTATCAGGAGGAAGCTTCGGAGGACCCTCAATATCACGGTATCCTTTCAGTAACATATACAATGCCACCTCAAATTTGCTCATCATTTCTTGATAGTTAGATATTATTTAAAATCCATATGTTCTCTTTGTATTCCTTGCGTTAGATGTAACGGTGGCAAAATGGGTGGCTTGAAAAGGATTGGTGTGACCTAAAACACTTGTATCCCTAAGAAAATTTAAATTTGTTATGAATAATTAGTGTGTCAAATATGATTTACAAAAATTGTATTATTTCAGTTAACAAGAATAATATTACTTTAATAATAATCATCCTGGTTTGGACAGGGTGGGTGGTGTGACGACTTTCTCTCGCATGTCATGTGCTGCTGCTGTGCCCTTGTCCAGGAACTGCGTGAAGTTGAGATGCGTGGAATACATGGTACGTCACTTTTTTTTAGCTTAAATTTCCCACCTTTTGATAAAAAATCATACGCTAGATAGACGATTGTACTTTCAAGATTCTTGTAATTGCAGGTCCGGAGAAGACGAAAATAAGCCCTCCACCCTCTCAGTGGATGGAATCCTAAAGTTCATCATATGAAATGATATACATGTTTGAAGATGAAAAATAGTTATATTTGCTTTGTTACCATTGTTAATAACCTTTGCTCCTTGATATTTACTGTTTCCGACTTGGTTGTCTGTAAAGTTATCTTAATAGATTCAACACTTGTATTACATACTGCTTGTTTTTCTTAAATACTAGTGTTTGGTTGGTCTTCCTTACCGTGTAACATATACATGTATATCCACTCATTTTGATAGGAGTCGAGTTGCTGTAAGGCTTGATTTTTACATCAAAACCTACCCGTCTTTGCGTCTTTAACTTGGTGGTATCGAAAACGTTGCCCTTTAGTCAAATGTTTGAGAGTTAAAAGTTCCGTATGATTGAAAAGAAAAACGAAAACAAAATTATCAAGATTTTGAATGCATCAAAAGCCATGATTCTTTTCTTGAATGATGACAAACAAATGCTGTTAGCAGTGAATCCACTGGAGGATTTTGGGCATGATAAATAAAGTTTACATTTAATAGTCAGGCATTAGATACATTATTTAAGGTTGGCAATTACTGGCCCGACACGAAACACGACCTGAATCCGATGAGAAAAAAGTGACACGAACCCGAAACGGGTCAAATGCGGGTTGACACAAAAATAAATTGTTCGGGTTAGGGTTCAACTTGACAACCCGAAAGTGACTCATTTAAGGATAAAACTATAAAATTTAAATTTTGAAAAGATGATTGTGAATTCCAATAAGGAAGTGACTTAGGGCAATAAACACGACAAATAAAAGTACAAAACCTTTAAACGTTAAAAACTTAAAATAAACAATAAAAGATTTACAGTTAAAACAGTAGTACGTTATTTTGATATTTGTTATTTTGACTATATGATTTTGGTACTTTTACATTTGATTACTTGATATGTGGTACTTAAGTATTTTGAATCGATTCATAATTCTATTCAATGAATAATTTTAAATTATTCGGTTGTTCAATGACATTATTTATTGGTACTTGATAGAATAATAGTACATCATAGTTTTTATTATATTCATTTATATAAGTTGAATTAAAAATAAAATCAAAATTTGAATCAAACCGAAACAAATATTGAATTTAAAGTTCGAATACAATTGAAATGAACATTGAATATTAAAGTTAGAATATAAGTGAAAATCATTTTCGAAATTCTTACCGAAAGTTGGAAAACAAACATTAAATCTGAAAGATTGATTAAGAAAATTATAGTTTAACCGTATTCGAAAATTACACTCAAAAACCGAAAAAATACTCGTCAATCATATTTGGCCCAAATGGGTTGACACGAAAAATACTGACACGAGCCGAACGTGACACAAAAATAAATTGGTTGAAATAGGATCAACACAAAACTGACCCGAACCCGAACTTCACAAACCCGATAACATGCACCCGGTCCAAATTAACATCTTTAACATTATTTTGCATTATATAATCGAGATCTTTTTTAGCATTGTATAATCAAAAACAAACATTGGTCATTGCGAGTGATATTATGAATTTTATATTTCCGGCAAAACGAACATGATTTTGTACTATATAAGATCTTTCTTTGATTTTTGTCTCATTAAGATTTCAAGTTATAACATTTCTTATGAGCTTTGTAATTTGTATGGCTTACTAATTTTTTTTAAAAATAATAGGTTATATTTTTACAAATTAGTACCATTATATATATATATAGAGAGAGAGAGAGAGTTTAGGAAAAATATCAAATGAGAACTGTTTTTCATACGAGAATAGTGATAACTGTTTGTAATATCATTAATGAATCGTTAATAAGAGCATTTTGGTCATTTATATATTTATCCAATCGTGAATTATGTCTGGCTGGACTGTAATTAATTTGCGAGTCTTGATTTTTTAAAATATACCCCTCATTAATACGTCATTAATGAGCGCACTAATGACTCACTAAAATTAATACATCATTAATAGTCATAAAGACTGATTATCGTGATTCTCATACGAAAAGATAATTCTCGTTTGAATCATTCTCGTATAGTTTATGGATACTCAAAGAAAGTAATAGAATCATATATCTTGAGAAACTATGATTAAACATATTTGAGCCTAGAGGTTTTTTTTTTGGTTAGTTGGTGGTTATTTCCCTATCCTTTGTGTGTGATTATATAAACATCGCTGGCTGCTAATGAGTTTAATTTGTGAGGGATGGATGGGTGTGATTGTTGATCGTCTATGTGTGCAGTGCTGTGTACTGGATCAATGGACAACGGCCTGGTGGAGTGGTGGGGATGGATCGAGTATATGCAGTTGTATTTGGAATGGGGGTGAGCATGCAACCCGATAGACTGAAAAAACTGACGAACCGGACCAAACAAGACCGAGACCGAGACCGGTCCGGACCGGGACTGGTCGGTCTGGTCTTTGGTCCTTGTTTTTTATAGATTTTAAATATTATAACACATAAAAGAAATGAAAATTTAAAAGAATGATATATAATAAAAAATTTAAAAGTAATATGTCCAAATAATAAATAAATCTTTATATATTATACTGTTTAGAAATCAACCAAATGAATAGGGAAGCTCAACTAAACTTAACTAACGAATCAAATTGTTGTAATACTTTCAGAGTATATCTTAAAAATGTTTACGTTTTGTAGACACAGGTGACAGGACCATTTTGTTTGTTTTGTTGAGATTGTAATCTAGTTCATTGGTAACTGTAATGGTAAAGTATAGTGTTTCAAAAATAAAAAGAATATCTCAAAAATAAAAAATAAAAAATTAAATAAACTTTAATAATAAGAGATAATAATATCTACTTAACTAATGGAAATGCTAATCAAGATGGGTTATCAAATGTACCATGAGCTACTTTTGATATGATCTTAATTTACTTACCATTAAATATTTTTGCATTCACATATTTTTAATTTGCATTTTATGTGAATGCTATTTTGCTTTATACTTTTGTAGAAGAAAATTTTGACAAGCACACAACAACAATAAAATTCAATCCCGTCTCAACGAAGCATAAGAGGTAAATGTAGATAATTATACCTCTATCTATAGGTATAAAGATTGTTTTTCAAGAAATCTTCGACAACGAAAGAAGAAAAAGGTAAAATAATAAAATGAAATAAAATAATAAAAATAGCAATAAAATCAATTAAAGTAATACAAATAAGCAAAAGAAATAAAGAAAGAAAAGAAAAGAAAGACTGTGTAGTGTAAGAAAGAATGTGGAGTGTCTACTATTTACAATTACAAAATTGACGGTATTTCAAAATTTCCATTTGATAATTAAAATGATTAAATGATAGTTTAAAAACATGTAAATAAAAATGCTAAATAATGAATAGTTGAGATGCAAAAACGAAGAAAGGGAGTTTTAGTTTTTCAATTAAGAAACGCTAGCCTCATGCCGTCACCTTCACCCTCAATTTGCCATCACCGGTCACCCTCTCGGCCTTTCTATCGTCAGCCGTCACACACCATCTTCGGTCTCTTCATAGTTGCCTACCATCTATTTTCTCCGAAAAAAAGTCGACACGAAACCCTATCCGAAATCAAGTTTAATAGATCAAAAACACAACTCAAATTTTTTTTCCCTGAAAAAATGAATTGCCACGAAAGCACGACGTGTATTGATCACCAATTAAGTTACACGAACCAAAACAAACCCGAAACTATATTGGGCGATCGACATGAATACAACACGAACACAATCCGAATTGACAGAATTTGTTATTATTATTATTATATGATGCTCTAGTGTTATCAAACACACACGTGAATCCTGATAGATAGTCATCGGCGTTAGGGGAGAAAAATGGTGAGAGGAAGTAGAGTCGTTGAAATCGGGAAAACACTCTCAGAGATACTCGTATGTCCTCTCTCTAAACAACCCTTAAGGTACCTACCCCCAATCTCATCCATCTTCCCTGTTCGACCAATTATTACTATCAAATCTTTAATCTCAAATTCACGGTTTATTGTTTTAGGGTTTGTGAGAAATCGAATTCCCTCATAAGTGATGCAATTGGTGTTTCTTATCCGGTCAGTTCTTCATTTCCTTAATCTGTTTATCATCATCTTCATTCTGCACCTTTTACTTTGCAAATTTTCCAACAGCACCGTGTTCATTCGTATGTACGGCTATAATGTGCTTCCAGGGCTCTGTGATTTCAGCATTCTAATCCTGCTGAAATTAGATAATTCCCTTCAAATGGAGAGAAATTAGGGACTTCAGCATTCAGTAATTATAAGTCGGGTGCGAATTTAGATGGATATATAAGACCAGAATCATGTAGCTCATTTGCACCTTTAGATCAGATGCACAATTACATTTTCAAGGTGTTTTTATTTGTAAATTTTACGTTTTCTAGTGTTTATCAGATAGTAGACGGGATTCCATGTCTTGTGCCAGTGGATGGCAAGATCATTGAAACCGATGGCACAGATAAATATCATCAAAACAGCACAAGCTCATAGCTTCAAGATAAAACCGAAGAAGTCTGCACGAGATTCAAATAAGGGTATACAACTACACACCATACTCTGTTTTTAATTATTTGCGTTTCAATTCTCTATTGCATCTAAGATTCATGTTTTACATGCTAAATCTTGAATACTTTGAAGGTTCTGTAGCTTTCTGGTAAAAAGGATGGTCGTTTTTATTTGAACTTTCGGTTTCAAGTAGTTATCGCTTGCATAAGTTATCATTGTATTTGACGTTTTATTTGTAAAAGATTACGACAGTTTGCTTTATTATTCTTGCATCTGTTTCAAGAGGCATAGTTTGAATGACTAACATTTGTTAGGTTGTAGAAGTTTTTTGTTACTACAAAATACTCATACGATGTTCAAAAAATGCAAAAAGGAACTCTTGGGGGGTGTTTGATCATTGATTTTTATCCTTGGTAATGACTGTCTGAATCCCTTCAAAACACAACAACAACAAACCTCTGCTTGAGTAAGGTAAGATTCAGACAATTATACCTCTATGTGTGGATAGAGAGTCTACTTTCTGAAAGACCTGGATATGTAAAATATCATGCAAAAGGAGCACTTTATGTGAATAAGGAATATTATAAATATTGGCAATGTTGTAGAACTCACTAGTCATTATTCAAGCGACTGACGACAGTGTAGCGAGTAATCAGCCTTGGCAGAGAGTAGTTGAGGACTTGGATAGGAAATTTTTACATAAATTTCAATTTATACATATGAAATGTTGAATAAATATTCAAACATAAACATAATTGTTCATAGGACCTAAAAGATATAAAAGTACATAATCTCGGAAATCTAAATATTTAGAAACTCATTGTTCTTTAGTTCTTTAATAACTAAATAAACATTGACCTACTAGACTTCGTTGAGTGATTCACAGCGACTAGGACTGATTTTCCAATCGGTTTTGACCAATTCCGGTTTTTAGGGGCCGCCTACACCAACTTTTACAACGTTGAGAAGTGGTGGAAACTACCATAATATTATTACATTATGTATTATTATTATTGTAATGTGCATCTAGTTTCTAGAAAGCTTATCTTTGGCGATGCCAAGGACACACACTAGAAATTATATACACAAACATATTGGTGTGGTACCCGCATAATTCGGCGGTGTCAATAGTTTACATGTGGTGACATGTTCGTTCAAAAGCATGTTGTCCTTGAACGTACAAGTGGGAGAAGGTGATGGTTGTTGGCTACATGACACTCGTGTAATGCATCAACAACGAATGGTTTATGTTTAATCTTGAAAGTTAAAATACTTTATTACCACTAAGGTCTGTGGGTGGAAGGCATTTTTAAAAAGGACTATTAGATTAGGGTAAGACATAATAGCTTATAAGCTCTTTTTTTAGGAGGAATTTCCACTTATCTTCGAGACATTTTACATTTTTGGAGACAAAAAAACATCCTCTGCCCTCTGCTGCTCCGATTCAACATTTGCAGTTTTAAAACTTGGTTACTATTTGTTAAAAAATTTTAAAAAATAATGTAACATTTTTGGAGTCACATGCTGTCATGCATATATTAGAATTTAATATTAAAGTAAAAAATTCATCAAGAAAGTCAAAGGTTAATGTGATAAAGAAATTCAACAAAATTAAGAGTACTATCAATTTGAATCAAATACATATATACTTTTTTGAACCACACTATTAACATATTCCTTTGAACATGGACACTGAGGGATCTAGAAAAAAAACTACATTTTGGGCATTGATCATAGAGATGTCAAAATTGATTGGTTGGGTAACAGGTCAAAGTCAAAGCTTATTTGGGTTATAATTTGTCGGGTCTATATTTTATACGTTGTCAAGTAACCCGAAAAAGGTATCTAGTAGGTAAAAGTATGCATAAATCTCAATCTTAGGATGTGTTTGATACAGAGAATTAGAGGCAAAAAACTGAAAATAAAAACAATTCCCTTGTTTGTATACACCTGATCAAAGAAAGAAGTGTAAAAGATCATTTCTTAATCTCTATTTTCAATTGAAATGAAATGATAAAATCGCTGGAGAAATAAAAATGTACACAGAGAAAAGGAGAAGTACATTCCTCTCCCACCAAACCCTTCTTCTCAATCATATATGCTTTATAATTTTAACCAAATTAAGTTACTGTTTTAATAAGCATTTGATATTTGAAATTTGACAAGTCAATTAATAAAATATCTTGAAGTCAAAGAAAATTAGTAGAAGAAAGAGAAGAAATTTACGAATGCAGCTAGTTTGACAAAAAAAATCACAAACAATTGTTTTCTAGTTCAAAAGTTAGTATAATCTAACTCAATCTTATTCATACATTTTATTTTATTTTATATATTAAGAGATAGAGAGAGAAGGTAGCTCGGGTTGATGAACCCGAATGGAGGAAAGAGAATGTCAACCCAAAACATGTGTATGGATGTTCCTCTTCCCTCCGATGAACCCAAAGTGGTACCCGAACCCTTCGGTTTGTGTTGTACGAACGGTCTAATAGGAATGGGACAACGAAAGAAATCACAAACAATAAGGTGGGACTCAAGCTTTAAACTAGGATGGGCAACAAAAAGATAACATACAATTACATGTGCTGGGCTGAACTTCTTCCATTCCTAGATGGACATAAACCACATAGTCACATACAATTTATGGCAACTTTATGCTTTAGATTAAGGAGGATAGTAACTTTATGGATCAATATGAAGTGCTGACTTTTGAGGCTTTTAGCAACAAACAAGCTAGGAAGGATATAAATGTATGATTGGAAGTCTAAAGTAGGGCCCAAAACAGTTGAAGTTAGTCATAGAGCAACTCAACATCTCAACTGAAGACAATATATACCATGTGTTTCACTTCACAATATATTATGTAAGGCCGACAACGACCCATCTTGTAGGCCATGCGCATTGCATAGCCCGAGAAGCTTCGGCTTCTTCGGGTAAAAGAAAGATGGCTTGGGGACACCGCTACGGCTAACCCTTCGGGTTGGCATTCGGTTCCCCCAACCCGAGCAACCTATTCACTTTTTTTTTGTATAAGAGAGAGTAAGAAAACATAAAATATTTGAATTGTTTGGGTTAGGCTATATTTGGGTTTTGAGTAATAGAGAAAAAAAAAGAAAAAAATAATTTGATGCTTACTTACATTCGGGTTGAAAAAGATAATAGAATGGTTATACGTGGAAAATGAGAACTCAGCGTAAGTTAAGTTAAATTAAATAGAAGTTGACATCCAGACATAATATTGTGAAATTTTATTTTGAATAATTCATAGTGTATATTACATTCAATATAATATTTTACATTATTATTTTGCACAACTAAAAAAAGGTTTTCACAAAAAAAGGAAAAAACTATCGTAAAACCATTATAATTTTCTAGTCCAAAATACTAAAGAATCTTTATTAGTTTTAAAATATAATGCTTGATACGCCCGTGACTGGGCATGGTACGCCCGTGTCTTTACCGCCGATCACCGTCCAATGTTGGTCACCAACTTGCCCCGCTGTCACCGACCAATGTCGGCATCATCGGTCAACGGTGTTGTGAACACCGACGGACAACACCCTCTACCACCGAATATCTCCGGTCATGTAACACCCAAGGTTCGAAATACATTTAATAATAAAAATAAATTCTAAGTGTTATATGTGTGTTATGAATTACTTAGATGGGATTAGATGTGTATATAAAATTAGATGAGCCAAAACTGTCAAAGTAGAAACTAATCAAGTACAGGGACCATTTTTGTATTTAGGATAAACTTATAGATATATATATGGACTTTTACTTTGACTTCTCATATGAAGTCTTGCAAACTATCACAACATACATACATATTCTCTCATAAGTGAGTTTCTAGATGCCACTTTCTTTTGGATTTTGAACAAGAAAACAACAAGGATTTACCATTTTTTTTCTTCACTATATCAAGTTCTATATCATTATTCATTAAGGTAAGATTGTTGAATGTTTTTAGTGTTCTTATGGGTTAAATGGTTCAAGGATCAAAGTATCTGATTTTGGTGTTAGTTATTGTTTACTAGTTGTTTGGGATGAAAGGAATCACCCACATGAAGTTTTAAATCGATTACAATTGAGTTTTGTTTGAAAAATGGCTTAAAACAGCAAGCTGGCAGACTTACTGGTTCTGGCCAGAGGGAGGCACGGGCGTGCCTATGGCCGGGGCTAGCCCTAGTTCTTGAGATACCCCCGTACCCTGGGGTAAAGGCGTGGGCGTACCATACCCAGTCACGGGTGTGACTTTTTAGTCGTACAACTTTGGGTTTTTGCAAGTCGAATACATAAGTTGGATACGAAGTTCAAATCATTAGTAGTATCCGTATGTCGCACCACCTAGGCACGGGCGTGCCTATAGTAGGTACGGGCATGCCCTACCCTTTTTCAGTTTCTATTACAAAGTTTCAGCATGTGTTTAATATATTACAGGGTTATTGGTATTATACCTGTAGAGACTTGTTGTGGATGTTTTCACTAAACCATAATTACTTGTGGATTGATTTATAACACTACAGCTTACAAGGTGAGTTTACTAGACTATTATTCATATCTACAGCATGTGTGTTATCATTATAGAATATTATGCATATACTATTCATATGTGTTGTTTAGCATACTGCTATGTGCAGTAAGACTCAGATGTGGTATAGTATTGTGACCTATGTTGCTGCCCAGGGTCTAGAACCAGAGGCTAGCTTTGCTTGCCTGATATACGTGTGGTATCTCTTTATGATCTTAAACGTGTGTATATATGATTACTAGTTTGCCATACTCACTAAGCTCCCGTAGCTCATCAGATACTATTTTTAAAATGTTTTGCAGGTCGTTCCAAAAGCAAGGGCAAAGCTTCTGTTTGGCAGCTTTTCACTCAACTCCTTTTGAAACAAATAACGCCCGTTGTGTAATATAAGAAACAACACTTGTACTTTTAAATGTGTTTTCTTATGAAACAATACTCAAACTTTGTTGTATTTACGCTTCCGCTTAGTTTTGAGAGTATATGTGAATCCTTATATTATGTTTTTGTTTAAACTTTAGTTTTTATAAAATGGGGTGTTACAGCCTTACAGGTCGACGATCTATATACATATTTGTGTATCTATAGGTATATGTACTAATGAAGTTTTTACGTAAAAATGAATAAGTTTATTTGGTCATTTGACATAATTCCATTTCAATTCTTCCGACAAATTAAAAACCAAACAAAATAGAATTAGAATTGAATTAAATTTGATTCCTTTTTTGACAAACAAACGTAATACGGAATCTCATTCATTAAGAATTCAATTTCTTATAAATTCAATTCCTTAAAAAATTCAATTCCATTCTTTTGAATTCTACGAAATATTGAAATAAACTAGGCAACGGGCCGGTTTCGGGTCGGGGATTGGTCCCCTCGTCCCCATCCCTGTTTAAAAAAAACTGTCCCCATCCCCGCTTAAAAAATCGCGGGGATTTAAACAATCCAAGATAATGCTTAAGTGTTCAAATGTATCCAAACAAATTGTTTAAATATTAAGTGTTCAATGACGATTCAAATTATAAATTATATCACTTTTCCAACTTCATATAAATATATAATATATAATTAAAAATAGAATATAAAATATAAAATATAATATAATCGGGTAATCGGGCCGGGTACCGGGCCGGTTAATCGGGGTGGGTATCACCGTCCCTGTCCCCGTCCCCGCTTAAATTATTCGGTTTTTCACCATCCCCGTCCCCATTTAGCATCCCCGAAACCGCTCCGTTTAATTCGGTTTTCCCCGTCAGGTTCGTTTTTTTTTTTTTTTTTTGTCATCCCTAATTACAAATCTAGGGTTGCGGTATGGTTGAGGTTTAATCGATTAGTCCATCCTCCTCCTATCCTCTCTCTATCTCTTTCTATATTGGACTATGGGTTTTGTGCGTCTGACATTGATGGCGGTGTTAGATGGCGATGGGGGAGATTTGAGGGGATAAACCCCAGATGTTTTTTATATCAGCCATAGACCGGTCAATGGTGGTAGATAAGTGATGGTAGACGCATGTGTGTGTCGGCAAGGTGGTGATGAGTGAAGTTAAATTGGTAGTGATAGTTTAATCCTCTTTTAAATTTGCTAATAGTAATTAGATAATAATTATAGTTTTTATATTTACTTGACTATAATTAATAATATTTAAATAATAATTAAACATTTTAAAATGAAGAAGAACTAAAAGAAAATGATATTTTTGCCTTTCAAAACATTAGAGACTAATATTAAAATAAATTGCTTAACACAAACATATTAATGTAATTTTTAAAGTTTAAAGATCGCTGATAAAAATTTTAATAAATCACAATTCACAAGTACCATTTGTATAGCTAACTCTAAAATCAAAGAATTCACATTTCGGGCTACTGGTGGGCCTAAAAAATTCTAGAGGGCAACGCAAGAAAATCAAAACTATTCTATCTTCCACGTGTAAAAAAGGTGCCATAGAAATATAAAGTTTCGAACATTGGACCAATGGACTTGAGTTCCTATGCTTCAACACTAGACCAAAACGGGTTCATGACACGAATAAGACCCGTATAGTTATTCGTGTCAAAGGAGTGTGATACGAATCCGTATAATTTGAAACACGACACGACTCGCGTAACCCATTTAAATATACGTGTTGACAGGTTGACAGGTCAGCAGATCTAGTTCTTATCCCTTGTTTGTCAAATTATATAAGTCAAATACAAAATACTAAATAAAGTTTGACCCTACCTAGATAGTTTAACCCAAATACAAAAACTTAATGATCCTAAGAACAATTAAGCTATAAGTGATGAAACATTGATAATTTGATTATGTCTACTTTTAGTAGTTTTAAAACAACGAAGAAACAAAAGGGCAGTGATGGATTTGTTTTTGATTAGGTATACAAAGACTAAGAAATAAGATAAAAGTTCAATTGTCAAATAGGAAACATGAAAAATATAAGGATAAATAAAAAAATGAAAATATAAAAAAATATACGGGTTGGCAAGTCGACCTACGAACCCGCAAGTCAACCCGAACACGACCCGCTTATTTATATGGGTTGATAGGTCAACCTGAAAATGACCCGAGCTCGTTTATGCTCAACCAAAGCCCGTTTGTTTGTGTCCGGTTCGTGTTGATAATTGCCACCCCTATGTTTTCAACGAGTCAAGATGGCAAGCTATTATTATTATTATTATTATTATTATTATTATTATTATTATTATTAGTATGTATGTATGTATGTATCATCATCACGTATTACGTTATCTAAAGTTAGTAACAAACCATGAGAATCACTATAATGCCAACAAAACATGAAATCATCAAACTCAAACAAAACCTGCAGGCTCTCGTTGCGTTGCGTACCGTGAATTGATCAAATCTTGATCTAAGATAGTACCCTCAAAGATTGCGACCAAGAGACCACATTATCCACCCAGAGATTAGAAACATACCTGCAGCCTGCAGGAATTTGGAGGAGGACTAGACCACATTATCCACCCCCAATATCATCTCAAAAGACCACAATAGAAGAAACATATGTATATATTTTTGGAAAATAGGTCCAAATAAAAACAAAGTATCAGATCCCCACAAACCAATACTAAAATCTCTAAAAGTCACAATATCTCTATCCTTTTTTTATGTTTTTAAGTTTTATTTGATTTTTTTAATTTTCAGATTTTTTTGGGTTTTTTTTCTTTTTGAACTTTTTTTGGGTTTTTGGTTGCTTTTGTGTGTTTTTCATAACGTGCCTCTCAAAACATCATTTCCATCTACCAGTGAATCTCCAAGGAAATCCAAGATAGCCCGCATCATCATCGAGGTCTTCTCATTTTCAAAAAAGAGTGTGTGTTTTATAGTTAATCTCACGTGCTTAAGAGTATGCTTATTCTCACTCAAGCCACTGCTGCGCGTTCAAAAGCACCCCCACCACCTTGTTGCAATTGGCTGCTCAATTCCCCTGAAGATGACCTACTGGAAAAGCTTTCCACATGAAGCTGATTTTTTGAAGTCCCCTCATCCAAGGAAATACCCTGAATCTGTGATACCAGTGAATCTTGACTAAGAGACCTTGGTACATTCTCTGGGCTTGACAAACTCGAGTATTGAGCAGGTGGAGGCATAAGCCATTTCATCCAGTCGTTTCGACGCCTCATCTTCTCGCCCTATAATATGGAAAATACTCTTAATCAACTTGGAATTCAATTTTGTATAAAATACAAATTTCATTAAATAAACTTCCACACAGCTAAAGGTGACAAAGGTCAAGACAGGTTATGCTTTTGCAGGTCAAGTAAGAGTTGGGTAGGGCTAAAATACTTTTTATCCAAATCTTTTTTAACTATTTTGTGTATAAATTTGGCTAAAAAGAATTACATCATTTCTGTAGTAATCTAACTTTTCAGAAAAAATAATTAGGAGATTTTATGCATTGAAACTACACTTTGGGCGTCTTTTGCTTTGTTTGACCCACTTATACTTTAGCGATATATTTTTTTTATTTTACTTCAAAGATAAACCATTATCTAAATTAACCCATTCAATCATTCATATGTAAAGTGTTGAAAAAGCCACCTCTACGTACACCATATCTACCCAAAAAAGAATAAGAAAACTAACATTATTAGAAGACATTTAATTGACTTGAAGAATAACAATTCGCACCTGCACTTCCACAACAGTTGATGTCCGCATTACATCAACTATTAGCTGAACATTGTCAGTCAAAAGCGAAACCTGCCATACAGCAAATAATTATTTTCTATTGGTAAGAATAAAATAATTGCATATGGAGTCAAGCTAAATAACATAAGGAACTCCCATAGGCACAAGACAATTGAGACTTTCATTTCAAATAAACGATAAAAATCAAAATCGAAATTTTAAGCGAACTTTAGAAACCAGAAAAAGAAAAGAAAAAATAACCTTTTTTCAATCCAAAATAGCTGGTTATGGATGAATATGAAATACAAACCAAACTATTGACAAGTGAATCTTACAATTAACGTTTAAAAAAGAAAATAAATACCTTACACATGAGTTATCACCTGAATACAAAAAACAAATAAACGTGCTAAATTTGTAATGTTGCAAGTTAGATTATAAAACTTTGTAGCACAAGCCACACAAGAAGTACAAGGTACGAAAACATTCATTAGCATCCAAAGTGGTTAACAGCATATGCCATGTACCTAAAGAAAGTAGAAAACTGAACAAAATAATGGACAACCATAAATTATACCAGACAAACAAAAGTCATAATTTATAATTTATAATATAAATTATTAATTTGTAACATGTACAAATGCTAACTTTCCAGTTCAAATCTGATAGGTAAGCAATTATCGATGGGAATCAGAATCATGCTGAAAGCCACATAAAAGTCATAAACTACGTAGATGCAGTAGTAATGGAGCTGCACGAAAGGTTCACAGGCAATATGAACCAATGCCTTAACTTCCAGCCTACTGTTCATTTATAGGAAAACCATTCTACAGGCTATTTGTAGACACTAATTTGAACCAAATACATAACCGAATGAATGCAAGAAATGCATTTAAACAAAAACTGATGAACATTAATATTTAGGCATATATTTTTATATCTACTGCAAGTGCTACTATAAGCTGCCCTTCATAAACCAAATATATTTAAAAAAGACATGGTTTGAAGTTAAAAATTGCTCACAGGCACAAAATTTGTAGAATATCATACTTATTATGCATCATTATGACTCTATTCATACTCAAGAGTTTTGGGATCAGGAGAAAAGGCTGTAATGTCTTTTACGTTTATTTAGTATCAATTTCTGTAACTCATCAAGTAATCAACTGATGTTTCGGCTTGTAACAAATAATATACATACAAAGACAATCAAAATACTCACTTTCTTGAAACCTGCTATTAAACTAACAGGAACCCATCCCTGCTCATCCATGTTTCGTCGCAAGTATGTATCTTTTACCAAATTCTCATTACTGCAATAAGAAAAACAAGATGGCTAAGTGTTAACTCTTTGGAACTAAAATCAGCTGAACTTACCTTGAAATAAACCATGAAAAAAAGTATTAAATTTGAGAGATGGGGAACCTGAAATAGTAATCAATTTGGTTCACTATCTTTCCATGCAAAAGTGGATCTGGAACAGAAAAGTACATTGGAGCTGGCATTGGTCCAACAAGTGGAATTGCACCTGGAACATACATCATAGCAGATGCAACATCTGCCCCTACATATACAACATCATGCAAAATGAAGACTAACAATTATAATAATAATAATAAACACATAATTCTACCAATAAAAACCTCACCAGGGTACATGACATGGTTGCCAAAAGGGCGTATTGGCACAGGCATTGGTGGGTGAATAAATGGAGTTGAATTATGTACAGATGGTCGTTGTATGTAACCCCTTCGAAAACCCCTCTGAGGTTGCATGTTAGTATCACGATTGTTAAAGTTTCTATGTTGATTCCATTCCTGATTCCCATTCCCACGACCATGGTCCAGCTTGCCTCCATAATTGTGATGGTAAGAACCATCCCCACGTGGATGTTGACCACCATTGCCTCTTCTATATGAATTCCGGTGATGATCATTGCCACTGTTTGGCTGTGATCCAAAACCAGCTCTTGGTGACTCCTTGTATGTGTGATCCTTTGGAAGAGAATCTGTTTCAACAGTAACAGGTTTTCCAGATGTCTTAGGGGAAGATTCAACTTTTGAATCGTGACTTGCTGATGACCGCTGAGAAACCCCTCCATTTGATAATAAAAACGCACCCGAACCCCCACCACCCCGCTTTGCGGACCTCTGCCCAGAAGTTGCTACATGATTTGGAGTCGATGTATGATTATTTGCAGTTGCCAGTTTATGTGGAGGAGATACATTTACAGACACCTACGATGAATAAAGATCATACATGAATTGGATTGTTCATTAGCCAAGAAAGGTACAATGCAGAGACTATCAGAAAACAACAACAGATGCCAATAATTGGACTGTTAAAGTATGAAATTTGATATGCCTGCAGAAACATGTTTGATGTAGGAATAAAATTTGGATTAAACTACCCTACATTCGCAATATTAAGTGAGATCCCCAGTTCACAAATATCCAATCACCAGAAAATTAGGTTACCGATCTAGATATTCGTAAAAATTGGGAATATACTATCGATGATTGTTATGATTGAACAAGATTATACTATTATAGTAAAATTACGGATTACCTGTAATGCAGGCAGCAATGATCCATCTGAAAGAGCTTGTAAGGACTCCGATGAAGACGATTTAGGAGCAGCCTTAGTAGACTCCCCAAGAGCAGGCCAAGAAACCGCACCCATAACTGGACTGACTACCTCAACGACACCGTTTGATGGCTTACTCCATACCGGCTTCTTAACCGCATTACCGCCGCCACCACCGTTGTCGGAACCCTCAGGCTGACATTCGGTTCCAGGATCATTCACTGTCTCCCGCACCGCCTTCGGCGAATTCCAATCGGTCGAAGCGTTAACGATTGTTTCCTGAATAGATGACGACGAAGGCGATGTCGCCGGAGCAGTAACAGAAACCACCGGAGGAGGCAATTCACCGGTTTCACCACTTACGATCTTACTCCAAGGTGATGAAATCCCTCGCAAAACAGAACCATCGCCGCCACCGTCTTTTGACTGAAGGTTTATTGAAGCCATTAAAATTAGGGGTTTTTAATGAAAACGATCAAACTTAAAATCCCTGAGTTTTCTCAACAAATACCACTACTAATCAGACTCAAACTATAGATTCTACGCCGCGAAGTTGATCAAAGATAGATATTCAGACTCGAAACAAAAACCGTTGGATCAAAATTGGTGTATGTGGCAAACACAAGTAAGCAAACAATCAATCAACCGGGAATGCAGGTTTAGAGTTCCAAAGATTAGACGTTGGTCGGATCGGCAAAGATTCCGATCAGTCACGGCTCTGGTACTCGCACACACAGCACGGAGGCTCAAATTTTCTCACACACACACACACAAATAGAAACGGAGGTGTGTGTCCTACTTGCCCTCGGAAATTGCCCGGTTTTTCTTGAGGAAAGTTAAATGACAAAAGTAGCCCTGTTCTGGATAGAATTTTACGTGAAGTCAAGGCTGGGTAATGATGGCCCCACAGTGGCAGTCACACGGAGCGATGGATTTGTTGGTAGGTGAGATTAGCGGCATTAGCCTTTTAGCCTTGCATCCTTTTCTTTTGTGACCCAAATTTTATTTGAAAATAAATATATGTTTTATTTTGAAATTTCTGGATTTCTAAATCGTATCATATAAACATGTTACTTACTTTTATATATTATATTTATCTGTACGTTTATATTATATTATAAAGTATTTATGTCATTGAGAAATGTTCAATACAATCGTAATTTAATTCATAGTCCCGAGGGACAATTTATAGCCATTAGATTTCAAGATTTAATGGTTCAGATTCAATCTTAGATAATAACCAAAATTGATATATTTGTATGAAGAAGGGCATTTCTGACTTTTTGACTATTGGTCTCCACTTTCTCTCTCCTCTAATTTATTTAAAATTAATTATCTCACAACCGTTAATCGTTAGACGAAACAAATTATACCGTTGCGATCCTCGTGTTCCCCTCTTTTATGAGAGAGGTCACTTGATATACTTTCGATAAAAAAAATTCATTTTATTAGGTTGAACTTAAATTTTATTAAAGTATAATCACATGTGATTCATAAAAGTGTGCTCAATAGAGTCTTTATAAAAATTATAGTTTGGTGTTTGATAATCCGGCGAAATTCTATGGTTTAGTAACTAAAAATCAACAATTGAAAGTGATTCTAAGTTATTAGTTGTTTCATAACACATGTGATTATCTATCTCTTATACATGCACATAATCAAGTGTGATTTGATTAAATGTAGCATTTTTATGTCACGGATTTGACAGAATCAGTCACATGTGATTGTGTATTCAATCATATGTGATTTTGTACAAAATCACATGAGAATTTGTACATAATCACATGTGATTGAATACCAAAAACATAAGATTTGGTATTCAATCACATATGATTGCATATTTAATCACCTGTGATTTTGTACCAAATCGCACGAGAGTTTATACAGATTCACATGTGATTGAATACCAAAAAACATGAGATTTGGTATTCAATCATATGTGATTGCATAGGGGATTGTTCAAACGAAAACCATTCTTATTATGAGAACCAATATAAAAGACATCGAATTCGAAGGAGAACACATCTAGACCTTTGATAGAGGGGATAGGGTGTTGCTAATACACAATATATGCATTCGTGGTAGACAATGCAATTGAATTGGGTGAAATTGAATATGTACATACATGTATAAACGGTTTTAAGCAAACGTTAATTTTTTAAGCAAACATTCAAAATTAGTAAACGTTAAATGATATATAATTCAAAAAGATAAAAAAAATTAATAAAACAACACATGTAATATTGTTATGAATCACATGTGATTATACATCAATAAAATTGAAGTCCAACCTAATAAAATGAAAAAAAAAATTGTCGAAAGTATATCAAGTGACCTCTCTAACAAAAGTGGGGAACACGAGGATTGCAACGGTATAATTCGTTTTGTCTAATGATTAACGGTTTGTGAGATAATTAATTTTAAATAAATTAGAGGAGAAAAAAAGTATGGACCAATAGGCAAAAAGTCAGAATTATCCTCCCTCATATCAATTTTGATTATTATCTAAGATTAAATCTGGACCATTGAATCTTAAAATCTAATGGCTAAAAATTGTTCCTAAGGACTATGATTTAAATTAGGACTATATTGAACAAAACTCTTAGGTCATTTGCTTAATCTTTTAAATTTTAAGTGTTTTACAATTACGAAATTACCCCTCATATAAACAAAATAGAAGCTATCATATAAGGGAGATGATCTGTACACAATAGATTTTTACCATACACAACAATTAGTTGTTGTTTAGACCATTATACCTTTAAATATGTTGATGGAAATAAAGTATGGTGGGATACTAGGGGTATAAAAGTCACAATTGTTGTGTATGGTAAAATCTTGTTGTGTACAAATTAATTCCCATCATATAAAGTAATTATTAAATAGGTTAATAAGATTCTTATATTCCATTTTAATAATTAAACCTTCTATATTTAAAAATTCAAACAAATTAACTTAATTATTAAAAAATATTTTCATAACCAAACCTTTTATATTGAATATTCTATCATGTAATAAATATTTTAACATAATTATCAAAAAATATGTACAAGTAGAATTCATAAACCTAAATAACCTATAAGCAGAATTTATAAATATATATTTAAATTTTTTTAAATAGCTCATATAATTAATAGTTTCAAAGTAGTTTATTCTATTTTTTTAATCTCTTAATTTTAAATAGTTTCAAATTACTAATTTACACTATGTATTTCATGCAATTTACCCTATTTTATAAGTAAAGACTTTTTTTCTTATTTAATTGTTCTCAAAGTTTATTTAAAACTAATAAAAGAGTTGATTGAAAATAGAAAGATAAATAAAATAGACATGTTAGCAAAGTAATTATTCGTTGTCACCTATTACGTAAATACCTAAAACGGACAAGTTATTGAGCAGAAACCATTTGATGCCGCCGCATTGTGCTGGTACCATGCTAGTGTTATTTTAATCCTTTAACTTTAAAAGTGATAAAAATAATTTTTATTATTCATTTTATTATTATGACAGTCTTTTTTTTAATCTTCATTATTAGTATAGTTAGTTAAATTAAGAGCATTTTAGTCTTTTGATCTCTTTTTTAATTTGTAATTAACTAAAATAATATTTAATCTTTTTAATAAAAATATATATTTCTCGCCAGAAGAGTTGTCACAGATTCGAAACACCTTTCATGTATTATATCTCAGAAAGTGTTTAACAGATGAGTCTACAACTAAATTGTTGTAAGTGTTAGTATTAATGATAAACTTATTGGACTGGTTAAGGTCCAATGGAAATACAAAAATGGGTCAAATTACACATGGGAGCCTAGATAGAAAATAACAAGTAATTATCCAGAACTCTTCAACAGTTGATTTCGAGGACGAAATCATTTCAAGTGGGGAAGAGTTGTAACATCCAGAATTTGTTAATAATCTTATACGAGTAATATACAAGTGTTATATATGTGATAAGTGATTATGCAATTAAATATGGTTATAAACTAAGGGACCAAAACCGTTTGAATAGAACTTAAATAGTCAAGGGATTATTTATGTAATTAAAGCAAACTTATGTGTATAAATATGTGTGTTTGACTTCATTGTGTCAAGCTAGCAAATATCTCAGCTACATACATGCGTGCCGGCCAAATTCATCTTCAACTTGTGATTTGAGATCAAGAAATAAGTATTGTGAAGTTGTCCTCATCATCATTTTCTTTAAAGAAACATTGAGGTAGTATTGGTTTTATGGTTCAAGCTTCTAATGGGTCAAATGTTGAATTCCAAGTATCAAAACATGTTAATCATGTGTTAGTTGTTGTTTATAACTGTTTGGAGGTGTAGGGAAAACCCATGTGAAGTTTAAATTGAGTTATATGGGTTTTTGGCCGGAAGAACAGCAGGTCGGACGACCAAACTGGTTGAGATTGAGGGAGGCACGAGCGTGCTTATAAGGGGTACGGGCGTGCCTAGTGGTCGTGACCGCCATAGTTTATGAGGTCCTAGCATACCCTTGGGGATCACGGGCGTGTCTTTGATATCGTACAACATTACTGATTATAAGGTGAGTCTTTTAAACTATTTTTCATATGTGCAACTAGGGATGTAAACGAGCCGAGCTACTCGTGAGCTACTCGAGCTCAGATCGTTAAAAGCTCGAAACGAGCCGAGCCTAGATTAAAGCTCATTTAATAAATGAGCCGAGCTCGAGCTCCAAAAAGTGGGCTCGCGAGCTTAAACGAGCCTAAACGAGCTCCATATATAATATAATTTATATTTTATATATTTAATTTTCAATAATTATATATATCATTTTAATAAAAATATCGAAATAATACCCGAGCCTAAACGAGCCTAGCTTAAACGAGCCGAGCCCGAGCTTCATAAACATTAAACGAGCCGAGCTCGAGCTCAACATCATAAGCTCTAAATGAGCCGAGCTCGAGCTCGAGCCTAAAAAATCCTAAACGAGCCCGGCTCGATAAGTGTCTAGCTCGGCTCGGCTCGGCTCGGCTCGGCTCGTTTACATCCCTATGTGCAACATGTGTGCTATTACATGGAATACGGTTAAGTGTTCATCATATGTGTCATTCAGCATACTGCTACGCGCAGTAGTGGCTCAGAAAAAGTACAGTACTGTGACTCAATTTGCTACCCTGAGTCTAGAACCAGTGGCTGGCAGGTTATCATTATGTTGTGCTTATATGTGATCTTATACATGGGTTTATATGATTGACAGTCTGGTTTACTCATTAAGCTCTCGTAGCTTATCAGATACTATTTTAAAATGTTTTACAGGTTACAACAAAAAAAAGAGGCAAAGCTCCGGTTTGACTACATATTAATAAACTTTTTAGAAACAGTTAACGTCTGGTTTGTAAATGCCAAGTTTTGTCTTTAAACTTGTGTTAGTACATATGTGAGTATCTTTTGATACAACAGATTTTCAAACAATTTACGTTTCCGCTTTTATGAAAAACTTTTAAATGGAAATGTTCAGATGTGGTTTTTAACTTCAATTATCAGTTTAAAGAAATTTGGGCGTTACAAAACGGGTATATCGGTTTAATATAAACATGCAATTAAACGGGTAAAACTTTGATTTTTCACCACAGGGATGGTTATCGTTAAGATTTTACCACGAGTTTTAGAAACCGATTATATAAAATTATACAACATATATGAACCGAAATTAAAGTCTTAAAGAGTAAATGCATTCAAAATATCAAAACCAAACGATCCAAATAAAAACAACCATTAAAATTAGGTTGTGTGAAGTGTGTAAAAATTTATATATTTTCTATTTAAAATTAAGTTTATGTGTATTTATATATATATATATATTATAATTAATATTAAACTATAAGATCGGGTAATCGGGGCCGAGTACCACGTAATCGAGACGATGATCATCAAAACCGTTCTCGTTTAAAATAATCGGGTTTTCCTCATCCCCGAACCCACCCCGTGTAAGTCGGTTTCGTTTTTTTGTCATCCCTAACTACACTATACCACCACCACTGCCTTAGATATGTACCCTCATGCACACATAAAAACACAAAACTTAGATTTGTACCCCCACACACGCACACAAACCCTAGATTTGAAAAAGAAACCCCAAAAAATCCAAAATCAAGTGTAAAATCCGATCTTGGAACACCTATTACTTTCCTAATCGTGTTGGATAAAACCCCAAAACAACACCCTGTTTCCGTTGGTGGTAGTGGTGGTGTGGATCAGAGAGAGAAAGGGATGTTATGGTGGCGCTAAAACTCCTATTATGTTGATGCTTTCTTCTTGGTGGTGGTGGCGGTGTGGAGCGGAGAAAGAGTGAGAAAGTAGGTAAGAGAGGTGGCGGTGGTGCTCAGTTGGTTGTGGTGGTGTACGGTGGTGGTGGTGGTTTCACTAAGTTAGTGGAGGAAGAAAGACGTGTAGATAGAGGAAGAGAGACACATAGTGGTTGTTTAAATTTTATTATATGCAATGAATTAATTAAAAATAATTTATACTATTTTATAAAAAATTTAATATCATCTCTCATAAAATTTAAAGTCTGCTTAATTTTAAGTAGTACACGTTTTATGTAAATAATGTAAATACTCAAAGAAATATTTCGATCAATCATTTTCTTAATAATCTCAGCTAATTTATGGTAATTGTTGTTTTAATAACTCATTAAACATAACTAGATCTTTTTTCTTTATTTTACTGTTTTTCAAAGATAATTAGGGAGAAGGAAAAGAAGGGGGTCTTTATTGAAGAGGCTTTGCACTCGGAATATGACTAATGTAGATCTAGAAGAATAGGTTTGGGCTTACTTTAAAAACCAATAAAAAAGTTTTTGGGAAAAAAGAAAATAGAAAAATTAGAAATAAAACGGATATGTAGATCACAAACTATTTGCCGCCGTATTGTATGAATACGATGCTAGTTATTTAATAAGGGTAAAAATGTCATTTTATCCTGACTTAACAATGATGACAAATGGAATTTATTAGAAATGATCAAACACACAACAATAGTTTGTGATCTACATATCCGTTTTATTTCTCATTAAAACGGATATTTATTAGAAATGATGACAAACGGATATTAAAACGGATATTTATAGATTGGGATAACCATATCACTTTAATCCTTTAATTTATTACAGCAAAAATACCATACTATTTTAAACATTAAACTGTATCGTACAATACAGCCCAAAACCTTTGGTGTTACCATAGTCAATCTCACGACCATAAACAACAGAATAGGAAATCCAAGATTACCGGTAAAGTAACCAAAACAAGACTTTGCCAAAGGCAGCTACCCACCCCACCAAGGCATTTAGACATCCCGCGGATACAAAACATTTAACACGCTGGGTTAGCTATAAACATAGCTAGTGAGTACAACCAAAAATCATTTGTCTTTACAAAACCAAGTCATCATTTTTCTCTTTGGAAAACACAAGTTTGGCAATCAATATACTTCAAAAGTATACACATAAGCACATAAGGATGCGAGTCTGTCCATTGGGCCACAATGTCTCCACGTGGTAGCTAGCCATGGTCGACACGTGCTCAGATTGGGGATAACCACATCACCCCGTCAAGGTGGGGGATGCACGAAGCAGTCCACCATACAACGTTATCTGGAGTGTAAGCCCTGTTCACCAAATCCACTCGTGTTGCGCTGGGTTCGGTGGCTCGTCAGCCCAGTGAACCCACACGGTCATGATGGCTACTGACATACCCCTCCACTCTCTGCACCGATCCCTCAACCACCCGTACATCCCGGTTCCTCAATTGCCGAAGCCACATGAACCTGTGCACGTCTCAATGGCTAGGAACCCTATGGTACAGAGTTCATATCACACAGTGGTCCGGACCAAATCACATACCCCAAAGGGTCACATAAGCACATACCCCGAAGGGTCACATAAGCACATACCCCGAAGGGTCACATAATCACATACCCCGAAGGGTCATATAATCACATACCCCGAAGGGTCACATAAATCATATGCCAACAAGGCCAAATATCACATGCCATAAAGGCCAAGTAATCCAAGCATACAAGCTTATCACAAAATACATACGTGTCACGGTTCATATTACTTGAGCATAAATGCTCAACCATCAAAACCACATTTGGCATCTCAATGCCCAAAACATCGTTAGTAAAACATGTCTTTCATTACTCAAAATCATGTTTATTATTTCAAAACCAAAGTCCACTCCATCATGGAGTATCATGTTTCAAAACCATTAATTAAAGCACAATTTAAACATAGACCATCTCCAACATGGAGCAATGGTCTTATTTTGAAAATCATCATTAAAACACATCTTAAATTGAATTCACAATTTCCACATTCCTTGAACCCAAGAGGTTCATAAAACATATGTAATTCACGTAAACCATATTATAAAACAATCCACGGTTTGCACATTTTTTAAGTTCAAAAACTTCATAAACACTTGTAAATCATATAACCCACATTATAAAAACAATTCATTAGTTCCATAAACTTTGATTCATCAAATTTTATCAACCTTTGCCAAACAATCAAAACACAACATGATGACTTGTAAGTTTTAACAATAGTTGGGTATCCGCAGGGTGTACTCACCTGAGGGTGTGATGAGGATCACAACCCCATCCAAACTAAAGCTCAAGCACTTGATCATAACCTATGATCACCAAAACACAAGGTTAACTTACATAGTTAACCAAAAACAAGATTTCTAGACTCAATTCTAGCCTTAGACACCATTTCGGGTCTAAAAAGACTTCATTCAACCCTTATAAAACCTTAGAATCAAACCCCAAACAAGTACATAGTCATTTGGGGTAAAAAAACATGAGTTTTGGAGGTTTCAGGGTGCCTCGCGCCGCGAGAAAATCTCTGGAAAACAATCTCCTTCGACCCCGCTGCGTCATGCTGCGACGCCTAACTTGTTGTGCCGCGACGGGCCTGCACAGGTCTGCTCTTCTCTTTTTTCTTGCTGCAAGTTTCAATTTCTTCATTTTCTTAACATCAAACTACATAGAACCCAACATAAGCCTCAAAGTTTTACCCAAAACAATTTCATACAACAAAACCATCACTTTTAAACACAATTCATCATCAAAATCCAAACTACATCAATTTCCCAAATTTATTGACCCATTTAACACCATTTCAACATATTTTACAATGATTTACCATTTACACCATAAAACACCAAAATCAAACACATATAAAGATTAGAACTTACTTGATGAACACACCCAACTTGATCACTTCTTTCTTGCTTCAAACCAAACTCAAAGAATGAAAAGATTGAAGAACAGCCCTTCAATTCTTGCATCCAAGCCCTTGAACCAATAATTTTCTTTTGATTTCTTCTTCTTATAGGCTCTCTATCTCTCTCTCTATCATCCACGATTCATTCTCCAGAAATTTCTTGAAGTCTTTGACTTCAATTGATGGAGTCAACATATATATATATATATATATATACATATTTACAAGTTTGGTCCTTAGCCTTTCTTCCTTCTTACATTTCTCACCCATATTTATTAAACACCACATGTTATATATATATATATATATATATATATATATATATATATATATATATCTAACATATAAATAACACCTTAACACATAATTTTTACAAATTTTACTTAACTTGCATTTTATATAAATATTTTATAATTTACAAAATACAGGTATTACAATTAGAAGCGTCATGAGGAAGTATATAGAAAGACAACGAGATCTTCACATGGCTTTCTTACAAAGGTGGACCAAAAAATATAGAGGTTGCACCAATTTTGTTTCCTCATGATATATAACAACATGATAAAATTAGAAACCACTACTTTATCTAATATGATATAGGAATCCATAAAGTACAGTATAATGTTGAGTTCATTCTTTCAATTTTAAAACAATTAATTAAACTTTCAATCTTAACATCAAAAAGAGCTTCTTTTGCTACCATAAAAATTAAGACATCATTCATAATAGTGTCACTGATTTTATTGTGCAACTGGTATTTAAGAGCTTCATTACATAAATTGTTTGCATTTAAGAGCTACTCAACTAATCAATCGACTAAAAAGCATTTCATTCCTTTGGTTATCGGTTAAGGGACATCTTGGGAGAAAACTATATTGGTTAAATTGGTGTTGTGATACTATATTTTATTATTCTTTATGATTATGTTATGTTTTTTTCTCTCTTTGTATTTTCTCTAGCATCTTACTAGTGTTTGCTTTATTAATTAAATATTTTGTTGTACAAAAAAACAATTCTCAAATAAATCAAGAATTAAAAAATTATAATTAGTCATAATTTGTATATACAAATAACCCTATCTTCAAACCCTATTACCCAATTGCATAACTTATGTTGAGTAGACCTCAAAGAAAAAATAAAGATAAAAATATGCTTGTTTCATTTTGGATATTTCTTCTTCTTTATACTTTGTGCACACTCCTCGAAGGAATATCCATAGTCACTTGCATACTCCCTACTTGATTTAACCTTCAAATTGAAATAAATCAAAGTAACAAACAACTTTCACCCTTGCCCCGGACTTTAAATTTAGAAGCTTAAAGTTCGCAATCTAAAAAGCTTTATGAGACCATGAAGATCTATCTGCATAAATGCTTCAAGTCTTGAAAGGTTTAAACAAAGACTCGAATTAGAATAATGAGACAACTTAAATGTCGAGTAGAGCTATATAATGGTCTTGTTTTGGATCTGTAGGTGAAAGGGTAAAAGGATGATCAGTGAATGGGGTGAGTAGGTTATGCCTCCTCAAATCCACGAAGAACTTCACCCCATTCCGAAACACAATTTGGTACCGGGCTTGTTATCTTGTTACTTTGTAAACATTAGACTTTTGTTTTAGATTTTATTTTTTCTTAACTAGACCGGTTTCCTTAACTATTATTCAAGTGTATTACTTACATATTATACGAATTTTTTTTACTGGTATTTAACACTACAAGGAGAAATTTGAGGGGTTGTCCGGGCTACCCCGGGCAACATGGCGAGTCCACCCTTGTTTTCTAAGATTTGGAAAAAGCGTATGATAGTGTTCATAGGGAGATGATTTAGAAGACTCTAAATGATAGATTGATCCCAGTGAGATATATTAAGGTATTTAGAGATATGTATGAAGGTACATTGACGTGTGTTAGGTCACCGATAAAGGACAGTGAGTACTTCCCCATGCTAAGGGGCCTACACCAAGGATCAACTCTTAGCCCGCTTCTTTTTGCGGCGATCCTAGAAGGATTGTTGCGGGAGATTTACGATAGCGTTTCATGGTGCATGCTCTTTGCCGACAACATTCTCCTAGTTGCGAAACGAAAGGAGAGACTTAGGAGATTGATGAACATACTACTCTTGATGTAGAATAATTTTAAAAATTATCCATGGCATTATATTGAAGAAACCTGAAGTCAAGGTGTTGGCTAACCTTATCTACTCTCCAGCCTTGAGTACATGATCTTTATCTTGAATATGTGGTTAATTAACTAGTTATTTACTTTTCTGAATCTACATTAATGGGTTCTATGGTATATGCTGAGTACTCATGGTAAGTAAACTTCTAGTAGGAAGTAGAAGACTAGAATTGACTATATACAAGATAACAGAATAATATCACTTTAATTGTTTTGTAATGTGACTGTTATAGCTACTACTTTTTTCTTTTATGTATGGCAGTTATGTATTCATGTACAACAAATATATATTACATGTATATTATATACACAAATAAACCTTTAGCCTATTAATGATAAAATAAAATGATAAGGTAATTTATCTTGTACAAAAAGGAACTCTATAATAAAGAATACACAGGATTTAAAACACTTAATCATTGTATTAAAAAAGGACATTATTAGATATGTATTATACTATTATCTATTGATGTTTTACATTTGTCAAATTCTTTGTATAAACTTATATTTCAAATGGTTTAAAATTCATTAAAAAAATAAGAAAAATTGCTTAAAACAAAATAAAAAGAAATAGCTCATAAGTCATGAAACCAAACAACTAAAATAAAGGTATAATTGTTAAAGTGATATTTTTTTTCTTCCATTTTCTTTCTTACTCAAAAACATTAAAAGAAAAACTTTATATTCCTCTCGGGTTTAGTTCTTTAAAAAGGTATCCAAGTTGTTGCGTTTTGCTATCGTGTGTACTGAACTTACAAACTTACCATTTAATTTAATGAACTTTCTAAAGTTATCTCTTAATGTATCAAGTTGCACGTTGTACACGTAAGTGGTAATTCTTATGCTATCTGATTATTAATTCCAAGTTAGTAAATTATTTGTTAGCGAGTTACTTAAAAAAAATCAAAAGGATGAAGATTTGGACCATTCATCTAGCTTGAATCTTGATGTTAAACACCAACGAATACAAATCAAACATGTCATGAAAAAATCACAATTTATTTTTGGTGTCAATGTGGTCGCAAGTCCAGATTCAACAAAATTAGCTTGTGTCTTGGACAAATCAAAACCTTAAACAAATCAATCCCAAATCTGGTTGTAGATGGATCAAAAGTCATAGATTTAGGTTCGTCGCATTTTTGCCTTTCTGGGTACGTCTAATAAGTTGAAGATAAAATAAGAACCCTAAATTATATCAAACTGAATCGGTTAAAATTCTAATCCAAATATAGGCGAAATTGATCAAAATCAAATTGATGTGAACACATATTCACATATCCAAAAGAAGCAGGTTTGAATGGCAAAATCCTAAATCGGAAGAGATAATGAAAGTAGATATGGGAATTGACAACCAAAACATTTAATAAAAGCCCCATCGAAAACTGAACAAGAACAAGAACTGGAACCCTAAATCACAAACCCAATTTGTTCAACCCCAACCCAAAAATACAAAGCCAAGTGTTGGAACCTATAAATTGAACAAGCACATGTGAAGATCAAAGAGCATCATCGACCTTAAAACCATCGAAGAGCATCAAAGTCTGTGATCCTTCACACATGCAAAATAATGAAAATCGAAGTCTAGAAACCTCAACATATACAAAATCGAAGTAGGTATATAAATAAATCAAAGTTTGGAAACCTTCATATATGAAAATTGAAGCACATTGTTCACAATCCAATTGAAGCCCCAAGCAAAGCAGTTCGAAGAAAAGCAAACTGTTCACAACCCATTCATCCAATAGCATTTCATGGTGTCATGTTCCTGTTCATCGAATGACCTGAAGAAATTTCAAGCAAAACAGTTTAAAGATTAATTATTATTATTGAGGCAAAACATATATGCTGTTAGCAACACCTAAGTTAGCTGCTTTCATACTCACATGTCTATTTAATGAACATACCTATTTATGTAGTTAATCTCAGCGAGATCTCGGATATCTAACTTAGAAAAAATCCCGGTTTCAAATCTCGGTGGTTAATATCAGAAGTGATATTGACTAATATTTGGCCGAGATTTTGATATCGGAATATCGGTTTTATAGCGATTTTCGTATTTGGAACTTTTTTCTGGTCTACTAAATGTCGGTCCATTGGCCCACCCCACTTTTCTAATATCCATTTTGATAGCCCACTTCTCAAATATAATCTAATCAAACACAACCCCTTTCGTTCTTCCCTCGTATCATCGCTTCTTCCCTGTCCTTCCACTCTTCCATGCGACTTGTGACAACAGTCAATAGCTTTTGACTCAAATTATACAACAGTCCCCTCGTTCCTTGCTTCTTTAGCACAACTAGATTCCATGGTAACATTTTAACCCAGATTTGACAACATCCCATATCACCACCCTCCTTTCTTCGGTTCTCCCTACTGGCTACGACAAACCAAGCTTCTTTCTTCCTTCCAAACAACAAACACATGTCATTCCTTTCTAATTCTATTTTGACTTCAGTTTTGAATTGATTTTGACTTTACTTAGGTACCAATTTTATGATCAGGTACTATTTTGACTTCAGTTTTAATTCTTTTTTTAGTTACACTCGAAAAAAATGTATTATCTTTTATGACAGAAGCTCAATGACCTTGTATTCATCTAATAAACTAAGCCAAATACCATATTATTAATAAGCTTAAAAAATAAGCTAAAAAAACTTTCAAAATAAGTTAAAACAAACACCCCATGAATACAATTAGTAAAAATTTACTACTTAAAATACAATTATTGGGAGTGGAATTAAACCCAAAATCTTTTTTCTTTCCTCGGTTTCTCCCATTTCTTTCTCTACTTGAACAGAGAAAGTGAAATTTTACCATATTACCCTCGTATTTTTGTTGCCCTATCCCAAAACCTAATAGATTTCTTCGTCTTGTATCTTCACCGCTTGACGAACTTTGCTGCTCCGACCAAGATCACTCCGGTGAGTCTCCATCTCTCTCTTCTCTTTACCATGTTACCCTCTAATCTTTCACGTTCATCGCTCCCCAGGCCCATCCTTCCCTCTCCCTCTCTCTCTCTCTCTGCTTGTGTTTCTGCGCTCCTTGGGTACTTTGCTATTTTGTATGTTTTTTTTTTTAATTTCTTCTCATACGAAACAAATTGTTTCTCTGGTCCATCGCTGGTTCATGGCTCTCACCTTGTTTATCTAGTCCATAACTGTTGTTTGTTTAAATTACCGATCAATTCAAACACAATGTTTCTGTCCAAGTTCCATCGAAGTTTGCTGTTTCTGGTCCATGTTTCTTTACCCTTGTTTTGGCTTTTGTTTAAATTTATGCTCAATTGATACTTGATTCGTGTATTTAAATAGAATTCTTATGTTTAATGCTTTTTTCGGTATTGTTTTGTAGTAAGGGATTAATGTGGTTATCGTTGTTTCAATAAATGAGCAAAATATTAATAAACGTAGGGTTCTTAATCCTTGGGGGAAAAATAAGAATCACATCTTTGCCTCAATTCCACAAATAAAGTAATTGTATGAATGAAAAGTAAGTTGATGAAATTTCATCACAGAAAGCATTCAAAATAAAATGGCAGAATTATCAATTTAAAATATGGCTACAAACAAGAAGTTAGAAGCTTTTCATCTGATCAAAAGGTATGTTTTTCGGGTGTAATATGAAAATGAAATGTAGCAGACTGTTATCTATATCATCTAATTCTTTTGTAGGATGGAGATACATTATTGCTAATGAACACAGTTCCACTAAAACTTTGGACAAAAGACGCATACTGGACCACCATTCTTATGTTCCAAATAAGAAAACATAAAGATTAATCCTCATATCTTCTTGACAGATTCCAATTCCTTCAGAAACATTGTGCGAACCAAACGCCACCTAAAAGAGATCAAACAAAACAGGCACTCATCATCTCATCAACAATGGCTTTTGCTATATCTAACGTCTTCCAGTTTCCTAACTCTCGTTTGTTTGCCAAGAAGAATTGCTTCCCTGATACATCATTTTCCAATCATTCTCCATCCTTCATAAGGTAAAAGAACCTTTGAAACTTCAATTCGTGTTATCTTTTTTTAACCTCTTTTGGTACATCTTTATACTCTTTCCTTAATTTCCAACTTGATACTGGTTGTTAATTCCACACTGAAAATTGGTTTTCATCGGTATAAGATGATTACAATGGGAAGATGTCAAAATTGCAGGTTTTCTACAGCTCGCGTGAATCCGAGGAGAATTTATGCTGCTTCCTCAGCTGCTGGAAGCTCTAGCTCAGACAATGATTTTAGTCCATACGAGGTAGTATATGTATAATACAACATTGCCCAAAAAAGTTGTGTTTCAAGAATTTTGTTCTCTTTGAAGTTTTATAGTTAGCTTCTGGAAGTATGCTCTATGCTTTGATTGCTCTCCTGCAATAATAAAAGTGAAATTATATAAAGATATATACTTCGCAGGTCCTTGGTGTGAACCCTTTAGAGGGATTTGATAAGGTCAAGACAGCTTATACAAGAAAGCGCAAGGATGCTGAGAGAAGAGGGGATGAGGCTGCTGCTGCCCGTGTATGTTGGATGCCTTTCTTTATTGTGGTTTCCTTTTGTTATAGCTAAGATAGTGCTACTGGTAGTTAGTATACATTATACAATACTATGCATTGCTACGGATTAGGAACTGTAGTTCTCATAATGTACACATTTTTTTCTCCAGCTGGAGAAGGCATATGACAAACTCATGATGGCCCAACTAACAAATCGGAAGAAGGGTGTCACATTTGGATCATTTCAGGTACATCTTACATCCTTGAGCTAATTTAGTTGTAGCAAGGAATGATTTGCACTGTTTTATGATCTAATATGTTGTTGAATTTCACGTGAATGTTAAAACTTGAATTAGGTTTTTCTTACATTACAGAATCTGGAAGAAGGGTTTGGCATTATATATAACCGGCCATGTATTTACAAATTTCAGTGTCTGATTGCTCTGAAATTCCTTCTGTGCATATATTGATTAACACATAATACTACTAGGTAGTTCTCTTGGCTGTGCTAAGCACAGCCCACTAAGATTAATGTATAGCTCTCTCAACATGTAATAAAATTATCCTCAAATCCATCCAAAAACTTGAAATCACTTGGAGATCTTGGATCTGCAAGAATAGGGCAAAAAGATTTTTCTTAATGCCATGCATAGGAGATAGGCTATGGATACTACTAAATAGGAAGAGATACAAAAATAAGATATCTCATAGTGTGGACCAAACTATGTAACAAATTCTACCATAGCTGGTGGATGCACTTTAACCTGTTTTGGACCTTATTACCTGGAGATTTCCCCTCTCAAATTTAATATAGATACTTAAACACCAAAGTGTCAATGTATATATTCAAAATTCAGAAGTACTTCAACACCAAAATATATTTCTCAATTTACTTATAAGTTATAAATACTTATATACCATTAATCATAGCATGACACCAATTACCAAAAATAGTCTAAAATGCATAATACATATGAGCATATCAATCTGAAAGCCCACTGTTTTAATGAATCAGCTACTTGGCCCCGCTAAAAGAAACTAATCAATTGAGTACCTTAATTGCTAATTTGCTATTAAGCACTACTTAGTGCTTCACCTATAGCAACACCGAAGCGGGCGCTTTTTCTGGCTTTGTGTAGTCGTAGTGCTTAGGTACAGCTTAAGCGCTAACCTCCATTGCTTCACTGCTTAGCACTTTAAGTAGTGCTTAAGCGCGCTTTTTTAAACCAGTTGGGAAGGATAGAAAGGAAAATGTCATTTTTACATATTTGCCCTTTCAAAAACTAATATTTATGTGTCTAGTTATTCTTAATGTTAGTAAATTAAAAAACCAATTTAAATATAATAAGGTAGCTACAGTGTATTACAAAAGCTAACTTACTACAACTACCTAGCAATAGATTGATAAAGTTAACAAGTCAAACAATCAAATAAAAGTTGAATAACAACTAATTTAAAGCCTACCTCGAGTCCTTGTGCTACAACTACCTACTAGCTTATACAAAATCCAAACTACAAAAAAGCAATTTAACTCGTTGACTAGAAAGGAAATGGCAAAAGTGGTGATTAAGCAACAAAAGAACAGCAGAAGAAATCGCCAGTAAAAAAAATAGAAAGAAAAAGTGACTGAAATAAAGAAGGAAATCGCAAGAAAAAGACTGCAGAGAAGGAAAACACAACAGTGGTGATTTTATGAAGGAAATCGTAAGAAAAAATCGCTGGTGAAATAAAGAAAAGGTGATGGTGCGTAAATTGCAGAGGAGAAGTAAGTGAATAGCCATGGGTATTAAGTGAAATTGATTCTTATCCTTCCAAACCATCCCAAATCTGGGCGGAAGATTTTGAAGGGAAAACCGAAAAACTATTCTTCCTAATCCTTTACTTTCCTGACCCCCAAAAAGCTCAAGAACACAATTTTTTTAGCTTTCCTTAGCAATCCTTTCCTTTCCCTCCTTTAAAATAACTCGAGAACAGGGTGTTACTGTGAGGGGCTGACATGCCATTTTTTCAGGCCTCCACAGTAATTCTAGGGATGATTATATAATATAGGTAGATATACCCCAATTGTATATGTTCCTAATGGCAGTAGGCCTTTTTTGTTCTATATTTGGCTGAACTGCTACTTGGTTGGTGTTGGCCTATATGGCTATATCTCATACTAGAATAGTAGAATATGCAGCCTTATATAGAATACAAGCTTGGTTTAGACTTATATATTATACTAATACCCTACTGAGTTTGTAGTTCAATGATCAGTCAAGGTAATTTGATTTCAATTTACTTACTGTATTTTGATGACAAATGTAGGTTTCAAAGGATATTAAATATGCTGATAAGCAACCAATTGTTCCATGGGGCCCAAGGTATATTCACAACTGTTATTAGCCTCTTCTATTTTAGATCCAATTATTCTCTTACAACATCTGAACTACATGTCTACTAGCGCTTCACTAATTATATGCTTATTATACCTTAGATTATAAACACTAGCTGAATATAATTCCATAACCTTGCAAGAGGGCAAAGATATCATCTGATTGTTTATATATGACAATGGAGTTTGTCTTCAATATTTATTTCACAAGCTGTCCCACTTGTGGACTTTTGTGTAGCTTGTTAAGTTGGTGCATTCTCATTTTGTCAGATTCACCAAGTCTGATGTGAAGGACATTCGGATTAACATGGCAATATCAGCTGCATTTGTAAGTGTTGAAATTGTTCAACTTAATTTTCATAGTTGGCATAATCACATGCATTATTTTTATACTGATACAAGTTCGTTCCAGATTGCTTGGATTGTATTTGCACGCAACGCTGAGTGGAAGCCTGTGCAGTTTTTATCCTTTGTATTCGTATATAGAATCTTTGAAAAGTTAAAAGCATTTGAACCACCCGTACCCACAACATTTACAGTAAGTCAAATCTCATCTTCTGACTACTCTTCCGTCTTCAATAATCCTTCCAAATGTTACATGCTTCTGGTTTTTATTTTTCGGTTTATGGTTTAGCTGAATTTGGATGCAGGAAGAAGGTGAAGATGAAGGACGCATGATGCGCATGGGGAAACGGTTGCTACGTTCCCTTGCACTGGCTTTTGGATGTATAGCTTTCGCATCTTTGGTATGTCATTTAGTTTTGACAACGTTCATGATGCATATTATAAGATACATTGTCTCACTTTGTTAGAGCTTCAACCAGGGCGGCAATGCCTATTGCCTGCCTGTAATCTACGATATATCCTATCCCATACTCGTATGATACTTGGGGTCTAATCAGATATCATGAGAAACACTGGTTGTATTTCATCTACTTATAAATTATTGTCGAGTAATTCAAGAAATAATCAATCTCCATGGCTCCATTGATAAAAAGATACTTCATTTGACATTTGCCTGTGGAAATTGGTTGCTTTTTTTTAACAAGTGTTTTAGTCAGGGTTCGACGACAACTGGTGACTAATGACTATGTTTACCCTTTTTCTATTCAGGGATATACAGGGGTGGTAAATTTGATTGAATATATGAGGGGTTATGTCCCTATTGCCCTCTACAACAATCAGGTATTACCAATAATTCTGTTCATACACAATATAGTTGGGGTCTCTTTTTGTGTTTTTCTGACAATATTAAAGAAAAGTGTGTGACTATTAACCAAATGTCTTAAGTACCCTTATACAATCATCTAATAGGAGAATCTCTGCATATCTTTTCAAATAGCATACTAAACTTAACTTATTGCATGAAACTGAATAGAAGCGTTCAATGTGCAGGAAGTCATCGTCACTGCTGCAACTTCTATAAGTTTGTACTTCATGGCATCGTATTACAGATGAATACGTCAATCTGGTGAATTACAATGCGCATTTTACTAGGAATCTAAATGTACTCGACACCGAATGGGCATCAAATTTTGGTAGTAGTCTTCAATTGTATACGTATGGTTTTAACATTTAGGACCTATCAACCATCAACCATCATTCGAGCCACCAACACATCAACCATAATTTGAGCAACCAACACATACAATCAGACAGTCCAAAAATGAAATTGCACAACTCGTGAAGAACACTAATTCTCACACGCATGAAATTCCTAAATCTACTCACATTGTCCCAGGCAAACCGAACACAAATGAAGGTACAGAGATGTAACTAAACACATCAAACAGAGCTTGAGATCGAACACGAGATGGTGTGTAATTTATTTTGTTTGCATCTCTAGGATCTTTAATTGAACCCTAGATCAATTTGTGTCGAAGTTATTAATATAGAGATCGGATCATTCGTGTCTTCACGTGATCAAGATCGTAACATCGGATCGGGAAAGTAAGATCATGCTAAAATGTTTTAGCGACTTGTAGTCATTTTAAATATTACTTAGATGATACTTTTAAGAAATATTCAAAATTCAAACTATCATACCAATAATAATACAAGTAATAGGTCCAAAGTCCAAACAATAATATGAAAAAGAAGAAAAAGGTAAATAGAAAATTAGAAATCAACAATTATGGGCCTTCCTACCTTTTTAATTATTTTTGGTCTCCCTATTTTTCTCAGCAGGGTCCCTCACTCTCTTTTTCAGTTTAGATTCTTGTAAGTATAAAGATACTAGATTAAATACATGGATGGTTTAAAAAATAATAAATATTAAATATTGATAAAAAGTATTAAATAACTAGTGATAGACGGCGTCAACAACAAGACCAAAGATGTAAGTGTCGGGTGGACGTAATGACAAAAATGTCGTATCATAATACGAAGAAACATGATTGTATTTTTTGTATAAGTCATCGATTATTATCGCTACAATTATAAGCAATAAAGTCAAATATTTATCGGTTATATTTAAAAAAAATTAAAATGATTATAAAATATCTTATTATGATAAAACTAACTTTTGTTGATTTTTATATATGTCATTATGTCCCTCTTAAAATTTAAAATATCATATTTGTTCATCTTAATTTACAAATATCATATTTAATCAAAATTTTTATTATATCATTTTAAAATTTTTAACATTATTTTATTAATTTAATTATATTATAATTAGTATTAGAGATTTATGTGAATTAATTGTGTATTAAAGCACGTAAAATTTATCGTTGTTAGTCAAGTAAAATGATATAACAGAATTTAAAATTTAAACTTTATTAGTTATATTATTTTTGTTTGAGCTTTTCTATGAAGACTTCTAATCTGGCTAGTAAAATTTTAAATCTAAATTTTGACTAATTGAAAAGTTAAAAAATGGATTCTAATTTTTATTAAAATAAATGGTTAAATTTTGATAATTAATTTTTTTTCTTAAATCAATTGTTAGGATTGTCTAATAAATTTTATTTCTTTTAGTCTTTTATTTATATGTAATTGGTATCATGTTATTGGGTTTGATTTATTTTTGCCCTAAGTTGTCTAATTCTCTTCCCTAATTTAGACGCTAAATTAATACTCTGAAACATAGATTTGATTTTGTTAACACTTGAAAGTAACTTGATAAATTTGTTATAATTCATGATGAAAAACTTCGAAAATTTTCTTAAAAGTCAAAATTGTTGAATTAATTTGGTTACTCAACAAGTTTGACTCGACCATTCCGACCAAAATATGATTTGATTCCTACCTAAACCGCGTTAAAAATGAGGCTGATAATTTTCTAGTTCCGTCATACCGTCACTGTATATAACCGTGTCTTCAAGTTAATGGTCATGGACTCATGGGTCAAAACATTAAAAAGTATAAAAGTAGTTGAAAAGAAAAGTTAAATCATTAATTTTTAAGAATGTAAAGAACCCGAATGTTTGACCCGACTTTCATCACATGTTATGTGTAACTAACTACCTACTTTTTGTATATATTCACACATGTCAAAGACTCGTATAGTTCGATGTCTCAAGGGCAATTTCGGTATTATCACATTTTATATGGTAAATAGTATATTTGAATTGGAAAATTCTATTTCTTCGCACTAAATCCTTACTTCATCCTTACTTCATCCTTGTGCACTATATTGTAGTATATGTAATTCACTAATTCGTTTTCTTAATCTCATCTTTTAATTAACACATGTCTCGATCTAACGAGTATGAGGATATAAAACCTCTCGTTTAAATTTGGATTCGGACTTCAAATTAATGCATGTTAGAAGTGGTTTTTCTTGACAATTTTGTGGGTGCAAATAGATGCATAAGTGAGGGTTGATATTCCTTAAGGATAGTGAATCTAATCACGTCCTCGAAATCCATCTTTGATTTCTACATTTTCCACTACAAGTTCAAAAAATTGAAGGTTTATTAATGGATACATAAAGTGTGATTTTGAAGATGGTATGTCAATCAAACTAGATAGTATCGGAAAGTTCGAAAGGATGAAGTTTACATGCTCAAAAGAGATACGAAGTTTCTGTTGATTGTTGTAAAAGTTTACTATTTATTGGAAGTATCGTCAATTTGGGTCATGATTTGTAGACAACTTCTTTTTTACCATACATAACAAAAGGAGGAGATTTCATAAAATAGTAACTAAGTTTGAAAAAGTGTTCCACCAATGTCACCTTTGGTAATTTCACAATGTGAAATAAATAGGTGAGTGACTTTGGTGGAATACTTTTCAAACTTAGTTACTATTCTGTGAAATTTCCACTCAAATAAAAAGTGATTGTTTTGACCATTATACCCTTAAATATGTGGATGGGAATAAAAGATAATTGGTTGGTAGGGGCATAAAAGTTCTAATTACTGTATATGACAAAAGGTTGTTATGCACAAATTATCATCCCATTAATTTGCGTATTTGGTGAACAAGAATAAAAAACAATATAATTTCCAAAAGATATCTGGAATTCTTTTAAAGAAAAATAAATCAAATTCTTTGAGTTCTTCATGGTTGATAATGTTCTTGTATAGATCAAGTACACAAATATCTTATTCTTGTCTCTAAATTTTAAGAAATAAAATTTCTATTTATTTATATGTTTAAGGTTTTAATGATAACAGTTTTGGTATTGGATTTAATTGGTTGTAATTTTTATAAATTCTACTCAATAGAAAATTAAATAGTTTGTCAAAATACTTATTATTGGAACAGAAAATTGCATGATCAATTTGATCATTTGTGCCTACAAATAATCTTAAAGGGCATCGATTTTAAATCTTTAAAATTTAAAGGAGAAAAAACAATTTTAAATCTTTCATATGAGAAGTATTAATCATATGTTTTATTTAAAAACCTATAGGATCATCAAGGTAGAAGCGGTTTTTCTCCGTTTTAAGAGTAAACATCTGCAATACGTCAATTAGCTTAGAGTACTGCACCTGGCATACAAGCATACTTGAAACTACCATAAAGAACATCATGTAAATGTTTATAAACGTTTTGTAATTATGTGATACAACTTTATGGCAAAGAATATCTATGAAAACCTACTACTAATGTATAAAACGCTTGTATGCACAACATGAAACCATTTACGGGTTTCTTGGAATGCTAGGAAGAATTGACTACACATATTGAGCACGGAAGAATTGCCCTAAAACAATTTGTAGATACATGCAAGGTGACATGAATTTGGCACATCATCTCTGGATTTGACACAAATTTTATGGTTTTGTTGATTTTATCAATGATATGATTGATATCAACATTCTCAATTGGTCGTCATTTTTCAACAACCTGTTAAATAGAACTGTATCTGAGTGTCCATATGAGATTAGTGAAGTAATGGGTCAATGGGTATTACATTGTTGATGCGATATATCCCGAATGTGCTACTTTCGGTAAAACATTAAAATGGAAAAAGTATGAAGTGAGAACAAGTCTACAAGAAGGATATTGAATGAATATTTGGTATACTCAAGGGACGTTAATCAAGTGTTGAGATGTGGTGTTTAATATACGAATGGGCTAAGTAATTAACATTAATGTAGTAATGGGCTGTATAATTGTTACTAAAAAGTGTGTTGGGCCATAACGAGAATTAAGGCGAAGGTAGAGATGTACAAAAAATCCGAATATCCGATTTCGCGCAAAAACTATCCATAACTGGTTTTTGAGAAACCGGTTTTTTTTAACCGGATAGTGTAACCGGTTTCTCGGATTTGGGCTAGACCGGATTTTTAGTCGGATAAAAAACCGGTTTGGAAAAAACCGGATAAAAAACCGGTAAAAAAACCGGTCCTCGAGATTCAAAAACTATCCGTTACGTTACCGTTTTTTTGGCTTTTTTCACATTTTTTCTCTATAAATAGTTTAGGAATGGTATAGGATGATTCACACAAACTTATATCTCTAAAAAACTCTCTCAAATCTCCATCTTTTTTATTTTTTCATGGCTAGTGCTAGTAACACGGTTGAATCTTCCGTTGGGGGGAATGTCGACGTGGTGAGGGTAATCGAACACAATCGAAACAAAGAAATTTGGGAACATTTTGAATTGTGTGAGATGTCAAATGGCTCGAAAAGGGCGCGTTGTAAACTTTGCCGAAAGTATTTTTAGTATTTTAATTTGAACCTTGTAATGTTTAAGAATTTTAAGTAACTTTGTAATGTTTTAAGTATTTTAATTTATAAAAATCTGAATTTTTTTTAAAAATCGGATAAAATAAAAACCGGATATTAAAAAATCCGGTTACGATCCGATCCGAATCCGGTTACACCGGTTAACACTTTATCCTCAAAAAACCGGTTATGATCCGATCCGGTTTGAAAAAAATCCGATCTCAAAAAAACCGAAAAAAACTGGACCGGTTTTTATCCGATCCGGTTCGGTTAAAAAACCGGTCTTGTGCACCTCTAGGCGAAGGGTATTTAAAAGAAAATATGGCACAAACGCCTAGGCTAGGGGTGTTGAAAAAAACCCGAATACTCGAAACCCGACCGACCCGAATTAAATTCGGGTTATTTTGATATCTTATTCGGATAGTTCGGGTTTCTTATTCAGTTAGTCCGGTTTATCCAAAATTTATTTGGATCGGGTTTGGGTATGTCTAATTTGGGTATACCAAATATTAATTTTTTTTAATTCAATATATATTTTTTTAGTAAGGAGATTTTTTAAAATTTATGGTATTCCTATTTATGTTCCAATTATATCCCGTTGTTTATGTTGGTAAATAGATAACTGTTTCTTGTAGAATGAAACCCGCTACGCTGTTATTAATCTTTTTTAGTTTTTTATGTTCAACGACATTGAAAACCAAGAAGATAGGCTCCAAAACTCTATTGCATGTGTAGTGTTTAGTGATGATAATTAATGTTACAACTCACATAAATTATGCCCAAAAAATGCCCCACATAAAATTCCGAATTACCCGAAACCTGAATTGTTATTCGGCTTGGTTATCGGTTATATTTTCTAAACAAAAATATCCGATAACCCGACCCGAACTACCCGAAACTTGAACAACACCCCTACCCTAGGCTATCTCTTTCCTAGCTGTCGTTGCTGTGTTTTGAAGAAACGCTGTATGTGCCTCTAAAACTGCCGAGAACAACAAGAGGAAAAACGGAACCGAATCACAAGCTTGTTGGGTGGAAATCGAGTTGTTATTATCAAGTTAGTATTCCTAGTCATCTCCTAATAGCAGTGATTGTTCTAATCGGGATTTATAAGGGTTAAATCTGAATTTTAATGGCTGTTTGATGTACATGAACAAACCCAAGAACGGAAATGGGTTTTTGACACTCGAAAATTGATATAAATTCAATTAATTGATAGGGTTTAGCTTAGATAAGATTAGAAATCCATAGCATCAAGAATTAGGAAAAATGGTTAGGTTTTGGTTGAGAATCAAACTGTAGAAATCGCTTGTTGTTGTTTTTCGTTAATGTTCTTAAAGAGTGCTTGAATTGCAATCGTGAATTGGTTTAGACGTCGATCGCAAATCATGTGTAGCACCCCAATTGCAAATCAGAATGGAGAACTTGGATCGCAAATTAGAACTTGCATGAATTGCAAACTGATTGTGTGGGTTATAGTCAATCACAAATCATGGTTATTAACTGAATCGTAAATTGTAACTATTATCATAATCGGAAATCATTCATATATATATATATATTACCTCAATCGCAAACTAGAGATTTTGTACGAATCGCAAATTGGGCCAGACACTTAGAATCGCAAATTGATCCGAGGGATTCAAATCCAGTCGCAAAACTTGAAACCTTAAGTGTAATCGTAAATCTCATGATTCTTGTATGAAATTGTGGAAGTACAAGGGTTTACGAGATATGACTGTAATTGTAGGTGTTTGCCGGTAATTGATTTAATTTCGGATACTCGTGACGAATGATAGTTATATACTTAAACTACAAATCAGGTGAGTTTTACTAACTCTTATTTTATGATGCGATCCGTATATCTGTGATAGATATTGTTTACGTGTTTATGTATGTATTAATTAAAGTGTTGTTTGTTTAGTTGTGAAACTTGATAACTGAGAGAGTTATCTAATGCTTATGACATCAAGGTCGAGTGGATCATTATGATCGGTTTCTGTGTACGTCGTGACCGAGGGGGCTTTATGTGTAGTTACGTGATAGTGTGTGTTCATCATAAGGTACGAATGATGTGTTGCTCACTAAGCTTTTAGTTTGCATGGCGTTTAATCTCTTTTAGGTTCTTCGGGCATGTATAAGGGAAATGGTCCTGTGTGACAGCAAACCCGTGGATTTTAGTTCTAAATTATATTCCAAGTTAAATATATTTTTAATGTAGCTACCGCTATTGAATCTTAAACATTTATTAAATTTTGGAGGACTATAATTATATTATTTTTATAGTGATGATTGAGTTATGGAATAATAGTATTATTTCAAAAAAATAAATTAAAATTTGGAGCGTTACAAGTATGGTCATCGGCTTGATGTTCATCCCGGTTGAATCGAAAACTAAAACTTGGGTTGAGTCCGGACTATGGTCAAAAAACATAAGAAATATGATTCACGTTTGGCTCATATTGTAACTACCTACTTTTTGTATATGTTCACACATTTCAAAGACTCATATAATTCGATGTCTCAAGGCAAAACTTTCGGTATTGCTACATTTTATATGGTAAATGGAAAATTTTATTTATTTCTATTTCATCGTCCTATCAATTACACTGTGATACGTGTAATCCACTAATTCTCTTTCTTAATTTCATCTCTTGATTTTGACACATATTTTGATCTAATCAGTAGAAGAATACAAAACCTCTCGTTTGAATTTGGATTCAGAGTTCGAGTCAGATGCATGTTAGAAGTGGTTTTTATTAATTAAAGTTATGTTTTAATTGACAATTTTGTGGCTGCAAATAGATGCATAAAGTCCGTTACAAGTTCAAAAAAATTGAAGGCATGTTAGTGGATGCATAAAGTGTGATCTTGAAGATGGTATGTCCATCAAACTAGATAGTATTGGAAAGGTCGAAAGGATGAAGTTTATATGAGCGAAAGAAATATGAAGTTTCTGTTGACTGTTGTAAGAGTTTACTGTTTATTGGAAGTATCACCAATTTGCTTATTTAGCGAACAAGAATGAAAACAATGTGATCAAGATTAAATCCTCTGTCGATGATATATTCTTAGTATCCTTGCTTATTAACCCTAAGATTTGTTTACACCGATGATTTCTGCTAAAGACATCTGGAATTTTTTTAAAGGAAAATACATTGTAGAAAAGGAAGAGGCTAATAAGTTTACCACTTTCAAATTCTTTGAGTTCTCCATGGTTGATAATGTTCTTATATAGATCAAGTACACAAATATCTTTTTCTTTTCTCTAAATTTTAAGAATCTAAACATTGAAATTCCATGAAATTTCTATATCAAACTTATTAGTGCAATCAATAAATTTATAAAAACATTAATTTTAATGTTTTAATTATAACCGTTTTGATATTGGATTTAATCGGTTGCGATTTTTATAAATCTTACTCAATAAAAAATTAATAAGTTTATTAAAATACTTATTACTAAATAGAAAATTGCATGATCACTATTTAGATTTGATCATTTGTACCAATGAATAATCTTAAGGGCCACGATTTTTAAATCTTTAAAATTTAAAAGAGAGAAAACAATTTTAAATCATTCACATGAGAAGTATTATTCATATATATATTTTACACAAAGGTAGGTTATTAAGGTAGAAGTGGTTTTTCTCCATTACAAAAACACAAATTTGCAATACATCAATTAGCTTACAGGTTACAGCGCCGCATATGATATACTGGTATACCATAAAGAACAACACGTAAATGTTTACAAAAGTTTTGTAATTATGTGATACAACTTTATGGCAAAGAATATCTATGAAAATCTATAGCTAGTGTATAAACTGCTTGTATGCTCAACATAAAACCATTCATGGGTTTCCTGGAATGTTAGGAAGAATTGACTACACACGTTGAGCATGGAAGAATTGCCCTAAAATAATGTGTGGTCAATACATGCAAGGTGACATGAAGTTGGCACATGATTATGGATTTGACACACATTGTTTGGTTTTGCTGATCCTAACAATGATATTAACATTTTCAATTGGTCGTCATTCTTCAACAACCTTTTGAATAGAATTGCATCCGAGTGTGGAAGAATTGCCCTAAAATAATGTGAGGTCAATACATGCAAGATGACATGAATTTAACACATAATCTATGGATTTGACATACGTTGTATGGTTTTCCCAATCTTAACAATGATATCAACATTCTCAATTGGTATAGTCAAGGGACGTTAGAGAATATTATAAAACCTAGCAAGACTATAGTCTCGAAAAAAATATGATTCATGTGATACGTGATATTCTACCATCTCCTACCGATGACATGTTATATTTTTTATTTTATGCATTTTTATAATTTAAATTTTAAATCGGGCCTAATTTTTTTTATTTTAATACTTATTTAATTTATTTATTAAGTAGTATTTAACTAAAAATATGGGAAAAATTAAGATGTCGAAAGATAACTATTGTCAGGGTTTATAAGTGATGTGACGTGAATAAAGCAGAATATGCTCACTCACGAATGTAAGTTGATGCGTGTGTGCACTTACCAACTTATCTCATTGAGCATTTTATAGTTATAACCAATATTGCTTATATTTTCTTGAGCTGAAAAAAAGATACATGAAGACATCTCTTCTTTAATACCTAATGAGTTTGATGTTACACGCGCGTTGTGACGGAAAAAATAATGATGAATAATACTTAAAGTAACATGTAAAAGTGAATACTTGAAATAAAGTAGATGAAAATCCAAACAATTAGAACCGAATATATAGTGAAATTCCTTAATCCATTGTGCATTCATATTGTTTGATTCAATCAATTTATATTGATATATAAATAAAAATAAAACATTTATAAATATACATATTTATATTAAAAGAAAATATTATACGATAAAAGTTATACAAGCAAAACATATAAATATATAAAACAAATTGCTTAAAGAAAAAGCAAAAAAGAATCATATAGCGAATGATAATTTGCCACGGCGCACGTGAGCATTAATGCATTATAGGCTACTGAAAAAAAAAATAAGAAGCTATGAGCACACAATGTTTTAATTCTTCATCAAGTATATGAAGATTAAATTTCGCTACAGAACAAATAAAATAATGTTTATACTTCTAAAATGTTATGTAACCCGCACTTTATGACGGGATGAAATAACTATTTATACTCTTTTCTAATTTATATTATTTACTTCAAGTTATTTTTATTAAAAAAATATAACTGCTCTATAAAAATCATCTAGAAATGCCTTGTGACTTTAACCTCGACGTCCATAGCTGTCAGACTAAATTCTATTAAAAAAAGACAAAAAAGTTATTAATATTAAAGTTTTTTAATATTCCGATAAAATGTTTCATATTTTTATTTCCATATAATCTTATAGTGTTGTATTATTGAAAGTAGTAAATTAAAAAAACAAAAAAGGTCAAAAGAAGATTTTAAAGGTTCCATTTTTAACGATTGATATAAAATATATAATAATTTTTGTTTTTAGGAAATTTAAAAATTTACATCTTTCATAACAATAATAGTAGTGATAGGAAAAAACTTTGTTTTAAAATCCTATAAAATTACATTTTATTAATAATAGCAATAATTGTAAAACAGTAAATAAGAAAATAATACATAATAATCATTTAAAAAGGAAAAAAAAGTTAAAATATTAAAAAAGTAAACTTTGAACCCTTTTACCTTATCTTAAGTTTTTGCTTATGATTTTGTTTTTACTTTAAACCATTATTTAGTTTTCAAATTTTGCATTCTTATTGTTACAATTCGATACCATAGTTATCGATTCACAAAGTAAATTAACAAAATCTCATGAAGGTTAGTTTTGTCATTTCGCAATAAATCTCGAGACATTTAAATCCCGTGAAATATTGAAATTGGCGAGACACGCAACTCGTTGTTTAATACTCCCAACTCCTATGAATATATAATTAATAGGCAACTCAGTCTTATTTTTTTTAGTACATTATATATACTAACATTTACTTGATATAGAGATGTTAGCTGCCTGAAAGACCACTGCTTACACCATAGTTGGTTCCTCACAAAAGAGCATATATTTGTCCCATAAAAGCAAAAGAATAAGATGCATCAACAAAATGAATGAAGGCCAAAATTCTAGTCAATTTCCACCCTTCTTGAAATATGCAGAAACATAAATTAAACCAACATCACAAGGTGTCTTATCTTGACTTTGGATGTTCATATAAACTACTTCCAACTCTAAAATTCATATAAAAATGCTAAAGAGTATAGACGTGCTGAATAATACCGGCATTTGTAATTTCAAGGTCCGTAAATATTAGGTTTCAGGTTCAGAGTCAAAGTCAAAGTCATGACTCCTTCGGTTGACGGTTCAATCAACAGAACACTTTACAACAGAGATCAATGTAGTTTGATCCAAGATCTCAAGGCAGAAGCTAAGCTGAACCGACAATCAAGAGAAAAAGAAAAGAAGGAAAATCATTAAAGACTTGCATTTTAAGAGATGGAAAGTACCTCATAAAACAAAGTTAAGAGTTACAATTTTGGGTAGAACCATAGAAGAAACTGGGTTCTACAATGGCAGAAGAATGACTGGACATGGAATGAACTCAGCTAACAGGTTTGCATCCACATGCTTTGAATGGATCGCTTCCATGCTCATGATAACCAAGTCTAAATTCATATCATCTGCAATCTCGCCTATAATTGCTGTTGGTTTGCTCCCTTCCCCGAGTCGCTCTAGAAGCTTGAATTCCTGGAACCCGCCTTTTAAAAATGTTCAAGATTTATTAATATAAATCAAGAAAACAAGTTGTTGGCAAGACAAGAAGACTATGACCACTGTTCCATTCATTTGCATTAGACGTCATGTGGCCATTTCAACTCACTTACTCATCATTAAGTTGATTTTCAGTTATTGTTCATCATCTCTAATGACTCAAATTGGTAAAATTAGAGGAAAAAGAAGACCTAAAAAGAGAACAGGTCAAAAGTGACCCGAGAGTATTCTTAAGCATGGAAACCCCCTACATTCTTGTTTTTAAAAGATTAGATTATTACCGTGACAATATAGTTTTTGTGAGCATATTTAAGAATTATTTCTTTTATTAGAAAATGTACAAAACAAATTGCTTGCGGCCCAACCTAACCCAATCTGTACTCAAAGTACTCGATTTGCCCAATTTGACACCTCTAGCCTACATGGTTTTCCGTCATTTCCCAATCATCTTTTAAAAGGTTACATTAGCATTTCAACAGGAGAGGTAAAAGGGGCCCATAAAATGAAAATGCTGATTGACAAAAACAAATAGACCCCGTTTCATTTATAGTAGTTAAGGGAATAAATTTAATCCAACTACAGGCACTTAGACAGGAATGCATGGAAGGTAGGATAATAATCACACACAAACACAATATATTAGTTAAAGGAAGAAATATCAAATACTTAGGAATTTCTGGTTCAGAAATTTGTTTACATCTGAGGCTGTTGGTTAGACTTCTATTATATATGATATAATTCATTGGCATAACCAACGGCTGACACCAGTTATAAAAATAATTCAGACAAAAATTCACAGCACAAGAAGATTATCATCATAGAGCCTTATTATTATAACCATAAAGATAGCTCAATGAAGCCTTTCAAAAAAATATAGATAGCTCAATGATCTTATATTTCAATAATAATAAAAAAAAATATCCAGGTGAAGTACTTAAGAACACAAGTCTACCTTCAGATAAATGCCAGCGGATGCTCGAAAGCTGAGTGTCATGTTCTGGCAATGATTCCTTCAGCTTTTCATCAATGACTGCAAAAATAGTAGTCATATAAAACTTCAATTATTGCTTCATAAAGGTTTTTCATGCATAAAATTTTCTAAATAGCTTGTTATTTCTAAAAGGATGTACGAGAGACATACCCACAACAGTTATATCGGCACCATACTTCTTGGCCAAAGCAGCTGTGGTTGCTGCAGCCTATAAGCAGACATGAATGCAAGATCGAGTTGAGTTGTAGATAAAGGAGAAAAAGACTAAACAAAGGTTAATCAACCTCCTATGTGGTATTCTAATAGGTCTCTATAGAATTCATGATGATGTAGTTTAAGTATATGTATGAGGAGTACATTCAATCTCTTCACATAACCTTAAATTGTCCAAAGAATATGCAGAATTTGGTCAAAATTCAAGATGATGTACTACAGGACATGCATCGGAAAAAATCCCTTATTATTGCCCAACTTTAGTTGATCAACATGTTTTAAAATACTGAAGAATATACACGGTCTGGTTCTAAGAATTACCTAACCCAGGGCTGGCTGGCTGCAATAATAAGTTTATTTTATGACCACCTTTAGGGTAGAAATTTATTTAAAAATAAAGAAGAATGTTTGTGTGTGTGTGTCTTCTGTTATCATCCATTTAATTTTCTCAAAGGTTGGAAGTAAAAATGAAAGGAATAACAACCTGTCTAGTTCCTTCCGAGAGATAGGGATTTCGATCAGTTATCGGTAGAAGAAGGTGCTTGAATTCAGTAAAGGCCTCAGCGACTGAATTGACCCCAGAAGCTTGTGGTTTGACTGCAACTGAAACGATTGGTATAAAAAGAAATATTCATGCAACAACGAAATAATGTATTGCAGATAAATAGGACATAGATGTAATTACATGGACAACTGAGGCAATCCCCACCAGGGTTTTGATGGACTCCTTTTGTCAGTTAAATGAAGTGATTATGAACAATCAAACTTCTTTTTTACTTTATGTATTGTTTTGTTTTGAACCCCTGGCTTTGGAGGATTTAAAGAGTTCCTGCCAAAGGGCCTTTGGCCCTAGCAGTATCTCACTCCTTGAGGTTGAGGGTTCAAGTCCCGTTGTGGACGTAGATGTCGATTAGGGGATGTGTCTTTGTGGTTCAAAAAAGTTCCTACTTCAGGGTAACAGGTCTTTATAAGTTAGCCACTAAAAAGTAACAAGTCCCTTACTACTCATCTCATGATAATATCAATTCAAAGTTGACAGGTTTTCATAGGCCAAGGTTACAATCCAATAATCTATAGTCACTAGTCAGCTGAGCCTTAGTTTTCACAATAGGAAGCATAAAGACATGGATCCGCAAGTTATTGGTATAATGGTTGCCATGAAAGAGAGAAAAAAACCAAGGATTCTACAAAAACCTAGTTTCATCAAGAGAAAAGGTACCCACATAGTGACGACCCATAGACTTGTTTTAACTTGAAACTGCTCATTTAAGTTCATTTGTAAGTATTGTATTGAACGGAAGCTAATGATCAGGAAAAGATTCAGTGACACTTCATTTGCAGCTGCACATAGTTTTAAACTGTCTTATAACATAAAAGTCAAGGTTTCTTATTTAGAATCAGACCTCATTTAGTTCAAATCATAACATGATTTTGCCCCTAGGCGCAATACATGATTTTACTTGCTATCAAGTGTCATTCACTTTAGTCCACAATATTTGGTAACTTCGAACTACTGATCTCATTTTCGTGATTGATGATCCTCTATTTTGGCAGGTTTTGAAGCTTTATTTTACTGGAGGAGTTTGGGGCCTTTGACTAATAGTCAAACAATTTAGAAGAACTAGGTCCAATTTCAATGATCAAGGCTATCACCATAAATCCGAACACTTATAACCAATTCCACAAGCATTAGTTATAGGTTTGTGTCAACGAGTGCTGGCATTTGAAGCAACAGCCGAGGAACAAGACAATTTTTATCTTTCAAAAAAGAAAAATAACAGTCAGAAAACATTATTGAACAAAAGCGAATCAAAACGTATACCTGTGCGACCAATTCGCAGTAATTTCGGAAAACACGAAAGCTTTCGAGATTCCCGGTTAAGGGAAGAAGATGAAAATGAGGACGATGTTGATAATGATAACTGTGGAGAAATTGAAAAAGAAGAGGTTAATATAGAATGTTTTGAGGATGTTTCAACATGAGCAAGTGATGAACAGTTTGCGAACGCCATGATCGAGCAAACGGAAACCCTAATAGTAATCCTTTCAGTGAGTTTGAGCAGCTGCGTGCGTGTAGCTGGGAGGAAATCATACAGCAGAGCCTAGAAAATGTATCATAACATACTTATCATTAGTTATATGTAATTTATTTTTAAATAAATTTTTTTATTCACTACAACTATTTTCTCCCAAGTTATTCTTTTAAAAATAACATTTATAATTCGTTAATTTTATTTTGAGATTAAGATAGAACTTCTTTTTTAAAATATACATAATACCAAATAAACATAAATATTAAAAAATAAGAAAGAAATTAATTTACTTTTGAGATTAGTAATTTGGTGAAATTTTAATAGCACGTAAGATGATGTTTATCGAACGAAATGCTTTTTTTGTATTTGATTATATTTTTAAATAAATATCATACTATAGTATAGTTTGTATTAAAATATAGATTAAAAAAGACGGTTTTAAATATATATCTATTTACACATAACATTATTTGTTAAATGTTTTCTCTTTAAAAAAAATATTTGTTAAATCCATGCGTCCCAAACTAAAAAAAAGAACACACATTCCAAGCCATAAGTCCCAAACAATAAAAGCAAAATGTATCAAGGTCGAACCCCTGACTTGCTGTTTACTTTCTCACTATGCTTCACCAATACATTGGTAAGGGATTAGAGAGGTTTAGGGATGACAAAAAAAATCAAGACCAATGGAAAAAAGGAAAACCGATATAAACGGGACGGGTTTTGAGACGATAAACCGGGACAAGGACAGAGAAAACCCTATTGTTTTTAACAAGGACAAGGATCCCGCCCTGATTACCTGATACCTAATAATTATTTAAAATTAATTATATATATAAATATATATATATATATATTAATATAGATATAATTAATTTTAAATAGAAAAAATATATATCTTTATAAATTTTCACACAACCTAATTTTAATTGTTGTTTTATTTGAATTATTTGGTCTTTATATTATAGATGCATTTAAACTCGTTAAGACTTTAATTTTAGTTTGAATATGTTTATATCTGATGTATAAGTTTAGTATAATCGTTTTATAAAACTCCTATAAGTCTTAATGGTGACATGGATCACACGATGAAAAATCACCGTTTTACTTTTAATGGGTATCCCTACAATGAAAGTTACTTGTCTCACCCATTTACATTTAAAAGGGATACCTAGTTTTCCGCGATTTTCTCTGATTACCCGAGGGGATCACTGTTTAAATCCCCACGGGTTTTTAAACAGAGATGGAGACGACTTTCTGAAACAAGGACGGGGACAAAAAGACTAATTCTTGCATCGAACCCACCCCGTTTGCCATTCTTAGATTGTAGATGACTTGGAGGTGAAGGGTCCAACCCTTATGCATGTCTTTTCTTTTTCTATTTGATTTTCTCTATCAATTTGTTAATATTTGAAAATATACTTATGAGTTGGCATCCTTTATTTGAGCTCATTCGAGTATAAGTGTGTGTATATATATAATATACTTTAGATCAACATGACCTAATTTGTATAGCAAAAATAGATAAGAGAGAAGAGGAATAAGAGTCAAGATTCAAATCAATATTTCTATATATATTTTATAGAGTCATGTTCAATAAAATTCATATAAAAAACATAGTCCTAAAATTTTAATATCCAACCATAAATGATTCAATATATAATCACATGTGATTTGTAAAAGCATCACATGTAAATTACGAAATGTCACTCCGTTCAAAATTTTAAAATGCAATCTGAACCGTTGATACAATTTATCCAAAGGTTAAAATTAGTACCTTAGGACTATGAATTAAGTATGGACTATATTGAACATTCTTCATATTTAATATCATAGTGAAATTCTTATATAAAATGATTTTAAGTTGTATTAATAGTAGTCTAAAAAATATACAATTCTTTAACTTTATTGAAAACAAAAAAAATAATTATTAGTAAGAAAATGTTTCAAGAAGAAAAAGTCTGAAATTGAAACAATGAAAACAAATTTTTTAAGGACTAAGAAGGAAAATAGAGATAGATGAACAAAAAGGTCTCGAGGGATTAAGGGAAGGAAACAAAAATTATAAAAACATGAAATTGAAGGTGTTAAAGATTAAAACTATCAAATTTGAAATCGCATCTAAACTAAACACAAAATTAAATGGGTAAAAAAACAGGCCGACATAAACATAACACGAAAAAGTAAAACCCGCTTACATGAAAATGACCCGATTTTGTTGTCTTAAAAATCCCTATTTTGTTAAATATATAAGGTATTAATTAAAATAAAATTATATAAAATTTTAAGTAAAAAGATGGTAAGTTTAAAATAGATCAAGATTGAACCTAAAAGACGAAAATGAAATCCTCAAAAATCAAAATCTCATTTCTATTTTAGAATTTTGCGGCTTAATTTATACCCGAAACTCGACCTGTAAAATGGGCCAACTAGAGATCCGAAAATCTAGATTTCGAAGTCTATTTTATGTATTTTTAAAATCAATTTCATATGCAACTTTTTCTCAAATAACGGAGCACCATGAAGCCAGACCCAAAACCAGAATTTTAGTCCCCAGAAACACTACCCGGATTCCCCCGGTAAAATAAGTCGACACAAAATACAACCGGAACCGAACATGAATTAAAACGACAAGAATTTGACATGAAATTAACTTAGGCAAAAAATGCTTTGATACAAAAATTACACGGAAATGATCAACAAGAAAATGATACTACCCATTTAACTCCGAACATTACCTGAATTACCATTTACCAGCATTAATTAAAACCTCGACCATACGAGTATACAACCCATGCAACACAATCTCTCGTGCCTTATTACTCCATTGTAGACTTTTTTTACAAAAATTCTATTATTAAAGAATTTATCGGTTAAAAGAGTTTAGTAATTTGATCCATCATACCTTTTAATGTTCGTTTCTATATGTTAATTATTAATAATTTTAGGGTTACTTCTCTAAAATATATTAAACTATACTTCAAATATTAATGTACGTATTCATCTTCCAAAAATGTTATTGTGTGGATTAAACTTTTAATTTATTGTTATTGTATGTATTTTGATTACATAAAAAATCAAGAAAAGTATAAGTTTAGTACATACAATATGAAGTTTAATACACACAGTAACACACTTTTTGAAAGTTTGATACACACAATAACATTCTTGGAAGGTGGATACACACATTAATATTTGAGGTATATTTTAATACATTTCAGAGAAGCAAACCCACAAATTTATGCTTAAATATGATATAAAACAGCAGGTTCTGCACGAACCTACTGCTGTAAATAGAAAGGCACGGGCGTGCCTCTCAAGAACAGACCGTACCTCAGGGCGTACCTGGGAGGCACGGCCATACCTCCCAAGGGTACGGGGCGTGCCTAACCCTAGCAAGTCCGGGGGTGCCCTGAAGTCACGGGGTGTACCTGAGTATCAGGTACGGGGTGTGCCTTGCCTCTGGCAGAATCTGTTTTGCAAGGTTTTAACATCTAGACACTTTGTTTAGGTACTCCAGTTGGTTCAAAAGCTACAGTATCGTAGTGTAAAGAATTCTAGCTCGACAAGTGAGTGCCTGATAACATAACAATTAATATATCTATAACATATATTAACAATGATTACAGAATTGTATACCATGACTTGTACACGCACTTGTTTAAGTGTATGCTGCATGATGATGCTAGAATTTAACATGTTGACACAATGTAGTATGCATTTGATTAGGTGTATGCTATGATGATAATTGAATATATGCGCGCATTGATTGATGATTCGATTGAATCAGATTATTTGTTTGTGAATGATTCGGATCTTATGGACAAAGCTGTCATACAACAAGAACAAAGCTGTTTTACTTAAGGACAAAGTTTTCCTCTCCGGGTATGGCTTATGCTGTACAACAGAGGAATCGGTTGATTCCAAAACGCAATGGTGGACCGTTTTACAGCTCACCCACCGGAGCGGTTGATGTGTCTGGTACCCTAGTTTGGTGCATTGAGTCGGGTTAGCTCCCATGTGAGATATGTTACCTTCTAACTACGCCAGCTCATCGCGAGATGCTAGGATAGAACTATCTGAGCATGTTTGATGATATGTGATGTACTTATATTGATTGCATGCTATTTGGTACTCACTAGCTATTATAGCTAACAGATACTACATCTCACATGTGCAGGTGATCCTCAGTGAGCTTAGGACCCTGCGGGTAGTTGATTTTCTTAAGAGGAACACTATGTTTTGTAATAACTCTGATATTATGTATGTTTGTAACAGATAATGGACGACCGGTTAAGTAACGGTAACATCAAACTGATTATGTGGCAAATTTTGAATGTATAAATAGCCACTTGTTTTTATTTCCGCTGCGTGATTTTAAATGAAAATGATAAATAAGCATTTTAAAAAGAAAAATTTGGTTCTCGAAAGCACGGTGTTACAGTAACACCCATATTATGCTTCTATGCTAATAAACACTTTAAATGAGATGTATGTTAGTTATTTTATTATTTACTTATTTAAGTATTTATGAGTATATAAATATCTATTATATATGCTTATCTATACTATATTATAAAGCATTTAGGCATTTTGCTTAATCTCTTAAATTTTAAGTCTTTTAAAATTACTAAATTACCCTCATATAAACTAAATGGAAACTATTATATAAAGTAACTATTAAATAGAGTTAATAAGAATCTTATATTTTATTTTAATAACTAAACTTTTCATATTTAAAAAATTCAAATAAATTAACTTAATTATTAAAAAAATACTTTCATAACCAAACCTTTTATATTAAATATTATATCATATAATAAATATTTTAATATAATTATCAGAAAATGTGTACAAGTAGAACTCATAAATTTGAATAATTTATAATAAGAATTTATAAATATATATTTTAAAATTTTTTAAATAGCTCATATAATTAATAGTTTAAAATTAGTTTACTATTTTCTTAATCTCTTAATTTTAAATAGTTTCAAATTACTAATTTACACTTAGTATTTTCATGCAATTTAACTTATTTTATAAGTAAAGACTTTTTTTCTTATTTAATTGTTCTTAAAGTTTATTTAAAAATAATAAAAGAGTGGATTAAGAACAGGAAAAGAAAGAAAATAAAGAAAATAGACATGTTACCAATGTAAAATTATTAGTTGTCATCGTATTACATAATTTCCTAAACGAACAAGTTATCGAGTAGAAACTATTTGATACCGCCGCATTGCATGGGTACCATACTAGTAGCTACAAACATGCTTATCCCAATAAAAATATCTTAAAAAAATTTACTTACTAGTATAGTAAATTATTTATCTAATTAGATTATTTTTAATTTTTAGTTTTCTACACATTTATTTTCCTAATTGTTTTACTCTCGATATCTCCATGTCTCCATGACTATGGCATCAGCAGTTCAGCACAGTCGCTCTCCCTACGTACTCCATCTGCAGCGACGCTTTTGCCGTCGTCCTCGCACAGCCCTGGCCACTTCGTCACCATTTCAGCAGCGATTCTTACGTTCTTCACCGTCGCTGCCCTAATCGGTTTTGTTTACTCCAACAGGTATTATGTAGCAACTTAATTTTATGCAGAAATTGTTGCTTATTCGAGTTCGTTTTCCCTTTAAGGAAATTATTTCTTCATATGGTTTGATTAAACGAAAAATTCTTTTGGGCAAAACATTTTGAATAGATTTTATAAATATTAATGATGAGTAATATTGAGTCCCTAATTAAAAGTGATTATCAATTAGAGTTCTTGACATTTGAAGGGACCTAACTAGCTGAGGTTCTAAAAGGGTACTGATGTCCCTGTGTCGTCGCATCTTTTTCTCTTATGGTAATAATATACTTTACTCATATTTAACCAATTAATTATATAGAAATTAAAAAAGTTTCTAAATGCTAGCCCGGTGTAAGATATGGATGAATTGCAGCTTGAAACTTGAAATTATTAAAGAAACTGTAGACTTGTAAGAATTTTGAAAACCTGAGTTTAATTGTTGTGCAGAAATTTTGAGAGCACACATGAATGAATTACGCAAAGAACCTAACTACCAAATCCTCGCAGCCAATCTTAAATATTGTGCGACAAACTCAAACATCAAGTTGGGAAAATGTCTTCACAGTGCTGTAATCAAACTGGGTTTACTCTCTTGTCATTTGGTCTCCAAGGCACTGCTTAATATGTATGCAAAAAGTAAGCTTCTTGATGATGCCCACCTTCTTTTCAATCAAATAACTTACCCAGATGCTGTCACCTGGAACATTATGCTGTCTGGTTTAGCGGGCACTCGGATTCATGATACAGAGGTGATTAAATTATACAATGCTATGAATTTTGAGCAACATTGTAAGGCTAGTTCTGTTAGTGTTGCCATTGTTCTTCCTGTTTGCGTACGGTTGAAGAGTTTGAAATTAGGCAAGAGTGTTCATTCGTACGTGATAAAGTCGGGATTAGATTCGCAAACCCTTGTGGGAAATACACTTGTATCAATGTATTTGAAGCTGGGGTGTGTTTCAGGTGATGCATATCAGGTGTTTGATGAAGTTTCTGAAAGAGATGTTGTATCATGGAACGCTATGGTTGCAGGGTTGGTAGAGAATGGATTGGTTTTTGAAGCGTTTGGGATGTTTAAACAGATGATAGAGGAAGGAATGTGGCCTAATCATGCTACAATCGCTAATATACTTCCTGTTTGCACTTTGCTTGAAGACAGTCATATGAACCAGTTTGGGAAGGAGATTCATTGTTACGCAATTCGCAGGGAAGAACTCTTCACTGATGTTTCTGTTGTGAATTCACTTGTGGGTTTTTACTCTAAAATTGGACGGATGAACGAAGCAGAATTGCTGTTCAAACGAATGCATATAAAAGATTTAGTTTCTTGGAATTCTATGATTGCGGGTTACGCCTCAAATGGTGAGTGGTTGAAAGGATTGGAGCTGTTTCAAAATTTTAATTTTTTGAATGTAACCAAACCCGATTCTGTCACTTTCTTAACTGTTCTCTCTGTTTGTGCAAATTTACAGAATTTGCATGCGGGGAAGCAAGTTCATGGCTATATTATCCGTCATCCTGGCTGGGGCAATGTTACATCGGTCGGAAATTCCCTAGTAAATTTTTACTCAAAATGCGGTGATTTAAAATCTGCATTTCATTCATTCTCGTTGATTCAAAATAGAGACTTGATATCATGGAACTCAATTCTTGATGCACTTGCTGAGAATCGGCTTGTAAAAGAGTTTCTTGAGCAACTACATATTATGTTCAAAGAAGGTATAAAACCCGACTCCATAACTGTTGTTACTGCACTTCAACTTGGGGCCGATGGTATTCAAGTGTGTATGGTTAAAGAAGCTCATGGTTTTTCACTTAGATCTTATCTTTTTCCCAGTAATGGAGAACCTACTCTTGGTAATGCACTGATTGATGCATATGCTAGATGTGAAAACATGGAGTATGCGTTTAAGATTTTTGAGATATTGTCGGGAAACAGGAATGTTGTCACATGCAATTCTTTAATATCTGGATACGTAAATAGTGGTTTCCATGATAATGCAAAGATTATATTCAACAACATGACTGAAAGAGACCTAACTACATGGAATTTGATGGTTCGAGCTTGTGCTGAAAATGGTTATCCTGATCAAGCTATCAATCTGTTCCATGAGCTGCAAAATCATAAAATGAAACCTGACACAATGACCATAATAAGCATCCTTCCTGTTGCTAATCAAATGGCATCGATTCAGATGGTGAGGCAGTGTCATGGGTATGTGGTTAGAGCTTGTTTTCACGATGTCCAACTCAAAGGAGCATTTCTGGATGCTTATTCAAAATGTGGAAATATAAAGTTTGCATATAAGATTTTCGAGTCAAGTTCTTATAAAGACCTGGTTATGTATACATCTATGGTGGGAGGGTATGCGATTCACGGGATGGGAGGAGAAGCTCTTCAGGTTTACTATCAAATGGTTGAAAATTATGGAAAACCTGATCATGTTATAATAACTACTATATTATCTGCTTGTAGTCATGCGGGGTTAGTACACGAAGGCTTAAATATTTTTAATTCTATAAAAGAAGTGCATAATATTAAACCAACTATGGAGCAATATGCATGTGTAGTGGATCTTCTTGCACGCAATGGTCGAATAACTGATGCGTATTGTTTCGTAACTAACATGCCAGTTGAGCCAAATGCTAACGTGTGGGGAGCATTGTTGGGTGCTTGTAAGAATCATAATGAGGTCGAAATGGGATGTGTTGTTGCTGATCATCTTTTGAAAATTGAGGCGAATAATATGGGAAATTATGTCGTTATGTCGAATATATATGCTGCTAAAGATAAATGGGAAGAAGTATTGGAAACAAGGCGGGTAATGAAGATGAAAGATCTGAAAAAGCTGGCCGGATGTAGTTGGATTGAAGTTGATGGGAAGAAAAGTGTGTTTATAGCTGGAGATACTTCGCATCCATTAAGAACAAGTATTGTTAACGTATTGTGTAATTTAAATAAACAAGTGAAGGATCGATTTCAGTTGTAAATAACTGTTTCTAGAGGGCAATTTTGACACATTTATGGGTCAAATTGGTTGATCTGGATTTTGATATTTCTTAAACGGATGAATTGATGAAATTGTAAAAAAATTACTGGCCAAATGGATTGAAAGATAGCTTTCTTTAAAATGTCATATAACATTTGAGACATTTTATTCCAACGCCTACTAGTGAAGATATTAAGGTGAGGCATGCAGGTTTCGCCATGAGTATGACAAATCATGGATGCTTGTAGTCTTGTATGCCGATTTATTCCGCATGCAGAGAGAGTGGCGAGAGCATGACTGAATATGTAAACACACAAGTGAAGAAGATATCAAGAAGGTGCAACATGCAATTTTCTTCTTAAGATTTCTTTTTCTCTTTAATTGTGTTTTATTTTCTTATTACATACATCTTGTTTGTGGTTGATTTTTCAGAGCCTTACTCTCCAAGCTATGGCGAGACAAAAATCGAAACTGTGATTTAAATCAATCTAAATTACTTATGGCTCCTGAGGTAACAGAATATCATACTACATAGCATTGCTAAAAGATAGTTGACATTATGTTCTCATTTCTATAAATCATGTTATTGATTGTGCTGCATAATTTATATTTATATTATTAAATTTCTTTCAAGTGGCTGTAAATTACAATCAACATCTACATAAAGCTTGCATTCAGCAAGAAGATATCATTTGTTTTGAGAGTTAAAGAACATGGTTCTCTTTGGGACAAAAGTTTTGTTTTCCTTTACCCTTGTAAGTTTGACCTCTTAACCTCCTTGCTTTGTTTAATTATCTTGCTAATATTGTCATCTCATCTGTTATGGTTTTAACCTCCTTGTCCTCTTCATTTGAGTTGTGTTTAAGAGCTCAACTATAGAATCTAAGTCTTACTCAGTTTCAACTACCATAGCCTTTCTTTATTTTCTACAACTTATGTAGTTCCAGAGGTTTCAAAGACTGCTTTAAGCTCTGTTGAGCCATCCTCTTCTGATATTTAGTTTGTTGATGATTCAACAGTAGTCCATACAAACATTGCAGATTGTAGTCCCTGATGGTTCTGGTTGGCACCAAGGCTATTGAGATATCATTGAATGTATCAGGATGAACATCCAAGAACTTGTGAATTACTTCTAAATTTTCTTTCGTAACTCCCACATTGGGTAGGTCATTAAGAAGACAATGAAATCTCGTAAAGATCTTCGCAAGTGTTTCGTCTTTCTTGGCAAGGAAATTCTTATAATTCCTCTTAAGATTGGTCTTTTCTTGTTGTCCCACCAAATTACCTCTCTCATAAGTAACACTTCAAGTCTCCCAGACATCTTTAGTAGTTTCACAACTGGCCACAATATGAAATATGGATTCCTTCAGTGCATTGATAAGAGTATTATTTTCTTTGTTATTTAATGCTTAGAGCCTATTGTCTTCTTTAGTCCATGAGGAATAAGGTTTGGGAATACCTTTGGTTGCTCATCCTTCTGGAGCTTTCTCATTGGGGGAGCAGGGAGCAGGAGTTGTAGGAAGAACAAGACCATTCAAAATTACACTGTTCATGTTGTTGTCCACATATTTTGAGATGTTGAATACATAGATGAACACCTGAATTAAACTTTTAAAGTCTTTTGTTTTATTCACTTCAAAACTTTAATTACAATCCCAAGATCAAAGTACACAAAAATCTCTAAAATCTAAAAACGAATTAACTGAAACTGATTTTAATCACTTTGTTATTCTCACACTTATCAAAAAAATAATCTTTCTAACATTTAATATATATATATATATATATATATATATATATATATATATATATATATATATATAGGGGAGGGTTCATGCGGAAAGTGTTTTATTTGCGAAAAGTGCGAGAAGCAACGTCAGCCACTTATTCCTATTCGATCTAATGGTCTAGATTAATCATGTTTTTTATTTTTATTTATTTAAAAGGGTATAATGGTAAACCAAAACTTTTCTCTCTCCAATCTATTTCTCTTTCCTAATTTTTTCATAAAAAATTAAATAAATTAAAGTAATTTAGTGGTAAATAATTTAATTTAACGGAGTTCACCGGTGAACACCACCAAAATTATTCACGAGCTTTTCATTCTTATTTGTGTTCGACAATGAATACAATCAAAACTATACTAATTTTAAGATAAATTTATAATATTCAATATTAAACACGGGTCAATGATATACGAGTTTTAAGATAAACTTATAATATTCAATATTGAACATATTCAACGATGTATGAGTTTTATGATAAAATTACAATACTCAATAGTGAACATAGTCAATGATATACAAGTTTTATAATAAAATTTAAACATATTCAATATTGAAACATCCAATTTTCTCTAGTTATTCAACATAAATCATAATTGTTCACTAATTAATAACATATTAAAAACCATATAATCTAAACCTCAAAATATAATGGAACTTAAAAAACAAAAAAGAAAAAAGAAAAAGAAAAGATCAGTTCCATTTATCCATTATAATAAAACATAAAATTAAATACCCATCTTCGTCAAACCCATCTTCATAAAATTAAATACCCATCATCAAACCAACATACAAGACAAATAAAAAAAACAAAAGAAGGAGATGAACGGCTGATGGTTGTTCGAGGTTCGTCGAGAGCAGCGGCGGCGGCGATGTGGAGGTCGACAGATTTGGAGATGTCGCGGCGGAACCCTAAATCTGGGAGGCGGCGATGGCGGCGACTATGTCTACGTAGACATAGTGAAGGTGCCACCGGCATCACGCGACGGCGATGAACCTCAGACGACACTTCGAGGGTGGCAGCAGCGTTAGCGGTGTTAGATTGGTACATGAATCTCGTCGGTGTACCTCGATACACGAACCCTAGATTGGTACTTCGAGGGTGGCAGCAGCAGTGGACCTCAAACGGCAACGTTGGTGGTAAAAGGACGGTGGTAGAGGTGGTGGTTTCTTGTAGGTGCGGTGGTTTCATGTGGTCTAACTTCTAAGAAGAGAAATGATGTCAACGTATGGAGGGGCAGTGGTTTCATATGGTTTGTGGAGAGAAATAATGTGAATGGATGGAGAGAGAGAGATAGAGATTAGTGTGTAAAAGTAGGGTAAATAACTATATATGGTATATATGAACGTATGGAAAGAGAGAGAGAGAAAAAAGGTTTTTAAATAGGAATTTATTTTGGTCAATATTTATAAAAATATAAAAGTCTATTTTACTCTTTTAATTTAAATTAATTATCCTTAAAACACAATTTAATTACTAAAATGCCATAAATGATCTTAGCCTTTGATTAAATGATCTGATGGTTGTAAATGCTTCTCGCACTTTTCGCAAAAAAACTACTTTTCGCATGAACCTTCCTCTCTCTCTCTCTCTCTCTCTATATATATATATATATATATATATATATATATATATATATATATATATGGGAGGGTTCAAACAAGAATTGTTTTTTGTACGAGAACTGCCAGAACCAATCTTGGCCGTTCATTTTGGATAATGGAATTCATGGATGAAGAGCGTGAGGGGATTGAGTGTGGCAGGGTGCATGTAAGGAATTTATGGGTGGGCAATCCAATTGAAGGAGGGGGAATTGGACGGCTAAGATTGATTCTCGCGGTTTTCGTACGAAAAATAGTTATCGTTTAAACTTTTGACTATATATATACACACACACTACAACATTATAATCATAATTCGTAACTTATTGCTAACTGATTGACACTTATGTATTCTTTTTGACGAGTAGATTTACGGGATAACTATGGAAATTCTTCGGACATATCTTTAAATCTTTGTTTTACGTAGTATATAAATAGTCAATGAAGAGAAAATCCGAATATGTCTTTGATTCCACATATGAGTTTTAGAAGTTAACCGAGTTTACCCGGAACAAAAACAAACAACAATTCAGTTTGAGCTGACGATTCAATTTGTGTAGAGTATTTATCCTAAAACTATACGTACTTAGACTCGACCTATTTTAAGTTACAAAAGCTCACTATAAGTTTGTCTCATTTAATCTATACAAATAGACAGAGAACCAAACTAACAACTATTGTGGATATTTTGGAGGTACGATGGAGGTTAATGGAGATTCATGAAGTAAGGAACCATTGTACAAATCACTAAAATACAAGGACGGTTCTTGTAATTTTTAAAATACAAAAACTTAAGAGACTAGTTAAAATGACAAAAGTGAAATATTAAAAATGATTATTTTAAAGAACTTAACTTTGTTCACTTTCAAAAATCCTTCATTTTTTTAGAAAATTTTTCTAAAAAAATTAAAAATCAGAAAACATGTTCACTTGCATATTTTTTCAGAAAATTCTCTCGCTGTTTCATATTTTATTTTTCCAAACTTTCATACTTTTTCAAACAACTTTTCAAAGAAAACATTTCAACCAAATATGTTTTTCATTTTTTTCTGAAAAGGGAAAACTTCACCCCTTTATCTAAACACGTTTTCTATTTTTTTCAAAAAAAGAAAATTCCACCATTTTTCAAAGAAAAACAGAAAACGAAAAACAAAAAAAATTTCTCCTGTTAAACGAAGCCTAAGAGATCTATTAAAAATGAAATTATATACACTATATACAATTTGAAGTCAAATTGTATTTATATTTCATTTACTTAATAACTTATAATGAAACCTGTCAATATAGCAAACTAATCCATGTTCAAGTTTTCGAAAAGTAGGGGTGAGATCGGTTCAAAAATCGAACCGATACTTGAAAATAGCTGAAACTAAGGACCGAAAACCGGACCGAATGGTTTGGGTCGGACTCGGATCGGTTAGTACATGAACTGAATGGTCTTGATCGATTTAATTTTATATGTGACGTTTATGTGTTTTTAAACTTCTTTTTAACGTGTTAGTTGTTACTAGCTAACCTTTCATTGTTACTTGCTAATGGTTATAGTTTTTCTAATTGCATTAATCAATTTCATTTATATGCATCTATATTTCCTATCCTTTTGTTGGCACCTTCAATAGATGTATATTAAATAGGGGTGACATCGGTTAAAAACTGGACTAGATCGGACCAAAATCTATGAAAAAATAAGGACCGAAGATCGGACCAACCGGTCATAGTCCGGTTTTGTTTGATTTCTCAGGTTTTAAAATCTATCGGATCGCATGTTCACCCTAGCTAAAAGTCAAGTCTTTTTTATCTAAGTAATGCTATATAGGACTAAAAAAATAAGGTAATATTGGCCTAATCTATTCAATGATTGACACATGTCTATCATATTTTCTCTTTCTTAATCTTTACCACAAATTTGTCATATAAAACAATCATGACTTTTATGCCACTAAAAATCTACTATCTATTATTCGCATCCACATATTTAAAGGTATAATATTTTAAACAACCACTTTTGTTGTATATGACAAAATAGTGTTAAGCACAAATCAATTCCCTTAATTTTTCCATGCGTCATCATCTTCTTTTTAAACATACATTAGTCACATTTTTCCTTTTCGAGCCTTCCCATCTCTTTATTTTTTTAAACAATAAACACAACTCTATACTTTTTTTCTTCTAAAATTGTATCACTATTGTTTTCTTTAGAGACATCTATTGATTATTATTTTTATTTTTTTTTTGTTTTTTCTGTTATAAAAATGTTTACTTCAGTTTAATTGAAGTTATATTAATAATACTAAATTTTATAAAATCTTTTAGGTATAATAGACTGAAAAACAAAGACGCCTTGATTTGAAACTCATTCTAAGTTTGTAACGATAATAATGAATTACATAAATTTATACCTTAAAATTCTGATTGATTTTTTTAAATAGCATTTAATTAGATTTGTGATATAAATTTGAGTATATTTTTCCTATGTTTTTTAATTCTATATTGCTTTTTAAAAGAATATTATTTAATACCATGATTTTCTTTTGCTTATTTTGTATCTAAAATGTTGTTACAGTTAAAGTACACGTAGTAATGACCGTAACAACCACGTCAAACTAGCGCATCACTAACCTATAACTAAAACACCCCGCAATAATGACTAATATCCATTGCCATAACTAACTGTGACATTGGTGTGGTATGAACCATTTAGGTTATAAATTAAGTACAAGAAATACCTAAAATTTATCACACAGAACCAACAAGTATCACTAAATCATATGCAGTATAGACTTAGTAAGTTAGGGTCAGATCCACAAGGAACAGAGACTCCTAATAATCAACTATCGCTACTATCTAGTCGACAACAAGGCATGGAGGGACTCTAAACTATAACACTACAACTAACATGAAGCAATAGTAAATATAAAGTCACAAGAACATGCAATAGGAAGAAATTCAAAGCAAGAAAGTACTTATTCAGATTCGAATCCTCAAAGTACATGTAACACGTATATGTTATTATAACATGATTAAATTGACTTATAATGCACAAATGACAACTCTTTGAGAAGTCAACACTATTGACACATGCTAACTACCTTAGATTGATTCATTAAGAACATTCATGCTGATATCTTCATTTAACAAGTAAACTAAGCTCCGGTTAAGGTTACCTAATTAACCCACTACAAAGGTAGAATAGGCTCCTTTTAAGGTCGCCTACTCATACATGCTTTTGGAAAGCTAATGCGATAAACACACACCAACTTGTTTTATTATGCATAATGGAGATAGAATACATATTTCCAAATCATAATTCATCAAGCAACTCGACAAATTACACCAAACCCTTAATCTTTTCAAATTAAAGCATAAAGACATATACTTGACCAAAATTTCAACACATCAAACCAATACTGCTACTAAGCACGAACATGATAATCACCACTGATTCTAGCTCTCACATGGTTTGAATATGAAGTCAGAATGATAAAAAATACTTCAACATTAGAAATACAAATAAAACTTTCAAGTCAGCAACATCAATATCATAATCATATATATATATATATATATATATATGTATTAAAATCGGCTAAGATTCATCTAATCCAAATAAATTAATGTATTTAGTTCATAGTTTATACAACAAACCCAAATCATATAGCAAAACAAGATTTAGCCTGATCTAAGTAGGAAAGATTATACCAAACTCGAAATTAAGATGAGACGAGGATGCTCCATGGACTACATACTTCTTTCTAGCTTGAATCACCTTCCTTCTGCACCGAGGATCACCCCTCCATGATTTTAGGGGTGAAGCTAGGGCATTTGAACTCCTAGAAGTGTAAAGAGACTAAGAAAAGTCGGGTCTTTGCTTCCGGAGAAAGGGGCGGTGGCAATTTGGTAAGTTGGTCTAACAAGATTCTCTTCAGGTGCAAGTGGGACCTATGCAGTTATCGCGGTGGGGAATCAAATAGTGATCAAAGTCCCTGATTTGGGATAGCGGTTATCGCGGTAGGATAACGGTTTTTATATTACGAACAATATTATATATAATTAAAATCATAAAACATTAATTAAAAGTATTGTATAAAACTTATTTAGTACACTAATATAGTAAATAGTAACATGGGAATCAACTGTGGAGTGTCGATTTGTCGACTGTGGAGTGTGAGTTGTTGACGTTGAAGGAAGACGAAGGCTAGAGATGTTGACGTTGAAGGTAGACGAAGGCTGGACTGCTTCAGGTGTCGTCAAAGAAGAAGGGAAAGAATACGACAAGTAGGTTTAATATTATATTGGCTTGGAGTCTTGGACATAAAGCAGATGAGCTTAAAGGGTTGCCCGAAACAAGTTTAATCTGCCAAAAAAATCAAAAAGAGTGCAAAATGAAAATAGCAGGTGATTTCCTTTAAACCACTATTAAAATAGCACTCAAATAGAGGAAATAGCGAATTCCCCACCGCTATTTTGCCTAGGTCCGCTAACCACTATCCCACCGCATAGAGTGGGACAATTTGTGGGTGGTGGACTTCCTATGGCCATAAAAGGGGTTTTCATCCTATCCTGAACTTTCAGATGTGACCTCTTATGAATTTGAATATTTGTGTCCTAAACTGGTTCTTAAATCTGAACCTGAACCTGAACTAACTTCGGCTCCCACAACTTCACATTCTCTGAAAACGCGACCTGGAGCTGAATCTTTTGACTTCCGAGCTTCTAATATCCAACTTCTAAATTTGGAAATTTGAACTTATGTCTTCCTTTTGATGTTCAATCTTTGAAATTTGCACGAGGTCTTGAATTTGACCTTTTCTTTTGAATTTTATTGGTTTTGCTCTAATTCTTGTTCTTTTGCCATTGTACATCTGCATGGTGGAATATAAACGATTATGAAGCAAAATATAACATTTTCACCATAAAAGTTAGTCCAAATGTCCGAGAATCTATATGATAAACATGTATTATTTAAAAGATATTAAAGACTAACACCAATTATATTTTAATTTTCATTTTCCTATATAACATATAAAATTTAAAAAACACAAATTAGATAAAAATTTTAAAAACCCAAATTTAAATCTTACACTAAATAAAATTACAAAAAATAAAAATAAAAAACTAAAATTAGTTAGCCACACAAAAATAGAAATCAATTTTAGTAGTGAATTAGAAATCATCAAATATATTTGATGAGATCACTTCGACGATTATGATATTTATTTCTATGAGTGTTTCAAACCTACAGCCCAACTCTCTCCATAATAGGGTATAGTGTTTTATTTTTTGGTACTTCTATACCATCATCAAGAGGGCTTATTAAGTATCTTTGGTCTTCGATAGTCATGTTAAACATACATGATTTTCTTATTTTGTTTAGGCTAATAGGAATTCTGTTTTTAATTTATCTACAATGCGCTCTCTTAAACTTCCTTTCTCTTATCTTGTGGATACGAAAAATTCTTTACAAACATAGTCCATTACGGATAGATACCATTATATAGGTAATACCCTTTTCTATAAGTTGCACCATTGATTTCAAAAGGAGCTTTGAGGGTGGTGTCATTGAACAAATGTTATTGAAACCCACAACCCCAACAAAGCATGTCAAATCCATAAATCATATGATACAATTATTTATGTAGAGGTGTATATGTAATATATTGCATCCGGAAGTTACTGGTTCCGTTCATATTGACCCGACTTCATTACAATTTTTGTCTCTCTCCAAATTTAATTAACCAAAGTGCCCTAATATAATTAATTTCTTTAATTCTTAATTATTTTAAACTTTAAATAACATTTAATTTTAAAAATTGAAAAAGTTAAAACCCTCTCTCCTCATAATTGTCTCTCTTTAAGTCTCACACCCATCTCTCTCGATCTTTAAACCCCACCGACCATGGCAGATCTCTAGCCGCCACCTAAACGTCTCTGACATACAAAACAACACACATAACACAAAATTGAAACACACAAAACAATGGTTCTTCAACCGCCACGTTGATGTCACCACCATCTCCATTGACGTCACTACCATCTCCGTCGTCATCAACTCACTATTTCCGAAGAATGACACACCCACTCAAATGCACGCCTCAGGCTACGACACACCACTGCATCCTCTAATTATATATAGGGTTTTTGTTGGAAGTTGTTGGATTTTTGATCGACTTGGGGTTTTGATTAGATTTGATGTTGGTGTGTAAAAGAGTTACAATTTTGATCTGATTTAAAAGGTTTGCAAAAGGCACCTTCAATGAGCACGTGCACACACACACACACACACACACACACTCTCTCTCTCTCTCTCTCTCTAGGGTTTTTGGGTTCCACATATTTTTGCTTATTCAGGTTTTTTTTTTGGTTCAATCTTCATGAATGAATGTGTTGGAATGGTGGTAGGAGTTAGTGTGCGAAGATGAAGGGTTTACGATTTGGGTTTCGAGGGCGTCTAATTTTTTAAGTGTGGCGATGGCCGAAGTTAGTGGTGGTTGAAAATGATGGGGCTGGAGGTGGTTGAAGATGAAGGCAGCGGAGGTGGTTGAAGTTAAAGGGGGAGGTGTTAGATGAAAATGATGGATGTAATGGTGGTTGAAGTTAAAGTGGGCGATGGTGGTTGAATATAATAGGTGCGGTGGTATAGTGGTTGAAGACGAAATGGTCGTGGCGGGTAGGATGACCGGGGGTGGTTGGTGTGTGTCGAACGTGATTGGAGAGAAAGAGAGAGAGAGAGACAGACAGTGTGTGTGTGTTCAAGATAGATAAAGAGACATGATTTTTTAGGTTTTCTAAAAAATTAAATATAAAAAATCAATATTAAAATGTAAATTCATTTAATAATTTAAAATAAAATGAATAAAATATTCAAATACGTGTTTTCACATTCAAATACATTTAAATAAGTAAATGATGAAATGATTATCATATCTTTTATTTAAAATGTTTGTAATATATGGTTTTAGAAGTACATATCTTTTAAGAGATTTATATACTCATATTTTATATTTACTCATTTTTCTACTTACAAAATCAAGATAAATAAAAAACAATACATATAATGAAATAAATAAAAGTAATAGATTTCATATATTCGTTGTCTAGTAAATAAGAGGATAAAATATGAATATTTAGTTGGAAAAATACAATTAATATCCTACTCATTTTTTAAGACAAAATTAAAAATTCATACAAGGAGAACGGTAAAAAAAGAAAAAAAAACCCTAACTCCCGATATATCCATCTGCTGCGACGCTCTTCCCATCATCCCCGTGTACCGCCGGCCACCCCGTCACCATTGCAGCGGCGATTCTTTCCCTCTCTTTTCCCTGTCAGCCTCCTTTTGAACACCATCTGCAGCAGCGATTCTTACCTCCTCACCATTGTTTCCTTAATCAGCTTTGTTTTCGCTAACAGGTATTATGTATAAACTTAATTTTTATGCAGAAATTGTTGCATAGTCGAGTTCATTTTCCCGTCTAGAGAGTTATTTTTTTTTGGTATAGTTGTACGATTAAACTGATAATTTGATGTGTATTTGGTTAAACTGAAAATTTAGAATGTGGGTATTTGATTAAACTGGAAATTTGACGTGGTTGTTCATCGTCTTCATTTCTCGTTTTGATGGAACTACATAACACAATAGGTATTATCTAGCATAATAGCATTCTTTTTCTTATAGTACTCACCGATTTAATATATAAATTATTTGATAGATAAGGCAAAACCTTGGATAATTGTACTTTCATATCTCCTTTTCTGGTTAAAAAAAGATGTAGACAATTAATCTTCCTTAACGCGTGATGAGATTAAAGAATACTAACACACCAGGGCAGGTGTGAGCTGCCCAATACTTTTGTTACAGACCCCTGGAGATTTTACTTTTAACTGTTGATGAAACCAAACTATATTCTATTTCATAAGTAGAATCGCTGAAAGACAAACGAAATGGCATTCGCTCTTAAAGTTACCGTGAATCTGCTTGGACATCAACAGAATGTTGTCTCATTTTCAAGGAGTAAAACACCATCAACATATAGTTGTTTTAGTAGAAAACAAAGGCGCTTACATGCAGTATCAGCCACGCTAAACTCACCTGTTAAGGAGAAGCATTTGGCTAGTGCAGATGAAGTTGCTCTTCCCATCATGGTAGTTTACACCCATTCCGATAATCTACAAATTCAATTGCTAACTTGTTTTATATCATTATTCTCTTAAGTTAATTCTTTTTTACTTGTAAAAATTGGTTTTTAGGTGAATAGTTGTATGGGGAAAATGGGCCAAGCAGTTATTGAAGCAGGGGTATCTGCAGGGCTTCATATTGTTCCTGCATCATTTGGCATTCAACAAGATGCTGGGAAAACAATTCAAGTTGGAGGAAAAGATATTCAAGTGCACGGCCCCTCTGATAGAGAGACCACTTTAGCATCTCTCCTTGAAGAACATCCAAATCTGATCATTGTTGACTTCACAGTACCTAATGCTGTGAATGGTAAACATACAATTTTTGTGATGCATAGATTTTATATCAACTGCATTAGTGTATTAATTAGCTTATTGCCACCTTACTAAAACATCTGCAGACAATGCTGAATTATATTGCAAAACTGGAGTTCCTTTTGTGATGGGAACCACTGGTGGAGATAGAGATCTTTTGTATAAAACTGTGGAAGATGCAAAGCTTTATGCTGTGATCTCTCCTCAAATGGGGAAACAGGTGAATAGTGTTCATTATTTATAGTATTGTTTGTGGAATATGTTAGTTGCTTTATTTTTGCTGGATGTTTATGTCTCCTGGTCGGCTGGTTGTTTGTTTTGTTAAGGTTGTGGCATTTCTGGCAGCCATGGAAATTATGGCCAAGCAATTTCCTGGAGCATTCTCCGGATATACATTAGAGGTACTTCTTTTAATATGCTGTAAATGATGCATGTAGTTTCTGATTGTTAGCTTGTTTGGCATAATGATCACATTTAGATTTTTACAAATTGCTAACATCAACGATGGGTTTAATGCACTTTATAATAATACTATCTATAGAGTTTGAGGTTTTGTATGACCTATGTATGATTAAAACAAGAAAGAATGTCACTATAAACACTCTGATCTGGATCCGAAAAGGAATCCTATCACTGGGGAGAAATATAATGAAGATACCTTTGGCCAGTTTTTATAGTGTTTTCATTTACCTCAGTTCTGATTTTTGTTCAATTTCTTTGTCTAGAAAATGTGCAACTAATCTTTTTTTAATTTGAGTCGTTATCATTCACCGACTAATGAAATTGGAAAGACCTTATGTGAGGAAAATGCATAAGTTGCTTGTGATCGAAATACTTTGGTTTTCTCATTGCCGTTAGACTGTTGGGGATAGATAATTACTATTATTTTAGTATTTTTAAAAGTATTCTACCTATGCTTGTAGTGATGTGTTTTTGAAATCCTAACAGGTGATGGAATCTCATCAAGCTACCAAGTTGGACACATCTGGAACAGCAAAAGCTGTCATCTCATGTTTTCAGAAACTTGGAGTCTCCTTCGACATGGATCAGGTATGTGTTTTCTTAATAGTTTTTCACTTGCCATGCATGAACAATTTTGCCCTTATTTTGCCAAGAATAGTGTTTCTTACAGCTAAGTTCAAGAACGTAAATGTTAGTTTTAAAAGTGAGAAGCGTCAAGTACATTGGTTACAAAAGTACTTCACTCTGTTCACGATGTACACAACACCAAGTACTAGCTTGCTTCTATTTTAGAACGTCTTTTTTCGCCATCTTTTGCCACATCGTCCTAGCATCATGTTATCCTCCATGAATTTTGTTATTCATATATGTGTGTATTATATTCGTAAGTATTTCTCATTTTAAACAATCTTTTCAACTTCATATCAGGTACAACTAATACGAGATCCAAAGCAACAAATTGAAATGGTTGGTGTTCCGGAGGAGCACCTCAATGGACATGCATTCCATATGTACCATCTTACATCTCCTGACGGAACGTAAGCTTTTGACTTATTTTATGAATTGGGATGGGTTTTTGAATTTTTTATACAAGCAAATCTAATTCTGTTTTTTTTACACATCTGTAGAGTTTCATTTGAGTTTCAGCACAATGTTTGTGGGAGATCGATCTATGCAGAGGGTGCTATCGATGCTGCACTTTTTCTTGCTAAGAAGGTGCCTATTTTTCTTTCCTGTGCTAGATTTGACTATTCTCACCTGTTTGCTTGTGAGCGGGTTAATTTGGGTTATGTTTTATATCTAACGGGTCAAATGATAAAAACAAATCTAGCTTAAACGAAGATGGGGTTCCAAAGTTGGCCAAGGCGTATTTTTAATAAATAAAAACCTTCTAAATTGTTTTAATCTATTGAAGTATTAATTTTCTTTAAATAATATCTGACAAACCAAATAATTTAAAAAATATAAATTTTGTGCAAAAAAGTTTTGGGTCAAACTAGTGTGACCTGTTTAGACCCGTACAAGAAGTACCTGTTTGACCCAAACCCATCCTGCCCTAATCGCCCATTTTGTTGTCACCTTTACCTCCAGTATTTTACCATCCAGGGATGTGCATATAAATAATCATCTAAGCTTGCAAAGCTATTTTTTTAAATGCAGATCCAATCAAAAGCAGATAAGAAGATATATGACATGATTGACGTTTTGCGTGAGGGTAGCATGCGCTAAGAGATGGCATATATATCCGCATACATGAGGTTTAGTCTTAATTTGGATTCGTCTCATAGTTCTCATCACCAGACACAGTAAGTGGAATTCGATCATCCATTTCTGTGTTCGGTTAGCCTACAAGCCCATGCTTAGGTTGCCGCTTTCATCATGAATTTTGACTCTATGATTAGTTTGTAGTGCTATTTTGTTTTTGAATGTGTAGGAAAGTTTTCGCATATTGTTTTCTCTGATATGCAAGATGAAATCACTAATGATTGTAGCCATAATTTTGTCAATCTATGATCAGTTTGGTTTTTTCGTCGAACTTAAATGTTGATAGACCTTAGATGTGGCTAGTTGGTTGCACTCGTGATGGGTTTGATACTAGGCCAAATTTTTTTTCCGGAAATCATAAATAATTAATAATATCACTATAGATATAGTTTTTTTATAAAGCGATTTAGGAGTTTTCAGGAATGTTTTTAGGCGATTTTCAATTTTTTTTCATGCGTGTGCACACGCTAGCTTAAAGTCCATGTAAACACGGGCAATGTTATGTTTGTTAATTTTCTTATAAAGCAGCTATAAAAAAAGTGGTCTAATTTGATGTTAGGAATGAAAGAAAGTGGATCGTTCTTGGTTCTGGTTGTTCCTTTCTTCACAAGGACGCCTAAAAATGGTGTATGAGCTTTTAAGAACACTCATCAGAAAAGATTTTTGTTAGGAAGACGAAGATCTCGAGATCGTTAAGAGGGTAAAAGATGCAATTACGAAAAAAATATGATTTAAAATAATAAGTCGTCTATGCTATTTTTATATATTTATGATTTATTAGCTGTAACTTTTTTTTCTTTGTTATTTGTAATTTTTTTCTATTTTAATTAACTAGATGTAATCTTTTTAATATTTTAATGAAAATTAGTTATTAGTCCTTATTACTTTTCTGCCTTTCAAAAAAAATCTTATTACTTTTCTTGTTTTTTTTCGCAATTTATAAAAATTTATAATCTAAATCTATTAATTTTCATAATATTAAAAGTAGAATATATATATGTATAGTTAATTTAAAATAAAAAAGTTTGAAGCGTGTGAAATGTGAATATTGCTTGTGTTTAAGCATGCTTTAAGCATGAAGTGTGTTATACTGATATTACTTTAAGCATCCTTTGTTCTAAGGACGCCTACAAGTGGTGTATCATGTATGAACTTTTAAGGCAACACTCATCTGGAAAGATTTTGGTCTGATGAAGTAATGTTGTTTGGTTTTTGTTGTAAATTTTATGGTCAAAGCTCATCATCTCACAGTTTACCTTTTTTGTGAGCACATCATCACTCTTATCTTGCTGCAGTGCTTAATAGTCCTATATGCCATTACCAATCAGTCTCATTTGTTCGCATAAAAGTTGACAAATCGTAAAGAAAAAAGCGATTGCTTCTCTATCACAGATGTTAACTAACATAGAAGATTAGTCGGTGTATAGTAGGGAGGTTATACTTATACATATACAACATATTTCGCTACTTACAGAAATGCTAACGGAACCCCAACATTGTACCTGCATTAAGGGATGTAATAGACCTGCCTAACATAATGGCTGTTGTTACTCGATTCGAGTTAGGGTACTTCAGGAAAATCATATGATGTTGTGTGTTCCAGAGTCACTGAAAGATGGGGAACAAAACAATGGCTGAAAAGTTCAAATTGCATCTCATTTGGTAAACAAAATTGTGAACACACGTATTGACAACATATTTGGGCGACTTTGGTCTGTTTGGCGACACCTAATTTGACTGCAGTCTTTCTTCGTGTGTATATGAAAGCATTTTGTTAACTAATTTGACTGCAGCAAGTGTTTTTGCGACACCTGGGATATGTTTGGCGGAATTAGCCAGTAGCTGTAACTGGTAGCTAGAGCTAGAAGCTGTATATTTTAGTTATATATGTGTTTGACAAATTAGCTGGTAGTTGGAGTTGAATAGTGTAAGATGACAAAAAAGGACAAATAGTAAAAATAGGAAGAATTATAAAATAGTTAAAGAGGGCATTTAGGTTATTTGGTATATAAAAAACTTCCAGCTAGTTTTAAAAGTTACTTCAATAAGCTTTTCATTTTAAAGTTTTTTGTTAAACAAAGCTTACAGTTTTTTCATCCGACCACGAATTGTAACATTTTCTTTCAAAAGAAAAAACTACCAGCTCCAAAAAGTTGTGTACCGAATACACCCCTAAAAGAATGCAACTTTTAATCGGATCTTGAGAATAGTAAGTTAAACCGCATTTCTCGTATTTCATTAACTAATTTAACATTAAATCAAAGAACCTACGTTGAAATCATGGAGGCCTCAAAATCTTCTTCTTAGGTTTTCTTGAATCCAAGAAACAACACATAACAACAATATTCAACCTCGTTGCGGTCACATACCATATGTTCATATACGAAGGAGCTCGATCATACCATAAGTCCAAGTGTAGAATTTACCTCTAAAAACCAACTTATAGGGGAAGACACCTAGACTTATAAGTCATCAACTTAATATACATTCAGCCAATGTATGATCATAACTCAAGATGTTTGATTTGTGAAAGAAAACCCAACATCGTTAGTCGTTATTAGCCGTTATTTTTGTTACGACATTGAGCCCTAATATGTTATAAGAATGTAAAGAAATTAAAATTAATTTTTTAAAAAAGAAACATACTACAAGAGGTTAGTGTAACACCCGTTTTTTTAAGTGTGCAATACGAAAATAACAATAATACTTCATTAAAATAGGGCAACAACTGACACAAGTAGTATAAAAATATTTTTCCTTTGATGTTGAACAAAACTCCTTAGTATTGTCCACGTGTAAGTCTCGTCTGTTCCATAAGCTGAAAATAATAAACAACGGAAGGAATTAGCTAGAAAGCCTAATGAGTAACTTCACAAAGTACTCAAATGATACTAATTAACATGTAAATGTAATCTCATCAGGGTATGCCACTCAAGTCACTGCTATCAAAATATATCATAGATATCATATACAACATATACAAATAGCTATATGCGTAAATCACATAATACCGATGCAGTGCACTGACAACGATTTTACTATTCATATGACACTGCCCAAGGCATCCCAAGGGTCTTACGTCCCACCCAATCACACATGACTGCCAAGGCTCTCCAAGGGTCTTACGTCTCTCATAATCACATCTGACTGCCCAAGACTCTCCAAGGGTCTTACGTCTCTCATAATTAATTATACAACAAATACAAACATAATCACATTGATAAACCATGATATCATCATTAGAGCCATATGTAATGTTTATAACACTGGTTATCTGTTTACTCTTGTTTTGTTTAAAGCCCTCACATTCTCATAATGTATATAGATGTGTTTTTATAACATGTGTCTCTATAAGATTGCATTCCCTTTAATTATATTAATTATACACCTTAACATCACTTATTTAATCCATCGTATATCCAATACATTTGTGAATTCACGCAACATTAATCATAGTTACACATTAACCGTTGGATTAACCATTATTTATTAATCTCACTCTCTCTTTTCTATTTATTCATCTGATTTTCATTTATCATTACTCATTCATACTCATTCCTTGTCATATATTGTAAACTCTTAGTTATAATAAGGTCTCTGTCTCACATCTCACCAATACGATTATATTCACTTCTATTAATTTGTGTACATCTCTGTACCCTTTACCAATTAGTTATTAGTAAAGCTTTCAGTATCAACAGATAATATCAAACATGCGATATATCTCACATTAGTATTGACTACGTACAATCACACGTAATTAATATCTCTAAGTACCAGGTTAAGGTACTCACATGTAGTCCAGCACTTCCCGCGAGTTCTCTTATCTTTTCTTTAGGTTCTCAAATACCTAAGAATACTTATGTGATACTCATTACTCTTACTCAAATCAACACACCACTTTAAAAGCATTGCACAGGACAAGGCACGCCCGTGCCCTTACTCAAAGGTACGCCTGTGCCCTTACTCAAAGGTACGCCCGTGTAACACCGTAAATTCTCAAGCCATTTTTTTAAATCGTTGCGGAAGCGTTAACTGATTTCATTTAAACAAAAACCCAATAAGTACAAAGTAATGTTTACAAACGTTACATCGAGTTGTGTTACAAAATATTTATAAACAAGGCTCGTCTCTTCTCAAAACCTAATATCAGAGCGTTGGTCAAATTTCCCTTCCCCACAAACAAGGGTAAACAGCCAAACCTGCAAAAAGCAATCAACCGAGGGGAATTAGCACAAAGCTAAGTGAATGGAAGCTACAAACAAGCATCCACAATCAACAAGCACAAGCAAACACCATCCGATCAAACATACATATCTCAAACAGATCAAATCCTCATCACAAACCAATCCAACCTCTAGAGGAACGACGGTTCTGCAGAACCTGCAACCGATGCGGGCCAAAGCAAAGGTTTACCGATAGCTATTTGCTACTTGGTACAGTTAAACCCCTTCTGTTGCAACAAATGCACAGAAGATCTAGAACAGTGCAACCAATAGCAGATAGCCCAGCCCAACACATACGATAGCTGACCCCTAACCTTGTATGCATATCGTTAACCATACGTACAGGTATCGCCACGTGCACATATCATTAACCATGTACACTGTCCACGCAACAATCCAAGCGATCTCAATCAACAAACATCAATCAACTACCAACGAATAAAAATCATCATAGTCTATCAACACATATCAAATAACACATTCCATACTGGCAACTCAAACTTAAACAGTTTATCATGGCATCTTAGACTAAACAATCTATCATGGCATCTTAGACTAAACAGTCTATCATGGCATCTCAGAGGATAAGAATTTCTCAATTCATGTAACCATAAACGTTACCACCATCACCACTCGTGAGTACACTTCCACTCACCTCAGTCCTCGTTCCTGTCTGCTCAGTTGTCTAATATCACTGAGTTTTTGCAATCCCTGAGAACACAACAAACTGAAGTCAATCTCTGACTCATGAATATATCCACAGATATATTTATGTCTCTATATAACTTGTAAACAACATGAAATAATCATATAAATAATAATCCATCGCATCCCAAACAAGTACAAATCAAAACAATCAAATTTCCTAAAATGGCCTGTCGCACCGCGACCAACCCTTGTGTCGCGTCGCGACACATTCGGATTTGGGTTCCGGATTTGAGTGTCGGATTTCGGGTAGCGGATTTTGGGTTTCTCGGATTTTCAAAGACCCGGATTCTTCGGGGTCGCGCCGCAACCCTTAAATGTCGCGCTGCGACACACAAATTTTCAGATCATCTTCCTCTTAATCTGTCGGATTTCTAGCCAACCATACAAATATATTTCACAACCAACATAAATTTTCTCGATTCAAAACACCTTTAACATACATGAAACTTCATATAGCATCTTCACACACATCATGAACATCTTAAACCTTTTTAAATCATCTAAACTCATAAAACCCATTTGTTCTTTTGAGCTTCAAGCTCCTACCATGGTGGTTCTTCATTTAAACATGTATTTCATAAATAAAACATATCCAGATACATAATATCAAGCCATAAACACATACTAACATTCAGTTAGAATTATGAATCACAAATCTTCTACTTGGGATTTCTAAGTCTTGTTATTCTTGAGAGGTTTCTTCAAAAGTAGTTTAACACACAAACACACACTTCACTTTCTAGTATGTGCAGATGAATTGAAACCCACGTATACATCTTCATTTAATTCAAAGCAGGAGGTGGCTAAGTTCATTTCTTATTCTTTTCAATTTAAACACATACATGCATACATACATACTTACCTACACATACATACATACATAACATACAAGCCTTTTTCCTTCCTTTTTATTTCAAACTTAACAGTAAACACATTTATATATAATTTTCCCATTTAGTTAATTAAATTAATTAACTAGCTCTAAATTTCCACTTAACCAACAAAATGCAAATAAACACGAAATAACGTACCATTAATTCGTAAACCAACAAACCCGGATTTGCGGGTGTTACAGCCCGTGATCAATAGGCAACCCCGAGTTTATCTAGGGTTAGGTACGCTCATACCTTTTGAGACACGCCCGTGCCTCCTCAGGTACGCCCTGGGGCACGGGCGTACCTTACAACGACATGTCCGATCAAAACTTACTGTTTCCGACTAAAACACACTCAAATTATTTTCAAACCATAACCAGTACTTTTAAATACCCTCATAACACTTACTAGTTATATAAAACATCAAAATAACACTATTTGATCACAAATCATCAATTAAACCCAATACCCATTAGCATATCAATCGATCTCTAAACATCTCCTAAAACTTACAAATGTTGTTTTAGACCTTTTAGAATACTTTTATAACATCAAACTCTCAATTAACAACATCAAAATCTATGAATTAATTAGGAACTCATTTAACCCATTAACACTTTAAACTTCAAAATAATAATACTTACATGTTCCAAAATAATAGATGTAAACTCCTTCTCTTATTTTCAACTTTAAACTTGGCTAATTACTTGATTAAATTGAGGTGTATGGGTGTTTGTTTGTTCAAAGAATGTAGAACAAGGAAGAAATGAATAAGAAAAGAAAAAGGGAAGCACGAATATAAAAGAAGAAAGGGGTTGCCGCCTTATTTTGGTGGTGCTCCGTTTTGACATGTATCTCGTCCTCCTTCCCGACTTATAACTCATCCATACGCTATTCAAAAATCTCAAAGGGGATATATTTAGAATGGTTATTTATATAACTTTAACCCCTTATCTCAATTTTTACTCAACATCTCATTTCACTAACTTTTTATAAATTTTGGAGTGTTACAGTTAAATGAGCGGTTCATGGCTAAAACAACTGGGTTTAATAAGTTTATGGTTAAAACAATAATAAAAAGAAAAAGTTTAATAGTTAAGTGTAACACCCAAGGTTCGAATTCCCAAATTAATATTTTAATAGGAGGTATTATATGTTTATATAAGTCACCTTATGAGATTAGATGTGTTTTTAAAACTAGAGGGACTTAAATTGTCATTTTATAAGCTGAAATAGTCCAGGGACCATTTATGTAATTATGCCAAAGTTATAAGATATACATGGCTTTATGAACATGGACTTTATTGCTTCAATAAACAAACACAGCAGCATGCCATCTTGTTCTGGCGATTTTTGAGGCACAAACACAACAATATCATCAGCTAATTAGCAGCAAGCAAGCTAGCATAGTAGAGGTATGAAGTTCTTGAATTGGTTGTTGTGTTCTAAGTCTTCATATGGGTCAAAGATTGATCACAAGGATCAAATCATGTTAATTAGTAGTATATGTAACATCCTCAACTTGGGCCTAGTTGTAATTAGCGTGTACGTATGTATAGTTATTGTAATAAGATGTATTATGTGAGTATTTGTTGAATTAAATGAATGAGTATTTGTGAATTATGTGTTTGCATGTATGTATGTACGTATGCATGTGCGAGTATGTGTATGTATGTTAAGTGAATATGTGTGTATAGTTAATTGAGGAAACCCTCGAATGAAGAATGAGGCAACCGCCTCTGCCATACGTGAGTATATATATATATATATATGTGGTAAGTTGACTAAGTCAAACTTAGAAAAACAAACACACACATACAAAACCGCAAACACACTTTCTCTCTCGGTATCTTTTGCTGCCATCGGGTTTCTGGAAAAGAAGAAAAGAGGAGTCGGTTGTTAATCTTCAAAGGTTAGCAACATAATTCTAAGATGTTTAGAAGATTAGAATCGTGTGTAACATGCTAAGAAACATGAATCCATGCAAGAACATCTTGAAGAATATGGAAACTCACTTTCCAAGTGGGTTTTGCATGAATGGAGTTCTTGTTGGGATTTCATGTGTTTATGATGATTAGGTGATGATGTTATGATGTTCTGGGCTTAAAGTAAGCCAAAATGAAATTGTGAAGATGATTAAATGATGTTATCGGAATTGAAGATCATGAAGTTGCCGGATTCCGCAACTATGAAGTTATCGGAATCCGCATGTATTGGAAACCGAAGGATTTGTCGGAATCCGATAGAAGTGTCAGATTCCGCAACTCTGTCGGGTTTCATGTTTTGTAGCCATTGGAATCCACAAATCTATCGGATTTCCTTGGGTTCGGATTCTAAGTATCGGAATCCGATAAGTATCGGATTTCGTGGGAAGTATCGGATTTCATAGTGTCGGATTTCACATGCATGTTGGAATTCCTAAGTGTTGAAATCCGATTGATTGTCGGAATTTGAAGTCAGTGTCGGATTTGATGAATCCGACAGAATCATCGGATTTCCCAAATCCGACAGTTCTGGCGGATTTGTGTAATGTCCAAAGTTGAATGTTGTCCTTTGAAGTCTTGAATGCACATGTGATGATGTAAGTGTAATATGCTAGGTGAACTTGTTAAAGGACTCAAGTCAAATCACCTGTGCCTAGTATCAGCTCAGGTGAGGACCTACTTTCATGAGACTCGGTAGAGTAAGTCTTGCTTATAAGATGACTATGTGAATGTGTATGTATGTATGACTAACCTGTTTGTCCAGGTACGCTTAAGAAGACGAGTGTAAGTTTCTGATTAATGTTATGATCGCCTGGAAGATGTATAATAGGTGCACGCTAGCGGGTCCAGATTGGAACCGCTTAGTTAATATCTAATGATATGCATGAATGATGGATTGCATGATGATTGCATGTATGAATGATTGAATGACGGATCCCTATGGGATCCTATGAACGATATATGACTATATGGTGATGATGATGGATCCCTGTGGGATCAAATGTACGTTTATGTGTATGTGAACTGTCTGCAGACTATCTGACGCATGGTTAAGGTCAGCCGACTAGCTGGATCCTAACAGGACTTCGGTCATTTATGGATTTACGGTGATTCGGGGTGCATCCCGGATCGAGGTTCCTGCAGAACCGCCGTGCCTTAACGTGAGACTGTAATCAGCCAGGATCTGGCCGTGATTACTTGGGAACCTTGTGTTCTGTAAACGATGCTTGGTGGACTACTTTATGCTCCCCACCAGCGCGGATTGGTCGTGACTGATCCCCCGGTATGAGTTGTTGAGCAGGATTGGCTCTCCTGTAAGATATGACTCTTATCGATCTTGTCAGCACACCGCTACGTGTTAAGCTAGAAATGTGTACTTATGTGCGATAAGATATACGTGTGATGTGTTTGATGCATGACCCACTATATTGATGCTTATGCTAAGTATGTACTCACTAGCTAGTGTAGCTAATGGTGCTATGATTTCCCTTTTCAGGTAAAGACTAGATGGCCTACGAGGCGGGTGACTTTTGATGTAAATGCCCTTGTGGGTGGAACACTTGTAATTATATGTTGTAATGTAGTATGATACTATGGTCGGTTCCTGTATGTTAGGTAACACCAAAGAATGTTTCGGAAACAAAGATGATATAATTAACTGTTTGTTAATATTAAAAGAAAAATTTCCGCTGCTAAATCTGCTTTGTCATTAAAGTAACTGAAATCAGAAGCGGTGTTACAGTATATTATGTTTATTAGTTGTTGTGGGTGTAGGAAAACACCCCATATATGTTTTAGAATGATTAAAGTTGAGTTTGTGGTGTTTTTGGCCGGAAACACAGTTTCTGTCGGTCAGAACTGTGCAGACCAGGGGAGGGCACGGGCGTACCCAAGGAGGGTACGGGCGTTCCTTTCGCCCCGTGGCAAATCCTAGTTCATCAGGTACCCCCGTGCTTTCAGGCATAGGCACGGGCGTACCTTAGCAAGGCACGGGCGTGACTGCAGGATAGGTACGCCCATGCCTGGGGAGAGTTTAACCGTGCCTAGGTTGCAGGCACGGGCGTGCCTTTGAAAGGTACGGCCGTGCCCTAGCCCTGTTCAGTTCACTTTGATTAGTCAACAGATGTTAATACATATACTATTGATATTATGTTGTAGAAACCAGTTGTGGACCTATACATTGATCATTAACGTTTGTGGATCTGTTTAGATTATAAATATCAGAAGGTGAGTCTTCTAGACTTCACTTCATATCTGCAGCATGTATGCTATTATATCAGATTATTGACATGTCATGTTATTCATATGTGTATAAGCTTGCTGCTATGTGCAGTAAGTCTCAGAGGTGGGGTGCTTACTGCTAAGTCCAGTAAGGCTCAATTATGGTACAGTACTGTGACGTATGTTGCTGCCCTGGGTCTAGAACCAGAGGCTAGCATTGTTTGCCAGACATACGTGTATTATCTTCATATGATTTTATACGTGGGTTTATATGATGTTTAGTCTGGTTTACTCACTAAGCTCTTGTAGCTTATCAGATACTATTTCTAAAATGTTTTGTAGGTTTTTAGCAAAGACAAGGGCAAAGCTTCGGTTTGACTAGCATTTGATAAACTCTTTGAAATTAACGCCTGGTTTGTAAATATCAAGTTTTTGGTACCAAATTTATGTCAGTATTTCTGTGCGTATCTATTGATACATTAGTTTTTCAATCAAGTATTGTTTCTGCTTTTATGTTAAACTTTTAGATGCGAACACTTATAGGTGTTTGATCTTAATATTTCAAATTTTATAATTTGGGGCGTTACAATTTGGTATCAGAGCCACAGTTTGAGGGATCTGGGTGTGTACAAGACACATTCTGGACTTAAACCATGGTTCTGCGGATTTTGAAAATTGTCAAACTAAAGGCTTGTAGCTTGGTGAGTATACTAGCAATTATACTGATTATGTATTATGTGAGCATTGTATGCTAGTACAGGATATGCTTAAGATAGGTATGTTATATGTGTATACAACTGTTAAGAGTTGCTTTTATATGTGCATTCAAGATGAATTTAGTGTTATATGAATATATGAGAACATGATGTATAAACTTTGGCTTAAGCCTGTGAATCGGGATTTTTTGTGATGAAGTTAAGATCAAACGTGTGTAGTGTGTTTAGAGTAATATAAGGGCCCATATTATTACAAACACATGATACATGTTGGAGCTTAATGGAATCATGAGGAATCTTGTGAATCGGGTGAGGGGTACTTGTAAAGGTAGTACACCTGAGAATATATGTAGCATGCCTTAGTATGCATAGAAATACTTTGGATCTGATGATAGGTGTACTGATATGTGGATATACAAGTAACTGTTTGTTATATAGGATAGTGTGATAAATCCACCTTTTGCTTTAATGCTTTATCTATACTACCAGAATTGTAAACATAGGCAGTTCAAGAGTAGTGTATAACCCTAAAGGTGAGTTTAGTCACAGACATGAATGGATAAAAATTTGTATTACAAGTGTGTGTATTCTTATAAGAATGTAGCATGATAGGGTGTTTGAGCCCATATATAAATTGTTAAAATATCAGAACCTACATCTGGAGAATTCAGTGCAGAAATCTTAGTAAAGTGATGAGGCAGAGTTTATGTCATATGTTATTGTATGAATTGTAGAACAGATGAAAGAACAAAGAAATGATCAGAAAAGAGTCAGTATCAAGATTAATTGTAAAAGGAGTGGTAATAGAGCAAATTTACATATATCATGTACATGAAGTTATTATGAGAACTAAGGAAAGTAAGCTAACACAAAGTGGAAAGAGGTATGTATTGGTATGATCTACGATATTATTCAAAGACGGTAAATGAGTAGAGTGTTTGCGAAATAAAGGCAAGTATAATGGTGCGAGATGTGATTGATATTATGACTAACCAAGAATTGTTTTGTTACAGTGTAATGGATCCTAATGTGAATTCTAGAACAGAAAATGAAGGAAACCCTGACATGGTTACCATAGGGGAGGTTGAAGACTATATTTCCCTTTATGGGGAAAGGCGTGGAGCCATACCTACCAAACACCTTAGGGGTGTCGTCTCGGATGAGTTTGAAAAATGTATTAAGACATTTATGCCGTCCATTATGACTGAAATGAAGAATGAGATACGAAGTGTAGTCCGAGAAGAATTTCATATATTGAAGGATGAAATGATTAATGAGATAAAAGAAGATAAAATGGAGATAAAAGCCGAGGGATCTCATAGAAGAACGGGATGCGAGACTTGTGGTAAGAACCATACGGGTCAGTGTAAGTATAAAACTAAAGGTTTATTACGTGTGGAGAAGTAGGACATAATTATAAGGATTGTTTATCCTTGGGAAAGTTTTCTTATGACTGTGCTCAGTACGGGCATGAGTCCTCAGAATGTCCTAACTAGCTGGAATCTGACAGTTGAGATATTAAATACATAAGTGGATACGATGTAAGGTTTCTTTTATAATGTATGTAAACTATGTAGAACCGATATGTACTTTTCCTAGATAATAAATTATTGAAAGAGACAGAATCAAAGAAGATTTTGTGTTATTGGTTGAAGTACGGGTGAGAAATATTTTGTACCTATGAATATGAGTGAGTTCCAAATAGTAGTTGGAATGGACTGGTTAAATTATAACCATGTTATGATATTATGTGAACAGAAGTGATACGAGTTCATATCCCAAGTGGGGAAGAACTAATTATATGTGCTAAAATTAAAACAGGTAGGTTATATGAGTGTACAGTTTCAAAAGCTAGGGAGTGTCTTTAGTATGGATACATTATTTTCCTCAACCTATGTTATAAATATTAACTTATAGAGGATTAGATGAGCTAGAAAGATATAAAAGTAATATTTGAGTATCTTATTATGTAGTGCAAGAAATTGCCAAGGTTACTGCCAGACAGACAGAGTATGTTTAGAATTTATGTGGTGTGGAAAGCTTCACTGATTATGAGAACTACGTACAAACTTGCTCCTTCAGAGATACAGGAATTTTTGAAATGATTTCAAGAATTATTACATGTGGGGGTTTATAAGACCCAGTAGCTTTTCATGATGTGTACTTATTGTTGGGGAGATAATCACTTCACCCTAATAATCAACTCTGCCTATCTTAAAACATAGAATTTGATGATAACCAAACCCTACATTCAGTATGACTTAGAAAGAATTCAAACATGTGTTGTTTGAATCAGTTTATGTAAAAATATGCTAAGTATGGAACCATCAGCTGAGGAATCCCATACTTGGTAATCCCATACTTGGTAATCCCATACTTGGTAAAGTCAAATCAAGTAGAAGCATGGTGTTGATTAAAGTACAATCATGGAAAGGGAAAGAAACTTCTACACGGCAGTAGATGTGGTCTTTAATATTTTATATTGTGAATGGGTTGCACTTTTGCAGAAAAGTACAATTGCTTTTGTCATACTTTTGATTAAAGTAATTTTACTTTTCAACCACTACCTTTACAATTAAAATATTATATTTCCACATCCTCTTTGTCTCTTACCATCATGCAACCGGATCCACCAAGACTTCTATATATACTCATGCATGGTGGACATGCAAACACACAATACTACACAACACAAAAAAAGTGAAGTCTCTACTACACTAAAAGAAAATCTCATCAGTTGAGAAATTTCGTAGAGTATAAGCATTGTGTAGTTTCAAACTTGTTCATGTGTTGAACACTTTATATACATTAGTTGTTTTAGAGTTAGCTTGTCTATGTGTTAGACAAATTGATGGCCACCTTTTATTGTACTTAGAATTTCCGCTTCTAGTACATGTAATTCTTGATTCATATCAATAAGAATTATATAAAAGTATATAAGTGTGTCTTTAATTTTTAAAAGCTAAAGTTTGTATTCAACCCCCCCTTCTACAAACATTTGTTGTTGAGTACTCAATCTGGGACTAACAACTGGTATCAGAGTAGGTTAGATAATCAATATCTAGATCTATTTTGCTTACTCTACAACTGCTTCTACCCATCACAATATGGCCTCATCCGCAAACAATATGAATATCTCAAACACTGGGTCCTTAACAAGATGTCCCATGTTTGATGCTGAAAATTTCTCCATGTGGAAAAGTATAGCACATATTTTCCTACCCACCCTTGATATCCAAATGCTTGAAATAGTTACTGATGGCCCTTATGTTCCAACATCAGTGTTATCTATCCCATCAGAATCTAAAGGTCAAACGTCTACAACTGAAAGAATCATAACCAAACCCATGCATCTGTGGACGGATGAGGATAAGAGGTTGGTTAGCCTAGATGTTAAGGCTAGATCAACTCTTGTCTCTGCACTACCCAATGAAATCTATCATCAAGTGCTTAACTGTTCTTCTGCAAAAGAGATGTTAGATACACTCACAGTTGCATATGAAGGGATTGAAGAGGTGAAGGAGAACAAGAAGCTCCTCCTCAACAGAGAGTATGAATTCTTCTTTGCTCAGAAAGGTGAGAGTCTTACTCAGACATACACCAGGTTCAACTGCCTTGTTAATGACTTGAAAAGGGCAGACATAACCAAGAGCAACTTTGTCTTGGTGAACAAGTTTCTAGACTCTCTCCCTGAAACATGGGATCACTTTTTCACTGTTTTAAGACATAGTGAGAAGATTAAGGGAATGTCTCTAGTTGCTCTCTATGGTAACTTACTCAACCATGAGCAATCAGTCAAGCAAAGGAAGTTATCATCCAAGGAGATGAAGGAGGTAGTGAAAGCTGCACCAACTGCCCTTGTATCAAGAGATACAAAGATGAGAAGCTTTGCAGCTATTGATTCTGGTTCTGATGAAGAAGGAGATAGAGAGGAGAGTGCTGGAGAAAGTGATGAGGAAGTTTGTGAGGAAAGTAATATGGAGGAGTTGGTTGAAGGTGTAGCTATGCTGGTTAAGAAGTTCAAACCTTTCAAGAAAGGAAAGGGTGTCAAGAGGTTCAGCAAGAGGTCATCAAAGTTTGTCAAGCCCAAATCCACTTTTGATGCCTCCTCGGCAGAGTGTTATAAGTGTGGCAAGATTGGCCACATAGCCAGTGACTGTAAGTCCAAATATAACACTGGTTCTTCATCTGTGCAAAAGCAGGAGGGCAAGATTGATTATGAAGCCAAGTATAAGAAACTCCTTTCTGTTGTCCTTGATAAGAAGAAAAAGAAAGCCCAGGGCCAAGTTCTTGTTGCTAAAGAAGAAGATTGGGCAGAAAAAGATCTCTCCTCAGATGAAGATGAGGTGATCTCTGCTCAGTTCTGCATGATGGCCAACAACAAGGATGGTAGTTCCTTTGATGAAGATATGAAAAAGGCTGCTAAAGCTTGTTCAACTACCAACTAGGATCCTTTGTCTATGTATCAGGTTGGAAAATTTATTAACTATGATGATAATGAGAAGAATGCTATGTTTGATTACTTGTGTATTGATTTCCAGTCTGCTATTCAAAGAGAGAAGAAGCTAAAACTAGAAGTAGAATCACTAAAGGAAAAGTTAATTCTTAAGGATGAGGAACTTAAGCAGATAACAATCTTAAATGTTGAACTAGCTAATCAAAAGATACTTAATGAGATCTTAGTAAAAGAAACTAGTGAAGCAACCAAAAAATTTAATGACCTCCAAAAAGTAGTAAAGTCTTGGTGTGTATCTGCAGAAAAGACCACTCGGTGTGTCAAGGAGCAGATACCCAAACAAGTTCAAGCTATTATTGGTGGAAATTACTCTAAGGCTGCTAACTATGTTGATTCTAGTAAGAACCTTAATATCTTAGACAAAGCTGGCATTTTGCCACAGACCTTTCACAAGACTGTTAAAGGCAAAAGTGTATTCACAAATAAGTTTGTTAGAAGCAAAAGTTCCCACTTAAAAGAATCAATTATTCCTTCTGTTGAATCATCCTCTAGTAAGATTTCAGAATGTAAAAATACTAATAACACAAAGTCAAAGGATGTGATTAAAGGAAAGGAATCATTAGTTGAGACCTCAGAGACATTATGTTGTCAAACCTTGAAAACAGATAACTTAATTCTTAGCATTTCACAAACTGAAGAATCATTAGCTAATACTACTCCATCAACTGATAGGTTATTAGATGATAAATGCTCAGCTGATAACCTGTCAGCTGATCATAACTCATCTTCTAAACAATCAGTTGATCTTGAAGTAATCAACTCTCTTTTAATAGAAGAAACTATGAGTAAAAAGAATAATGTTCACATTGTTCCGATTTCTGCCACTCCAAAGATTGGTCAAAAGCTTTCCAAAAACAAAGATCAATCTAAGGTTCCTGTGAATAAAGACCTAAGAAATTTACAGGATAAGCTTCATAAGCTGAATGGTCAAGTTAGTCACATGATGACGGATAAGAAAGCTCATAGGCATTCAAACCATGTTGCTCAATGCTCCAAGACCACAAAATCTCAAAAATGTTATAAATGTGGAAGCAAAGAGCATAAGGCATTTGAATGTTCTTTAGAAGGGAATTTAAGACAGCGGACTTGTAATGATGACATAGTCACTCCTCTCATTCATAAGAAACCTGAGATGAAGTGGAAAGATAGGTGCATTCCACAGGGATCCACTGAGTAGTGGATTCCTACTTGTGTCACTAACTCTTCCTTCATTCATATTTGTGTAGGGTGTTGGTTCTTGGTTTCTTGACAGTGGATGTTCAAGAACCATGACAGGTAACAAGGCTTTGCTCAGTAACTACAAGAAAGAGAAAGGTCCAAGAGTGACTTTTGGTGACAACAACCATGGGCAAACAAAAGGCTATGGTGAGCTTCATAATGGGAATCTCAAGCTGTCAAAAGTTTCATATGTCAAAGGGCTGAAATATAATCTCATAAGCATAAGTCAATTGTGTGATGGAGATAATGAAGTCCACTTCACAAAGACAGGAGGCTCCATAGTAAATAAAGAAGGTAATACAGTATTCAGTGCCAAGAGAACCAAGGATGTATATACACTTGACATGTCCTCTAGTGACCCTTTAAAGGAACATGTTTGTACTCCAAGAATAATGAGGATACAAACTGGCTGTGGCACAAGAGGCTTTCCCACCTTAATTTTAAAAACATCAACAAGTTGAGCAAGGGTGAACTAGTGTCAGTACTACCTTCACTGACTTATCTTAAGCCTAAACCTTGCATTGCTTGTGTGAAGGGAAAGCAACATAAGGCATCATTTCCATCCAAGCAGGCCTTCTCAATTACAGAACCTTTCTATATGTTGCACATGGATCTCTTTGGTCCTGTTGCAACTGCTAGTATTGGTGGAAGTAAGTATGCTCTTGTATTGGTTGATGAATTCTCAAGATATACTTGGGTTTTCTTTCTTAAAGCAAAAAGTGAGGCTGCTGAAGAAATTATCTGTTTTATCAAGAAGATGGAAGTGTTGAATGGCAATCTGGTGAGGAGTCTTAGAAGTGATCATGGAACTGAATTTAGAAATCAAACTCTGGATATCTCAAAACTTTTCTGCTCCAAGAACCCCACAACAAAATGGTGTAGCTGAAAGAAGAAACAGAACATTGATTGAAGCTGCCAGAACCATGTTGTGTGAAAGTGGGTTAACATTTAATTTCTGGGCTGAGGCTGTAAGTTGTGCATGTTTCACACAGAACAGGTCCCTTATTATCAAGAGGCACAACAAAACTCCATATAAAGTGCTCAAAGGAAGGAAGCCAAGCATCAGCTTTCTGCATATCTTTGGTTGTCATTGTTTCATACTTAATCAAAAAGATCAATTGCAGAAGTTTGCTCCTAAAGATGATGAAGGAGTGTTTGTAGGTTACTCTGTGATTTCTAAAGCATACAGAGTATAAAACCTCGGAACCAAAGTCATAGAAGAATCTATCAATGTAAGTTTTAATGAAAATGACTTTGTTGCTTCCTGTTCTTCTAATCATGTTTCGTGTGAAGAATTTAATGATCTTATGCAAACCGGAGAAGTTCCTTCAGAGAAAGTAGATCCCTCTCCACCAGCTGCTCATGATTTAGATGAACCTGTTCCTATCCAAATTTTTAACCATGAACAACCATCCTCATCCAATCCTATACCTCTACTGAATCATGTGGAAAATGACTCAACATCATTGGATTCCAATTCCATATCATTCATTCCCTCTTCAGTAGAGATACCCACAGATTGTAATAATGAAGTTGTATCAGCCACTCAAAATGAACTCATCTCTACTGCTGATAGCCAACATATAACTTCTTCTCCCCAAATCCAAATGAATCCCAATTCCCAAGAAATCCAAAAAGCCTTCAAAGACCTCAAGCACCATCCTCATAACTTGGTGATAGGCAACATAGATGATCCAGTTAGAACAAGATCAAAAGCTTGCAACATCTATTTGTATTCTAGATTTGTCTCAATGATTGAACCAAAGAAGTTTGATGAAGCTCTCAATGATCCTCACTGGGTGTCTGCCATGCAAGAGGAACTGGCAGAATTCAAAAGAAATAATGTATGGACTTTGGTACCCAAACCAAAGGATAAATCCATCATTTGAACAAAGTGGGTGTTCAGAAATAAGCTAGATGAAAATGGGCAAATCATCAGAAACAAAGCAAGACTAGTGGCACAGGGGTACTGTCAAGAAGAAGGTATTGATTTTGATGAAACCTTTGCCCCTGTTGCAAGATTGGAAGCTATCAGATTATTCCTAGCCTATGTTGCCTTCAAAAGCTTCAAAGTGTTCCAAATGGATGTGAAGAGTGCATTTCTGAATGGAGATTTGAAAGAAGAGGTGTATGTCAAACAACCTCCTGGTTTTGAGGAGTCAAGCTTACCTAATCATGTTTACTTTCTAAACAAAGCATTATATGGTCTTAAGCAAGCTCAAAGAGCCTGGTATGATACCCTCTCTTCTTTTCTCATTAACAAAGGTTTTACATGAGGATGCATTGATAGCACTTTATTTATTAGGATGTACAAAGGTGATGTGATACTTGTGTAGATATATGTATATGATATAATATTTGGGTCTACTAATTTGGAACTATGCAAAAAGTTTTCTAAACTCATGTCTGATAATTATCAAATGAGCATGATGGGTGAGTTAAACTATTTTCTTGGTTTGCAAATTAAACAAGAGGTTGATGGTATTTTCATTCATCAAACAAATTATGTCAAAGATTTACTCAAGAAGTTTGATTTTGAAAACTGTTCTTCAATGAAAACACCTATGTCTACTTCTATTAAGTTAGGAAAGGACACTGATGGCAAATCAGTGAACATTACTATTTATAGAGGAATGATTGGATCACTTTTATACCTCACTGCAAGTAGACCAGATATAATGTTTTCAACATGTCTCTGTGCAAGATATCAAGCAGATCCTAAAGAATCACATCTTGCTGCTGTTAAGAGAATATTCATATATCTCAAAGAAACTCCTAATCTTGGTCTTTAGTACCCCAAAGACTCAGATTTTGAGTTAGTTGGATATTCTGATTCTGATTTTGCAGGATGCACATTAGACAGAAAAAGTACTTTAGGTGGTTGTCAACTTCTAGGAGGAAGATTGATTAGTTGGTCTAGTAAGAAACAGAATTCAGTGTCAACATCTACTGCAGAAGCAGAATACATTGCTGCAGGAAGCTGTTGTGCTCAAATTTTGGGGTTACAAAATCAACTACTTGATTATGATATGAAGTTTGAAGACACCCCAATTCTTTGTGACAATACAAGTGCAATCTCCATCTCAAATAATCCAGTCATGCATTAAAAAACAAAGCATATTGAAATTAGACATCATTTTCTCAGAGATAATGTGCAAAAGAAGAAGGTAACTTTGCACTACATCAACACTGATTTACAACTTGCAGACTTATTCACCAAGCCATTAGATGAAGCAAGGTTCAACTTCCTAATATCCAAACTAGGTACGCTAAATTTTTAGTCTAGAATAATAGTAAGTTAGTTTGTGTTAATTTATAAGTGTTGAAAATTAAAAGATACTTATCTAAGCATATCTCAGTCTTACTTGATTTGTGTAAACCGAGTAACTATGCTCAGCTGATGCTTATCAGCTGATCAAATTTACTCAGCTGATCACTTTAAGATAAGGAAGATATGCTCAGCTAAGTACTTTACTCAGCTGATACCCAAATTCTCACTATCAGCTGATAGTTTTCCATCAGCTGATACCCCTTAACTAATAGTTTTTCATCAGCTGATACACCTCAGCTGATACTCTCCTTGATCAGCTGATGATTCTACACTTAGTAAATTTTCACTTTTTACTCTCATTTAATGCTTTTTAACCCTAGTTATTTACTCCGTTTGTCAGTTTCATTTAATAGCTAATTAATTTGTTTTCCGTTAGATCTTTTGTCAGTATCTAACGATCTCTGTTAACTAAACTTCATAATTATCCAAATTTCTCTCTCATTCACCTTTACATGTTCAAACTTTCTAAATTCCCTCTCTCTCTCTAAAAAGAATTACCCTACCTTCTCTCTCGATACTCACTGTTCATCATCCTTACCAAATGGCCACCTATATTCCAGACCCAGCTGTTAACCCCGGTGAAAATGTTGCACCCAATCAACCGATGAATATAACTCCGAACAACATTCTGCTTTGCACCACCATCCCTGCCTCGCGAGAAAACTAAGGATATGAACCAATGGTCCAGTTCCTTCAAGCTTATCCACTGTTTGATAGTCTCACCGCTGATCCTCACTACATATTCCCTACCATTATTGGTGAACTATGGTTCTTCGCAACCTATAACCTAAACAACAACACCATTAACTTCACCCTAGCCCAAGGAAACTATAATCTCCAAATCACCGTTGACACACTTCGTGAAGCCACTGGTATTCCCCACTTCCAACCTTACACAACTTTTCCATCCAGAGCCGAAGTTCAAATAGTTCTAGACACTATTGGCTACAATGAACCTGTAGTGCATGGTCAAGTCAAGGTCTCTGCTCTTGCTCATCCATGGAAGTATCTGGCCAACGTGTTCATTCGTTGCTTCGGTCCTAAATCTGGAAGCCATCATCTCATCAACCAAACCGAGCTTCTTGTGCTCTATGCCCTAGTATTCGGGGTAAATATTGACTTTGCTCAAGTCATACTTTCGGATCTTATTGACAAAATCACCCAGAGCACAACCAAGAAATCATCAAGGTCACGGGTGCCCTACATTCGATTTTTAAGCCTGGTAGCCATGAGGGAGATTGGAGAGGATGATTATGTAGGCTTAATCGAACATCTTGAACATATTCCTGTCCCTGCCATGGGTGAGATGATATTTCATTTCTTGAAGGAAAATAGAGGTCCTCCAATCACTGCCCAAATGCAGGAGCTCATAGATGCTGCCAATGACACTGCAAATGCTAGTGATGATGATGATAATGGTGCTGATGAAAGCCACACTGGCTCGAAGCATGATGATAATGATGCTGGTGATGGTGATGTTGGTGATTTTGCTCCTCTCAGTCCAATGGAGCTAAGTCCTCTTGGTGATGATGGTGATGCCCAAGAACAAGAGATCTTTGAGCAACTTCTGGAGCTCATTGACAGAAGTAGGCACATCATGTCCCAAGGTATGGATAGTACTGATTCCACCTCTGAGGATATTCAAATGGTAGTCCCAACCTTTGATAGCCCATACTCATCTCCAGTCCATACACCTATCCAACAGCCAAGCTCTAGTGAACCTCATGTGGTCACTAGTTCTACTCCCATCCGCAGCCCCATATATACAAGATCACCACAAGTGACTCATCATGAGCACTTTGAGGGAGTGCAATCCACACCTCTGACCTCAACTCCAATTACCCTTCCTCATGTTGAGGGGGAGCAATTGGATGTTGCAACTTTTGAGCCAGTGGATGTATCCTCACAACAGGATACATCTATAAAAATGGGACTTAAACCGCTAGCTGAGACAACCTCCTAACAGGTTGATCTCATTGAAAGACAGACCTCAACCCAAGGTCACATTGTGTCTATCCCTCAATTGAGTCAGCTTACATCTACATTCTCCCAACAGAACGTGGATCCAATAAGGGATTCCCTGTTATTGAGTGCATCCCACACTCAGTCCACTTACCTTGCACCTATCATTGATTCTATTCTTACACATGCACAGCCTGCCAATGCTAGTGGTACAAACCAACCACTTGCACAGGGCTTAACTCTCTTTCCCAATGAATTTGAGCTTATACACCAAGGCTCAAATGAGGGAACACACACCTTACCCAAATTCTTTGAACCTTTATCCACCCCTTCCATCTCTACCCCATCTATATCTGCCCAAACCCCAAACCTTACCCTTATCCAGACTATTAACCAAAACCTTGATCAACTAGCCCAAACCTTGCAAACCCAAACCTCTGCTCAATTGTCTAAACTTACCAAAGACATTGAGTCTCTCAAAACCCCACCCCAACCCTCCCCTACACCCATTAACCTTACCCCAATCCTTACCAAAATAGACCATCTTTCTACCCTTCTTCCCTCTCAACCGCAAATTCCCAGCCTACCTCAATCTACTATCTCTACCCTAAACCAAACCATCTCTAACCTCCTATCCCAACTCCAAACCCTACGCCCAATCAACCCAAACATTTCTGTACCCATTCCTGAATAACTACTCCCTATGCCTTATTTTCTCAAAGGCATCCTTGATGACATAGAAACCTTAACAGAACAATCCAGAATGAGTCATCTCTCATTATGGAAAGTCATTAAAGATCTCAAGGATGACCTCTTCCTTCAGCTCTCTAAAATTACCTTTACCCCTTCTTCCACCCATACCCCTACCCCTGCCCCTTCCCCATCCCATAAGCCTGCAGCAGGTGACTCCCCTCCTCTTTTTGATGATGCCAAAAAGGGGGAGAAATTCTCAAGTTCTTCTAGGGAGGATGATCTTGACTCAGAGGATATTGATGCTGCTTATGCTGAAACTGCCTCAAAAATCATGCAGCAGGAAGCACCCAAAGCAACAGCTCCCTCACCCATTAAAAGAAAAGCATCTTCTGAGGGGGAGCAAAGGTTTCCAAAAAGGTTGAAAAGGATGGAAAACAGGCCAAAACCTAAAAGAAAAATTGCTGAGGGTTGCTCTCCACTAATCACCATAGAGTTTGATTCTGATGATGAGGATGATACTCCACTTTCTGACATCCTCAGAAGAAGAAGACAAAGCCCTAAGCCATCTGCTCCACCAGTCCAATCAACCCCATCAGTCCAAAAGGCTTCAACCTCTGCTCCTAAGGATAAAGGCAAACAAAAGATTACAGATGAGCAAGTTGAAGCAGATGATCAAATGAAAAGGGAGCTTGCTCTTAAAGAAAAGGAAGAAAGGGAGGGGCTCAAGCATTGGGTGTTTCAGTTGAAGAAATCTACCAAGACAAAGAGCTAGCATATCAGTAAGAGCAAGAACAAAGTCAAAATCAAGCTGATGCTCAACACAAATTGGCAAGGGAAAATTCTCAGGCTGAACTACTCAAAGCTAGATCCCATGCTGATGCCATCAAAACCCTTTTCAACCTTGATTTATCTGCTCCCATCAACCTAAGTCAACAAAGACTTCAAAGCTTCAGAGAAAGAATTAATATTATGAGAAACAGAACAGAACCAACTCCAATAACAAGAGCCACTGTCCATAAAGGTGATGGTGAACCCTACCTCAAAGCAATAAGACAGAACAACTTCAACAGTTGTGAAGTTGTATCCTATGAGAGGTGTCACATATATGGGTTCACAGAGTTAGTTGAGATCCTGTACCTTCTCTTCAAATCCAAATCAAAGCTCAAAGTTCAATTCATTCAGAAAATTCAGAATTGGATAGCTCTAGCTGTGTCACAAAGGGCCTTCACTCCAGATGATTATTACAGGCATGTGCACACAGTTGATAATCTTCATAAGAAAGGCTCCAAGCCCTTAAAACCATTTAAGCTAAGAGAGGTACTACCGCAGCATGAATTCTTATCAGATTTTGAGGGTCTCAACACTTCTCTTCCACTGAACATCACTCCTGAGCTGTACAAGTTTATAATTATGCCTGTTGAAGGTATATTCTTTTTGGACAGAGCTGGCACATGGAGATTCTTTAGATAGTCTGAAATCCTTAAGGCTAGCAAGAAGTTTCTATTTGGGCTGAGGATATCTACAAGAGGCAGAACTGGAAATGAAAACTTTGAAGCCCTTGTTCAAGCCCAATGTGAAGTCTTAGCTGAAGCTGATCCCCATGCCAAAGATTTTGAAGTTAAAGAAGAACCTTGGTGGGATGATTGAAGATTGATTCTAACTCTGAAGATTTTGTTGTTATTTAGTTGATTGTACATTATAGTTAGTTAGTAGTTTCTATGTAAACACTTATGTACATCTCTTTATTCTGTTATTTCAAGTGATGTTTATGTATATCAGAAAACCAAAAACATATAAAAATGGAAAAATAAAAAGATACCACAAAAACAGAACAAAATGGTACAACACAGAAAAAGATTCCGCAAAAACAGAACAAAATGGAACATTAGAAAAGAAACCAAAAACTGAACAAGGTTCAAATAAAAAGAGCTACCAAAAACAGATAGCTAGGTAGCCAAATGTACTTAAAAGTTTAAATCTCTTGTAATTCGAAGTCAAACTGATTCTTCAAAAAGAAAAAGGTTTTGTCATCATCAAATAGGGGGAGATTGTTGGGGAGATAATCACTTCACCCTAATAATCAACTCTGTGTTGTTTGAATCAGTTTATGTAAAAATATGCTAAGTATGGAACCATCAGCTGAGGAAAATAAGCCATCAGCTGAGCATCAGATCCTACTCAAAGTATCAGCCAAAGGATATCAGCCAAGGAGCATCAGATGAAGAAAACAAGTAAAGAAGACCATCAGCTGAGGAAAACAGTCTATCTGTTGAGCAAAATTGTTGATCAGCTGATGAAAATATTCTATCAGTTGAGTGAACAGATTGATCAGCTGAGTGAACAAATGGATCAGCTGAGGCCCAGAGCATCAGCTAAGTAAGTCTTCCTTTACCCAAGTCATCTCCCCCTTATAAGCCAATGTATTTGATTGATCAGCTGAGCATTCTTGATCAACTGATCATACAAATACACAAGCTTATGTCCTCCTAAGCTTACTATTGAACAACTGAGCATCTATATGATCAGCTGAGCAATATGTATCAACTGAGTCCTAGCAAAAAGTGATCAACTGATATATTTTGTCAACTGAGTAGTAAATATCAGAGTTCCTTGTACAATCTGTTAGCTGAGTCGTGAAAAATGTCAAATCTACTCTATCTTTTCAGATGGTAAGTCATATGTAAAAGGCAGAACATGTGTTGTTCTATTATGCCTTAGATCTTTGTTTGTAAAAGTAAGAATGCACTTTTTGGATCAAGTATGAGACAAAAAGGTTTGATCTTATCCTCTGGAAAAGGATAATGATACCTCAAACAGACGGAGATCTTGAAGATTTGTTCAAACAACTAAGTATGGCTGACAATCCCATACTTGGTAAAGTCAAATCAAGCAGAAGCATGGTGTTGATTAAAGTACAATCATGGAAAGGGAAAGAAACTTCTACACGGCAGTAGATGTGGTCTTTAATATTTTATATTGTGAATGAGTTGCACTTTTACAGAAAAGTACAATTACTTTTGTCATACTTTTGATTAAAGTAATTTTACTTTTCACCCACTACCTTTATAATTAAAATATTATATTTCCACATCCTCTTTGTCTCTTACCTTCATGCAACCGGATCCTCCAAGACTTCTATATATACTCATGCATGGTGGACATGCAAACACACAATACTACACAACACAAAAAAGTGAAGTCTCTACTACACTAAAAGGAAATCTCATCAGTTGAGAAATTTCGTAGAGTATAAGCATTGTGTAGTTTCAAACTTGTTCATGTGTTGAACACTCTATATACATTAGTTGTTTTAGAGTTAGCTTGTCTATGTGTTAGACAAATTGATGGCCACCTTTTATTGTACTTAGAATTTCCGCTTCTAGTACATGTAATTTTTTATTCATATCAATAAGAATTATATAAAAGTATATAAGTGTGTCTTTAATTTTTAAAAGCTAAAGTTTGTATTCAACCCCCCTTCTACAAACATTTATTGTTGAGTACTCAATCTGGGAGTAACACTTATGTTATGTGTATTAATTATTGTGAGCTCAATAAAGTAATCAAGAATATATGTCCGTGGTTCAGAACATGTGAATTATTTGATAAGTTATAATGGGGTAAGTGGTTGTCAAAGTTGACTCAATGTCGGATTTTCTTCAGCCTAAGATCAGAATGGATGACATTCCTTAAACGGTGTTCAGAAACATATAGATATTTTGAAGTGGTTATGATACCTTTTGGCCTTGCTAACGCACCAGCAGTGATTATATATTAAATGAATAGGGTATATAGGCCAATGTTAAGTAAGTCAGTAATTGTGTTCTTCAATGATATATGTATTTATTTCAGAGGCTTATCAGATCATGAAAATCATGTTTGAAAAGTTTTAGTGACACAGAGCAGAAAATAGTTATATGTTAAGTTTTCAATGTGAATTTAAGATGTAAGGAATGAAATTCTTTAGACAATTTATTAGTAGGAATGGGATCGAGATGAATTCTGAGAAGTAGAGAAGGTGATGAATTGGGAGCCGCCAAAGAACCCGACAGTAATCAACAGTTCTATGGGATTAATTGCAGAAATTATGTGAAGCAACAGTTTGCACTACCTGAATTGATTGAAGAGATGATAGCATTGTGTGATGACTGGTACAGTGGTTTGGATGGATGCAGAGGGGCAGAGTTATTATTTGCACTTCTAGACAGTTTAATCGTATGAGAATGAATATATAGACTCGCACCTGATAGTAGTATATGTGGCATGTTATTTATATGATACTGGAGGATTATACCTTGATAGTGGGTGGATATGTGGATGTAAGACTATTGTTGGTGCTCCACAATAGCATTCATAAATAGTATAAGACTACCGCTAGTGCGCTACGGTAGCATTTAGTATGATATGATGAGATTATGTATTTATATGTGAGGTGTTGTTTATATGAAATTATAAAAGTTAGAAATAATTGTTGAATGAGAAAGACCTTTAAAGGCGACAGAAACACTGGTCAGAATTAGTGAAAGATTGTGAGTAGAATATTATATTATTCAGGGTAAGGCTAATGATATAGCCGACAGTTTGAACAGGAAATCAGAAATAATACTTGTATGAATTAAGTATCTAAATGACAGTTACGACACTCTTACTCAGAGGTGATAAGAACAGTTCAGTGAAAAGTGATTAAAGGTGAAAAGTATCTTAAAGAATGAATAAAAGGGGACAAGTAGTTAATCCGTTTAAAAGCAGTCATGACAAATTAATTGAATATGATCGTATACGAGTATCAGGTTACGGGGATGTGTATAAGACACATCTATATGGAGTTCATAAGTTTATAATGGTGGTGTAGCCAGAAGTTAATAATGGTATGAATAACTAAAGGATAGATTATTGATAGCTGGAGGTGAAACTAGATATGATTAGACAAGTGGAGAAATATCATCAAAGGTGTATAACTTGTTTCCACTAGAGAAACTTATTAATCAGAACAGTGAACAGATGTGTATGTGAAACAAATTGTGTTATGTCATAGCATATCAGTGTTTATGGATTTAGACAATGATACCAGATCCACTTCTAGAATTCAGAATAGATTTTATATAAAGTTAAGGATTAAGCTTCATCTCAGTACAGTCAGAATGAAAGAAATATACAGATGATGGAAAGCATGTTTTATGATTGTGTTATTAATTCAGAAGAAAAATTTGCTTGACAGAGTTTCGTATTACAACAAATTCAAGTTTAGCACCGGGATGCCAACGTATGAAATTATATGATATTACTGCCAAACTCCAGAGTATTCTGTGAAGTGGGTCAGAAAGCGTGGGGTAGTACAGAAATGATGCAGTGAAAGATAGAACAGATTCAGAAGGTATGTAATAGATTGTTTGACGCCCAGAATAGAAAAAGGGTTATACAGATAAACAGAAATGGCCACATCAGTCTTAATGGGGAATATATATCATTGGCAGTAGCATTGTGGGAAAGCGTGATCAGTAATTCAAAAATTATTGTATATGAGGGGAAGGGCAGTTTATAGATCAGAGTTATCAGAGGAGTTGTTATAAATTCAGAACACCTTTCGTGTGTTATATCTCAGAAGATGTTTAGCAGTTAAATTTATAATAAACAGAGTAGATGGGTCAAGGACCGGTAAAAGTGTAGAAAGGGGTCAGAATATGTATGAGGGCCTGAACAGAAAATGATGATGTTTATTCAGAACTCTTCGACAGTTGATTACGAGGACGAAATCATTCCAAGTGGGGAAGAGTTGTAACACCCAAGGTTCGAATTCCCAAATTAATATTTTAATAGGAGGTATTATATGTTTATATAAGTTACCTTATGAGATTAGATGTGCTTTTAAAACTAGAGGGACTTAAATTGTCATTTTATAAGCTGAAATAGTCCAGGGACCATTTATGTAATTATGCCAAAGTTATAAGATATACATGGCTTTATGAACATGGACTTTATTGCTTCAATACACAAACACAACAGCATACCATCTTGTTCTAGCGATTTTTGAGGCACAAACACAACAATATCATCAGCTAATTAGCAGCAAGCAAGCTAGCATAGTAGAGGTATGAAGTTCTTGAATTGGTTGTTGTGTTCTAAGTCTTCATATGGGTCAAAGATTGATCACAAGGATCAAATCATGTTAATTAGTAGTATATTATGTTTATTAGTTGTTGTGGGTGTAGGAAAACACCCCATATATGTTTTAGAATGATTAAAGTTGAGTTTGTGGTGTTTTTGGCCGGAAACACAGTTTCTGTCGGTCAGAACTGTGCAGACCAGGGGAGGGCACGGGCGTACCCAAGGAGGGTACGGGCGTGCCTTTCGCCCCGTGGCAAACCCTAGTTCATCAGTTACCCCCGTGCTTTCAGGCATAGGCACGGGCGTACCTTAGCAAGGCACGGGCGTACCTTAGCAAGGCACGGGCGTGACTGCAGGATAGGTACGCCCATGCCTGGGGAGAGTTTAACCGTGCCTAGGTTGCAGGCACGGGTGTGCCTTTGAAAGGTACGGCCGTGCCCTAGCCCTGTTCAGTTCAGTTTGATTAGTCAACAGATGTTAATACATATACTATTGATATTATGTTGTAGAAACCAGTTGTGGACCTATACATTGATCATTAACGTTTATGGATCTGTTTAGATTATAAATATCAGAAGGTGAGTCTTCTAGACTTCACTTCATATCTGTAGCATGTATGCTATTATATCAGATTATTGACATGTCATGTAATTCATATGTGTATAAGCTTGCTGCTATGTGCAGTAAGTCTCAGAGGTGGGGTGCTTACTGCTAAGTCTCGTAAGGCTCAATTATGGTACAGTACTGTGACCTATGTTGCTGCCCTGGGTCTTGAACTAGAGGCTAGCATTGTTTGCCAGACATACGTGTATTATCTTCATATGGTTTTATACGTGGGTTTATATGATGTTTAGTCTGGTTTACTCACTAAGCTCTCGTAGCTTATCAGATACTATTTCTAAAATGTTTTGCAGGTTTTTAGCAAAGACAAGGGCAAAGCTTCAGTTTGACTAGCATTTGATAAACTCTTTGAAATTAACGCCTGGTTTGTAAATATCAAGTTTTTGGTACCAAATTTATGTCAGTATTTCTGTGCGTATCTATTGATACATTAGTTTTTCAATCAAGTATTGTTTCCGCTTTTATGTTAAACTTTCAGATGCGAACACTTATAGGTGTTTGATCTTAATATTTTAAATTTTGTAATTTGGGGCGTTACATTAGACAAGTGTAGTGTAAGGGTTAAAATATATTTAAACCTTTAGGTATATTTAAGGTAAAAAGGTTAAATTATATATACATATACAGTAACAGTATGTATGTATTTATTTATGTAGCGATGTGTACATATATAAATACTTATCATCTTTTTTAACCTTCATTTTATATATACCTAATATTCTCTATGAGGAGGGTTCAAATAAGAACTGTTTTTCGTATGAAAACTGCGGAAATCGATATTGGCCTTAGATTAAAAACAAATTAATGGCTAATGGCTTATTAATGAGACATATTTTGATAAAATTAAGTTAATTTAATAATGACTCATTCATTTGAACGCAATTCACTATTGAGTAAATATATAAATAACCAAAATACACATATTTATTAATCATTAATGATGTTACAAACAATTCTTATACAAAAAACAATTTAACTATTATCTATTTACCCATAACTCATGAGTATTCCGTTCTTACGATAAATAAATGTGAAAACAAAAGAAATGTTTTAGTTCTAAAATGAACTAAGGGCATGATTACATAATCCCTAATATAAGTTGGAGGTTTTAAGAAATAGTCTTTTCGCTTACAGTTAGATATATGATTGTCTAATATTATATTGTAACTTAAACACCATAGTCTATCCCTAACTAGACACATCATTATTTGAAGGTTAATAGAAGAAGGTTCGAGTTGGCAAGACTTTAAAAAATATAAGAGATCGAAGAACAAAAAAATGAACCAATTTTTCAAAATTTTATTCAAACTTTAAATACTTCTATTTATAGCTACATAACATGGAATTAAAAGACCGTAAACAAAAACTACACTTAAACCACTACGTGACTCTTTCCTATAGACATAGAAATCATGGAACGTGCACATGGAAAAGACTATGCTAAAAATATAGAAACAATATAGAAGACACTTAAATCATAAACGGTTACTAAGACTTGGTCCACTTTCATGACTTTGTTGCTATCTTCATAACGGTTGAACTATTATTAATTGTACGGGCTTGGATTAGTATCCATGCGACTCGTATCAATACCCCCCCCCCTTTGAAATGGTTCTTGTTCTCGAGACTCAGAGTGATTGGTGTCACCAAATTCCATGAGGGGGTCATTTTCGGATTGAAGAAGAAGACATTTCAGTAGGTTACAATGGTGGCCTGTTTGATACCTTGTGGGACAATTATAGCATAAACCTTCAGCTTGTCATTTTTGCATCTCTGCTGGGGATAACTTCTTGATGAAAGTGTTTGAATAGATTGAGGAAGGGCGACCAACAAGGGCGAGTTCATTTGTGGAGTTTGGAGGCACCATCTGAAGATGGATGGTGAGCATGGAGCTTGTCTTCAATTACTTTAGCAAGACCATATAGTTGATGAAGCGTTTGTGAGTTGTGGATGGAAATTTCAGATTGAATTATTAGGGTGTAAGCTGGAGATATAGCGATTGCGAAGTGCTTGTTGAGATAAACCAATAAATCGGTTGCTAATCTTCCTTCTCGAATTCCGTTTGGTATTACTAAGATGGGTGTAGTTTGACTCAACTTGAACAAGGTTGCTTGATGATTCTCATAAGTGGATGGACCAAAATGTACCTCAAATGTCCATGTGAACTCCGACCAAGTACCAAGAACGTTAATGTGGGCTAGATGTTTGTACCAACTAAAGGCATCTTCTGTGAAATAGAAAACGACAAGGGATAGGCATTGCCGAGGTGGAATAGCATAATATGTGAAGTAACTGCCGGCTTAAAATATCCAATCAAACAAGTTAGAGTGGTCAAAGGATGGGAGTAGTATTTTCATGGTGTCAGTTGGTTTGGTGGTGGCGGTGGAGGGTTACCATTAGGTGGTGACAATGGTGGTGGTTCATTTCGGTGGGATGGGCCGGCTTGAGTAATGGTGGCAATAAGGGTGGAAGTTTGCTCGTATTGTGTGGCTAATTGTTTGACAATAATATCAAATTGAGACTGTGAATTGTTTTGGCTAATAAACGAGTTTTTTGTTGAGCTTGTTTAATAAGTTGACCATGGCAGCCATGGTCTCTTCAATGGGCGGAGGTTCTTAGAAGCCGATTTGGTTTGACAAGACTCTAATATATTAAAGAAGAACGACAATCTAAAGTAATTTTCAAATATGTGATTCAACCTTTAAACCTCTTATATATAGCTACATAACATGGAATTAAAAGACTGGAAACAAAAACCCACACTTAAACCACTACCAGACTCTTTCCTTGGAAATCATAGAACAAGCACATTTGGAAATCATAGAACAAGCACATGTAAAAGACTATTCAAAAAATATGGAAACATAGAAGACACTTGAATCATAAATGGTTACTAAGACAATAAGGACAAGAGTAGCACTCTTCCCCTTTCTAAATCAACCCAAATGCCACATCACTGTTACATCAACTTTTTTTTACTTTTTTCTTTCCAACCCAAACTAACTTAAAACCCAAGTAGCACATTTCCCAAATCAACCCAAACATTTTCTCTCTCATACGCTCATTACAAAACCAAAAAAAATAAATAAATAAAAGAACAAAGGCATGATGCTCGGGTTGGTGAAACCGAAAACAAAAATCGAGATGGAACCCAAAAACATCCGTAGCGGTGCTCCCGAAGGCTACCACCCAACCCAAATGAACCCGAAGGGGCTCGGGAAGGGTGGTACACATGTACTAAGTGATAATAAGTTATAATAAAATCTTCATATGACTTTTGTCTTATTCTAACCAAACAATCTGATTTTGGAATGTTTGCTTGTCGACAGATATTCTTAACAAAATAGTACTTATAGGAAAAAAAACAAGTCCTTAGTTCACTTTCACGACTTTGTTGCTATCTTCATAAGGGCTAGACTATTGTTAATTGTATAGGTTTGGATTAGTATCCATGTGACCCGTATCCACACCATTGCACCTAGGGATGTTTAAAACCGGATATTCAAAATTTCAGATATTCAAAATTTCGGATAGTTAGTTTTCAGTATCCAAATCCGAAATTTCGAATTCGGATATCCAAAATATCCGAAAATTTTAAATATATATTTTAAAAAAATATAATTACTAAATAACCATATTTTTAACTTTGATTACCAAAAAATTAGCTCGGATACGCTTTAAAATGAAAAATACATGTATGTAAAACTATATTTGTTTAAAAAAATCAAATAATAAGAAATATAAAAATAAAAATATTTTTCGGATATCGGATATCCAAAACTTTAGAAAATCACTATTCGACTCCGAATCCAAAAATTTAGATATCTGAATTTCGGATATAATTTCGGATATTCGGATCGGATGCCCGGATTCAGATTATTTGAACACCCCTAGTTGCACCTATCTAAAACCGTAATTTATCTTTGACAAAAGTGATGCTAAATACATGAAACAAAAGTTGGGGGTTTCGTTCTATACAGTTGGACAAATTGTATACAACCAACTTTTTTTCTTAAAGACAATATAATCAACTTTTATAATTTTTTCATTGTATGTAAACAACTTTTTTCTGCATCTGGATTTTTATTATCATTATACATAATGAATTTTATCATAATTCTTATTATATATAACAACTTACATATAATCAGTGAATTATGAAATTTAATTGTATTATTTTTTTAAATAAAAAATTTATTATATACTATAGTAACAAATATAAATTTGGATGCGAAGTATACTTTTTTGTGAGTAATTGTAACCTTAAGGCCTTCTTTTAGAAATAATCAGGACAAGTAGAGTTCACGGCGGGGCATCTCTGCGCCGCTGTTCCATGGAAGTTAGCAACAGCGATGGCGGTGGCGGCTCACCAGAAACGCCAAGCATGACAACCGTATCTCATCACTATTTCGGAGATTCAAATGGCTCCGACGATGCCCTCTCCATCACTATTATCGAGGTTTTTCATGAATTTCCCTCGGGTTCCTTTCTTTAAATTGATAATCGTCTCAAACTATCTTGCTTGTTTACCGTGGTTGATGCAACAATTAGAAGCGTAGGAGGATTCTCGTTGTTTTGTAGCAAGCATATACGCTTTGACTTGTACAAAAGCACCTATTAAAGTTGATGATCAATGATACAGAGCATGAAAGAAGAATACGGTTTATTCGTGTGGCCGTGTAGTGTTATTCTGGCGGAGTATGTGTGGCAACAAAGATCACGCTTCGCTGGAGTTAGCGTAATTGAGGTAATTTACGAAATTAGAGTCTATCGATTTTATATTATTTTTGGCTTGTTTGTTTTAGATAATTCCTGCGTCATTATGTATTCTGTTTGTGACTATCAGTTATTCAAACTTAGCATAACGTTAATCTGCAGCTTGGGGCTGGAACGTCACTGCCTGGTTTGGTTGCAGCAAAAGTAGGTGCAGATGTCATTCTTACTGACGACTCTAATAGACTAGAGGTATAAACAATGCTTGTATACCCTCATTTTCTTTTGGATGGAAGATTTCATGCTTCCTATGCATTTTCCTTTTTCTTGTTAGACTTTAGAAGGAATGTAACACATAGCGGATACTATGAAAAGTAAAATCCTTGTACCGAAGTAACTGGAATGAAGTTTAACTTTTGATTTCAGTTGACTTCAGTAGCTCAAGTGATAGGATGTATCTGATACGAGCAAACTAAAGATTGATTCAATCTGAGAGCCTAGAAATTCTATGCTCTTCTATGTTTTATATATTTTGACTTGTTTGCTGCAGTTTGTAAGTCATGGCCTTGGTGTTAACATCCCAAGAAAACTAAAGTTCTTTTTTGATCGTATAAAAGGGAGCTTAATCCTTTAGTCTCTCTGGAGTTTAAGGTGCTAAAGTGCTTCCTCCTAGCATAGTATCCTAAGCAATCCAGACTTATTTATATGTATCTGCTTCCAAGCACATAGGGATGCCTTTCAAATGTCAACTTTTGTGTCCTGTTGACTTATTGTGTGTCATGGAACTCAGACTATAAATGCTCCAAAATTGTGTGGAAAAAGTTGCAAAGTCTTGTCATTTCTATATATTAGTGAAGAAATTGTTGTAGCTGATCTACAGTTTTATAAAGACCGTCTCCTTTTAATATTTGTTTGAAACACTATGACCTTTTATTATGGCTCTATCTTTAGATATAATGTACCCACTCCAGGCATTTATCTTGATTGATTAGAGCCTATAAGTTCTTAATACAGATGAATTTTTGAATATTTTTTCCCTAGTGTCAGACTAATTACATGAATGCTATTGTGTTATACTTTGGAATATCTAACCGCTTACAACATTAGTTTTTGACAACATTTTAAGAGGCCTGATTACAATTATATAAGCTCGTGATATATAGTTAACTTGAGTCAGATATGGGTAAATGTACTCATATAAACTGTTAAAAAACCCGTGAAATAAGTTGCACTTTTTATACTACCTACGTCAATAAACATGCTTATGAATTGATAAGGCCAGCCAAATTGAGCTCCTTTTTTACTCATTAGATAATAATTAGCTCCTTCAGAAAATTAATATGGATATCAACAACACTACCTAATCCCACTAGAGTGAGGTATGAGGGAGGTAAGATGTAGACAGTCATACCTCTACCCAAAGTAGAGAGAGTGCTTCCCGAATAATTAATATGAATATGTTTCATGCTTCTTCCAGCAACATGTTTTATGGAGTAAATATACGTTTTGTTACAAAGTTTCATACTTCTGCCTAAGTATGTTGTTTCTTACAAGCTTGAAATAATCAAATTGCAGGTTCTAGACAACATGAGAAGAGTGTGTGAGCTGAATAATGTCAAGTGTAAGGTAATAATGATTCTTTATAATTTGTATAGAACTATAGATACAGAACATGAAGAGCCATCTTTAATATCCCTTTCACTGTGTTAATTAATCTCAACTATCAGTCTATCATTCGGTTGAGAGTTGAGACCCTTAACATCCCATCATTGTGTTAATCTGTTGCCTGATAATATGGATTATATAATAGGGTTTACTTCACCAAAATGTATCCATCTTTACACATTTTGCTATTGTGCTTGTGTAATCAAACTTAAGAACTTATGTTTTAAAACCTTTTAAAACTTGCTATTGTGTGTATCAGAAAACTGATTCTCCAGGTAACTGGTAATATTTCAATTCTAATTTATTTTTATATGAAATTATTATTATTTATTATTATCAAGTGAAAGTAAATAATCCCTCCACCCCACCTGTTTCTCTACGGCAGAAATTCGGCCACCCGCCGGCAACTAAAGATAAAGATGATGAAGCTAACCAATAACCCATCTCCAGCTAAGGTTAAAGCCATCTACGGCAACTGAAATTACAAGCAACCCCCATATATTGACTTCTTCGATCACAAACACTCCATAAAACTACATATAACAAACACCCAATTAAATTGCAAACTGACTGAGATTGGAGATGAGGAACTCATTGGAACCCTAAATCGCAAATAACAAAGATGTAGACTATAATCGTAAATAACAAACACTCCCAAAACCTGAGATAGATATGAGGAACTCATCGGAACCCGAATTGGAACATAGATCTTGAACTCATAGGTTTTCTAGGGGTTTTTGATACACACATTTGAAAAATCATATCCCTAAAGGACCTAAAATCGGTATTAAATCGTTGAACAAAATCTAAATCTAATTGATCCTACCCAGTCAGTGGTGGTTTTCTTTGAACAAATCGATGATGAAGATGAGACAAACACAAACATGCCGTAGAGGATGAACAGTCGCTGTTGATAAGGTGATGTTGGTTCTCACCATTACGGGTGAGCATGGTTCGGTTTTGGCATAAAACCGAAACCAAACCGAAAATTTCGGTTTTTGGAAAACCAAAACCGTTCGGTTTTGGAGTGGTTCGGTTTTTGGTTTTGAAGTCGGTTTTACAGCTTTTCCATTTTAACCAGCAAGATTTGAAGCCATACAACCATCATTGTAAAGTTATGAAATTAAACGGGATTGAAGTTATATTAAACATATCATGATGTGTGTCACCTAATTTATGCTATATATATTGCAATTGATACAAGCAAAATGAGTGTCATATGTTTAAATTTTA